>CM065657.1:16295693-17628193 GCA_033220385.1 Triplophysa yarkandensis
AATATTTGTCTCAACTGACTCTGTGAAATCACTGTCTTTATCTTTGGCCCTAATGACTTTTAAAGATCCTTAACACGTGAACAGAGCTATGCATTTTTCAGTCGTGAGTGGGGTGAAATCATGGACAAATAGGGGAGCCAGCTATATTTTATATTCCTACTTTAACCCGTGGAAACAAGACTCTTTTAATGTGACAGGCAAATGTTCCCTAACATGTCAATATTGTAGTATCAGATATGATTTCAAATTCTTTTTAAATGGCATTTTTACTACCCTTTAAGAGCTTTGTTGGAAAATGCAACCAGCGGAAATCAAAAAACACAGTGAGTCACGATTACAATGTGCGATGATTAAAAAAGGCAGTTTGCAGGAGTGGATTTCCTTCTCCTCCCTTCTATAAACATCATATAGTGCAAACAAAGCAAAAGTCAGTAGTAACATGCAGAAGGGATATAAATACTGCTGGAACTCTGGAACACAAGACTGATAAAAATAGGTAAAATAAAATATCTTAGTTCATTTTTTAGGGTCACTTTTCATCTCAAAGTATATGCCTGAATTTTTTGATGCAAGTTATGAGGGTGAAAACTGTTCTATTTATTTCTTTCATTACAAAACGGGACAAATTCTCAAATTATGATAAATTCACATTTACGCTTTTGGAATTTATTTTATCCAAAGAAAATTACACTGCATACAGTCTATCAGTCTTTTATTAGCATTTGTGTTCTCTAGGATCGAACAGGACAACCTTTAGATTTGTAACGTAGTGATCTACCAGCTGAGCAATAGAAATTTTACAATTGTAAATTCTAGGAAAAAGTTACCATAGTTACATTTATAATTCCCAATAAGAAGAAAGTGACCTTAAACGTTTGAACAAAAGTACCAATCGCATCTTACACAATAATTTAAAATGATAAGCGCCAAGCAAGGCGAAATTTCATGTAGGATGTGATGGCTCTGCACAGCCTTCTGATGCTTCTGATGTGGTTGTCCACGTTCCTGCCAACTTTTAACAGATTGCACATAGATATTTGGTCGCATGTTGTCCGAGTCATCTCTGAGACTTCAGGTTGGTCTTTTTGAACTTGAAGATGCTGGGGATTTGCACCAAAGGGAATAATTGAAGTATCTAGTAGTTTAGTGGTGGTTTTGGCCTCCCTTAAAAGCTAAAGACAGGTTCTTTCTCAGCCGGACTCTGAGGTGGATTATTACAGTGGATCTTTCCAATCTCTTCCAAAGCACTGGCGAGTGAGTCAAGATCTCCATTGTCCTGATGTCTGGCCTCCCATAAACTGAGAATGACAGCAGATGGACTCTGCTGTTTGGAGAAGTAGGACAGGTTTCTGTGAAGAAAAATGATTAAATTTAAAAGAAGTCAACAAAATCTTATAAATAAACCTTCAATCCCGTTTTAATTTAGTCTTTGAATTATTGTGTGATTTTGCATTACAGGCACTTAGCTAAACATCTGTATTTACTGTTCTATGCTGCAATAAACCACAAAATGTTTTTCCTTTTAGTATAAAATCAATTTGAGTAGGTCAATTGACCGATGTAATAAACATGTATGAAATGACTATCAATCTTTTTGGGTATTGCAGCCTGATTTTGATATTGGGATGATACAACAGAGATTATAAGAATTTTTAAAATGGGATATTTTTCTTTGTAAAATATAAAAAAATATAAAATAATGTTTTTAAGTTTGTCAAATAAACTGAAAACAGGACCAAAAAAGTTTAAGTGGTCACATTGTGCCAGTAGATGGCAGTGTTGCCATTTCAAATATTCAAGTTATATTTCAGGTTCAAGTTAAAATGGTTTTCGAAATAAATCACTTTTTTAAAATCACTTTTATTTTAAATGCCACGATTTAGAAAATTGTTTTTCAATTTAAAAGTCAACCATAAATGCTACCTAACATAACCCTCTAGATTTGGGAAGTTAATAATAATTGCAAAAAAAGCTTTTAGAATTAAGTTGCACAACTATTGTACTATTTCATGTGGTTCATGTTACACTTTTGGGAGGTCAAACTGATAATTATCCACCCAATTTTTTGTTGCTCTGTCCTTTATGACTTTCTCAGTTTATCAAAATCTCAAAGATGCTTCATCATTGACTATAAAGTTATTTTACACACATGTTCCTTTAGACCTTTATAAAGAACAGTTTAAGTGATGAAGTAAAAATGTATTGTATAAATGGCAGTTTAAGTTTACTTAAACGTTTAAAGGTTTGTTCTAGATTTATGTATGTACTTTTGAAGCTTAAAAATGAAAATTGTGTCATCATTTACTCACTCCCCTGTCATTTTAAACCTGTATGACTTTTTTCTCCAGAACATAAAACGAAGATTTTTGGAAGAATGTCCACCCACTGACTTCTATTTTTTGGATTAAAACCAATAACATTCAATAAGGTACCACTGTTGTTTGGTAACCAGTATTCTTAAAAACATCTTAATTTCTGTTCCGTTTATACAGGATTAGATGACAACAGGCTGAGCAAATGCTGACACAATTTTCATTTTTGGGTAAACCATCCCTTTAAATGTGTCCTTAATTTTGCTAGCACCACTTTTAGCAGCTAAGAAGAACTGACAAAGACAAAGGTTAAGATCAGATTTAAGTATCATTGATAAACAGAAAGTATCTGTAAAACATCTGTGAATCCTCTACAAAGGAAACCCTGCATAAATGGTCAATATGACACACTATTGATGAACAGATAAAAAGTAAGGCCAATGTGGTGTCTCTTATATTTTTTAAGATCTCTAGTGGTTGTTTAACTTTTACCCTTTACAGAAATTGAGTTTTATGAAGCTGAAAAGCATTAGGAATATGAGCTGGGAGTAAAATGATGAAGCAAAGTGGAGTGCGGTATCAGCTTATTATTCAAGGGCATTGTTAACAAAGTGAGCGCTGCCGCAATAAGTTTCAATCAGCCCCGTTGCCTTGGCTACGTCTCTCCGGCGCTCACCTTTGAATGTGGAGTTTCTGAGCTAAGAGCTGCCAGTCCTTGCCCTTGGCGTTGGCAGTATCGAAGGTGGTGCATATCCGCTGACGAATGGACAGGGGGATTTTGAAGGCTTTGGCCCCTGTCTGTGAGGTGACTGTGCAATCTGCCTGCATAAAAAATGGGACCGTCTCTTTCTCACTCTGGAAGAAAAAACAAAACAACATAAAAACAGATGCGTTTTGCATGCGTTTTGCTTATTCGTCCCAAGGGGCTTGCGAAACCCATGTCAAGCTGTTATGGTATGTAATATCACCTTACGTTAAGCAATTTAACAGATGCCTTTACCCAAAATGAGGATCATCACAAGCAATTTGCAATACAAGAGCAACAATAATGGAAGTATTACACTGCCAGGCTGCAAGAGTAAGCCAGAAGAGGGAAGACGGAACAATTATATGTTGCGTGCCTGACTGATAATGTCAGCCGCAAACCGTGGCTTTATCTTTTCAGCACCTCATCATACAGCATGTTTTCTTATGTAGCAGAAGACTTGTAATGAAGTCTCTTAAGGTGAACTGGTATCACACACAGTAGTGGACATGTTTCATGAGGGGGATAAGGGGACATTGGGGGGGTTTGACATTATCTGTAGGATATATAGAAGCGATTCTGTTTGCTGTGTTTAGGTGATAGTTTACCCCCCGAAAAATGATCTGTTATCATTCAGTTAACCTCTTGTCACAAAAAAAGATATGTTAAAGAAAGTTGGTTAATGAATAGCAGTGGCACCTATTTAGCTCTTCTGTACAGACACAAAACTAATTCAAGTGAATGGGTGCCAGTTACAAACCTTCTTCAAATTATCCTTTTTTGTGTCAGTGTTTGTTTATAGCTTTTAGAGGATGGAAAATCAGACTGAAACATTGTCAAGATTTCAAGACTTGTAGATATCCACTTCAATACACAGTATGCATTTTGTTTTTTGACCTCTATGCGTAAAAGGGTAACATGGAAAAACAAGATTAAAGAGTGTTTTCAGGTGACTATACTCTAACTGGACACTGAGATTTTATTAAACCTAGTAACAGCGAAGCGGATCTGACCTCTGCCAGTGATGTGTACACCTGCAGGATCTGCTCGTGACCTTTGACCTGCCTCACGCTGATCTTGCAGGATAGCTGGTTGGTTGCGGCGGAATATCTCTGCAGTGTGAAGGCACAGTGCACAGGCTGCTGGTTGCTATACCACACCTGGCTGAATGAAAATTCCTAGAGAAGAAGACAGTAAGAGATCATCGTGCATCAAAAGTCCCACCAATTTTGCGCACACACTTTAATCCTTGTTAATTCTGATAATAGGGGTCACCACTGGGTTAAGTATGACACACGCTATAGGAGAGACGGGCAGGGGAAGAGAAACCTGCTTTGATGCATAATGAATTTAGGTGAAGTTTCACATCCGCAGGGGGCCTTCTCGACCTTTCTTGTGCTGTTTCTTTAGTCATGCATACAGAAATGACCAGTGAGATGTTTGATGTCAACTGTGATAGAAACCCTGAACAGATGAAATGCTTGATGCTACAACAGATGCAGTAATGCTGAGTAAGCAGTGAATACTGAAGCAGGTTGAGGAAGAGACAAGCACCCCATGGCGATCAAGTGCCTTAAACCTAGAACCACATACTGAATACAGAATTTGGCTTTTTCGGGTTTTGGGTATGAGTAGAAAGTTTTACACTAGCTAATTTATGCAAACAACACTGCAGATATTGCAGAGACTTGACTCACTGAAAATGTGAATGTTACATTTTTTTTAATAAATGCTTTTTTGCTCACAAAAAAATACACTTTAGGTAGAGCTTGTTATTAGTTAAGATATCTGCAATGCTGTTGTTCAGAAAGCTGCTTATCACAACATGCTACCTGACAGGTGGTGAAGGGTTTGATGCTCCACAGAAACTGAGGAATATCCTGGATGGACACCTGCAAGTTGAGGCAGTTTCCTTTGAAGAATAATGTCTTGGGCTCTTCTAGAAGTTGACCTCCTCTGCTGGTTTCAGCAGTCACCACTCCCTTTAGAGAAAATGAGATTACAGAAAGCAGAAGTTAGACATATAAGAGAGGAAAAGGTAGACTGGAAAAGACCGAAATTGAAGAAAGATAAAAGATCACTAGTAGACTACTGTTAAAGATGCAAACAATGCTGGTCCAACGCTAGTGCAGAAGATCTTCCTGTTTCCATTTTTCAAACCGAACAAAAACCTTTTCAATATTTTTTTTATAAAATCTAGGAAGGGATATAAGTTTGACTAAAAAAGTAGGCTATTAACAGTATTATGCCAAAATGTTTTCATAGTTGTTACCTGTCTCTTTGGGTTCGGATATGAATATTTGGACCTATAAAGACCATACACCCTGGATATTTTTAAGGGACCACATGTTCAGTGTCCAGCTCTCACCTGAAAGGCATGTGGTGTATCATCTACACAATGCACTCTCAGACTGTAGTCCATGGAGGAGGGGTCTATACTGCCGAAAACCGCGATCCTCAGTCTCTTTACGGCTGAGTCAGTGACAGGTTCACCCACCAGTGCATAGCAGCCTGGCTCATCCAGCAACAAGTGACAGCTGTGTGAATCCATCAGGCAATAGCAGGAGGTCGATTCATCATCTATTGACATCATTTCCTGTGAATACAAATTAAATACGGAGACTGTCAACACATGGCCACACAATCTGATAAAACGTAACATCATACTGACAGTGTTGGCAGTGTTCACCAAAACATGTGTCCGATGTCTACGCATTTAACCCACTGAATTTATACAAAACAAAATTAATTTTGATTGTTGAAGCTTTAATTTATGTAATACTTTATTTGAAAGTGATTATTTACTCCAAAATAAAATTCTTTGAAAGATATTTAAAACAATGTTGTTAACCAAACAATGTCGGTTGAATTTTATTGTATGATCATAAAACCAATGAAACTAAATGGGTAGCACATTTTTCAAAGAGGATGGAAAATATGTCAGAAATTTACTTTTGGGTAAAAATCCCTTTCACTTAAAACAACTATGTCATATACATATAAGTATTTAGTTGTTAATTAGTTTATTTCAAAACCCCGCCTTGAAAGGTTATTGGAGACTAAAAGCTGATTTTTCTTCAGTTTCTGCATGCCTTCAGGAAAACCACCGTCATACAGACTGACTTTACACCAGATTCTTATTTCCCATTGTGTGTGACAGATTCCCAGTTCAGAAAGAAAAGAAGTACATACTGACATTGAATCTCTCACAAATCACAGCCGAGGACAACCACATCTTTAGTGCTTTGACAAGGTTACACAAATATCAAGTCAAGCACCGATATTCATATAACATAGGCTCTTTTTACTTTTTTGACAAATGACAATTTCTTTGCGTGACTCCTGGGAGATTCCTTCGACAAACATGTGGAAATGATAGAGCTGGAGAAACTCTCCGTGGCACAGTCTTTTCCTGACAGGTGAGTGATCTGTCCGCCACCATTTATGTAATTACTTTAGCCGTCACCAATGCTGCAGCTGTCATCGGCTGAAATAAAACTATTAAAGCAGTGAAAAACTGTGACAACAAATGTGTTTCTGTAAAAGCTGCTGGTAGCAATCTCAAGGGTAAGTACCGTGTCTTGGAACAAATCTCAAATTCATCTAAATAATGACTCATGCTGGCGGTCACATACAAAAGGAAGGTTATTATCTAATCTTTTTAATAACAGCAACAGCTCCCAATAAACAAATAAACAAACTCAAGGAAACAATATTCGTAGAAAACAGCACCAATAACTTTTATTCCTTTTGCACATACTTTCATCCGAAGCGGCTTACGGCAAATCAAGCCTTTCATTTGTACATGCAATGACCTTGTTATAGTTAGCTCTAAAAACTTATTAACACATCAACTTTCAGATGGTGATGACAGAATAGGTTTTTAGGGGCTGACATCACTTTGAAATATGAGATCTCATAGGAGGAGATGTGAATGATTGTGGCAGGGTCAGAAGAGAGATCTCATCTATGCCTCCTATCCTGATTGCCTCGTGTCAGCTCACATTTCAGTTCCCTTTGTAAAACCAGATCGATATTTCCGGGGTCTGATGGGGCGCCTTGCCCTGATGTTACCGCTGTTTGACTGCCATGAACTGTGTGTCTTCCTGGCTATTACGGCCTGTAATTGTTTTTTCCTCTAGCGCTTAACTGCCGCTTGAGTCACTGTCCCCAGACCTCTTCTAACCACTAGCGAGGGTCCAAACACCTCTTTCATGTTTTCAAAGCCTGTTGAAATTGGTTGATGGCACACTTTACCAAGTTAACCCTAAACATTTTTGGCAAGTGGAAACTTGCAGTGTATAAAACACTTTCCCTAAGTTTTATAAAAATTCTACAGCAAATGTAAACAAACAAAGTTACATTTTAATGGGTGTTGGATTTACAACGAACAAATCTTATTAGGATGAGTAATTCATGTACCCAATTATATTAAAATCTGAAAATTTGCAATAGAAATCCTAAAAATTGCAACTGTTGTTCTGATTTTAAAAGGATCACACCAAAATGTATCAGAATATGGATGTGAATTCTGAAGAAAACATTGCAAAATCACTTTAAATTCCTCAGAAAAAAAGTGTAATTAGAAAATATACTTATGTGGGTGGTAAAAACATGCATTTTTTTTTTACAAAAAGCAAACTACAACTTGAAACTATGCTGAACCATTTAAAAAATGTACTGTACCATTGGTCCTAGACTATGAAAAATATTTCCAGTCTGTCATTGAGATTCTCCCTCATAAGAATTTCAAATGAATTCAGTGGGAAAACACAGATGTCACATTTTTGTTCCTACCTCCCACTTGTTGTCCTTGGTGTGTCTCTTGAGTTTAATGTTCCAGTTTTCAGTGCTGACCTCAGCACAATGAGCTATCGTCATGGCAACGGGATAGGACAGGTTCAGCCCGGGAGGACCATAAGTGATCTCTGGCCCTAATAGAATCTCACACTTCTCCTCTGATTGGGCACTTGTGCACAAAAACAAAGACAAACATATCACCCTTATTTTAAAAAAAAAATTTATTTTTATGTAAACGCCCTTTGGCTGATAAATACAACAGTCAACACATTTGGCTAAATCAAATAACAAACTTATTAAGCGGCAGAAAACAAAACAATCAAAAAACATTAAAAAAATCTTCTCAAGCCCACAAAGCTGTTTATCTTTCATAAATGATGCTAAAAACCGTCACGTCTTCAGTTTTCAGAATCATTAAAATCACGACTCTGAGAACCTTGATTCAGTGGAAAGCTACTGATTCTCCGAGGGCACTGTAATCGTTTAGGAGCTCTTGCATATTCATCAGTTACTGCTTATCTGATCTTCCGGCCATTATCGTTATCTTCCATCTCTTCCTTGTGGTGGTAAACATAAAACCCCTTAATGAGAAGGCTTCGGCTTTTCATGCAAATTTCAAGAAAAGTGAAAAATAAAGAAATAAGAACTTCTGGTTTATTCAACAAGCATTGCCAAGTTATAAAAAATGTATTGCAGTTAATTTGTTCTTTCTATATCACGACTACTTTTGAGTTTGTGAAAAACCCTGAAAGTCTAGAGCACCACAGAGGAAGAATGAGCTTTAAGCACTTTACACTATGCCTAAAGGACACCAGGAGGTTTTTTAGTTTGTGTGAATTAATATTCAGCTTTTCTAAAGAGGTGATAAAGACTAAACCATTTTTTACAGCGGATTACTAGCCAGCACTTTTCAAAGCCTTCTTCCATTCATACAAAATTACTTTTCAGCCATGTCAGATATGTAGGAAATTTTATTAATGTCTCATTTAGGTTTCACTACAAGAATCAGTATGAAGGTACATGAGAAATTCTTGAAATGCCAGGACTTAATCTTTTGTTTTAAACTATTTCCCATGTTTCTCTCTTCGCATCTATTCGGCTATGCTTGAGGACACAAATAAGATTTTTAATGTTTTGAATGCTTTTACAAAAATCAAGAAATTGCACTGTTAAATTGGCAAGTTAATATCACACTCAAAACTGGAAAAAAATAACAGAGTTGACACAGCCGTGCAGATAGGTTCAGCCCTATTCCATGTCCATGTCCACTGTCCATGGCTTAATCTGCTGATCCACAGGGTAACATGAGTTAATGTGATTGGCTAAGCACCTGACATCATAACCCGGACAATTTCAAACCACTTTGCCTTGGGTAAACTTTTATGGAGAAAATACTGATTATTTGCTTCTGAGCTGTCCTAAAACACTACTTTGTTTTCACCACAGAGGGTCTTGTTTAATGTAAACAGTTAATTTGGGTTTACTTGTTTAAATACTTTTTGTAAAGCTGGGGTAGATAACCAGGGTTACATAAGGAGCTGTGTTTCTGAGTGCACATCTCTACCCTGAGTACCTCAAGTGTCTTGTCTTATTTTCACTATTCTCCTCCTCCTCCTCCTCATCATAATCATCATCATCAAGGGTCTTATTCTGCAAGCTTCTCAGTCTGTATTGAGAGGTATTATTCAAAAGGGTTGATGACTCATCTCTAAAGGACCAGGCAGTGAAGTGCTGTGGCTTTCAGGGACACCGTAGGAGGCATCAGACAGGCTTAATGCTTTTTTATACATTCAATTGGGTGACTGTATTTTTTCCCTTGCTTTATAATGCTTAATAATTCAATATTGTGACATTAAAGCTATACAAATCTATTTAATTACGTTGAATTATGCCCTTTTTTATCTATTTGTCTATCTTTTTTAAAGGTCAATTTTTTAATAAAGAAAATATCACTGATTGACTTATTCAATAAAGAAAGACTTGGCATCCTTGTTTTTGTAGTCAGTGTCAATATTTTCCTTATCCTCCAGTGTGGTTATGAAGATGAATTCAGTCTGGGCAATGACAACCAGTTGTGTTGGATCTCCTTCAGCTCTGCCAGAGTGAAACAGTCACACTGTCCCCAGAGATACATCAAAACTTGTGCAGGTCATTACCTTTACATGCCGAGAATACATAATACACGACGTGTCAAAATCTAAGACCTTCACAAACTCTTAAGGAAGTTTTTGAAGGGGGAAAGCTTTGTGTGGTATAAACCATGGCCTATATGTGCCTTATCAATCCAGATCAAACATGCACTTCTGTACCCATGGAACATTATAGAACTTCTAGCGGGCTACTTTATGTCTTGAGACATTGTATTAAAGGAATAATTTACTCCAAAATGAATATTCAGTTATAATTTACTCACACTTTAATCATTTCAAACATGTAGGATTTTCTTTCTTTTGCATAACACAAGATTTTTGAATGTCAAAAGCACAGTATTCACATACTCCCTGTCAACAGTCCTAAACATTTTTATATTTAATACTATAAGCAGATAACAAATGAATGTGACTGAACAACTGTTTTATGAAAGATAAAAACAATTTGAACACATCTGTTTGAAAGCACAATTTCACTGTACAGTTTAGAAAAATCTAAGAGATGTGATCCTATATAGGGGTCTAAGGGACGTGCTCCTGCTTCCACAAAAGCATAAATGTGATCTAGACCTGTCAGTCTACAGTCTTACCTAGACTCTTCTTGATTTATGAGCATGTACATCTCCCAGGAAGTGTCCTCTGTGATCGCCCCGTGAGGCACCAGCAAACTCACTCCTACAGAAACAACAGCGAGAACATCAGCACTAAAGATACCGTTTATATACAAAGCTATTCAATTCAATATGAATTTATTCATATATTAGTTTATTAATGCAGAAATAACTTAAAGTGCCATTCCATGTTCGCATACTAAATGTATATACCGAAAGTGCCCATATATTCATCACTAAATATCCTGTGAGATGTGATTATGTAAATAACTCCTGCGAATACATAGGAATGATTTTTAAATGTTTAGAAACACTATGTTTTCCACTCTATAATCTCTATTAATATTCCAGTCCTCACATGATGTTTTTACACAGTAATAGATGCTTATTAAAAAATCTATGTCTTTTTATGTAGCCTCTCCTTACACCTATTCCCAATAACAGTTAAAAGCCAATAAGAATCAGTATATATGCTAGAGAAATCTGTGTCTCTTTCTCTCTCTCTTTTTCTACTTTGTTGTTTTTGATGGGAAAGTGTTTGTTCTCAACACAACGACCTAAGAGAGAACCGGTTCATGGATTGTTGACCCTTACAAATATCGACTGAAGAAGAACATCTAGTTTTAGATCAAGAATTTCATGCAGAAAGTAGATTTAAAAGTTGTGTGAATGCTTTAGAGTGTAATTAAGCAATGTGAAACGGAGTCCACGATCAACTGATCAACAACCAAGTTCCACTTCCTCTCACCTGCATTTGGAATGACTAGTCGCCCTCCCACATGTCCGAACAAAGCGCTCGTCTTCATATGATCGATTCCATTAGCGTGAGGTCCATTAGATGTCACCATATTCTTCTTTCCCTCTACTGTGGAGTAATTTGGGTGAAGGGTAGCAGTTTGGCTCCCCGGGTGGGCTTTGACGTGGTACTCCGCCCGGTCCGCCACACCTAGTGAAACCATAAAGGAGCTCTGAACTTTGACCTTTTCTGGCAGGGGGTCAAAGAGTTCTTTGTCTATGGAGTCGTGGAAACAGATCGGACTGCTGTAGGTCTGGCCCACTGTTATATCGGGCTGCATGGAAGGATTCAGCAGAAGCGGATTGCCTGGGGAGATGAAAAGATAGTCTGTGATAATTAGGCTGTTTTTAAAGGATTTGTCAAAACAGGCGAAGAAAAAGAATACGGTAAGATGAGGTCCTGAGGTGCCAGCAGTAATAACCAGCGCGTCAGACCGTGGCCTGAATTTCAAGGCGTGCAAATAGAAGAGGATTAAATATTTAGCTCGCTGTTTAAGCTAAAATATTCATTTTGATAGTCGGAGAATGAAATGTATATTTACTGGCACAAACTAAATAAGTAACAGGATTTTTATTGCTTTGTGTTACTATAGCAAAGTTTAGGTCTGAAAGCATTCAGAATAAATCTTAATACAAACCTTCTTTTCTATGTAACTGATATAGAAGTAAGGTCAGATCACAAAAGAGAAAAGAGAAGAAAAATCCTCAGGCTTTTGCTCTGTGGATGTTATATAACACCTTAAAACAAACGATCTCTCTCTGCATAATACATTTCATAGTAATACCTAATTTATGTATTTTAAGTGCGTTTGAGTTTATTCATGCGCGTGACGCAGACTGATATCAAGTCAAACGAGAGCAAAATGAGAGCAACCAGCTCTTTATGCTTTCAAATCAATCCCACTGCGATACTGTAATATCATAAAGCTGATTTTTATAAGGAACGTTGCCAAACGTCTGCCGAAAGTAATATTTGGAATATTTTTCGGTGCCGTGACACGCGGCTGCCTGTACAAGTGATGTGTAATTTAGATGTGTATTACAGTGACAACTAAAGTTCACAAAGGAGTACAGACTCGCATAACGTACGTCACGCTGTCTCACTTTACCCCCTTTCCAAACCACGCTCCAGCCCACCTCTTCCAACACGGCAAGTAAACCTTGGTCGAGCGCGTTTGGGAGGGCTCACACTTGTCAATCGGCTTTAGGTGTTAAACTAGTGTGAGTAGACCAATGACACTGTCATCAGAGGTTTCTGACTAATATAAGTGAATACCTACACTGTATAGTTCATTAATTTATATAAGAGGACAATCATATCTCAAGAACATCTCAGTGACCTGTTTGTTTTTCAAGTTTTTGAATCCGTCGTCTCAAGCAGTTCCTAGAAGGGGGTCTTCATCCCATGCTGCTATTCTCTCACCTTTTCTAAAATGAGGCAGACGCACAGCGTCAAATGGCTGATGCCAAAGCTCCAACATTTGAGTCACTTAGTCCTTGCTGGCCAGCTGCTGCACAGTGAGGGGTGGGGAGCAGGAGGCTAATGGGCCTTTATTTTTAGGAAAATCGTTAATTACCTCAGGCTGGGCTTATTGGTGTCAGGCGTTTTAGAAATCTAGTCACCGTGTTTGGGCAGGTCAAGGTTTTGTAACAGGGTGAGGATGGGGTTGTCTTTGGCATTGTAAAAGTGTGGTCTTTATGACAGCATATTTCTATACTCTTAAGGGCAATGTGGAATATGTAGGACATAAGAAAAGAATAGCAATTTAATATACATTGCTATGTCTACAGATGTTGAAAGAACAGTTCTGTGAACTGCATCTACAGCACATGCAGTGTGGTTCTTTGTCATCATGTTTCTATTGTAGCCCTAAACAACAAAATTAGCTCCAAATGTGTTTGGCAAACATATCAAGATGTAAGGGTATCTTGTTCTGTGTCAGTCAAGTGTTTTGAAAGGAGTGATGCAACTTTAACTTTTTCACAATCATTTTCTTTTTAGTTTAACTAATTCAGTAAATTCGAAGTCAATAAAGTCAAATTAGTTTTAAACTGCAATCTATAACATTTGCCTCTCTATCGCCTCATTAAATTGCAGGTTAGTGTTAGTATTAGATATTTTTTCAATTTGTTTTGGTGCAAATCTGCATCATTCAAATTTTGGAAAACTGCTTGTTATGGTGCTGCATTCGGTGCATCACATATTTAATATAATCAAAATAAAATTCATTAGAACTTTTCTGCAACTAGGTAGCAGAAAACTGCACCTGACTTTCACCAGACACACAACTTGAACTATATTAAATGCTTTAACTTTTGAATTGTCACCCACAACAAATTGGTTTTTCCTCCTCTCATCTCTTCAAAAGAAGGATCTGATCAGCGTGGGACAGGAAATCTTTAAAACGACAGAATCAAATGAAAGAGGAAGACAGCAGGATGATAGCAGTTAATGAAACGGGCATGTAGTTGGATACCTTGCGGGAAAGAGTCGTGATTAAAAGTGGTTAAGATTTTAAAAGCTGGTCCTTAGACAAAAGTCTCACACTGTTGCTGGTGAAGGGAATAGTCAGTTGGATTGCTTGAGAAAATAGCAGCAGATGTCATTGCGGGAACAGGACAAAAGGATAATTATTATATGAATTACACAAACCCATCCAATCAATAAAATGAAAATCATTTTTGTTTTTGATCTTCATGCATTGAACGGCTTATTTTAGGCAATGTCTCTATCACCCCAAGCAATTAAATAAACATCCGGCATGCTTCGATTCCCATTGCACAGTGTCTGTGAGCTGATGGGAATTGGGATGGTTGTTGCTGGAGAGCGTGGCGGTAGGCAGGGAGAAACTTGGCCTTTTTAAACAGGATTGATGACCTGACAGATGCGACTGAGCTGAGCCTTGATCCCCTCTTTCCTGTTGCGTGCAGAAGAGGGGGTGTCATCATGCCAGGCCTTGAGCACAGTAAACACAAGCTGCTAGTCGCAGCCACGCCGCAGTCTTTCACTGCGCTGTCACAAGCAGCCAGGATTGATTACCCAGTGTGGCGATGGCTATCACTTTCTCTGACCCAGAAGTGTCAGTGACAGTAATATGAATGCCTGTTGTGGAACCAAAATGCGTGTCACGTGACTACAGATGGTCTTATCACGAGAAGATATTGCACGGGTGACAAAATAGCATAACTGATGCTAAACCTAGCATGCCTTACACATTTATCTGTCAGAGGATTAGGGAATGGGATTTTTTCAGAAAAGGGCATTGTGTGAGTGGAAAAATGTGTATGTCTCAACGCCAACATCACCGAAAAACACTGTGTCGTGATGTGGAGCATGTACATCAGGTTTTTTGCACAAAACTACACTCTAAAAATAAAGGTGCTTCAAGATAACATGGAAGAACATTTTTGCCAAATGGTTTCACAAAGAACCTTTATCATTTAAAGCATTATGTTTAAGAGTGGATATCAATTATTTAAACTAGGGGCAAAAGAGAGCAATACTTACAAAATACAAACCTTTAAATTCCAATAAAAAAAAAATTCATCAAATTTGTTTTAATTTATTTCGATTTTAAAAATTGAAAGGAATTTATTTTATCAGTTCTCCTAAAATGGTATTAACAATTTAGGGTTAATATTTTGAATAATGGTATATGTATAGAACATTCGAAGTGAAAGCAGCTTAATTGAAATAAATTAACTTTTTTTATATATTGGAATCCAGATGCCCATAATCAAACAGCTCTTATGTGTCTATTTCATTTGACTCAGCCTTAACCAGAATCCCAATCCTAATTCTGAGATAATATGTTTTTAAGGGTTTGATTTCAACAGTTGATCTTTCTATTATTTCAATCTCTGACATGGCTTTACTCAGTCGGTTTAAAAGATATAAAATTATATGATTTTCGTTAGATTTCAGTAACCCTTTAGGTGGCTTTTAACAGACTTGATCACAAATACAACATTTTTTATGGACATATTAAGTCTTGCAGGAGTTTCTAATATAATGCAGCTTAAAACAATTTTTAAAATCCATCAATCTATATACTACCAATGAATTCTTACCTTGTCTGGTCGTTTTGAAGTTAAAGGATTGGAAGCCACCAGTGAGAGCAGAGGAGTCAATGACGTCCACCCCATACTCACTACGACTCTTCCTGTAGAGGGCTATGGCCACGATGAGAACGACCATAGCAATCACCCCCGCAGCAAGACCAGAATACAGCGCCACATCCATAAAGCTCTCCATACCTGAGACACAACCAAAAAAACACACACTGAGGCTCATTAGAAAAACTGATCTTTAAAAGTAATTTTTATTGGAAAAAGCATTCCAACATATTCCAAGAATATACACTTTATTGCGACATATTCATACTGTATAGTGATTCAAAACATTTTTAAGTTTTCATCAACCTGCCGGATTTTACTCTGACATCATTCTATGTAGATATAAAAAATCCCCCTCTTCATAAAATACTGCACGAATCATATAGTCGTGTCTATATAATATTGTTAATATCACTAAAACATACTGTTAATAAAATTGATATCTGGTGCGCACGGTTGATTAAATAGTTCACAGCCCTAAACATTGTGGACAGGTAAAGATTAAATCTATCACACCTGATCATTGTGGTAGAACCTGCAAATCTTTAACACATCTGTGAAAACGGAACAGGTGCAATATGCATACGTTTAGCAGTGTATAAAGACACGCTTGGTGTGCAAGTGCAGTTTGGGAGGTGTGAAATCCAGGCCTCTTACTACTTTAATAACTGGCAATGTAGCGTGCCAGCACCCCACGCAATCATACATCTGTTCAGCTGGCATATCCAGCACTGGCCCAAGTGACCTCTGCAGCGGGTGGGTTGGGCACGCCAAACTCGCAAGATCAGAAAGGACACAGAGGACATTAATCAAGCTGCGGGTATGTTTATAAATCCACAGCACTGCATTTCAAACAGCCAGACACTGTACATACGGTTTAACAGGATTACAAGGTTCAAGCTGGAAATGTGTTTCTGACCGAGAGCAAAGGTGAAACTACAGCACGTCCATTATGCTACCCATCAGTTTTAATTAAAAGCTTTATAACCAAAGTAGATATTGCATGGCACCTCATATCAGATGATGCCAAAACAAGCAGCTGGTACTTTGAAATGTTTGAAAAGCAACATAATATGGTTAAAATAACATAACATGGTGAAAGGATATAAACAGTAATATGCTAGATGATGTTAATATAAGTGATTATACCTCATTGCGTTGTCTAAATAAAGTACCTGTCGAAATGTCACATTCAATCACTTTCTTTGTCTAATCTGAAAGGGTGTAATACATTATGAGTAGCATTCCGGAAATCTGGAAATATCTGGAAAATATATATATTTGACCGCTGTCCTTATCAACTAGACAATCAAAGGAAACAAAATTACAAATTTAAATATTTTTCCTATAGATAATTTCATCAGATGGTCTGCCTTATGGCTAACAATTTTATAAGCCTATTTACATTATATTTTATTTTTATCAATATTGATTTCATTCATATTATATTGCATTATATTCATATTAGATAAACAAAATTTGTGTTTTAAAGAGATAATTCTCCCAAATAATGACATTTCTTCATTAATTCGCCCTCTGGTTATTTCAACTTTCTTTCTTCTGCAGAACACAAAAGATATTTTGAAGATTGTTTATTATAAAAGTTTATAACTAAACTACTTCTACTATTTGAACAAAAAACAATGCAAGTAAATGAATGCCAGTTACCAACATTCTTCAAAATATATTTTTTCTGTTCTGCGGAAGAAATTCAGCAGTCAAGTCATAATCATTATGAGTTAAGCTACCAGATGTTAAATATCAGCCCACATAAATATAAAAATATAAAGTAACTTTAATTTTCGTGTTTTTAAACAGAGAAGATGATATAGAGGCAAATGTTACTGACCCCAACTTCTATTCATAAAGCTGTTAAACATTACAGCTCAATTTGGCTGTGCTATCATAAGATTAATGATTTTGACACTGGATATTTTAGTTGATTTAAAGTGAAAAAGTTGTTTAAACTGGAGTTCATTTTACTCAGACAACAGCTTACTTAGTTTTTAATTCCCTCATCTATATGGAAATTAAGAACTCGCATGAAATGCAAAGGAGAACTTACTCTGGTGCTTAACATCATGCATCAGCTTCCCATCTGCAGGAAGAAAAAGAGAGAACAAGAGAGAGAGAGAGAGAGAATTACAGTCCATTCCAATATAACGTCTTGCAAATGCATGTCTAATTCACATCGCGGGTAGATGTCCAACTGCAGGCTATGCCAACATCAGCTGTGGATATTGTGGCTTAAAATTGTTGCAATGGGAAGCTAATGGCAGATGGTTTTGGATCACTTAAGCTGCAGGGTATTTCTTATTTCATTAGGAAGGTGAAATGAGGGATGATTATCATCACGACATCTATGAGGGAGAATTGTCTGCTATGAGAAGCGAACAGTCATGACACTTCCAAAACAGAGTACCGTAAAGACATATTTAATATGTTGAGAATTAAGCCAGCAATGATGTGACTTATCAGTGATGCTGGTGTCATCACTGATATTGATATCATTCTGCATTAGCACATACTCACTTTGTGAACACAATCCATCTGTGCAGTTCTCTGTTCTCTGGGCATCTCCCTCACACATCTTGCCTCTGTGTCGGGGTGGCGGTACGTTGCACTCCCTCCATCGCTCCCTCTCGCATTGGGTATTACACAGCGTCCACTCTGCCCACTCCTCCCAGACTCCATCCACTGCAGAACAATATTTGGCATTTATAAAAGCATCAGCTGTTCTGAGCATAAACTCAAGCGAAGAAAAAAGATATCTAGAGACCTAAGTTAAAGTATTTTAATAAGATTAATTGTCTCAAACGATCCCAATTGTGAACACACCTGCAGGAGTACAGTTGAATTAACTTCGGTAGTCAAGTTTACATCTCTTTTAATTACGGAAACTATTATTAAGTCTTAGGAATGTTTCCAGCATAACTCGTATGATCTGATTTGACAGCATTGGCAGCGTTTGACAGCATTGGTTTAAAAGCACACAATTAATGAATGTTTTTCCATTTTAATCTTGACATAATGTCACTCTGACTGGAAATGGTGCACAATTCCACACACATTTTTCCTCATATTTGTCTTTTTCATAATTTATTTACATATTAAATATTTATTTGATTTAATCTTCATATATTACATGTATAAATCCATAAGGGATATAAGTTATCATCCTTAGTTGAGCACACGGCTTATCTTTTTTGCCAACTAACAGATACATTTCCTTCTTAGAATTTAACCAAATACATTTAATTCCATGACTTTTAAAACTTTGGATTAAATAAGTGTTCTGCAGAGGGTGTCAGGTTAAATATTTAAAATCATGATATTGATTCATTCACAATAAAATGATTTGATATTTTTAAAGAAAATAATACTTTGCCTAATTTGACAAATACCCAAAAAGCTTAATGAATTAAAGGTTTAATTGTAAACAATTGAAAAACATGTTATTAGATTAAAGTCTGTATTTAAATTAGGTTATTTCATTATTTCTTAATGAATAATAAATAGGACGACAGGCTTAGTGCACTGGCTTTTAATAATTTCTAACTACAGCTATTGTAATCACCTTACAATATTAAAGGTACACATTCTCTATTTTTTTGGTTAATTGTTTAATTTGTTTTCTTAAATGTCCTCACACATGACATTTTATATACACAGCATAGAAAATTAAACTAATTTTACATTTGTTATGATTATGGTTTTCTGGGAAATAATTTTCAAGACTATTAGGTACTTTTATTATTTTTTTTAATAAATAGGGAGTTCACTAATATAATTGCTCGGTTTTAATAAACTAATTATAAAACTAAATCTAATTATAAGATAACTTTTTTCATAGTTCTGTAAAATTAAGATCATGCACAAACACTATTCAATTTTTGTACGTTCTAAAGAAAAAATTACCCCATGAGATGGTGAAAGCCCCATGCCCAATCAATACTAAAACAGCTATTAAAGTGATAGTTCACCCAAAAAATTAAATTCTGTCATCATTTACTCAACCTCTATGAAACCTGTTGGGCTTTCTTCCTTCTGCAAAACACAACAGAAGGTTTATTGAAGAATTTTGGTAACTGCCCTCCATTCACTTGCAATGGTTTTGTATTCAAACAATAGAAGTGAATGAGTGACACAGCTGTTCAAATATTTTCTTAAAAAAATATATTGTTTTGTGTTCTGCCAAAGAAATACATGCAGGTTTTAAATGAGAAGAGGGTAAATGATGACCGAACACTTTTTAGAAATATATACACCTTGTGAACAACCACAGGAATATACAGAACTTGACAAAGGATCTGACCTGGGCAAAGCGAATTGCACGTGATCTTCTGCACAGACATGCCCTCACAGAATGCTCCTCCGTTCAAAGGGGCCGGGTTAGTACATGTGCGAGAACGTTTCTGAACTCCTCTTCCACAGTTCACGCTGCATGGAGACCATTCAGTCCACAAAGACCAACCACCATTAACTGCAGTGAAAGAGCGAAAGAGAGATCTGCTGAAAAAGACAACTCGAGAGGACGAAACAAACCTTACTCTGACCCTGCCAGATGAACTACAAAGCTAAGTATGTCTTCTCGTACATCTGAGCCAGGCTGGACATTGAGTCTTAGTGGTACAATCGATGGCAATGCCAACATCTATTTCAATAACAGTAAGTAATGGTGCTGCACTGCTCTTTCTCCTCCAGTCTGTCAGCCGTGCACTGCTAGGACAAGATAACAGTATTACTGACACCTGCAAACTTTTTTCATTGTTCTCCAACATTCTCTGTCCTGCCCACCTCCTGCCTCTACCTGTCTGACTGCTCACGACTCCTGTCTGACTGCCACTTTCTCAGCTAACAAGATGAAAACCATCAGCAATAAGTTTTCAGCTTTCTATACTTATAAACACCAACACACAACACTACTTCTCTATTCTCCTCAAGATGTCTTCACTCCAACTGCAGCACTACAACTTGACCCCTATCTCTTTTCCTCTTGTACAAGCCATGTCCCATGTGTTTATGATGTTGGTAGAAACCCATATAATACCTGGAATGAACAGCCAACCTTGTAAAACACTGAATACCGGTCTATCTTCATTTTCTTTACAACACTAATGATAATACTCTTTTCACTAAGCAAGCAAATGAATACCCACCAACAGAACATTTCAATTCAGCCGAATATTTGGCCAAACTTACCTCAAATTATAGTTTCACCCAACAATGAAAATTGTATCATCACTTACTCACCCTGAAACCAGAAGGACTTTCTTTATTCTGCTGAACACAAAAGAAGATTTTTTCAAGAATATTGGTAATCAAACAATAGTGGCACCCATTAATTTCTACTTCATGGTCACAAAACCAAAGCAAGTTAATGGGTGCAAGATACCGAGCTTCAAACTTTCGTATTTTTTTTCTGCAAAGGAAGTCAATCTGGTTTTCGGGATGATTAAATTATAAAAAAAAATTTTTAGGGTAAATTATAACAATTAACATTATCAGAATGTACCTGCAGATTCTTCACCCTCCTCAGAAACGGGCATCATTGGTACTGATTGATCACAAACCTTATCTCATGGGTGGACCCATAAAGGTTTCATGAAGGGGGTCCGATGCACACCAACTATCTACTTAATACGTACTTGAGGGGATATATGTGGTGTAAATGTATTTTGAGAGTCACAATTATATTACTGCCTTAAGGGGGTTTTCAACTCATAATGAAAAATGCAAGAATAAATGATATTTTCAGCGGAGACTCATTTGATATGATTCAGCACATAAGAGGTAACAAGTCAATTGAAAAAAGTAAACCATACCAAAGACAACTACAGTAGCTGTAGTGCTGCGTCTTTTCGCAACTATGTTGCTGGCCAGGCATGTATAGTTGGCGGAGTCAGAGAGCCGAGCTTCATTGATGATTAGATTATGATCTGCACGTGTGTCGATGTTATCATCTCTAAAAGAACTGACCAGCTCTTCGTTTTTTAACCACTCCACCTGAAAGACAGAGAAACAAGTGTTAACCAAAGCTGCTATGTATTAACCTACACTTCATGAAATAAACATATATCAGACAGCATTAGGTACAGAATAAATGTAAAGTAAAAGTTTCAGGTTTATGTTTTAAATAATTATAATCCACCATGACATGCTCAGTAAAATATAGACTGTTAAGCATGCAATAAGCATTTTGAGGATAATGCGGTTGAGGTTCTACTGTGATATGCTGCAATGATGTCCTCTCCCTCCAGCACAAATATCACAGCACTAAAAGCTCTGGTTTATTTTCAGCCTTTCTCAGAATCACATCACCCTTTTTTTGCACTTCTTGATATACTGCAATTACAATGAGCTATAAGACCAATCTTAATACACCATTAAAGTAATACAGCTACATCCTAATAAGCAAAAACGATATTCAAGGAAGTCAAATGGTATAGTTTACCAACCTTACTTAGCCTAATATCCTAATGGCCTCATATATATGTATATGCATACATTTTCGTTCAAGGTTACTCATAATCTTCATTTTAAATCCACTAAAAACATATCCTCTCTGTGTGATGACAAAAGCTTCAAACTTCCAATATTCCACCATCAATTACCAAAGAACGATATCAAGCCCAGTCCACATTTTTCCCCTTCCAGAAGCCATCGCAACTTCTTTTTCATGCTCACTTTAACTAAAAAAATATTAATCAAACAGTTTAAAGCAAGTGTTTAAAGCACAAAATTTATACACTATTATTTCACTTAAAAAATAAAGGTGGTTAAATGTTCCAAACAGTGATGCCACAAAGAACCATTCATGACTCCACAAAGAACAATTTGTTAAAGGTTCTTTAATTCACAATATCTCTCTGCTTCTTAACCTGTTAACAATCTTTGTTGTTGACATTAAACGTTCTTCTATGGCATAAGGAAACACCTTTTACCCTTGTTTTTTTATTTTCAAGTCTTTTAACCAAAACTCATAAAAGGTTAATTTTCAATTCACATTTGAGTCACTAAACATTAATTCCTAAAAATATAAAGGTGTGTACAATGTGCTGTACACTGCACGGACAAAGGCTATTTTCCACTCTCCTTCTATCTCTTCTTTACACTTGGGATAATTCAGGTGCTTTTGCACTGCATTCGTGCTGTATTTTTCACACTGCCAGAAATGAGAACGATGGAAGACAATTTTCCAAACACTACTTAAGATCTTCTGAGCACTTCTCTTCATATATTTACTCATTGTTTCTGAGAAACCTGAGGGTCGAAATAGGCCTGTCTGTGTCATGTGTCCTGCTCTGCATTCTTGAGCATTACTTCTCACTAAACCTTTGAAAAAGTGCAGAAGACATTAGGAAACTGAGAGAATCAAAGGAGGGAAAGAGAAAGGGGGAAAGAAAGGCTAAGAAAACAACCACACGGACCAATACAAATGAAACAAGTGTATGTGTGGCAGGAGATGTGAGAAATGAACAGCCTAATTGGCACATTTGTTTCAATTATAGCACAGCTAACAATGGCAGGGCTGACGGAGGGGTTTCCACGGCCTCATGAGAATCCAGCTATTTCATTAGTGCTTATATCCTGCCCATTTAAGACTCTGTTGACAGGTAAAGATCCACCTAAGTTAAGACCTCGCTTTTATCACAAGCACAGGGAATCGTCTAATAATGCCAAGAAACGCCACAGGAGAACGGGAATGACATTTTATGTGTTTGGATCATGTTCTTTGCAGGTGAACAGGAGGTTGCCTGTTACGTGTGTTTGCATGAGAGGCTGGTGAGATTTTAGCAGGGTGTTTACCGAAGCTAAACAGTTATGATAGACTGCCTCGTAAAGGCTGCCATACATGCACAAAACCCATCTACAACCAATTTGAACAACAAATCTGAATTGCTTTTGTCCTTATATAACATACTGTGTCTCATCACGACTTTCATTCATCTCAATGCAGTCATGATTTAACTTTGTCATTCTTTTTGAATAGCAGCTAATACAAAATGTATTTAATCCTGCAAGAGTACATTTAAACTGTTAGTTAGGGTTTGATACAGTTCAATTCAACTATTTTATAAAAACACATTTTTATTGACTGTATAACTTTTTTTCATGCATTTAAAAACAGTGACCATAAGAGAGGCATCTTATGGCTTTAAAATATATTTAAAAACAGGTGGATACATTTCTGACAAGACATCCCCTGAAAACGTATACATTAGACAATTAAGTTTCTTCGTTTAATAACCTTTATTAACTTTTATACTTTCCTCTTTATCTGTGCATGAAATGCACTTTCTAGAGAACTCCCTATTCAGTTAATTATATACCCAGTTTGCTTTGCTACTTGAACACTGAATGATTTTTCAATTCTCACTATGGAACCATTAAAAAACTGAACAGGATCCATATCGGGTGCATTTTTATTTAAATACTCCCAATCCCCTTAAAGTAGCTGAATTACTGTGGTTTATTTATGGCAGCAGCATCTTGCTCGGGGACCGCTGCAAGTACATGGAAAGAAAGGCTTACTCCAAACTTGACAATAACAGAAAATGAGCTGGGGAGTGTGGGCAAAATGAAGTGCCTGCTTTTGTTGAAAATAATCCAATTTTTAAAGTAATTGAAGAACTGCCAAGTGCTCAGGGTTGGCGAACCGCTGTAATGTAACAGTGAGTGCTATTACGCTCAAATACTCCACTGCAGATATGGCAGTGGAAACATGACTCTGACCCTGACCCACCTCAACATCTTAGCACAAGCGATAAAAATTCCTATTAATCTTGTCATGTTCTAATAAGACAGAAGTTTCAATTGTCCTATTCATACTTGTCTCATTCAGGATTTTGGCAGCAACTAAGCGGGGACACTTTGAATATTTTAGGACAATCTTCTAATATCAAAACTTGCAGTAAGACCTGCTACTAACCATCTGCATTAAAGTAATTTGCTTTATAATCATCACAGGTAAGATACTGAATACTTTGGCATTAACAATGACGTTTTTCTTAAACATATCACTACAAAAACAATTATTGTGGCTTAGAAGAAATTAACCGGCTATATTAAAATGTGTAAAATCTTTTATAAACATTAAAAATAGATTTTTTTTGTTTTAAAATATTAACAGAATTGATTCCAAATTCACAGGTCATTTATCTAATACAAGTGTTTAAGTGTTTTAAGTTTTTTTTTAATAGAAAATATTTATTTAACAAATATTTATTTGAAATATTTATCCAAGATTTTTGTGAATTTGCATAAAAATATTTAAGTTAGTAATATAACATTTCCTCATTTATACAGAACATTTAATTATTTTCAAAGCTTTAAAATGTATTAATTTACTAATGAAACAGTGTGAACAGTGTACCATTAAATCCCAGTAAATTAAGGTTTTTAGTGTAATAACTAAAGTTTGCAATTCTTTTAGATCTGTATGGAAATCCAGGAATAATGTCAATGGGGGAATTTGCATTTTACAAACTGCATTTATTTTAAATATATTTTAATGTTATACATTTTGAGAGCAACTTGTAATTGCCTGTCGTTGGTAATAAGCACTTACATTATTTGTATTTTTTATAACCATTAATATAACACATATAAATACATATATTCTAAATACATACATATTTCTTATTAATGCACTTCAAATTATTATTTTATTAAAAATTATTTCCAGTTTCTTGTTTTGACCTTCAAATGTCTTATAAATATATATTTATAAATATAAATACTACCAGTTTCTTTATTAAAGCCTAAAAGTCAACAAGCTTCTTTCTTGAAGCCTGTAATATGACTCAAATATATTCATTGGTTTTAATGTACTAGGGTCAGAAAGAGGTTAAAGAGTAGCAAAATCTAAATATTCATGATATCTCATAAACCCATATGATGTAAACTCATGGCATGTTCCTCACAACAGCAAACAATTTAGCAGTCTCATCCACTGCTGACAAAAGCCACTTTAACAGTTTTTTCTGATAAGACAGGGGAAATAAGATCGGTAGGGCAGGCTTTATCTGTCTATCAGTCAACCACAAGCGATCCTTGCCATCCGAGTCATCTCGGAGAAATTAATCCTTGAGGTCTCATTCCACAGATTAATTCCATTTGCACAGACTCATATTTCCCTGGTTTTGTCATTCAGCTCAATTTCCAAAGTCAAAATTCCAATTTATTTTCAATTCCAGACATTTGATATGCCTTAATGCAATCTGAATTGGAAATTGGAGAAATGATCCTTATTTTATAATATACACAAGAAACGGAGCTTGGCACACACATTCAGAATAAGGAGGGCTGTGTTAACACTCATATGTTATGAGCTCCGCCAAAAAGAAACACAGGGTGGTTCATCTCATGGCCTTCTTATACACAGCCACATTAGCATTCCTCCCAGATCATCCTTATCACGACTTAACACATAGATAGGATACACCACCCAGCTCAGACAGGCCTGTAATTGGCCTGTTAGATCATGAAGATCATCATTCACTCTTGTGGCATCTGGAACAGAGACCTTGTAAACAAAAAAAACTGGAGACAGATCACACGAAGCTAACAGTGAGGTTTTAAATAAGTGTGGAAACAATGTAATTTTAATAATATAATATATATTATAATATAATTATATAATAATATAATATAATAATAAGCCTTTAGTAGACAAAAATGTATGAATTCAAATGAGGCAATATATTGATAAGACATTTCCCTCATGATTGACATAAAGGAGTGCAGAAAAAGTAAGACATTATTTTAGACTAGACTGAAAAAAGTGGTTTTATTACCGATTCAAGCATTTCATCTTAATGGATGCACTGGAACGATGGCCAAACTCTCTATGATTTTTGCATATCAGAAATTTATTGCGCAGAAACATTATATCGCAAAGAAAAATTCCTTTAGGTCTCACTCATTGTTAACATGCACCCAGAGAGTTTTCATTCACGTGGTCTCTCTCTAAAACCGACATATAAACACAAAATGACTTAAAATTCCCCATATTAGCAATAGTCCTCGTAAGATTAGTTCGTTTTGTGAACGTTAATGCATGTGTTGCAGTTTCCCCTGTCTTATCAGATCTGCATCTGCGAATTCTCAGTCTTGCGATGACAGCAGCACAACAATTGGTATTTATGTTCATCAATAACCCTAGAATGTGCCCCAAAACACTCAATGGTCTCAACGAATCTGCGTTCTCTTATATGAGACAACAAAAAAAGAATTTAATAATTTGGTTATTAAAGATGTGCTTGTGTTGAAGTGTTGAAAGATAGTTTATGTATAAACAATAAAAAAATATGAACTTAAATAAATAAAAGCAATTATTTGTATTAATTTGTATTGAATTATTGATGTTTTACATGTCTAGTGAAATGAGCAGTAGTTTGGATCAATTCGAGAATAAATGTGTCCTTACATCTTTTTTTTTTGCTGACTTTGAGATCACTTCCAAAGCAAAATTATTAAAAAGTAACACATCTCAATTTGCTCTTCATTCATTGCTATATGGGATTTTCTTAAAGCACTCAATGTCAATAGACAGCAAAAGAACGTACAGCCATAGGGGCCATTAGCCACTCCAATTTAAATTTAAAAGAGGTATTTTGATCATTTGTAGCCTTAAAATAATATATTTTCACCAACAGATTTAATGATACAATATTAAAGTCTGCAAACGTGGCATAAAACATCACAAAAACTTTTCAAGGAAAATATCTCTTGCCAAATGAGTCCTATATTCCTCAGTAGTACAACCTTAGTGAGTATAATCTCATTAAAGAGATTTTTATGATAACACAGTCTAGACCAACTATGCAGTAGGGCTTAAATGGTTCTCTGGGGAAACTTGTAACAGTTTAGGTGTGAAAGAGGATTTTTTTCTCTCTTTGTAAAAGGTCATTTCAGTATTTCTGTATGTTAGAGCTGCAATTTTCTGCAGTGCCAGAAGCCCCCCTGTGAAGATACTGCGTTATTTTGTGTCACTGCTTAACTCTATGCTGAGATTTACACAACACATTAATACTGCCACCATTTACAAGAAAAAAGACCCTATTAAAAGTTACACTTCACCTGTTTTGTTATTATTTGCTTTACTGTATGTTGTTTCAAACCTGCGTTTTTAGACAATAGCCTTTTACATTGTACCCTTGTAAATAACCATTACACAGGGAAAACTACTTTCTGGTCATTAACACAAATGTGCAGTTAACACCAACCACAGAGTTCATTTTTTTTACCAGTAAGACACTATTAACACATTACTACCAAATTGCCAGTAAATTCGACGATGTGACTAACCCATATTGACCTCTGAATGGCTGCACTGCCACCGGTGTTGCGCTTGAAGACATGTAAGGGTATGACATTGTATCTAAACTAGTGTTGATATAAGTACTGGTACATTGAGTACAAAATTGGGTCTTTGATTTTTATAATAAAAGGAGAAAACATCCACATTTATTAAATAATTCGAAAGGTAAGCTTTAGATTCTGATAGCAGATGAGTCATTATTCATATAATAACATATTGACATATGATTTATATCAAGTGAACCGTCTCAGGAACATATGACAAAAAGAACTTTGGTATCAAACATTTGTTTGATATTCAGTTTTTTAAACTGTTTTTCACTATCATACACAGATGGGTTTATACACAACCAAATAACTTACATGAAATTTCTTTGTTGCCTTTATATTTTTTTGCAAATTATGCTTCTTCTACTAAAAACAAATATGTCTACATGAAGTAAACATGCCCAATAAAAGCGCACATGATCTGTTTTTTAGAGTAAAGACCTGAAAAGCCATTTATCCTCATAGTGAACTGTGATGAAAAACTGACTGCATCCACAGAGACATAAGTCTTGTTAGCTTTGTGGCCACAGAAATCCTACCGAGCATTTCTCAAGGGGGTGTTTATGACAGTTTAAAACCACAAACACATTTCCACTGGAAGATGGAGAGCGAGAAAGTGAATGCGAGCGTGTTAGCAGCCCGCACGCTGGTAAACTGATGCCTTATAAATCTTTGCAACCCTCCCCCTCGCTGCTTGGATTTAAATTTTTCATTGCGGAGGTGTGCTGGAATGGGCTAGACTGCCGATCGTTGCTTCTGAACACTACATTATTCACAAGCTTCTCTTCTAGCTGACTTCATTTATGTTGACAAAGGACTTGGGGGAAGATTCTTGTCTCCCAGTCCTTCCCAGATTTCTTTCTTTTGGTCCACTTTGCTCTAAAAGAGACAAAAGCTGACACAGCTCTTCCATTTCGCATCACTGAATCATTCATGTGTATTAGTGGCAAGGTCCAAACTCAACTACTATCTCACACGAATACTGTTTATACAGTCTACTTATGATCCATCATATGTGCTGTCACCTTTATCCCCTGGACTCAGATTTGGCTTTGTTTGTGCTATGAAAAATAATAACAAAAGTTTGCATTGACAAACAGAACAAATGCACATCAGTGTGTATTAAGAATAGGACCAGGCAGCGCTATGACTATATATACAGCATGTCTAAAAACAGCAGAGAGCATGCACTGTCCTTGAAATCCTCCCTGTGGGAATGATGTCAGATGCTAAGAGGACGGGTCTTACCTCGGCCATGGGCACTCCCTCTGGGGGACGGCAATGCAGAACAATCATGCCCTTGATTGGCACTTCCTTCCCCTGAGGATCCTGCTCGAAGTTCTTGCGGAGGTCTGTTTGAAAAGATAAGAGGCAGCTGTCACACCGGGCAAAGCCGAAGCCGATATCTGGGCCGATCGCTTTCACCACCCAGCATCCTGCTCTCTACGCTTCTGTGCCCTCCCCTTGGCACCCTGGTAAGCCAGGGCAAGAGAGTGCAGGCAGTCACAGCGGTGCTCCGGCCATCTGCTTGAGTTGCAGGTGTCACCGGATGACAGTTCAGCTTCATCTTTACTATTCTTGGAGGATAGTGCATTGTTTTTTCCACACCCTGCAAATTCTTGACATTTGGTTGATAGAAATTGCTACAAAATTTACAAAGATGCCGGTTGGCCAACACAGATAACAAACTACGTAAGGGGTTCACATCTGCCACAGCAGAGTCTCATGAAGTGCAGGCAAAACTTGCATATTACTTTTCTGTCTTTTTTAATATATAATTGCATGATTTATTGTAATTACAATAATGTAATACATAAAATGTAATTTTTAGAGCAACACATGTCATGTCACCGTTAATAAACAAATGCACTTTAGGTGACTTTAAAAAAAGTGCATAAATGTAATGTAAGTGGATTTACTTCATCACGAGGAGCTTTTAATGTTTTATTTGGATTGCTCATGCTGGAGGCCTTTATAAAAGACCATTCTTTGTAAAATTGCTTTGGAAAAATATCAACTGTGACAAGCATTAGGTTGGCCCCTTTTTGTACAGAATGGTTAATTATTATTCAGAAATTATTTAAATGTTAAATGGAGACGAAAAGTATTTCAGATGTCCAATGAATTTCAATGCTGTATAATGATTTATAGCTTATGTGAATAATATAAAATGTTCAAAAGTCTTAATTTGGTTTAAATGCATTCATATTATTTAAAGAAGGAAAACAAAACAACATGTAACAAAAATTTTTTGCCATTGGCTCACAGCAGTCCACCTGTGACTCATTTATGACGTGTTGATTTAATTAAAATGTTTTTCATATTTTGAGGTCCGATGTTTATTTTTTATTTTCCTGCAACCAATGAAAAAGTTAGTTCCTTCAAAAATTCTGTCATTATTTTCTCATCCTCTTCGCACCTGTATCACTATCTTTCTCCTACAAAACACAAAAGAAGATATTTTGAAAAATGTTGTAAACCAAAAAACTATGGTATCCATTGAATTCCAATGTAAGTACACAAAACGAATGCATTGGTTGATGGGGTATTGGTTTAATGTTAGCAATATTGCTTACAATGTCTTCTTTTGTGTTTTGCAAAAAAAGCAACACAATTTGGAAAAGCTTTGATAATTTTTTTGGTTCTACTCTGCTTTTAAGATATATAATAAAGAACTCACAAGCTATCCTCACTGTTGCCTTACGACTTTTCGATGTTCCCAGGTGACTCCAGGCAACACACAGGCACCAGTAGTCCTCCGGACCGTGAAAGTCCTCCACCTGCTGTCTGGTAACATTGATCGTCACTTCGCGTATTTTCCCCCCTGTGCAGTGAGAAACAGAAAGCCAAAGTCATGAACAAGTGAATTCACTTCAAGCCAAAGCCCATTAAGTATTGATTTTCAGCGTTCAGACACAGTCAGGATCCTTAATGGCCATTGACTATAAGAATACACAGAGCCTAAATAAAACCATGTGTCAGCTGGAAATAGCATTCAGATCTCAGTCAATTATGTGCTTGAACTCTCAAAAATCACATGTATTGTTATTATAAAAGAACAATCGGTACAAAAAATGTTTTTGAGTTGATATTCTCTTCACAAAGCTGGCCTACATAACTCTCATGAAGTAGATTAAGAATAAAGCACTTTCTTTTCCTCTCTCTAGGGAAGTCTTTTCTGTTGTTTGTGACGCTGATCGTTACTAAGATGAAAAGAGCAAGCTGAAGTCATATTAGCCTTAAAGGGTGAGTACCAGGAAAGCATGTTACCCTGGAGGATTTATTTAAGATAAATATCTTTGATAGAGACCTTTCACAATTCTCACCTTTCTACATCTGTCACATCTCTGGAATGAACTATATGTGGAAGCCCTTTGCAGACTTGTCATAAAATAACAGCTTTCATTTATTAAATCTCTGTTCCATCAGCTTAAAGTCTATCATTTTCCAGTTGTTCCTTCAGTATCTCTGCCGTGCAAACATCAGAGCACACATAGTGGATTTAAAGGAAAATGCAATATGCTGAGTCCCACAATAAACCAGTCTAGCTGTTTTTTCCTCAGTTAAAATCACAATCACATGAATACTAGGAATTAACTTGACTGCACCTGTTCTGACTACAAAATCCCTTGACTACATTGCCATCGACCATGTCTAAACCCTTTTAACAGATAAATATCAAATAGTGCTGAGCAAATTTACACTGATTTCCATTGCTTTTTAAAGATGATGGTTTGGATTTTGTGTAAAAATAAGGTCTGGAAAGCTATGTTCATTTTGGTATAGTGGCATAAAGAGAAGGGATAGCGGCATAGAAATACTTTTTTCATTTTGAAGATTTTTTTGAAGAACATCTGTAGTGTACATTTTTAATAGCCCATAGACAGTATCAATGCAAGAACATAAACGTTATTGCGCATACATGCTTTTGTGGGTCAAACTTTACTTCTTGAACAAACTGCCAATTGTGCCGGTAGATTATATCAGAAAACATGCAAAAGAAATAATAAGTACATTACATCAGCTAGCACATTAAAAGTATGTCTAGACAGTATTATTTTGGTTTACCAGTAGAAGAACAGTACCTTGGCTATACTTAAATCAGACAGAGTTGTAATTTAATTAATTAAATATACAATGCAATTCAACAAATTGTTATAAAAAAATTATCATACAATAAAAGCTTAATATTATATAAAATATTATAAGCCACTAAGCTAGACAGATCAACAAAAAAAATTAATTTGTGGCATGTATGTCCGATCAAACCAAAATTTTCTCTTTTGGACAAAGGGCCTAATTGCAAGTGAAAAACAAATTCTTACAAATGCCATTTTTAAGTGGATCCAGCTGAAAATATACAAGGTAAATGCGATATCGTAGGACTCAGCACATCTTAAGATCTCTTTGAACCCTGAAGTGGAAAATTGTGCCAAAAATGCTTATGCAATGATTATATAAGTTTCATATTTGGTTTGTTGCTTGGTTTTGAAGATGAATTTATCAAGATGTTTTTCTCTAATAATTTTTGGGGGCAGCACTTTCATATTTTCAGGGATGACGTCGACGAAGTTTCTGCAAGGACTTTAGCATGTTGACACTGACAGTATGTTGTGCTTTAGCGTGCTATCAGCAACTGTTGGACTGTCAACAAGCTAAAGCTCTCAGATAAGCCTTGTCTCTAAATTCCCTCACTGCTGCAGCCTTCAAAGCATTGTTTTGTGCAACTCGTCTGCTTTCAACATTACATTTACTGTGGAAAATGACTATGTTCCTATAAAAGAAGAAGTCTAAATGTTGCGTCATGTCCTGCTGTTTTTCAACATCTTGCACAACAAGACAAGCTACAAAGTTGGAGCATTTGAGAAAAACTTTTACAAACACAAGAATGTGTTCTTTGTGAATGCATTTGTGGAGAAGTTCAAAGCTACAATTATTCCCTTACATTACATTTAAAGTTAACAGATGCATTTATGAAATTTGACTTAAAATGATTTAACATTACGAAACATCAACATGGCCTTCAAAAAAATATGCAAAAGCAATTCATGCAAAAGATAATCTCATGCTTATATTAGACAGATGTATAAGTCAAAGGGGTGTAAAGGGATAAGTCATGATTTACTCAACTTCAAGTTGTTCCAAAACTGTATTAATTTCTTTGTTCAGTGAAACACAAAATATATATTTGAAAGAATGTTAGCGATTAAGATTTCTTGCACCCCATATGATAATTGAAATGAAAATGACTAAAAAAAATCCATTCCTTCAAACTGTTATCTTTTGTGTTCAACAATAAAAAAATATCATACATTATCATACTTTTCCTATGGTGGTCAATGATTTTCAGTTGCTAAAATTCTTATCCTTGTGTATACAGGTTTGGGACAGCTTAAGAGTGAGTATTTTTAGAACAGAATTATCTTGTTTTGTTGACCTATCTGTTTAACCCTTATTCAATATGTATTAAACCCCAATTTAACCTATTAATCTTCAAGTTATATCTGGTTATAAAGATTTGCTAATAATCATTAATCATAAGAAGGCAGATCTTGCTGAAATGGTGACACAAATCAAACGCCGTTCCCACCACATCCGGCACTTCCATCCATTTTAGCAGAATCGAATATGATTTTTCCTGTAATAAATGAGCAGCTCTCAACTGCTGAGGAAAGGAGTCACGGGAGAGCGGGGAGGCAAAACGCTAACATCTCATTTAATCAAGTGCCTTCTTGAATTGGTTTTCTCCCAAAAATGAATGACACTGTGGAGAAAAATGCAGAGCAGAACAGCATGGTGTATCCTCCCTGTCCTACAGCTTTATTGATCATAAAAGCAGATTGCCGTCACTTCGGAGCTGACTCTACATGGTCCTGTTAGTCAGGGGTAAACAAAGCAAGACCATTGCCTGTTTCATGGACACTTTTGAAAGACACAGACATTATTCATCATTACCCAGCTGAGACGTTCTATCGACAGCGTAGCGCGGGGGAGAAAATGATGACTAATGACTGCATATAATCCAGACTGAGAGATGAAAATACGAGTAATATGTTAATAAGAGACAGACGCTTTTTCCTGATAAAAAGTCAAGATTTTCCTGCTGGAATTTCATCGACTGATAGGTGGAGTTCCAAAGGGACACATTGCTGTGTCATCCGTCGGCATAATCTGTGTACAGAGGAAGGACTGTTGACAGAAAATTTCCATATGTGCAGGTACTTAAGAATCAGTATTCTGCCCGTCTCTTAGCTATGACTAGAAACATCAAACAAGCAAAGCTATCAGGGCATTGCTTAACTATGTCACTAATGTAAAAAAGGGAAATGGGACAGACTTTCCGTCTCCTCTAGGCCTTATTTAAAGCTAGTTAATCCAATCTGACAACATATACTAATGCCACAAACATAGTTTATAGGCGTGGCACAGTTGAAGCTTTAACACAACAAGAATTACATTAATCGGGCACATGCCTCTGATGTTCTGTTTGCAACAGACTGTAGTAGGAATGTCTTGTAATATCAGTTCTAATCGCTGGATGACTGACAGTGATATAAGAGATTTGTGACACCGACAACAGATCAAGCCTCTGATACATTTATTGTTTTGATTTCTGACATAACTTTCTGAAAATGAAAACCAAGAGTTCCTTAAAGGAGAAAATAACACTTTCAAGTTAACAATCATAAAACATTAATGTAGATTTTTTTCAGGTCACTTTTAGAAGTTTCCCTTTAAATGCTTAAGTAGGTAGACATCTTTACAAGCTAGTCAAAGGAAGTTTTCTGTTGTTTGGCAGGAACCACAGGAAGTGACTTTATTGGCGTTTCAGTCTAACGGTTGAAACACATCTGCAGCTTTTGTCTCCACCACTGAGGGTGTATGGATTTTTTCAGCACCATGGAGAGCGACACATGTTGGATATCTGACAAGTGGAGTTGCACTTTTTGTTGTGCCATATTTGCACTTTATATGTACTCAATTGAACACTATAATTGTTCACTTGAACTTGCAATGTGTCGGGCATATCAACAAAGTCTTAGGGTGCTGCATTTAGCATTTTGTGATCCCCATGTATGTTTAAGTGCTTTCTTAGCACTTGTGATGCCCACATTGACTGATTATCACCCGACTGTTTATTTAATCTTTAAAACATTATAATGAAAAAGTTTAAAGTGCCATGTGGTATGGGTCAAATTCAGACGTTCTACATTTATCTCTTACATTACGACTAACATTCTTACACATATGTTACCCTGCATGTGGAAAAAAAAATCTATACTTACACTATTATTAATGCAACAATTATTAATCTTAGTTCTAGCATTAACATGGATTAATAGATGCTGAAAAAACATATTTCTCTTTTTCTATTTATTTTAGTAAATGCATTTACTAATGTTAAAAGTAGCTTAGTAAAAAAGTGTAAATCAGATTGTACACCATTATTGGTATTTTTGCATAATAATAGAATATATAATAAAATATATTATATTCTTAATAGAACATCATTCATTTTTTATTTAAATCATTTATTTTAGGATACATGAAAATCTCAATACTGTGATACTCAAAATCAATAAATAAATAAGTAAATGCAATAACCCATTTTCAACATTTAATATAGGATAATTTGATAATTTATCATAATATTTTTCAGCCTTTAGCCTGGAATTTCACAGACAGGGTTACATATCACCACTGTCCAACTGAAACCTTGTATCTTACATTTTGTGACATCTAACCAAAAGTGCATGTCAACTTCGATAACACAGTATGTAATCAATTTAAGTGTGTTCCATTGCCTGAAAATGTTAGTTTGACATCCAAGGTTTTAGAAGGACAATGATGATGTATGATAACAGCAAATTAAACATCTAAAGTGGCAAAAATGGAAACAACGAAAAAGCACTGAAAGGATTAAAAAAATTCATTTAATTTCCAATGTTTTAACACAACAGAGGTGAAAGGGTCTTGTTATATTAAAAAAAAAAACACTAAAACTAAATTTGTTTTGATTATTAGTCATTCTCTTTTTTGCAAGTGAAAATGTTTTACTTTAAAGTTAATGGATGTATAATATAAAAGTGCAAGCTGACATCACTGACTGTCAGGTTCATCTGGTGTAGTTATGTTTTGTATCTATAATCAGCAGACTATTGCATCATACACACATCCAATTAATTTGCACCACATTTTAACTAAGAAAGATTTAAACCACTCTCTACAGCACAAACTACACAAAGAGATAGTGTTGTATCATAGTTTAAACAGAAAAGGGCTGTAGATTTTGATTTGAGCTCCAAGTCATCGTGCCCTTGAGCAGGGCATCTGCAGATAGATATATGCAGTTCCTGACATTTATTTCGGATAAAAGCCTCTGTTAAAAGACTACTTTCATTACTTATGTGTACTTATACAGCATGTGCCTTTGCCACTACAGGTAACCTGGTCATTTGTCAATTGTCCTTTACAACATTGGTTTGACCTACTCAAAATGACTCGTCTCACAGTGTGTATGTGTGTTTGTTAGCTCACAGTGGAAAATGTGATACTTCGCTCAGGGGGTAGAAGCTTTAATAGCACATTAATGTCATTCTCCATCACATGCTCATGTACTCCCCATCCGCTTTGCTTGGCAGCTCCCTCCAGCATAACTTCAAATAAATAATTATCATAACAGCTCAAAGTGCAATTAAAAAAAGGACTTTAGGAAATAATTCAAGACAGTGAATTGACGTTTTAGCCCAAATATATATTGGGTGTTTTACAAACAGAGAATGAAAAAATTTTTGAGTGTATCACAATATTGCTTATATTACTTGAGAAATTATTAACAATTTCTAAATCTGCTGTTAACAGTTAAAAAACCAGTTGCTGTCATCTGTGTCCAATGTTGGTGCTGCTGAGTGTGCAATTGCCTGTGATAATGCTATTATACGGCTGGAGCAGCGGAACACTAACACAAAAATTGCATTTGCGTTAAATGAAATGAAGGGTGATGCCCTGTACTCATCCTCTTTCACTGCCCTTGCTTTGCAGTCAGCTTACATTTGTCGTCCTGCAAAAATCCTCTCTCTCCTTCTGTTCCACTTTCATCTGCAGTCGACTTCCATCTATTGCACCACAAAGGCACTTTCTGCTGAGAAGTTTTTCCTGGGAGGTTATAGCTAACAGATGTCAACACGGCATTGCACGTCAGCCCTGACACATGTCACAACCAGGCTCGCAGTGGTCAGCTGGCTCCATTCTCTGTGACACTGAGAGCCGGATTGAGCCACATGAGTTAAAATGCCCTGAAGCTTTGCTGTGCAGCCACTGTAAAGTGATTTCATCAATCTGAGAAAGAGGAGAGAGGAAACAGCCATAAATGTAACAGGAGCATTATAGTCAGGCGACTCTAAGCTGTAAAATTAACAGTTGAATGGATAGTTGAAAGGAAGTTCCAGGTATATGCATTAACAGACTTTCAAACGGAATTAAAAACTCAGAAATCTGATTTTTTTTATGTAGCACCATTTTCTGAATTCTACATATTTGACCTATTCTCCTACTTAAAAATCATGGAGGGGTCTAGAATAGGTGCATTTCCACTGTGACAGACAGAATCTAAAGAGAAAAATAATATTTGGTACAGTAGATTTTGTTAACAATTACAGAGTTACATGTAGTTCTTCACCAGGTTTAACAAAAAGTGCAGGAGGGATTTTGGTCCCAGTCCTCAATACAGATCTTCTTTAGCTCTGTCATGATTCGGGGCTATCGCTGAACAACACAAAGTTTCAGCTCACTTCAATTGGATTTAGGTCTGGAGACTGGCTAGAGTACTCCAGAACCTCGATATGCTTCTTACGGACATTGACAGTCATTAGGCTCTTCCATTTTCTGAAAATTGCTCCATCAGTTGTTCTTTTCTTACCAAGCTGCTTGGCCCCGTAGCCCTTTCAAGCTTTGTGAAGGTCTACAATTTTGACTCTTGTGTCTTTTGACAGCTCTCTGGTTTTTCCCATGTTACTACCTAGATTTTTGACTGATTGTGTGGTGCACAAATGGCTTTATGACACCTCATGACCTCAAACAGGTTCTACTAATTTAGAATCATGAGCAGAGTGTAGCTGGACTATTTAAAAGCAAAATAAGAGAGTCAGAAATTTGGCTTAGAAATATATCTATATGAAATATAATCAAATTTTGTATATGAATAATGAAATCCCTACTATAGCGAGAGATTGGATCATGAAAATAATTGTATGACTAGGTGCTTTTAGAAGAAGAAATAAAACTCATATACTACATCTAAATGTAAAAAACAGCAAGAACTGTGAGTTGATCGCTCATGTAAACTCATAAGTTATTAACCAGATAGAACAGCAAGTCTTGTTTTGCATAACAAAATTGAGCAAAAATAGAATACATTTCAAAGCCCTGAAGTCACAAACAAACTCCAAGATCCTATATTAGCCAAACTGGAATCTGCCACTTCTTATTTACCTCTAATCTAGAAAAGAAGCAACATCTTTTAGTTGTTCACACTGAAAAGGATTCTCCTCCATCGACCCTAGTACAAGAGACTTTATCACAATCCACAGGTTATAATCCTAAATGTAGTCTGGGGGGGTTATTTGTGTGCCGCTGCATAGAAGTTTCATCTTGTTATTTATCAGTAGAGGACAATAATACAGGCCGACTGAGTGTTGAAGCAGTCATTTCTTCCTCCTCCTGCAAAGCTATGATAAATGACTTGGTGTAGGAGGATTCTTCATATGTGGGTTATGCTCTATAACTGTTTTCAGGGGTTGATACCGCAGAATCAGGAACAAACACAGTTTCAGGTAGTTTGGGTTCAGCAAGTCTCCGAAACTTCCAGACGTCTTTTGAGTCAATATAGAGGAATAAAGGATGGCACAGATCTCAAAGGAAACGAAAATAGTGGATCATTTATATTGCTTCACAAAGTAGTATCAAATGCTCGTGTTAAAAGGAAAAAATGTTTCTTGGTGTTTTACTGCTGCGAGTTAAGCATAAACAAGGTGCTTTTCAACACCTGCCGAGCTATGCCGTTTTGAACAGTTTAAGCAACAGCGTTTCACTGTAACTAAGTATGCAACTATCACAATGCTTTAATTTATCTATGAACTTCCAAACTCTTAACTTGCTTTAAAATTTAACAACTTTTCACTAGCACTACTTTCAATACCCAGATTGTGTGAGTATGTACATACACGTAATCATAACAGGACAACAAAAGAAGTGTAAATTGTTGGCTAAGCAATCCCTTTACCTCACAAAAAAGCCTAAAATCACAACCAGAAAGGTTCATTTGGCCAAAATTGCAAGTTTCACAAGGTGGCGAAGTAACAACACATGCCTTCCATTGCTCCGCCCCTAAACCTTATGTCATGTGAAATTTATAATCATGTTGGTGACACCAAAAGAGGGGGGGGGGGGGTGTTGAGTGACAGGAAACAATAGATTACAGTTCATGACAATATCACAAAATTCCTGTGAGACTGTGTTGTAAATTAATATCACACCATATACGGATTTAGACATGCACTCATAGCAAATCTCTGAAACCTGCCTATTACAAAGTTTTGAACAATGACAAAATGAAGATCAAACAAATAAATGTTTTAAATAAATACAATATAATTCACAGTGAGCTGGTCATTATCTTAAAGTATGAAGAGTCTTGAAGAGTCTTAAAGTATGAAGTCTTTACTACCACCCAGACAAGATTCCAGTACTATAATATTACAGTACATTTCTACCATTGCTCCGCCCCAAAACCTAATGTCACAGGGGAAAGTCATAATCTTGCTGCATGATAAGAGCAAAAGTATAACAGGTTTACAGATTTCATAAGGAGGTCAAGCTGAGAAAATAGATTTAAGAATCTAGTACACACAAGCTTAGAGTAATAGTAATGCTAGAACAGTTTTTATTAGTAATGCCGGTTATGAGAAGCTTTCTCAATAAAATGTAATAAAAAGTAACAATATCCGGAGTTGATGTGAAATGAGTTTTGTCTACCACAGACACACATTCAAATTTATTGGAAGTATATCCCATTGGTAAACTCTCCGATAAATGACAATGAAATATATTGTAGTCAGTCTTGCTTAAACACCATGACAAAATGTAAAAGTAATTCGCAAAGTAAAATTCAATATATTATAGCTGTCATTTCTGAAACCTTTGATGTCCAAATGTTCCAAATTATTTTTCAGGAAGTGACAAAATGAAAGCTGACTAATTATAATGATATCTAGAAAATACAAAATCTCAAAATATACATTCATGTTTCAGAAGATCAGCTACTATAAAAAAAGCTTATATTAAATATACTGTGCAGCCCTATATGCTTTATTTTTGTTTGTTGCAACAATAGCCAAACTTAAACTAAACTTTTCCTTACCAACTTCATTCCAAATGTGAGTGTCCCCTCTCTTACACTTTTGGATTGGTACCTTTATACCCTCAATGCTGGACTGAACTCAAGGGCATTGTGTTGCTGCTTATCTCTTTGGCTAGTAAATAAAAGATCTTATCTTCTGCCTGCGATGACATTGACAGCCTGTGCTCTAATCAATAAAATCTAATTCTTTGTAGATCTGTGGCTGTGATTAGGGTCTCTCTAATCCAATCCCCATTTTTGTCATCCATTACAGTGGCATGGTCGAGCCCTATAAAGGGTGTCGTTATCGGCGGTTATGAGTTTAGCCCTGATGTAGAGCTGGCAATGGGATCGGCCGAACGGAGACTTCCTCTGAATCTTCTAATTGCAAATCCACTTGGGTCTAGACTGATACATTTTATCACCTTGGCAACACTGAAAGCAGTGAACCTGGTAATAAAGGAAGTATATTCCCTGCAGAGGAAATGACTGCTTTCCATATTGCAGCAGGACAGAGTGAAAAAAGCCAGTGAATTGGATGAAAGAGTAACCTGTGCAAAGAAAATACTTTTCTCCTCCATTAAGTTTTTTCCTCGTATAGAATTTTCTCTGTGTTACTGATATTTTCAAAATTCAAGCATAGCATTTATAGTGCAAAATGAGTGCATGATGTTTAAAGAAAGGATCTAATGCATAGATTTAAAATATAATGTTGAAGTTGACTTACACTTCTAAAATAATGATCTCTCCTTTGAGAGCAAGAAAATGTTGTATCTGTGCAAGGGCACGTATAATGCAATGCACACAGGCTAAACAAATCTATGGACCTAGACTTTTGTCATAATTGACTTGCATTCTTCTGCTGAATATTTTGAAGAATGATGGTAAGTGAACAATGGACGGGTCTTATTTACTTCTACACAGACAAACTAATGTAAGTCAATTGTTGCCCCTGTTTTGGTTATAAACATTCTTCAAAATATCTTCTGTTGATTATGCAGAAATGGCTGGAGGGTAAATAATGACAAAATTGATATTTCACTTTGAACATAATAAACAATGTCAGAAATGGTAGAAAATAAATAATATTATGAAATAAAAACATACTGTAAAATTATGCTACGTTTTTGGACGCCAACATGGGGTCAAGCAATTTGTCCGAACTTCCCAGACTTTTCGCATATGCTGACAAAAAAATTATTTGTTGTGATTTTTAATTTTCCCATTATCAGGCCCTCAACAATTTCACAGCACAGCAATCACAAAATAATGAACTTCCAGAAGCAATTAAGAAGCTCTTCCTGGCATGTAGCCTTTCCTTTCCTCCATACGGACTAATCATATTGTGCTTCAGAGGAGCTGCTGGATTAGTTTTTTTATTCTTTTACAAACACAAAAGCTGAAATCCTTTAATCAATGCACTGTTGAGTGTGAGCCTCTGACAGTCTCTATAATTGGGTCTAAATTGCACTGTATTTTTCTGTAGCCAGCAAGTTAGTAAGATTTGATCTTTAACTGGTAACAATTTCTAAATCTCTTTTGTAAGAGAGACTTCGGTGATATGTTTAACCCACTAAAGGTCTATTACAAATATTTAGAGGTTCTTTAACTGAAACCTGCCAATCAGTTTTATACACCAAGTGAACACAAACAGGGTGGACTGTAAAGGAAGCAAAACTTTTTACAGTATGTGTGCTCACCAGTGTTTTGGTCCATGTACTCTTGTGATGTATGCTGGTTTTGATGGACCCATTCTCCGTTGCATTTAAAGAAGATCTGAAGGGCGGGAGTCGCACGACAACGCAACTTGATGGGGTTATTTTTTACTATGTAAGCATCCTCCGGTTCCTGGAGGAAGTGAGGTAATGTGCCACCAATCGACGACAGGGAGTCAGAAAGACCATCAATGGCACCTGTGAAGACAAAAGTTTTAAATAAATGCATGAAAAAACATGAACAAAAATACTTTTTTCTTTCACGTGTCATCATATCTACATAGTAATTCAATAACGATTCAAAGGGTAGTTCACCCACAAAATAAAATTTTAGCAGTGAATTATTCACCCTCAAGTTGTCTGATAAACCTAGGACATTCACAAAATAAGATGTTTTTGTTGAGGTCCAGGACCTGTCTGACTCCTTCTTGGATTGCCATGCAACATGCTTTAAGTGAACATTCATTCAGAACATTTTAAATTCAGTATTTGAACAAAATGTACAAAGCACATTCTGAATGCAACCCAGGACATGTTTATATTTAAAATAATGAGAAAATATCAGGATTTTATATAAATATCGTCTGCATTTCTTTCAGCTTTAAGTATGCAAATATGGTGATTGTCCTCTCGGGAATGTTCAGAGCTTCCCATTGATTTTAAACAGAGCGCAAAAAAGGCAATTTCACTAAAGCTATTCAAGCCATTTTCTTCTTTAACAACACATCAGGTTTCTCTGAGTGCTATAAAAGAATTAGCAATGGAAGAGGGAACAACTGATTGTTTTGTGTTCAACTGATGAGCTTAAATGCATCTGGGTGCAGATGGAAATAAAAAAACTTTTCCTTGGGCCAAGTTTTATTTTTTTTGTTTTCCTTTGTGCTGGTTCCACTCTCTTGAAAGCAATTGAGAATAGAGATGATTTATCATTAGCCCTTTATTCTGAAGAATGTAAAATGTATTTAGAGATTTTTTTCTGTGCTATCCGATGCAAAATAATTGTTTATCTCTGTGATTAATACTGGAGTAAAATTCGTAATGTACTTCATGAGAGATAAAATGTTGAACAGCACAGTGTTGGCCAGATGTGTCCCTTGAAAGCCATTATAGAAAGCAAATTTTACCCAGCCCACTGAAATCTAATAGTCTTGTATTCTATAGCAACTCCCACATTTCTGCTAAATTAAATAAAGAAACAATTTATGCAGAACCTCGCAAAACACTGGATCTTTGGAGGGCAGTTCAGAATGACACATACTAATACTTTAAAGCTCAAAGAGTCCTAACAGAATTAAGCATGGCACATTAAAAAAATCAGGTTTTTCAGGTAGCTTTGCAGGTAAGTTTCCTCTAGTTTCCTCTAGTTACATTTTAACAAAGCTCTTCTTGATTTAGTCCGTCTCAATTTTTTCTCTTTCTCCATGTAATAATAGACAAGTTGATGGAGAGACGTGATCTCCGTGTGTAGCACCTGCTGTTGTAACACTTCTTGTGCATACAAAATTTATTACAAAAGAACTACAGTGCAGATCAAGTAAAGTATGAAGAACCAAAGAGAATGAATTTACTTTAACTTTTATAGTTTTAAGGCGATAACACCCTCCTTTTTAAGAGAACAGTAAACTCTTGTGAGCTTAGAAGGAAGGAATTCAAGCTGTTTAATGCAATGTAAGTTCTCTACACTAAGGATTCACCAAAAATACATTTCTTGTCTGAAACCGAAAACAAAAAAGGGGGAGAAAAAAGAATTCCGAAAGCCAAAAAGCCGAAATAAATTATGCTAATATTTGATTGCATTTATTGCTATGAGTGTTATAACCTTACTTAAATCCGGCATTGGAATTGCTTAAAAAAATATAAAAATTTCCACTAATAATTTAGTTGTTGATTTCATTATCAAAAATTAGATTAACAAAAACGAACATGATTCCACACCAAAAGTACTAAAGATTAAAAGAAGATTGACAGAGACTGCCTCCTTCAAATATTTATCATAATATATAATTTATTGCTAATTTATTATGTTTAATATACTATGGAAAGTGTTTAAATATTGTAAGTCTTTAAACAAAGAAAGCCATTGAAACTAAGCATCTGATACCTGGTTCACTGTGCAATCTAGGCTATTTGCAGAATCAGCAGGTGAAAAAGCACAGTCACACCATGTATGTCAAGAAAATGTCACAGATCATCCCATGGGTAAAAAAGCTAAAGCAAGAAATCTTAGATGCAGAATATTAGACAGGGTTTCAAAGTTCAGGAAAGACAATGCAGCACACTCTAAATAATTCAAAATGAAATGTTACTCTACCTCTGCGGATACTTGGTGGCAATCTCAAACTAAGCAAGAATTTGTCCTGGTTTGAGAGAGCATAAAGATAAACTGAATCACTCAAAACAATATAAAAGCTTTTACTGTATTAGTTTTGATAAATATATATGGTTGGTTTAAACTCAGATATTTGCATCTCTCAATGTCATCTGTAAATAACATCTCATTTACAGTGGTGTCAAAAACAGTTGGTTCCATTTTTTTAAAGTATCAGTATCACAAAGTTTCTGTCCTTTAAACATCTTTCTAAAGTTTGGTCTGAAAAAGAAAAGGATTTCAGCTTCAATCGTATGCCATCAAGTGAACTTTAAATCATAAAACCATGAAAATCTGAGAATTTAGTGTCAATTTAGCAATGCAACAATATGCTATTTTTTCCAGCAGTGTCACATTTCATGTTAAACTCCCTCTGAGAATAGTCTGAGCCTTCCTTCTACAACAGCAAAACAAAACTTATCCAGCTCTCTGTCCCCGTATCCATTGCTCATATTCCGGTGATGAATAGAAGGTATAACTTGAAATGACTCCAGATCCATCTGCCATCTGTTGCTGTGAACAAAGCCTAAGCTTTATTTCACCTAAACTGCCCCGCCATGAATTAAACATGAATCAATGCTGCATCAACTACCAAACCACAACAAAAATATATGATAAAACAATTACAAAATCTAGAAGTCATTTTGATGCAGATGAATTATTAAGAAGCACCATTCAAACTTGGAAATATGTGCTGGATGCCCAATGTGGTCAAACCATATGCATTATTGTAATCAAGAAAATAGAAAAAATAGAAAAAAGTCAGCATGGAAAGCAAGGTGAATGCAAAAGCCTACTCTTATCAGTATGTTTCTGTTCTTGACCCCATGCTCTTTTATCTAAATGCAAACCTGTATTGATCAGTACCAAATTGATACCATCAATTTATTCACACAGCACAGCATCTTAAAACGCCCTTTTACATTATGGGTCATTGGGTGAATTTGCAAGAGCGCCGTGTACACGTGTCAGCACATATGCAAGAACAGCAGCTTTCCAGTCTCACAACAGGTAGAGCATAACACCAGCAAAGCCAAGGTCATGGGTTCGATTCCAAGGGAATGTAAATCTTGATTTAATGTATAGGTTAATTGCACTGTAATCAGCTTAGGAGGAAAGCCAAATGCAAAGGAGTACCAGAGACAAGCCAAGGTCGAATGTGCAATGGAGGAATGGGTAGTTTAATTCTAAGTGCCCCCATTTAATCCGCGCCAAGTTAGGCGGCAATAACAGTGATGCAGTAGATCATAAAACACACCTAATTATAAACACTTTCCTTCCATTTGCAAATTCAATGATAAACTGTAATGAAGTATAAAAAATGGGGAGTGTGGGGGTTAATGGGCCTGTGCGCATCTCTGAACGGGTTTCTGAGTTCAAGCGGAATCCCTGTGTGCTAATTGTTGGCCTTTTCCTTTTAGCAATGTCTGCACACTTACAACAATAAAACATAATGGATAATTAGAACAGGGTTTATAATAAAGCACAATCCACTCATGGCTGATTCTCTTATAATAGATGGGCACAAATGTCTTAATAACTGGAACAAGACCGTCACCAATACGTCATTTATTTCTTTATTACACTGGAGTATTTCTTTTTATGTGGCCATTTAATCCTCTGCAATGAAGGTCCATGCATGTGATTGTGATAAGTGGACATAAAAAAGGTAGAGAGAGGGAAATAATGTATTCAAGTGAGTTCATCTCTGAACCTGCTGTAAATACAACAGAACACCCAAATTAAGAGTGTTTATCACACCCTTAAAGAAAATGATAAGGTGCTGTCACTCTGACTCCCCGATCCATTAGGTGTTTTATGAGTATACTTAAATAAAGTTCATTTTGTGCCCTCACTCTTTTATCTTATTACATTTTTTAAACTTATGTTCCCTTTCTTACCTGTTCATTATACACTATGATGTAATTTGTTTAAACTGATTTGTGCTCTCTTCCCTTTGCATTTAAATTAGCATTTACTTTTCTTACCTGAATAGACATTAGCAGTACTGGCCATTAGGCATTGATGTGCACTTAGTTTTATTTCTAGAGGGTTTAAAAATAGGACAGTCACAATTAGATGATAACCTCTAAACACTACATTAAAATATCCTAAACAGGCAGGGGTTGTGCCAGTCTGTTAAGAAAGTGAATATATATTACATCTGCAAGTCCCCTCAACGACACAGTGTGGCAAAGGCTTAGGGGGGTCTAACAACTCGAACAACTCAAGACATGTCACATCACCTACCTGCTGTGACTGCAGCTTTGTTGATTATAATAGGACAGTTCTACTTTTGTCCTTGGAGTTTCTGGCAGTGGAGAAAGGGTCTGAGTTATGGTGTGATGGTGTTTAAAAACCAAACTGACAGAATAATAGATTCAATTTTCTTTAATACAAATTCTTGAAGTAATAGTCCTATATTATTATATGAATAGTCCTCTCAAAAAACAAAAATGTTCTCATCATTTACTTTTTATTTCAAACTTGTATGAAATTATTTCTTTGGGAGAAGATATTTTGAAGAATGGTAAATTGGTTTGTAGTCCGTACAAAAGGAGTCAACAGAGACCAATGTTTTTTGTTACCAACATTCTTCAATAAATGTTCTCCTTAGTTTGGCAGAAGAAAGAAAATCATACAGGTTTGTATGATGCTCCAACTCCTTGTGTGATTGTCCTTCTGACTTGTTTTTTTAGGACAAATTAAGTTTTAAAATAAAAAAAATAAAATAAAAAAATCAGGGTCCAATGAAAATGAAAAAATATATCGTCAAAAATATAAAAATAAACTTCAATGCACAACACAAAAGAAGACAGTTTGAAGAATTTTAATAAATGAAAACACTTGATTCCCCTTGTCAAAATAATTTGAAGAATGTTGCATTGGTTTTTAGGCCCTAAAAAATTTGTCAAACAAATTTTTCCATTGCGACTTTCAATGCATTATACATTTACATTTGATTTTTTGGATATGTGCAGTCCCTGGGATCAAAGTCTAGACTCTGGTGTTATAATCGCCCTGCTCTAACTACTGAGCCACAGTGAAGCCAGAAGAAAATGACACAGGTTTGAAATCACAAGATGTGTAAATGATGACAGAATTAATGTTTTTGGGTGAATTTAAATTTTTGGATCCCTTTCATGTATGTACTGTGGCAGGGACAGCGAACCCGGGCTCGTGAGCCACTTGCAGCACTTTCACTGCTCTTGTGAAGCTCCTCAATCTGTAATTTTTATAAGTTATATAAAATAAAAATATATTAAGTTTCTAGTCAGAATTATCCGAGATTTAGTCCTATTGATCATCTAGTGCTCTCACTTTGAGTCAAAGTCAGTTTGCGGCTCGGACCAGCCAAGTTAAACACACCAGAAACCAACTTTAGAATTAAACAAATAATTTCGCAATACAGATTAAAAAGGAATTCAGAAGAGGTTTATCTTGTGAGTTGAACTATAAAAATTGATATAGCTATAAAAGACAATTTTCCATTTCTGATATTGTGGTTGATGTTGCAGAAAATATTTGCAGAGAAAGAAGAACACTTTTTGCACCACATTGACCTGGAAATTATATTCAGTTTTAACTTAAAAATGGCTTAAAAGTATTGAAAGGAATTATCAGGCAATCTTTGCTTAAAGTTAACAAAGAGAAAGTCTGGTTCCCACTAATTTTAGTTCTTAATAATGAAGTGTGTCTTAAAAATCATTAATTTCACACATTTGTCAAGTCTTGAGTAAAATTTGGAATAAGCTGTTTTGAAGATTTGGTTATGATCTGTAATGTCATAAACAAAAATTGCATAATTTAAATGGCTTTAAAAAACACTTTAGGTCTCATAATTACAATCTGATACTTTAGCCGGGAATTAACAGGCAGGGTCAAATATATAACAATAATCAAAATTAACAATGATAAAAAAACTGATAGCATTATTTGGTCAAAATCCTTTGATTTGGTTAACGGTTAATCGGTCAAAATGAACATTCCTAATGTTTACAACAGCAATTTACTTTTAAAATGTCAAAACTTAATTAAGCAATAAATTGGTATGAATGTATTGGTCTGTTCCTACTAAAGATTTACTACGAGTAGCCACAACTATATAAAAGTCAGTCCAGAAAAAGATTATGGAAACCAAAGAATGTCAGGTGTCTGAGTCAAGTAAAAGGAGGTAGGCCAATTTAAATCCATGAAAACTATTGTGTTATATAATTAGGTGTTTTAATTATTGTGACAAATATACTGTTGTTTGTTCAGCTGTTGTGTGGCTCTTTGCAGTACTAATGTTTTATTATGGCTCACCATGCCAAACAGGTTCACCACCCCTGAACTATAGGGTGAATATGTTAATAAACCTTTATGTGACAGAAAATTTGCTTATTTCTATTTTTTTCATAAAACAGATAAATATATGTTGTTTCAGTATCTGCTGATATTTTTTTATAATATAATTAAATTTAGTTATTATAAGTCATATTAGCACTAAGCCTTTGGATAAACGACCCAAGTTAAGCTTATTTAAAACATACTAACAGACAGGCTGAAATATTTAAGTAACTCCACATGTCAGTTTTGACCCCTTCAGAAGACATCAATAGACACATCGCTATTCTAGCACCTGCACCAAAACCCTAGACACTTAAACCATGCAGTGTATTTTCACAGTCATGCCTCTCATGGATCCTAAAAGCGTTTCAGGAACAGCGGAAGAGAGGGTGTGCATGTGTGAAAGTGATCATGTCGGGGTTACATGCTGAGGGCTCAGCAAACTAAGATTTTTTTAACACAGAAGTGTCAGAAAGTGTCAAGAAAAACCCAGCTACGGTGAAAAGATGAGGGAAAGAAGACAGGAAGTAAGTGAGGGTGGAATAATGAAATACAGATAGGCCTTTAGCTATAATTAATGTATTAAGTACCTCTCCATCTGTTCACATTCAAATGTATGCATGTTTTCTATAAAGGATAAAAAGCCTTGATTTAGTTGAAATTCCAAATATTCAATATAATAAATATTACCATTTTGAATATGTTTTGTTATGTTTGTATATAATTATACCAAACAAATAATAATTTACTCCTACCGACTTGTATCTTAAGACAAACAATGGTTTGAAATAAAATGTAATGCAATAAAAATTCTGGATTTAATCAAATAAAACAATCCCAAATATATATTCCAACTCAACATTTTAAACCTTTTTTTCTACTTCACAAAACAAAAAAGCGGAAACTAATAAAGCCCCCATGTGTGCAGTCTTCATTTTACAAAATATCAATGGTCTGATGTCACTGTAAGCATACACAAGCAAAAAAATAGACTTTGTAATGTTGCATTACTTTCTGATGTGTTCTGTTGTTTTACGTGAATGGCAAAAAGTTGAATAAATCTCTTTTGCTTTCATAAGAAAAAGGTGAGGTAAGGGATATCAATCTAAATAACATGACAGGAACATTTAATTGATTAGAGCTTCTTAATGTCGACACAAGTTTGAAATGAAAAGAGGGTTAGAAAAAAAATTTCAAAATGGGAAATAATGGGTTAATTCAGGAGTGAACAACCCATTCAAGCCTGTCCTCTGTGTAATATCATTCACGTTTTAACATAAAGTACACTCTCAGCCAGTATATTTAAGAAAAATACACCTACCAGAATATATGCTAGGAAAATTACAGAAATCTAAGTAAGTTGAACAGACCATTAGTGACTAGGCTAGTGATAAGGATGGAAGCAGTGGAAAATTTATGAAAGCAAAACTTGATATGCAGTGACCAATATTCTTCTGCCTTTGAATTTACAGATTCTGTTGAAACTAATGAATTGCAGGTCCCAGAACACTCTTTAATATGGTTATTTGATGAAAATCTTTCGAGCACATGGCATATTGTGCCACTCTGTATGCCACCCTAGTAAGACAAACTTTCTAGCCTATTACTGCTGAAGAAATATGTTTTCATGGCAATTAACATCACGCTCATGTTAAGATTGCCTCCTCTTAAGCCTAGATGAGAGACACTCCATTTCCATTTTGATGAGTATCATTTTCTGCTAGATTCTGACAGACAACGTGCAATTACTGCTTCTTTGAAAAAAAGATCAAATGTGCCAGATTCAAGCCATTAATATGGTCCACAAAAGCCCAAGAAGAATATTTGCTGGCTCAGAAAAGGACTAGAAAGGGAACAGTCTTACTACCGATATTATTTTATTTGCGAGTAGGAAAGACACACAAAGTGTCAGAAATCGGTCAACCATCTACAGTCTTCCATGCTTCACTGATGTGACTTGGAACAAATAGGATGTGACATAGAATGTGAGGGGAATACAGATGTGATAGCCAAAAGCTACTGTTGGTTACCATGAACTTATGGGTTGTGTGGACAAAACTGATGTTTTAAAAAATGCTAAAGACTGCTACAACATTAAGTTAGTCAGGTCAAGACCAATAATGTCTAAAACATTCTACATAAAGCACTTATAGATTACTTTTACGAAGAGGAAAATCACTCAATCTGCTTTTGTTTAAAAAAATAATAATTTGTTATAATTTGAAGTTTTTAACAACATATAAACTTTATGTTTAGGGATGCTCTGATCGATTAGTATGAGATTGTATAGGCCGATAACCACATTTTATGACTCGATCAGTATTTACTAAACTTGACAGATCTTATGAACTCAATTGATGACGTAAACGTGTGAGGACATACATGATGATGATTGTTTTGTACTTATTTAGTATTGTATAAAAACAATAGTTAGATGAAATATATTCCATAATTTCAGTAAAACTGTATTACTAGTATAAATAATACAAAGGCAACATCTATAGTATTACTTTATCTGAAAAAAGGTGATCAAATGGCTTACAAATCAGTTTCGTAAACTTGAAGCCTCGGAAAATCAAAATGACAGAAAATTGGTAGCATCCCTTTTGACGTCTGTAGTTTTTGATAATGCAATATATCTTATTTTGTTCTTCTTTATCTATTTGCATGGATGCGGGTTAAAAATGTCATACCATAAGCTGACTGCCAGGTCGAGTGTAAAAAGCTATACTCAAATGTTCAGTACACATCCTTTACAATTTGCTTTTTTTTTTTAATCTTTTCTTCACATATTCCACTCTCAAATCCACACCTTCAGCACTCCCCACACATTTTCACACGTTAGGCGTTTCATTGCAGGTTTCATTTTACCTTATCAGCATCAAAAGTTCTCAGATTTGTCTGTGGTAGTTGGGTGTCTCACCCGCTCTCGCATTTACCTTAGACTGCACTGATGCCCATCTGCTTTGCAGGCACCGGTGGATGGCAGAAGACGTCTGGGAAAGAGACACTGTAGCATAAAAAGTCCTCACAGCTGGCCTTCAGTGGCCAAGAAATAACTTTGGCCATTGCTTTTTTGTGTTTAGTCATCTACGGGCCATTATTGATGTCCTTTGTGGATTGAAGACTAAGTGGAATCTGTAAATGTCAGTTAAGATATCACATAGCTGTCTGAGAGCTTGTTGAAGAAAAATACAGTGCTTCAAGCACCACTTTCCAAACTATCAATGGTCAAGGGTGTTATTCCCTAGAGAGGGTCTCATTGTTCTAACGTACAAGTGTTTGCAAAGAAAAAGGGGCTTTTCAAAACTCTTTGGTCATTTTTAATCTAAATTATTTTATTGAATGTAAAATTAAATGTATTACACAGATAATGACGATAACTTATGTGTTTTTATCTGAAAGCTTATAAATGATACATTATAATTCCGTAGACTTGGAGGCATATCACAAGTTCATATAAACTACAGCTTTATAGTCACACATTTCCCAGTGAGAAGTGTAATGTGACAATGTAAATTCCAATGCAACCATCTATCAAACCTTTATTTCCATTTTGTATTAGTCTCTAAAATAAGATCAGATAATATAATTAAACTGTAATGGTGTCATTTTGAAAGTGATAATAAATGAAACATTAAGTGCTGAAGAAAAATCTGATTAGTTCTTAAAGGGAATCTGAGAACAATTATATTCATCAAGACAAATTTTCTGTCTCATGCATAACATTAGGCATGTATGATATAAGCAGAGAGAATATTATTACGGCAGCTTCTGACTTCATTTCCTGTTTAAAAAATAGAAAATCATAAACAAAGAGTTGAATAAACGTGTATGCTTTAGATAAAAATGTCTGCAAAATGATTTAATGTAAATGTCTGAATTTCCTAACAGGTGAGAGGATGACAGCAGTTTGATTTAAAAGATACATTGACATTTTTCTTACACTATTTTGTTAAAATTTTAATTATTGCAATTCTGCATTGTAGACTGTAGCTTCGCGGTGACATGTAGGGGATGCACTGAGATTCTCTGCTGGTCCCACTCCTCGACTTTGAAATGAATAGAAAGTGAAATCTAAGAGACATAAAGGACAGCCCTTTTAGAATTGACTGAAAGTTTTGATATTATGTATACATATGTTGTGGCTGTTTCATTTATACAGTTCAAATGTTTTATGATGCTTTTAATCCTGATACTAAAAGACCACAAGAAACTGAGCACAAACTGTTTTTTCTTTGCCAAATTTCATCCTGAATCTATTTTAGCCATTAGTTAGTGTGATATTACCTTTTCGTCTCCCATTTTTTATCAGAGTTTCTTCTCTTTCAGCTACAGCCTCCTTCTAATCGGCTGATAAAAAAGGTCTCCATGGCTCAGCGGTTGTGAGGTAAATGAAATCTCTTCAGAGAGAAGTTGGGTCACATAGGCTGATTTATTTACCAGGTCGCAAAAGGAGGGCTTTCGGGCAGAAAAAGATCCAGGGGAAATGACCTATAAACTCAAACAGAGGCTGACTCAAGACTGATCAATCTTCTTTAATACTCGGCTTTAATATAGACCACAATGAACTTGTTAATGAAAATAACCAGCCGTACTAATATTGTGGCACGGCATGTAAAAATATTACTCAAATGTAAGTCTGGTCAAAGAGCATGTTAATTCCTCTTGTCCCGGTCTTGTCGCTTGTAAACAAAACAACATAAAGTCTTGGTTAAAAACTAAATCAAGTGTCCTAAAACACAGCCACCTATTTAATGTTTAAAAGTGACAATGCACATTACAAGAATTAAAGCTGCAGATCCATTTTCTGTTTTGCAACAGTTTGTTATTCTTATATGTGCCATTAAAGCTATCATGTGTCCAAATAATAACTTAATCCACTGTAATTTGCTACATTCTAAAGCAACAGCTGTAACCAATAATCTTAAATTAAGAAAAGGTAAAATGTCATTTCATTAACCTCTAGTGTAGTGTTATAAAGCCAATTACTGTTTTACTCCTTTTTCACCAATTACAATACTGCAAAAGTTTCAAAACTGCACCAGTCAAAGCTATTGTTCAGACAAAGGAAAAATAATGTATGTTGTTGTTAAAGTATAAATAATATATGTACAATTATAAAGCTCAAAGTTCAATGCCAAGCTTGATATTTTATTAAACAGAAATTGCCTAGCTGGTTTGGACTACACCCCTCTTGTTCCTGCTTCATCATGCCCGCGTAACCGTCACCCACAAAAACATACAAAAAAAGGGAAAGTGGACTTGCTGCGTTCCTACGGAGCAGATGAAGAGTTGTGTTTCTAAAGTGTGTTAATTTGTTTGTTCGCCATGTCATTGAGACTGTAATTTTCATCCCAGAGTCCAATCACCTTTGTTTGGTTATCCAATGGACGCTGTACTTAGAGATCAATGATTATATTTTATGTTTAACTCGGTTCCCGAATATTATAACCCACAGGTAAAAAATATGTGCAGCACATTTTACTGAGGACAGCTTCCTCAATCTCAATTATTTGAATGCCGGATTTACACAAGGATTATTCTTGAAGGATGGAGAAGTTCCCTCTGTTGTTCATGAACCATAACTAGTAAGTGTAACTTAATATATAAGTTTGTGCGTTTGACTGTTTTGGTAACTTATTACACAAAGGGCAACGCTGTTTAGCTTTGTTTGTTTTTGTGGTAGTTGAAACGAATCCGACAAAAAAAGTGTATAAATTTAACCTGACACCACAGACTGTTTGTGTTACTAATGATCAGATTAAATTATTTGTTGATTATATCCATGGTTTACTGTTTAACCACATGCTGGTTTAGATCGGGGTGAATCATTGTTCTATGTTTAGACGTATACAAAAGTCATGCTTGCACAAGTTCTACTCGATCTTCTTCATCTATATTCTCCAAGTCTGATTCTTGTTTAAATTAGCAATTTAAGGCAATTTGAGGCAGAATCAGACACAGAAAAAGTTACAATAACACTAAATGCGTGCACACATGTGTTGTTAAGCAGTGTCAGCTATCCGGGCTACATGCGCTTACTTTGCTGTCAATCACAACACAGAACCGCTGGCCCAATCAGAACTCGTTAAATATTTCTGAAGGCGGGAATTTCATCAGATCGGGAAAGATATCAGCCGTTTTCTTGACAGTAGAAAAAGTGCTAAACAGAGAATTTAATTATGGGGAAAAATGTTATAAAGCACACTGTTAACACAATTAAAGCTTAAAAACATGCAAAGAATGGGACCTTTAAATGTTTTCATTGGCAATAAAAACAACTTTAGGTAATATACAAAATATGGAGAGGAAGAAAGTCTGAAACCACATAAAATCTGGGATTCAAAATCACATTTAAACCTGTTAAAGATTCTGAAGAAATACAAAACAATATAAAGCATGTACAATTAACATGAAATATTGACACGAGCGTAATTGTAACATGTAAAGTGAATTTTTCTTGCCTTCAAGTACACACAAAATGCTTGAAAACATTTCAACCGTTTTAAAAGAAGGATGACAGGTTTGTCATGTGTACATTAAGGTTGTCATAAAATCGAGAAAAAGACCACAACATTTATTTTTCATATTAAACTTTCAACTTAAAATCTATAGCATGAATGTTGAATCTACCTAATTTTAATAATTTCTGACTTAAAACCATAAGAGTGACTTATTAATGTGTGATTCATAAAGCATTCAGCAAGCTTGGTCAAGCAGACGCAGAAGCAATGTAAGATTCAACACTTAAAAAAATAGACAGAAAGGACAGGTCTCCCTTGTGTTCTCATTAAAGCTACTAATTCAACACATCCACATGCAGGGCTTATGATCTCAAACCCTGAAGCTGTGTGTAGAGTTTGGAACAATGAATGAAACGGCATCTCTTAGTATAGTTTTCAACATAAGCTTGCCAACTAGTTAAATAAACTTGACATCACACATGATACCTTTCATTATGTCTTGTGGCATAACATCCCATCTGGTTAGGACACTAAAAATCTTGTTATTTCATATTTCACAATCATATCCCAGACCACCCACAATAAACACATTTTCAACTCAGATTTTGCAGCAAAAAACTGAAGCATATTACTTTTCCCAGAAACGTTAACCCAGTGAAATATAAAGGCTAACCAAAGAAGAGAATGAAAGCCAAACAGAATAAAATGGCTGGTCATCACTTCTTCAATGATTTGGTTAAACGTAAAACATATATGAAAATCTTTTATTTCATTGTGCAGAAGGAGGGTTGTCCTTTTCCATTTTCCATCATTTGTTTTACCATATATTTCACTTTCACCATCCCAGGCACAGGGGGTAAAATGTAGACGGCATTACTATTTGTAGCATTTACCTTTATCAGTAAGAAAGCCAAATGAAAGTTCACTTTCAATAAAGTCACATGAAAATGTAATTAATTGACAAATTTATTTAGCATTTAACTTGAACAAAATTATTGTATATCCAAAATAGTTTGTTTGCTGCCTAATTTTTCCTCTATAGTGTGTATAATACAGTTATAAATACAATTTAAATAGTGGATTTAAAAAAAAACTTTTACACAAGAGCACACTTTACAGTATAGTACAGTAATGTATTTACATTTATTTTTTCAATTGAGTCAATTGAAAGTAATGAGAAAATAAAACAATTCCTTCGAAATATAGTGAAATACAGAACCTGTGGATATAGTATGGTGTTACAGATTTTATTGAACCAACTCAATCTTCATACGGTCCTTCTCTATTGATCCAGAACTACCATTAAATACCTTGAACTCAGTCATGGATTTAATTAAAACTAAAAGGAAAGGCTGACTGACGTGCAAGATAGATAACATAGAAAAAACTGTTAACTGTAATGTAAAAGGGTTAAAGTCACTTAAATTTTCTGTATTGTTAGACTGTCAAAACTGTTGGATAATTTAATCAAATGTAGAGTACAACAGCATGAAAAACAGAGATAAGATTTTTTTTATTCCAAGATATATGAGTTTCTCTGGTTGATTGTATCTGAATGAGTACTAAGGTTTCTAAAAGGAAAATAATGATACAGTCCAAAAATTTCTCAACCACCAAAAAATTGGACTGAAGTTCCCATTCCCTTCCCCCAGCAGAAAGAGAATAATCAGTGATAATTGGCAGCTGGCAGTTTTTACAAGGCAAGAAGCGTGAGAAGTGATTAATGCTAATTAAGACTGATGGGAGAGATGAACAGGGAGAGAGAGAAAGAGAGAGAGAGAGAGAGAGAGAGAGAGAGAGAGAGAGAGAGAGAGAGAGAGAGAGAGAGAGAAAGAGAGAGAGAGAGAGAGAGAGAGAGAGTCTCCATGAGAGTCTGCATGTTAAGCATTAGTAAAATGGTCTTTGCGTTATACAAATGCATATTAGTAATGAAAGTTACCCTTGAATGACTAGTCGATTGTCTACAGAGCAATAAATGAGCAATCTCTGAGTTTCACTGTAGTGCATGAGAACAATCAGACATGCAAGTACATGCACCACCCTTACCCAACGAACAGGCTAAACACTTGGGGGTCTACACCAATCTGAAAGTAACAAATAGGTGCAGAGCCACACCAAAACATCAAGATAAGACTCTTTTACAGCCTAAAGGAATATAGGGAGATGTACTTGCTTAATTCCCTTTTTGGACTGACAAACAGTCTCGCATACATTTATTTAGAAATGTACATGTTACCTTTTCCAGATATTGCTGTTCCTGTTATTTTATGTCCATCTCAAATATTAAACCCTCGACATTTATTTGTAATTGTATTTTGAATAACTACATAGAGAAGAGGAAAGTGGTCCACAAGCAGCCCTCCAAAACATCAAGTGCCTAATAAGCAACACTGTCCAGTAACGATCTCTGGGTCAGGATATACAATGAAGTATGATAGTATATCAGCTTGTTATTGCACGCGGTTTAAATAAGACATTGTATCAATTCTGTCTCTGTCATAGGGGGTAGTTTTTTTTAAGAGTTGTTGCATCAGGCTAGACATTATTGATTCGTAAAATCAATTATTTGCTGCATAGCTGATTTTGGACCTGGGTTAATAGCTCAGAGGTAATTGTACAACACAAATTACAAACATACTGTAGTAGAACTTCTTTAAAGATTCATGAAATCTCAACAACATTTGATATGCCACAATAGATGCAGTTAGAAACTGACATATCTCACCCCTGGCGATATAAAGCATGTTGCATTTTGCTTACTCTTAATCCAACTCTTTATACTGTTTTTACCATGTCTAATCCTAACTCTAGAGATAACTAAAGCAAGCTATGAAAAATTAAAAAATGTCTTCTGATTACAGATGAACAGATGTATTGGTATCAGCAGTATTTTTGGCTATCGGAGGACAGTTTTATAAACAGCTGATAGGGAGTTGATATTATAGAAATATTATTCGTAAATTAATGCAAATGGATATAAAAAAAACTTCAGATGTAGGCAGACATCAATCATCAAAGAAATGTAGTATAGGTGCATCTCTAATAATACTTTTACAATTAGATGGTAGATTTCATAATTAATATCATTGTGTTTATACAGCATATGATTCAGATGAAGTTGTATATTGTCATGAAAGTATACGGATTTCAACACACCCAACTTTTTCCAATGCATAACTTTAAATCCACACAATCATTTTTGTGATCCTGTATCTTACTTCGAAACGTTCCTTGTGTGTCTGATGTTAGGAAGAGAGCTGTGAGGAAGAAAAAACATATGGTACCTGTTTTGGCTCCTTACATTGTTATGGCAAAATGAATGACATTTAACAATGGCCAGATTGAGCATTGACCAACTGTCTGCTGACTCAGTCTGAAACACTCTCATTATAACTAAAGACACAGTCTAACCTGTCAGCTTGAAGGGTGAAACCAGATAATTTAACTCAAAGTAGGGTGTTTTAACAAGGCATTAAGTTTGACATGACACTAACTTTAACAGTGCAGGGTTAATAATAGACCACAAGAATGATATTCTATTTTAAATTGTTGCTTAAAAGAATTCAGTTTAACATTGAAATTATGGTACATTTTTTCTTACTCGATGACAACTTCAGTTGTGCTAATGTTACAAAACAATCTACAAGACATCCACAAAATTCTGATAAACACCTTATAATTTCGATGGTATAATTTCGATTACCATCTGGTAATATTCACGATCTGCCATGACCAATTTATTTCAAAATAAGAACTGTCCATAGCCCAGATGGAATTAGTAGTAGCTGGCAGGTCATACTAAATTGCCCAAGGCATTGGCCCCAATGTGGTGACCCAGTTTTAGGTCACTGACTTGAATGGAGTGGTGAACGCAACTCAGAGCGAGCAGGGCAGTGGGATATTAGTTCACATATGAAAAAGGGGTTGTACTTTAATTGCTGACCAAAATGTTTGCACATTCAGTTAAGACTTGCCTTTAAATATCTCTTTTGCTGTACACTGCAGTTCCTGTCCTACATGCTTACCTAAATAAGGAGCTACTCCACTTTAAGAGACATTCAAGAAAGTAAATAGCTTCGACTTTAATTTAAGTAGGTCTATGTTTAAAACCATAAAAACATATATTAACAATGCTAACTGCAATATACGTTTATACTGGATATAGGTTATGTATTTATGGAATGATTTAAGACCTTTTTAATAAAGAGCGTTTTTGACCCAGGACAAACCCTGAAGGAATCCATAATGATAAATGGAAAAAAATTTCATCATTTAAAGTCCTCTCCTTCCCTCTTCTCCCCTCGGACCTGACAGAATCGTCTTGTGGGACTTAATAACGGTCTTATCTCTTTTTTTAGGTTTGCAGCCTTCAGGAGCGAATAAACCCAAACAAACAGTGGTCAGCAATCCACACCAATTAATTGAACAGCATTAACTTTCGCTCTATCTGTAGTCTTAGCTTTTCCACTCTGAGAAAATGTTAGGTGCTCTGGATATGCTCCTCAGTACCAGACAAGAAAGTATGCGTATGCCCTAAAATAAAAAAAGAGGTATTGTGGCCCAAAATGGATTTATATCCCACCCTACTGCTTTTCTGTTATACTCTAAAAAGTTTATTACAGAGCTTATCCAAGAATTCATATCACCTCTGTTTTTAAGAGAGTTTGAAAGGGGACAGATAAAATATGCGATTTCAAATATAGTAAACACTCTGGGTTTTCCATGTCATGTTTAATATGAATATGAAGATTCTGGAAAGAGAAATGGCAATGATCATTCCTGCTGGGAAGGTCATTCTATGGAAGATCTATTACTTGTTGTTGAAACATTTACTCATACTATGATAAATAATTTTGGTCATGCTGGCCAGCCCTAAAACAACAATAGATTCCTCCTTTCAGAGCATCTTACAGTCAACTCTTTCAGGACAGATTTTCATGTCAATAATGCACCCTGGTTGAAGGACTGTTTATGAGCCACTTCTTTTTTTAAATTATATACAATTAGAATAAGCTTTATTGCCAAGTGTATTTGTCTTGAGACAACGTTCCAATGCTAAGAAATATTAAAAAAATTATAAATAACTAATAAATTCAAGTGGTGTCTGAATAATCATTATAACTTAAAAATTGGTAAGTTTTGTTTGTTTTGTTTAGCATGTTATTCAATTACAGGGAAATTACGACTCCTCTGCCGCCAATTTATCCATTACTAAAATTTACCTGCACATACCTTTTATTTGTACAACATTACTTGATATTTACAGTATGCTTAAAACTACGAAAATCTGTCTCTAACCAACTAAAATGGACTGACATAGAAAAAAAAGTAAGAATCCAAACTGGTCTACACATACCCATCTCCTCAAAGGCATCTGAAAAACCTATTATTCTGGACCACAACACTGCTCGCTGAATTTATGTCAATGTCTCATTCCTTCTTCTTGTTCTCTATCCGTCTTTCACACAAAACCCTGTTTCTGAAAAAAAAATGATTAGGGGATAGAAACACTGCCAAGTGTAGAAACATACTACTCACAGTCATGCTGGCGACAGCCAGTTAATGCTTACAATTCATTCAGAGTAACCTTTGTATCACAATATGAGAAATATGAGTATTTCAGTCCAAGTAGTCCGAACTCCGGGCTACAAAATAACACCCTGTAAAACACAATACAAATAGCTATGTAAATATCACAAAAATAAAGTTACAATAACTCAATAAAATATTAAAAAAATATTAGTGAGAAATATTGATCCAGCTAATAGTTCATAGTTTTGAATGTTTTTTTAAGTTTATGATATAAATTGTGGTGGGCCGTTATCGGCGTTTACGCGCTGCGTTAACATGAGACTCTTATCGTGCGATAAAAAAAATATTGCCGTTAATCTATTCTCAAAGTTGGGTTGGGAGCTGGGTCTATACTATGCAAGTTATGATGACTTTTGCCTTTGATCTTTAAGGGCAGATGTATACGTAACCGAACTGCAAAGGTGGGGGCGAGACAGAGTCTTCAAACCTGTGTGTATACCTACTGTGAAATGACGTCAACACAAGTGACATGCTAACATGATGCACCTTTGAAAACATCTGTGCTTCAGGGAACATTTATTTTTGAGAAGCTTCCCAATGGAAACCTCAACAATGCCGCTTTCATACTAGATGCAAATTTTCACGTGTTGATGCGCCACACGCGTGTAGTTTGACGCTTGAACTTTTAAGTTAATTCACGTGTACAATTCACGTCCAACTCATCATTCGCGCAGGGGGAGGGGCTTCTGTCAAGGGGAGGAGCTTCTGTAAGGGGAACTTATCAACTTATAAGAGGAAAAGTAATTTTATTGTAAAATAAAGTGATTTGATTTGATGTGATGGCTTTATTTATAGTCTCAATATGTTTTTAAAGCTTTTTCTTCACTAAATTACTTCCAGTAAATGTCACTATTATTCCTGTCTTTGTTAAAGTATAATAATAGTATCATGTGGATTTATAAAGCTCTGTTTCCACATAAAGCTCGGATGACTTTCTCCTCCATGTTTGTTTTAGATAAAGGTCCTGATTAGTTAACTTCGTGCGAAATTTCGCCAAAGTACAATTTTTTCAACTCATCTGATTTACGTCCACACGCAGCAGGAAATCTACTCGCGTCTCTGCATTGACTCGCCTGACGCTCTATTCACGTCTAGTGTGAACGCGGCATAAGGTTATTTGCACCTTGTGCAATGACTTGCTTTTGGTCATTATTTGGGTAGCACAAATATTCTAAATGACTTCGACAGAATTCAAATTAACCATTTTAATCTAGAATAATCTAGATTAATTCCAAATTTACAGTGAGATTAATCTAGATTAAAAAAATTATCTATGCCCCCCACTAGTTATAAAATAAATATTTTATTTAACATATATTTAAATATGAGTGAAATCAGATTTCCCACTCAGACTTTATTATTTTTACAAACTAAATTTTATGTGCAACTAAAGTATTTAAATCAAATTGCTGTTGTATAGATTATTTAGCTGCATCCTCATATGGAATAGTGCTGAATATACTGTGTTTAGCATTCATTTTTTTATGGCATACTAGTGCTGCTACCAGATTTGCATAATTCCTTGGCTGCAAATAAGCAAATAGCCTGACCAACACAGTAAATGACTTTATTAGTGGATTTTAGTGAACACCAACAAATAATTGATCTATAAGGAGGATATCTCGAAAGTCACTGGTCACCTTCTTCATACCAAGCAAGAAGGCTACCTGACAATTGTGACAAACATTTTCTGTTAAGGTTTAGTTCTTCCAAAAATGCCTGTGCCATTTCTTTAAATCCAGCACAACTTCCTTCTCTCCTGCAGGTATTAAGGTAAGAGTGGAACATTCGTAGCTATGGGAGTGGGTGCATTAAGTGTAATGAATGTCAGAGTATTTCCATCACCCAACACATCAGGCACATTTATACTGACAAGACCAGTTCCTTCTCTTTCACACACACAGATAAAGAAGCTCCGTATCATTAGCCTCAAGAGAAACTCGAAGAGTGGGCTTTATAACACAGCTGCTCTGGGACATCCCTGGGTCAGAGGAAGAAGTAGCAAGAGAATTTTCATTTTCACCTTTAGCTATTATTGATGAGAGAGAAAAGGGAGAATACGAATGCGGCAAACTACAGGTTTGGTATGAGGTTATAATTGTTTTTTTATGACAATGTGCATAGTAATGCACACGGACACTGCATAGATTATTATATACTTTTTATACATTTGCATTAATATACTGTCATCTTGTGGGTTATAACTTTAAGCATGCACAGACAAATACCAACATATTTGCCTGTAAGATCATAGACTTCCATTATGCGTTTTGCATTCATTTGATCTTCAAAGATAGGCAGGTATAACTTTTCCATCATCCTGTTCGTTCTAATAAGCTTTGATATTTCAACAGTCTGTATTGTAATGTGTGTGATGTTTAATTTAGCACTTTTTAATCATTCAACTGAGGGATCTATCTGAACAAAGTAGAAGTTATGGAAAGACTCCAAATTAGCCCTTTATCCTAAAAAGCAATTGCAAACTCAAGTCTCAGGACTTCTAACAAAATAACAGGTGACACTTTAGTCTTAATTATACAAATATCACCTTCTTTACAAGAAACTCCAGCATACCTAATTAGTGGTCAAGCGATTTATTTACAAGGCCCATAAATCTGATGGCCTTTGGTATTTGAACAAACATCTGCATTAGTCAATACATTTTCCCATTTGACCAATTAGTGTCACAGGGGAGACTTTTGACCACATGAAGTCTTCATGTTGTATAGCCATTCTGATTCTAGCTGAAAACTGCCTAAGGTGTGTTTAGACCAACATATTAAACGTTCAACTATGCTTCACTTCATACATGCCGTTTACCACAAATAAATATCATAGAGCAGCCAACTACATGCATAACTAGACCTGCAGATATATTTAACTTGAAAAATAAATGTAAACAACGAAACAGAAGAGAGAAAGAAAGAAGAATTACAGTTGCTAGTATGAAAGTAGTGGACAGTGTACAAGATGTATAATTTTTTCTATGAAACACCAAAGAGGATATTTATAAATTGGTATGCTGTACACCAGTTGCACTCAACTGAAAGGGTGCCAGTTACCAACACCAGTTACCAACACTCATCAGAATATCTTCTTTTGTGTTCTCTGGAAAAAGTTATACAGGTTTGAATTATCAAAAGTGCGAGTAAATAATGGCAGAATGTAACATTTTAAGTGAAATATCACTTTATTCTGGCTTTTTGTTTTTCATTCCAGTAAAACTACCTAAGTACCTTACTTGAGAAGAAAAATGGCATATGTTATTTAATTATGCTTTCAGAAAACAGATAAACGTTGTAATTTCCCAATTTCCCAGTGGTGTACAAAAAATACACCTGTCAAATATTTAATCTCATGAAGTTCTTTTAAATTAAATCATTCTTGTTTTAAATATAAACCAAGAAATATTTAGAGATTTGGAACAATGTATCAAATAATGCTTAATTCCTTATACTTGGGTAAACTATCCTTTCAATATTGTTTAGGTGATTCATTATAAATAAACCAATTCTTTAAAAGACTGTAAAGCCCTGACATGGGTCTGGTCAGCACCTTTAAAACTGTGTTTCTGAACTGCAGGATACTGTACACACAGAGAGCAGGTGTGAATTCATAGGTTTTTATGGTAAATACTGTTGCAAGAGTGCATCACAATCCTACTAGACCTTATACAGATGTATGTTACTGCTACCAGTTAACAAAAAAGTTGGATAATGAGAAGTGAGTGCTCTTTTTTTTTTAATGGCACCTACATACTTGGGCCTCAAGGGACCAAGATGACAGTTCTTTGCTTTCACACCAGACCTATGGCAAGCTCACAAGCATCTCATTGGGTCAGTGTCTTTGAGAGTTGGCTGTTTTTGCAGTTTGTGAGCCCGAGTCCCAATTAAACAGTCCCACCTGCTCTCGGAAGGTTTAGCGACCCATCTGTCAGCCTGCTGCCCTGCTACAATCAGCTCACCTGCTGCAAATAACTTGTGGGAGGCCCGCGTGAACCCCATCGAGCTGTGGGTCTCTACGATCATCACCATTTCCAAACGCGTTCCCTCTCCCACTGACAGCACTTTGCTCACTCTTACATGACAGGAAGATTTTTAAGTATTTAACATCTGTTAAGCAGTCACAAAGGAACCCCAGGAGAGTGCTGTAGAAAGTAGATCAACACTCTGGGGCTTAAGGAGACATTTCTTCTATTTACTCAGACATTTCAAGGTGCACTCTATAAAGATGGAATGAAGTCATTTATTTCAGTTAACAGTCAACATTAGGCATATTGTACAGTGGCCAGGAAGTGCAAAACAAAGCAACAAATTGGAACACAAATAACAAAAATTAAAACCAAATAACAAATCCAAAATCAAAATTACAAATCAGAAAACATAATATCAAATCTAAAAACAAAATGGCAAACCATGAAGCACAACAACAACTCCGGAAGCAGACCAAATTTTCACTGAATATGAATCGTTGGTTCTCATAGTGGACACTGTGGTCTAAGCAATGTCTTTTTGCCTCTTCTCAGGGAACTGAGATTACGACAATAACCTGAAGACGTTACCTTTCGAGAGGTCTCTTGATATTCCATCGAATGCGCTTGGGGACAGTATAAAATAGACCACTGAGAGTATAGCGGAACTGCTCGTACTTACTGAATACCCAGGGATCAAGCTGCAAGACCCAAGCAACCAATCAAGGTCGCCGCATACACAATTGACGCCCATTAGGAATACCTGGCTATTCTAGGCAAATTTGCAAAAATCATGGCTTTTATCATGGGTTGATAAGCTGCACTGGCAGCAGGGTGTTTAGTACGGCAACATAGGTGATGGCAAGGAGGCAGTGGCGAGTGGCACAGCCGGGCGCTACTTAACAGCTTAGAAGCAATGAACTATGCTGCCGAAATTAGATGTGGCGTAGCCAACGAGCAGAAAAGAACATTTCTGCTATATTTGTCGATGGTTGATAAAGCAATTTGAGCAAATACAGTTGTGCTGTAAAGCCGCTAGCAGGAATGCGAGGGCCAGTGTAAGACACGAACATAATAGGCTGCCAAAGTAAGAACAGTAACAGATGATACCTCTAAATTATGAAACCTGGAGAAGGTAATCAGTGAAGACCAGCCAGTGGCTGTACAGATATCTTGATTAGACCATCCCTCTTGACCATGCCATCGGCGAGGCTACGGCTCTCGTGGAGAGGGCTGTAAACCGATTTGGCATTCCAAACCCGAACTAGAGTATGCAAGTGCTATTGCTTCCAGTGGTCAGTGAGACAAGCGATGCTTTAAGACCGGCCACCCCTTGGCTGCTGCCTGACAAAAACTCCCAGAACAGCAACCCTCCGGGGCTCTCAGTGCCCACACTGAAAAATCCTCGGTAGCGCTGCTTCTGCATATGGCAGACAAAGCACAGGTGTTCATTCTGGAACGCATTATGGAAGTCTTTCTTCTCCTCTCATCTGAGTCTTCTATAAAGAGTAGGTGAAGGAGAAAGATTCTGAGGAAATGCCACCCAGACGGTTCACTATATAGGGCCGCCAGCCACGCCGCTCAGTGCTGTCTTTACTGACATGGGCCAGTTCAAGTTTAAGGTTCAATGGCGTTTTAAAGTAAGGCTTCATGTAAGGGTTTGGAGAAGTGGACTCGCCAAGCATATTCTTCCCCAAGAAACTAAATATCTCAAATATTGTAAAAGTTCATATAACTATATGCATATCACAATGGTACAGTAAATTAGCTAATTAATTATTTGAAAAGTAATGTATAAAATAAAGTATTTGTATATAAGTTGTCACATTTTGTATGGATGTCACATTTTGCAAGGATGTCACATTTCGCATGTATTTAAATTAAATGTTATTTATTAAAAAAATATATATCGTATTGAATATTAGCATACTATTGCACATCGAGTTTTTCCTAATTATCGCACAGCCCTAGTTTTAGGTAAAGGTAAATGTCTGAGCCTGCATAAAAATGAAAGAACAGTCGACCCTGGTGAAAATACAGTTAAGGTCAAAGGGTAAAATGGGTCCAAAGAGATTTCTGGCCCAACACCAGACACGACAGCACAGGCAAATCGATCCCACGAGCTCACTGGACAACCCTATTTGATGACATAATGATGTATGAGTACCCATTCAACTCTCTCTTTCTCCTTGCTCTAAGGAGCAGGTGTGCAGATCAGGTCCTCTTGATCTGTCAGTATAAATACAAAAATAGCTCTAGTGATTCAGTGGAGACAAGAGCTCCGATGACCAAAACCATTGAACTCTAAACTGACCTTGACCAGCGTTTCAAGGTTCCTGACATCTTTAATTAAACTAAAGGCTTCACAAGGTAAACTGCCTGGTAATGGCATCCCATGTCTCTATTTTACAGCCGTTGAGGAGATAAACTACCCCAAATAATTTACTGCAATTGCCTTCTAACAAAATGTCCAGGTGGTACACATTCACTACTATTGTATGGAAACAAAATCAATGTAAGTTAATAGGTACCACCATCGTTGGGTTACAAACATTGTTCATAATATCTTCTTGAGTTAAAAAAAGCTAGACAGGTTTTAAATATAAAGAGGGTGAGTAAATGATGAAATCATTTTTAATTGGGGGTGAACTATCCCTTTAATATTTAGGAGCAGTCTGAGCAAGAAGGTTTTTGGGAACAAACTAAAAATACAACCCAGGTAATTCTTTTATCTTAACCACCCTAGTGTAAAACAACAAGCAGTACCATAAGATATCCAAGTCCCTTCAGTTTAATCCCTCTATGCCTATTCTACTGCCATCAACATGCTTGCTCAGGCTTCTCCATATCAGCTGTAAGCTCCGGTGAAAGTGCTTCAGCGAGACTTTTCCATTGTGATTTGCTGCTGAAGGTGTCGATGTGGGCAATGCACTGTCAGCAAGTTGTGTTGTAATGAAGCTAAACAACTACACAGGAACTATCAACGACAGAAAGCTAGTGCTAGCAAACTGCTGCCTAAAGTAATTACTTTTTGTGCACTCTGGATCTGCTTTCTATCTACCAATGTAAACACAACTCAGTCCCTACATTTGAAAAAAAACAAAATGACCATAGTAAAGAATAAGAGTGGCACCCCGAATTCCAGAATATAGAAATTATCACTCAACATGCCTCATAACACCACTGGGAGAAAATTGAGGCACTAAAACGGGACAACTGTTTCATTAGGTAACAAGTGCAGCAATTATTACGTTACCAGCGCTAGACTAAAGATTATGCTTTTTAACTGTAAGCATAGTAAAATCCACACCAAAACCAGCTTAATATAACTTCAATCAATAAAATAAATCAAAAAATGCATAAGATCATTACATACTGAACATTAAAATGATAAGATGTGTCATTTCTCATTGATTCATGTAGATCCATATTAATCATATTGTAATTTATCACAAAGTTAGGGAATTCAGATGATAAGAATATTATGCAACTTTGGTTCATGTTTTATTCATAATATTAAATCATATTTGATTCATGTATATTTATATACAATCATTTCTGAGTCATCAATATTCATATATAATCATATTTCATTCATGCATATTCATATGCACTTTAATGTACACAAATAACTTATCTGTTGGGCAATAATGTTTGTTAATGACATGTTAATGGAAAATAAAACCTCCTTGTCACATTGTATCAAAAAATGCAATGTCAGTTTCAAGTAGTGTTTTTAGAAATACAACACCTAGCACATTATGATTTCAGCGTTTAAATGTAAAGATGTTATAATAACAAGATGTGCCTCTTTCATCAAAATTAATATGGTCTCTCTAGCTAGAAAGTCCCGCCTTCTAGTAAAAGGATTGATGAACATTTTCTGGAGGCGGGGCTTTAGGGTGGCGTTTTACAACCTGTCCGTATGCGCGGTAGCTGAAGCGATGTCCAAAAGTTTTTTAGCGCAATTTACGTTTAACAAAATAAGGTAATCGTATTGTACAAATCAGGTTTTATAATTGTTTATAAATATGTAATTTAATTATGATTGTTAGCTACTTTTTAAATATTTAAATATCACTTCCACCACATAAGGAGATAGTACTGGGGACTTTCTTTGTAAATAACTGCCCAGAGGCGTTGTAAACGAGGCCGCACAGTGGCACAACCTCAGTAAAAGATAAATCATTGATAAATCTCAATGTAACACATTCAAACATGCCTCAATCCGTTGCACACAAAAAACTGTAAAAATAAGCACAGAAAAATTTACAAATTCTGTTTGAGTCATAACTGAAGATAACATTTATGAGTCTGTGAACATTCACTTTTTTATGAGAAAGTTGATATCAGATTAATGCAAAAGATGCAGTGTGTTACCTATGGCTGTCTGGTTTTGAAGTTGAACCATACATTACTGCTATGGGTTCATGCAGAGAAACAACATAATAAAGCAAGAAACAAGACAACGATACAGAGACGGGGAAAAATTGCTAAGAGACAGCTATGGCATAAATTTAACTGAAAAATAAACCATGCATGGCCATTTAATTGGCCCCTCAAACTTGGCCTGTCCCAAATCTCTGGGGAGCCTGCAAGCTTCTCATCTGGACAGCCATCAGAGAGAACGAGAGAGAGTGAGAGAGAAAACCAAAGCTCAGCTGAGCTGGAAATCGTCTGATTTACTCTTCACAGGAACTGGCGAATGTTCATCTGCTAATGCAACATTTATAAGCTTAGTCTCTCAGCAACCAAACAGGAGGCTTTTGCAAACCCACATCAGACAGATAGTGGCTGTCAAACTGTCATTTTTGATTAATGTTAAAAAACATTTTTTCAATTACAGTGATCATAAAGTCATTTTATAGCAGCTGCTAAAACAATGCAGACAACCTAAGCAACAATCCAGATCCAAGCATTGGTCCTCCAACCACTGCTCACAATTATGTTACTGCTATTTATCTTTTCCAGTTTTGAGCTACAGTTAGCTGCAGCACAGATGTGAGCATCATCATGACTCTCAAATGCTAAAACATGCCATATTTCACAGCTGTGATACACAGGCCAATTTATTTAGAGTGAGTATTGAAATGTCGCCCTAACGGTTTTATTTCTTGCAGTGTTTCTTACCATTTCCCCTTTGTCAATTCCTTAAGCCCTCCTCAGAACCTGTAATCTTTTCTAGCTAAAACTAGTCAAGACACTGAATGTATTTCTAAAGGTTAACAAACAAACCACTTCTTTCATGAAAAGCCAGTGTTCAGCAAAACCTGACAACTCAATGTGTGTCACAAAATTTACAAAGTAATTTGAAAATTGGGCAGTCGGCTTCTCTTAATACATTTCTCATTTTCTTAAATACAATGTGGGATATTAAGATATATTGACAGGAATACAATATATTATACCATAGACGTATTGTGGACATTTCAGTCCATTATTTGTTGAATTTCAACAAATCAAACCTTAAAGGTAAGTATTAAAAATAAAAGGGTTTATAAAGAAACAGATACAAAAACAAAACAAGATAATCCAAGAACAGACACATCCAATACACTAACACGTTTAACAACAGACTACAGAGAAGGTACACATGAGGGCTTTTATAAACTTGGGATAACACGGAAATGAGAAACACCTGGAAAACAATTAAGACCTACACAGAACTACTAGGCACATGACAAGTGACAGGAAATACACAGGACTTAACCAAAAGATCACACAAACAGGGGGAGACAAGATTGGATTTAGGTCTGGAGACTGATTAGGCCACCCCAGAACCTTGATATGCTTCTTATGGAGCCAGTCCTTGGTTTTCTTGTGTGAATTTGGTAAATGTCATCTTGGAACATCCAACCACGACCCAGCCCTGGCAAACTTCTGATGGGCCTTGACATGGGCTGACTTAATCAGGGGAACCTTCCGTGCGATGCATGGCTATAAACCATGTCGCCCTACTGTATTACTGATACTAGTCTTGGAAACGCTGGTCTCAGCTCTCTTCACAACATTGACCAGCCTCTCTGTTAAGTTCTGGCCTGATTCTTCACCATTCTTAGCATCATTGATAGCCCAAGAGGAGAGATCTTCTTTGTTGCCCCAGTTCGATGGACAATGACAGTCATCATAAGCCTCTTCCATTTTCTGACAATTGCCCCAACAGTTTTCGTCAAGCTGCTTGGCCCCGTAGCCCCTTCCAACTTTTTGAAGGTATCCAATTTTGTCTCTTGTGTCTTTTGACAGCTTTGGTTTTGCCCATGTTGCTACTACGATTTTTGACTGATTGTGGGGTGCACAAATGGCTTTATGACAGCTGATGACCTCAAACACTTGCTACCAATTTAGAATCATGAGCAGAGTGTAGCTGGACTATTTAAAAGCAAAATAAGAGGTCTTTGAGGGACAAAAAATCTGGCTGATAAGCAAGTGTTCAAATACTTATTTGAGACAGTAATTTACAAATAAATTATCATATATATATAAAAAATAAAAAATAAAAATAAAATCATACAATGTGTTTTCCAGATCTTTCTTTTTACCATTTCAAAGTGGAAATGCACCTATGCTGAAAATTCTAGACCCCTCCATGATTTTTAAGTAGGAGAACTTGCAAAATCACAGGGTGATGAAATACTTATTGACCTAACTGTAATTCATTGTGGAACAATACGAGCTGTGATCTTAAGCATTACCAATTCTAAATATATATATAACCTGAACAAAAATATATAAGCAACACATTTCTTTTACATTTTTTCATGAGATGAACTCTAAGATCTTAAACATTTTCCGCATAGAAAAAACAACTATTTTTTGTGCACATACTGAATACTGCAAGCATGTTAAAGATATTTTACACCCCTAACCAAGCCTCAACAAGAGGCTTTAACATGGCATCTTTGACTTTGTATCAATCTTCTTATAAATGAAAAAGATTGGATACATCAATATTGCCAGCGCGATTTAATCAATATGTGAAAGATTACTAATAAAAGCTACTTATGTTGTCTACATGCGCACATGTCTCTGTATTAGCTTTCGACAAAAAAAAAAATTATATCTAAAGGCATTCAAATGGTTATATCAAGTACCTTTTATTTGTTTTTATAATACATTAATTAAAAAGTTTCATCGTTTCAGTTTTGCTCACACAGAACATGCGCCAAATGCGCATTTGAACACATGTGGGCATGTATGTGTTGAAATACAACTCGAGTATGCAGAAGACATTGTTAACTGTTCTCATCTAATTTTGATATCTTATGTGGATGTGTTTGACAATGCCTAAAATAAAGCTTAACACATCATTTGTTACAAACTAAAAATGACTGAGAGTGAACAAATGTCTTACTGTTCTAAAAACAGTCGGATCATAAGTCCTCTAACTATCAATGCAGTGGGTAAAAAGACACTTTTGGCACTGTAAAACAGGCTGGTGCTTTTAACTATGACTTGAAAAAGCCATTTTCAATGTATTGCCCCCTAAGGTGCGCACATCTCATCATGTAAACTGAATGCTATTTGATTGCGTCATCAAAAACATCATTGTTTGGTAAAACTTATCCGGCCATTTTGGACTTGTTCGGAAGAGCACTAAAAATGATTTTTTTGTTATTTTTGGGAGAATAATTTAGGTTGCCAAACATTTGGCGCATCTCTATTATATACATCACTTTGTCTCCCAAGGTTCATAAGGACCTGTATAATAACAAAAGGCTGTTCAGAATGTTTGAAAATTTTAAAAATAGGCAAAAAATTAAAGCATGACAACATTGTTTTAAATACCAAAAAAAGGAACTCGATGTATACTTAAAACTGCAGACTGCTTTCTCACACAATAGACAATACTCCATCTCCATGTGTCTGATCAATTAAAACAATATCCGTTTACAGAATCCAGAAGACAGCTTTCTTGTATAATATTTAATGCAACTCCCCTTGTCTACTGTTTGTTATGGTCCCGATAGAATTCTTCTACCACTGGCTTGTGCATCACTCTGTATGGATAGAAATGCCGCTTTTCATTCCATCTGCAAGTCTTCTTGAATACACTGGCATTGCAGTGTCCAAAACATTAACTTTTATTTGGGATAAACTACCTTTTTGCATTGCAGGAAAGATCCGATTGCTGACTTCATTTCCTATTCATATTCCTATTCTCATGTCCAGTCAGCTGGTCAATAATTATGAATATGTCACGGATCACTAAGGAGTCTGTGTATAGACAAAAACATCTGTGGGGTCTTAAAGAAATCCTCATCTAACTCTATTTTACAAGCAAAACTTCATAAACAATAGATTATCTGGTTTTGCATATAAATCCTTTAAGCAGGGGGATAGTTTTGAAAGAGTATTAGAATTATAAAAAAAAGAACAAAAAGAACAAAACAAAGCAATGGAATGACATAAACATTTTTCAAATGAAAAATAAAGTACATTTTGATACATCCAACATAGTTTATGAAGTCATCTTTACATATAAGCCTTCCCTTACCATCAGACGGTATTCTGCGGCCAAAACAAATATACATAACATTTCAATTCAATTATTTCTACAGCTATAATTTTGACCCTTTACTTTAATATATTCCTATTTTCATATTCATATAAACTTCTGAATATGAACACCCATAATTAACTTTTATTTCAGTATGAACATTTTAATACATTTGTAATGTACTGCAGTCATAGTAAATACAAAATATTTGAAATTATTGTATGTTCAGCTACCAGTAAGACTTTCTGCCAATTTAACAAAGTTTTGTAAATCCTGCATATTTTCTCCTACTACAAGCACAAAAAGGGCCTTAAAGATGTATTATATTAATGAAACACTTATATTCATTTAGTCTAACTTCAAAGAAAATATTGCACAATATTTTATGTATTATTCTTGTAAAGTAAGTATGGGAGTTTGTTAAGTTTGTCTGTAGTATATGTATAGTTAAACGAAGTTAGCTGTGTATAGGTTTTTTAAACCACTCTCATGTAAAGTGTCTATGTTGACATCTGTTTATTTAATTAGCACCGTGGTCCTGCAAGATACAGCATCTCGTTCCACTGTATGTTCACACATGTAGCAAAATGACAATAAAGCTTCACTTGCCTTTACTTGACTCATATCAGTAAGGGGACTTAACAGCATCACCAAAACCTTAAAGCACACTTCATAACCTGTCATATCTCTGCAGTGTGATCATATTACTATGATGTCTGATGAATATCTGATTTCATGCAACTCAAGTGTCACTGAGGTGTGAAAAAGGGTATGAGATTTAACCAGAGCAAGAAAAATCCATTAGACTTATCAAACTTGTACACTCTTCCTACAGCCCTTCTCAAAGCAGTTTGAGTGAACGACACAAAGGATTAAACTTTAATTATGGTGTTACACTCCACTCTACCTAAAGGCTTTAGACCCAAAATCTCTCTCTCTCTCATTTACTCTTACTCACTCTCTATAGGCAATGTAGAGATTTTTTTATATGCAGGAATATAAGTGTTGTAGGCAGAACACCACCTCAGGAATGATTCTCCAACAGCAGAGATGAAACATAAAAACGAGGAGGACAGCAGATGAATGTGTGACCACACTCCGTGAGTTAACGGAGTTAACGGAGATGCTAAAAAACTTGAGATGAGCTTCTAAATCTAATAAAAACTATACATGTAGGTGTATCTAGAACTGTAGGAGACAAGACTTCTGTCGCTTGCTGTTGAAAAAGTGATTATGAGTAAAAAATGTTGCAAAAAGAAGTATGTATTTTCACCAGACTGATGTTTTGGCTTTGGGGCTCTACACTGCCAGTGTTTTAGGGGTGTACTTAAAACTCATGAATAAGCCAAAATCATTACAGATTTGTCGGCAATCTGTCTCCTTGCTTTTGCCAGAGCCTGCCCGACAACCAGGTGCAATAAGATTCCTCCATTAAATCTGAGTTAAGGCAAGGTGGAAGGAGAGTTAACCAAGCATGGTCAGCTAGACAGATGACATTACTTACTTACCACTGTGCTTTAAATCAATCATTCAGTGCTTTCATGGATACCATCACTTTGTTGGAACAGTTGTTGCTGAAGATTACACATTTGGAAAATCCATTCAGACAAGCAGATAGGAGTTCATACCACTTTTTATCAAAAGCACAAGATTTATGAGAGATTTAAATAATTAAAAAAGTAAAGCTCAGTTGGTATTAGTCAAAGGTATGTTGTACAAACACATACAGTGACATGCGAAAATTTTTTAACAGAATCTGTGAAAATGTCAAACTTTTAAGGAGAAGAGATATCATACAAAATACATTTAGTTTTTTTATTTAGTACAGTCCTGAGAAAGACTTTTTTAAATAAAAGATGCAGTGAATAGCGGTGTGCGATAAAAAATAAATCTAGTATATGACTAAAAAACTAAACTTCATCTAAAAAGAATGTGTTTGTAATCCTATATTGTTCCAATACCTAATCCCATATAGTTACAATTTTCTTGACCATTCTCTTGACCATCCCCACTATTGGAAATGAAAAATAATTTGACCTAAACATTGAATTGAGTTGCATAAAACAGATAAAATACATACTTTTTTTCAACATGAAGTTGAATGTCAAAAATGAAAACCCTTTTCTAAATAAATGGTCAAACAAATCACAGAAACGCCAACATTTAAAGAGGACAGAACATGGTCTGGCTGAGCTTCACTAAAGTTTAAAGAGATGTCAGAATTTTTTTAAATGAACTTCGTTCTTGTCATTCATGTCACAACAAAACTGGCATCAATAATTCATCCTACAGCTTAACTCTCTCCTCAGCGAAAAAACTACATCTTATTTGCTGGTCAGGCTACGAGTCAGAGTTATTTTATTTTCCCCACACACTTGCTGTGGGTTAAGGGGAGATTATTTAAATACATATACATGAGACAGCCCTCCTTAGAAAACGAAAGAATCTGTGAAATATTCTCATGAGACATACAATTTGACAGGCAGGTTCTGTTCCTGCACCCCAGAGCTGCTTCTTTTTAAACATATGACACAAACACGGTCAGTCCTTTTAATACTCCTGATTTGTATTTACATTTCGAGAAATATTCAAACAGTCCCAAGCTGTCAGGGAGTATCTGGGGAAGACAGGGCTAAAAATATACACAATAGAAAGGAGGGGCTAAAAAGACAGAAAGTAAGGGCAAGACTTGCTGGGATATCTTGTTGGCTGTACAGCAATGAGAAAGGTTTTTGTAACTAATGTGAAAGACTGTAGTAATGAAAGCAGCAAAACCAAAGTCTGTTTCAAATGAACATAAGAAATCAGTATGCATGCTATGATCCTAATTTTTGCCAGCAATCTTGAGGACCGATTTGCCAAGGTGATCGGCCGGAACTCTAATTCTTCAATTTTATATAACAAATATGTCGACTCTCTGATCACTGATTAGTTTTTTTAGATATAGCAATACTAAAGGTGTTACCTTTTTTAATATTTTTGTTACATTTTTATAATATTTATGTAATATATGTTATGTTACATTTGTTTAAATAGACTACTAAATAAAGAAATCATTTTAAAATTGTATTATGCATTATAACTGCAGTTATATAGTTATATTTTATATTCTAAATGTATTTATCTTAACATTTTTTACTCCTGGCTGATCTAATCAGAAAAAACCTACATATCATAAAAATACCAACAGTCCCAGATTGGATTGGATCAGATTAAATGAGAGAACAAATGATGCATGTGAACAATAAAGCACTGACTATTAAACTCAAATTACTGAACCTTATCTTATGGAACCAAAAGCACTTGAAAATCACTCAGCTTCGACAGCAGTATAACTTACAGCCTGTTAGCAAAACCATAGCATGAGTCTTATTTAATGAATCTATCATATTGCTCAACGAGCTAAAACTTATTTTAACACTGATAAACAAATTAAAGTGATAAGTTCTTTTTGGCTTTAATCTGTTTTTATGTTTATCTGCATTCTTTTACAATATGCATTTTTTGGACTGAATAATGGCTGTAATTAGGATGGTAAGACATACGTTGACTGACAAAGGCAGTCTAATGCTGATTTAATGTGACTGTTCATTTTGATACAGCTGCCGAGACAAAAGAGTGAAGCTTTGATTTATTGGGTTCAGATTTATTATCATAAGGAATCATGTTCTGGTGTCTGGTACAGCAATTTATCTTAGTTGTGTATAGAGCGTTGAGCGTAAACCCAACCATGGTCCTGAAGTAAACTTGCCGATAAGGGGAGCAGTTCCAGAGGAGAACCATGAGAACTGCTCGCTCCTGAGAGTCCATTCGCTTTTTCCCCAACCATTACAGCTTCAATCCCTTGCCCCCGTTGATAGGAGAAGAAACTGGATCATATTGTTTGTGCATAAACATCTTGAAATTACAATCAATGTTGATAGCACAACAACTTCTGTCTCCTTCCTCCTAGTATACCAAACCTACCCAAATTGTAAAGAATCTATAGTATGCTATGTGAAATGCCTACTGCCTGTTAGAGATCAAACTTTAAACAGTTTGTTTATTTTAACATCCCTAAAAACATAATTCAAAAGATATAATTTCTCTTTTTTCCCTTACTCTACTCAGCCAGCACTGAGCTGAATGATCATGAGCTTCGAGCGCTGCCTGGCTCCAAAATGAGCCCTCAGAGAGGACAAAATTTAAAGCATAACAATCAGTGACCTCCAGAATAACCTTAAAGAGGGGGACCGGTGCGGGAACCACGGTACAAATGGTAGCGTTTCTCTCAGGAGAAGCTGATCATTCTGTTGTACAAATCAAATACAGCCAGACTCACGGATCAGCAGCAGAACGGCAACTAGAGGCGATGGCGGGTCCGTACGGTATGCAGAGACGAGATTGCTACCGTGATTGAGAGGTTGTCTCAGGCTAAAGCAGAGACTCCAATTCAAGCTGTACCGTGGATTACAGACAAGTATGCCAAACAACACGGGCCAATTCACATCCACAGAACAGCTCATTGAGCACAGATTTCTCCCGGTCCCCTCTTTTTCGTTTTCTTTTTTCCCCTCTAGTTCACAGGCAATTTGTCCTTTTCCATTTGTCTGCCTGATTTACGCTGTTCTGATAAAAGGCCACAGATGAGCATAAACGAAAGTCCATATTCTCTTTTCCTAATTTACTCATTTATTAAATGAGTGATAATTAGCTATGGCTAATCAGTTTGGAGGTAGGACTAAGGTATTATCCTGCAATTTCAATGGTCCATTTGTTTAGGGCCATTTGGAAGAATTTTTTTGGAGTCTGTGGTACAATTAACTCTAATGCCCTTACATTCAGCAGCATATGGCAGGAAGGCTCTACTATGCCTCAGTAGCGGGTAAACAGTTTTAGATCCGAAACAACTACAGGGCACATCAGTGTTAATACTTGATAATGAGCTTAAACAGCAGCTCTGTAAAGCAGGCACATTTTGAAGAGAGCATAAAACTTATTGATATAAATCCTCCTGTATGACATGCAACGGATACAATACATAGTCACCATATAAATATAAATAAGGTTCTTCCTGCATTCTGATGAGTTTTAAGATATTGAACTTAAAAATGTTTGCGTTCTATTTGATTTGACACATTCCTAAGAAAAAAATAACGCATATAAATTGAAGAAAAATAAGTAAACAAGTCTATTTTTACCAAAATGTCAGATAGAACAAAGATAGAACCAAGATAGGACTATTTTTATTTACTGTTTTATTTATTTATTTATATTTTTGTTTATATTAAATCTACTTCACAGGGATTCTTTACTTATTGATCCTCAGAGGTCCATCGGACGATACTGCAAACCACATAATGTTACTTATGCTGTTTCCTATACATTTAAAACTGTATAAAACTGCAGTTTAATTAAAATGATAATTTTAATTTAAGAGATAAAACTTGAGTCTGATCCTTCATTTTGTGTTATGTGTATTGGATAATAGTAATGGTAATGGATTTAACACAGCTGGATTAAAATATATTGTGTAATTTATTTTCTAAATATACAATAATCAGTAATAAACAGTACATAATTGATTATGCATATAACCTTTTAACCTTATATTTTACATTAGGGTGATATTTTTGCTGTCAAACTCACACTGATGTTCAAATCACAGTCGGTAATGATCCAACCATAATTCTTTCATTGGGATATTTATTCCACTTGCAATAAAAATGAATGGAAAAATAAATTGCTGTGATATGCGAATTACACAAAAGGTTCAATGAAATCTAATGAAGCCTACTTGATTTGGTACGTCTTTTGAGAGTACTTGTATCTAATAGGACATTTATTCAGTATGTTTCAAAAATGTATGAAATGTAAGGAAGACTAAAGAAACCATAATTTTTTACCATTGAGTAATGAACTGCTTTTATCATGAGCGACACACTTGTTTTAACTGTCAATCACTTTGGTGATACTCATACTCTTAAAGTTAAATCCAGCTGGTCTTTGATGCATTTTGATTTGTCACTCAGAGAAAGACCTCTAAGCAAACAAATTTAAAACCAATGTGTACATAGCAGCTCTCTTCCTGACTCAGGGTTTATTTGTCCAGGCAAATAAAAAATAGCCTATTTATTAAAAGCATTCTCTGGGTATTACGATAGCCCACTGTTTGAACACCACACTGATAGAACTTAATGAGTAATCCTTCATAGAGACAGAAGCCAGGCTAGTTGAGGTAGGAGGGCTGATTAAAAAATCTTGTCGTAATGTTTTCCGATTTTTTTTTCCTTCATTTAGTTCCCACTCAGTTCTACCTTCTACTCCAGAGGCGTCCTGTGTTTTTGTGGAATTATGGTTAAGATGTACATACTGGTACTGGTAAAACCTAAGAGATATTTCTAGGTGGCTTCATAGTAACCAGGAGCTAAAAGCATCCATCACCCCTCAGGTACTTTAAATGCAGACATCAAAAAAAATGATCACGTAATGGATTTCTCCTCTGCCTGACTGACGGCTTTAATGGGCTTTTGCTGATAAGAACTCTTACAGTACCTGAGGCCACCACAGAAAAGTTACACACAACAGTAAATGGGGCTCCAAACCTCAACCTCTCAGGGCACATCAAGTAAAATTGACGAAAGACTCAGTCAGGGGATAAATCCCACTAACACTGAAAGTGAAAAGGGTTCAGTGATAACCCTTAAATACGACGCGTTGCCATGTCTTCCTTGTGAACATAGGACCTGTAAGCTCCTCAATCTGCTCCTGACACAATAAGATCGTTTCGAGTGTTAAAAGAGGTACATAAGCATTTGGTAAAGTGTATTTGTTTTTGGTATTGATTGCGCTGTTTATTAAAAAATAAAGTATTTTAAGAACATTTTAATTCCAATTAAGGAACTATGGAACAAGTATCTTCAGTGAGCATTGAGGATAAAACAATTTCATGTTAAAGGTATCTCTAGTTGTTTTGATGATCAAAGAGATGGACACTTTAAAGTATGTTTATAGCCAAAAAGTTCTAGGACCTCACTCAAAAACGAAAAATTGTAGAATAAAAAAGACAACAGTATCTTTACTGTTAATTATTTTGTGTTAAAATGTAACAAAATGTTTCCAACTAATCAATGGATTCTAACTGTTACAGTAACAAAAAGTTTGCAAAAATCTTTATTTGTGTTCTTCAGAACAAATAAATGTTTACAGAATTGGGTGAACTATCCATTAAAGAAATCAAATATGCCTACAATTTAAATATTCACTCAAAAATAGTAATCACAACCTTTTCTTGATAAAAAAGGGAAAAAGTTGTAGTGACAGACAGGCTGATGGTTTGGCTATAATAATGCAAATTCAAAAGGGTGCAATAAGTTTAAAGGACTTTGAAGTCAAACCATTGGCTGTGCTGTTGCAGGGCCATTGTAAAACTTTGACTGACCATATGCATGGGGCCAGACTAAATGTAAGAGTTACGACTTGTTGCAAAGGTTCTTGTATGTTTTCAGCCACTCAACAAACTGTCTGGCGATGTGCTACGGCACAACAGCCATGCTCTTCCTTTGTCCCCGCTAATCTGCTTCAAAGCCACTCAACGAAACCATTTAGTTTCTCCTTTACTACAGTACCATTGACATTATCAGAACAGGAGGCGTTATCCATTTCAACACAATTAAGTAAAATACTTCAAACTGAGGAAAACACATCTAAATCGGGTGTTTGTAAAAATAAACGTGTAAACACAAAATGACGGCAGAGGTAGCTCGGTTCTGCTTTTGAAAGACTTTCGCGGTTCCTATCGGATTCACAGCTCTGAAGCCCTCTTCTCACCATTACTACATGGCTCACTTTGCATAAGGTCTAGCATCTAAACATTTTGTAGAGCGTCTGAATGAGAAGCACAACAAAAATGTCCTTTAGGTGAGCCTAACAAAACAGATGGCTTTTAAAACCAAGAGAAAACTGGAAGACAGAAAAGTAATCAATCAACCCAGACTTGCAGTCTTATGCAAGCAGCAATTAGCAGAAAATGCTTACTTAGGCTGTAAGCGGTTTAAGTATGACGTGAAATATAAACAAATGAATATAATGTTGCTACAAAATCACAATGCTGAAATCCCTTTAGGACAATTGAGCGCTTTTCCAGATAAGATGGGGGGAATTAGTATTCAATAAAAGGAGCGCTGGCAATGCTTAACTGCATCAGGGAAAAGGCAAAAGGAAATCTCATTTACATTGCTTCAAACAGAGTCCCCTAATAGGCCAAAGTAATTCGAAATTCAGAAATACTGTAGTCTCACAGGCACTCGCTGGCTTTGGATTTCCACCATCTGTTTTTGAGGCAGTAAAACAAATCTATAATGATTAGGGGAATGCGGTGAAACTGACTGTGGAGATGTTGCAATGTTCTAGACCAAGGCAGCATAACACACGTGCAGCAAAGACCACATTACAAAGAGTAAAGGTTTGGTGGGAACGGATTAGATGATGATGTGTCAATGAGAATGAGTCCAGGGGGAGGTGAAACAGCTGTTGCCATTGATTGGCATAATGATTCTTCTGGCAGTCTGCAATGAAAAATCTTTTTAACACACAGCTGACTGTCAAGCTTGCTTTGGCGGGACCATTATTTTCGTGTTACTTTCAACAGGTGCATCATAACATTCAGACCACCTATCAAGTTTCTAGATGATTGCTTTTGGCAAAAAAATTTAATCTTTTTCCACCATTCTGATATTTGTCAACATGTAGCCAACATTTGAAGTGGATCAAAACAGATCATCCAATTTGCCTAAGACAAGAATGGGTAATGTTCAAAATTCTTCATAGATAACTTTAATGGAATATTTTGATTCACTTTAAATCTTTACTAGTGCATTTACTTTCAGCCATACCTGATCTGAAAAAAAATAAAGGCTGAAAACAAAATTCATTTAAAGATATTTGATTGATGACATTTGATTGTTCAAAATTTACATAAAGCATGAAAAATGCTGAATAAAGTCATTGTACAAATATATTTTTTACTGGGAATTTTCATGTGTATTCTTAAAAAATTTCCTCCTAACATAATGATTGTGATTTAATTAAGGTGTAACAAATCAGAATCAAGGTGTAACATGTTTCTGTGCAGCTGCTTAAGCTCAGTTTTATGGTCATTGTCAATCAAAAATTATTATTCCTGTTTCAATACTATAATAATGTTAGAAATTAAAAAAAAGCTATTATGAATTACATATTTTCACCATTAATTTCTATATTAACATATTTATCTTTCAGTTATTTATTTTTGCATAGATATTCTAACTCTGAGTTCTTAACTAGCTGAATGATCCTGTGCCATTGTTGGATCCAGTTCTGTAGAGGTCTGTAGCTTTTTGGTGATCTAAAAAATGCTCCAGGTAATGAACAGCATCTAAAAATATTTGAGAGGGACTATATCATCCAGAGTTGTGCAATGTTTAAACCAATGGGCTCCAGGGAGTTAAAGGTACATTGGTCTGTAATGTTTTAAGAGTGAACAGAAGTATGAAATATTGATTTGCCGTGCACATAGTCAGACTTTACTTTCCTAAAAACTCTCCACAGGACACAAACAGTTTACAGGGATAAGAATGCAATTTACTGATACCACTGAAAATGGGTCGATTTCTTGAATATGCTGACTGGGGATTAAGGAGAAATTTTATAGATCCCTGAATCACCTCTGCAGATCAGGACAGTTATGCATAGAGGAAAACATCAAGTTTTCAGGTGCTTTTGAATTAATGTTACAAATATTAAAGGGAGAGTAACAAACTGCTTTATGTACTACAAGTGCTTTAGACTGTTAAACATGTTGAGTTCTCTCATTGAAAAGAACATAGTTATACACATGACTAAGTATTTCTGTGCTCAATACACTCCCCCTGATTGGAATAGGTTCTTGAAAATATTCAACCTATAACCGTCATTAGGTCAAAAAGGTATTTACCAAAATCAGATTTAATAAAACATGTATGCATCCTATATAAGTCATGCCAAACCAATGTTTGTCACAAAACTATGCATTACATATTTTAACAGAACGACTGGGATATTTGTTATAAATGTATAAATGCCCTCATCTCCCTCCCTGTAAATGAGCTTAAAGCATGAAAACCAGTTTCCGTTCCCACAAGAGGATTTTTGCCAAAAAAGTTCCATTAGTAATACCTCTCGTTCGCTTGAGAGGACCGGAATGCTAATGTGACTTGTCACCACAAGACGTTGTTCAGGACCACAATGGCAGCGCTGTGCTCAAGGCCTTTTATTAGAAATTATACGTGTACGATTAATAAAAATCACACTGCCACTGTCCTGTGAGATGTGGTGCCAGAAATATTGCATCTGATAATGGAGGAGTATCCATAATTTTTGCCCTCCCAGAGCCACATTTTCGCACTCCCAGAGCCACATTTACATAAAAAAATACTGAAGAGTTGCAAAATTGGGTGCAAACCACGTTAAAACAACTCTAAGCCCATTACAATAAAACCTAGGATTAAAAATGTTTTAAGAAATCAGAAAGATTGAACTCTCTTTAGGCCAATCGAGTTCAAACATGAACTATTATTAATAAAATTATCAATGTTATGTGGTTAAGAATGTTTTTAAGCTGCACGGTAAACTCTGTTTGCAAACGAAATCACCTACAGATTTATATGTAATTTTCTTTTTTGATTAAGTCAAATAATGCCAAACTCAAAGTTATACCCCACAGCTGAACTATCAAATCATTAATGTAAGTTTACAGTTACAAACTGGGAGGGAGGCCATTAATTTACAGTAAATTTAAATTTTTTAAATATAATTAATAGAAAATTCTATTTTATTTTGATGTAACACCATTTTAAGTACAAAAACATATTAATAATATAAATTTGTATAAATTAAATATAATATAAATTGATATTTTATTACCCATTAGCCAATCCAATAAGCGGAACTTCGAGCCAGGTGTGTGCTTTTAAAAACCTCTTCATCGATATGTACTTTCTCACTTACAGATTTTGTGTGTTTAATCAACTTCTAAGATGCAGTTCTAATCAACTTTCTAGAAGTAATAAATTACTTATTTTTAAAACATCACATTCAAATGTCTGCTGTGAAATCAAGTGAAAATGAGGACATCCATGTTTGCATATTAGTGATACTAACAAAGAATCCAATTAATTCTATAACATTAGAAATGGTCAGCTACATTTTTTAAGCTTGAGCAACCGTGACATTAGGTTACTCTTGTAACAGCATGCAAAGGTGAAGACACATGCTGTGTTTGAAACATTAGTGAGGATTAGAGAGCCATGCCCTGTCAGCTATACACGAGAAACAGGTTGAGTGTTTAATTTACAGTTAGAACACATCAGAGTTCATTTATTCACTGCTGTGAAGCAGTCTCTCTTTCAAGCAAAAATATATTCACATTTTTCTCTTGACATTTTTCTGTGGCTGTGAAAAAGGATGGTGACAGTTACCTATTCAAAAACTGCAGAATTATCTAAAATAAAGAATAATATGGTTCAGATATTTTTTCTTAAACACAAAGATGTTAAAAAGAGTAATAATGCCAAAGGCCCAGAATCACAAACAGAGATCCAAGACCATTGTTCTCCATCACTGGTCCTATTTTGCTAATTCGGTCATATCACACCTTCTTATTACCTCTCACCAATCCCCTTTACAGGTTAAGATGAGAATCTTAATTTGATGCATGTACATTTGCTTTGGGCTTTGGCTTGTCCACCACAGCAGGTAATTACACCACTGGTAGACCAAAGGCAGGCACATCTATGCACCAAAGACACTGTAAACCAACGGGTGTCCTTTAACGTGTCCTTTCAAGATGATCTCAAAATAGGTATGTATAATGAGTAGTTAAGGATTAAAAGGGAAGTCAGCTCTGATCCAGTGTAAGAAGTTACTTTTAGCGGTGCATGTGACTCGTACCCTGACATTTATGTCGCTGTATTTTTTAATCCCTATAACTGTGGCAAGTTTTAGCTCATCAAAAGGAAGCGATGATGATGACAAAGGTGGCCTTTAAGAAAAGCCTTTGACTGAAGACAACTCATGGAAAGTAACATTTATCAAAGTCTAATACCGGAACTGCTGAAGCAAATGGAAAATGTCATTTATCAAGAAACGCCATTCCAGACAATCCATAAAATTAATATGGATTTGCCCCTGAAACAATCTTGGCTACTATTGAGATGTTTCAAAAGTGAACTGTACTAAGAAAATACTACTGAATGTGGAAATGACTGTCCCTGTCCTTGTATTAGGATTTTGTTTGTTTTTGTTTGCTGAGCTACTAAAGGGTTGGCCCACAAACCCAATGTTAGAAAATAATACATTTGTCAGCGATTAGAAAAAATAGACTATTAATTTCCAAGATTAATACAGCGGTTTCCAGTTTTTTCTAATGGATTCAGCTATTTTCACTCATTAGGACAAAGCGTAAGGGATTATCTAGAAGAAAAACTGACAAAATTCATTCAACACCACCCAAGTGATTGGTTTGTGTTTTTTGTTTCAAATTTCCCCATCCTACTGTCTAGGAGTCAGTAATACTACTGCTGGAAATTAATCACAGACCAAACGAACCCTGGCTAATTCCCTCCCTTGCTCTCTGTCTTTCCCACCACTAATCTGAATGAAATCACAGCCTCAACCGTAACCACTTCACTCATTTGGAAATTCCATCACATGAACGTAGATAGCTACAAACTCCATAAAACATAGACTAGTTTTCATGATAACTGGCTGTAAACTAGAAAACATATAATTAACATTATAAAATTCTTGAGAAAGATTTACTTCAACGTAAAGCTGAAACTAAAAACTATTTAAAACCAAAAAACTAGAAGTCTGTAAAATGATATAGGATAGTTTGTACTAATTGGAATTGCAAATTACTGATAAGTATTTTTTCAAAACCAGGATTTTTTAACACTACAAACCTGGCCATCTCTTCATATTAAAGCAAGTGGAATTAATCTGAAAAATAACTCTATAATAAAACAAAAATTTAAGGCCACAGTGTATTTGTCTGAAAATAATTTATTTTAATTTCAAAATAGGAGTTGACATAATAAGTCCTCTGTTAAATTTAACAGACACAGCTCCTTGTCTGACAGAATTAAGCATTTAGGTGACATCTGTTAAATTACCGGTATGTTATTTAAGCAGCTGCACTGAATTACAGGCATTCAGTCCAACCAAACTATGAAAATGAAAAATGTCCCAGATTTCATATTTAACTTGGATCTTTCAAACTTTTAGGATATTTTTTAACACTTACATGGTGTCCTGTAATTATGGGAAAAAATAAAAAGCCAACTTTTGTACAGTCAGTAATCACAAGTCTTGAGTACTATTTTAAAAACAACAGCCTTGATCTACAAAACATAAACGAGAGTCTACTGAAAAAACTTTTTACCTAAACTCTAGGTATTGAGAATTTAAAAATTCCTTATTTTCTGTAACAAATTTCGATACCTAATTTTGATACCCGGTAAATGCACAGCATGTCTGATGTCCCCAAATCTAAGACTGGTGATTGCCCGATGTTATGTTTGCGATAAAATAATTGCTGCCAAAACTGGCAACACTTGAGTCAAAATGAGATGGAATGAACTGTACCTTTCATTCAGGATCTTGGTTTAATATTCTTTGTGTCGCAGTAATTTATGATCATGTACGTTTTGATTTGACTCTGGTATTGTGCCGCAAACCTCATTCATGCAATGTAAACTCACAGATTAGTGTTTTGTTTAATATTTAGTAGACAGACTGCAGTTTTCGTCTTTGCCTGACTGCATTCACTGAAGTACTTCGTTTAGACAGCATAAATATTTCAAAGCGGCTCATCAATTATTTGAACCCTGGATGCACAATCAATGTGTTTTCATTAATTACAGTTTATTCAAAATTCATATCTGCCTGCCCACTCATTGATATATTTACTCAAACAAATTATGCTGTTAGACAAGTACGCCCATTCCGTTGATGTAGTGGCTCATATTTCCTTGATAAAATGCCACAGCCATTAGTGCTGTCATTTATGCTGGCTCTGCATTTCTGCAAACATTTCCGCAGTTCTCCATTGTAGGAGAACAATTGGAAAATCGCTTCTGCCAGTCTTTACATTCAAACAGCTCAGGTGTGATCTTAAAATATGCCCAACTTGGATAACAGGCAAGTTATTTACAACAAGGACAAGCATACGTATTGTATAAAAATGGAAACAAAAGGGATAATCCAGATCAAATTGATGTCTACTACTGGTATGTCGTTCCCGCATGTGTCACATTAAATTATTACGAGCCTTCTGCATCTAAGAACAAGAAACGTACAATGAAAGACATGCATGCTGTAAACTTCAGTTATGCAAGCCACTCAAAAGTCATGTAAACAGAGGTCCACATATGGTGAGGTGACATAATGATTTACTACTTAAAATTTTGCAATCCAAGCACTACTGTAACCACAAAATGGCCTTTCAATAAAGACAGGTTTAGTGATTCCCGAATTACCATTAAGACAATTGAGTAGGGCCAACTGGTACAGTAATGAATGGAATAGACGAGTTGAAGTTACAGGATATGTCGCTTGCACAATATAACATTTCTTTTCAACACATTTCTTATATGCAAAATTGTATATTGACCAGTTTAGCAGCCGCAACGTTGCATTAGGAAAAACTGGTTGCATCTTCTGGAAATTTGTCATTAATTCAACTAGCCATTGAGGCAACAAAGCAACTCTAAGTTTGACAACCTACTGTTTTGTCTTGTCATTGAGCCATTTACAACCTCAAAAAAAAAAAAAAAAAAAATCCATTAAAATGAAATCAGATATTATTGCCCTTTATTAAAAATAAATTTCTGCCATTTACTATATATGTATTATATAAAAAGGCAAAGCTTTTCAAGGTGAAACTTGTACTGAAAATTTATTACCCAGAGGGTTTTCCATTTGATCAACCTCTCTCCAGTTGCCCCATTGGTGTGTAAGCTAAATCCCATATGTCTTATAATCTGACAATGTGCTCTGACCCCTGTTCTACTTATCCATCTATTTGTTTCTACAGCTTCAGCTGTCTCTGAGATGTTTCAGTAAATGCTACTTTGCTCTAGATGAAAATAAAAGTCTGTTCAGTACTGATAACTTTACCATATTTTATCACAAGCCAATGATTATCATTTCAAATGGATTTTAAGGTTCTGCATATTGATATGAAACACTCCTACTCACCCTTGCCTTTATGCGTACACCTGACCTCATGAATATAGTATGACTGTTATTGATATTATGCATATTTATGGTGAATAATTATGCATTTTATTATAGACCTCAGAGTAAAACTTATGTTACCACACCAAGGGCAAACACCCAAAGAGACAGTATACTAAAGATAGATAAAAAAAAATTAAAACAAAAGTTAAATATGTTTCATAAAGCTCATATTTGCTAAAAGGTTGCTTGAGATTAAAAGAGAGCTCTTTCAAAAGAAAGCAAATTGTTTGAAAAGTAGAACATTTTAAAAAACAATTATGATTTTGATATAAAACGAAACTGCAGTTTGTTGAGTTAATTTTGCACTTTCAACTCGTTCAAATAATAAGCTTTCATTCTCTCATAATGTTTTTTGTGCTTTCAGATCTCACCTCAGCAGATCTTTATAAGTTTTCATTATTTTTATTATCCACTTACATCTCATCCTTTCAAAAAAATAATTGTAAAACAATTTCAGACAAAAAAAATATATATTTTGTTGAGTTTTGAAAAACTCTTTTGCCTCTTGTAGTACTATGACCCTAAAATACAACATCAAAAGCTTAAGAATTAATATGACCCCTGGTGTAGGTGCAGGTTAAATCAACAAAGATGATGCTTATCATCCTTTTGGGATGGGCGAGTAGAACGCAGTGTTAGTAAGATGCGAGTGTAGCCCACTGAAGGTCAGTGGCAGAAACACTAAACAAAGGAAAAGGCCACTCATGATCAAAACTTGGAAAAAACATAAAAAGGAAAGAACAAAAAAACCTTGAGGCAATGATTTTAAGACCACTAAAGCCAAAACAGAGAAGCTTGTATGTATAATGTAGCAGAGCAAAAAAAAGAAAAAGTAATCAATAAATGACACTACAGATGAAAGTTTGCATTTTCCCCCACACTTTTGCTTTTTTGATCTATTATCAACTCCTACACAACGCAACTAGATATAACTTACTATTCTAGAAGCACATTAACTATATTATAGAAAATTGTGTAAATCCTTTACATGTTCCCTTTTACCCACTTCAAGATCTTTCACAATTGTTTGCTAAATTTGACAGGTTTGAAATAAAGAGGAGATTAAGTAATGCCTTACATATTTTTTTTTTAACCAGATTCTTTTCCATGCTTCCTTGTGGTAAACGAAATGGCTAATGAGGGGAAAGCAGTTGCAAGTCTTATAAGTAACAAAAGTATTGAAAATGTAAATATTAAATAAGCAGTTTTCCAATTTAAAGTTTTCAAAAGTGACTAAAGATTTTGTCTTTTTCTCTCCTACTGAACGGCTGTACTAAACGAAAAGAAATTGCATTGTAATGTGTGACAAAGCAGTTAATTGCTCACTAGAGATCCACATTTACAGCAAAAAAATTCTCTTAAATTCTATTTAACTCCATACAAACATGCATTAATATAGAGCAAACTATATATACAAACCCTTTGTTGGGAAAAGGATAGAGGGTACATTCTTGTTAAAAAGACAGATATTTAAAAGTAACTCTGAACACCAATCCAAATCACCTTCATCTCATTAGGTTCTCACTGCATTTCTATTCATGCTACATCCTTTGAGAATTAGTGATTAGTGATGTAGCTATGTCCTTTAATGCTTTCCTGCTGTCTCCTGACTCTATTCAAGGGCTCTACATCTGAAGACAGACATGGAACACTGCAGTACACAAAGCACTAAAGCAAAACAGTGTCTGTTAAACTACAATAACATCTACATGAGTCTACATTGATTCTTTAAACTGCAATTTTCAGGCAAATACATCTGTAAATGAGAGCAACACTTACAGTTTATAGTTTATATGTGATGTTAAACCAATTTACAGAAGGACATAGAGTGGTATTCTGGCATAGCAGACATACATACATCTAGTAAATCTAACAACTGCTTGGGAAAAAAGGAGACTGTCATCAAAACAGCTTATAGAAAGCTAATTTGGCATGTGCCATCTGTAAACAATGACAGGGAAAAGGTTGCTGAACCAGAAAAGTACAAGATCTCAGTATAAGAAAGGTGTTCAAAAATCCCTGCAATAAATATATTTGCTAAAGGAACTAAAAGTTGACTGAAGGAACCACAAAAAAAAATACAGTTGCCATAACTAGGCTAATTGATAAAAAAATTGACAACTGGTTTTTGGTTGACAATTTTTTCATGCACCGTTCAAAGAATGTTTGAAGAAAACACAATCACTTTAATCAATTTGGATACAGAAATCCCTTGTCATGTTATTAGCTATATGGTTATTAAACACTTTGGGAATAAAACACTTTATATTCTAGCAGTATTCCTGGTAAAACCCTGAATTAATGGAGTAATTCGTCTGCACTTATGCATTTAACAAATGCTTTTACCCAAAGCTACTTCACTTCACCCAAGGTCCTATCCTTCATTGGTTAAACTGTGTGTTCCCAGGGAATCGAACGTATGTCCTTGGCAGTTCTACTACAATAACTTTTTTTCTCACAGTGGCTTTCCAAAGTTACTAGCCTCTCAGTTTTTACACTGGCAACAATTTTGTTGTTGTGAAGATCATTTTTATGATTAAAGTTGGCATGCTAAAATTCTTTGATTTAGTATTTTTACTTGATTTAGCTAGGTTTAAAACCCTCTCAAATGCAAATTGAACAAACAAATTAAGACTACATAAAAACAAAAAAATATTTTTGGTTGATACAAAATGTTACATCCAGGGTTTCCAAGCCTTCAAACTTAATAGGATTTCATGACGACAACAACAGGCTTTTCTGCCAATTCTAGCAAAGCTATCTGCGCTCATTTCGTTCATTTCACTAGTTTATGAGGACTGTATTACAAGATATCTCTACCTGTCAACATTTGGCTACCAAAATCCGGGAGAGCCGCAATTCCTTTCATGAGGGTATTCACCCTGACTGGGTGCAGGGATGTGTATTTTGGTATGGTCTCACAGCAATTTTTTTATCATTTGAAATAAACTACAATTTAAAAAAAATATTTAACCCACCAAAATGGCTAGTGGGAGTGCCTGCTTTACACGATATACAGCTGAAATCTACCTCCGTTTGGCTAATGTTAATGTCAAGCCACTTATGCTATATAGAAAACTGTGTAGATTAATCAAAGTAGATCTGTCATGTTCTTAAACTAATTTAAAAAGCTGTATGTTCAACCTTGAGGTTAGAACATTATCCATGCTTGTGTGGCGATATACTTCAACATTCTCTTGACACACAACTCTATTGTAAGCATTTTAGATTTGGCAATACCTATATGCAAGCTTCAACTAAACTATACAGTAGAGAAAAGAACCGTTAGACTACTTTCCAAATGAAAATGTTATAGCCAGATGCCTAACAAATCTCTTGCAGATGGCAGCAATAGACATTTATGCTGATTATAATCCTTTCGGAAATCTACTATCACTTACAACAGATATGCAATATCACTTTCATTATCAGAAATTATCTTGCAAATGTTGCAGAATGTGTGAATGCTTCATCTTAGATTTTTTCTTGAATGTTCTAGAATCTATGTAGATTTGAACTACATAACAATAATGCAGAAATTATGTTATCAGAGGAGGGCATTCGTTCAAGATCTTTTTGTGCGTCTCCGTTTATGAATCAAGAAAATACATTTTATGCACTATGTTCTGCTTACTGCATATGATAAGGTGATACGGTTTTGCGCTGGACCGAATTTTCTAAAGGTGGAAAACAAACTACTACAAAGGCGGATTAGCCAGCCCCCTTAATTTGCTTACTTCATTCAAATTATGTTAAACTCACTCTGCATTGTTGCCTCTACATGCTCATTATGGTGCAATAAGTTTTAATATCACAAAACAGATTTAATCCATTAAAAGCCAAAAAAAACTTGTTACCTTTTACAAAAACAAGCATTATTATTTGTTTGCCAAAACATACTACAAAAGAGCTGATCAACAGTTTTAGGTAAAGAAATGTTCATGGGCTAAACAAGGACGTTGTGATTTTTTTCCTGACTCTTATATGTGAGTGTTCAGTCATTTGGTTTCATTTAAATGTAAATGTGAGATGCGAGCAGCACTGCATTGGCCCACTGTTAACAATCTCGAGCTGATGATGGATTCTGAAAATGCACAGAACCTCTGTTGCTTCCAGATTGACTGCGTTCTCGCTCACAGTAATCTACTGGCAACGTTTGGCAACCAAAATTACCTACTCTTTTTTTCCTTGATTCCAAAGATTTATGTTAAACTCTATTGTATACTATTATATTTTCATGGAATTACTTTAAATGTGTACATAAGGAGTAATTTAACAATTGCACGACCAGTGAGCAATAAAGCATCTAAAGTGGTTACTGTAAACAGATGTCATTCACAGCTAAAGTGACTTCTTGATGGTTGACTTAAGTGTACATAACTACATTGAATGAATAAAGAGAGCAAAATATGTTTAGTAATGCTTTATGAATAGTGGGATCAAGCAGAGACCAATTCAGTACATCGGTCAAAACGTACCATGATAATAAACATATGGATGTTTATAGATGTTCAATAATCAAAATTAAGGAGACATATTTTATCTTTTCAGTATGCACAGCATGTTATAAAAGTCCTCAATTTACTCCGCTAAACACGCAGGGAAAAAAACTAAGAACCATTGCGTGCAAGTTTGTGGTTTTCACAGATCACAGATGCTTGAGCGGATGGATGGAGAGCCCTTTTAGAGATCCACCAAAGGCCCACTGGGCTTGCTTGGTAGCACGGGAACATCTCAGATCCTTATTCTCTGTGTGAGCTGTGCTCATAGTGAAGATTAGATGCTCATGATCGACACTTCCACAATCTGACAAGATGTCCCTGGAAACAGCTGTGCTTTAGTTAAAATTCAATTTTTGCACAGATTATTTTTAAGGTGGGTCAATGTCAATTGAGATAAATGCAACCGGTTGCATGCTTACAATTGTCTGTCTTTATCATTTTTGTGCACATAATGCAGGATAAATACTAAAATGCATAGATATGTCTGCTTTCAAGGGTATTGTTAATCATGAAAAATAATGAGAAGAACAAAATCCTACATTTATATCTATAATATATGTAATATCACCCCTACACAACAGCTTTATATCCCACTAATGACGTCATACTCCTCAGAGGTCAATACTGCTGTGCAAAATGTAAAACAATGTAAGTATACATTTAAATAAACAAACAGCAAATAAATATACAATTTCAGTACACAAAAAGAGATGTAAAAAGTACATACAATACCTTTAAAGTAAAAACATAACATGTATCTGTTAAAAGCACTTCCAGTGCAAAGCCTAAATGTATTCAGAAATAAACAAAAGTACTTAAAACAACTAATTATTTTTTATAAATTCTACAAATAAATACTAACTGTACCATTTTATGAACATTAATCGCCCAATTAAACACTAAACACTGAATTAATCCTTTATATTGTTACGTATGTTAAAAACCGTTATAAGTGATTTGAACTTGAAAGACGCGGGAAATCAAACAGGTCTCGTGAGAGTCTGACACGTCACAGAAGTAAATCCGTTAAAGATGAAATCCATTAAACATAACATTTCTCCTCATGGAAAAGCTCTTACCTCGACCGTGAATACCCGTCGTGTAGAGAACCAGAACCAGGATGAGGATCTCCAAAGAACCCCGGCGTCCCGTATTTCCCATCCTGCTCCTCTGGAGCCTTTTGAGGAGGTTTAATGTCTCCAGATGTTCGCGGGTTTCCTCTGTGACACTTTAGCGTTCTGGCTTCATTCTGGAAGATCAGCAGCCGGCTTTCCGTCTCGCCGTACTTCTGAGCTGCGAGTGAGGACTCGTGCTGTTCTAGTGCACTTCGTCGTAGTGCACTCAGACTTTCAGGTGCCCTACGTTTACATGCCGCACCAACCAATAGCGCGCCGAGGTGGGCGGGGTCTAATTCTCCATACAGCCTCAGCAACACAGCTGTGATGGAATATCTGCTAGTTTATATTGTTTTATTTTTATTTTTTATTTTAAGTAAATGTCATTTTAACGATCCAACAAATCGTTTTAAAAGATATTAAACAGTTTCCTATCCTTAAAACTATTTTTAATGAAGAACCTGGAAGAGCCTTCCTACATTCTTCAGAATATCTTATTCTGTGTTTAGCAGAACAACAAAAACTAAGATCTTGTTTTCCATAAAAGCTTCTTAAGGTTTATTCACACCCACATCAAGCACCAAACTACGCAAAAGGCAGCCCCCTATAGTGGACCCCGCATGCACACATGGATTCATGCTATAGATGCACCATAATGCAATAATCCTCCCTTTAGTTTAGAGAGAGGCACTCTGTAAGGAATAATTTCCATATTCAGCAGACATAAACGATGCACCTGAGGGGGCAATATTACATTTGAGAGAGCAATTCAAATGTATAATGTGAATAACCTTTCACAGTGGGCGGCATTTAGGAACACGGCATCTTCCTCTAAACTGGGTTATGTGAAAAGGAAATATCGCATGTTGTTTGCTTTCTACCAGAGGAGAACAACATTACAAAGTTTCATGATAAAACTATTTTTAACGATATAAAGAGTGGGTTCTGTACGAGTATTTGTGGATGTTTACATATTTCCATGCTTCAGCGTATACATTTTTTTTTTCAAGAAAAATGAGGTTTGATCAAAGAGAGAAGTATGCATGTTCTGCAACAAATATTTGCCTTATAAAATTGTTTATGAATTAAAAGCACAATTATGGAGGTATGATTCTTATTTTGATAGATCTATTAAATGAAAGCATCTGCTGATTTAATGTAAATGATCTTTAAGCAATTCAAAAGGAAGCTCATAGTCAATTAACTATAGAAATCATCAAGTCAAGCGAAGATTTCAATTTTTTAATGGCCTACTTCATTCATAATCCTTTAGTTACATTTTGCATTTAACAGAACTTAAAAACGTAAGAACTTTTTACCTTTACCTGAAGCCATTGAAAATTATTTGTGTTCGTCTTTCTTTCTTTGTTTCAATTCATTGTTACAGTAGCAATAGATAACAATAGGCTGTGGAATATCTTTGTTTTCTCATCTTTTCTTACAAAGCTGAAATTTAATCTGTCAGAGGAGGAATTACAGAGCGGGTTGAGTTCTATTCAGCAATTGTATCAAGTTTTAAACATGAGTAGTGTGCCAAAAGCATTACTTCCAAGAACACAAAATAGAGAAGAATAGTGCCAAAGAACAATGGTATAAGAAGCTAAGCTGTAATATGTGCTTGAAGGGGTTGCAAGGGTCATTTTCCATCATTATCCTGATATGACTGAAGATGTAAATATAAGAATCAGCCTGCAGGCCCTAAAGTAGCTCTCCAAGCAGCGCTCTCAACAGCAAATTTAATCACGAAGTACTTTAAGAAAGATGGATTTTCCCACTTTGCCACACAAAAGTTCTGCATAGTCCATTTTGATACCACTTGCAATGTATTCAGCACAGAAAATTTCATGAGCGATGAGATACTCTTCTGAAACATCAAATTCATGAACAGAAAACGTAATCCTTTTTTGCATTTACTGATGAAATAAGTATGAATTTTAGTGAAAATTTGAGTTATAATTAACTTATTTCAAATCTGTACAACTATCTTTCTTCTGAAAAACACAAAAAAAAGATATTTTAAAGAATGTTGTTAAACAAAAAGCAGTGGCAATCAATCACAAACCAATGTATGAAATGGTGCCAGTTAACAACATAGAACACAACATATTGTGTTCTGGAGAAGAAAAAGTAATATTGTGGCAATTGGATGAGTTAATGATGGTAAAATTTGAAAAAAAAAAATTTGAGGGAACTATCACGTGTAATTGTGGTGGCCATATGTCTTTGTACATCCAAAAATCTTTAGCCTAATATTGAATGTGTGTCCAAAGGCACACCTGAAAACAATTCTTACACACCATCTGGTTAATAGCTGGGATGCTGAATATAAAATACAGAATCCAGGATGTAAACCACAAATGTACCAAGCAAGAGCACAAAGGTCTAGAATTTTTCCACAGAGATTCTCCATATGTAAGTCCGTCATAAACACATGCAATCAGAGAGGTCGGGCTTTTGAGTCTCTAAAGTTGTCCTGAACTTGCTCTGTGGTTAACTTCCTCAGGGTAAGTAAATAAAGTAATCGACTTGCAGCTGGCAGGGCAGAATAAAGGAATCAGTATCTGGCATCTGAACTGTAGCCCTGAGCTCAGGAGGCAAAGCGATAGTCAGCACTTAGAGGTAATCCAAGAAGGTATCAATATCTGCCTTCATTTTGATATCTCTGTGTAGTCTTTGTAAAGTTTGACCGGAATTTCCCTTGTTTATCCTGTGATTCTTCCTTTCTCTGAACAAAATAGCATATATTTAACATTTACATCAAACACATTATTTCAGCATGTTTTTTTTTCTGTGTGCCAAACATATTGGAATATGTTGGGAAAAAAGGGTTTTACACATGCCATATGGTTTGAAACGGAAAACTGTTTCGTTGTTCAGATTCATGAACAGAAAACGTACTCCTTTTTTACATTGAATGACAATAATACAGTAAAAAGAGTAACCTACAGTGCCTATTACCAACAGCAAACAATATAAATACAAATACATTGTTAATATTTTTTAAATATTTTATATTTTCTATCAGTTACATGAGTCATTACTTAATAATTTAACAAATATCAAAACACCTAATTGAGTAGGTAATTTGCAAAATCACATCATTTAAAGTCGGCTTCGAAACTGATTTTTTTTTCAAATTCTGGCTGTAAATCTGCTTCTCAAATAAGAAAAATGTAGTCTTACTTTGTAAAGTATTTTAGGACTCTCATGTTGAGTAAATGTTCTAATAAAATATAGATTGTCTACATGAATTGAATATGTTTGAGTGTCAAAAATGTTCTCACTCTTCTCTCTTTTACACTGTGCCTTTTTTTTTTACAGATTGTTAAATTCTTTAAACTGTGATTTAACATATATGCCGACATCTAGTTCATATAATTAACTGATTAAAAGGAGTTGTGCTTGGGTCTTCATATCTGTTCATATCCTGCACATGTTCTATCAGCAAATGCAATCTTTTTTCTTATGGAATGCAATCTTACAGAGTCGTAAAAATTTGTTCTTGCTTCTGTGCCAGCTTGCAATCTTTCTCTAACTTTGCTGGCATACTTTACATCGTTTTTCTGAGAGGTCACTAAATTCTGTCTGTGTTTTAATGCAGCAGATATCAATTATCCATTCAACATGTAAAATATGTTGTTACGTATGGTGCTCAAGGTCAAGAAAATTTAGATTTTTCAAAGAAACACCTAACCATTATTTGTGAATTGTAGGAGACCAGTGTAGAAGCAAAGTTATGTGGGCTGTCTTAAATTAATTCCTTCTCGGCACCCAGTGGGCGAGATACACATTTTTGACTAATGACTAATGTTATCTTTGATTAGAAAAATACAGGGCCATCACAAATGATGACCAATAAAAGATGTATCAATGGTTAGAAATGAAATTATGAAGTGTGATAGGGACATAGCGTCTGTTGGACCAGCTGCCACTGGGACTTGATCAGACCTCCAGTCAATTATTCAGCACACAGCATGTTCACAAAGACTTTAGCATAAACCAGAAGACTGTTGACTCTCAGCGGGGGAGCCGGTGAAGTGTATCTAAGAAATTAAAACCACCAGGGTGAGGAAACAGATGAATGAGTTGAATCTGCTTGAGTTTCACAGATATAAGGATTATCAACTCTTTATTGATACACTTGCAGAATGAGTGGTCTCAGACTCAAACAGGTCGCCCACGAACCACCCACAGTCCTTTCACTGATGGGCTGGTGCATTTTCTACACAAAAAAGCCATTCATAGCTGAAATCAACAGTTTTAATCCAACTTACATAACTATAAAAGTAAGAACACAAAAGTGTTGATTCATCCAGGGATATTTACTTGAAAGGATAGTTCAGCCAATAAAAAACTACTTTATATATTCACTGTGTATTATCTTTTGTAAAACACAAAAGAAGATATTTTGAGTTATGTCTCACTGGTTTCCAAGGTACAACTTAAATTAACAGGATCTAATTTTGTTTGGTGTCCAACGTTCTTCAAAATATTTTTTTGTGTGTTGTGTGATATTCTTCAAAAAATCTTCTTTTGTGCAGAAATATTTCTGCAGAAATAAAGTCAGGTTTGGATGACTGGAGTCATTCCGTTTACACTTACAAAATATTGCATTCACTAACAGTAAGTATGAAAACAATGCAAGTAAGCCTTACTTTAAACTTAGTGTTTACTTTTCATTCATAGTATTTGGCCCTTGTAGTGCTGTGTTCCACCTCTCACCCGGTGGAGGAGACAATGAGGAACCTTTGAGAGTTATTGCCCGCTAGATATTAATTTGTCTAAATCAAGGACAAGGCTATCCAAAGGAGCCATAGACCTTCACTCATACCCGTCATCAGTCGGGCACCGTTTCCACGGTAGTGAATCAATCAATGAATCAATGGGCTGCGAAAGAGTCACAACAGCAAAAAATAAAAAGACCTACAACAGTCAGACAGCTCACCATATGCTGCACTATAAAGGACATGATGTTGATAAATCGCATGGGTGCACGGCAGCACAACCTTTAACACCAGATAAAAAATATGCAATTAGGACAAAAAGGACAAATTAATTTATATGCAAGGATTTTACTGCAGGATATGTAATTATGGTTTTAGATTCAGCAAGTTAATATACTATCTTCTGTTACTCCTCCTTTAAGATTTAAGTTGAAGCGTTTCTTTTACAATAACATCGTAAGATTTCTCTTGTGCCACATTCTTTTAATTATTTTAAGTCATGCAATACTTTAATGTAGGGAAGAGACTAATATTCATGTAGTGCAAAAGTAGTTACTGGGAGAAAAAGATAATTTTCTCTTACTCTATCAGGATATTTAAATGATTTGTCAGATCTGTTTCAGTGCGTTAAATGAAATGACTACTATGTTTGTTTTTCCTACTATTTTGTCAATAGTGGTCCAAAAACTGTTTTATTATAAGCATTTATCCAAATATCTATCTCTGTGTTCAACCAAACAAAGAAAGGTTACAGATTTGGAACAACTAGATATTACAACTAGGGTGAAGGTCAAGGCACACACTGTAGTGAAGTGAAGTGAAGTGACGTGACGTATTGCCAAGTATGGTGTTCCATACTTGGAATTTGTGCTCTGCATTTAACCCATCCAGTACGTGAACACACACACACTGTGAACACACACCCGGAGCAGTGGGCAGCCATGCTGCGGCGCACTCCCGGGGAGCAGTGGGGGGGACGGTGCCTTGCTCAAGAGACTCACCTCAGTCGTGGTATTGCTACTGGTTCCGAGTCTCAAACCAGCAACCTTCGGATCACGAGTCCAAGACTCGAACCACCAGGCCACGACTGCCCAACTAGATACTTTTATCCAAAGCGACTTACAATAGTCGAGGAGACAATGAACCAGATCTGACCCAGAAAATTAATGAGTGTTAGTGACAGTAAGAATTTTAAATCACATGGTTAAAGATACAAGTTACATGAGTGAAAGGGAAAAAGAGCAAACAAAAGAAATATCAAAGACAATAGCTAGATAAGAGCACGATACAAACAAAATGCAGAAAATTAAAGTGTAATATTCAAGTGCCCTGTCCTTTCCATGCTTGCTGGAGTTGCACAGGTAGAGTCATCGGTCTTTATTCTCTTTGGTCTTAGTCATGCAGGTAGAGTTTAAGTCCCCATAATACACGAAACTACACACCTATACCACTTGACACTTCAGTAGTAAACAAACAAAGGAAGTTAGTAAAGCTAGAACCAAAATACACTTACTTGGTTTATTCGCTCCTGATGCTAAAATGCTCTGCTAATTACATAAATAAAGGCTTGTGTTTTGATCTCATCTCATTTATAAGTGCTGCCTCTAATTAGCAACTTTTTCAACTTTTATGCACAGCACATTGTCAACAGTTTTATTGTCAAAAGTGCATCTCCAGACCCTCACGTTCTGTTTATTCCTTTTTAAAACCATGGGTGCTGCATCTTGTGTTTTTAGACACAAAGACGTCTCATTCGTGAACAGCTGTTTAATGTTTTCCACTATTTATCTGCCATATGTAGTGATGCTTAAATAATAAAAATATAAGAACAATACCTAAAAACAAATATAAACATCACAACGTTTCTAAATAAGATGAACTCTGAAAACTCACACAAGGCTTATGTAAAGAATCCAACCTACAATATGGGGAAGACTAAGAACTTCAAAAACAGTACCTCAGATACAGTTTCTCCACAAAGAAAAGTACTAGATCAGTCCCTAACCACCATGCAAGTAGAATGAAGGTGGCCTATTGGAAAACAAAACGAAAAGCCCCAAAGACAAACTGGATATTTGCAGAGGTTATTAAAGACGGGAAACACATCCAGGAACAGAAGAAGAGACTCCGTAATCGGCCTGGAGATCATGTCAGTGTGTTTTATCAGCCTGACTGCTCAGTGAATCAGGCATTGTGCCTCTGCTTAGGTGATAAATACACAAGCAAGAGGTCTAACATACAAGATAGGACTCATTGTTAGGGGAGCTCAGCCTGTATTTCACAGGACGGGTTTGGCTGGTGATAGATGAGGTGGGCCCGAGCCATATTTCTCCCACTGTCTCTTCCCTGGCACGGTGTTGAATCTGAAGATCGTAGATGAAAAAGGTTGGGAGTATAGGGTAGGGTTTTCTGGGACAGAATGTCAAGTGAACCAGTGCAATTCAGAATGGTTCATCCTGTAGATTCCATGACTATAGTAATCAATACAAACAGCAAGGGTTGTATCATTTGACAGTTACTGTATCGACTGATCAGGATTTATTTTCATAAACAGGCTGCGAGACAATATTTTGTGTAATAGCCTTATTAGCCAAAGTTTGTGCAACAACATTGATTCTTTGTGAAATAACTCTGTCAGTGTCTGAATATACTGTATGTGACCCTGATTGTGAAACCCCAGCTAGTCATTTATGTTTTAATACATTATATTATTCTACACAATATAAGGAACAAATTTTTGAGAAAACATTGATATGTTTAACACTGATTATGTAGGACCAGGTCAAAGATTGAAATTATAGTGAAATTAATGTAGACAAAAGTATAGAGTTAATATAGAGTTTTCTCAGAATTTGATTCTACGACTTGAGTCAGGTTTTCACTAACAGTGTCACATATCCTCATTCAGACTCTTTCTTCTGTGCAACCAAAAAAGATAGCTTGAGAAATGTCTGTGGTTTTCTTTCCAGACAATAAATGTCAATGGAGTCCAATGTTGTTTGGTTAGTGACATCCTTCAAAATACCTTCTGTGCCCCACAGAAAAAAAGTAATTTGTTTATAAATTGACATGAGGACGACTAAATGATGTTGCAGAATGTCTTGATCTTCTTCTGTCACTAAGAGCACAAAGTAATGTAAAATAATTTACACGTATAGGTTGCTAAATGTTTGCCCTAAATGAAACCTTTAAAGGACAAAAAAGGAATGTGCTATGAACTGATCGAACAGTTGTACAAATTAAGTGTGTTTTTTAGGTGTGTCATAAAGCTCAGAGGGGCGTTCTGTACCCTCAGGCTGTCTTTGATGAGTGTGCGAGCGAGCCGGAGTCCTGCAGTGTTGTCGAGCAGCAGTTCATGCATTAACCATCTCCTGATGAGCGTGTGAAGGCAGCACTGCTGTTTCCAAACCCTATACGGCTGTTACCTTTTATTTCCTCCTTACCACGAAGTCCATTCACTCCTAGAAGAAGCAATTAAAGTAAATAACACACATATTTTTGTTCCTTGAATGCTGTAGAAAGGAAATGTTGAAAGAAAACACTGGTTTTAAACGTGTAAAGCACTGAATGGGTTCTGTCACAGTCATGAATGTATTCATGTGACATTTTTTAAGGTGCAAAATGTATTTCCTTTTACATAATTTCCTTTTACATAATTATAATATCCCTTTTAGGAATTTATGATGTGCTAAACAGGACTAACAATAAATAAACAAACACACATTTTTGCTCTCATTAAAGTAAATTATTTGATTATACTAAATGGATTGTTTTCATAATTCATTCCAAATCTGTATGACTTTCTGTTTTGAAGAATGCTGGTAACCAAACAAACGCTGATTGACTTCTATGAACACAAAACTACTAAGACATTTTTCAAAATATATTCTTTTGTGTTCAACCAAAGAATATACAGAGTGTCATATACTGGTTTTAAATAACATAAGGTTAAAAAAATGAGACAAAATGTTTATCTCCTCAGACATTTTAACCTGCTATATTTGAAACTTCAATCAGACTGATAGAACTTTTGGTTACATCTGCAGTGATGTCCCTGCTTGGACATCTTTTTATTTTGTTTTTTGTTTTTTTGTATTTTTATTTTTTGTATTTTGAATGTTTATTCTTTACAAGATCAAAAATGTGGCAACAGCAGCGTTGAGACCCTCAAAATATTATGGTGAAGACACTTTACTGTCAGTGATCTCAAGCTCTTGAAGGACATTGGCCGGGTCTTCTGCACAATCTTATGTTATTAAGAGACCTCCCACATCAAGCTTGATATTTTAGAGTTTAAGGGATTTTGCAAACGTACACCATGTATTTGTGAAAATTAATTTTAACATAAGCCGCAATTAAGTGTTTCACCAAAAAGTGTCACCCTCTCAGACCACTTTGGTATGCAATAATGATAATTTTGTTTTATTAATTTCTGCACAAAGGAGGGTTTAAATCTTGACTTCGGGATCGGCATGACAACTTTTTGTGTACTTAAAGAAAAATAGCATCCCTGCGCCGTCCTACGGAAGCCATTACAACTGGTAGCACAGCTGCCGAGGAGGCACGTGAGCAATGGCTTTGGGACCTAGCTATCCATCACCATCCTTTCTCCCTTTCTTTTTTTATTTCTTTTTTTTTCACTTTCATAAGAGAATTCATCAGGCAGGTTTGGCCCGGGGTCACTGTCTCATGCAGGTAATCTCAGCTGGGCTGCAGCACGGTGCTGCTGGGTCAGGACTTTACAGCATCTTTGCTCATATTGTTGACCTGGATGGAGAAAAAGAAATGTTCATGCAAAAGTTTACTCCCTCTTAGGAGGACAGGAGGATAGTGTGTCACATGCTGGTCTGGAATGATAATCTTTATAAGTTTTTGTATTTTTCTGCTGGAAAATATTACACAGTAGAAAACATCTAAGCTTCAAATAACAAAACTCGAACAGAGTCACACTAGACTTTCAGAATGCACAATTTCAGAACTCTGAATATTATGGGCACAAACCAGAAAATCTTTTGTGAAGAGAAATATCTATTTTTAACATCCTAGACTCGTGATGTATTTTTAAAGCTTTCAAAAGCTGTATTGTATAAAATGAGTTTTTCCCCTAAAGGGTCACACTGTGACATATAGATACTCTAATGGTCACACATTTTACAAAATGAACAATTAGAATGCAGCAAAATGTATTTTTTCTCTCATAGGTTTGGACAAAATGGAAGTCAATTAAAGTCTTTGTGACCTAGGCATTTTGCCCTCCCCTTCTCTGACAGTTTGGGCAAACGAGGTGAATAACATAGAACCTTAGAAATGTAACACTTTGAATTTAGAACATAGAGTTTAGAACAGGGCAATTCCAGTGTTATGGACGTGACATATAAATGCTCTTTCAATATAACTGTTACCAGTAAATTGATACATTTGCATATTATATAAAGAGTTATATAAAAATCATGTGATGGTATTTGGACACCATAAAAAATCTGTCTATACACATTTTTTCTATTTTAAAAAAGGTAACTAAACCTGCGTTGTAGACGTGACAACAAAAGGACACAGTTTTGGGAGAACGACAAACTTCTAAAGCATTATCTGAATTAAAATGTACAAACCAGGCCTAACAAATGGCCAAGGGATAGACCTTTGTAGAAAATAAAATATTTACTATATTTTTATTTTCATGTGTCCGTTTATTTCTTAAATGTAGAGTTATGGATGTGAAAATACTGAAAGTAGACCTAATTTAACCTATGCACTAAAAATAAAAATATTTCTCTAAAGTTTTAAAGAGAGACCTCACATAGGTATTTGAAGAACGAAACATTTTCATGGAATTGCCTAACCTAGAATTCAGAACTTTGAATTTCAGAACATTGAATATATAATTGAATTTGGAGCACATAATTTTGAACTTATAAAATAGAACATAACATATATAACTTAAAACATGAAATTTAGAAAAATAAACTTCTGAACTTCGAACGTAGATCTTAGAATTTAGACATTAGAATTTAAAACTTAGAATGTAGAACTTAACATTCAAAACATTTTTCTATCTCATCTAGAGTTTAGAATAAAACATTTAGAGCATAGTATTTAAAATAGAGAACATAGAATTCAGAACTTAGCACATTAAATGTAGAACACAGAACATAGAAGTTTTTAGAGTAAAACAAAATTATTTGTCATTGTATTTTTATTTATTGTATCAAGACTTAACTTTTTTGATTAAACATTTCTACTTTTCCCCGATTAGAAAAACAAAACTAAGATGAAATCATAGAAAACAAAGCCAAGATGGAACTTGGAATTCCTCTTTAAACTTAGTTGACGTGATAGGTATCTTACTGAAATGTACCATAGAGAAATGTCATCAAAATTACCACAAAGTCACATTGTTTACAACTTTCAATAAGTCAAACTACAAAGTCCTTACTTATTACCACAACACATTAATCAAAAAGTATTATAAGATGGGAAAATGAACGACTTCACCTTAAAGCATGACAAATTGTTCTGGCTTTTTCCAAATTGCCATAGAATGATGAGTTTTCTGGCTTCAGCTCAGGGTCTTGCTCATTAGAACAGATGTGTCTCTTCTACTCTCTTTTCTAATGTGATGTCCTGGTAGCAGATTTCAATTTATTGAATCTCCTCAGTATTCTGTAAACAGATGACAGATTCCAATGACAGATTGCCAATCACAACCGTAACGTAAATGGAAGAGCTTGTCAATGTCTAACAGAAACAACACATCTGTTGTACTAATACCAAAGGTGTAACTCATCAGCCTAAAGGTAAAATAAGAGAGAGACTAATCTCCCATCTCTTTATCAGATGCCACAAACTTTATCTTGAAACAAGGGAATAGTGGTTGAATCTATTGAGTCTGACCTACAAATGCATACAAAGCATATTGAAGATGGCAGGTTAGATTACAAAATCAGTTGTTGTGATGATAGAAAACAGACAAGGCCCTTATTCACCGTCTTCAATGGAACACTTAAGCCACCATAGCATGTGACGGGTTATTCGCAAGATTGATTTATTCAGAACTTTCATAGTAGTGTCAACTTACATTTACATTTTTTCATTTAGCAGACACTTTTATCCAAAGTTACTAATACATATAATTATTATGTTTTTGCCAATTATCACTGCAGAGCAAACAGGGGTAAGATTCGAACCCGCAACTTTCAGCTTACAAGTCCAACTTTCTAACTACCAGATCACAACTGACCCCGTCAACTTATGGCACATTGAGTAGTATCCGATACTTTTTAGATGTGAATGCGAAGAGATATCTTGAGTTGGAGGTTTACTGAAACTGTACGAATGTTAATATTAGTATAAACCTCTAGACATTTGATAGTTCTCTTCATGTCTGGTAGGTGCTAAATCTGAAGATTGAAGTTATAATCACCTTGATATGAGATTGAATCTTCCCTTTACTTGCATGCACATCTGTTTAAATAGAAACTACTAAAAAAGTAATAATGTCAAGTCAAGTCTGGCTAAATATACCCTTCAAACTTGCAATACAGTGAATATTCGGCCACTGAAAATACTTTTATCATCAAAACAACATGGCCAAAACAATACATGTGATGTATCAAACAGAAGTCGCGGCCTGCAAACATTCCGATCACTATGAGAGGCTTTTTGATGAGAGTCTTTTTTTCTGCACTCTGATCTTCTTCTCCTGTGCTATGCGCGGCTCTATATCCACGCAGGCACTTCGCATTATGAAGTGCAGAGAATCCGAATAGACCTCAGTGAAAAGTGCGCTGACCCACTGGTGTGAAGTGAATGTCGAGGAGAACTTGTGATCTGCGCTTTATGCAGCCAAGACTCGTCTTTGTTTTATGAGAGACAAAATTTTATTTTACAAGCTTTCAGCTGAACAACACATTATTATTTATTGTATACATGAGTGAGGTCAAGTTATACATTTTAGTTTGAATTTAATTGAATTTTACAGAGTGGTTTGTTGCAATGTGCTATTTTCATAACATGAAACTGAACTGAAATATTTATTTGTGATATTGCAAGGCCTTTATTTTAGAATAAAGGCCTTGCAATATCACAAATAAATATTTCAGTTAGTTCACAGTTAAAACCATTACTGCAATGTTTCTAATAATCGACACAATTTCTTTCTGTGTTTCGGTTTTCGGTCTTGGTTTTCTCTTTTAGGTTTCGGCCATGAATTTTCATCCCAGTGCATTCCTACTTTAAACTTTACAATTTATTGTAATAGTCAGTATCTCATGTAGCCTAAATGCAATAGACATAGTGATAAAATGTATAGCTTGAAATTTCTTTAGATAACGCAACTGCAAACTGCATAAATGAAATGTAACATAGACTATAAATCAATATTTTTTTTTCAAAGGAATTCTTTCTTGCAATAACTTAAATCCATGATATTTTACCCACTTCTATATTTCATCTCACTGTACACAGTGAATACACATTTTATATAAACTTATATTATTTATTTCCTGTCTTGTGTATGCGGTCAGGTCAACAGAGCAGCTACTTTTAAAATTTTTTCATATTCTGCAAAGGACCAATGACAGTAACCCTTGACTTGAGTTAAAAAATCTCTCATGGGACACGTCAGCTCCAATTTTGCTTATAAATTCAGCACGGCATGAAACAAATTGAATTATTTTTCATATTTTTACAGTCAAGACAACAGAGCTATTAGATTTAAGCAAAGTTTTATAGGTGGGGCCCTGTAACCACAGTCAATCATGTAAAATATTTCAGCCGTGATGACAGAAAGCAGAGAGAAGCCAGACCCACTGTATCTCATTCAGTCTGCTGTCGCACACAAGAGCACAACACAAACATCCATCAAATCTCTCAACACTACTGTGTGCAAATAACATCAGGACAGGCGGGAGGGTCTTACAGGATGACTCAAGAGGACGATTTATTCCCACACAGTCAATCCTCCCAGGACACATTTGAAAATGTCACTGCATTAAACAACGAAATACAAAGTGACATCTGCAAGACCTTTTCAGTCACTTCTGCAACTATATTTAACCAGTTGGAGACAAAATAGTTTGTATTACATGTATAAAGTTATCCACAAGTTTGTTGTGTTTAAAGTTGCGACCAAATGTTTTTTCTAGGTCTAGATTTCATGAGAAAAAATTCTGTCATCATTACTTACCCTCTTGACATTTCAAGCCTCTGACTTTTTACTTTTGCAGAAAACAAGTCAGACATCATTTCCTTCTATATATAATGCATGTCGATGGGTTCTGCTTTTGTTAGGTTAAAATTGTGAATTTTAATTTTTGGAAGAACTTTCACTTTAAATCAGTCACAGAGCTGAGATTCAGTTTACACCCCAATATGCAGTTAAAACTATGCAACGTTTGACTATAATATTTTATATAATATAAATCAGAACAAAACATTAGTTGTCCATGTATTATGCATCACTCCCAACTTTAAAACAAGTGTACTTTTGACTATACTGTATTTTATTTTTGTATATATTGAAGATGTTTAAACATCTCTAAGTTTAGCTGAAGTGTCAAGCTTTGAGTACTAGTTTTATACTCTATTACATTAACAATAAAAAAAACACATATTAATATTGATCTTTAAAGAAAGATTGTCAATACATGAACACACAAGTAACATCAAGACTGAATTGATATTGTGATTAAGACTTCTAGAAGGATGCTTTTTGATCGTCTCATTTCCAGTTTCAGGCCTGTCATGGGGCAGCCTAAAGCTCCAAGAACGGAGCACCATAAAACAATACGACACCCACCCAAGGCCTTAAATTTATGAACTGTAAGATCATTACCAAGGCAAGCTTAGCAACTAAACCAGAAAAGAATGAAGGCTTATCATCAACTTCCTTTAAGAGTCATATGATGGCACAGATCTATCTGTACCAAACAGACTTGGTACTTAGTGTTTACATTGTCTTCATATATAATAATAGTCATGTGTAGTCTAAACCGAAACAACTTGCTTGATGCACTTTTTGAACTTATAGAACTTATAGAACTAAAGTGTCATTGTAATGATAGATTATATGTTACCCAACCTGCACTGTAAAAATATGTTATGTGGTTTAGTAAACCTCACAAAATATAAAGGTATTGTTTAATAAATATAATCTCTTAAAATCTTTTTTGATAAGAAATCCTACAGTTTCAACATTTCCAACATTTTCCTGTTCTTAATTAATTTAACATTTATGTCTTTGTAATATATACCCAATTCTGATTTGACCTCTTTTTTAATTGCATATATCTGTTCACAAAAATTAAACTGGTTATTTTATTAATTTCAAAACTGTAACGTTTTATAATTTTTTTTTTAGAAATAAAACCATTCTACTGGTGTACAAAACATTCTATCAGAATACGAAATTGATATATTTAATATTAAGACCATGACAAAGGTTCAAATCATACTAACTTTCTTTGGTGTAATCAAAATTTAAAGCTTGTATTCTCAAAATTAGATTTTCCGACTCGTATCTGTTTTTTGACACGCAGGGTCACATATTTACATATGACAAGCATCAACCAAGGGTTAATTTTAACAGTTAAACAATAATAATTTTAGGTGACGCTTCAGCTTTAGAATATTCACGCACGTGTATTTGCGAGGAGGTGCACGCGACAGCCGCCTGTGACATTGACAAATAAGACTAATCTACCACAGGGCTATTATTTACATATTTATGTTTCGACTTTGTCCCGCTATTTCTTCAGAATTAAATAAGCTTCCATTATCAACTGCCATTTCAAGGGGGAGAGCATTAATAAATAAGGCCTTGTAGTGAGTTTGGAGTCCTGATTTCTCCCGGTGTGTGCATTATTTATCACCTGTCACTGCGTTAAATGCAAATCTTCAATGAACCTGGCTTTACCTATGAGTCAAAGCACCGGGGGCTTTTTTTGGGTAACCCACAAACAAATTTGATACGGTTGCACAACATCAGCACAATTTCCTCAGACTACAACTTCATAGCAATTTATCATACAACATACAACACTGTATTTACATTAAAATGGTGTGCTTGCTGTGTTGTCATACTATCCGAAAACACATTATTTTGCCGTTAAATGTTTCTTTGTGTTTCTTCCATGTCATTTCTTATTAGAACAGAAGTGTCTTTCTTCCCAGTGTGGTACAAGGTAAGAGGCTTTGATAATGAGGATTAGTTTGTATCATCTGCGGCACGTCTGCAGACTGAAGGAGCTCCAAACAGCTCCTCAGGGACAATGTTCAGTCTGTCTTACATAAAGTAGTAAAACAACAAGAGGAGGATATAATCTGACAGGCCCTGACAGAGATTCAACACTTCCATAATGTGCCAAACAAACAGCAGCGGCCGAGCTTAAGAGCAGAGACTCACACGCTGTGCAGCAGTCATCAAGCCTTTTCAACAGCAGTTTAGGATTGATACATGAATCTTGTGGTTAATTTTGGTATATGTATTTTCAGCATAATATTAATAGCATTCATCAGTAGCAAGTGTCAGCAAAGAAAACATAAGTCATTTGAAATTCAGCCATGATTAATTTACCATACAGCGCTGCCTTGAGTACCTTATTGCTTTCTTAGAGCTGAGTTTATTTTTATTCTTAAATACACAATAGAATGGGGAATATGTGATAAAAACTCTATTTTTTAACAAAACACATGGCTTTTTGAATATATTATGGTATATTTTGGGAAGAAGACATTTTTACTTAACAAAAAAGTACATACAGTATTAGTACTCGAAAGTAAAGGCACTGCTCCGGTGACAAAATCTTAAAAGTTTTGACCATTTCTTCTGACAGTGTGAGGACTTAGGACTGATATTGATGAATGTATTATAAACATCCCTTGAACATAAGATAAGCAATTATAGAAAGACCTGTATACGAGATGATGTACATTTATACAAACAAAACAAATGTTTAGGGTTTGTTTATGTTTAGTTTGTTTCAGGTTCAGACTTTAACAGATGTTGCGTTCCTCTACCAGTGTGTGTATAGCCTGCTACATATAGAAACATCTTATCCTCTTTATGTCATGAATTAAAGCTTCTCTTTTGTTAAATAACATAACCTGTGCTTTTCCTCTCTCACCTGGAGAGCAGAGCAAAGTGAAAGGGAATATACTGAGATGTTTAAATGGAGGTGAAGAGAGAGCACTGTTATTATTAATACATTATTACTATTTTATTTAAACCTGTGAAGGAATTTTGTACAATCTAGTTCTAATAACACAGAGGATATTTGTACAAATGCTGTATTGCTGTAGAGCTGTTAAAATGTTTATTTCGATCAGCATGTACTGTGTCATCTTACTGTAAGGTTTGTGTCACGTGTTGCCAGCCGTAAGGACAAAACTAGATGTAATTTGGGGTACGATTGGTGTCGTGACAGTTTGTACGGTCGCCTGCATTTCCTAAATTTCTGTTTGCATTAAAGCACATCCAATAACAGAACTTATTTCATTATTACTCACCATTATGTCCACTCATCTCTATGACTTACTTTCTTCTACAGAAGATTTTGAGGATTGTTGATAACCTAGCAACACCTTCCCCGTTAAACTTAATTATCTGGACACTCATTTTTCAAAATATCACATTTTGTGTTCGACAGAATAAGGAGTCACGAAATGTTTGAACATGATATTTCATAAAAAGTTGCTTTGGCCCTTTTTTAGCCTCTCTCTACATTCCCAAAGTATTTTTCTGGTGTGATCTCATGCATTCATGCCAGTTGCACTGTTTCTTAAACTAATTAACTTCATGTGGCTACCATATAGTCATGGTTATTAATTAACACAGAACTTGTCTTCTGTTCCCAACAACACAACAGACCACACAAACCATTAATGACTTTGCTGCGAAAGGTACTTTTAGACATTATTAAAGAAAAGGAAGAAAAACAAATAATGAAATAAACCATGTGCCTGTTTTAATCTTGACTCTGAGATGACCTGAACATCACACCTCCAATAAAACAAGCTGTCTATGTAAAGCACACCACTAATTGCATTAAGAGAGACGTATATAATTATAAGCTTCATTGTGTAACTTGAAAATATCCCATAGCTTATTATACACAGCTTTGTTGACCAATTTAAGTATCCATGTAACCATATGACAGCTTTCAGATGATTAGATCATATAATGTAAACCTTATCTAAAAATGGCTTTGATTAGTCTGACTTTCCGCACTGACAGTTTGGAAAGACAACGAAAAGAATGCTCAGAAAAGTTCATATAACATAAGTAACACTTTTTTACAAATTAATACTTTGTTGTCATTTTTATTTAGCAGGCGCGTTCGTCCACATTAACATACACTACACAGCACTTAACATTATATCAATATCAATGTTAAATAAAGAAATTTATTGATTTCTGTTTTAAAAATCATTGACACGTCTTGCAATTAATGGGTTGTTTGATACAGTTTCCACATAATTTTAGTTGTTTTAAGATAATTTCATAGAATAACTATGTTCAAAAACATGTTATTTTAAAGAAAAGAGAATTTTGTGCAACCTATTTATATGATTAAACTATGTCATTCCAAAAGTATTATTTGTTTATCTTTTTCTTTGCATTCCAGTTTGATCACTTTCTGATAATAGAAGCCTTTGGCATCATACATGGGTAGGTTATTTTTTCAAAGCTGAACGTTTAGAGTTTTGACAGCAAATTTATGACAGATCCAATAAAGAACATGCAGTGCTGTACATGAAACATATATAAACATAAGACACTAATTAGTTTTCACTTCACAGTAAATAGAATCACCACTGACGGACATCTGTGTGAACTTAAAGTACTTGTGCAAGTACTTGACGAATAACATCATTAAGAGGGATAAATGTGTGTTTCAGGCACGTAATGATCTAGAAAATATCACACCCTGCATTAACGTGTCAAAGGCTGGAAAATAAAACAACAACAAATAAAATGCAGAAAGGCAGTTGAAGAGTGTCAAAACTCTGAATTTAATTCAGTCTTAAGTGTTAATGGCTTTATTAAATATTAAATCTGATATGTTTTCACAAAAACATTTATAACTGTGACTCTGAACTAAACATTCAGTAAAACACAAGTGACACTTTCCCACACTGCAAATTTCTCCCACTTTATAACTTTTTTTCAGGGAGGTTAATCAATATCAATTCATACAAATGTTGTAACAAGGCTGTCTCCTCAGTGATGGTTAGGTTTAGAGATAGATCTGTTTATTCTTTTTTCAAAATTTTTAAAATTTTTTGCAATTTGCATCACAACCCTTACAGAAAAGACATGAAATTCACATGTGGAAAACACACATATGAGCACATTGAAAAAGGTATGTTTTTGGAACACTTTTATGTGAATCCCATGTGTGTTATATGTTCACATATAACATATATGTTATATTTTCACATTTGGTTCACTAAAGTTCACACTGGATTCATAGAGTGAAACTTATTCATCATTTGTTTTCTTAAACAAAACTCATGTAAGGAAAATGAGGTATGGACTTTAAAGACATCATGAGAACTTTTTCAAATTCATCTATATTAAAAAAAAACTGCATTTTTAAAAACAAAGAGACATAATAAAAGTCCCATTCTTTTCTCATACCAGACACCATAATCGCAGTTCCATGTCAACTTTAAGCCATTCTAAGAATTTCTCTGGCTGTCTGCTTAGCTCAAAAAACATGATTTTATAGGGATGGTACACCAAAAATCATTTACTTGACCTTTTGTTATTTCAGATAAGTACGACTATTTTTCTGCAGAACACTAGAGAAGATATTTTAAAATATGTAGGAACACAAAAACAAGTTAATAGGTACTGCCGTTTTTCAGCTACCAACATTTTTTAAATATCTTCTTTTGTGTTCTGCACTACAAAGAGAGACAAAACAAGAGCAAAAGATTTTCATTTTTCGGATAAACTTTAAATTACTGGTACACATGCACATGCTACTTTAAAATGTGCATAAAAAAAATTTCTTGTCATTTTAATTTCATTTTCTGCTGTTTTTCAAGTCTGCTGTTGAATTTGGGCCCTAGGTTGAACTTCTACAACAGATAAGGTCATTATGTTTTAATTCTCAGTTCCTCATAAAGTTGAGCAGCTGCCGGCTAGCGCTCATAAACTGGGAGAGCCTTGTACAATAAATCAAGGTGGGGGGGTGTTAAATATATATTAAATATTGCTGTCCAAGGTCCATGGTATAGTAATATCAATAAAATGCCACGGTCAGTCATATGTCCATGCATAGAGTCAAGTGCAAGGGCTTAATAGTAAAAGAACTTCAATCAGAGTTTGAACATGAACACATGTGAATCTGCTTTGAATAAATACAATAAATGTCACAAGTCTGCAGTCTGTCATCCAGAATCCTTGAAATTGCATGTTTTCATGTTTTTTTATTTGACTTGAACGTTTAAATAGATCAGTGTGTGGATAAAGAATTTTCAAATCAAAATGCTGTTTTAGATCAATGTAATGCAGCCTTATGGCAGGGGATGGTTTGATTTATTTTCCAAAGGCAAACCTACAATGTGATACTGGCTTGAGATTAAAATGGCCCAAGGGGTTCCTCAAACATGTTTCCTTCATGCTAAATAAAGTTTCAATTACCGATCATTCTCTGAATAAGCTATTTTTCAAAAACATCTCTGTTGTGCTCATGACACCTGTGACCTTTGTCACATTAATGCAACACTTCATCTTCATTGCTCTAATGTCACCTGGCTTCACGGGAAAAAATACTTTTTTCTACAAATCACAGTACCTGTCTTAACAAATTAATAATTCACATTAAGAACGGATAATTCTTTTATTGGAATCAAATCAAACAGGAAACAGGTGTTTGCCAATTAAAACTCAATGTAACAAATGACCCATGCTGTCTTTTAATGAATTGATATAGCTCACACATCTGCTGCCTGCACGCATTTCAAACTATTTTAATGATTAATAGCAGTAAGAAAGTGCTAGTGTTTTACACTGTTTTAAGAAGACTTTCATAGTCCAGATCCTTATCCATTTATGACAATAAATAATTAGACGGCATTTAAAATCATTTTAATTAACTGATGTATACAAGTATGTTTAAAATAAACAGTGTGTCTACAATTAGGAACAAGTTCAATTTTAGACTCTTTAAAACCATTTAAATACCTGCTTGTATGAAATTTAAGACCAAATCACAGAGCAACATAGATTCTGCATTTACCATTTCTAAGTAAAATTATTTTTGTATCGGAATCATTTCTTCAAACATTGGTGTATGCCTATCTTATAAAAGCCATAAAATACTAGCATTTGTTGGTAGAAACAAAAAATTTAATATTTATTTGATCCTAAGAAGGCTGTCATTTTCTTTTAAGATGACGGCTGGTTTCATGTATGGTTGACCCTGAAATATTATACAGAAATTCTGTAAATGTTTGAAATGTAAAAAATAATTTCTCCTAATGTTGACCCATGTTATGATTCATGAAGTAACGTTTACTATGTCATTACACTACAAAAACAACAACGTCAAATTATTTTAAGTCAATAAGGTTAATACTGTTTAGCAACAAAACAGCTCAAATGATTGTCCTTTATCAGAATGAGGCTTCTTTTGATTAGGCCTCAGAACAGATAAAGAAGTTCTACATAGCAGTGATTTTTTCAACTGTAAATATCTTCTCTCCTAGAGTGTGCCTGTTCATTACTGCCATAATGGTAATATCAGTTCACCTGTAAAGTGTGCCTGTATAAACTATTATTACAGTAATATCAGTTGAAACAGAGACAGGATAGCAGAACTCTCTCAATAAGGATCACTTATTGTATTTTTAGCATTGAAACTTTAAATACATATGAAAGAGTATTATGCAAGCAAACTGAAATCTGCTGAAGACAATGCTTTAAAATAACGAAGCTACCTCTGGCTTGGTTGTAGTTAGCCCATGAACTGCTTTAAAAGTGTGAAAATAAATCATTCATCTGTATTGCACATCAGTTAAACATATCACATTGAATTACTTCAAAAGCAATATGCTTTCTTTAGATGTGGAAAGAATTCCAAAACAGCATATTAAGCTGATTTCATATCCCTTCTTGTCACATTGATAATATTCTTTCTGGAAATAGATACACATTTCAATGGAATCTAACATGCTATTTAAGCAGCCAGTTTTGATTTATTCTTCCCACATTTATAAGAGAAACTTTTATAAACTTGACCTGTAAATCACAGTCTCTAGGTTCACATGCATGTTTTAATTATTCGTAAAAAAAAAATTGTGACACTTATAAGGTAGGGGGAGAATTGCCCCCCTAGTATATACGCCTGTGTTACAAAAGGCGTAGTTCGCCCAGGTACCGATACCCTGAAAAACATATGAAAAGCAAATGAAACACTTATCACTATCATGAAGTTCGGTTTTGATCAATGCTTGAATAAAGAAGCTATATATATATATATATATATATATATGACATCCAAACTGCTCTCAAAACAAGTCAAGTCGTTTGATAAGGCCGAATCTTTCATATGATGAGTCAGTGATATATAGAGCATAAAGAAGGCTGCTAATTAAAATCCATACACTTAATGAGCTTTCAGACGGCAATTGGTTAACATGATTACAAAAGATAAAGGTGGTAAATCAAGCTTGTTTTAATTAAGTCTAGGATTTGCTTCCCGGAGAGGATAAAGAAAAGGTGCCATTAGCTCTGCTTGCTCTGTTTTATGGACCCTCCATTGATTCACAATTATGTAAGTGTAATTCTTTAAAACAAATCACATTAACATTTAATTCATCCAGACATGCCCGGCGATGGAGAAAAGGTGCTGAAAAGCTTTATGGTACATGAAATGGCCAATTTACATGTTTTAGTGTTGAAAACAATCAAGTCAAGCAAATGTAGCAGTTGGGAGTCTTTTAATAACATTTCTGTCTATTCATTATGATACGCGGTTAATACCTGCTGATCACTTTAATGAATGAATGAAAGATTGAATACATTTTAAACACTGCCACTGATTTGCAAAAATGAATTATACCTTCAAAATAATCAAAGAAACTAACATTTTCCTGCTGAGCTATTCTACACAGTGTATGTGCTTCTACTCTTCAACTTGAAATCAACAAATGTTCATCATGTTTATTTCTCACTAGCTGCAGCAGTATATAACTGTATGACTTGCTTTCTTCCTTTCAACACATCAGAAGATATTTAAAGGAACCCTGGTGAATGGTTACGGTGTTGTAATTGCCATATTTCTTCAAATATCTTCATTTGTGTTCTGCAGAAAAAAGAAAGTCATAGAATATTTCAAATAAAAAACAGTTAATCCGTTATGACAGAATTTGGATTTTTGGTGGAACTATGCCTATAAATCCCCTCTGTGATCATTTATTTGCCCTTTGTCATTCACACTTCTATTACCTGTTTTTCTGTACAAAGCAACAGAAGATATTTTAAAGAACACTGCTTACTGAACAATCCCCTTTCACTTTATGAACACAAAACCAATGCAAGTAAATACAGATGGTACCTATGTTGTTTCGTTACCACCATTCTATAAAATGTCTTCTGTCGTTTTCTACAGAAGAAAGAAAGTCATAGAGATTTAAAATGAAAAGACAGTGTATTCATTATGACAAAACTTTAATTATTGGGTGAACTTTGCCCTTTAAAATCGGTTTTAAATCACTTCTGTAATCATTTACTCCCCTTTTTTCATTTCAAACCAGTATGACTTACTTTCTTCTGTACAACACAACATGAGATATTTTAAATAACTCTGGTAAATGAACAATGAAAAATGTACTTCTGCTGCATGGACACAAAGCCAATACAAGTTAATGGTTGTAGTGTTTTTTGGATACCACCATTCTTTAAAATATCTTGTTTTGTGGTCTGCGAAAAAAAAAGATCATAGATATCATAGACATAAATCCTAGACGCTTGTAATAAAAAGAGGGTTAATTTTAAGTTTTCTTGAATGTTTTTCTTTCAAACAAACAATAACCCGCTGGTTTAGCATAACAAAAGCACACACACAACTTCATACATAACCATATGTGTTAGTCATTATAAGCTGCATACTATTTTCAATGCGCTGTGAAAGCAGTTTCTCCTCATCTCTGTGTCCACATTTGTATTCAGTCACTCGCTGATCTCTCTGACGTTACCCCATAGGAGACGAATAAATTCTAACATTACTATCTCAGCATTACATTCCCCATGCATGCAGTTAGACTAGGCACACCGGGATTTTTCTACTTATAAGAAATGATGCCGTATTTGTGATCAAGGTAAATAATGCATCTCAAATGTTCTGAAAATAAAAAAGACCACTTTAGTACCCAGACAAAGAGATCCCCACATCTGTGCTGGACACACAGAATATCACCTTTTCCATGACCTCCAGATGAGAGAAGCAAACGGTATGATTACATTTGATTGAAACACTCAGAACATGTATTTGTAGATCTGTAATCTACATCTGAATTGTTGCCTCAAGAACTACGCAAACACAAAGAAGAGACTGCGGTTTAAATGAAACATCACCATGGATACGAGAAGTATTTTTCTCTTGTCTTCCACTTTTAGGGTACAATTGTCTTTGTAAGAAAAAAAATGAAGACACATATGGCTTTAAATGATACAATTATAGTGTTTTTGACTTGGTAAACACATTTGGAGCTGCTGAGAGGCAATTGGACGAAACATGAACCGGACCTTCAGGTCATTTTGCTCATATGCTGTTACATTGGAACAGATTTTAGTGGGTGTCTTTACATGATTGTCTCCAATAAAGCTTTGGATAAGAAACAGTTTGTCTTCATAGAGCTGGCATTGAACTACACAATGTTCTCAGAGATTCTTGCAATTATGGATTAGCATTTTGTAATAGATTTCAAGCAACACAGCTCTTACGTCCGCCACAAAGGCATAAGACATTTCTCATGAACTACTCGCTGTTAATGTGAAAAAATATCAAATATCAACATTAGAAATGTCTGTAACGTTTCATTTAACACAATACTTCTCTTTTATGAAAGTCACAAAGACGACATTGAATACAAAAGAAAATCAGTTGTGAAATAGGTTCCCATTTGTGTAAGGAATTCTTTTTCTTTCCTCCATATGAATAAACTCTTGGATTTATCTCCATACAAAAGGACTTCCGTCCTTCATGGCCACTAATGTCGGCTGGTACACAGATCGCCATGAAGAAAATAAAACTGCAAGAGAAATCTTTTTGATGCACAGATGGAATATTAAACTTTTTCAAGGTGACAATGTGTGGTTTAAATATTAAAAGCATGTTTACTGCCAAAATAATTTTTTTAATTAAAAAATAGCAAAAAAAACAGTATAGCTCTTATATTTTACTATAGCAATCTTTATTAAAACTATTCAGTAACAGGTGTGGATGTCAATATATCAGTAAAAAAGAAATTAAACAGCTAAAACATCCATTTATTAACATGGATTACAGTAAAATCTTTATCAAAAGGCCAATGATATGTATCAACCTCAGGAAGGTAAGGGATTTAAAGTAATGATGGACAATCTCCCAAAAACAACCCAGTCCAAATCACCCTTATATCTGAACAATTAAAAATAGTTTAAGATTACGCTTTATATATAGTTTTCTGAAATATAAAGAAAATCTAATAAATTGAATTTCCTTGTAAGGTTGACAGTCAATCAATATACTTTTGACATGTTTGCTCCTTAACAAATATTTTGGAAAGCACGTATCCTCTTATCTTTCATTAACAAAATTATATGACATCACAAAAAGCAAACAATATAAGACTGAGACACTGCATTCCTTTTAGAGAGAGGTCTACCTATCTTCAACCTTTTACACATTTACACCTCAAGTATACTCCTTTTTCATAAGAGGTAACATAGTTGACATATTCTGGCCACTTAAGATGGAGGTACTGCAGAGCACATGGTAAACATTTTCATTTCCAAATTATTATCAGATTAAAATTTTAGCATAAAACTATACTATTTGAGGTACAAGATTGAAAGTTAATTAATCCACTCTTCTCCACTCTCTCTAATCCAATCTTTTGGTACCAATATTTGAAAAAAGGGAGAGTATACACCTCCTAGTCTTTCTTTCATACTGTACTATGATATAATTTACATGAAAATGATTTGAGACTGGGAAAGCCCATTTCTTTTTGAGAGAGGTTTCACAACTGTGATGTTGAAAAGTGTTCAAAACAAAACTTTCTATCATCTACTTTTCCATTAACATCTGCACTCAATCCACTGTTATACAGCATTTATCAATCAAACCATGCAATCAGGAGAAACACATTACCTGAGCTATCATGCATAAACTGTTAAAGTGCAGAAGTCAACACGTGAAGACGTGTGCAAAGACGGAGAGACCGGCAGGGATGCCAACAGAGCTTTCAAAAGAGCTCATTCACAAATAATAGCTTTCCATCTCTGTCCATATCATGCTGTAAAAAGATATCAGTCAAGATCAAGACTAGACTAAATGCCTCTCATGGAGTTACTGCCCTGAGGGGAAAAAGAAAGGGATGGTAAATATGTGTGAACCTCAAGGACAGTATAGACAAACTTTTCTACTTCTGCCCATAAATTCATAAGATGATTCAAAATTCACTTACCGTTCACGCACGCATCATCCGTTTTAAAATAGCTTGGATGCATAAAAAATTCTCCTGTTGTAATTTAATAAAGATTTTTTGCTCCAGTGAACCTTCTGATTCTCAAGCTTCACAAAATCTTAATTGAAAGTTTTATTTATTATAGAGATACACTGACGCAGAAACAAGAAATTATTAGATAGGTAAAGGAATCAAACATTCTGATTGAAATTTGCATCCCTAACACCTTCACAGCTTCCACTGCATCACAGCTCCGACATTACATTTCTGAAATATTTCTGTGCAAAGATCTGCATGGAAACCTGTACAAAGAATGACTTAAGAACACATAATAAAATAATATAATATTCAGCATTCTCTTCAGCACATGCTTGTCTCCATGGACACCAAATCCATCACCTCCTCATTTTTTTAGACTTGGTCAGTATTTTCTGTCTTGCATTCAACTTTTTCTGTACAGCTTTCTAATATGACAATATAACAAGTTAATATAAAGCGGGCACTTAACAAAAATAATGCACAGAATAACTACAAATAAAAAGACCAACTAATGGTCTGTATTGCATTTAAGCAAGCAGTTTTGATAGCAGTTTTTTGATAAGAAGGATGAAATATGCACTTATAACCATATATTAAACATCATTAAAATACAGTACGCAGAGATTAGGTTTGGAGACTGAGCTTACACTTCTCTCTTAACATGAACATGTTTAGAATCATCATTGCTCTGAAGGTGAATGAGTTTAACCCTTTGCATTTCAGCTTTTTGCTTTTTTAACATACTGCACACACTAAATAAACCAAATAAATACAAGAAGCTGAGAAGGGTTAACGCACAAAAATGTCGAGGCCACTATTGCAGAATAAAATAGGGAAAAGCCCTGTGCATGTTAATGCCTAAAGATTTATGGTGCAGATGCTACATAAAGTGAAACAGTTCATCTCAGAACTAACACCCATGGAACTTGTGAATGTGACTGCCATTTTTCTTGCCTCTGCGTTCTCATTTTGCATTCACTTGACACACACATTACAGATACAAGACTGAAAGTCAAATGAAACGTCAAATGCTCTGTTGGGGATTTGTCCTTACTACAGGTATTGTAGGTACACTTTGTTCTTGTTGAGGTTTTGTCTTTGGCACACAAGCAGTGAGGAGAGGAAAGGGCAGCTTGCGTGACATTTTAACCACAGTAATACTGGACATGATCAATTTCTCCACCTTTAACAAATATGCAGATAAATGCAAATATATGCATTTAGTTTAAGTAATATATATGGTTATGGTTATGTAAAATGCTTCTTAACATAACTGTGAGATTTTTTCTATTCTACCAGATCTAGAAAGTTGTCTGTAAGGGATAAAAGCAAGAACAAAAGTGTGAATTAGCACAAACAGGCCTAGGAGAAATGTAAGAGAACAGAGTTTCTGTAATGGGATAGAGGGCAGAGAATGAGAGCAAGGGTAGTCGCCATCACTCCTGCCCTTTAATCAGTCCTGTTGTGTCAAAGAAAGAAATGAGCATGGAAGGTCCAAACTGGGTTCAATGCAGTGCCAGAGATTGGGCCATTTGAAGTTAAAGGATACACACACCAAGAAACAGATAAAAGACAGACAGACAAATTCCTATTGTGTTATTGCAGTTACCAAAAACATTCGAAGAGTGTACTGCAGAAATTAAAAGTAAAAAAAAATACAAATATTAGATTTGGTTTAAAAGAAAGTTTAAAACATAAGTTCAGTGTATCTGTGTATAAAGATCAATTCATATATGCAGGCAGGGTCCCATACTAGTTTATTTCCAAAAATGAAAATATGTTTTCATTACACTATCATATTTTATGAGCTTTATTGTGTTAGTTAGCGTTATTCTTTTTTCTTATGGCTAAATCAAAAAAGAACCTGCAGTTTGATGGATATTAATCGAAAGGCTCAACATTAAAAACATAATTTTTGATAAAGCTAAAAAACAGAGTTCTCTCGTTTTAGAAAAAAACTTTTTATATATTTTGCAATGTTAATCATATTCATCCACATGTTGTATAAAACCTGTTTGATTAACTGTTCAGTAAAACACAAATAAATATTTAGAGAAAGGACTCTTCTTTGTGTCGTTTTTGTTTCAGACTTAAAAATTCATACATGTTTAAAATGACATGAGAGTACTGGTTGCCGGGTACTAGGTGTGGGCTAAAGGGTCTTAGCCCTGAATGTTTTACCATCATACCCAGATCAATTCACTTAAGGGGCGTTTACATTTAATGTGTTTTCTGCGCACATATCATTTCAAATGTAGATGCACGGCTCGTGGTTGCTTAGCAGCAGCAGATGCAGCGACAAGGCAAGCTCCTGAGCGTTTTGAACAGATGACAAAGTGAAGCGGCTAAAGAATCCCATTGAGACTGAAAGTAACATGCAATAAAGTTGGAATTAATTGGAAACACAGAGGCGTTGCCTTCTGGAAAGCTCAGTTTTATTCACTAAGCTTGTTTGCTTTCTTACTTGAAATTAAGTCTTGAATACAATTCAGTTGTGTATTTAGCATCACAGCTGAAAAGCATGTGTCATGTGATTAACAAACACACTTTAGACGTGTCTCCAAGACACTGAAGTGTTTCCACTTCTCTAAGAGATGAACACTTACGTTATCACCCCTCTTTTAATAGCAGGACATCTGGCAAGGGATGTGATTATGTTATGAAAATAGCTTTTCGCTACATTAAAAAATACATTATAACACAAAGTACACAGGTTCATCTTAATGAAAATTTTAAGTGTTGGATGATGGGGCAACAGCTTTACAATTCAGTAAAAAGAATTCTGTAAACATCCACCATCATCGCTCTACAGATGCTCAACTCAGCAGATGCTTTCTATTAACACACTTCATTCTACTTTTTAGTAGTTTGGTGATTTGTTGATTGTAATCACAGATAACAGTTACGAACCAGGTTTTATAAAGCCATTATTTTCTTTTTACTAGCAACATCATCTCACTTCCACAGCTCGTAGCGTCAGCTCACCACATCACCTACAAACAGATCGCGGGATGGTGCAAGCTGTTTCACTCCCAATCAAGTTTAAGGGCGCATTACCTTCCTACTGACATGAAGAGGAACATCTGCTCCAGAAGTCTTCAGAGGAGACGAAGAACGAGAGCAGACTCCCGAATTACAAGCCCATGTGGCCCGAATGACAAATCTTGCAAATCCAAATGGATGCCTACGACTTTATTGGGAAAAAAAAGGATGTGAATGCGCCTCACTTGGAGGTTGCTTGTTCGAAAACAACACATGGCACCATATGTCTGTTTGTCAAAGCCAACTATCTATTTATGAAAAGAGAAAATAGAGATACACATGAGTATTTTCAGTTTTATTTAACAGAGACGAGCTTGAGCTGACGTTGAGAGAAAGCGGTTGAGTATTTAAACGGATTATTTCTCAGATTTTTTATCTTACACTTTTTAGAAAACTTGATGAAAATGATGAAATCCTTTCCTCATTCAGTGCATCACCGCCCACTGCGGAGCATCACGGGTATAGCTGTCACAGATGAGAAGTCCCTTGGACCAAATCTTGTCACTTCAAATACCAAAGGTCTAGATGCTAGATATTATATTTTCTTGCAATAAGATCCCTCTAAGCTCTGTAAATTTCACAGCAATATATGTCTGCTGTGGCTTTAAAAAAAAATTCTGAAAACTGGCAATATCTTGAGGGATATGCAAAAAAACATCCGAATGACAGAGTTGTTGTCCTGGGGAAACAGGTGCTGCATCCTTTGAAAAACGAGTAATGATGACAAATGATGAGACATGCAGAAGAGATACGCAGCAATAACATCTGGTGCTTAAAACGGTAAGTGTGGTATTGCCCTAGATTATGTCAAAAATCATATTTCAATTTATCTTTATTGTATCATTTTATCACCTAAATATAACTTATTCAGAAGAACAAATGTAACCAATCCATTCTTGGACACCATAAAATAAATTGATATTTTGACGAACAGCACAGCAGGTACTTTCGAAGATCATTTTACTACACTCTTAAATGTTCCTGTAATTTACAAAATTTTCTTGATGAAACATTTTTACACAGAAAATATTGAGTTCATATAAAAACCTCTGAAATGAGTAAATGTAACAGAAAAAAGAAGTAGATTTAAACAATTATGTTTAACTTCAAATTAAATTTGGAAAAAAGAAACACAATAGTAATCTATAGTCAATACCATTAAAATATTGAGTAGATTAACTCAAGATTACGGATATATGCCGTGAGTATATTTGAGTAAATCTACTTATTTTTTCAGTTATATTTATTTATTTCAGAATTTTTTTATTTAATATTTTCTGTATAAAAACGTTACACCAAAAAAATTTAAATCTTAAATGGATAAAGTAGAAATATCAAACAATTTAAAGCAATTTAATAGTAATCCTAAATTACTCTTTGCATTTACAAGAAAGTAAACATGATTCTTTCAATACTATCAGTTATCAAAACTACATTAAAATAATCAAAATTATTTTCATATTTTCATTTTGCTTTGATACCACTTTTATTTTTTACCAGAGGATTTTACGTTACATAATAGAATATAAATATAAGCAACTGCACATATAAATTAAAGTATTTATTTGTCAAATCTTGTAAGACAGGGTCCTTAAGACTACTGAGGACAATGATGCGATCAATCAGGCGGTAGATTCCAATGTCAGCAGGTTTATTGACAGAGTCATCTTTGCAAAGCAGGTAAATCTTTGTAACTTCCTATCTGCCAGCTCATATAGATCCTTAAGGGTTCCGCATATCATCTTTAGTTTCTGAAAATACCGGACCCTCCCATGTTTACCAAGGCCGTCTCTGTATGTTTTAGCAGCTGTTTAGGGAATCTGTCGGGCTTTAAATACAATAAATCGGTACACTGTGTGTTAAGTAGTTAAGTACATTTTTGACTTTCAAAAATTATAAAAAATTGTCTTGTCCCGAAGCTTCTGTAACATATTTTCCTATACCCCAGAGGCTTCAACATGGACAACAAGACAAAACCGGACATCGGTTTACACAATGTCTTAAGCCTTTATAATGCTTTTTTGTCAAGGAGAGTATGAGTGTCATGTTGTAAATCTTAAGGTCACATTGAAGGATATGCTTGTGATAATACTGAGATAACACTTCTGATTAAACTTCCATATTTGGCACTGCTCAATATCAACAGCTTTAAAAAACTTTAACAATGTGGATAACATTTTTACTGTGAGTCTTATAAAAATCACCCTTAAAAAGCTATGTAATTTTAAGCATTTTTCTAACTGAGCACTTTAACTATGTGTTAGACTTCATTATAAGAAACCCACTTCACACATTCAGATGAATAGCACTACCGTGTGATTGTTTTTCTTCCAGCTTTCAGCCCTCAAGTTCTTTCTCACTTTTTATTTACTGTCTCCCAGCACCATGAATAACCTAACTGTCACTTTGTTTTTTTATACGCAAAATTTTGCAAGGCAAACAGTGACTTTTGCTTTGCTGTACCTCGGGAAAAATTCATGATTCACTGCACAAGATGTGACCTGCTATCCTGGGAAAAGAACAGAAGGTGACGCCCCCAAAGACACAATAAACACATTTTGGATTTGTCTATGTCTGGTTGTGATGAAACTATAATACAATTTGAAGCACGCAGAGGTTTAGAAAAACCAGATGGATACTGTTGAGGAACAGGGTAAGAATGTCAGACAAAAGACAAATTCTATAAATGTCATACATGTTCAATATATGTTTACTTTAAAAGGACTGAACACATTCATATGCAAGTAGACCAGCCATAAAAGAGGTTGTTTACAAAAAAGGAGAAAAAACATCTATAGTCAATAGAAAAAAACATTCTAAATGGGTGATGTTTGTGAAGCACAACAACAAAAATATTTTTCTTGCACTTATTAATAATTCGCCAGAAGTGTCTTTGAATGTATTTCCTTAAACAAGGAAAAAACAGGCCGGTAGACAAAATCCCGCTTTTTAGTATGGAGGGTCGACTGTGCTGGCTGAATGTGTCCTTGGTCAACCATTGTATACTATATAGTTTGTATACTTCACAATAGATAAACCATGCAGAACACAGCTGACTAGTTGGGTCTGTTCGAGTTCGGATCATGTTCTCATCACAACCGAACCGCTCAAGTGTTCCCTTTCGGGCAGCACTCGGGTGTGATCGTTATATTCACACCTGCCAAAACAATCCGCATTAAGTATGGAAACGAACTCCACCGAACTAAATGAGGAAGGTGTGAAAACACCCTGAAATTCATTAAACTCTTTGCATAAACCTTGAACTCCACTCCTAACATTATTTCTATTTATCTCTATTATTAATTCCTAGAAATTCTCTTCCAAACATGTATAAATTTCTTTGTTTGGCTGAATCCAGGGAAATATATTTTCAGAAGAATTATCTACCATATAAGGAAAAAATGCAATGGTAGCTTTTCTTGTCCTACATTCTTTAAAATATCTTATTTTGTGTTTAACAGAACATAATATTTACTTTCTATTATGGTAGGCAGTGTTAACCAAAAACCAATATCTTTCTCTGTGTTCATCAGAACAAAATAAATATCATAAATATTGGAAACAACTGAAAGGTGAGTAAATAAAGACAGAAATTAATTTTGGGGTGACAATCCCATTGAATAGCTTTGGGGGCATCTTAGAGTCCGTCAATTACACACAGGTCAAATCCATTTATCGCTCATATCGATTATGTACATAAAAACTACGTCACTGTCAATTTAAAGATATCATTATCGTGCAACATGGTGAAGTGTGCACATTCTTAAAGCTGTCTACTTTATGTGTACATATAAAAGTTCAAAACGGAGATCCGAGATGGAGAAAAAAAGCTCTTTTAAAAATACTTATGAACAGAGGCTTTACAACCAATAAACACATAAAGCCCTGTGAAAAGAAAGAATTTGAAGACTGATTTCAGTGTTTTGTAGGAGTTTTTTATACAAAGTGAATAGAGGAGTTCAACTCACAAGTGCATGTGTCATATTAAACCTTTACACAGTAAAATAATGGTCAGATGAGCGGTTCTTGATGCAGCGAAGTGCTTCGAGCATGACTATTCAGGGCCATAAGCTCACAGAGGAGTGAGCAATAATGCTCGGTTTTGTTCCAATTTCCCCAGCCTGCGAAATGGAATACAAAATGTCAAGCGGCATTTCATTCAAGCAGCTAAATAATTACAGCGGCGGAGGACGCAGCAGGGGCAGAGGCCTTGTCTCTCCAAGAAACAAAACAACGATAGAACTATCACCTTCTACTGTCATAGACAAAATGAGAATCGACTCCGTCACAATGGCTGTCTTTAATCGTGTTCATCTGCCAAATGCTTTTTGAAAACATAATAATTGGATTTGTTTGCATGGTGAGAGTGATGAATTTCCGCTGACATAAACTTATGCAACAAAAACACAGTCGATAGAAGAGGTGAAGTTTTAAAGTGATTCGAAGCTACTGATGCACCTAGATGTAGATTGTTGTTGCTAAGATTTTTGTTTGTTTGTCATCACTTGAATAGTTTCATTAATTTTACACCATACCACCACTCCAAGGGGGTCATACATTTTGGTAAACTGACCACATCGCCGCGGTCAAAAAGGCGTCGCAATCGGGGCAATCAAGGCCGAAACACACAAATAATTACGGCTGGACCCCGGCGGTGACACAGATAAAGCAAATCACCAGGGTTTGATCTTCTCTCCATCTTATCTTCACTGGCAGTTCAATCTTGGAATTCCGTTTGAAGTGCATTGTGCCGCGCTAATGTCAGAGTAATTTCGCTTCCCTGAAGCCAAGAGTTGCCTTGAAAGCACAGCTTCATCTTCTCTGTATCCTTTCATTGTGGAATGCAGGGGAACAGTTCGGCAGAAAAGCGCCCGAGAAGCCAGCACCCATCTCCAGGCTGCACACTACACAGATAGACATCAAACATTTAATCACTGGGGTGTGATTTGGGGATGTGAGGAAAAGATGTTGCAGATAACAACTGCCTGTTACTAACAGGGAGGAAGACGGAGGAGAGGGACACTCACAAACTGAAAGTAGTACCTAGGACGTGGTCAATACGGGGTTCAATGTGTAGATCAAATTCATAGTGTGTCAATTGTTATGTTAAACAAAAGGTTTTTCATTGAACATTACATTTATTTTTATTTTTTACTTAGGCTCATGGCATTTCAAAGCTGTATGACTTTCTTTCTTCCGCAGTACGAAAAAAATATATTTTGAAGAATGTCAGTATCCAAACAATCCTAGACCCCATAGACTTAAAGAAAGAAACCAAGACATTTCTCAAAATAAATTATTTTGTATTTCACAGAAGAAAGAGTCATACAGGTTTTTAACAGCATAGCATGAATTGTTATATTGTGGTGAAGGGTCCCTTTATTATATCATAGCCCCTGTGAATCTGTTTCTTTTTAACAACATTGTTTCATTATTCACTTACCCTTACATCCTTCCAAACCTGGATGGCTTTCTTCTTGGGCAGATCCGTAAAGGATATTTTGAAGTGTGCTGGTAACCAAACAATAAAAGACCCAAACGACTTCAGGACACAGACCATTAGATATTTCTCAAAGATACTATTTTGTGATTCAAAGAAAAAAAGAGTCATACTGATTGTTAAAGACATAAGCATGCTTTTTTATCTTTGGGTGAAAGGTCTCATTAATATGTTGTTAATCATTAGCATTTGCTTCTATTTGATGACTTTTATCTCATTATTTACTTACCCTCACATGATTTCAAACTTTTTTGTCTTTCTTTCTTCTGCAGCACAAAAAAGAAGATATTTTGTTGAATGCTCATGACCAAACAACACTAGATTCCACTGACTTCCGCTGTTAGGAAAAACCATAGCTTGTGTTTTTTGAATGAATAGAAACCACTAAGACCTTTATCAAAATATATTCTTATATTTTGAAGGGAGAAAGAGTCATACAGGTTTTTAACAACATAAGCATGAACTTTTATTTCTGGGTGAAAGGTCCCTTTAATATGTCGTAGCCTCTGTGCATTTGTTTCGATTTGTGGTCTCTGAAAAACACCCACAGCCTGGAGCTAATATCTAACAATAGGTTGCGGTCAGCAGGCCCTAGGACCTCTGAATTTAATCTGCGCTCAGCTGATCAATCTCCCTGTCCTATAGCCTACCTTCATGCCAAACATGTCACCACAAGCCTCCCAGCTGCATCTCCAGGCACCCGAAACACATATGAGCAAGCTACTATTCCCCAAACTCTGCCCTATCCAGTTCACTACTTTATTGCAAAAAACACAAGCTACAGATCTCTGGTGCCTTTTCGCTCACACAGTCCTCCTGCAAGATTTATTCCCCACAAGTCCCACAGTAGGCCTAGTAAACAGACAAAAGTTTTAGCCATACGCAATGCAGACATTCAGCCAGACCCGTAATGACCTCTACTGAAATACTGCGGAATGTTTATTAGGTTATTTCCACAATTTGTTTTTATTTCAGGCTTTGAATGACATGAGGGTGAATAAATAATGATAGTATATTAATATTTTTTGGGGGTGAATTATCCCTTTAAATATTACGATTGTTATAGTATTGATTTAAATGTTTATGGGTAAGTACTGAGTACATTGAAAGTGAAACACTGTAAATTTATACACCGATGTCTTTACATGTGAGCTGCAGCACTCCGTTTAAACTCCATGTGAACTTGTGCACTCATAGACCATTTCAAAATTAACCAATTTAATTGCATAAAGACCGCACAAATGTTCTTATGCAAACTATATATTTTTTATGTGCCGCAACACTTTTTTCATTTCCAATTTCCATCTTATGAATATGAATGTCAGCACAGAAACAGTTCAATGGTTCTTTCAAAAATGCAGTAATGGGAGTCTGAAGAGTCTTAAGTTAATCTCAATAAATGTTTATGACGCCAACACTTTTCATGATGAGAAAATGAAATATCTATGAAAAATATGGCTATAGTCTTCTTTATGAGGTCAAACTAAATAATCCCTATTATTACATAATATTTACATTTAAATTAAAAGTCTCTAAATTAAATCACATCTATACACTTTCTAAAAAAAACACTAAATAAATATTAAATAAATAAATTGTTTGAAGAGCTATCTAGTTTAACTTGTATATTCCACGAATAAATGAATTGAATTCAATTCTTTTTTACATGGTGAATCTCTATATCCTTCGAATAATAATAAGATATTTTGAGGATGGTTGATAGCCATAGTATTGGCACTCATTCACTTGTAATGTATGGACAAAAACTGAATAGGTACCAGCTACACACATTTTTCCAAATATCTTCTTCAGTGTTCTGAGGATGAAATAGTCATTCAGCTTTTAAACAACATGAGGGTGAAAAGATAAAAGTTTTTATTTATATTAAACTTTCACTTTAGGCTTTTATACCATAACCTCTTGTAAAATGAGGGACTATAGGTCTTATTTATCTGACAAGATACTGGTCAATAGCAGTCAGCTTCCAACATGAGCAAAACAGAATCATTACAGAGAGCTGCAATTTTACTAATAAAAAATACATATACATCTACAACTGTGCAAAAAGACATATATGAAATGGAGTCTTATGTCTATCAGGTCAGGAACACATTTAGGAGCCTCCAGTTACACAGAGATTACTGTATTAAACAGTTTCAGGCAAAAGCACAGTGCAGTCATGAATAAAGCAGTATGGAAATGAGATAACTTGCAGCAAAATAAGTAAGATTTGCTACCAAGAAAGAAAAGCTTTGTAAAAACCTTAATTTGCCACCTTCCAGCTATTTTTTAAACCCCCATCTTCCTAAAATGAGCCACACAGGGGAATATTTAAATTTTTTTAATTGAGTCATTTGGCAGATGTTTTTTAAGGTAACTTGCAGTACAAATTGAGTAAATCTCTTGTGTTATCGTATTATTACAGCTTAGTATTTACTGCTTATGTCTTCTACTACATAAGCATTAAAATCAACAAAGGTAAGGGAATCATAACCATTCTATTATACATATGGAATGACTTTCAGACACGGGAGCCTCAGTAGAATGGTAATGACAGCGGGGTTGGTGTGGTAATGGTGATACAGGAAAATAAAATAGGCTCATTTACCTGTAGTGTTCTTTTAACATATGGCCCAGCAGGAGAAAAATAGACGTGTTTGAAATATGACGGGCAACATCGATCAGGAATATGCCCGTAAGGCAGCACACGTTCGGGGAAACAGGAGGCTTCTTGCCGGGAAAGTTCTAGCTCTCTGTCCTGTCGGAGCATATCGTCTGACTTTTGACAGACGGCTAGAGAAATATCAGCCCAAGCTTGGCAAAGTTTTATTCTGAAATTACTCCAAGAAACAAAGCACTGCACGCTTATTGCAGATAATATTTCACACCGATCGCTTTGAATAAATATGAATCGTCACGCTTGGACAAGCTTTACAGCTCACTGAGGTGAACTAATATAATTCTGCTGGTTATATTTTAAAAGCCTCACTGATTTAATATAAGCATTTAATTGAATATAAACTTTAAGAGATTGAGAATTTAATTCGACATTATGCAAATAGTAGAAAGGTCTAAAGCAGCATTTTTTTCTGCGCTGACAAAAGGCCAGGATTCTCAAAAAGTACATGAGATTAAAGTCCCATATGCCAGGTAATAAGTTTCAGGACACAGCTGCTTGAAGCCCCCCGCTGTATGTTCTACGGCTTCAACAACGTTCCTGTAGGCCTGTTTACAAAATGACAGGTAAGTCAACACAGAGCGCTCTTCCATGAGGAATACGTCACTTACTGTCGAGTACAGTAACACGATGTGCAAAATCCATTTTGTAAAGATGTTACAGCACCAAAGTGCCTATAATTAGAAAGTAAACACCACAATATTTGAGCGTTCACTTCCTCCAAAAATAAGAGATTATAAATATAAAAATATAAACATACTACATGGACAAAAAAACTATTTATTCCAGGAATTCCAATCATATTACAGATCCTTAAAGGGATACTTTACCAAAAACAAAAACAGCGTTATCAATTATTCACCCTTAAAGTGTCTCTTAGATGGTGATTAACATATTAATAGTTGTATTCTTTGAGTCCTCAACTATGCATGAAGGCCATTTATTCTTTAAGGGGCCAGTGTTTTCTGATTAGTCACACGGTCAAGTCTACTATCATTGATTGACTCTACTTTCATTGACTGCATCACAACCAGTGACGAAGCAATATCTTGAGAATCCAGTTTCTTCTGTTACGAGTCACTGGTGACATGTCACAGAATTAACTGGATGACAACAATCCTGGCCTTCGCTGTCATCCAAGACATCTGATTTCTGTTAAATATGATAACCGCTTTCGTGAACTTAGGGATTTGTAACTTCACAGATTGTATAAAGGTACTAACACACACAAACACACTAATGGAAATACAAAATGAGGTTTGCAATCTGAAATGTGTTTAAGTTGTTTCAAATCTGTATAAACATCTTTGTTCTTATGAACACAGATATATTTATTTTTTAAATGCTTTAAACCATAGAAAAAATTCCTTAGAATTGAATAAGTAGTCAATGTAGAATAGATATTCTTTGTTGAGATTGTATACATTATGATGACTTCTACATCATCTTGCTATTTTGCAGTTATTCTGCATTTCAAATATCCACCACAGAAACGGGTTTACCTTTGTTGCATGGTCAGCGCTGAGTTCTTTTTCATTACTGCTGACATTTCACAAGCAAGCTTCATCAAACTCCCAGCATCAGTCATCACACAATGGTCTTACTAGTAACGATTAGGTGGCAATTACTCGAAAATGTCACCTTGTCTTTTTGTGTTAGTTTGGTGGGTTTATCTTCGGATTTACAGAGGGCTTTACTTCCACAGGATTTTGAAAATGGCACAACAGCTTCCGCGTGTCACTGCTTGCTGATCCTCAGCGTGACGAGCAAAACCTGAGCCGTAAAACTGCTCATGTATGAGCGAGATCACTACCCTGACAGATCTCTATAATCCATTATATCTGCATTCTCAAATATTCTCATTACTTCCTTGCTTTCGTCTTCGCCTGACGTTTCTAAAAGCAAATGGAAATGGTTATTTGGGTTCACTGGTTTGATTCCGAAAGACCTCAAAAGAATCATCCCATCCGTGAGATATGTATTTAGAGATCTCACCCACCTGCCACATCATATGCAGGTGACAGATTGATCTTTGCAGTCTTTCTACAGACCAACAGCGAAACAGTGAAACTAAAATCTACGATGCCATTTGGGAAATCAATCTGAGTCACTAGGTGGCCAGAACAGAAAAATATTTGTGCTTAAAATGTAAAAGCTAAGAATAGAGATACGACAGTCTGTACTGAGGGTTTTTGCTGGTTTAGATATATCAAATGTAACATTTTTATGCCAGTTTTAAATAAAATATTTAAGCAACATGTCTCATTTAAAAGCAACATGTCAAATTAAAATATAGTTGCCAGTGATATCATGTAACTTAATTTAGCACTTTATTTCTCAACGGTGTGACTAAAAATACCCCGTACCAGTGCGACCACTGCATGAAGAAAGAGAATCTGGGCGTCCCTACAGTGCTCTAAACCTTTCAGAGATAGTAAAGGGCAGACCAGTTGTCAAAGTGCAAGTAGCCAACAACTTGTGAACACAAAAACTCAATACTTTAATCACGAGGAGAACGTAAACAGGTAATCCACAGGAACAAAACATACAATTCATTGACGACACAGGACAAAGAACATAGGAAAACACAGTGTATATATTGAGTCCTTGTGATGATGGGATTGATAAAAGGTGGGGTGATTACAGATGAGGGACAATTGCGTGAACGATAGGAAACATGGTAAATCAAATCAAAGGGGACCAACAATCACATGGGAAACAAAAGGAAGACATAGAATTGTGACTCTTATATTGCAAAAGAACTTTGCTTTACTCAATTCAAGCTTGTAACTACTTGCTTGAACGATTAATAGTTTACAAATGATTTTGTGAATCATTGAAAAAAGACGTTTGTGCAAAAAGTGCATACATCATTTGTACTCTTGATAATGTATCACAAGTTCTGATAAAAAATATGCAGCCTATATCAATCATTTGCCTACCATATTGTTTTGCATTAATAGACAATTCTGTGAAAATGTCCACTTTAACATTGTAAAAAATAGAGGTTTTATGTACATGTCAACATATGGTGGTTCTTTAAGTTCAGCATTATTTTATTTTTAGTACATGATTTTTCATAGTCAAGAAAGGAATATTTTCAGGATTTTGGCTATATTTTGCTCATAAATGGATGCATGAAAATTGAAATATAGTAATTATTTTATATTGCATCAAGATCCATCTGTTCTTCACTTGTTGGATATAATTTCTTCTGGTAGTAAATTTTAATTCATATTAATCTTAAGAAGTTTATTGTCTCCCAAAGGGTGTGTCTAAAATGTCTAAAATAAAATAAAATGGTTCAGTTGGTAAGAATTATATGTTTATAGCATTTTTGTGTCACGTCTATAACACAAAATTACATGTGGAAATTCCCATATGCAATTCTTTTTATTGAGAATAAATATACAAAATTTCAGCACAGTGATGCATTTTCAGCACCAACATTTTTCAGTGAATTTCCTTTCTTGCGCATCAAATTAAGAACTTAACATTGACTAGATTGTACGTTAATCCTTTTCAAGTGAATATTGCCTCGGTGTACTTTGTATAAATAGAGTGGTGTTAAATGCAATGTGGACGAAAAATATGGATGCACCTAACATTTGTGCTGGTGAACCTAAGAAATCCACACCATACAACTGGTGCAAAGAGTGAGTCTGGAGCCCTGCTAACCCATTATTGCTGTCAAACAGCTGAACAGAATGTAGGGGAAATTAAATACAAAAAATACATACATGAAACAACAACCTTCCCTGTCATTCCAGAAATCTGAATACCCATGACTCTCAATCCACAAGGAACAATCAAAACAATCATTCAACGGCAAAGGTGGAATTTGTGTTGCTGACAGGAAAGCGCTCAACATTCTTCCAAATGAACAAAAGTGATGTGTGAGCAAAACCTGCATTACATTTCCATACCATTTATGCATTTTTCCACTCCCACAATGACCTTCAAGGCTGTTCCTTCTTTACCGAGTACACTCGGGGAGGGAGGTCTGTAATGGATTCCTGTATTTCTCTCTCTACTCCGGGGCCGGTGAAACAAGGATCACATACTCGAGGGCCGTCTGGTGAAAATACATGCATGCATAACAGAAATGTGATTCTAGCATTGCAGTGACTGTTTTGCCTGTTTGCTTTACAGATTAGATGGTAAAACAGCATTGCTTTATGATGGAGTGTTTGCATGCAGGCACTGAGTGAGCTGAAGTGATAGGCTTTCCATCACCGACCGGCCTGAAAGCCTTTGTATCTCGACGCTGAAACCAGCTGGTTTAAATGTAGATACAGGCAGGGCCACATGTTACATAATGCAAAATCTTTCCTGTGTCATTTTGTCATTGCAAATCTGCCATCAGCATACACTGAGCTCTATTTGTGGGGTTTTTTAAGTACCAACGTGGTCGATAATTTATCCCTAAAATCCCTAAACATTTTTACTGGTGTTTACACATGAAACACTGTACCCAAAAAAGTACATCTAAAGCTTTGAAATAAATTAAATATTATGTTTACAGTTTGTGTATATGCAAGGGGAAAAAATCTGATTAACTCAAATATGTTATTAATCTACATATACATAAAATAAATACTTATTTCATATTATAAACTAAAAAACTCAACATTTATCTACATTTTTATCTAAATTATTTATTATTTATCTTTTTATCTAAAATTTACAAATGTTTTTGATCAATCATTTTAATTTTCTTCCACTGAAAAGACTATTTTAGGTTTTTAAAAGATTTCATCGAGTTAATGTTCTTTTCTTACTAAGCCACATGAAACATTTTTTACCATCAAACTTAAATCTGTTAATGTTTCCCTGTAAAAATATATTATATCCTATAGTATAAATATATGCCCTGCCTTTAAATTGCATCTCAGTTTCAACTAGAAGACAAGACAAATAAAATGAGCTGGGATTGTGAGACCTTGTGACCCATGCCCCACATTCTAAAAATACGAATAAACTAATTTGCCATTATGAAAAATTTTCCCAAGAAATAAACTATGGAATACCTTTCCACCCACTTACTATATGGCAACATATCAACTTTGCAAACAGATAAAGACATTACATACAAACTCCATAATAGAATCTCCTCTGCATATTTATAATTTTGATGGCAAGCCTTCTTTAAAACAGTATGAACACGGTACTAATGTGACAGCCATTTGCATTTGAACTTCTCTGAAAGTTCTTACAGAGCTCTATCATCATCATGAGCAATGCAATCATTTGCAGTGATTTAAGTATGAGAGGCAACAGACTGTCAGTTTCATAACAGATTATATCAATGATCATCAAAATGGTGTGGCACAACTGAAATGATCCGCTGACAGAACCTGATTGAGCTGTCAGATACGATTCACTGTTTTAATTCAACAAACTAGCTCAGAACTTGATCTATCTGACTCCCAGCGGCTTTGAAACGAAGCAGCTCTGCGGAAGTTTTGATGTGAATATGCACAGGCAATCTACAATGAGTTGTGATTATACTGGATGACAAATAAACAGAAGGGCTTGCGAAAGAGTATTACAAATATATTAGAGTCAACCAAACAGTCTGTGCTTATTCACATAAACAATGAACAAAACACACTTGGTACAACTCTTATGACAAACATGGGCACTTACAGGAAAAATTTAATCAAACAGATGCTAATAAATAAAGGATTAGATAATTTTTCATGAAATTACCTTTTTCATTTTGAGTGAACTATTACAGTTTGTATTATGTGTTAAGACTTTCTTTCAGTAATCCTAACATTTACTTTACGTGTAGTATAATTATTATTTCATTTGTTTGCAATAGCAATGGTCTGATATAAGCAGTTTAAAGAGATAATTCACCCCCCCCCCAAAAAAAAATCTGTCATAATTTACTCGTCTTTGAGTTGTTTTAAATCTCTTTACATTTATTTTTTTCTGCTGAACACAAAGAAAAATATTTGAAAGAATGCTTGTTTTAAAATTTCTGGGGTTGCTTCTGACTAAAATTGGTGTCACTTTCAATGGGGTCCAAGAACTGTTTGCTCACAAGCATTTCTCCAAATATCTTTCTCTGTATTCAACAAACAAAGAAATGTTTGAACATTGACGGAGTCATTTTTGGGTGATCCATCCCTTTACTAAAGCAAATTCAACAATGACACTTCTCTCACTCCCTTAGGTGACTTGTTAACACAACTTATCAATTTGTTCAGACAACTCAATATCGATCAAAAAATCACTTTGGAGCATTGTTCTTTATTCCCCCAGTATCATTTTAACATCTGCCGTACACGCACAAAAGCTTGAGGAGACCTGGCCAGGTAAACATGTAATGAGAAAAGTGACGCTTAGTAGAGTAAAACTCCCTCGCCTCTTTTCGGTTTTTCATTTACAAAAGCATCTACTAGGTTGCGGCAAACAAGTGAAGATAAATTGTCCATCAGCAGCTTTTGTGGGGAAGAACCGCAGAATTTTTTCCTTCCAGTGCAATTCATCTGAGTTCAGTCAAGCTTGAGTCAGACGCTGGTCTTATTTCTTTGGTCGGAAAAATACTGGAAGAAAAACAAGAGCGTGTCAATTTGCCTCCTTATCCAAAATGGGCAATAAATGGGTTTCAGCTGGGGTTTGTCTAAAAGCTTAAAGCTTTTTAGGCCAGCTGTGCCTTAAAGAACCATTGGCTGTAATCAGTCTACAAGACCCCATTAAATATTCTTGGGAAATAGGTTACCTGCCAACCTACAACACAGAGATATTCAATCACATTTGTGCTGGTGTCTCTGTCACTACAATTAGTCACAATCAACCTTAAAATAACCCCAATGATAAAGATAAAGCTGTCCTCCAAGACTGCATGTACAGTACACACCCCAGCGTCTTGCATAACTGAAAAAGATGGTTATCAATCATAGCTGATGGTGATCTTATTCAGTCCAGGATTTACATTTGCACTTCAATCACTCGTTTAAAGCAATCCCCATTCATTCACTGCTACAAAATGCACACTATACAATCTGCAAACATCTCTGGTGGGCTGCGAGAACCAAAGCTCTTTAAGTAACAGAGGCTGCTTTCGTGGACAGCTTTAACAAACCGAACCTAAACAACGTGCTGAATTCATTATTAAAAGCCTTAGTGGTTCTGAAGGGAATAAAAAGTCTATGAACATAATCCTAATGCTGGCAAACGCATTGTCCATGTGCTACTTGTCCACATGAAGCGTGTAAATCCACACCGATTTGAAGCCAATAAGAACACCACGTGACACAGTTAAAGGTTTAGCTCACCCAAAAATTACAAAACAGTTTACCCCATCGTCCTATTGCTTAAAGAGTAGTTCAAAACCTGTGTGCCTTTGTGTCATCAAAATAAGATATTTTGAAGAATAACCATAACCAAAAGCTATTTGTGAGAAGAGGATTAGTTAGTCAAAAGAATCTGGATTTCTGAACCAGAAATGATCTTGTTGCTATCAGGCCTAATGACTGTATAGATTGTAGATACATTATATAAAGCCAAGCCATTCAACCACACACACAAAATCGCAAAAACAACCCCGCAATGTTTAGAAAATCCTGAAAAGTTGGTACACAACAACATTTTTTACAAGATACCCTGTTTTAAGGTTGTCAAACAGGTAAAAGACAAACAAAAATGTGAAATAGATTGAAATGGATAATATGGCATGATATCATTACAGAATCCAGTTTCCTGCCATCACTCAATGGTGTGATCACTCACACGTGTAAGCATAGTGCATGAAAAAAATGAGTGTATTAAATAAAAATGTATTAAACCTGTTGAATAGACATGAATTCATTCAGGTGATACATATTAAATTAGCTGACCCGTATTTATTAACTCCGCAGAGGGCAGGGCATCCACATATTAAAACAACAGCAAGTCATGCTGCAGGTGATATGGCCACAGTCCAATTGTGAGTGGCTTTACATATGGGTCACAATGCGTGTATCCTGGTTGCACCATCTGTTCTACAAGAACAGTAAGTCTACCTACTTTTTAGCAGCATTTGCTTTTATGTGATTAGTAATCAGAGGGTTCTAAATAAAGCTTTGCTTTCGTGATCAGAACACTCATAGACTTCACTAATCGAACATGAAACATGATAACATCCCAATCAACTCAGGAATCAAACAGGATAGCATCTTTTCAAAATAAAAGATACAACACATGAAGCATCACTAACAACCTTGTTGACACAACTAGGCACACAATCCATTTCAATTTAGTACAAATGTAGAGTCAAGACCATTAGAACAAGATACAAACTATTAGCTAAGATTAAGTGAAGTAAACTAATGGCTTTAAGTTCTAAGACCTCAATTATTCAGTTAGTTAATGCCCTGGCATCAGCATTACAAAATAATTTAAGCAAGACAAATCTAGATGTCTTCCTTTAGTGCTATAGTGTTACCAGCATTCTGGCTTTAGAGAAAACCACAGAGAAGCTGGGCCTAGCATGCCAAAAAGTGCCACATATACCACCACAGTTTGGAAGTCTGTTATCAAAAATCATTTTAAATGAGCAATTGGTGGTTATGTGTGTATATAGCTGTGATTTTTAGGGATGTCCCAAATGTTCGGCAACTGAAATAGTTCAGCTAATAAAGAACATTACTTTCGGTGTTCGGCCAAACAAATGAAATGACTGAATAATTTTTACAGAACAATGGCATTTTTGATGACGCGATCCAAATAGTAGCCAGCATAAAGAGTGTGAGGCATGCACTCTATAAATGCAGAAAAACATGTCAGCAGTCTGAAATTCTTGTAATTAAAAATGTTCTGTGATAAATAAATATTTTTAAACCGAAGTGTATTTGACTCTTTTACCTTGAAAAGGTAAGACAAAAGACAAACAACATGTTTAAATAAACAAGTTATGTAATGACAAAACATTACAAAATAAATGTGTTTCATTAATATTCACACAATAAGTTTAATTTCGGTGCATGTCTAGTGGGTTACAAAAACACCTTCTCCATGATATTATCCAACAAGATAATAACTTGAGACTAAACAAGATCTTCGCCTCACACACTGTTACACAATAGTCCCAAAAAAAAAATTATTTTCCATTCTTGAAGAAATAGTTCACCCAAAAATAAAAATCATAATTTACTCACCTTGCTATCATTGGGTTACTTTCTTCTGCAGAACACAATAAGATATTTTGAAAAATGTTGTCTACTAGCACCCATTTACTTGAGTTGGTTATGGGTCCAAAGAAAAGAAGAGTGCGACTGCTTTTTGGGTACCAACTTTCTTCAAAATATCTTGCGTGTTCTCGGAAGACAAAGACGGAATTTTCATTCCAGGCACACTATCCCTTTAAAGTTATATAAATATCTTATGGTTTGTAAGAACTTACAGTGTTGGGGATATAAAGTGACAGCCTGATTTCCCTGTTGCTCTCTAATGTCAAACCTGCACCTTTTAAAATCCAGCCTTGATCATCAAAAGCCTTTTGAAAAAGCTTGTGGGATCTGCAATGTGTTTTCTCTTCCAGGGCCAAACATGAGTAGTTTTATGCAGATCTACATATTGATTTATTTGTGTGGAGAGTGGGTTAATTAAATGTGAATTGTAAGCCTGTGACTAAATATTGAGCATGCTGGACAGAGGAGGGGAATCCATCCCTTAGATGTTAAAATGCCAATCAATACGGCATAACCTGGGAATATCTGTCAACACCTTTCCAACCGATGGTATTGAAAAAGATCTGCAGTAGGATTAAATAACTGCCTTTAGACAGTGTGATGTTTTGCTGAGCATTTGTAATGAGATTCTTTACAAATCCTAATCAAGCGCATGTACTGAACATTTTGAACAATAAGAGTTATAAATAAACAGTTAATAAAACTTTATTTAATTTATAGACATTAATTTAAAAATAAGGACATTAAATGATATGTGGGTGGTGTTAATGATGCAAGGTGTCCTTAAGATTTAAGCCCTAGGAGGCTAAAGTGAAGTCTAAGTGAAAATTTGATTGTTCTTGAAGGTCACACAAATATTATTATAATATGAGAAGAAAACCACAAGGTTGCCCTGGCAACAACCTAGCGAAAATGGAATCAAAAAGTGTTTTTGATAATACAATAACATCACATAATCACATTCCCTCGTTGTATCAAGGACACATATTTGGCTGATTACACAATTTTTGTTTGAATATGTCAAACATGAATTTATTAAAATCAAGATAGGACAAGTTTCTGAAATTAAGATGCATTCATTACAATAACCATTCAAAACCATCAATCCCATTGCATGCTTTGCTAAAAAGGCAAAGCCATGATGTCTTTTCTTATCAGTGTAAGCACACCTGGCACTAATGTATATGTAATCCTAATTTTAAATGCGGAAAACTACCTGTATAGGCCACGTAACAAGCTTTTCACACGAAAAACTACAAAAAATGTTATAGTTTATAAAAAAGTGATAGTTTCCCTCAAAAATTAAAAATCTGTTAATGTTTATCCACCCTCCTTTCATTTCAAACATGTATGACATTCATTTTTTGCATAACACAAAAGATATTTTGAAGAATGTTTGGGCCCTGGCACCCATTCACTTGCATTGGTTTTGTGTCCATTTAATAGAGTGAATAGGTTCTCTTCAAATATCTTTTTTGTGTTCTCCAGAAGACAGAAAGCCATAAAGGTTTGCAATGGCAAAATAAGTGTGAGAAATATATTAAGTGCAAGATGAAGGGCACAATCATGTTAATGATGATAATTTATTTTTTTTGTATTGTGAAATTCAAATTCAAATACAATAAACCAGCCAAAGTAAAAGTTGTGGTAAAGCAACAATGATGTTACCATAAATGGTATATCTGACATGACAAATCTGAAAATCCAACCTGTTTTTTGGCTGATAAAATTTCCTCCATCAAGAGAAGCAAATCAAGAGTTGCCAGACTACATTAAACCAGGAACATTTTGATTAGAAAAGAAATAAGCGTTTAAGAGAACAGCAATTACATTTTGATGGAAAGCATGTTAGCCTAACGTCCTGGGAATTAAATGGCTCAACGGTTTTAGACAAACATGTTATTTATTATGTCTAAACAAACCCAATGCCTAGGGCAGCTGTTTAATATTAAAACAGTGAGAGAACAAGAAGGAGAATGTTTTTTTTTTGATCCGTGAGTAAACCCAATCTTGTAAAGTGATATAAATTAAGCTTCTACAACAAAGACTTATCTTAAGATGATAGTTTACCAGGAACTCTGTGTCATCACTTTCTCTGCCTCTTGACATTTCAAAAATGTATGGCTTTTTTTCTTCAGCGGAACACAAGAGAAGATATTTTGAAGATTGTTGATTACAGATGAATCATTGCCCCTACTTTGACTTGCGTTGGTTTTGTATCTATTATGCCATGGATGAATGAAAAAAAGTTTTGGCTGTGGATTCACTTTGAACTACCTTTGAGCTTTGGTCCACAGAAAAAAAAGACATTTACACTTCATGTTTTGCCTTTCATGCATTGGTCTTCTTTTGTGTTCTGTGAAAGAAAGAAAGAAAGAAAGAAAGAAAGAAAGAAAGAAAGAAAGAAAGAAAGAAAGGAAGTCATTAAGGTTTAAAATGATAAGGGGGCTTAGTAAAAAAGGAAGTTTCATTTCTGGGTGATCTGATCTATCACTTGCAAAATACAAAGAAAAATATATGACTCTTTTCAAATGCACGAAGTTCAAAGAGATTAAGAGAGTAGAACACAATAAAGCACATCTCTCTCTAATGGCATGTAGGATGTGGCATAGAACATTGTTCTCAAATAATTTTTCTATAAAATTCATATTTTTCAGTCGCCCACTTGAACATTACACTTCTCAATCAAACTCTAAGAAAAATATATGCCACCTTCAAAGAACCAATTTGAATGTAAGGCACACATTGTTAAATTTTCCTTCAAGTGCACAATGTGGATAAGAGAAGCTGAAGAACTGAAGGTCAAGGGTTGATGTGTCAAGGTCTTCCAGTGTTCTATTGATTGAGTTCAGAGAGCTGCGTCTCATTTATCTTAACTTATGTTAATCTCACAAAAATGATAATATATGATTTATTTGGTCGGATATTAATATATTGGTGCATGCTAAAAACTGTTGATGCACAGGGTATGCATTCTGTTATAAAACAGCATTTTAAAGATATACAAAAAAGTAGGGCTGTGCATTTAATCACTTTTGGCTTCCAAAAAAATCAAGTTAAAACAATTATTGTGCTGCTTGTGCTCCTTATATTTTCTCTATTTTATTTATTCGAATCTAGGTCTTCATGTCTTATTATTATTTTTTTCTCTTCATATCTTAGTTTTGTGTGTTGTGTGTTTATGTTGAATATTACTATGGTATTTGTTTTTCATTAATTTATTAAGAATTCCTCTATTTACAAACGTATTTTCCAAAGCCAATCTATAATCGCGTAAAAATAATCGTGATCTAAACGTGATTGTAATATTTTTCACAATCGAGTCATAATTCTTTTTTATGATTAAAAAAGTATAAACTTTAGAGGCAATGGCCAACAGAAATTAGTCTTCTAATGCTGGGAGCACACTCTGGCCAAGATTTCCCAATCTGAGAACATTTTGTAAAATCCTACCTGATTGCAGAAGTCCTAGGTAAAAATCTGTCATCTTTGATAGTATGACAGGTTTACTGTTAACCGATTAACAGTCAATGCGATCAAATTTGTCCTCTAACATTTTTCTGACAGTGTTTGAAATTTAAGAAACTCTCACAGTGCGACATCCTGACATATGTCAAATCAGGACCCAAAAGTGGCACAGAATGTGATGACGCAAATTCAACAGCCACAACAACACAACACAGAGAAAAACACACAGAGAAAATGTCAGAGAGACTGCATAATTAGAAGAAAAACTTGTTTAGTTATGGAGGAAGGAAAAGTGTTTGTGCGTGTCATAATCACTCCATCATGACCTGGGGTGAGATAGGGCTGCGGAATATGGAAATGTTGCTGGACGTTCTTCTTGCATGTGTCGCACAGTCTGTTATAATTATTAGGTGAGATCTCTGAGTGTGTCATGTTTTCAACTGAGTTCATGTTCTTATAGTGTGACAACCAACCATCTTAACTATCTTTATAAAATCGCACAGTGTGTGCCGGGCTCAACCTTAAGAAAACATTTTATAAAATCATGACTAAAGAGCTCATAGACTGTATATCACACAGTATTGACTGCAAAAATGTGTGCTTTCAATCTATTCTTTCACCCCTTATGAAGACATTTCCCAAGTGTTTTTATAGGAGAGTCTAAGATTTTTTCTGCACGAGTCTAGCTAAATTCTGAATTGTGATTGTTCTTTATGGGAACAGTACTGACAACAAAGAACACATTCTGAATCCAGCATTTGAAGTTCCCTTTTCATTCTTTACATTGTGATTTTCTTTTCTTTACATTCTTAATATCAAGAGATATCAGAGGCATATCAGAGCACAAAAGGCAAAACATGAAGCCTAAATGTCTTTTATTCTGTGGACCAAAACTCAAAGGAAGTACAAAGCGAATCCACAGCCAGAACTTTTTTTTATTCATCCATGGCATGCTAGATACAAAAATCTTACTTTGAATCCTGCAACCTTCACTTTATTAAATATTAAAAGCCAAACAAACCAAACAATATCCAGTATTCTGTGCAGTGTCCTCTTCCAGCGCACAGCAGAAACCCACAAAACCTATGACATAACTGATCCATAAAAGCATTTTGGAAATAAATTGAGATCAATATGCAAGTTTACGCACCAAATGCATTTTTGTGTCATGCAGCGGAACTATATTAGATGCACATCCTGCAAGAAAAATATGATTATCCATCATCATATTTTCCGACCCAAACGTTGCATTCCAATGCCCTGCCTGTACCCTTGATGCTCACCAAGCTTCCACACACAGTCCATTAAAATCTACTTCGAGCCAATAAATCTAATTTTATATTATAGAACTTGTACCCTATAAAATATCTCAGATGGTTTAATATAGTAAGCCTAAAGGCCAATTAAATACCTTAAGAACTTGGCTAAATATTCCAAGGCACAAGAAAAGACATATGACAACTTTAAGACGGAAGTATTAAACTACCCGAGTCATCGTGCCAAATCGAACACATTTTTGCTTATCAGTCTAATTAACCTATCCTGAGCGAGCCACCAACTCTAAATCACTTCCCATCTGTCAGCGCTATGAAAGTGTCATCTCTGCCCCCCACCCCGTTTCAGCTGACATGCCAGCAATCAGTCTGATTCATGAACATTACAGTTGCTTTCACATATTAGCTCAACTACGCTGAAACCAAATATAACCCTGCGAGCGTGCAAATCTATTAGCATGATAAACTTCTCGTTCATGCTCTACTGTTGGTTAAGAAAGGTGAAAAAAAAGCATTTCTGTTAGTTCAAAGTGGTCAAAGCTTCAAATAAGCAAAGAATATTCCTTAGGAAAAGAGTCTGGAGACTTTGTGAGAGGAGGTGACCGGCAGGCGCTCTTTCCGTCAAGTGGACATGTCTTTATCTAACAGAAACCAGAGCCCAGTTGTTCACACATACCGGCCAATTCTACATGCTTGAACAAGCTAGACTGGACCGTATAACATTGCTTTTGAAATGGCTCCGGTCTGAATGTATGCCTTTGTTGGACGTGCTGTTCAGACCTGTCTCAAGTGATGCATCACAAATAAACAGCAATCGCTTGCTTCACGTTCTATATCCTATTTTTCATCTGTTTTTAGCACTGTCCGTCTCAGATTGAATCTAACCCAAGATTGATGTTAATAACAGGTCTACAAAAGACCTAAGAGGCTTGAGACAATCACCCTTCAGAAAGGGATCTAATGTGTCTAGCAGCCAGGTGGGCAACTTTAAAATGTTTCAAACCACTTTATAGAGATATTTAAGTGTTCACCCAAAAATGAAAATTGTGTGATATTTTACTCTCCCTCAATATAGACCTGTATTTGTATTTTTCCTTCTGCAGAACACAATTGAAGATATTTTGAAGAAAGTTGGTTGGCTGGCACCTTGTATTGATTTTGTGTCCACACAGTAGAAGTGAATGGATGAAACTGCGGTTCAAAAATCTAAATTGTTAATCCATTTTTCAAATAAAAAAGTAAGAGCAAGATACAAATATTTTTACTTGAGTTTTGTAATTTAATGTACGTCTGGCCATAAAATCAAATAATAATAATACATTGATGAATGATAAATTATTACTTAAAACACTTAGAATTTGGGGAAAAAAGCATAACATACACACTAAAAAACACAGTCATCCAAATCTAGACAAAACAAAAAAATAGTGCCATTATGTCAAGTGCCACATGCTGTAAAATCAGATTTTGCATGCCCTTGCACAATGCATTGTATATTACCTGTACCATTAGTTCTGTTTTGTACATCTTCATCCTTCTTTATATCAACCCACTTAAAAACAGCAATTAAACAAGAACTGCACTTCTTTACAAAGCATCTATATAAATAAGAGTGCTCTTCCTGCTCCTTTAATTACTCTCAGAAGGGTTAATGTCATCTCTGACATCAATGGTGCTGAAAAATCATTTATTAAATCACTGAGGATGCACTGTTAGGGATTTAAGCTGGCAGTCCTTCAGCTATAAACGACTGGCCTTTACACGCTTAGGTTCCATTGATATTGCACAGGGAAATTGGGACATCCTTGTCCTTTCAACAACAAAACATTCATAATGCCGTGTGATATCAAGCAATTACAGGTCAAGATCACTTTTGCTAACAAAGGTTGTGAAACACTGCCATTGTCGATTATCTCTTTAACCTTCCAATGTCGTATCATTATAATTATTTTTTGGACATAACCTGGGTCTTATTTGTTGTACATTGCAGGACTATTCTTCAAAACCAGAATGAAAGCAAACACACAATACAGGCATTAATGAAATAGATCACTTAAATTAAAAATTATAATTTCAAACCAGTATGACTTTCTCCGTACAATGACTAAGAATATTTTTGAAGTAGGTTGGAAACTGAACAGTAGCATCATCCCAGATATATTATATGGACACAAAACCAATGCAAGTGAATGGTTGCAAGTGAGTTATCAACATTATTTAAATACATATACGGTGAAAGATTTTTGATGAATGTATTCCGAGGATTTTAGATTCAGACACCATCATTCATCGGAACTAGTTTCTTTAAGTATATCTTGTTAAAAAGGAGTTACATTGTGAGCTAACTCCTTTTCGTTACTATGTTACCATTTAGAGCCAGAAGAGAAACGATGGCCTTTCTCAATGGTTTTTGCCGTATGCAATACAAGCGGACACTTAAAATGTGTCTAGTTAGTCCACTAAGGGCCACTTAAAAAAACATGTTGATAGAAAAGTCAACTCAGAAGCAAAGCCCCAGGCTAGGTGATTACCATACTGTATGGCAAGGTAGATCTCATCCCTGCTCTCTAGAAAATATACAAATATAGTATAGATCACCACTGCCACCTATTGATGCTATAGCAATGAAGAGAGCTACAATAATGACACTACTAATGATGGTTTCAGCCCCAAAGGACATTTTTGTTGCTTAGAGGTTGTTCTTTCATAGTTAAGAAGATGGCATTCTCAGTGTTGGCATAAGGCCAAGGAATTATATGATTCTATATATAGTTTCCCAAAAGTTGCACAATATACACAATACAGAGTTTTTTTGGTTTAAAAGGGGATTGTGGTTTTGGCTAATGATCGCAGAATACATTCACAGCAGAGCAATAGTCAAGTCACAGCAGATCGAGGCACTTTAATTGTTCTAAGAAAGTCACATCAAAGCCATAAAATATGTGAACCAGAAAAACTTTTTCACTGAGTTTCTAACTTTTAAATCTGGGCCACGTCTAGTTAGAAAATTGACCCAGGGCTTATTCACAGTCTCTATAACAGGCTTGTGAATTATGATTATTCCGTTTGAAATATAATAGATTTGCACGAAGAAAGAATGAGAGAGGTTGAAGAATGAATGAAATGACTGGCTGTCAGACTTTTGATTAAGTGACGTGTCAGTCAGCCTGTCAATATTATTGACATATTGAAAGCAAGTCACATAACTCATAAGTACCAAGAAAAGCTACAGTATAATAGTTCTTAAAGTTAAATGGGGGATTGGAAAAAGAGTACTTATTTTATTCAGTCTGATCTCTTAGGCCAGCGTATATATATATATATATATGTGTGTGTGTGTGTGTGTGTATGATACTGTAAAATTGAACTTGTTTATTCTCAAGACGTAAAGCAAAATTTTTCTTAAACAACAATATATATTTAAATTTACATGTAAACATTTGGCATACGCTTTTATCCAGAACGTTTTACATTGCATTATAGTTTTAGATTGGATCCTAAGTATGTGCAGCCCCTGAGATCAAATCCATGTATGTGGCATTGTTAGAGCCATGCTTTGACCACTGAGCCACAAGAAAGCTAAACATATAATATATTGACATCATACTAACTGTCATCCAATCATGTTCCTAGAATATATCAAATCAAATAATCTAATCTAGGTAAAAACAGTGCCGGTTAACATTCTAAGACAACAAGCACTTTGAGTCAATTCAAATGTAAATTTTAAATATGAGTGTCTTCATTCGCCCCAGACGTAGAACTACTTTTGTCGATCAAAAGTATTATGGTTTGATCACATCATGTGTAGAGCTTGTAGTATTTATAGCATAGTTCATGCTCTGGATTGTGTCATGTTTTGCGAAATTTGACCTTTAATATCATGTCATTATTTAATCACTTTTAAGACTTTCCGAACCTGTATGATTGTCCTATGTGGTGCACACAAGACTTTCAGCAGAAAAGTGAATAGTGTGTCCCTTTATTGTTAAGGGTTTCCTTGTAACTGTCAGTGTTCATGTTCATCATTCTTTTGAAGTGTATACAATTCTTTCATGAGCAGGATCCATGTCAAATTTTGACATATACTTCAAATCAGCAAAATTCACGCCACCTCACTTGGAGCAAGAGTGAACCGAGACAAATGTTGCCGTGCCGGCGAGATCAGAAGTAACATGATGTTGCTGCTCTGAGCTACAACCTCCTCCTATCATTCACAAAGCAGTTGTTTAGATGTCAACAGCGGCTACGCGTGATGAGCACACCAAAGTTTTCTTAAAGAATTCTGCAACGATTTTTCTACAAAAGATGAAATAAGAACACCTATTCTTTTCAATCCTATACTAACAAATAAACGACCAAAAATAAGTGCAGTTAAATAACACTTTTAAGTGGTGCTTACTTAAAGATCAAATTGATTTCGATAATCAAAGATATTCACTCAAATACTATAAAAAAGTCACAAACTTATTGAGTTGAACTGTTTGAGAAAATGAAGTTTATGCTACTCAAACGTTTTAATTATTTTGAGTTTTTGGGATTACAGTGCGAAGATTAATCAGAATCATATATTGTGAAACCTGTACATACTTCATTGACTTTTTTCAACTTTGCTGTCATCTTAAAGATCAGACTAAAGCTCCCAGAAAGGTGAAACTCCTCCCCGAATTCTTCTGCTGGGAATATATATGCATGCTGTCCCTTAAACATAAGGGATGAGAGCCAGCATCTCCATGTTATCAAATAAGGGATCCAACATGCAACATTTTATGGAATCAACCTGGAAAACTACAAACACATTGGAGAGGACCTCTGATCTTCCCAAAGCTATTACAGCTTAGGGTGCATTTCTTGCACTTTACTCAAAAACTTCTTCCTAGAGGTTCCAGTTCACCATGTGTCAATTGATGACCTTTCTCCTTCTGGCCCTCGCAGTGCAAGCGCGTAATCTGCGGCGGAGACAGATTATATGCCCAGATGTGTGCGATCCATCCCGCTGCCCGTCTGCTCCGGACTCTTGTTATTTCGGTGTGGTGAAGGACGACTGCGGCTGCTGCTCGGTTTGCGCGGCGGGAGAGGGGAACGTGTGCGGGAAGCGTGGACACGCAGTTTGCGGTGCCGGGATGACCTGTGGAACTGCACCGGGAAGTCGCGGCACCTGCGTTTGCGACTCCCAGGAGCCGATGTGCGGGAGCGACGGCAGAACCTATCCCAGTATCTGTCGACTGAAGGCGGAGAACAGACGGGCTGAGGTGAGCGGCACACCCGCTATCATCTTGATTCAGAGAGGGCCATGTGAGACTGGTGAGAAGGAACACCCCTTGTTTATTTGGGGGGGCATGATATATCTGAGAAATGCACTGCCACTTTGTTATGAATCCAAACTTTTTTTGTGTTTTGTTTGGAAACTATGAAGATTTTAAGCAAAGTTTAAGAACCCTGTAAAAAAATTCTTTCTGTATTCTTATAAGAAATCTATTAATTTTAAGTGAGTATTCATGTAAGAAATATGATCGATTCTAATAAGAATCCAGTACAACTTTTGAAACCATTCCTATTGGGTTTTTATAAGAAATTTGTACTGGATTCTAATACGAATTTCATTTTTTTTATTAATAAAAGAGTATTCCTATAAGAAATATGATTAACTCTAGTAAGAATCGAATTTGTTCTGGATTCTAATAAGAATTTTTTTATTTTAAGAGTATTCCTACAAGAATTTCAATCAATTCTAATAAGAATCCAGTAGAACTTTTCAAACCATTGCTATTGGGTTCCCACATGATCTCACACACACACACACACACACACACACACACACACACACACACACACACACACACACACACATATATATATATAACTGAACATCAATTTCCCACAAAATTTTAAGTACTATCCAATAGGATTTTAAGAATCAAATAGGATCATTTTGGATAAACTTAATTACAAAAATTTCTTTGACACAGGAAATATAAAACAATTCATTTAAAAAATAAACATGGCAAAATAAAACTATAGGCTAGTTCGGGTGACCCTATGTATATGTTACTTAGAGTAACTAGCCTACAGCGTTACGTTACCTTACAGTATTTGTGTTCTACACAAAGATAATTGAATATTAACCATCCCAAAGTAAAATTTCAACCCGCACTCTGCATTCTCGCATACACACATCTTCAAGTCATCTGTCACACTGTTTGCTCATCTGTAAGACATCTTTAAATGCCTACTGTCAAATGTCATATAGACCGAGAAGATGTCCATACGTTTATGATGTAGAATGGATGTTCAGCAGTTCTTTCTAAGTCATTTAGTAGATGTTGTCCAAAACTTTAGCAGACATCTATACCTGCGATATCCGTTCCACCTGCACAATCCTTTCTGGGCATGAGCGTAGGTATGTTAGGGTAAATGTCACGGATTCCCTACATCATTGGTACCAGGCATGTGTTGAGACACTTGAAGGCCCTGCTGCACAACTTAAGGCATGATTTTGCAGGCTATATTTTGTTGTTCATTGTAGTTGCCAATTCAAAATAATAAAGAAGTTGTAACATGAACATACACCATTGTGGTTACATGTGGATTTAAGTCAGAGTCCATCACTGAACACCTTCGGTTTCCTGTTTAACGATATTCCACTTTGTGATTCATTGCTGAATGGTATTAGGGCAATATAACACACCATGTTTTCCATCTGAGGTCAGTTACATTGTAAAAAGATATTTTATATATATATATATTTTTTAAAAGCAGTTTATATAAGTCAAATTTAAATTGTGTAATTTTGTATTAGTGTGGGTCTACATAGGGAAATATCTGGAAAAACTCTATACAGAATACAGAATTCTGTGTTTACAGAAGACAGTAAAGAACACAAGATTCATTTCTTACTAGACTTGCACTTACTACAACTAAAAACACGTTTGGGTGAATGTGGAACAGATTGTACCATACAATTGTTATTTTCCGCAATGAAGAGGTTAAACATCATTTAAAAGTCATTTAAGGTATTGCAAAAGACTACGTATGGCTCTAGAGCTTCATGCAAATTTAAAGCAAAGCCCCTTATAAAACAGTCAAAAGAAGCATTTATGTGAAAATGGATTTATGGCTCCAGCCGCAAACCTCTGCAGTAAAGAGGTGCCGCACATCAAATATTTTCCAATGTCAAAAGAATTTGCATACACTTCAACACATATCAGTGCAAAATTACATATCGCCAAAGCAGTTGGTTCACTAGCACATGTTGTAACAAGTCACATCATTGAACAAATATATTGGTGTTGTGTTTGCACACCTAACAAAAACAGTTGCACTTCGTAACATACAGACAATCCAGAGGTCATAGAAATGTGTGGTCTGTTTGATCATGCTTTGATATCTGTGGAAGGATTTTCAACTCTTTTTCATCGCTGTCATTTACAGATCTCAGATATCAAAGGATAGTGTTGGTTTTATTTTCTCATTCTTCATTCTGTGTCAAATAGTCTCCATATTGTGAGTGGTTGTACAAATTACCCTGCACAGATAAACTATTTTTACAGTTTTTCTATAAAAGTTGGGTGTTGATCAATTTCAATGTGTGATTTACTGCACAATTGCACAATCATGCAACATCACAATCATTCCAGCTCATATGAGAATAATGAGGGTAAAATGACTACATGACTGCATTGTGAGTGTTCAGTCGCTCTAGAACCCTTAAATAGAGAATATTTCTAAAATCAGTGATGGAAATAAATCAGTGATTTAGATAATTAGCTTTAAAATGCAGGAAATATGGTTCATTTCAAGTACTTCTATAATGTCATCTCAAGTAATTATTATTATAACTTTTTATAGTTTTATCCCTTTAAAAATCTTTGAACAATTTAAACAATCAAATCCATTCCTGTCCTAAAACAGCTTTAATGTAATTCAGCTTCATTAAGGATAAACAGATTCATGAATATACAAATATTTTAGTTTCTAAGGTGTATGTTTTAGACAAACCACTGCTTTTAAATACACAAATGTTCTCTAACACCCTGCCAAAAGAATCAATATGATTTGTCTCGACAGATTTGCCCTGGGATAAATAATCCTAAGAAAATCATGGAAAAATTCAAGCATCCCCAAAGGGATAAAAAACACACCGGTCACATGACATTCAGTTCTGAAAGTGGGAGCCAAAAGAGTTATTATTGCTATATAGTAAAATAATGTGAGAATTACGTATCATTCACATCAAAAATATTTCTTTTGACAGAAAAAAATGAGGATAACTCATCAAATGTATTTGTTTACTTATTGTATTTAGCCCAGAGAAGCTTGTACATGTCTTTCTCTCGGAGGAGCACGGCTGCTGACAGCTACCACCGACATGAAGATAAGCGTCCAACATCAATTTCTGTAGACACTATGTGTGACTTTGACAAGTTTCCCCCGGTGCATTCAGACATCAGGGTGAAGTGAGAAGCTCCACAGGACGCTTTGTTTCATGCTTGTACCCACACACACTATTACTTTTGTTGATGTGCAACAAACCAAGAGCCACATCTTGACATTTTAGATTCGAAGGCCTAATGTTTGCAATTTTGTGTTAAACAAACCTAATTTCTCATTGGCTTTACTTTGACATTGTCAGTGAAGCCATTATACTTAACAGTTGTGCCATTTCCTTATGTTTTCTAAAAGGTTCTCGGAATCCAAGCAGCATGCGCTACAAATTTAACTTCATAGCAGATGTGGTGGGTAAGATTGCCCCTGCTGTGGTTCATCTGGAACTATTTCAAAGGTAAGGACAGATAGTTAGGCCTGTTTAGTAGATGCTGGGTAGGGACTGGCTGGTTAAGTGCTGGGTATTCTTATCCCAAAATAACTCAGGAGATATTAAATTGTCTAAGGACAGAGGTAAAGAAATAGGATGTAACACAGCTGTGTTCCACATGTCTGCTTCAGCTTTTAATGACATGGCAACTGTAACTACTATGAATAGAACAGAATAGAATAGAATAGAATAGAATAGAATAGAATAAAATAAAATAGATTGGAGTAGAATGGAGTGGAATGGAATAGAATAGAAAAAAACAGACCTTTTGGAAGATGTTAGAAACCAAACAACTGCAGTACCCATTAACTTATATTGTATGAACACAAAACAAATGCAAGTAACTGGGTATTGCTGGTCATTTTTCAAAATATATTTTGTGTTTTGCTGAAGACATTTAACTGCATAAAAAGAGGGGGAGCAAACGAGAAAAATGGTAAAATAGAATAGAATCAAAAATATATTTTTAAAGAGATCCGTAACCAAACAATGGCAGTACCCAATCGCTTCTGTAGTATGGACACACATCAAATGCTAGTCAGTGGGTAACGCAAAAGTTTCATTTTTATTCCAGACTGTCATATTCCAACCAAGAGGTTGCTGTTTCTAGTGGCTCAGGGTTCATAATATCAGAGAATGGCTGGATCGTCACCAACGCACATGTACTGTCCAATAAGCAACGTATTAAAGTAGAGCTGAACAATGGCATGCCCTATGATGCTTCTATCAAAGATGTGGATCAAAAATTAGACATCGCTCTCATTAAGATTGACTCAGAGGTGAGTAAACCAAGATTAAAGGTTGAAATATGGTGGAGTTCAAGATTCTAAGAAACATTTTCTCTTATGGTTTATGACTCAGGTCCAAATGTATAGCATCACTACCTAGATTAGATTCTGTTCTTGAGATGGTTCATTTTTGCTTGAAGGGAAATTGCTCTTGATCATACAGATTCCTAGTTTTTGCTTATCTTACAATCACAGATAACATGTCAATCTAAAACTGACAGCCAGATTTGTAAACAAGGCCTGCACACAGCCCTTAAATATTCGCAGATATAAACACAAAAATGGCACAAACCTGCCCTGTCACTTTAGTCTGCCCGTACCCACAGCCTTTAATCAGCGGAGTATATATCCACTGCCAACTCCAATAACAGCTCGGCATAACCCAGACGATAGCAACAGCATGTAGCTCAATGATTGCTAATCACTTTAATTCAATACCACACTGTGTACGAGAGCCTGCGGTTTCAGAAAGAAGAGAAAAGTCGGGGGGGGGAGGGCTTGGCAGATGGCAGATCTGTTATTCTGCAGTGCACATGCCCCCAGCAGTAGCCCGCAGAGTCAAGGTTGGGACAGAGAAAGGCGTCTTGCTCTAGGAACACTGGTAATCAAGCCTGGTCTATCAGCCCGAAGCCATAAAAATGCTCCCTGCTGAGCACAGGCAGGCTGGGACAGGCTCAGGCTCAGACTGGCTGCTGGCTTCAAACGTTTCCAGAGAACTTATTGCGCTTTTTTGAGCGGGCGACAAAGCACAGAACATACTAAGTTGTTTCCTGACCCGATATGGAAGATCATATATCCATCGCATTGGATGCGACAAAAAGAATGAGAAGTAGAAATTCATATGGAATGATGGACAAAATATTTGTTTTAATTCTGTTATTTTTACAGACTCCCCTGCCTGTGCTTTTGCTCGGCCGTTCATCAGACCTGAGGCCCGGGGAGTTTGTGGTGGCCGTGGGAAGCCCGTTCTCCCTCCAAAATACAGTAACAACTGGTATCATCAGCACGACCCACAGAGGAGGCCATGAGCTCGGCCTCCAGAACTCAGATATGGATTATATCCAGACAGATGCTATTATCAATGTAAATACTGATAGACACTTTTCTTAAGACAATCTGCACAAGTGCTAATATTCTCAAACAAATGTGTTTTCACAGTATGGCAACTCGGGAGGACCCCTTGTCAACTTGGTAACTATTCTTTTTTTTTAAATTGACATATTCAATTTTGTGGGAGAGATCTCTTTTTGTGTAATTCTGTCTGAGTGAAAACAGGCCCAAGGTTATAACTCATGTTTTATTTGCTCAACATTCAATGTTGGTATTCTTATTGTGCCGCCTTTACTGTTTTAACTGCTTCAGTCTGGATATGAAGTATAGCCTGGGTGAATTACCTGCAGCGATTTATAATATTCTATTGATCTTTATAACAGAAAACACAAAACACGCCCTTGAAACGCTTCAAGCTCAACTGTTCATGTGGCTTTGCAATAAAAATTTTTTAAATGGCACACAATGGGAACACGGGTAAAAATTATGAACAATGTAATGCACGCTAAGTCATTCTAGACTGCTTTTTAGATTAGATTATTGTTTGATAAACTCCTTTAAAATTGCTTTATTTGAACGGCCTCGCTTGTCTTACAATGCCACGTACTGTACTGCATTTAGCTTTTTTCTGTGTTTTTCTTTTCTACTGTAAAGCCCCTTCAAAGAAATTCAAATTGTAAAATGCACTATAAAATTTTTTTATTGAATTGAATAAACACATATTAAGGAAACTAGAATGAACTTGTTAAAGTCCCTCTGTGATCGATAATTCTATTCCATAAAACTAACCAACAAAATAACATACAAATATTTTCCTGCCTTAGAATAGTCTAAATACAATTCTACACCTCGGCTTATTTTTTGACTTTCATATACACAAAATTCAAACGATATATTTAATTAATTTCAATACTTTAAAAAGTGAATTGCTTTTTTTAATGACACGAGTATGCAAATTAACCCCTCCTCATCTGAATCACACTCAGCACTTACAGATGCTGCAAAACTGTAAGATGTGATTTGTCACAGGTTAATGACATCATTACTGTAACAGTTTCAATCTGAATTATTTAGGACTGTCTTAAAGCACACTACTTACAACAACAAAAACCAGACTTTCACTACAGGATGTCTTGACCTCCAACTATGTGCAGGTTTCCCCATTACTGCGGAATTAATTCAGTAAAGTTATGGCGGTCTCAAGGTAGCTGTCCGTTCATTGCAGTGCTTTTTAATGTTGTTCTGTTTGTGGTTTCAAGGACGGAGATGTCATTGGCATAAATACCTTGAAGGTTACGCCAGGAATATCATTTGCCATCCCCTCGGACCGTATTCGCCAGTTTCTCGCCGACTCCTACGACAGACAAATGAAAGGTTTGCAAAGTTCCTCATAAGAGTTTCAAGTACGTTGTTATATCTTCATTGAACATGAGTGGTTTCCTTACACTTTGATTTCAGGAAGAACGAAGAGTAAAAAGAGATATATGGGAGTGCGAATGCTTCAGCTTTCAGCTGCGTAAGTTTCTTTTTATCTTTGATGGAGATCTCAAGTTATCTTTAGGGTGCTCTTGGAATTTATGTCTCTGGTATTGGCTTATATAAATATTCAACTGTCTACTTGTCTGAGTAAAAAATTATTATTATTTTTAGTAACTGTGATATAGGAGCTCTTAATGTGATCAACATGTGTTCATATTTTATATTTTGATTTTTTCATCAGTTTGATTCGGGAGCTCAGGGAAAGGGAGAGCAGCTTCCCAGATGTGAGCTCAGGGGTGTATGTGTACGAGGTTATTCCGGGGACAGCTGCCTATAGGTAATGGGATATGCTTACACCTTCTGCTCAGCCCCAGCGGTTCCTCTCTCTTCACTCATCTACACCCAGAGGCCACTCTCATTCCATCATAACCTTCAATCAAATCAGGATTTATGTCCCCTTCTGCTGAACCACATGGGCTTTTACATATTTGCCCCATGAACAGGCTATATTTTTCAGTAACACATCTATCCTATTTTATTTCGTGTCATATTTTGTTGTGTTGGTAACATTTCACAAAGACGTTTTGTTTGTTGTTATTTGTTCATGACATATAAAATATATAAACATGATAAATAAAATGAATTAAAGTGATTTAAATATTTTGTTATTTACTCACATTCCTGTCATTTCAAACCTATATGACTTTCTTTAGTCTGCACAAAGATATTTCAAAGAAAGTTGGTAACCACAGTGGCACCCATTCACTTTTATTGTATAGATACAAATCATTCAAGTGAGAGGGTGCCAGTTTTTGTGTGTTGGCACAGGTTTGAAATGACAAGACGATGATTGCACTGTCACTTTGACTCTGAGTAAGAGCAGCAATATTTAAAATGACAATATTTCATCATATATTTTGCAGTGCTGGCCTGCTCAACCACGACGTGATAATCAGCATTAATGGACAAGCTGTTCATTCTACAGAAGATGTGAGTCAGGCCGTGCAGTCAGGTGAAAGTCTGTCACTTGCTGTTCGACGCGCCAGTGAAGAAATCACACTTACAGTGGTTCCAGATGAAGTTGACTGAGAAGCTTTCTGTAAAAATATGCTTTGGGTTTGAACACCTATACAAAAGCATTAACACCTATACAAAAGCATTAACTTGAAAAGAACATTATTGTATCAAAGATTCAGCATTGCCAAGTACCATGTGAAAGTGAGCCACAATGTTTACTCCCCCACATATCATGTTAAACCTTACCTGGGTCAGTTCGTGGTCTGGTGGTATGAAAGCTGGAATCTCAGAGCAAGTAATGACTGAAGTGCCCTTGAGCGAGGCACCTTACGCCTGTTTGCTATGCAATGATGGTTGGCAACTGCACACTTCTTGTAATTCGCTTTGGATAAAAGTATCTGCCAAATGAATAAATCTATATGTAAAAATGAATTTCCTTCACAGAACACAAAAGAAGATATTTTGAAGAATGTTGGTAACCAAAGAACATAGCTACAAATGACTTCCGTTGTTTTAACACAAAACCACTGATACAATGTTCAAGTCATTTTGAAGTTTTATACAACATGAAGGTGAATAACTGATGACAGAATTTTTTTGTAAACTACACTTATGAACTTATTTAGAAATGAATATGGGAAAATATATTTTGCAACAGAAGTAGTGAACCTTATATTTTAAGGTCAAATTCTTGTTATTAACAAATTATCAACTATAACTTTTGCATCAATAAACTAAAATGTTTTTTTTATTAAGAGTTAATAATAAGGCATAAGTACTGGTAGGAATGAGTACTTATAAAGGTGATTTAAAAGTACTAATAAGCAAGACCATATTTGAAGTAGATAAGCGATTAGTTCATTGTGAGAAATGGCCCCCTTATAAACTACAATAATGTTTTCATACGAAAAAAATGAAGATGTTTTGTTTTATTTTATGTAGTATGTATTTTGATGATGTATATTTTTATCGCAAAGATTGCAGTTAATATTCTGTGATGCGGTAATATGAAATTTTAAAGAAAGCACTGTTTTGTGAATATCAAAATATTCATAATGGCTTGTAATTACACAAAGCTAAATGGGAGGCTTGTGGTCATTTAGAATTCAAATACAAGATAACCAGCAGTCACATGTTCAACATACAAGCCACATGTTATTGCCACCTACTGTTTTTTCCTGTTGAACGACAGCAACATTTTTATAACGCATATAATATGAATGTGTTGCAGCACACCCCAGACTGTCTCATTCATTAAGTAGACATAACAAATAAATCACATCATCATGAACAAAGGACACACGCAAGACAACGAAGTGGTACAACAAGAAAAGTTTCAACAAGAACCACAGGAATCCTGCCGAGTGATGAAGGACTATAAAACCTGCTGACTTTCGACATTTTGTGCTACCTGCTTCACAACATCTGTCCATTGGCAAACCTTTGTAGGTGTTCACCGTAAACAAACAAATGTCAGTGTGCAATAAACCTCTGACACTTGGTGATTTCGATCTTTGGTGTCAAGAAGCGCTTCAAAACAAGACTGTTCAACAAAAGTGAATTTTTATACATTACATTGTTCACCTTTAATATTGATTTATCAATTAAGCGTTTTACACTTATAAGAGAACATTTATTTACAGCACATTTTCTTCACAAAAAGACTTAACAAAACATAAAGAAAACCATATTTTACAATTAATGCGAATAAGTCCCATGTAAACCTATATGCAGACGGTGCTTTCAACCTTTTGATTTTCAGCCAGTTCAGCATAAGGGAGTAAAGAAAGATAAAGCACATTAAGCCATTTTAACCACAGTCAGTAGAAGGTGCACCAGTTGCTGCTGTCACTCGGAGTCAGTCCTCCGGTTATCAGAAGAATGAGATCCACAAACCACCAGATACCAAGTCCACCCAGAGTGAGCAGCTTCCCTACAGCAGTCCCAGTGTGTCCAAGACAGAATCGATCCACCCCGAAACAACCCAAGAAAAATGAGTACAGTAGAGTGGTGATGAAGTAGTGTCCTGTGTATCTGAAATAACAAAGACAAGGACATTTTTAAAACAATTGAACATAACTAATGTATCTTAATAATGAACAGACTGGCCTAAACATTAATCATAAGAATGGTTTAAAAGCACGCTTTATTAAAGGCTTTTGATATAAATTACTATTATTATACATTTATTTCAAGATTTATCAGGCAACTACAGAAAGATGCTGATCATGACCATTTGACTGGGCTCCAAAGTACTTGACTAACCTCTTGTGGAACAAAATGGTAATACAAATCTTTGTGTTGTTAATCAGAGGTCACAATGCCAATCAAAACATCAAACATTCCATCGTGTTCACTTACTTGATACAAGGTTCATTGCCTCGTAGAAACTCCTTCGGTCCAGCACATTCTATTCCATCCAGTGCGGTGCACAACACCTGGGTGTGGTTGACATCTTTGTACGCTTGACCTCCAAACTAAGGAAATGTACAGTTGTTAAATATAAGATTATTAATGACTAAATTCATCATCATCCCTCTGCATGTAATTTTAATTTTAATTAGCATTTTAAAAACGTATAAAAAAAAGTATTGCTGTTTCCCCCTTCTAAAGACTCGCTCGCTTCTTTCTTTGATTGAACACAGAGACAGGTTATAGGTTTGTACGAATACTTGTAACCAAACAGTTATTGGACAACACTGACTACAACATTATGAAAAATAAAGATGGTTGTCAAAATTACCCCTGAAATTTTGCTGGCCAAGATTCGTCAAAATATATAAATTATTGTACTACAACAAAAAACATAGATTAGACATAGATTAAATTTTATTGTCACAACATTGTAACATGCTGCAAAATAGAACACCTCCGACCGCAAACATACATACAGGTACTGTAATACTATAATAGCCAGCGGGGTCCTTGAACTGTTTGGTTACACACATTACATACAACGGGTCTTGGTCTGACGGATAAAGAGTTGAGCTTGTACGCAGAAGGTTGTGAGTTTGAATCGCAATATCAGAAGACAATAACAGAAGTGTCCTTGAGCAAGACATCTTACTCCTGTTTGCCCTGCAGTGATGATTGACCACACAATACAGGGAATCTCCTTGGATAAAAGCGTCTGCCAAATGAATACACGTAAATGTAAATGTACATTCTTCTATAATTAATCTCAGTTCACAAAGAAAGAAATGTACACGGATTTGAAACAACAAGGAGAGAAAATGATGACATGATGTTTCTATTTCCCCTCTAAACACCATAAACACTACCAAACGACTCATACGAGTAATGTGCTTGTTGTCTGCATTGCTTAAATCAATCTGGTGCAGAAGGAATCAGTTGGGACAGGAATGTTTGGACTACCTTCACACATCCGTGGCCCAGTTCCAGGAGGGCAGTGGAATTTCCTTGGTGGTCCACAGGATCTTGACAGATGATGAAGTCCTCTGGTCTGAATGATAGACACACCACGAGTTAGATCAAGTAAACAGAGATGCATAGAAACTTGAGCTTTGACTTACAGATATCGACACAGGACCACTGGTGATGGAGGTTTGTACTCATACAGCTCACTGTGATTCGATGCTTCGGTGGGCGTGATGCTCTCCGTCAGGTTGTCTTCAGGCTCCAGGCTGAATGGAGGAGATCTGCTGCTCGTGCCAGTGTTTCCGGGCGGCTCGGTGGAGTTCTCCGAATGAATCCCGTCCAGACATTGTGAGAGCAGCACTGTGAGCAGCAGGACGAACTGACCACACAGCAGAATGTAATGGACAGAAACGTGCGGCATGGCTGCAATGGGTCTCCACAGCAGTTAGCATGAACGGCTAACAACCCTGAAGTGGTCGAGAGAGCTATCTAGCTCTGTCGGTAAGGTGAAGTAGACATTAAAATGACGATTTTAACAGAAATAGTGCGCGTAATGTGACGCATTATGACGTAAATATACCGTGTTATCGTGCTAGCAACGCGCAGAGCCAAAACGCAGAGCTGTTTGTTTTCTTTTCATCAGGCGCGTCGTGATGACATCACTGTCGCGGGGCCTGCGTCACTCTTTGTACGAAATGTAGGCATGTTATATAACTTTTCCCGTCATTTATTTATTTATTTATTTTATGTTTTTTCTCTCTTTATTGTTATTGTTGTGAGGTGTATATGTTTGTAATAATATTTATTTAATTGCATATAAAAAAATTATCATAAAAATAAACAATAATATTTACATTTATTCATTTGGCAGATGCACAAGTATTATGCAGCAGCCAATCACAGCAGAGCAAACAGGAGTAAGATGACACTTCAGTCTTTGTCTGCTGACACTGGGGTTCGAACCCACAACCTTCTCCTAACCACCAGACCAGAACTGACCCCCTTGTATGCATAACTTACTTTAAAAAATCTATTAAAATTCAGTTTAACCTCTTTTAAAGTAAACCTTATTAATGGCTGGCTTGTTAAACTGTGAAATGTGTTCTGTGATTAAGAATACACATGTTAAGTATAACCATAATATAGATTGCCTGAATCATACCATCTTTACAAAAGATATATATAAAATACAATATAAAGTAAAAATATAGTGAAAGCATTAGATTTGCTCATTCTACTGTAAAACAACAGTAATGGCCAACTCATTTTGTGAAGAAGAGTGAACTCTTGTGGTAGTTTAGTAAAATATTAAAACGGGTTAAAGTTCAGCCATATAGAAACATTATGTCAGCATTTGCTCATTCGAGTTGTTTTAAATCTGTATAGATATTTTTAAGTTTTGATAAACAAAGAGAAATATATTTGGTAGAATGCATATAACCAAACAGTTGTTGGATTACTTCATGTTTTCTGGTGAACACAAAATAAGACATTTAAAAGAAAATAGACTTGAAAATGTTCTGGGGTAGTTTTGATTTTTTTTACTATGGTAGAAAATTGTTGGTTACAAGCACTCGTCCAAATATTTCAAGATCTTATTTTTGTTCAACCAAACAAAGAAATTGATACAGATTTGAAACAAATATGGAGTCAGTAATTCATGACAAAAATTTCAACTGTGAACTATCCGTTTAACAATCTTCTCTGTCTTATTAATATACAAAAAAATATGAGCATGCAAGCAAACAAGAGCTTTAAAATGTGAATCTTACTAAACATTTATTTCAGTTTATACATGTGTTAAAGTAAAAGTGAAATGTGGCCAACAAAAATCATGAAAATTAAGAAAGTAATAAAAAACAAGGAAAACGTTAACATAGTTTTATTTTAATAAGTTGTTAATTAATAGTTGCTCTGCCACACTCGTTGCATTTTATTCGATATTCATACCTATTCACAGCAGATAAAGACTTGTAATTAAATAAGATATATTAACATTTAATTCATATATTAATCTTAGACATATCAAAGAATTATAATACATATCAAGACAGCTTAATTTGTTTACTTTTTTATATTATATTTTTGATGTACAGACATGTCTAGAGATCCTGACACAGCTGGTTTTGATCATTACCCAGTTTTAATCCACAAGTTGTAGTACCAACATGCTCTTTTGTATTACTTTCACGACCTGATATTAATACTGAGCTGTGCATCATTTTTCGGCCATGCTCCCAGACTGGTAGAGAGGAAGGTCTGCACTGGGGTCGGCAGCTCAGACTGAGAAAATTGGGGTGGTGAATTTGGTAAGAGGAGGTAGCGGGTGTGATGTAATTTTGTGGATAGGATAACATACCTCCATGTGCAGAGACAAGCACACCCTGTAAAATGGACAAAATAATTACTTTTTTTTCTTATACTGATACCTAAAAGTTCACATAAAAAAGCGATATCTAAAACTAAGAATTTATGAACATATTAAAAATGTATAAAAATTCCCAGGAACAGTGATTACTCTGGCAAACTAAACTTTGTGTAGTATGGACTTACCTGAGGTGTTGTTCTGTGCTGCTGAAAGCTAGGTGGTAAATCCGACATACCCATGAATTCTTGTTTTGAGGATGAAACAGCAGGCATGTAACCTTGAACCTCTTCATTTAACCTTCTAAACAACCAGGAACCAGTGCCTTCCGTTGCCAGAATTGGTAAAGTTCCAACACAGTTAACCTGACATAAATTTGACAAGAAATGTGGTGGCATACGCAGAGAATTCATTATGCCAGGTGCAAAGGGCATGTAATACTGCCAAGCGATTAAACCCTTCTCAGAAGTATCTCTCACATCAACCGCAAATTTGTGTTCTTCTGTGTTTCGTTTATTAAAGGGTTTTGTGCATTCCACATCATGTTTATCACTGGTGTTGACTTTGTTCCTAGTTTTTTGTATCTCCTCCTTTGCTGCATCCCTTGGTTCTTGCACTGTTGTAGAAATTTCTCTAGAATTCTGATCATCCTGTGAAACGGACTTCTTATCTCCCTTGATATCCTTCTCATCTCCATATCCGATAATGTCACTGTCATTAGTATCTGCAAAATACATGTATCATAAATACAGTAACACTAACGTTAGGTCTATATATTTAAATTGGAAGAAAACCCATGTAAGAGAGTAAAATAGTTCGTATTAAATATGTGATATTTAAATAAACATGTGTTAAAATTTATTATAAAACTGATCTGCATCTGATCACCTGTTGAAGTTGATGTTACAACGTTTGCTTCTTGGATTAAATCATGTGCTGGACTTTGGTCATCTGTGGACACAGAGGCTTTTTTTGCATCCACTTCTTCAAACTTTTGATGTTTCCTGAGTATCAAAAGGACTCGTTTTAATTTGTATACAAATTAATATATTCAGACCTGTAACTGGGAAAATGAGGGGGTTAAAAACAAGTGCCTGACCTTTTTTCCCGTCTTCCATTCCCGGTATCCCGGAATCCTTTGGCAAATGGGTTATTATCGATTTTCAGCTGAGTTATCTGTGTTTTAAAACAAGAAGAATTTATACATTGTATGGAAAACAAACAAAGACTAAAACAAAAAGGCTTTCCTATTGAATGACTTAAAAAAATCTCTTGCTATTATTTTATTTTCCAAATTTAGTTTCCAATGACATCTATCAATCATGTAAATGAACAAATCTCTTTACCTTCTCGTTTTGATATGCTGTGACAGCAATGAATTCTGTCTCAGGAAACACATACGTTTTGAATGTACTGTAGGGAAGTTTGAGGATATCGTTGGCACGAACTATATGAAACCTCGGCTGGTATTTGTGCATCGAGTTTAATATAGTCTGCAAAAAAGAAACAAGTAATTATTTTAAAACAAACACATATCCACAATAAACATTTTCGACTCAAATTTGAACACCAAAAAAGGGAAACACTTGTTAAAAGCAGCCACCTGTTGAATGGCCTATGCCTGTTCTTCCCATTATCCCTTACACAGACACACAAATCAGAAATAAACCATCTACTCACAAATCCATGTTTGTCAGATATATTATTGGTCAGTTTAAGTTTATGAAAGGTCACAGATTTGGACATCCATTGCTCCCCTGTAGCAGGACTCTCTGGATGGATGTACATTCTTTTTGGCATTTCTGGGTCTGCTTTTCCAGCCACCATCCATCGGGAATTGTGAAACTTGTATCTGAAGTCGTCAGCTGCGACAATATCCATTAATAAAATATATCTCGCCCTCCTATCAAAGCCACTGCAGCGCACTTTAAATGCAGGAAACATTCGCCTTGATGGGAAACAAGAGCTCAAGTCAACAGGATAAACAGATTCACCTTAATAAACACTCTCCACATATCATTTTTAAAGTATGCAAAACTAGCAGTTTCCAAACCTTCCAGACTTAGTTATGACCATCTCTGTGCCGCTCTTGTGAAACTGCCCCCATAGATCCTTCCCTTCCAGCCGAACCACGGGGTCATCATCCGCCGCAGGATGGAGAGCAGGAGACCCGGAGTCAGGAAGCGCATCCCCGCAGTCAGACGGGAAAACCCGGGAGTGACGTCCGTCAGCTGGGAAGTCTGTGGGTCTGGCCGGGAAAAAGTGATGAAAAGCCATTCTTGCGCGTGGGGTTACTTCACAGTGCCATCACTTCACTCCCAAGACTCCTTACTGAAGTCTTCTGCACTCACTCGTTTATGTTGAAAAGTTTAGTGTTGAGAAGTTCATCTGTGTACATGATGTCACTTTGCCCCACGCACAGAACTTGGACATTTTCGATCACCTATTTATACCCCGGAGGCAAATGAGAAGGGAGAGGAAACTTTCTGCTGTACTGGACGAGATGTCAGCCGGCGTGATTGCTTGTGGTCGGCATGGGTCAGCGTACGCTTTGATGTCGGGCTCTGATTGGCTCACTGGACGCATCTTAACCAATTGTATTTCCTAGGGGCGTGGTTAATCGATTTTGTCAATGATACGTAAGGATTCGATGGAGCATCAGCTGTCCAGGTTCAAGTGTTCCTCATGATGTATGTAAAGTGAAGAACGGTTATGAATTTGTTAAGATTTGATAATTTGTGAAGAAGAGAAACATGAATTGTAGATGAAGTGACTAAAGAACTCAAGATTTGCAGAAATTGTGGAATGATATGATTGTTAATAATAATACTTCTTTATATTATTAATAGTAATACTTGCACTACTCTCTGTTCACTATATTAATCAATTTGCACACTTAAATATTTCTATGCACTATACTAGCCAGTGTAATAGTGTAAATCATGTTCATAGATCTGTGTATAGTGTACATACACTTTTATTCTGTATAGTATATTCATAGTACACCTCTCTTTATATCATGCTTAATATTTTAAATCTGTAAATTATGTCCATAGTACCTATTTTTTTTTTTTTATAATTATTGTACATATTACATATTTATTCTGTACTTCACTTTTGTTGCCTTGTACCTTGCACGTTCAGTGAAACTAAAATTGAATTTAATCTAATACATAGAAAATGAAAAACAATACAAAACGGCCCACCACGGTTTGTGGCACAGTTACTATAAAGACTTGATTTCTTCTGCAGAACAAAAAAGGGTATTTTGAAGAATGTTGGTCACTTAAATCTGGCACTTTGATTTTATGTCTATATGATAGAAGTGAATGGTTGTCTCTGCTGTTCGGTTATTAACTTTTTTCCATATAACTTCTGTTTGGTGGAAGAAAGGAAGTCATACAGGTTTGTAATAACAAGAGGGGGAGTTAACAATGACAGAATTTAGGGGAACTATCACATTCATAATTTTTATGGTGTTGCATTGAAATTTTTTCCCTAAGAACAGGTCAGCAGTGGTCTGGTGGTTAGAGAGTTGGACTTGTAAACAGAAGGTTGTGGGTTCGATCCAAGCGCCACCAAAAAATGACTGTAAGTGCTCGTGAGCAAGCCACCTTACTCCTGTTTGCTCTGCAGTGATGATTGGCAACCGCATAATCCTTTTAAGTAATTGTAACTTTGGATAAGAGTGTATGCTAAATAAATAAAAAGAATAAAGATGTACAAATATACAGATAAAGCATATTGACACAGTTGATGCTGTTTTTAGGACCGTCACATTAAATTAGCCCTCCCACAAACCTCCCACAAGACCACCCATAATCAATCTTACATCTCTAATGTAAACATTTGCTTACAAAAGCACTACAACAAACATCACATCAATCAAATACACATGCTTAAGCCCGCACACTGCTATTTTGGTTTTCTCAGACCAATCGAATCTCCTTTTTTTGTCTTTGTCTGTTCTCAGGGACTATCCCCATAACATCATACTGTGACATGACAGGAGTGTAACTGCGGATTTAACCTTTCAAAGCTGATGCTTTTGATTGGCCTGGCTGGATTAGACGGTGTATTTGGTTACACAGTTTTATTGCAGAAGAGTTTGGTCGCACATTCTGGGAAGGCTCAAAAACATCACAGTGTACCGAGTATGACCAGCAGTAAATAACACTCACTCTTCAGCAAAAAAAGCATCAAAACCAATGGTAATGTAACATTTCTCACTTTTTTATGTTCACCTATTCTAAATAAATTCTAGTTCGCAGTGTAAGACGCAATGCTGAAATATCCAGCATTTTATACCAGTCCATCTACAAAGGAAGTACCATTACATTGGTAATGTAATGTACACCATTGCATTGCAGGCTAATGAGGATTTGATATTCCGGATTCAATATCCTCAAGTCATCAGCACTTTAGCACAGCTTATCCTGCGAGGAAGGATAGCTGGCGTCATCTTTGTTGTTATTTATTGTTGTATTGAATGTAGGATGACTTAGAGCAGATGTCTTTTAGTATCGGGGTAGTATTACATTACATCTTGCCTACAAACAGTCTGGTGCCACTTTTCCTCTGGTCTTCAATAAAATGTGATATTTGTATTGTGTTTTAATGTTCATTCATATTTTCGGTGTGTGAGTTGCAAGTTAAACAAGTATCATAGAACATTTTAGTTCACTATATAACATTTTTTTGGTAGATTTATCACTTTTACTTTCTCAGACATTCTGCGGATTGCAAATATCTACAGGAAAATGTATTCGAAGGATGATAAAAACTTTCCTCATGGAGAGGAAGCTTTATCCATGACCATTGCATACATTCAGAAACATTTTTGTTATTTCACGCCCTGTCTCTTTAATGAGTAAATCTGTAAATTTATGATGATGCATCACTATGACAGCTTTATGTTCTATGCTCAGCTGCTGTGTTATGGTGACTGAGAGTAAAAAGGGAGAGATCCACACACAGGATTAAGGGAGATATGCCATCTGCGGCCTTCCACTACTGATGACTCAATGTTAACTGGGCAAGGGGAAAACCTGCCTGTCAATCATTCCTACTTCAAAGAGGGATGGCCTAAAATCTGTGGGAGGGAGACAGCCACAACGCCAGTCTGAAAGTTTGTGAGAACACTAACAGGCATTGTGTGTAACTCAATACCATGGATAAATAGTTGCTTCAAAATGTGCCACCAACACCCAGCACAAAGCTAAAGTGAGGTTGTGGATGAATGGGAGAGTTTCAAAGCGAAACCACGTCACATCTTTTGGCCAATTCAAAAGAAAAGTATCAGTCTATGCATACGTTTTTTAGTTAAAAGGGTAAATAATGCGATATGGCAATGACAAAAAGGACAGCTTTTGATAAACAACATATACAAAGTGGAATTTTTGTGTAATAAAATGCACTAATAATGAAAAGAGAATACTTTTTATAGGTACTTTATTTTCATATATTTATCCATAGGAATCACTTATTTTCAAGGATGTGACAATTCTGAAAATGGCAATTAACCGATCATAGCTGTTAATGCACTAAAATAAAAAAAATTGTAAAAATAATAGCAATTTGTCGCTGCCAGCCAGAAATCTAATATCTTCAAAACCACACCTTGTAGGAAATAGAAAATAACCTAATTTTTTTATATTTTCTTTTGTCCAAATTTGCAAGGTATTTTACCTTTACATATATTTTAGTAATGTGCACATCTGAAGATACACATATTGATAAAAAATATAGAGAAATTTGAGGAATACAGAAAAATGGGCATAACAACTGGAGATACATATTTGCTATATAAGCTCTGTGCCATGCATTAGATTAATCCAGAAAAAAGGAGCAATTTCTTACAATTTTTCTTTCATGGTACACAGCATAATTAGGAACTACAAAACATTCAGCTCATGTAGGACATCTGTTGCCTAAAGGACAACCTTGAGCAAGAGAAAAGCAATAAACTATTCAAAGCGTAATAGCATTTTATTTCATTCATTTTGAACTTGATATTTAGCAGATGTGTGTTATTTGTGAAAAGAGGGGGGAAAGAATGAGTTAAAGAGGGTAATAAGAGTTCTTAATACATCTGATCCATTATTTTTCTCCAATGAATGGGCAATGAGTGGCCTTCTATTAGCCTGGCCATCTCTTAAACACCTCAGCTGTTTATTTAGAAGGACTGCAATGAATAGCCAGCCACTAACAGGCCGGTGTGACTGGAACTGTTTAGACAGAGGAGGTGAGAGGAATTTAGTTAAACAGTGGCACAAAGAAAGTGTGAGGAGAGAACCGTAAAGACAGAAACAGACTAGTGCTTCACATCATGGCTGACAGAGGAACATGAACAGGGCTCAAATATAATGCATTAATAATGAATAAAATCATCTTTCTATTAAAATAGCCCAGAAAATATTGTGAAATCATCATATAATATATTAATGGATGTCAATTCAAATTAGATAATATATTGTTGTTAGATAACCCAAATATAAATCCTGTCCAGAATTAAAGATACTATTGAAAAGGAGTGAGAACCGGGACTGTTTGAATCTTAGCAGGCCCTAAGCAGCGCCCAGGTGATAGCTAATATTTCTTCTTTTCCTCATTTTAAGGCCAAAAAAGAGACAAAATGACAGACCTTGTACTGAAGGTTATGTTTTGTGAGTTCTAATAGGACATGCTTCATAGAGAAATGAAGCAACTGCATGAACAATTGTTCGCCACACAGTTTGGGGTGATGTGAAAAAACATCTTATGTCTTTGTACTTTATAAAGAAAGAAATCAATTTCATTGCCACATGCCGCACTTCAAAAATTAAATACAACTTTCTCTTTTGCAAGCCCATTGATCGATGTTGGGAGGTCAATGATAACTGGAAGTGTACAATGTACTTTGATTCAGATGAAGGTCAGTGCCCAAGAAGCAATAAAACACAATTCTAATACTGCCTTTGCTTAGTTATTGCTGGACAAAACAAATAAATATGTATAAATAAAGGGGGCTAGTTGTCACAGGGGGAAGTTTTCAAAGCCGGCTTAGTAAACTAAAAGTTATTTAAAGTTTTCAATGTCACATGTTTATTCATCAATGCCTTTTATTAATTGCAATAATAGTTGGTTCAGTTCATCGTTGTATCAGTAATGTGCAAAATTTACATGAAATATAATCATATTTAATATTTTCATATTAAATTGATATAATACATTAAAGTGAATTATTTAATTAATTATATCTATTGCATACTTAGTCCTTTGTCTGTATTTCTGATCATTCATTTAAGACATACAAAACACTATTGACACTATGCAAAACACTCCTTCCAATTTAATAAGGCTTTACAGCACACAAAGTCTGTGTATCATGACTGTAAATAACATTCCTGTGAAATCAAAGTGATTTAGTCATTGTCACCCAGTACTGCTGATCTGGGATCAGTAAAGACGTTTTGTTTAAAAAATGTTATGGTTGGGATTTTTGTTAGGGGAAACTGGCCTTGGATCTGCTCTCTGCGGGGAGTTGTGCGAGGCTCAGGGGATATGGCTCATTGGAACACAACTAATCCCATGAACACTCACGCCAAAAAGACGGTATTGATGTTTTTGAGCAGTGAAAACCTACTCTGGAAGATTAGGAAAGGTCTGCCAGGCTCAGTAAACCTGTGATTAAAAGCTGGAGTAGTCCTTAGAGTATTAACCATGAATCTGAGTAATGAACCAAGAGGGAAGGGGTAAATAAAGGAAGCTTTTCGGTAAATTAAATTTGATGTAAACATTTGTTTATTTTAGGGTTGTTGCACAGGCATTCAATGTTGAGATATTTGAATACAAATAAAAAGTCGTTTAGACTTTCCTTAATTTTCCTGACCATTACAATATTATTAAAAAAATTCATTTGAAAAAAATGAAAGATAAATATATTAAAATTAAAGTATTTCTATGTTAGCAAAGTCTTATCATCAAGAATAAGTACACTATTCTAATCTTTAGTGTGAAGAGACATCAGCAATAGCTTCCCCAATGCATTTTAACAACGACTCTCAGATGGATGACTAGAGGATGGCTGCTAGCACAGCATCTGAATGGCTAAATCAATAAGAAGCTATACACTTATATGCGTATAGCAGATATACACATTTATAGCATACACCTAAATTACTCCATAAGTGGGCAATTCTTTCCATAAAATCCTTTAGTAAAGGCTTTTTCTCACCAGGTGAAGTTCAATCAAGTTTAGATGGATATACAGTAATGTATGGCACTTATACTATGCCGTCTGGTAATTGATTGTTGTTGAGCAATGACTTTTGTCCCGATGGTATCAGCTTGGTTTTGTTTAGTTACAAAACTTCTGTTATTTAATACTTAATGAGTACAATGTGTAAACAATTTTATTGCTTTTCTTTTTACTTGTTTAAGTGATTTACACTTCTTTATATCAATAAGCCTGGATTGATTTTTCAATACAATAAAGCAATACAACTATCTTTATTAAAGCTTTTTGAAACCTTGGGTGTGTATATTTAACAAATGTATCATCAGAGAATAGCAAAATTGCAACTATTAAAAAGAAAACACCAAATAAAAAAGACTGTGTATGCTTAAAAACCGCATAACACCATTTCATATTAGAATTTATTAATTATAATATGAAATATTATTATATATTATTAAATATTCTATATATATACAAAAATAATAATAGAATTAGAAACTGGTTTAACATGTTTTATATCATATTGTAAAAAAATAGAGTTATATTACATGAAATTAAAAAGGGTGAGAGTTCAATCGAAAATTCTGTCATTACTTATACACCCTCTTGTCATTTCTGTAGTTCTTTTTTTTGCAGAACACAAAAGAAGAGGTTTTGAAGATTGTTTAAAATAATGGAACAGCTGTGGCACCCATTCAAAACAAAACCAATGAATGGGTGCAACTGCTGTTTGATAATCGACTTTCTTCAAAATCTAATTTATTTTGTTTTGCAAAAGAGAAATCAGGCATGTTGGAAATGAGATGAAAGAAGAGTATATAATGACAGAATTTTTTATTTTTGGGCGAAATTAATCACTTTATGGCCTGTTCAGTAAACGCAAAGCTGGATCCAACCCTTCAAACAAAGAAATAATTACACCATACCTTTTCCATTGGTGTTTGCTTGTAAATTTTAGTTGGTAAGTGTGCATCCATTAAGATCAACACTGAAACCCAAGCTGTAAATAAACATCTTGAAGCCCTATAACTCTTCACTGTATAACCATACAGAATTCACTATCAATATTAAAAGTAAATTCATTTTATACATTAACATTTGTTAACTAAATTAATTAAACATTGCAAATTACAAATCTTTGTATTTTTTGAAAAAGTTGCCTATGTTAACTTTCTCATTTAAAAAAGTGCACTTGAGGTGTTCTTAATTAACTACAAAATTCATTTTAAGTCCTTCTTTAGATAATCTTAAAATAATGTAGGTGTATTTAACTGTGCTATTTTGAAATACCATTGATATGAACTTAAATATCCCTTCACTATCTCTGTATTTATTTGTCATACTCAAAGTAAACTTGAGCACAAAGATTAAATTGTACTTTAAGTGGTAGCTATACACATTTTTAAAAACAAAGATTGCATGTTAAAAGCAAATTAAAGTTCATTTTGCTAATGTCTCTAAATAGCAAAGTTAGGTAAAATAAGATGATTTTAAGATTATCTAAAGCAGAACAAAAGATTAATTTGTAGTTTTTGTTAAGTACAAAATAAGTGTGCGTATTAAGAGCATTTTAAGTACATAATCGTAGTGTACTTTATTAACAAATGTATTGGTAAGAAAGTAACTGTCAAAATAAACTGATTTTAATAAACAGAATTTCTGTGAATGGTTCTGTGAACTAATGCTATAAAAGAATTGCTTATTTTTTTATGTTAACAAATACAGCAACTAATTTCAATGAATGAGACATTTTTGTAAAGCATTACTTAGTTTAAAGTTTAAATTAAAGTTATTTGGCTTGAATAAGAAGCAAAGCATGCCTGTCTGTGTCCCGCATGCACGTCTGGTGCATTTTAAACCACAGTGGGATCTGAGAGCTTGAGAAATGTTTGGAATTTATCATGTCTGCCTGTGAAACTGTCATTAAACCTACAATTGTCTCTCAACATCACGTTTATTCCTCAGTTTTTGTGCAGTATCGGTTTGAAAGCCTAAAGTGATTCATTTTAAAGTGGCTATCCATGTATGAAAATGCTCTTTATGCTCTTAGATCAACATTTAATATGTGATATTTTCCTAAATAAAAACAAAATGAACTGAAAAAAATGAACCGATTCATTTGTAAATTATACAAACTATTTGAAAAGGTGATTTTAAACCTTTAAAACGTAGGTTCTTTGTTTGCACTGCTATATTGATTTATATTTTCCATTTAAATTTTTAATATTATATTTCAACTGTGCTACAATTTTTGCTATATTTTAAATGTCATCCCTTTGAAGGTAAAGTGTCACAGATCTAAATGACAGTCAGCAGAACATTCATTCATATGATTGAAAAAAAAATATGCAGACAACAGCTTGCTCTAATGTTAATGAGGCATATTGATCAAAGTCAACAGTAAAAATCGGCAGATAGATAATGGGTAAGTGGAGGCTTTTTCTGGCACAAGACGTCACCTCTGAAGTGAATAAGAGCTGATAGATGAAGATCTTTACTGCTATGTAGATTTTTAGATTTCCTTCCAGTAAATGTCTCTTTAACAAATTGATATTATTGTTTATTTAATTACAAACATACAATTTATATTGCAAAACAATTTAACTGCTGCACATTTAACACCTAAATTAAGAACAGCTACATGTACATGTGATCACTGTTGGTCCCAGGATTTTAAAGGAATCTAACCGATAAAAAATATTCAAATTGTTTGCCAACTTTTTCTTTTTCAAATGATTAAATGCTTTGTTGTCTTTTTTCCATTGTCTTAAAAACACCTAATCGGGACCTGAGATATTTTGGAAGGACAGCGAGGACATTAAAAATCACTTTCTATGCAGCAAAAAAAAACAATGATTTATCAGCCCACTGTTACAAAGACAAAACCAAATAAATAAAAACATGCACTTTCACAGTGAAACAGACACTTAAGAAATCACTATTGGTGTGAATTATTGATTGCAAAAAGCAACGTTCTGATGAGGATTGGTTTGGGGCTGTGCTGTTTAATTAAGAAAATGTACGCATTCTCTTCCTTTCCCTTTTGTCAGCACAAACACCCCAATGGAAGAAGAGGCGCTGTGGGCACTTCAGCACAAAGAGCCCATCGTCCCTCATGTGGATCCCCTTTCTGCCTGTAATTACGGCCTGTGATTCACACAGTGTGAAAATTTATGTCTAAAGGTGTCCTGAATGTCTGCTGTCTGCGTTAAGATATACAAGACGGACACAGCTGTGGATAATCCTGCAGATCACAGGCGACGCAAGCCGCTTTTTGGAATTTTAAACCTTCAAATAATTAAAAATGCATGTTTTTTGGATGGAAAGGAGAGCAGTCGTAGTGTGAAAAATCTCATATGTATTAAAAATGTGGATGTACAACACAATTGAGCAAATAAAGAGGTCTGTTTTGGTGTACTGTGTATACAGAAATGAACAGGTGCAGTCTGGTGTGAAAGGATCTGTGTCAAGGATTATAGACCTCTAGTGATTACTGATGGAGTATCGAAACAGCAGGCGATATTAACCTCACAAATATAGATTACACTCAATGAGGTTCAGGAAGGCAGCTGCAGGCAATGGACTACTTACTGCAAGAGAACAAAGAGTCTCACTAGGGTTAAAGTTCTGCTAGTTGACCTAAATCTGGATCACTCACACTGGATCGCTTTCCTTTTTTAAGGCCATTACAGAAATGTTTCATTTCGCTGGATGAAATGATTCAATAATTGTTCTTTTGGTCTTTGCACAAGCTTGAGGCTAACCTAACAGAGTTAGTTGAATCAAAATGTTTGTGTCTAATAAAACAGCTGTCTGTTCAGCTTTAACTGGGGTATCTTTGCTCAACAAGCACTCATTTTGACTTTACAGAAGATATGTAATCCATGACTAGCTTTACACCTCCTTTATCTTGTCCAATGGAAAGTGCTGGCCAAGACAAGACATGCTAATCATGTTAGGATTAACAAAAAGATATAGAGACATTATGTTTGCTTAAAATCCATAATATACAGGTGCAGAATATTAAGAGAAATTTCAAAAACCATTTACATTTTTTTCTGAATGACTATCTATGTAGCTATACGTTTACATTTACATTTACATTTAGTCATTTAGCAGACGCTTTTATCCAAAGCGACTTACAATAGTCGAGGAGACAATGAAGCGGTAAATAGCCGATACAACAATAGGTTAACAAGTGCTACAACAATGCTACCCAGTTACAGAGAGAGAAGTTACAAAAAGTATATATATAAATGTTTTTTTTTTTTTTTTTGATAGAGTTTAGGTAAAATAGGTCATGTTTTTTTTTATTTAATTCTGTTACTTCTAACAAATTGTTAATTTACATTCATGTGCAGAAAATGAAACAGGTGTTAGACAATGTTAAAGATGTAAGACTTTTAAAAAAAAAAAGTTTCCATGTATCTTGACATGTTGTCAGTGTTAACATTGCTGTTGGAAGCACTATTATAATGGACAGTGAAGGCAGAAATGAGAATGAGCGTGTAAGATGGGTACCGAGCTCCCCCATCCCATATTAATGTCTCTGGAGTTTTAACCACTGTGCTACAACTCTGACTTCTCTGGACTATGAAATAATACTGAATTATTGGATTTCAACCCCTAACTACATTCAATCTAAGCTCAATAAACCTGGACAGCACATGAAAGAAACCTGACCTGGAGTGAACAGTATTCTCTGTCTCGTCTGATGAGGTGTGACAGCTTGGGTGTGAACACATTCACTATTTTCATAGTCTAAAGAGCCCATCAAACTCAAGCATGCTGTCACTACAGCGTGACCTGCCACTGTATACAGTTACAGATGTTAAGCTTAACAAGGAAATCTAATAGTTTAACAAACCCCTTAAGAAACAAAAAGATACCATAGTTTGAAACAGCTGAAGGCTAGAGGAATAACTACAGTCAGGTTTTAAAACACTACCTGTTTTATAGTACCGCTCAAAAGTTTATACACCTGATTAAAATGTTTCTCATTACTTTAAATATATTCTTATCTGAAGGCATCAGCCAAAATGTCTGAAATTAGTTCCGTAGACAAAAATAGAATTTAGCAAACATACAGGTTTTTATGACAAGACGTAATAAAATTGTTTTGGAAATGATGCTTTTGATTGGTTATTGAAGAAAAACGCCAGTTAAATTGCAGAATAGACAGGGACTCCCTAAAATCTTTAAAAGCATATCTGCGTGAGACCTTAAGAAGCTGCTTGTTAAAAAAAACATTTCTGCATTTCTAGTGAAGGTGACTAGACTGAAGATGAACACATCAACATGTTTATTTTTTATTACAAAAACCATAGTTCCCATGGTTTTATTGCAAAATTTTGATGAGTTTATTATTATTCTAAATAGGAAAAAACATGAATGCATAATTGAGTGAGTGTCCCAAACACGTGACCAGTAATATCACAAAGCAGACCTGTGTTGTTGTTGTTGTTGTTTATCTAATTTATGCAATATTTTTCGCATCTAAACTACGTGTGTTTATACACTGTAGGCTACTTAAAACAAAAAACTTAAAATTAAAAGTTTGTTCAACTAAACATGAAAGTTCTGTCAGCATTTACTCACCCTCATATAATTTTTTGTATGAATTTTCTCCTGCAGAACACAACGGAACATGAAGAATGTTATTAAGTGGTCTTGTGTCCATTGAAGTGATTACATTGTGTCTTGGTAGTTAACTTTTGGTTCCTACTATTCACTTTCTTTCCCTTGCTGGTATACATTACACAGTATAATGTAAGGAAAAAACATTCATATTATCACACTTTATTCAAATTATCAAGTTATGTATTAAATATACGTTTTATTTCTATTATAAAACAAAATTAATCTTATATGTTTATATATAAAATTTAAGAGTAGAGAAGAATATTTATTTATTGTTTTCAGAGTAAACAACATCATTATTCAGTATCGGGTCATATAAGATTATAAAATCTACATTTCAATGTGTCTGATATTAACTGGATTTAGAATTAACTTTTTTGAGTCTGCTCAGATTTTTAGTCTGGATCTAGAAAAGTTTTTTCAAATTCAATATAGGAACCAATGTTTTGAAAAATAAAAAGAAAATAGCGTCACTGTTAAAGCTTTCCTGTGTGGTGAAAATTATTAAAGCAATTATCAAATCTTTTAATACAAATACGTGTTCAAAAAAGCAACTTAACCACATATCCGTCTTATTAGAGATGTTATTCCTGTCTGACTGTAACTTTAGCATTCAACGCCGCTGCTAATTTAGCTTCCATTAGCAAAACATTCATTGGTCTGACGTAACTTAAGCAATAGCCTAAATTACTTCAAGAACACAAAGTTCATATATATGCATTTTAGGAATTAGACATTTAATTTATTTACAACCCTTAGTGGTGCTATTATGTTTTAAATAGGAAAACTAATTTTACCTCCAAAAAAGAATAACGATCAATTTCAGTTAGATGACAAATGCGTTTAACGCTAACTCACCGGACGATTCTATCGGTTTCAGTGTCGTATGTGACTGAATGACAATATTTGAATATCATGAGATTGCGTTAAGTTAAATATGCAAATTTTGGTGAAATAAAGATACATTTTGTGAATTAATTAAGTTTTCTCTTTCTCTTGTATATCAACAAATCATTAAATCAATAAATATATAAATTTCTGTATATATAATGTATGACAAAAAGATCCTAGGCCAAGCTTCAGCTAAAGCTGCATATTCAGCTCCTCGAACTTCAACCTCAGGAAAAAATATAATTAAAAAAAACATGCAATTAATAATTTTTTATAAAAATTAAAATAATCAATTAATTAAATGTGTAAACGACAATAAACAATTAATAAAAAATTAAATTAAAATAAACAATTAATTAATAAACTATTTCTATCGCTTTTTTGGCGGATTGGAATAACGTGACAGGTGCGTGTCCGCCACCTATTGGTTCACTTATGAATTACTCAACTATTATTACCACACAAGATTAATATATAAAATAAAAAAATGCTGATATTTTATACAAAAAAACATAAATCACATTATTTTTGATAACATTTCAACTTCTCACAATACTCTTTACTGCACAACCCCATAACCTAAAAGTGTCTTTAGAGTTATAATATAATATGTAATATAATACATTATAATATTTAAATATCAATTTCCAACAAAAAATCTCCAAGTAATTCCGTTTTTTATTGGACCACATACCCAGCACTCGAAGTTTGACGGAACGCTGTAAATGGTCAAAAATAATGATTGACATCCCCGTGAACGAATGATCGCCGAGCTCACATGAAATCCGACCAATGGCGACGAGGGGCGGACATTTTGAAGTAACCGAGGAAAGATGGCGACCGGCGGTATGAAGTTGAACCGATGTAGAAACCGAACGACAATGAATTTACGTGGACTGTCAGTCACGCTGAGACCGTGTGCGCTGTTAGTTTTAATTCTCACTTTAGCGAATAGTAGTCATGGAGAAAACAACAATGAAGATAGCACTTATGAATTTCTCAAGCGAGAGTATTCGCTGAGTAAGCCATACCAAGGTAAGAGTATGTTGCTATGTGACGTAAAACCAACCAACGGTGGCACCTGTTTAAAAAAATGACCATTAAAATAAAAATGTTGAACAAATGTCTGTTTTTAAGCACTTAGGTTTTATTCTTTACAGTGACAGTTTAAATTTCGCAACTGCAGTGATTTCATGTGACGTCCATGGGGCGGAAGTAGAGAACAGGTTAAACATGCCCCACGTGATCAGGGCAAACATATGTGTATATGAAGCTGAATCTATGTTTAAATCCATTTCAATTCACAAATACATTTCTTAATAATCCTAATAACCCTTTTTCCAACTGTGTGCCCACAGGACTGGGCTCATCCAGCTCATCACATTGGGAGTTTATGGGTAACACAATGATCATGCCTGACACCATAAGGCTGACACCAGACATGCAGAGCAGACAAGGAGCCGTCTGGAGCCGCATCGTGAGTCAACACCGAAACTCTGAATATAAGCTGAATCATCTCAGTTCATAATGTGTTTGTATGTGTAGCCCTGTTACATTAGGGACTGGGAACTGCGAGTCCAATTTAAGGTCCACGGTGACGGCAAGAAGAATCTGAACGGGGATGGCCTTGCGATATGGCTGACCAGAGAGCGAATGCAGATAGGTAAGGTGTTTCGTTATATTATGATCATCTTTATAAGAGTTTGAGTTGTTTCTGATTGCCCTGTTCTTGTAGGTCCAGTTTTTGGAAACATGAACTATTTTACTGGTCTGGGGATTTTCGTGGACACTTATCCCAATGATGACAAGCATCATGATGTATGTTCCACTAAACTTTTGTATGATCTGCAAGATTACCATACATGTCCTGGTAACCCATAATAAGCCAATACACCATGCATACGTATTGCAATCTGTTTAATGTAAACGGACAACAAGGTGTTTATTTCTTGCTCAGAGAGTGTTTCCTTTCATCTCTGCAATGGTTGCAAACGGGAGTGTCCTGTACGATCACGACCGCGATGGGCGAACTACAGATCTTGGTGGCTGCAATGGACACATCCGAAATGTTGATCAGGACACCTTCTTGCTGATCAGATACATGAAGAACAGACTTACAGTAGGGGGCGTTCTTATTTTTGTTAGGGGGGTGGTTCCGCATCTGTCTTAATTTCCTGTTCTGTCTTTTAGGTGATGACAGATGTAGATGGAAAGCAAGAGTGGAAGGATTGCCTGGACATCCCTGGTGTGAAGCTTCCGCAGGGTTATTACTTTGGGGCCTCATCCGCCACTGGAGATTTATCAGGTGTGGATTGCCGAACGTGCTCTTGCGTATTGATGTAAAGTCATATTTGTGTTCTTTAAATGAAACTTGTTACTATTTTGCTTTTAGACAACCATGACTTGGTCTCCTTCAAGCTCTATGAACTCACAGTTGAACGCAGTCCTGAAGAAGAAGAAGACCAGCTTGAGATCATGTTGCCAAGTGTAGACTACAGAGTGGAGCCTAATGGTAATGCATTTAAAAAAATTGCAAGTTTGCATGGTTTTTGCATTTCTAGGTGGATGTATCTCACTTTTGTTTTCTTCACACAGCTGAGATGGTGGATGAAGGCAGGAGCATCCTTGCAAATTTCTTCATATTCATATTTTCCGTTTTGGCACTGGTCGTGCTGGTCGTTGTTGTTTTGTTTGTGTACAATCATTATAAAGAAAACAGACGCAAGCGCTTCTACTGAGCAAACCGACGAAACGGGAAGACGAGATGAGAGATCAAACGTTAGTGTGACTGGCATGAGAAACGCTGCTGGTTCTTGGACCTGAACAATAAACTAAAAGCCATGCCTGACTTTTTCAAGTGGGAAAACGACAACCTCAGTAGCGATAGCACCATCCTTTTGAACAAAAGAAGAAAGAAAGAGTGTGTCAGTGGTTGAATGCTAGAGAGAAATGATTAAGAATTTCTCTCTCCAAATCTATTTGCTGTATTTTTGTACTTGACCAGTTACACTGACCTTGGCCTTTCACCCTTAAGAAGTGCAGAAAATGAAGTGTGATAGAATTTACAGACATGTATCAGTTATAAAAAGTTCTCAGGTTGTCTTCTCACACCACTGAAAAAATCTCAAAAGCCTGCCTTGATTTTTTTGTAGCACAAAAATGAGGTAATGTGAACTTTGTCTATGAAATGTCACAATATTGATAAACAGTTTTTATTTATTAAACTGTTATATCTAGGAACTGATCAATCTCTGAGCCATCAGCATTCATATTTTAAACATTGTGTACATTTCATTCATTCTATTTACTTTTCATCCACAGTCTTCATACGTACACACACACACACACACACACACACACACACACACACACACACACACACACACACACACACACACACACACACACACACACACACACACACACACACACACACACACACACACACACACACACACACACACACACACACACACACACACACACACACACACACACACACACACACACACACACACACACACACACACACACACACACACACACACACACACACACACACACACACACACACACACACACACACACACACACACACACACACACACACACACACACACACACACACACACACACACACACACACACACACACACACACACACACACACACACACACACACACACACACACACACACACACACACACACACACACACACACACACACACACACACACACACACACACACACACACACACACACACACACACACACACACACACACACACACACACACACACACACACACACACACACACACACACACACACACACACACACACACACACACACACACACACACACACACACACACACACACACACACACACACACACACACACACACACACACACACACACACACACACACACACACACACACACACACACACACACACACACACACACACACACACACACACACACACACACACACACACACACACACACACACACACACACACACACACACACACACTTATGATCGGCAAGATTACTATGTATGTATATGTATATATATATATATATATATATATATATATATATATATATATAGCTTTGTGTGTCTGGGTGCACTGTTCTAAATAGCTAGCAATAACCAGCATTATAAAACTGTTGCAAAGTCAATATAATAAATCATCTCTGACAAGTGTTTGTTTTGTTACATGTTATGTTTTTTTTAAGTTGCACTGAATAGAATTTCTGTCTTTACCTTTATGTCCTATAGTAGTTTTTAGAAGCTTTTACTTTGTTGGTCATTATGTTGATTTTATAGGGTTTTATTTCCACACAATGTTGAAAGTCATGATATGCTGATGGTAATGAGGCAGAGATGCATTAATGCTGCAGTGACTTTTACCACAAGTTTGTGTTTTTGTTTAAAGTGATAAAATAAAAATTCTGTCTTTACTTGCTTGTCACTTGCAAAAAAGATTAAGCAGATCTATTTACTTGGCCTGTTCACTTTGCCTAAATTAAAGATTAAAAGTTTTAACGATATTTTTAATGATTCCCAATCACATTTAAGTGTGAAAAAGTTTAATTAAATCACAGCTTTTTGGATGTTCACTGCAATTCATATATGGATTCCAATGATGGATAACACATCATTCACTGTAATTTAAAACTGATCAACACATTTGAAATAGAAGGTCGTGTAGTACTAAGAGTTTCAGCTCAATGAAACTTGATATTCTTAAGCCTCTGTGTTTCATTTCATCTTTTCCAGTTTCTCTGTAAGATCTATTAGTGACTGTTTATTAAAACGCTTATAGATCCCAAAAAAATGAAAAATAAAACATGCAAATAACACAGAAACAAAATGTGGCTTGAATCATGTAACACAGTCTTTTAAAAAATCCCATAGGGCTATTATTGTGTATAATGTATTGTTAAAGGTCAGTGAAGAGGTTTAAGATCTTCAGGACAGTACTGTGATCAAAATATATGTCTTTATATTACTAATATGGATATGTGCTTTACAAAAATAATGCTTAAGTCAAATAATAAATAAAACAAATCTGGCCAATTATTCACCCTCGATTTAAATACGAGTGTAAGACAAAGAGAGAATTCGTAAGCATTGGGACTCTAAAGGCAAATCTGCTGTTGTATGATTTATTATATTAGCAATAAAAACAATAAAAAAGTTAAAATTTTCAGGATAAAAAACTACTTAAGACTAAGAGGACACAAACTAATAGAAAACTTCATGTATATTCTTATAATTTTTCTTGTTTTTGAGTATGATTGTGTGTAGAGATCACCTGTGGTTTCATAACAGAATGTGCTGCGTGCAAACAGCAATGCGGGCACATGCCACACACCGAGCAGGTTCAGCTGAAACATACGATTCTCTTTATAAAAGACACTTTAGCTTACTGTGCATCAGACAATAGTGACAAGTTTATAACACACTAGTTTAATACACTTTGTTCTTTGCCCATTATTTCTCCGGCTCTCTTTTTTTCTTTTGTTGTAACATTTACACCTCTGCTCTGTTAAAAATAACACGTCATGCACAGAGGAAGTAAGAGAAGCACATGCCCTCCCACAGCCTGAAGAACAGTCAGAAGTGTTAGACTGACGCTCTTCATTTAAGGAGAATATTTGGAGAGCCTTTACAAAATAAGCTTCTCAACAAGGTAAGGCCGTGTTTTACTAACCATTGATTATTAAAATGATCTTGTCATTTTTGAAACTAAAATAGATTTGAACAAACAAGCACTAATATGTTTTATCAATTAAATGTGTCCATGCCTAGAAACCAATATAATTTTACATTAAAGTGTTCATAAAAAAAGGTTTAATCACAATTTTTCTAAATTAAAAAAATGTTTTATATTTGCTTAATTTTTGCTATTTTTAAACATGGAGAATATATTGTGTAGGTTCTTGAATAGATCAATATTTCTTGGATAGTGTATGAAACAACACTTCAATCAATTCTTGTATGATTATTCTTCAAAACTCCACAAACTATATGATGGAAACTTAACCAAAATAACCATGGTCTGTTCCTGTAAAGGAAGTTACACAGGAAATGCATCTTATGCATTTAGTAATTCCATTCGTCATATTCAAATGAACGCCTTCATTTGTGACATAGGAGACAAAGCTGCCAGTTCTTTTAATGTTGTGGGAGTATGTAGTTTGGGGAAAGTTTTGGGGAAATACACTCTAAGATAACCGTTTAACCTCATGTCCAACGTGTCTGATAACCTTGCAGAATTCAGCGACCCTGTGAAAAAATGTCTTGCCTTAAGTGTCTGAAGTACACCATGTGTGTGGTAAACTTCATCTTTTTTGTAAGTATCCATTTTAAGACTGTCACATGATGCTGCTATTTCCTTCTTCAAACTATGACTGTTCTCTGACACTGTACACATATCATGCTTGGGTCAAAAACGGACCAACCCAACTGTTTTGATAAAGGCTAACCAACGCTGGGTTGCTGTCTATACAGTTGGGTCAACTATAAACTTTTTCTGGGAAAATTTAACCCAACGATTGGGCCTTTCCCCTATTAACCTTATCATTTTTCTACTTAAAGTGGCCAATCACCCAAAATGAAAACTCGATCAACGTTTCCACGATTCTGTTTGACCTTCTTACTTCCGCAGAACACAAATGAAGATAGTTTGAAAAATGTCAGTAGAAGAAACCTGTTCACTTGCATTGGTTTTGTGTCCATACAATAGAAGTAAATGGGATCATGGATACCAACATCCTTCAAAATATCTTCTTCGGTGTTCCGCAAAGGAAAGTCGTAAATATTTAAAATGACAACACGATGTGTGCATAATGTCAGAAATCTCATTTTCGGTGAATGATCCCTTCCGCTTGTCAACGATCAAACATACTGAACACATGAATTTATACAATATATCTTTAATTGTTCTGATTTTTACAGATCTGTGGTTCTGCCATCTTTGGATTTGGCATATATTTGATGACAATCTCTAAGTTCACCTCCCTACTACCCAGCCTTCAAGCTATGAGCATAGCAAACAGTCTCTTCATCACAGGAATCATTATCACCTGTGTATCCTTCCTAGGCTTCCTTGGAGCCCTGAAGGAAAACCGATGCCTGCTTATATCTGTACGTCTTATACAGAACATACCTTACCTACACTATAATATTGTCTGAAGTAGACAGTTTTCAATATGTCTTTTTGTTTTAGTTCTTCATTTTGCTCTTCATTCTAATGCTGGCGGAGTTGGCTATCGCGTGCACTCTGCTTATTTTTGAGGCCAAGGTATAAAACACACAACAATCACGTATCTCAGACATATATACAGTGACACTTGCTTATTGCAACAAAAAAGATGTGCTCTTTCTACATGCACAGATAGACGAATACATCACCAAAGACCTTGGCACAGGTCTAACAGAGTCACTAAACAAGAGAAATGAAAATAACAGCACTCATGATGACTGGGACATTGTGCATAAAGCAGTAAGTGGCTATTTGAAGAGATATGGTTTTTTTTTTGTTACGGTGCTAACTGCAGTAGAGACCACAGAACACGTTTCTTCAGAACAAGTATGACACCTATTTGTCTCTAAAAATATTCTTCAACAGTTTGAGTGCTGTGGAATCAACAACGTCTCAGACTGGAAATCTTTGGTACCTGAGTCATGCTGCATGTCTAATGCATGTGGACAGAATGGTACAGGAACAAATTATTTTGCCAAGGTAATGCACGGCTTATATACAGTTTATGTCGATCAAAAACAACTTACATACGTAAAACTTTACATTAAAGATTGTAATTACTTTTTCAGCTCTTTAAATCTTGCTTGTCAGTCACAACTGAATCTTATAATAAATGAGAAATTCTTTCTTCTATGGAACAAAATATAAGATGTTGAGAAATAATCCAAAATGAATTTTAAAAATATCTCAATGGTCAACAGGACCTGTTGATTTTTGGTTTCCAACCTACTTTAGAATATCTTCTTTTGTGTTCTGCAGAAAAACGTGTGTATTCAAAACCTGGAATACTCTTTTCCTCCGGGAACACAAAATAAGATTTTGATTTTGGTTTTGCCAATGCAATTTAAGGCAATTGGTTGGTGTGTTTTTTTGTAACAAATATTCCAATATACAAAATATATTTTGTTTTCTGCAGAATTAAAGTCATAATGACGTGAGGATGATTAAATGATGACTGAATTTTTGTTTTTGAGTAAACTATTACTTTTATAACGTATATCAGATTATGTTTACAGGCCATTAAAATGACACATTTGTCCTGAACTTTGATGCAAAATAATTTTTTGGCTTTAAAATTGGATGGAGATTATATGTATTGATTTTGCATTTAGGGTTGTTACACAAAACTGAAGGACACATTTGAAAGAAATCTTTTGAACACAGGGATCGGTGTCATTGTTATATGCGTTATTGAGGTATGAACATTTTGAAATAATTGTGTTGTGAAGTTCTAATCAATTTTAATGGTCATTTACTTATTAAGTTGGTTTTGTCTGATCATCTCTTAACGTCTCTTTTTTTTGTAGGTCTTGGGTATGTGTTTCTCCATGACCCTGTTCTGTCACATAAGCCGTTCCGGTTTGCAATATAAGTTATGAAATGTATGTTTCTGCTCAAAGAAGCCTTTATCCACACTCATCAAATGTCCAGTAAAGCCTGTAAGAGATTATACAAAAAAATGGCAATTTTTCTCTTTTTTTTAGATAATTTTTTTATATAGTTAATGCCTAATGATTTTTTGCAATCCATTTGGGAATTTCAGAATTTAAATTCAAGGCATCCAAAAGTCAAGTCTAACAGGGGACTTTTCACTCATCTTCATATGTACCCTACCCTACACTGTATATAATATTATATAGAATGTTACATTTGGGTCGACCGTGTATTTTCTTTTGATTTGTAGCATACTTTACACTGTATTATACATGTTATATTTGTATACTAAACAATGCAATGCATGTGTTTCTATTACTTCCTTTTCTTTCTTACTGAAATGAAATCATGTGATTTCCCAGAATGCGAGCAAGAATAAAATAATGCATGCTGTTTTTTTCCTTTTCTAATTATTACACCGGATGTGACCATTTCTAATCCTTTTATATATTGTGTTATGCTGAATGTTATCCTTGGTGTAAATTAAACTTGAACAATATTTCTCCTTTGTGTCATGATGCAAAGTTTATGTTTACACAGGAAGTACCAAAGTCTGCACTTCCTACAGAAAATACCACAGCACACCTACAAACTTGTGGTCTTGATACGATTTCTGTCAAAAATGTTTTCTCTAATAAAATGGAATACAAAGCATAAATCAATCAATAAGATCAGAATTTAAGTTTTATTTTTGAACAAAATTCAGTCTCCACAATATGTAGGACCCCCAAAAACTAAGAAAAAAAACTAAGATTTCCTTTACAAGTTTTAAAATAATTTTGTTCTTTTTGAGCCATCACACAAAACTTAATAACAAACACAATTTAAAGTAATCTTTAAAAAAAGAAACTGTACATAGAATATACCATTTTTTGCAAACACCTCTTAAGACTATACACACATTATTGCCATTTTTTTTAAAATATGAAAACCTAGTCTTTGAAAACAAAATTGACCATTCGTTACATTTCATCACATCAGCTTCGATTATTGCGGCTGGTATGCTCACCCCTTGCTATTTGTGCCCATTTAACACCCAAATGTCGACTTTCCCATATTGTTATTCTCTTTAAAAATCTTTTTGTCCTTCTGCTGAAAAGTTCAGAGTCACATGTGTGCTTTGATTTAAATATGTGCTTCAAAAACACAGGGGAAAAAAGGGAAAATTCTTAATTTACCTGATCCTGGAAAGTTAAAAGCTAAAGAACTTTTTGTGTATATGTACATCTGATATTACCATTCTTATGATCTGGATCAGTTCTATGGCTCTTTTAAAGTAATAATTCACCCCCCAAAATATGAATTCATTTATTCAAAAGATTCTTAAAATATCTTTTTTTCATGTTCCACAGTAAAAATTATAGAGGTTTTGACAAAACATGAGGGTGAAGAAATTATAGAATGTTTTTAGTAGGGTGATTAATCCTTTTAAAAAAGTTCCTCAGTAAGTACTTGAAAAAAAAAAAACAACAGGCTGTTGGTTTTAAAATCCCATATCATTCATTTATAAAAGTTGTCTCCATCTCAATTGAATAATCTGTGCATTCAAACACTTTAAAAATAAAGAAAATTGCTTTCATAACTGTTACTGAGCCAAACACATGCATCCATTTACAATTGCTGTAAATGACCGCCATTTTGTCATACACAATATTATTACAATTGGTTCCTGAAAAATCTAATATTTGAAAAGTACCACATCAAAAAAGAACCCCCGAGAAACTTCAGACATTTTCTCTCGCCACACAAACTCGTTTCTATCTAATAACAGAGGAAGTATAAAAACAATAGAATCATACAATAGGTAGCCAGGTTTGTCCATGACTACAAATTCATATCCAAGAGCGGCTCAGGGTGTATGAAACTACATTTTATATCCCTTCACAACAAATGCAAAATCCACCACAATCCTCTCTAGGCATCATATCTGGAATGAGTACAGCTCGACGGGGTACCCAGCCCCATTCAAATATTGCTAAGAACCAAAGCTCTGACTTAAGTACAACTGTCAGTTTTGAATCAATAAGTTACAAAAATTAACACTACATTAAAGACAGAAAATGTAGATTACTTAAGGCCCCATCGCTTCAGGTTTCAATCGGTCTTACGATGGTTTCACGCCGGCACGAAGAACAGAACAGAAGCAGCGCTCAACCATATTGCTATCCCACGTGCAGCATTTTGAGCACCCAACTAAACCGCAGATTTTGTAAAGACTTGGCTGTAATGCTTAAGGTACATTAGCATTGCTTTACTTTCATGTAAGAGATGTCAAGAAGCTTAATTTATTATTACATGCATTTAATTGAAACTGGTTTCTTTTGCGTTTTTGTTGACTTTGTTTTGCATGAAGTGAGTTGATAAAAGGAAGGCAACTGCTATATATGTTGTTGAGAAGAATACGGAAAAAGACTTTGGGTTCACTCTATAAAAAAACGAAGGAATAAATATAGAATGAATATATATCATATCAAATAATGGTATAAATTAATATATTTCATAAAAATTAATAAAACTTGTTTTGCAAGTTTGGGCAAAAAAGTTATTTCTATTACATAATACTCTAATTACAACACAGTGATACTCAATGAACTCTTTGGAGTTGCTCATTTTTCTGTGGAATTTGGCCATAATTAATACATTGATGTGACGTTAGAAGTGAAGCAAAAATAGATTCAGGGGCAAAAAGGTTGCTGCACTGACGCATCTGATCTGCTCTGTTCTGCCACTGCGGTTGGTTTGAATGCTCTAATTTCTTAACATAGGTACCTAAAGAAACAACAGGCTGATTACGTCCTGCTTACACGTACAGTGTGACACCGACATTACTGAAACCAGATTAATAGGAAAAAGTGAGTTTTAATATTGCTTTCTCAATATCTAGTGAGTTTATGAAAATGAAATCGTACATTTGCGAATTTAGCAGCTGCTTATGATTAAGGCCTCTGGTTTGACTGACATAATTAAAGAACAACCTGGAAATATCTATGTGGCTGCTTGTTCACAAACTATTTGAAATGAAGTGATATGAAGCCCTAAAACTATAATTTCATTTGATCATCATTCTCGAGACACGGCCCCGATCCTGAATTAGAAGAGGTCAAAAGTTAGCAGCCTAATAACAAAGTGTCCATTCCTTAAACATTGCTTGAGAAGTGCAACTTAAAGCTGCTGTGTAATATTATAAAATTACTGACTGGTTTTCCCGACACGCCATGTTGTTCTTCAGGGTTTGGACAAGCAGTTAGTCCCACCCCAAATTACAACTATGGCTATGGCCTGCACAAATCTCACACCTCACATTGTTTAAGACTGCAGGAGCACAACCAAAATCAGTTATTTCTGAGCACAATCTGTGCAAAAAACAATGCCAAACTGAGCAAGCACTTTCTTGTGTTTAGTCATCTTGTCCAATTTCACTTTAGGTTGCAAATGGTCACTCGGGTTTAAAACGATAGTAAACAACTTCACTTCAGGAGGTACTTATTTTATCTAACAAGAGGAAATGAAAAGCCCAACTTTTTCTACCCAAAAACTTCAGGAAGTGCACCGTGAGAGTGTGAGTCAAGAATCGTGCCATTATTGTTTATACACAGTGTGTATACATATAAAGCTGACCAAAACAGAGAACAACCCCAAAAGTCAATGACACTCAAAATAATCACAAATGCAGAACAGTTATTAAGAGCACAAGCGAAATTAACAACCGGCCTATTGTGACACTGGTTGAGTGTTTACAAAGCAATTCCCACAAATTTTGCCATTGGATTAAAAAGCTGATTTTGAAAGACGATTACATTACTGTAACTTTAAGCACTGATTGCAAACAGATGTTTGATATTAATGTCTGTTTTACAGATGAACAGAGAGACCCCAGTGTGCTACTGCTGGAAGTTCGAACAAAGGGAACAAAACAAACGTCCATGCTGAAGTTTGCAGGTTCTATGAGGCAAATGCTAAACGCTTCTTTCATCTAAAAGTAAAAAAGGTAACTTAAGCACATTTCAAACATACCTCAAAAAGGAGGTTAAGATTGTGCCGATATGATGCTTGGATTTTAAAATCCATTAAGTGTAATAATAAGAGCACAGATTATTTCCTGTGTCTGAAAGCAGCTGGACAGAATTCCATAGTCTGACATTCTCTGCAAGCAGCTTGATCCATCTAGAGAATTTCAGAAGCATGATGGGGAGGCAAGGAGTAAATGTAGGTTGTGTGTGCGTGTGCGCGTGTGTGTGTGTATATTGAAACAGCTTGGGTGATTTGGAAATATGTGGAATAACTGGAACTCGGAACCGTGCTGGGAATGATGTGGTATGACGATTGGGAACAGAACGGATCTTAAGGAGTCTCACAGAGGCAAGAAACGCGTGGTGTGGAGGAGAAGCGGGTTCAGGTCCTCGGCATGAACAGCACGGTGTAGAGAAGGCTCTGAGGCACTCCGTTCGATTTTTGGCAATAGATCCTGGACTTGCTCAATGCTCACCAAGATCTGAAAAATTTCAGAGATATACAAGAGTGTAAAACATGCTTTGTCCAACAGATGCTTAAAATGCTTAAAACTTTTGTCACCTGTGGAAAGAGGGGCCGTTCGTCCCGTTTGAATTTCAGACAGTCGATGATGAGCCTCTTCATTGATTTAGGGCAGTTGCTAGATAATTTACTGAGGTCTGGTGACAAGTACCCACGTCCCACCATAAAAATAATCTGCAGAACAATGCATAAATATCAAACCCAGCAACTTAATCCACACAAAACAAAAGTCCATAAATTGTAAACAAAGCAAATCTTAAAAGCGTCATACCTGGTCCCTGTTATTTATATTTGAATAAGGCAAGGTCCCAGACATCAGTTCATAGAGCACCACTCCATAGCCATACACATCAGACTGGAAGGTGTATGGGTTAGTGTCCTGCATTCTGATCACCTCAGGGGCCTGATGAACAACAGAAGAGTTCACAGAATTGTTAAACATTCATAATTTGCGGAGGAACGTTGGCTGGTGAAAGCGAATACTTACCATCCACAGGATGGAGCCACTTGGTTGTTCAACCTGATGAGAGCCACTCCAGCGAGACTTAACCGTGGCCAGCCCAAAGTCACCAATCTTAACCGTCCAGCCCTCGTGCAAGAAGATATCTGACAAATGAGCTCAAGATGAACACAGCACAAGTTTCATTCCAGCATCAATTGCGAGAATGTGTTTTCTTAATCTAAAATAACATAAACTGATAATACAGAGATGGAAAGTTACACAATAGGAAGGATCCAGAAGTATACAGTTTATTATAAGTGTGAACTAAATAGTCAGGGTGCAGAAGTGCTGCCATCTGCTGGTAGGACATGTGGTCAACATCTGGGCTTTTCTTGGCACACATTTCTCACAATACAAGAGCTCTGCTAATGTATCATAGAAGGATACTGTTAGATTTCAAATCCCGGTGAATTATGTTCTTGGCATGAAGATAACTGTTAAAGAAAAGAAAAGTTTATTATATAGGTAAAGTCAGGTTAAATTATCATCAACAGGTCAATGCAGCTGATTTTTGTTATTGAGCTTCAACACTAAACGCAAGGCAAAAAACTTCTTACTCCATGCCCTGTGCTGTCTGGCGAGCAACATCAATGCGTCGCATGGTGTCAAACTTGGTCTCTGTAACGTGCAGGTGACGGTAAAGACTGCTGCCTTCACACCACTGTGTGATTATGGCAAAATTTGGCTTTGTCATAAAGCCCATAAAAAGCAGAATGTTGACATGGCGTGTTTTCCTGAGTAAAGAGACCAAATAAAAATAGAATATTAAAACTAGACACATTTATTAGCATACCCACAAGTGATATATATATATATATATATATATATATATATATATATATATATATATATATATATATATATATATATATATACACATGCATACATACATACATACATACATACATACATACATACATACATACATACATACATACACACACACATGTATTTGAGAGACCATCAACACGCTTTTAAAACATTTTATTCGTTAGTTAAAGATGTAAAATATGACTAACCTTAAAACCTGCATCTCATTTTTAAAGGCTTGAAGCTGTTCTGGTGTGGGGTCTGTCACTTTAAGAATCTTGATCGCCACATCTCCATGCCACTTGCCTTTATAGACGGTCCCAAAGGAACCTGTTCCAATCCTCTTGATCCTTGTTACCTCCCGCGAATGCACCTCCCAGTAGTAGCTGGAGTCTCTATAACCTCCACGGTGCTAAAAACACCAAGAAATATCAATACAAAAATGCTGACTGTACGAAACAGAATAACTTACAAACATCTTAAAAGGAAGTACACACTGACCACTTTCTTTTTATCATCAGATGATGACTGCTTTCGTTCCTTGTGTTCAGAAGGGGATTTAGGAGGTCTTCTTCCAGGCGACCCTATGTGGGGAGGGCTTGTGGAAGGCTTGGGAGAGGACTCGGATCCTTTTGATGATAAAACATGAATCAAACCCACGATCTTTACACATGATAATGTGAAGATAGATGTGTGAGTGTGAATGATGACTAAGAAACAAAATATATATGAAAGTGTTTTCGTGTAATGGCCAAACATCAGATCAAAAAAGGCAGAAACTGAACTCACCTATTGTGCTGGTTTTTAATGGCTCCTGAATGAGAGTGAAAAGAAATAAATAAATGCATGCAATGACGGAAGACAGATGAATGTGATGCATACAACACATTTAATAATTTTAAACACTTTTTTATGTTTGGACCAATTGAGTGTTGACTCTCTCTGACCTCCATTAGGCCAGCAGCTCCAGGATCCAGCGTGCTGACCATGTGGACGTTTGGTGTTGAGGTGGAGCGGTGTCTCTGGAGAGACTGACTATCCTCACCTCGCATTAAGAGGTGAAAGTTCGGAGACAGCAATTCCTCCCTACAAACGACAAAACATAAATTTTCCTAAGGACTAATCAACTAGTCCTTAATTAATTAATTACATATATCTAAAGTTAAAACCTACCCAGATTGATCTGAGGTTAGCGATATGTCAGGTATGGGAGGTATGGAATCTTCTGTACTTGAAATACACCTAAGACCAAAAATGTTTATTTTGTTGCTAAGATGCTAAATCACCTGCAACATGGATAATTTTGAATGCACTTGCGAGACACAAACCGTTTCATGGTATCCATGTCCACACATACAGTAGGAACTTTACTGCTGCAGTGCTGGTGAAACTTATAGCCACATGTCTGACACCTGAAGCCATTGAACAAGAACTTGTGGCAGAAGTCACAGTATGCTAACTTAAAAAATGTTTTCCGAACCTGTGAACACAAGAATGTGTACAATACTATTTGTTTATGTTCCAGAATTGATACATGGAGTTCAAAAGAAAATCTAAGCCCTAAAAACGAGAACTCAGCCCCGCTCCCATTTAAGTTCTGTTGCGCAATTACACTTACAAAGTTGTGCATGGTAAGGGGAACATCATCTAGCACTTCAACCAAGAGTTCCTCCCCTACAAGGGGTGTGATGTCAGTGTTCCATTCTGTAAGCCTCTTACGGCTGGCCAGAAGAGGAAAGAAAAACAAACAAAAATGTAAGCATCCATTAAAAGAGACATTTTGTCATTTTGGTTTGAAGAGTCTATGAAACTGCATTCATGTAGACGCACCCTTCAAGAAGCCGAAAGACGGCACAGCAATCCTGGCTCAGGCCTCTGACTTTCAGGGCTTTGCCTAGACTATCATAAACGGTCTGCCCAGGTCGAACATTTACCTGAACATACGATGATAAAACGGTATCCAAGTAAGACAAATCAAACAAGATAAAGTAAATAATAATAAATATAAAAGAACCTTACCACTGTCCGCTGCTTGTTAGGGAGGTAGACACGGATGGTGCCCCCACCTCTGGGCATGTCCTCAGGGCTGGTTTCCCCTGACGAGGAACAGGAAGAGGTGGATGACATGATGTCCGCAAAGGGGCAGTGAGGGCCTGGCAGCACTGAAACTCAAGCCTTAAGAAAAATTCACACAAGCAGGATGGAGCCCTCATCTGGAGCCTGGTAGTGATAAGGAAAATGCTAATTCAGTATAAAATGTTGCTACTTTGAAAAATCTAATGTTTAAGATGTTCTTAAATGTTGACTACATTTCTGATGAGAAAAGTATCTTCCTTTCAGCTGTTTTATAACTAGAGCAGTCACAATTATTAAATATTTGCCTGCGTTAAAGGAATAGTAGACTCAACATTTTCCTTTGCTTATGGTTTTGTTTTGCTAGGTCACTATTAACTCACACAGTGTTCTTTGTCTTTTTTCCTACTATGGGAGTCAATGGTGACCCATTGCGCTACAAACTTTCAGGTAACCAACATTCTTCAAAATATATTCTCTTATTAAAAAAAGAAAGACATTCGGGTTTAAAATGACAAGAGGGTTAATAAATTATGACAGAATTCTCATTTTGAGGTAAACAATCCCTAACCATTTAGTTGTAAAAAGCTTAAACAGAAAAAAACGTCATAACTGTCACCAACTTAATCTCAGGGTCTTTGATTTCTGGTAATCAATTTTGACATTCAAAATCCTCAAAACCAACACAACCCTACACCAAAAGGGTCTCGCCCCTTTTTTTGAAAGCTACGCCCCTCTTGGCTAATCTTGTCTCCACATCAAGACAAGACTCGTCCCTTACTACTGATTGGCTGCACAATGTTTTTGGAACCGACTTTTGAAAAATCATAGACCCTGCCTTCAATTTCAATGAATCATCTGCCAAATTTCATAATTGTGACAGGCATATTTATTTAAGCTTTAGCTGGAAGCCTCTCAAGGTTACAGAGTCCTGAAGCATATCTTTAATATAAGCACATAGAGACAGTAGGATATGAAGAAGAATGTAAGCAGTTGAAGATATTTTTGATTTTTTAATTGAAATCATTTTACAAGCTGAATAACAAAGAAACACTAAAAAAATTCCACACTCCTAAACAGGGCTTGCAACACCACAGAGATTATAACCCTTAGTTCACCCATAAATGAATCAAAAATTACTCTCTTTTCAGATTTTCCATTCCAGACCTGTACAAATTTCTTTTTTCTGATGAACATAAAAAAGATATTTGGACAAATGCCCGTAAAAGTAACAGTTCTTACAGTGGCACCAAAGAACCCCAGAACATTTAGTTGTCCTACATTCTTCGAAATGGCAAAATGTCATTATTTTCTATAATGCTTGTCAATGGGGTCCAAAAACCGTTATTGTTATAAGCATTCGTCTAAATCCTTATCTGTCTGTGTTCATCAGCACAAAGAAATGTATACAGATTTGAAACAACTCAAAGGCGAGCAAATCATGCTATATTTTGGGGAGGTGGACCATCACTTTAAAACAAATGTCAATGTCAAACCCTAAACTGGTTCAGAATAGATCAATTCCAGTGATTTATTTAAAATGACATTAACAGTGTGGAAACAACTAGTATTTGCTCCAGGGCAATCTAACTATTATGAAACAGAAGCATAAGAAAATGCCATAAAGATATAGGGAATGACCTCGTGTTAAACAGTTTAAGCTACTGCATTCAGAATTCAAGAATTCAATTCTTATATCTTTAAAACGCATATAAACAAGTATTTTGAATTGAAAATGTTGTGCTATTGTAGTACCCTTTTTTTTCAAAATTAAACAACAAGAATGCTACTAGGGATGCTCCGATCAGGATTTTTGGAACTGTTATGACTACTGTTTTTTTTGTGATCGGCCGATACCAATGCCAATTTTGATGCATCAACTTTATATAACTGATTTGTAAGCTCTCTGATCACGTTAACCTTCCTCATATAAAGAAATAATACCGATGTTGCCTTTCTAATATTTTTGTTACATTTCTATAGCAAATATGTCATGAGTGTAATATAACTATTGTTCAAACAGAGCACTTAAATGACTACAAAAAGTAGTCCTTTCACATCATCATGTACGTCCTCAAGCTTTGAGGTCATCGATAGATATCGGTTCATAAAATCAGCAAAGCGAGTACAGATTGAGTCATAGAATGTGACTATCGGCCGATACCGATCTCGGGCCGATCCATCGGAGTATCCCTACATGATATGCCATCCTACTCTGGTAGAAGAACACATTAATACATTATTAGACAAACTCTTGTGCTTAGGTCAAGAGAGTGATTACAACTTCGGATAAAGGATCAACCACACATCTAACTCTCAAATCAAAATATATAGTTTTATAGATTTCAAAAAGATTTCAGAAGGAATCAGGTTAGTGATCTTAGAAAACTTGATTTGAGAACTTGAGAAAGATGATGGACATTTAACCTCTAAACAGGCCTTTCATCAAGTCATTATAAGTCACATTATATACATTTTCTTGTCACATCTGCTGCTGAAGAGAAGAGGACAAACACCTCCCATCCAGAAAGAGCAACCAGAGAAATGTGCATGAGCCTGCAGTCAACATGAGCTGGCTTCTTTAAGTTTAACACAGGCCACACACTGTTAGTTTACTCAAGAATATAAAATAATACAATAATGCACTTTTGTTTCCTTAAACACTGGTTATGTGTAGCTCCTCAAATCTCTTCAGGTGACCTAAGGAGGGAATGCTGTGTTCATGAAGCGGAAAGGGATTAAAAGCCTAGCAGCTAGCTAGCTTGTGTGGCTAATGTTGGCCAACCCTTCTGTATCACCATTGAAAATTATTCTACATTTATTTTCATTCTCGGTGCTGTAAATGACTATGAAGCACAACTTTGATAACGTTTCTGCAGACTACAATGGTCGTTAGCGAGGGTGAAGTTCATTTTTGCTATAAAGTAAATACTCACCTGAAGCGGCCATCTTGAATTCTCTCAAGTCGGATCAGCAAAGAATTTCAGGGAAAGCGGAACAGCGAAACCTCGCACGATGATTGGACGGGATTTGTGATCCGCGGCGCTGATTGGTCAAGGCCGACAGAGCAGTATGGAACGTGAAGGGGCATGTGCTATAATAATTATTTTACAATTATTTTTAAAGATTAAAGAACTGTTTTCCGAACACATGCTTTGTTGATTGTGCAACTGTATTTATTAGATATTAATATAAAATTGTGACATGAAACATTTGGTAAATGTATTGATTGGTTGTGAATCTATACAAACATTACAAACATGAAGCAAAACAAGACATTTATGTTTAAAATAAATCTCACAAAATCTACAAGGGTAACATTTGTTTTAATGTTTAGGAACCGACAAACATCGTTTGTTAAAATAAAACCACACACAGGCAACAGAGAGCCCCCCTCCCTGTTTTTTGGTGTCACAAAAAAATAACACACATTGTGGGTTGGTTTTAACTTGTGTCCATACTGAGCGACAAACACACATCTGGTTAATCTACACTCAAAAACTTCCTCTTCTTTGAAGTACGGGTATAAAAGTGATGCCGCCATTCCACATCGGCAGTATTCTCATTCTCCAGTGTGCCCAGTTTGATCATGTACACTGAAAAAACACATGAAGATCATTATTGAGAACTGGCAGATATACACTCACAGATATTAGTGTTTGTTGCATAACCCTCGGTTTACGACAAACAAAAGTGACTTACATTTCATTTCAAATCTGGGACCAATTTCACTCAACTCGATGTTCTTGTGGTCTGTTTTCTTGTAGGTGTGATGTCTGAAATAAAGTCGTTTTAATAAAAAATACAATTGACCACATAGCTTGCTCAAAAGACTCGCTACAGTTACTCACCGGAATGAGATGAAGTCATCTGTATTTGCAAACGTTATGACACGTTTGCTATCTTCTTTGGGTACCGGAAACAAATACTTCAGGATGTTGGATGCCTACGCAGAACATTAAAATCACAAACTCAGAATCAGACAGAAACCATGCAGCTACTTTTATCACGAATACACTTTAGCTTGTTTGTTTATAGTAAAGCTTAGTCTCTATATTTTCCTTCCCGATATTTACTGGATACTTAAAAGGTTTACAAGACAATGCAATTAATGTCCATGCAACCCTGTAGTGTTTATAAAATTATGTTGTGCATGTTATTTCCCTTCTCTTACCCTTCTGCCAAGACGTGATGTAAAGTTGTGAAATATAAGGTGAGGGTAGGCCTCAGACATGGTGCCAATATCTGGAACATCGTGTCTCATTACAACATTATATAAAGTGAAGTATGCCGTAGGTCCGAAAGGAAGGTGACACACCACCAATCCATCTAAAAAAGAAATGTACAATACATAAGAGATTTTCCAATCCAAAGCCATTATTAAAACTATCAAATAAAAACCATGGTTATACCCGGCTGTCCTCTTGTCTCGTGGATGATAACAAGGTCAGTGACGTTATTAGCTTTGCAAGCATGCACTAAGGTTTTGACCTCATGGTTTCCTCTGTTCATACGCTGGGCCCCAGGGAACATAAGCTTCATTTCCTGCAACAGAGTATCACCACATATGAAAAAAAACAGATACCATCTCCAATGTGTTTCATTTTCTCATGATGGAATCGCAAATACAAAGCACTCGTCTGAAGACAAAAATACCAGTACGTCTCAAGCAACGCATACTTTCGAAAACATCTTGAGTCTCGAGCTCGGGTCTCTGGATGTTGTGACCATGATTTTAGGGTCCTCCACTCCTGCCCACTTGTACTCATCATCCATATGAGAGCTGACACCTAAACACAAAACACAGTCAAGCAACAGAGCTCTGATAAAAGCACAAACACATGGGAGGGTCCACTCACCTTCTGCACCCTCATCATCAAACTCCACAAGTTTCTGTAACTCAAGAGCATCCTTCCGGACCTCAGTGGGTATGAGACGATTTTCTGCAGAGAATAAGAACAACATCAACATGTGACACTTTCATCATTTACAGGTCAGTGAAGATGAAAGGGGGGGGCGGGGGGAGTATACACACAAGTCTTACCATCTAAAGCACTTTTGAGCTTCTGTTTCTTCTCTTCAATGCTTCGCAATCTGTCCTCCTGCGCTTTTCTGTACAGATACTCCTTCCTCAGTCTCACTTCTCGCCTCAGCTACATACAAACAAGAAGTACACAACCATCTTAACACACAGAACTGACCACAATATCAGACTTTCCTGTTATACTTGACAGTGGCACTCCTGACAACAGGAGATTAAGTTCAGATTGTCAGATTTCAACACAAAAGTGCCACTACAGCCACTCACCATGTTGAAGATTCACACGTGTGGATGCGTTCACACTTCTCCTACAGCGGCACGACTTCCTGTTAGACGGTCCGCTCATCCAATCCCAAAGAGGTGACGCGAATTTCAAAATAAAGGTCCAAATCTGACAGTTCAAACAGTGTGAAAATCCCATTCCTGCTCATTAAGTTAAGTTTATCAATCAAATAATACTCAAGAGAGTGAATTTATATTTTCTAATAATATTACTCAAGAGAGTGAATTTATATTTTCTAATAATAGTACTCAAGAGAGTGAATTTATATTTTCTAATAATATTACTCAAGAGAGTGAATTTATATTTTCTAATAATATTACTCAAGAGAGTGAATTTATATTTTTTTAATAATGTATAAAAATTATACATTATTAATTAAAAAAAATACCATACTAGCTTACAATGAGAAAAATCCCCACTTCTGCTTTAAAGTGTCTCACATTTCAAAGGAAATTAAGCAAGCCTTAAAAAAAAATGGAAGAACTGACACCAAAAGTAACTATCTATGGTTGTGGCTATTTATTTCCTGTGTGTGTGTGTGTGTGTGTGTGTGTGTGTGTGTGTGTGTGTGTGTGTGTGTGTGTGTGTGTGTGTGTGTGTGTGTGTGTGTGTGTGTGTGTGTGTGTGTGTGTGTGTGTGTGTGTGTGTGTGTGTGTGTGTGTGTGTGTGTGTGTGTGTGTGTGTGTGTGTGTGTGTGTGTGTGTGTGTGTGTTTCCTCCCAAAGCACTCATAAAAGCAGCAAAAGCCCATAAACACTCACCATACATGCTGCCTTCCCATCATCAGAATGAATCTATTAACCATCTGTCTTCTCATGATAATAACAGGTATGAGACAAATCCAAACAATTACTTTTACCATTTACAGTTGTTATGTCTGGCTTTGTCATGATTATTAAATCTAACTGTTGTATAGCCAAGGTTTGTTCAAAGGTTGTAATAAAAATGAGTTGAATGTGTATTTGCTCCACAGGACACAGCACATCAGAATATGCCCAGAGACTAACCTGTCACTATGAGTCTGTAAAGAATGTCACTGACATGAGGATATGGTGCAAGAGAGATGTTAAGGATGAACACTGCTGCACAGGGTTTGCATTCAGGCCAGGTGTCACTCTTTTGGATGATGGTAAAATAAAGGTAGAAGATGATGGAAAGGCCTTTGTTGTATCCGTGTCCACCTTGACCCAAGGAGATGGAGTCTACTGGTGTGGGCTTATGGATAAAGACAGGAAATCCATTGTTAAACTGAGCGAGGATTACTTTTACAGTAAGCTTTCAGACTACCTTGGTTGACATTTTTAAATTGAACCTTGTGTTTGTTTTCTGGTTTACTAAGTGTAATAGGGATTATGTTAAATAGAATATATAATTTGTTTAATTCCTAATTTTTTTATTCATTTAATTTTTTTATTACATTTATAAGAATGACTACAATTATTTATTCATTATTTATGAAGGTATTTAATTTCATTTGTTAAGATTGAGAATATCTGTTTCAGCTCCTCTAATCTTTATCTGGTCCGTACTCCGCTGGATTATGTTTCTTTTGCTTGCTTTGATTTTCATCTCAACCTCCATTCATATAAACAGTAAGTGCTCACACATACTGTTTATTTACCATGATAAAACATTTACTTTATCGTTAATTTTATTCATAAATGATTTGTATGATTACATGTTTTATTTCATTTCCTTATTTAGGGACATATGGATTTAAAGAAGTAAGATTTTACTCTTTTGGCTTATTGAATTTTTATGATCATAAAATAAAAAGCTATTTTAACAGAATCTTACTTTTTGCAGAAGAAATATGACGACATTAAGATGCAGGTGAAAGAATAAAGAAGCTACATTTGCTGAAGACAAAAGAAAACCGGTTCGGTCTTAATTACATGTGTAAATAAATGTGTTTGTCCATGTATTACAGTCACAACTCATTAATGTTTTCTTTTAAATTGTAATGCTATTGCTTTTCATTACATCTGTTGCATTAAAGACTGCGTAAGTCATGCTTGTCTGTGAAATGAAATGCATATTTATTTAATGTGACTTTTTTAAAATTATAGTACAGGAATACAATACAAAAAGAAAGGTATCAACATATTCTATTGATTTTGTATTAAATTTACGCTTCAAACAATGCCATATCAACCAAACATTATTTCACAAATAATTAAATTATATCAAAAAAGGAAATGACAAAATATTACTTTATAAGACTTTTTGTAAATCACCATCACCATAAACCAATAATAGGTCAAAACAGATGGAGTGCAACATTTTAAATTACAAAAAAAATTAGGTAGGACAAATTCTTGCATAACCACACAGCAGTTTTTTTAACAAATTTTGGCCTGCTAGATTGCTTCACAATCTAGTATTGTATTTTAGTTTACTTTAGATTATATCCTCATTCAAAGAGTCTGTGAATTTATTTCTTAGTAAATTTTCTACTTACTACCATTCTGAGATAGTGCCTACATTACAACCATTTCTTCATCCGATCTGGAAGCATTAACCATTACATTCCTCAAATATATGTTTTAAAAAATCAAACTCTTACCATGAATACAGTATAATTTTGAAACACTAAAGACACAGCAAAACTCCTAAACATCTATACAAGGCGACAAAAAGCAATAAAATATAAGAAAACCATTGTTTTGAGTAGTGACATACTTTGGAAATGCCATCCAACTTCAAAAATATAGAAAACAAATCTAAACAAGCATGTAAACATCAAGAAAAGTCATGGTCATGATTATGTCACAATTCATTGCTATCTGAAAAATATAAAGGCAATATAACATGCAACATGTAGAAGATTTGCATGGCTTTTTCATTTATTGCAGATTGAGCTCAAAGTATTCGACCCCTCCCCAACCTACTCCAGATACGCATGGTGGGTTGAGTGTTTGTGGCAATTGAAAAACCAATGTGTAATATTTTAAAATCTGACAGTAAATGAATAAATTCTCCGTAAGATAACTGTAATTTGCTGGCTGCCAAATAAAGCATGTGTTGTTTCAGACAATGCTTGTTTTCATGTTTTATTACAAGCTTGTGGCACCACTGTACAAATGCTTTACTACCAGGGAAATGTTTTCAGTCTAGCGTTACAATGCCTCATAGTCACCCTCTTCTCTTGGTTCTAAAGCTTCTTCACCAGCCAGAAAAGCTTCAAGATCATCTGTTTTCTTGCTTCTTGATTTTCTTTTTTTTCTCTCCTTTTCATCTCCAGTCACTCCTGCCTCGTCTTTTTTCTTGTGTTTGTGTTTCTTCTTGCTGCTCTTATCATCCTCCTACAACGAAATATGAAACAGTCAAGACACCACAGGTGCATTTATGAATGGTAAAAACAGAGTATATTTCACCTCTTTACTCTTCTTTTTCTTTTTCTTCTTTTCCTTTGAATGCTTGCTGTCTTTTTCTGTGACAGAAAAAAACGGATCCTTTAGTTTGTTACTTAAACATAAAAAAACAGAGGAATGTTTAAGCTGTAAGCTAAGAGAAGCTGTGTGTTACAATGATAGAGATCTGAAAAAAAAAAAACAATTTGGTTCACCCAATCAGAATGCCAAGTTCTATCAGCTTTAAATCATACCACATAGAGAAAGTTGGTTTCCTTTTAACACATTATTTAAGCAACTTGCCATCTTGCTCATCACTGCTGTCCTTGTTTTTTATTGATTTCTCCTCAATACCAAGGCCAAAAAGGTCTTCATCATTCTTGCTTTTAAAGGAGACCACAGTAGGTTTCAAGGGCTCAGGGATCTTAGCCGTGGTGGTGGTGTCATCATCGGAAAGATCAGGAAGATCATCTCTTAAAGGGAAAGAGACCTTAAGCAAAAAAAACATCTGGTTATTTAAGCTATCAATTCCATCTAGTCACATGACTAACTATGATGTCATCAACTATGATGTCACCTTAGTCACTTTCTGCACAACTTCTTCCTCGCTCTCGAAATCCGGGTCATCCATGACGAATGAAAGCATCTGCTTTGCCACCGGTGCTTCTGGATCTGTGTCGGAAGACTCGGCCTGAGCTGACCCCTCTTTCTTTTTCCCGACACGTGCTTGGGACTCTGCAATGCCTTCTAAAACTGATGCTGTTTGTTGTGGTTGTGTAGCGTGTACTGGAATTGGGTGAAGCATAGACGTCTCTATGTTTTCACTGATGATGTCATCCTGTGCCTGGATTAAGGGGTTTGCTGGTTGCGGTTTGCCCTCTACTGACAATGAATCCAAAGCGTCCCTAAATGATCAATGAATATTATTATTACCATGACAGCCATACAGTTATTCAAGTTAGTTTTAATCATATTTTAATAATAAATCTAGCATATGGTAAGAGCAGACTACAATGTACTTACACGTGTATCTGAAGTTCTAGATTAAAATCTTCATTCCCAGATACTATAGGTTTTGGACCCTCCTCATCACTAGAAAGAGTGATATCCAGGTTTCTATTAGTATCAGATGTTCTCGGTTCCATTTCGACATCATCTGGGTCCAAATCATCTTCAAACCCCGCGACCATGGGGTTACCCCCTCTTCCTTCACAATCACTAAAATAAACATGGCATAAAGGTAACTAATGATACATTCAATCCAAAAAGATCAGATACATTTTTATAAAAACACAAAAGCTAAGTTGATTTGAGAACCAAATTATGTTTCAATGATCTTGCCTGTCACTGTCTGCAATGCCTGTAGTAGGCGGCTGATTGTTCATGGCGTGTCTTGTGTTAGAAGGCAGACTGTCGTCGAGGAAGCTTTTGTCTAGTCCCTCATCTGGCACGAAATCATCCACACTCTGAACTGCAGGAGCAACAGCTGAAGCTGCTTGTTCTGACTCTATAAAAACCAAAGAAGCAAGATATCACATGATCTGTAAGAAGGAATATGCAATATCAAATAAAAAGAGTCCATTGATCCGCCTTTAACTGTAATAATTTTTTTACTCCAGTATTAAATATGGATATTTTCTTAGTTGTGGGTTATTTGATGTTCTGTGTTTTAAATGTGAGGACTTGAAGTTAACCAGCCCTTTATATACTTCTGGAATGTACAGTCTTGTGATTTTCTTTGGAACCACAATGCACCCTTATGATCTGCACGAGTCTTAATCCGTTCATTTTTTCCCATATGTGTGGCTCTAGCTGGAGGAGAACACTCTAAGAATGTGTGTGTTAAAGACTCTCAATGTCCCTATTGGAATTCACAGCGTCTGGTCAATCTTTTAAAAATGAGTCATGGTAAACATTGAAAATAAAGCTTAATATTTAAAACATTAAGTTCATTACAATTTAACAGAACTGTCAACCTGCACAAAATTTTGATTCATCAAGATAAGAACATTTTACACATTCTATCAAAATAGCTCACGTTCACTTGACACATTTAAATAGATGTGCATCATAGACCGCACAATCCCAAAACTCACCCTGGTTTGCATCTGAAGGCTCCTGGGAAGACCCTGTGCCGAACAGCCTGGAAATGAAGCTGCGTTTCTGGGGTTGAGGAGCAGATGTCTGTGCTGGAGAAGATACGGCCGGGACGGGGTGAGCGGGAGAAGGGGAAGGAGAACAAGCAGGTGCTGGGGTCGAGGAAAGATTTTGAGGAGGAGGGGACGGAGAAGGTGACGGAGAATTTGCGGTCTGGGTGGAAATAGGGGGCTGCTGGGGGCTACAGGGGCTGGAGCTGCTGGTGGAGTATCCGCTTTGAGGAACGATAGGAGACTGCGAGCCAGAGGACGGGCTCTGTCCGTTAGCAGGACCGGGAGAGTTGTAGCCTTTGCCACGAGACTCCACCATTTCCAGGAAGCTGTAAGTTATAACAGACACCTACTGTATAGTAAATACAAACTGTAGCTTTCGTGCAGTACATAAGTTGTATTTGTATAGCATGATATTGATATTTGATTCTGAATGTCATGCAGGCGGTTTTCAAATGAGCATTTTAAGGCCTTACATGTCATAGTTTTGGTCTTCCGTCTCTTGCTGGACTGTTAGCTCCTCTAGCGTGGCATCAATGTCCAACTGATTGGTCTCTAGTTGACGTAACAGAGTCTCTCGCTGTGAGGGTAACACATCACAATACTTTTAGATATGACATAACGTCTTAACGGTTTCAAATTCGTAACTACAGTAAGAAATAGCTCACCCCCCCAAAAATTCTTTATTTTAAATGCAGGGTCTAAGATTTTTAAAAAATGCTATGGGACAGAGTCCAAAAACAAACATGTAGCAAATCAGCAGTAAGAGGTGTGTCTTTCCTTGATGTGGACAGGAACATTAGCTGAGAGCACCATGTGCTCATGTCATATGTGAGGGGCGGGGACAACAAAAAACGAGGTGAGACCCTTTTGTTGTAGAGGTGTGTTTGTTTTGGTGATTCAAATCTCAACATTGACTACCAGATATCATTCACCCTGCCTTTAAAGAACTGTTTTTAACCAAACAGTGATGACACCCATTCACATGCATTGATTTTGTGTACCTACAACAGAAGTGAATGGTTGCCTTTCTCTCAAACAGAAAAGATCTTTTGAGGAGACTAATTTATGTTTGAAGATGAGTTAATGACACTTTTCATCACTAAGTGAACTATCCTTTTACCTAGCCTAAGTAGCAAAGCATGAGGAAACTTGGTAAGACCTCTAAGGTCACATGACATAGCTCAAAAACTATCATATAAACTATTATATGCAAGGAGGATGTTAAATGTGAGGTTTTTATGTATTTCTGGGTCTGCAGGAAGTGTTTACAGAGATTTTCACTAAAGCAGTAACACACTCACCTGAAGCTGCAAGAATGGAATGTTAAAAAATCGGTGCAGATATTTCAAACCGAAGCCGTTCTTCATAGAAGATTCTGCATAATGGATGTAGGAGGAGCCAAGAGGTCTGCAAACCGTGGAGATACCAAACACCAATTTCATTCTTTTCCATCTTTCAAGTAATTTGGTTAATATTGTAATAAACTAGCATTCAATACAATAATATAGCGTTCATCACTGTCAATTCATTTCACAAGTAAAAGAAAAAAAAAAAAAAAAAAAAAAAAAGCAAGGATCTAACCTGTTAAGGCCAGCAATGAAGTCACGGATATCATCAGGTAACACAACCCTGTGTTCTCCCATGTCACGGTAATTACCGAGCACACATACAGGCACGTGATTGGGCACCTTAGGCAACTCACGCAGAATGTAGTTGTAAGTCCTACAGAAGCATGTATCAGGGTTGTTTATTTAAGCGGATATAAAGGTTTGTTCATCTCATATAACTGTAGAAAGCAAGTATACAAGGTAAAATCCACAATTTGAGAAAACAAAAAACAGCCTACAACTTTATATTAATAATTATAATAATTTCAGTAGTTATTCAGAATCCCCAAACTACACAATACCACTTTAGATCCATCACAAACCTGAATAATTGAGTGTCTCACCCACTAGTGTGGTTCACCTACCACTGTTTAGTGATGTCAAACATCAAGATCACACCATTGCAGTTCTTATAAACATCCAGAAACTCAGCGTCCAAAGCCATTTCACTCTCTGTCAGCTAAGGCCAGAAAAGGATTTAAAGGAAAACACTTCAATTCGTTAACAGAATAAAGGGTTAATCCTCAGATAGACAGACAAAATAAAAACAAATTATAATAATAAAATAAATGATTTACCTCTTGAGGTTCATTTTCCAACTTTAATGTTTCACCCCTCTTTTTCCCCTTGCCTATAAAATGATTAATAAAAAGTGATCAACTTCAAACTGGTTTGCAGAAACATGATGCAATTAACTGGGTTTCAAAGGCAGACAAGTTTGTGGCATTTCCTTTCAAACAGGAACTATGTGATAAGAGTTGACGTTCTGTTCACACCACACTACATCAGCAAATGACACATTGGGCAAGATGCATTTGCAGTTTTTTCCCACACACCTGGTCAAAACCAAATGTTTGCACTCAGATACTATGACAAACAGACACTCAAGCACAAGCATTTCACAGCTTTGGTCTACAATCTATGAGGTTTCTCACCTACACCTTCAGGAAGTGGGATTTTTTGGCCTGGTTGGATAGCAGGTAAGAAAAATACCATTAATATAAATGACTGGGGTACGTGAAATGGCTTTATGTATGACTATTAGAATGAGATGAATAATGTAAATGCAGCATACACTATTCATTTTTAAAGGGATAAGAGACATGAAACATACATATAACATACATGTCTTATACGATGTTCAACTGCTATGAAATAATAGAAATCAATGTAAATAGAGCAGTGGAGACATACCTTTATCCACCACGTCCCACACCTCCACCTTCACAACATCATCAGTAGCTGAGGAGAAATTAAAGTTAGAAGTGAATAAACTTGGAGGAAACTGATGTCACTTTCCATGGCATTTACATTTTTTTAAATTACAAAAATTCAAAGACCAATTTATAGAATATTTTCAGTCTTCCTGAATTGACTTTTTATAGTTAAATGTTTATGCAAAATTTTTATTTTTGTTTAATTCTGTGAATATTGTGACCAAACTTCTACCATATTTCTACTTTATTTGCAGACAATGAAAACTGGAGAAATAGCTTTAAAGAAAGATGCTCAGCATTTTTTGAGACACAAATACTGCAAACAAAAGTAGTTTATTTTTACTTTTAAGCAATACAAAAGTGAAAGAGAAGGGTGAATTATCATGTGCTTTTACTTTTCCCTAAGGCTTTAAATATTCTGTTCTGTGGTTCTCTGTTCTGGTCTCTGTTTGTGCAAACCTTAAATGTTATCGGAACCCATCAGAGAGAAAACAATACTAAAAATTTCATAATCTGGTTCCTTTAAGAAAAACACATGTGCTCGATAAATGATAAAGCTTTGTAATCAGATACAAGCATTGCCAAGCCTGCTAATAAAGTAAAATCATTTAATACAGTGAACACACACTCTAGCAAACTCTAGAAATCACTAGGCCTTTAATGTTATACTAATTAATTCTATCATCTACATCAGTCTACATCTATTCAACCTTAGTTTGATTCAGTTCAGTAGCATCTCCTTTACCTGGATGCAAATCTATTTTAACATAAGAAGCATGAATAGACAGAAACAAAAAATCATTAGGGAACTTTATTTTTCAGACCAAAGTGAACAGGTGCATTTCTAACATTATGCATTGTTTAATGTTATTAAAGAGGAAGTTCACCAAGAGAAGTATGTAAACATTAATATAACTATTTGAAATTCTGTCCTCTGCAGAACATAAAACAAGATATTTTAGAGAATGTTGGTAAAAATACCCCTTCACTTGTATGGACACAAAACTAATGCCATTTTTGCTAGATTTTGCCCGCTTTCATCAAATATATCCTCATTTGTGTTTTTTTAGAACAAAGAAAGTCATATGAGAGTGAAATGACAAGAGGGTGAAAATGATGACTGTAAAAGTACATTAACATTCCTTTTAATTGATATGTTTCCCAAAATAATGTCCTTACTCTTGTAATTCCAGTGGATACTAGTGGCCTGGATCTCCTGAGTGGGGATGTATTCTTCCTGAAACTTCTTACCCTGGAGCCGATGCCACAGAGTGCTCTTTCCTGTGTTTCTATCTCCTCTGATAACTATTTTCACTGTAATGCATCAACAAAATACAAAACATGTCAGAGCATGTGATAACAACCTTATCTCCATCACAGCCCCTGCGGCTTAGATAACAATACACACAGATTTGTTATAACACGTTGGCCAATACTGTGATAAATTTCAGTCTATTTTCAATTCACCCGCCTGCTTTTCTCGACAGATGAGGTACAATAAAATAAATGTAATTTGCAGAAATCATTGACGACTTACTATTGTACTGAACTCCTTTGGCGAATCGTCTCTGTAAACTCTGGTTGATGGACTGTAGGCCGGCAGGGATGTTCTTGTCCTTGACCTGACCGATTGGTTCAGAGCCAACGAGCTTCTTTAAAGCGGAAAACATTTTGACTTTGCTTCTATATGCGTCTTATAAATATAAATAATCTAGTGTCAAACCTGCCCCTCTAGTGTTCTTTGTTCATCTGAGTGCAGATTGACAGTTTTCTTGCCATGCACATTAATCATTTTAACATATGTTTGGGGTGAGGTAAGGCAATGCTCCTTTGGAAGTGCATAACAATATATAGATGTTCTTATATTCAGAGGGTCATATCTGGATCCTTTGCTACAAAATCGTAGCGTTTGTGCAGTCCAGCATCACAAAATTTCTCATTCAAGTGCTTCTGCAGATCCTCATCACAAATATCTTCCTCAGGTTCCTACAGCACATAAGATAAAACATAAGTTGATGTCATTCATTACATCACATGAGCACAGCAGCTCAAATGTTGCTATGTGGTTTAAAGGTTAAAGTGATGCCCTGCATAACCTTTAATGTGCAGGGAATCTTTTTTTTTAAATGGAACATAGGAAAACCAAAGAGATCTGTCTAAGTAGAAAGCATTTATGAAGCCTAGGTAGGCAGCTCACTAGGTAGGCAGCTCACTGGGTAGGCAGCTCACTAAGTAGGCAGCTCACTCGGTAGGCAGCTCACTCGGTAGGCAGCTCACTCGGTAGGCAGCTCACTCGGTAGGCAGCTCACTAGGTAGGCAGTTCACTAGGTAGGCAGCTCACTAGGTAGGCAGCTCACTAGGTAGGCAGCTCACTAAGTAGGCAGCTCACTAAGTAGGCAGCTCACTGGGCAGGCAGCTCACTGGGCAGGCAGCTCACTGGGCAGGCATCTCACTGGGCAGGCAGCTCACTGGGCAGGCAGCTCACTGGGCAGGCAGCTCACTGGGCAGGCAGCTCACTGGGCAGGCAGCTCACTGGGCAGGCAGCTCACTGGGCAGGCAGCTCACTGGGCAGGCAGCACACTGGGCAGGCAGCACACTGGGTAGGCAGCTCACTAAGTAGGCAGCTCACTGGGTAGGCAGATCACTGGGTAGGCAGCTCACTAAGTAGGCAGCTCACTAAGTAGGCAGCTCACTGGGTAGGCAGTTCACTGGGTAGGCAGCTCACTTGGTAGGCAGCTCACTAAGTAGGCAGCTCACTGGGTAGGCAGCTCACTGGGTAGGCAGCTCACTAAGTAGGCAGCTCACTAGGTAGGCAGCTCACTAAGTAGGCAGTTCCCTAGGTAGGCAGCACACTAGGTAGGCAGCTCACTAGGTAGGCAGCTCACTAGGTTTACAGTCACTGACACTGAAATTTCTATCATTTCATAACCAATCATAAACACTTAAACATTCAAAACACATGCAATGACAAACATGTCCATATTTCGTATAAAGCTGCATTAATAAATATACGTGAAGCAGATATATGACAGGGTTATTTCTATACTAGCCTGCTAACACGGAAACTGACAAGCTGTATTTTTATATATTTCTTTAGTTGTTGTACTTACAGCGTAATTGCGGTTTATGCTTGACCTGAACGATTACATTCAGCGTCTCGCATCTTATGTTCCTGCCACACAGTGCAGAGTGTTCATGCTAATGTCTTAGCAGCTGTACAGAGCTCATGAATAATGAAATCTGTGCTGTGTGTTTGCTGCAACAAGACTCACATCCGTTATATTTCATAATAAAAGACACATCTAAGACGTCACACCTCTCTTCTCTCACAAACTTAAATAGATTCTTTTTTATTTTATTAAACTTTTTCTAAACCTCAGCCTAAACTCATGGACAATCCTTTTATTTTACAAAGAAGAGTCACGACTTATACATTTTTATTTTCAGATAAATGTATATTTTGGAAAAATTAACTCAATTAATTTCAACTTGTTGTTTTATCTTCACGGTCAAATAAAATCTGTTTATTAAAAATAAAGAAATTTAAATATGTTAATTATATTTCTCATTTGTAATATTGTTTATTAAACATGTCAGCAAGCAGATTTAAAACACATGTTTGATCTCAAATATATTTAATGTACAATCTCTTTATTCAATACAAACTTTTGTTGTGTATATTTAGGGCTGTCATCATAATTAATTATGGTTTATTGCATCCAGATTAAAAGTAAAAATAATAATGTATTACAAATGTAAATGTATTACATTTATCTTTTTGACTGTATGCATGTTGGTGCATGCGTTTATAAATGGATGATTATTATTCACAATACACAAACATACATTGTTAACACAAATTTTTATTCCGGATGGGATTAATCACAATTAATCGTTATGACTGTCCTAGTATCTTCAAACAACAAAACATCGGTAAGACAAAAACAAATGCCTTCAAGAAAATCAAGTCAAAGGAAATTCCAAGACAGAATTAAATGGATCAAAATAATAAATTCCTCTTCTTCATGTTTTCTCGATTCATCTTCAGTACTCAGTGTTCCTGATAGTGATTTTCTGAGCCGAATCAATTTTGTACTCTTTGATACCTGGGGGAATACATGGTAGAAAAAAAATGAAAAACGTTTACTGATATATGCGTTATATTTATATTACAGACATGCACAGGTGCACCTACAGTAACTTCTAAAATCTGTTTCTTACCCTGTGTCAGAGATCTGTCATCTGAGGAAATGTGCCAGTATCTACGATCGCTTTGACGTGCTTGTTCGTCACTCACAACACTGAGAAATGTCCCCCATAAGCTCTCCTCTGTACTGAAGCTGTGAGGCAAAGGTTAAAACTGTTAAAGTTTACAAAATAAGATTAAAATAACACATGAAGCAAATATTAGCTTTTTTTACAATATACTTCACTCACGTGAAACCACTTTGCTTATCTTGGAGAAGACCCAGGGCTTCAAAAAGTGAAGAGCCCACAGGGACATGAATAAAATAAACAGATGTTTCACCATTTGATTTAATGACTTCCACATCTAAAGAAACCCCTTCCTTGCTTGGGAAAACATCTGCATCCCTGTCAGCATCCAACACAAGAGTATCTAAACCCAGAAACAAAAATGTAGAGTATTGGGAATGTATGACAAAGTCTAATTTTGAGGTTATAACACACACATATATTATTTTCCTTAAAAATTATGTATGAATTCTTTTTAGCTGTAATTTCACATATTAAGGATAATGCCTAAATATTTTAGAATCTGTAGATATGCTTTATGAATTTAATAATTATACGGCGACAAGATGTCATTCTTTTCAACAAAAACTCTGTAGAGAATACGTCTGTGTTGTACGTACCATCCTCGCTGCGACATTCTTTGTTCTTCAAATAAAGGTAAGATTGTTGCTGAAGGGCAGGCAGGACCTGTGAGATGGCCATAGGGTCACTAAAGATTCCTTTTCTAGCATCCGCCCTTAAAGCCTCCAACGCAGAGCCAAACTCGTCCATCTGACTACCCATAGCCACCAAGGCCTAAAAACAGACAAACCTGAGCACTTCGGTTCTTGAAATACAATTGTTTTTTAGCTAGGGACATTTGTACAATTAAAAACTTCTTTACCTGCACTGCCAATCCAGTGCTGAACTCATTGCCCATATGTCCATCAGCTCTTTTAGAGTCAAGAAGCCTTTGCTTAATGGTGGCAAGAGCTCTGTCCAGCTCCTCCGCATTTTTTACAGAAGTTCCCTCATCTTTCAGACACTGGAGGGCCATTCCTGCCATAGCATGTGAATCTGAGGGAGAGATAGGGGAAGCGATGTTTCTACTGTACTCTGTGGTTACTTTAGGACGAGCAAAAATCTACTCTTCCAAGACATCAAGATGTTAAACTTACCCACACATAAGGACTCTCCAAGTTTAATCTGTCCATGTTCCACAGCATGGATGAGCTTGTGGCTGACATGAGTATTAACTCTAATCCCACTCACACACAAAGCCAAAATGCCTAGAGAATACTGATAGAAGCTGGTCTTTGGCCGGTGACTGACTGTGGATGAAAAAAAATTACTTTGTTAAGCCCCTACATCATCTACATCTAGTCATCAACAAAGCATCTTACATGCAATGTTCTGTTTCTCCTCCTCCATCTCTCTCTTGAGGTGAATAAGCACGGGTTCCCTCTCGTTATTGCCTGTGAGATACAGGCTATGTAGATCATGGCACGAAGACCTCAACGCTAAGATGTACAGGGCAAGACGCCCAACCGCCAACTCATTGTTTTGGAGAGATCTTAATGAAGTACACAAACAAAAAATTAAATGGCTGCTTAAATGCACCCTCCTCCTTCAAACAATACCAAGGAGTTTAGTCTGTTTCCATACTTTTGAATATCATCATGAAGCTCTGTCTTGAGGCGGTTAAGATGTTTGCTCTCTTTAGCTAGGTTATGGTGTTTTGAGAGACGCAGGGCGATGTGCACGCTGGGATTGGGTATGTTATCTTGCATGTCCACAGAACGCAGTAGCTGCTTATTGAGAGATAGGTGGGGTTCCTCATGATCCAATGCTGAGAAATCAAACATACAAACACATGTTAATGGTTTTCAATTTGGTAACTTTGTCTTGGGCAGCTCATTTCCTTAGGGATCAACTCTTTTTGGGCCTGTAGGCCCGAGCAAAAAGACTATACAAAGGTTGAATAGTTGATCTAGGTCCACTTTCATAGCAACATATGTTCCATTGACATTGCCTAATCCATAAAAATGTGGTTATTTCTGCCTTTGTGCAAACAGAGGGCAAAGAACAGAAGGAAAAGATTATCTTCTCAGCAAAACTTTTGCTGACAGTTCAAAAGGCAATGACCCAATAAGTATAAAACGGATTAAAGGGATAATTCTGACATAGTAACATTTCTGTCATCATTTAGTTGTCAGTTGTGTTCTGGTGGTTAGAGAGTTGGACTTGTAAGCAGAAGGTTGCAGGTTTGAATCCCAGTGTCAGCTGACAATGACTAAAGTGTCCTTGAGCAAGGCACCTTAACCCTGTTTGCTCTGCTGTGATGATTGACAACTACATAATACTGTAAGTCGCTTCGAATAACAAATCTGTTACAAATCTGCATACATTTATGTTAACCAATGATGTTTAGTGGAGGGATTGTTACCAAACAAGTGATTACCAATGACTACCGTTGTTCTAACAAGCACAAAATAAGTTATTTTTAAGAATGTAGGTCTTTTAAAATTCCGGGGTGCTTTCGACAACCAGTGTTATTTGTCCTACTATGGTAATAGATGGCAACCAAACGTTCTGTTCAAAATATCTTCCATGTGTTCGGCCAAACAAACACAACTTAAACGTTGGTGGGTTTTACACAACCTAAACGTGAGTAATTCATGACAGAATTCACATATTTGGGTACACTATCCCTTTAAGAAAGTTTTTGTTCAACAGCATAGTATTATAATGTATTGGAAAAACAATGGGGAAGGAATAGTAACATTAATGTTAATGTCAATGTCAATGTCACCTTTATTTATATAGCGCTTTAGACAAAATACATTGCATCAAAGCAGCTTAACAACAATAATTAGTAAACATTATTATTAATATAACCACATTACTTTTATAGGAATGGTGTTGCCATAAAAAAGCAGATCAGAGTATTGAGCAAGGATAACTTCACAATACATGTCTTACAAATAATAAACAAATATATAAAAATCCTTCAGAAATAATTATTTATTAATCAAAATAAGAAAATAAATCTTACCAAAAGGTTTCCCAGCAGTGAGCACCAGCAGCACACTCACAATGACCAGAGTCTCCTTCATTACTGTCATCTGAGAACATGTATGTAAACAATGTAACCAACACTATGCATAATTATATATAAATAAAACTATTTTATTAGCAATTGTTGTTTAAAACGATTAAGTGTATGCATGTTTTTTGTAGTGACATGAGTAAACAAACACGTGTCACCTAGCAGTTTCTTACCTTTCTTACTACACAGTACAAAGTTTGACTGTTTGAATAAACATGTGACTTTTAGCATCAGAGGAGGAGGAGACAGATACACATCCCGGGGTCAAAGAACAAGTTACTTATCTACAGAGATTTTTTTTAATATATATATTATTGACACTCTCTGTTCTTTTAACCTAAATAATCTTCACAAGAATTTAAAAAAAAAACTCCCCCCAAAAAACGTGTGTTTGTTTATTGTGACTCTAGTGCACTTCCGGTTAGAGTCCTGCGCACTACAAATCCCAGCAGCCCCAGTTCTGTCTCGTGCGCTGTTCTAGAAAAACGTCGTAACATGTAGGCTCACACAACTTCTGATGCAAACTGTCTTTAAGCTTTGTTACCACTTTCCTTTTTAAGCTTTTATGAAGGCGTGAGAGGTAAGTGCTTTTATTTTTAATGATGGAATTGATGAGCTGTTGTTTTGAATGTGTTTTGGCTTTATATCAGGCTGCAGTCTGCTGGCACATCATGATGCCACACCACGATGCCACCAAATGCCAATTATAGTAAGCTGGTATTGGTTAAGCTCTCAGGAGGGTAACTTACTTGGGTTGTCATGTCATGGCTTACAGGAAGTCATACATTTATTAGGGAGTGATTAGAGAGCACCACACATACTTAACACAAGAGATAGTTTTTATGTTGCATTTAATTATAAACCAATATTTTATTTATAAAACCTTTTTTTGCATTTGTTAAAGGATGAAGGTGCACCACGATATCAGACCATTATTGATTAAAACAGCAGATAATCAGGGCTCATATATCATGTCAATCAAAAGGAAAATGCCAGAAATGTGTGCTGGGTTTATAACATGTTTAGAAACAACACCATTTTTAATCTTTATAGTTATTGCATGAATTAATAATAACATTCAAGTGATGAAATACTAATTTCACATTTAGAAATAAGTTTTTTAGTATTGATGGAGAAATTTAGTATAGGTGCATCTCTGAGTTGGGCTGCCAAAATAAATAATCAATACAAACCAATTTCTAATAAAACTACAATAATAAAGTATATTATATAGTGGTTAAATATATTTTATTTAAAACATTTTTACTTTTTAATATCTGGAGGTAAAAAGGTAGAGATGCCCCACTATATCAGACCATAATTGATTAAAAAATCAGATAATCAGGGCTCATATATCATGTCAATCACAAGGAATATGCCAGAAATTTAGTATATGTGCATCTCTGAGTTGGGCTGCCAAAATAATCAATACAAACCAATTTCAAAACTACAACAATAAAGTATATTATATAGTGGTATAATATAAAGTATTAAAGAAACATTTTAACTTTTAAATATATAGAGGTTAAAAGGTGGAGATGCACCACTATAGCAGGCCATAATTGATAGATTAAAAAAGCAGATAATCAGGGCTCATATATCATGTCAATCAAAAGGAAAATGCCAGAAATGTGTGCTGGGTTTATAAAAAGTTTAGAAACAACCAATTGTTCAATGTTTAGTGTCATTGTATGACTTAATAACATGAAAGGGAAGAAATGCTAATTTAATATTTAGAATAAAGATTATTAGTATTGATGGAGAAATTTTGTATATGTGCATCTCTAAGTTGGGGGCCAGGATTTCCAATAATCAATACAAGATCATTTCTATTAAAACTACAATAATAAAGTATATTATATAGTGGTATAGTGTATATAGTATTAAAAAACATTTTAATTTTTAAATATATAGAGGTTAAAAGGTGGAGATGCACCACTATATCAGGCCATAATTGATAATTATAAAAGCAGATAATCAGGGCTTATATATCATGTCAATCAAAAGGAAAATGCTAGAAATTTGTGCTGAAAGGGTAAGAAACACAACTCACTTGATGTTCAATGTTTATGTCCATTGAATTGATAACAATTACATGAAGAAATAAGTTTATTAGTATTAATGGAGAAATATAGGATGGGTGCATCTAGTTGGGGTGTCAAAATAATCAATGATAATCTAGCTAATTTCTTATTAAAACTTAAATAATATTTATTATAAACTGATATAGCATATAAAAAAGTCAAATGCACATAATAAAAAATCTTATAATTAAACTAAAATAAGAAAGCATGGGTCTATGACTTTTCAAAAAGCTCTCAAAAAATGAGTCTAGCCTAGTCCAAAAACAAACGTGCAGCCAATCAGCAGTAAGGGGCGTGACTTTTCTTGATATGGAAATGGCTGATGACTTATCTGGGGGGCAGAGCAATCAAAAAAGGGGTGAGACCCTTTTGGTGTAGGGGCGTGTTTGTTTTGGTGATTTGGAATGTCAACATTGATTACCAGAAATCGTAGACCCTGCGTAAATATTAAAACACAAGCAAATTCATTATATTATTAATCTAAAATAACATTCTTTCTGATCTTTTTGTCTGTTTTGAAGATTTGGAACAATCCTCACTGCTACACTGCAGTTGTAATTTCACTCCGATGTCTTCAGCTCATCCTCTGCTACATGACGATGCAGAGTCACATGTCAGGAATCAGCGAGCTGGAATTGATAATGTTTTCCCACCATGCACATTTCAGTAACTCTAACTTAGACACGATTAGTGGGTCAACCAAAGGCTCACATATTTTGACAACTGGATCTATGTCAAATGCGTAAGTGCGCCTTTGTTTGTACAACCATATCTAACCAACTATATCATTGAGTATTTGATTTATTTTTTCTGTTTGAATGTAAACTTAGAAGCTGGGAGAGAAGATGTATGAGGAAGCAAAGGAGGAGGACAGATGATGGGTAAGCATATTCGGCACAGCTGGATCTTCTCGTGGCGTTACCATATGCTTTGCTAAATTTTTCATAACCTCTATCCCGAATGCAGCTGCAGTCCAAAAAGGCAAAAGCTTATGGTAGAGAAAGATGAAGCTGAGCATTCAAGTCCGAAAGTGAGTCGGAGATGGTCTGTGGACTTCACCAGTCCTTCATCTGAAACCAGCTTAGTTCAGATACACAACAGCCCCAAGCAAGAGCAGATGAGTCTGTCCTTCCCAGCCTCTTCTTCCCCACTACCCAGAGTTCATTCAGAAGGGTCAGGCATGGAGGTAGAAGCAGCTCAGAGGAGACTCCAAGAGATTGAGGAGAGGTGAGAGTTGATGTCAATGACAACAGTGCTGTAAAATAGCCAGCTTTCCTGATACAGAATGTGTGTTTTAGGATAACTTTAGAAGATGACAGTGATGAGGAGTTGGATGTAGAACCAGCTCAACGCAGACCAATACTGGTGATGTCTGACAGTTTAAGAGAGGGGCTACAGAGGGGGATTGGAGACATTCTTCCCCACACAGTGACACAGTCATTGTAAGTATATGATGTGAGTCAATGATGAAAGAATATGCATTTCCAGGTAGACTATCCCCTATATGTAATAGATAGCTATTCTTAGTTATTAAAGCAAGTCTAAACTGATGTTATTGGGTGAAACAGGCCTGCATGGAAGACTGAGTTCATTCTAAAGCAATCCACCCTCTTCTTTCCTTATGTCTGTAGGAACCACTCTTGTATGGAACTGGTGCTGTGGCGCCCCCCCGAGGACCCTCTCACCCAGAGGCTGAAAGACACACTACAAAAACAGCAGCGTAAGCAGCTGTCCGTAAGCAGACAGATCCCTACACCCAAACCAGAAGTCAGACACCCCCTCAGTCCCCCGCCTGAGGCGAAGTTCACATCAACCAATGAGCATACTTTCAGCCCACTGTTTAGTAGCCCTTCAACCCTTAATTCTGGAGAAGAAGACATGGAGTTATAGAGAGTAATTTGTTTTTAGTTCCTCTGACTTGTATGAAATACAAAATCTGAAAACTTACCATAAGGGGTGGAACACTCGGAGAATCATACAGGGCTCAGATGAGATTCGTGCCATGTTTGTACTGTTTTTGTTTCAGACGACACTTTGGATATTGGAGATCACTTTATTTAAGGCTGGGACCATACTTGAACTATTATAATTGAGCATCCGTGTGAATGTGCTCAGTTATGTTTTTCTTCTTGTGGTACATTAGTTGAACATACAGTCACAGCTTTATTCACAGCGCATATATTCACATTTCATCTGCTGTGAATAGCACTATGCCATTCATATCTGAAATCTGAGACTTTGGTTTCATCCTTGTACAGTTGATAGTGTACTAATAGGAACATCAGTACACTAATTGCCATATTATTTTCATGTATTACTTTGAGAACAGACCAGCCAAAAACATGCAACTCTTTATTTTATTTTTATTTTTTGCCATATTGTTTTCTCATGATATATTTGGTGGTTTTCTGTTTATGTTGTTGAATTTCGACATTTTGATTGTCTGATAGAGCTGGGAGAACTTTGTGGTGTGGACTGAGTATAGTGTTTTAAACAACTGTAATACTGACGGCTGGTTAAACACAAGAACCTAGTTGATTCCATTTCAGCTGTCTGCAAATTCTCCCCATATATACCCATAAAATTGTTACAGCATATTGTTGGAGATAAGAACATGGATGGGCTAGCACCTTTTAATCAGTCTATTGATTTTTAGAAAGCCTTATTTGGTTATGTTTAACTGGGAATACACTGCACATATAACCTGATCATTAGACGCAGTTAAATAAGCTGTAAATGTCTGGCCTATGGTTCAAATATTTGTTGCAGCTATTGTCATATTTGTATGTTAGCTTTTTGCGATTTATACAATTTGACTTAATTCAAAATACAAACATGTAAATAGTTTTGACAACACAGTTTGTCTTTACATAAAACCAGTTTGGCTTCATTACATTTTTTAGTAAAGCATACAGTCAAAGAAATAAAGAGAAAGATAAGTAATAAAATGGCATAATGATAATGGTTTTCAGTGATGTTATCAAACATTTCATATAAGAAGCAATTACTTTTTTATTCAAATCAAAATAACATATTGTGAAAAAGAAAAGTTCAACATTTTATGACACAGCTTCTTTTTAAGAGATCAAAAAAATATAAAATATAAGTACTCAGTACATGTTCTGTACCCCCCCCCCCCCCTTATATCAGTCATAAACTTCCCCAATAAAGAATTGAATTGTTTCCTGTTGAAATATGAAGGATGAACAATTTAAGGAAAAGAGTTTGAAAGGAGTGTTAACTGCAGATGTTCCTTGCTGGTGAGCAGCTTTTTTTCTTAAGCCTTTCTTGCGCTGGAGCAATCTGCCAATAAAATAATTTGTCAAATTTAAATGTTTTTAAATACATATTTTTGAGAAACAATTCATTAACTTTTTTATGTAAATGAACTGGAAAATATAAAACCCATTAAACTACATTTCCTTATTAATACCAGTTACACACCGTATCCAAATAGGACCCTCCAAGGTTTGTGGCATCCCTGTTCCCCTTCATCAGGCTGGGACATTGGGTCTGTCTCTCTCCCTGCAGATGGTGAATGCGACTCTGGATGTGCTGCAAAAGTTTGTATGAGGTCAGGTCCTTTGTACTTGAGGAACGTGGAAAGTCGGAAACAGCAGCGGAGGAGAACTCGGAATCTCTACAGCTGCTGAATTGCTACAAGAATCAGAAAAACGTGGATTTGGATTTGTATCCAAGTGATTTAACAAAAAAATTGCTCGTTCATATAGATTGATTTACCGTAGTCAGATGTCTCATCTCATTCTCCAATCTCTCCAGCCTTTTCTGTTGCTCCCCTTGTGGGTTTGGGACCCTTCTGTTTTATGCAGCATAGGTTTATTGAAAAATTGAGTATATATTAATAAAGTGGGTATGGTGGTTATAAACTTAAACAGTTGTGTTTATAGCATCCCTTATATGATGTAACAATCTGTCACAAACCTTTGGAATGAGCTTTATTTCACTACTTATGAGTAGCAATATTAAAAGCAACTGTGTGTCTGACTGTGGGTACGTGTGTCACCTTTCAAGCTCAGCCATGAGCTCCTGCTGAAATTTGTGTGCGAGTCTTGCAGTGGTTTTGTCCTTCCACTCTGTGATGTTTCTCTGCACCAATCTGAGTTCATCGTCTTTGGCCTGAAGCTGCTTCCGCAAACGTGCAAACAGTCCGCCTGTGTTGTCATCATCCGTGTGCGGCTTTGTTCTGCTTATTTCCTTCATGTGCTCCTTAACAGGAAACACATCCGTGAACAAATACACATCGTTTTTGTTGTTTATAATATATGTGTTTCTGTATAAGTACCTTAATGAGTTTTCCTTTTAGAGATGCCAGTGCTTGTTCCATTTCCTCTCTCAGCTGTTCTTTCTGCAGGCATAGCTCTTGCTCCTACATTTAAAATTTAAATAGCAATGCTTATAAACCATATGTTACTGTGAGATTGTACATGTACATGTGTTTTCCTCACCTTGTCATGGCTGAGCTGCAGTGCTGTGCGTCTCTGTGAGCTGATTTCATTCTTTAGAACATTTATAAGCTGTTGTGTGGCTTTTGTAAGTGACTGCAGAGTCTGAAGAGCTTCAGGCATAGTTGGACTGAACCAGAGGATACACAGTTTCATTACATTACACTCCTGAGGATTTTAATTGCTTATTTTTTACGAAATAGTTAACATAAAATAAAGATTCAGTCTTAATTAATTCACCCATTGTATGCGTCCGTTGGGGACTGTTCTGTTTTTCTTACAAACATTTTTCAAAATATCTTCTTTGGTATTTACAGAGGAAAGAAAGTCATGCAGGTTTGGCATGAACTATCACTTTAACACGTCTGACACTTGTGTTTAAATGATCACTATGCGCACCTGTCTGGCAGGTGTTTGCTCTCAAAAGATGCATTATTCTGCTTAAGCAGCTCTTGTAGGCAGAAACACTCGGTGTGTATGTCCTGTGCCCAGCTCTTGTTCTGACGCTCATGTCTAGCTGCTCGTCTCTGGTGTTTTTGGTCTTTCTCAGAGATGGTTGCCATCAGGTTCTGAAGCTCCTGTTCAGAGCGCTGAACATTCTCCTTTAGATGAGCAGCATCTCTCTCAGCCTGCTGTTAAACACAGTGTACATTTAAAGTGATAGTTTAACCGAGAATGAAAATTCTATCATCATTTACTCACCTTCATGTCATATTAAACTGTCATTCATAAATCACAAAAGCTGAAATTTTGAAGATTGGTGCATTGGTTTTGTATTCATATAATAGAAGGGAATGGGTACCACCCCGGCTGTTCTTCTAAATGTCTTCTTTTGTGTTTTATGAAAGACAGTCATATAGGTTTGAAATGCCAAGATGGTGAGTCAATGTTTACTCTTCAACAAAATCTTTTAGGTTTTGCATTATGCAAATATATCTCACAAATTCTAGCCTTTTCTCCAACTTCACTTACTTTCTGAAGCTGAGTGACTTTAGTTTGCATAGCAAGTGTGTTCTTTCTTTCCTTTTCCACCTCCACTCTTTCTCTCTTTACTGCTTCTTCTGTCTGCTCCTCCAGAATCCCACGCTGCTCTCTGAGAGCCTTCTCTTTCTGCGCCTCCCACTTCTTCTCCTCCTGCTTTAAAGCCTTTGCTATCTGATATCAAAAAAATGCACAGTTGTAGAGTAACAAGAATAAGCTCTGAGTTGTGAAGGACCACATCAAGAAGTATTTCTCTCTTTTTGAGGGATCTAAAGGACCTCATCCTGTGTTTCTCTTCTGTGCTCTTCTGTTTGCTTCCTCATTTGGTCCTTGTGATGTTCTAGAGCTGCTTTAAGTCTCTTAATCTCCTCATCTTTTATCTGAAGAGGAAAGTGTTTGATTCATTGTGTTCGATCTCCAAAGAATATGAAGGGAATAAAAGGGTCTGGATATGAAGTTGTTAAATAAATGGTAGATGATGGTTGACCTGAATGCAGAAGTCTTGACTCTGTTTATGGGTTTGAGCTTGTTCAGCAAGAGCAGCTGATCTCAACTCATCCGCTTGTTTACGTACCTGGACACGCACATGCAAAGCAAAAGCACGCTGAGTTTCAGATTACATTTCAATGATCTGTTATATCTTGCTCGGTGAATAAATCTGTTTACCATCTGCAGTTCCTCTTGGTGTCTTTTCGTCAGCCGTAATGTCAACTGGCTGATCTCTTGTTCCTACGAAAGAATAAGATACATAAAACCCAATGTTGAACCAATGGCTGACTATACAGTACATGACTATATCTTTTATACCTTCTCCTTTTTTGTTCTATAATCTATTTCTGTCAACTTCAGCTTCTGCTTCTCATTTATAGAACAGAGTTCCAGGTGAAGGGCATTCTTCTCTTCCTCAAGGCCTCGCACCTGCAGTTCTTTCTGGGCAACAGTTCGCTCCAGCGCTTGGAACCGGCTTACCTGCTGCTTTAGATCTTCCTGTGAAGACTAGACACATATCATAAAAAAAATTTGATCTATCAAGATACAGATTTTGATCAAATTTTGTGGGACATTTGGAACAATGAGCTCTGAGTTGTGAAGGACCACATCAAGATGCAATTTACAACTTCACACTAGATGCCACATGATATCACAAACTGGACCTTTGATATACAGTTTAAGAAGTTGACATTTCAAAGCAATTGTTTACTGTATAAATCTTAAGTCTTTTTAACCTCTTTAATATATTCTCTCTCTCTGACGGTATCTGCCAGCTGCTTTTCCAGGTCACTGCATTTGTGCTGAAGGGCCCTAAAGCCGTCATCTTTCTGCTCCAGCTCCTGATTCACCTCATCCAGCCTCTGAGTAAGAAAACATGTTCAGGGACCACAATTATATAGATATACAGATAAACATACATTTTGTGCCTCATTCACGAAATTTCCCATTTTGATATCTTTCACAAAATCAATGCCCGTTTTGCTTTAAAATACAATATCTTAAGAAGTCAAATACCTCCTGCATAGAGTCCAGTGTGTCCCTGAAGCGCCTTTGTTCTGAGAAAAGCTCAGATTTCGCATTATTCAGCAGTCTGTCCATCTCCTCTCTTTCCAGAACAGACACACTACTGCCTTTACACTGACAGAGAGCAGGAAGCGAACAAATAAGACAAAATAAGAAAGAGATGAAATTGTATCGAAGTTAAAGCTTGATTTATAATATTTGCACTGTATGTGCATGTGTGTGAAATGATATTAAATTGAAAGAGAAACCCAAAATCAGTAAAGGTGTTTTACTTTATGAGTGCCTTGTAAAGTCTTTTGCTGCTGAACTAAAGTGACCTGTTTCTCCTTCAGAATCCGGACCTGCTCCAGACATACATCCCTCTGAGCCTGTAGTCTGTGTAACTCACATCTAAAGAACATGTCAATTCACAGAGCTTTTAAAACAATATTTAAGACAAAACAATAAGAATGTTATGAGGTTTTGTGCAGGGTTAACCTTAACTAATCTTAATAATGGTAATTATAAGTGGTAAAAAAATTTTTTACATTTAAGTGATTCAAAATTGAAACTGTGTAATCATTTACTAACTCTCTATTCATTTCAAGCCTGTATTACTTTCTTGCACAGAAAACAAAATAAGATATTTTAAAGAATGTTGGGAACTGGCCCCCATTTCCATGCATTGGATTTGTCTCCATACATTAGAAGTTAATGGGAACAACTGCTGTCCGGTAACCAACAGTCTTCAAAATATTCATTTCAAACCTGTATTGCTTTCTTTCTTGCACAGAACACAAAAGAAGATATTTTGAAGAATGTTAGATACTGGAACCCATTTCCATGCATTGGTTCTATTTCCATACGTTAGAAGTGAATGGGCGCAACTGCTGTTTTTTGACCAAAATATATTTCTTCAAAATATCTACATTTGTGTTTTGCAGCAGAAAGAAAGTCCTAAGAAAGTCAGAAAGAAAGGTTTGAAATTACAAGAGATGAGCAAATGATGACAAAATGTTTCACTTTGAGACCAGAATGAAGTTTATCTGATATTAAAATATACCTGATATTCTGTGCCTGTGCTTTGTTGTTTCTCATAACCATCTGTAGAGAATTCTGCTCTTTCTTAGTCTGGTCCATTTCCTCCCTTATCCTCTCCAGAGACTGAACCGCAGCCTGAGGTTAAAAGCTTGCTCAATATATTAACTGATGAACATTTTGAAAGGAATTATAGAATCACAGTCTCAGGGTGTGTGTGTGTGTGTGTCTATAAAAGAGCTCATACTATTTTTTGCTGCTGAAGCTTGGCAAGTGACAGCCTCAACTCTCTAAGCTGATCTATATCTATTCGGGTCTTGTCCTTAGGTCTCTCTTGTTTCTAGAAAATGAAAATTAAAGTAAAAATCCAAGATGAACATTGTGTCATCAATTACTCTCCCTCTTGAATTTTAAAAGAATGAAAAATAATTAATTCTACAGAATGCAAATAAGATATTTTCAAGAATGTTGGCGGGTGAGTAAATGATGACACAATTATTATTTGTAAATGAACTATTCATTTAATATTTTTAATATACAGTATACTAGATATTTCTCAGGTCTCTCACCATGTGGAAACCATTTCTTCTGTTCTGGTGAGAATTCCACCTCTTTCCCTTTCTGCCAGATGGATGTCTCCGGCCTCTAGAGTACCTATTCGACATGATTGAACCTTCGCCACTCGTCTCCTCAAAAGTGCCTTCATCATCAGAGCTACAGTGCACAAACACATAGAAATGTTTAAGACTGTTAAATATAAAAATAGCAGTTTTAAGCCCAGACTAGTAGTTAAGAAACAATAAAGGCAGCTAGTATTAGCTTATTGTCCAGTTTATTTTATTGTTTAAAGTAGTTAAACCACGCTTATGATTCTTGAGTCATCATTACCTTAAGGATTGAGTATTTCTTTGAACATCTGGTCTTATGTTCAATGCATTTTCTCTGCTTAGACGAAATCCTGTGGTGGTGTACACAAAATCAAGGTTTTGAAAAAAAGTTGCATTTATAAAACTACACACTATATATATATATATATATATATATATATATATATATATATATAACTTAAGAGTTTTGAATTGAAGAGAAAACACAGTTACCTGGACCTGTTCTGTTAATAGGTACAGACTTCAGGTGTTGTCGAACAGTCTCTGAGCACACAGTGTCTAAATCAGTATCTATGGTGACAGAATCAAAACTCTGCACAGGAATCCCTAATACAGAGCACATTATAAAAAACTTTTTAAAAGTAATAATTAACCCAAAAATTATTGTCATTGTTCACTCGTCATCTTTTATTTTTAAATTTGTATGATTTTCTTTCCTACGAACAAAAGAAGAAATTTTGAAGTATGTTGGTAACCGAACAGCAACAGCACCCATTCATGTGAATTGACTTTGTGTCTGGGCAATAGAAGTGAACAGGTGCCTCTGCTGTTTGGATACAACATTTCTTCAAAATATCCTCTTTTGTCAAATATCTAACTGGCCTACTTGCATTTTAGAATACAGGTAAAAAGGAAGATTGTATGTGTACCTATAAGGTGCTTAAGTGATGATTTTTTCCGTCTTTCATGAGGGCTTCTGTGAGGCTGCAGTGTCTTTGCATTGTCACTTCTGATAATGGGAACATCAGGGGCTGTAGCCAGAGCTCAAAAGATTAGTCATGCATGCTTAGAATCTTCTAATGTATCTCTATGTCAATCGACTATCAATGAGATTAAAAGTATTTATTTAGTACTTCAGGTTAAGGAAATAAGTGCTTCTTTTCATGTACCTTTATCAGACAGGTCCAACATCTCATCTCTGAAGCGTGTTAAGAAGTCCTCAGTACAGATGCTGTCCATTGTAAACTCGTCCTCCTCATTTGGCATTCCAGCCACTTCTGAACTTTTCCCAAGAAGCTTTTCCAGCCTCCATCGGCACTGTTCGCTCCTGGATGGTGAGTGCAAGCCATCATCTACTTTAGGACGTTCCGCATCATCTTTGCCTTCTGACATTTAAAAAAAGTTTTGTTAAGGGCAGGATTCAGAACAAACAATCTTACAATTTAAAGCCAGACCCAAACTGAATGAACATTTCTGAAGAATTTGGAATCTCTAAAAAAAAAAGGGACGTGACATACAGCCAAGTAAGGTGACATACAGCCATTGATTTACCCCATCCAGAGTGCACACACACAGCAGTGAACAAACACCCGCAACATCAGGATTAGGAGTCAAACTCTCAAACTATTAGGCCATAGATTACCCAATAGACATATAATGTTTATTAAGCAAAGTGAGAGGGATGAGACACTTATTTTATGTTTAATGTAATGTCACTGTTTTAACAAACTTTACATTTATTATTACCTGAAGGGGTGGATGATGTTTTATAATTTGTTGGAACAGTGCTCCCCAGACCTGTGTCTTTACTTAAAGACAGTCTCTGATCAAGATCACCTTAAACATAAAAGTCAGTTTATTTTTTTAGTAACGTTGACACTCTGCTGCACCAGAATGGAAGTAACTGTTCATGTCAAATGTCATTGTCATTCGTTTTAGAAAACTGCTTACCTAAAGAGGCAAATCTCTTAGAATACATGGGCTGTATTTTGTTACGGCTCTGGGTCTGTCGGGTGAAAAACAACATCAGAGTTTACTTTTGTCCTTTTTATATAAAAATGAAATCACATGCTACTTTAATTATTTACAGTCGCAGTTCACACCCGAAAAACACAGAAAAAGATATTTGGAAGAATGCTTGTAACCAAACCCCATTGATCAGCATAGAAGGAAAAATTACTATGATTTTTTTAGTTTGAAGAATGTCGTGCGGCAAAAATTTGCAACTGACATTTTCCTATGGAAGTCAATTGGGTTTATAAGCATTATTCCAAATATCATTCTCTGAGTTCAACGAGCAAAGAAATGTATAAAGATTTGAAACAACCAGTGTGAGCAATTCATGACAGAATTCTAATTTTTGGTATAAACATCCCTATAAGTGAACAAAAAATGTCTGACATGTAGATGACTCAGTTGTGCATCAATGGCATCCAACAGGCGACCAGAGTGTTCATGTGACACTGCCAGAGGAACAAGCCCAAAACCATCAACAACCTCATCCACTTCTAAGAAGAGACAGAAAATAAATAAACATCACTTTATGTGACATCACATTGATTTTTACATAAACATGTGATTGTATGGTTCTGACCTGCAGAGATCAAGTCATCAGTGTTCTCTCCAGAACCTTCATGATCCACATTCTCCATGATTGTTCTAAAGACTCAATCAAAATGAATTAATGCATAAGATGTAAAACAATACAATAAAATATAATCTATTTATTTGGACATGATAGCATTGTGTCATGCCTTTTTAACTGGGCCAAAGAGTTTAGGGGATGTTGGTGACTCCTGGTTTCCCAGGAAACACAACCGAAAGATCCACACTGTCAAAACATCCAACATTTAATAAATTTGATGACTTTTCATAGAGAAAATTTTTAATATCTGTTTATTTGGGAAAAGTCATTTCTGGGTTATTTTTAAATTGCATTTTAACACACAAAATTATTATCTATTTTTTTAACACTATTCTCTAAAACTGAGACAGTTGAATTTCATATTATAAGAAATTATTTATTTTTAAACTTACAATAATTTTATTCCTATCGAAGTTCCTCTCGAAACTCAACAGCAGTGTCAGACATTGCTTGACTTCCAGAGATGAGTGCGTCTGCGCGTCATGGCAACCACAACCGTGTGGTCGCTATAAAGCTCAAAACAGATCGTGTCAAATTTAAGTGTCACGTTTATAATTATTTTGTTATTATTGAGGTAAATTAAGTTAAATTAAGTTATCTTTATGATAAGAACACGAATTAATCCTAATGGACGGAAAATGTTAATCAAATCAAACAAAGTGCACGAATCAGAATTGTTCGGAGAGTTTTAATCACTATCTGGCAACTCAAGTCCTTCAGCAAATCTCGCGATAGGTTACGTTAAGTTCACGCTGACAGTGCAGTGAAGTTTCATCTCTGATGATCAGCACTTTTATAACTGTAAGTGAATATATAAGACACATTTACACGTGTGCGATCTAATATTCTCGCGTTTTACCATTTTAAAGAAAGGTCAGTACCATTGTTATATTCTGTCACCATTGGTAACGTCATTAAATAAGGTAAAGAGTTGAATCATCATGCTAACAAGCTAGCATTGTTTTTGTATTATTGCTACAAATAATATGAGCGTTTATCTTTAAAAAGCATTTAAATTCCTATACTAATTAATAAATCCAAGTTAAAAATGGCATATTATTTCTATTTTGTCTTTATAGTAGAGATTAAAGATGACAGAACCATAATAACATCACATTAGGATTATAGTCACGTGCTCGTAGGATATACATGTGTAAGGTTATATGTGTTGAAGTTTGATGTCATAAATGTAATCCAGGCTTTATTTTGTCATAGATCAGAGGAGGTAGTTGAGAAAATGGCCTCATACTTTGACGAGCATGACTGTGAACCTACAGATCCAGAGGAACAGTACCGACAGAATGCTTTACTGGAACTCGCGAGGTGACGTAACGACGCCATCTAGAGGATGTGCAGTGTATTTCTGTGTGACTCCACCTGCTCTAAAGAATATCTATAGTGCTGTATACAGTATTGTGCTTTATCACTCAAGATTTACACCATATGCAGAAGTGTGTCATTAGAGAGTCTGCTTTGACATTTCTCAACATTCATTTTGACATCATTGGTTGTAAAAAGTGACATACAGCTACGTATTGCATTTAACCCATCCAGAGTGCACGCACACAGCAATGCACGCACACAGCATGAGAACACACACAGCATGAGAACACACACAGCATGAGAACACACACAGCATGAGAACACACACAGCATGAGAACACACACAGCATGAGAACACACACAGCATGAGAACACACACAGTTAGAGAACACACACAGTTAGAGAACACACACAGTTAGAGAACACACACAGTTAGAGAACACACACAGTTAGAGAACACACACAGTAAGAGAACACACACAGTAAGAGAACACACACAGTAAGAGAACACACACAGTAAGAGAACACACACAGTAAGAGAACACACACAGTAAGAGAACACACACACCAAGAGAACACACACACCAAGAGAACACACACAGCAAGAGAACACACACAGCATGAGAACACACACAGCATGAGAACACACACAGCAAGAGAACACACACACAGTAAGAGAACACACACAGTAAGAGAACACACACAGTAAGAGAACACACACAGTAAGAGAACACACACAGTAAGAGAACACACACAGTAAGAGAACACACACAGTAAGAGAACACACACAGTAAGAGAACACACACAGTAAGAGAACACACACAGTAAGAGAACACACACAGTAAGAGAACACACAAAGTAAGAGAACACACAAAGTAAGAGAACACACAAAGTAAGAGAACACACAAAGTAAGAGAACACACAAAGTAAGAGAACACACAAAGTAAGAGAACACACAAAGTAAGAGAACACACAAAGTAAGAGAACACACAAAGTAAGAGAACACACAAAGTAAGAGAACACACACAGTAAGAGAACACACACAGTAAGAGAACCCACACAGTAAGAGAACCCACACAGTAAGAGAAAGCACACACAGCAGTGAACGCACACACAGCAGTGAACACACACACAGCAGTGAACACGCACAGCAGTAACACGCACAGCAGTGCACACACACAATAGTGCACACAAACAGTAGGAGCAGGGAGTTGGTGCCTTGCTCAATAGCACCAAAGTCATGATTTTGCCGGCCCGAGACTGGAACCCACAACCCTAGGAGTTAAACTCTCGAACTACGAGGCCATGACTTCCCTTATAATCCAGTGAGAACTTTATGAGCAGGACTGTCCCTTTGCTACTAGGCTTCTTGAAGTGTCTTGAAGACATGAAACTTTCTGTATTTTTAACTATGTAAATAATATATGAAATTTAAAACGTCCAATGTCACACTACTCTTAATGATACGTAACTGACTTAAAAAAGATTATTTGGGTTGAAAATGCCTGACGTGGCTGATAATTTAGCAAAGTTCTGTTTATATGCAATAGACAAAGTATGTAATGTAATATAAAACAAAGCTCTATAGAATTGTCAGCTGACAGAATGTAACTGATAATACATGCTTTGTGGTTGTAGGTCTCTAATGCAAGGACTCGATATAGACTCGGGTTCATTTGATTTATCAGACTGGGACCAGCGACTTCCTCCTCCTGCAGCGAAGGCTGTGGTTCAGAGTCTTCCTGTGGTCATAATCTCCCCTGAACAAGCAGGTAACTATTGTTTTAAGGTCAGCTCTTCTTTATAAGTTAGCAATGCATTGCTACAAGTGGGTTTAATGTTGTTAGACATTTTCATGTTGATGCGCTGGCAATACATTGAGTAAAAGAGTTTAATCGATGTCTTACACCTGTTGTTGCAGATAAAGGAGTGAAGTGTCCGGTGTGTCTATTGGAGTTTGAGGAGCAAGAGACAGTGAGAGAGATGCCGTGTAAGCATCTGTTCCACACGGGGTGTATCCTGCCTTGGCTCAGTAAGGTACATGGACCATAAATGTACTGTATAGGAAAAACGGGTCACACCACGAAGCTGCAGAGTTCATCCTTTGACTTTTCTAGTAGAAATCATCATTGTTACAGAGTTTGACCTAATCGTAGGCATTATAACATTACAGACTAACTCGTGTCCATTGTGTCGACTTGAATTACCCACTGACAATCCCGACTATGAAGAGTTTAAAAAAGATAAGGTATGACAGCTGTTTTCTTATTTAAGGGAGTTAATTGTTATCTAGTTGCTTAACCTATTGGTTGATTGTATGTGCACTAAACAATTTGTTCTACAGAAACGGAGAAGACAAAGAGAACACAGGCTAGAAGATCTACATGGAGCCATGTATACATGACCACAGAGACTTGAATATGGATGCAAGTGAGATTTTACTCGGCAGGGAACAGACATTGAATGACTGAGATTGCTTGTACTTGAAAATCAAATTTTATATATTGTTTTTTTTTAGACTGTTTGGCTATGCATCAAGAACAATGTGTTTAAAATATTTCACATTAATCTAGTCCTCTGACAACAAGCAATTTTATTGTTTTATTGTTCCAGCTGTGTTATAACGTGACATAACATTTATTTGATCAATTAGTTTCTATACATTTCTACATTTCCTGTGAAACATCCATTCCTTTAGTGCTTAAAGACTTTTTTTATTTTTACTTGTCTAATTGTAAGTATGAGGGTTTAAATGTACTTCACCTGGAGGGCAGACTTGATTAAATTTTGTGATGACGGAAGTTAAGAACAGGATGCATCATTTTGATCCATAAATGTTTAAATGACTTTTATACATTTTATTACATTGTAACTTTGTTTTTCCATCTTTTCTTAAAATACATATTTGGTTTGTCATTTGCTCCTTACAAATGTTTCCTTCAAATGATCACGGACAACAATACATATACACATGTTTATTTCTCATTGGATGTTTTGGTGGTTATTTCATATAAATCTCTTGTCAAAGAAAAATCATTGAAATGATACATAAATCTGAGTATATATGTAATTTATAAAATAAAAATATTCTTTGTATTGTTTTTCTTTTGATTTAGTTGTGTCAACCTTACATCTTCATTGCATTCCCAACAGACACTTCTTGATACAAAACATTTAAAGGCATCAGAAAAATATCTTTAGAACTGCTAAAAGTCAGAACATTGAAAAGAAACAAAACCCAAAGTCAGCTGTTTTACTTATGTGAGTTTAGTCTTGCTTTATGCAAAGGTTCTTAACCCAATATAAATGGATTCAAATACATGTATTCTCTTACATCATTGTCTCACAAATACAAACACAATTCAAAAGTATTAGTAAATTTCCCACCTAACAGTTCAGCGATTAAACAAACTTAACCGAAAAAATCTTTAAAATCTTCTACAACCCTTACACCATCTTTTGCTCTAAATTAACCTATAAATGATTGACATATTAGCCTTGTAAAATATGCATTAAATGCAATATTAAGTAACTTATATTAACTTTGCTGTGATGTGACAAAACATGCAATAAAGAAGAAATTACATCAGTGTTAGGTTCAAAGACAAACTTCAACTTTTTCAGTAAAATTCAACATTCTTATGCATGGTTCAAAACGAATGACACATTATGCAACTAACTATCATATATGCATGTGTTTGGCTAGAGTTGACTTGGGTATTTTGTAATGGTACAAGAGGTAGCAATGAAATCCGAATCGATTGGATTTAATTGATGATTTCATCGGTGCACCCCATGAATCATTTTTTAACAAGAGCAGTTGAACATTACTTTTTTACCTCTTTAATAATAGTATAAACAAAGGTAATCATATACTGTATAATGCCTAGAGACCACATCTAAATTTACAGTCTTATCATTGGCATGAAACTGAGAGGCCACTGAAGGACAAAAACATATACAGAAAGAATAACTGGCACATTTCTGTGTGATTTTGAAACATTAAAGCATAATGATTTTATGGTAACTTCAAAAGCAATATCAAGCTTTGACTGACAGCCTGAATTAAAATCAAAACACAGATACTGTAGTAACATTAAGGCCACCATGACCACTCAACCCTCGAAAAGTTCAACATTGGTTTCCTAGGTTCCAGCCTGGACTCCAATTCATGTATCACTTTGAAATGTAATATTGCTGTACTGCATTGGTATAACTTTCTAAACGACACAGCTTTCCCTGTGCCTGTTTCCTAACACACAATGACACAGAGAAGAGTAAGAAAATGAAATGCATACAGAGTATCTTTAACTAAATGAAATGCATCCTTTGGCAACAAAATAAGAACATGTTGAAATGTTGATGCACAAAACAGCTCAAAGTAAATGGCAAAAATGTTTGGAGATATGCAGGCAGGAAGTCACAAGGTGACTGGATGTGGCATACTTTGAATGGGATTTAATGACCCGTAAGGAAGAGAAAATATATATAAAAACCCTGCTTTCAAGGTGCAATAAGTAAAGATTTACAATAAACAGAAGGGCGGAGTCTGAGCAGGTGTCACGTTTCATCACTTCCCTTTCTCAAAGTGGAAAAATGAGAACCAAATCATCATGAAACAAAAAAACAGAACTAATGCAAGCCCAAATGACAAAGTCTGTCTCTAACTCATTACATTAATTTAAAGGCCACCATTTACCTTATATTATGCTATAAAGTAATTTAACCACTTGAATGAGCTTTTGTAATTCCAAAAAAAGTAAAATAGTTCCCCTATCATGTAGACATAAATTAAATCAAAATATAATACTTTAATCCTGATAGTCTGAAATGATATTAAAGTTTAAGTGATAGTTCAACCAATTATTTAAATTTTTTACTATATTGTACTCTTTTCTCTGCAAAACACAAAAGAAGATCTTTTAAAAGATGTTGGCAACTGAACAGCAGTGGGACCTTTTTACTTCTATTGTGAGAACACAAAACCAAAGCACATGAACGGGTACTGTGGCTGTTGGGTTACCAACATTCTTTAAAATAGCTTTGGGTGACCTATCACTTCTGATAAGAATTTATTTATCACAACCCTGCCTATGAAATCCAGGCCAAAGTGTCAATATTATGATATAAAAGCAGTTTGATTACAGCTGTTTTTGGTCTAGGAAGATAATAAAAATATCAAGGTTATATTATGACTGAATGTTCTTTACACTATGAATAAACAATATGATAAAAAGGCCGGGTTTTCACAGGCAGGGTCACAACTGTGTTACGTGCAAATCCATCGCAACAGCAAAGATGGGCAAACAGTAGCAAGCTCAAAGAGAGACACCCCTGAAACATTTGTGCAAACCTAACTGTAAAAATAGATATTTTTTGCCCAGTGCAGCAGATCATGCAAACAGCAAAGTGACCTCACAAACCATAGCTCATCACCAAATCTATCTTAAAAAAAAAACATCCATTCTACCCCACGATCAGCCCATGAACCAGAATCCAAAAGGACGAAAAAAGCAGACAAATCTATCAGACAAACCGAAAAATATCAAATCTTATACAAACAGCCACACCTGTAAACCCAATTGAGTTTTAATCTGTATTTACTTTGACTGGACAGGTCCTCCATCACTTTAATCTTAAAGTGTGCCTCAGAGCACCATTGTGGGGCTTTCGCCCGACAGGACGTAACCTTGTGCGCGTGTCCTGATGTGCGTGATAACAAAGGATTAAAGCATTGCTATGTTTTCAGGAGTGCAGTTCAGATGAGTGGAAGTACTGCTTCCCCCTGGGGATTTTAACCCCTTTGTGGTGCTCCCCAAGCTTCCTACTTGGACATCGTCTCCGATTATGATACCGGACCCATGAGAGAGGCTCCGCTGGAGTCCTGCCAACATGGTGTCTGTTGTGACGGTGCCAAATTCATAAGTGAAAGTTCCGTAAAATACAAGGATGACCACGGTGAAGACCCACTCACAGATTGCTGCTGCGTGCTGTAACATGAAGCTCTCGTGGATGAAAAATACTCCACCTGAAGGAGCAGGTCAAGGTACGTAACATTTTTTAAATAAAATGATAACTGAGATATTTTTCGAATGAATTGAGTCACCATAAGAGAGATATCACATTTGACATTCATTTACCCGAAAATAAAAACGCAGTCATTATTTAGCCACCCTCGTCATTTCGAACCTTTAAGAAAGTGCAAATAACAAATGAAATTTTTAAAAATGTTGTTAACAGTGGGATCCTATTCACTTCTACTGAATGGAAACAAAACCAATAAGTCAATGGGACTTTGGTTTTTTGTAACCAACATTTTTCAAAATACCTCCTGCGGAAGAAAGTTATGCAATCTGTGCTTATTTACTTAATTATATAAAGAAGAATACAACTGGGGAAAAACATGTGTGATGTTGGCTTGTTTTATAACTAATAGTCTATAACTAAAATTAGTGAGGAAATCTATGAATAATTAATGGCCAGACTGGCTAATAAGCTGCTTATAGTTACATCTCCAAGCTATCAGCCATTTTTTTATCCAGTTTGTATAGACAATTCATAAATCATTGAAGAACACAGGAGAGATAAAGCAGGAAGGCCGGGAGACTCCAGCTGAGCTCATCTGTCTCCATGCCAACATTAACTGGTAAGCAATTGGATTATTCCTGCACTATGATACAAGTTATCATAACAGCTGAAAGGTCTGTGTGATTATCAGTTACTCAGCCTGCAATGTCTTTTTGTCAATACTGTTAGTGTCGTCAGAGAACACAGGTTTAAAATGACACAAGGTGAGTAAACAATGGAATGAAATAATTACTATAGGGATACTATCACCTTGAATTGCTCAACACATCTAATGCATATGTATATACACAAATTAAAGGGGATCTGCAAACTAAAGCAGATAACGCAATTATGTGCTTTGTGTTAATTTTGACAATACCCAGTCTCTGATCACTATCTGCTTTCACTGTAGTGAGATGTGTGAGTGTAAAAACATAAGTGGTAACTTATAAGAAAATCCCATTTGACAAGCAACGCTTGTTGAGTCAAGTTCTGTAAATGAGTATTCATAAATAAATGAATCATAAAGAAATAAAACATTTGCTCACAACACAGCAAGGAAGGATACTAAGAACCAATGTTACGAGAGAACCAATAGCCAGTGCTACTCGCACATAAGCCATCCAGTAGTCCAGAGCAGTGACAGCCACCCGATACGTCAGAACACACTGCAAACACACGAACAGAATGCCTGCTGGGAAGGCAGCGCCTGCACCTACATAGTGAAGCGTCTTTGCGTGGTCCACCTGGTCAAAAAGCATGAAGTGTTATTCAAGTGCTAACACCCAGTGACCACTGAAGAAAAACAGAGTAAAATTAAAAGAGCATTGAAAACAAAACATGACAGACTAGAATGAGATTCACTAAAACACATTAAGAGCACTCACAAGTTCGTCTATGTCCAAAAAGAAATGTCCTTTTCTGCACATGCAGCGTAATGCTCTGTTAAGGCTGAGGGAGTGAAATTCCCTCTAAAATCCATTCTGAGGAATGAGATTGCTACCTTTATGGATCAATACTAATCACTTTGAGAACATCAACCTCTCTGAAACACTGATGCTGATGATGAACGCATCAATCTGTTGCACTGAATTTACTGCTTGTGATGAGGGCAGAAGTGTCTGCTTTGAAAGTAGTCTTCTCATTCAAGAGCACATGCTTATAGAAGCCCTAAAAGCTGATGTGAATGGTGACTCCTGAAACAAGCTCTTTTCTTTCTCACAAATGCTTGTGTACGAAATGTTCATAAGAAAGTCAGGAATATTAATATGTGAATAAAGGTCTACAATTGGTTTACAAAAACAAAGCATTTATCAGACAATAATCATAAATAAGGTGCACTGACCTGAAAGTTGCCCACCATGACCAGTCCCACAGCATTGGTGCATCCAGACACCAGTCCACTGGTGTTGAGCCAGCAGTGGTTCCTGTGCTCGATGATCTGAGCGTAGCGGAGCAAACAAATCAAAATCACTGCAAGCAGAAGAACAGAAACACTGAGAATACAAAACTTACGTGGAACTTCGACATGGCAAACTTCCTTTGATTGGTTACTCTATTATATATCTAGAGTAACCAAAGACAAAAGGCCATTTTACATACTGGCAGAAAACTATTTGGATTTGCAAACAAATGATGCTCAACCTCTTCTCGGAACTAATTTAAATCTTCCAGGCCAGACATTTGTTTTTGAAAGCCACTTAAAATCTTACCAAATAATAAACATTTTGTCATCATTTACCCACCCTCATGTCATTTTAAACCTGTTTGACTATCTTTTCTACACAGAACACAAAACAAGATATTTTGAAGAATGCCAGAACCAAAGCAGTACCCAGCAGGTACCACTATTGTTCCGTAACAAACATTCTATCAAAATGTCTTCTTTTGTGTTTTGAAAGAAAGTAATACTTTTTTAAAACAATGATGAGTAAATGAATCATTTTTGTGTGAACTGTTCCTTTAAGTGTCCAGTGTTAGTTTCTCATCAATACAAACAGATAAGGGAAATCTTGTAAATCAAACTCCAAATCTTAGTTATCAGTTCACTCAACACAAAACAAAAGATGAAGCAACCCAAACACTTATCAGTGATGAAATACGCAACACAACACACCCCCACATGCAGTTACATGTCATGACACCTCTTCTTTTGTTCCTCAATCAGTAATGCATCCCTAAATCCTTCTATTCATGCTCTTGTGCTTTTGTAAAGCGAGATGCCACCGCCAGCATGGAAATATGAGATCGCATTCTTACCCATGAAAGCTCCCACATTACCGATGAGACTGAAAAGACAGCTCTCCGGAGGGTAAGATCCACATTTACTGAATAAAAGAAAAGAGGAATACGATGTGGTCAGGACAAGCTGGAAATAACCGACAGCTCAGAATAAAGCAGGCCTAACTACCTGATGAGGGGGATGTCTTGAATGGTACAGCATGTTTTCGGGAAGCCTGGCTTAGCTATTTCCTCGGTGCACGTCACGTTGTACGACCTTAAAATAATCACAGGGACATTGTGACTTTCCACAGATGATTCACATTGTAAACATTAAGGAATAGAAGCTCTACTTACCAGTTTTCGACAGGACAGACGTGGTGGTTCATTACAGCCATGGCATATCTAAAGAACGGAGAACGGCATTATTGTATGAGCTCATGTATACGAATATAATGTAAAATATTCTCATGGTTTTATCTCAAAAGCTTCACATATGATGGTTTACTACATTAATGTATGTCATTTATAGATTTTTGTGACAGCCCATGGAAACACTCACACTATCCATATCCCAGTGATGGAGAAAGCAGCCAGGCTGACAGGCAGTATGATCCAGGCAGTCATTGGTCTGACAGTGAGGCGGCCGGTCTGTCCCAAGCATGAGGGGGAGGAACACGGAGGACTGACTGGGGGAGACACAGGGGGAATGACGAGGGGTAACTGACATGCAAGGACACACAGGGAGGGGACATGAGAGGAGGAGAGGGATGCCACGCTGTTCCTTCCTTCCGGCCGCCAAATCCAGGCCTTACAAGTGCAGGGTTATGCGTAGAAAGAGAGTTACAGTTAGATAAGAAATCAAGAGGAGATGACACAGGGACATCGTTACAAACAAACCAGTACATACAAGCGTAACGCCAAATTGAATTTGGGGTTTAAAGGGACGAAAACACTTTTGTCATTCTTCGTCACATCAAACCCATTAAACTTATTTCTACTTACAAAGATATTTCGAAGAATGTTGCCAACCAAACACCATCCTACTGACAAATCATTAACATTTAAAGACACTTGACTTTCAAGTATGAGGCAGCAGTCAATCATCACCGCAGAACAAACAGGGGTAAGGAGTCTTGATCAAGGGCACTTAAGTCGTGGCTGGCACTTGGATTCGAACCCACAACCTTCCGCTTACAAACCCAACTCTCTTACCACCAGACCCCGACTGAGCCCTCAAACCCAAGGGGCGCAACGGTTTACAAACATTCTTCAAAATACCTTCTTCGGCGGTCTGCAGAAGAAAAGTCAAACAGGTTGGAAGTGACACAATGACATTGTTTTCATTCAACAACATTGAAAATAAAAGATGACTTACACCCAAAACCCAGTGATCCTTTAACCCACTGTGACCATCTGTCCTTTCATCATAGTGATTATTAGATGAGCACAGCATGAGTTTGTGTGCAGACTTTGGATTTAAAAACATAATCACGTGACTGCCACATGATGTCTGGGGGTCAGAACCATCAAACCAATAATGATCAATGTCAAGCACACATTTGTGTTTAAAATTAAAATATGAATTATAATATGATCATCTTGTAAACATTGTTATGGTAATCCTAACCTCGATGCCATCATCAACTCACACGTGACAATGACGTGCCACACACTCATTTGCATAACAGAGTCCAGAATAAAGTAACGTGACATGCACCAAACACTATGTATCATTCGGTCACCCAATCACAACGTCACGCTTTCCATGTGACGTCAAGCAGATCCATGTTCGTCATGCTAACTAGCAATAAGAGCTATCCCGCATGCTGCGTTAGAAAACCGGTTCATGTTACCCATCGACATTTGGGCTGAGGGGATCTGCGCCTCTGATGTCCAAACAACGTCGAGGTGGGCAGCTAACTAGGTCCTTAAACACCAGAGACCCCCGCAACCTTTTAACCCGTGCTACAGTTACGAAGCCCCAATTAATAGTTTAATGTGAATAAATGTAAAGGATGAGACCCGTGGATAACATTCGTTGATATTTGGTGGTAAACAAGTCGTTAACATTCACATACCTCGCGTTCTGCTGCTCCCTGCTTCCACTGAACCTTGGTGTTGCTTTAAGGCACTGTTTGCCAAACCTGCTCCTCGCTTCTCACTGTAATTGTAGTTTTTTGCCAGGTTGAAGACACGCGTTTCAAGGCGACGCAGAAACAGCAAAACTACATTACCCACAATCCCTCGCGCCGGGAGGGTGCGACAGCGCCACCCAAATGGGAAACGAGGTAAGACAGGAGTTTTTTATTTATAGGGTCAGAGATATACAAACACTTTATTTTTGTGTGATATATTTATGTGATTATGTTTACTTTTTAGTTATGATTTTTAAAATGTTATTATTTAAACATTTCAGGTTTTTTACCAAGCTAATCTGTGTATTTGGAGCCACTTTTTAAAAGTGTAACAGGGAATATATGACATAATATCACTATAATGTAAAGCACTAATGTAGAGATTGTAGAAAAAGGTTTTACTCTGAAGTTTTGTTGGTTATGTTATTAATAAGTGGTGGGATGGGACATTTTTTCTTGCGTCATCTCTCCGTCAATCCAAATGTCAATAGAATTATAATTTTGATTATAATTTATATGTAGGGTATTTATTATTGTGTGAGTGTTGATTTCAGCACTGTAATTATGAATGATAGCTCACTCTTGTAATGTAAAACCTGTATGACTTTCTTTCCGCTGCAGAACAGGAAGATATTTTGAAGAATGTTGGTAAACGAACACCAGTTGCTCCCAATCACTTCTTTTGTATAGACACAGTACCAATGTAAGAGAATGGATGCTAAGTGACAAATTTTTTCAAAATATCTTTGTACCATTTTTACAAAAGAAAAAAGTTGAATAAACAGCACAATTTTCCTTTGGTTGGCTATGGTTTAAATCTCTAAAGGCAAAAAATCTCCAGTGTCACCAGCAATTATGCAATATTGATACATTGCAGTATGGGTATGGGTGCTTTTATTGAACAGCTTCCTTAAATCATGATGTTTTTTTTTTTTATAAACAGAGGAAGATACATTAACAATTATAGGTATCCACTTTCACATGGCTTGCAGTATTCAAGGTACATACTTTTTGGTTAATAATATAATTATCCTCTGCATATCATTTCATGATATGTGATTTTGTGTAATCCATGTAAAAGTGTATATTTACAATAAGACTATTATATGCAGTACATATAAAGCACCATACTCATTTCATTTCGTGTAGCTGTATCAGTCTCACCCCAGTTATCTCTAGATGGCAGCAGTCACCATTTTTTACATCCCCCAGAGCAATACACATGCTATGTAATGCTTGATTAAAGTTTATTTTAGTAACTCAAATTTCTGTTAGGAAGAAAAATGCTTTATTCATGACACACATTAGACAGAGAAAATAATACTGCTCAGAAGTGAACCAGGGGCCACATCCATCACATCTGTTTTAAGTTACCATGGTGTTACAGTGATGTTGTCAGCTTAGAAGATATTTTTGTCTGGATAAAAATGTATGTGAGGTATTATAAACAGCAACAGAACCCAATGCACAGGAAAGGATTAATCAAAGACTTGATGAGTAATTACAAAAGTACCTACCATACAAATAGTGAATCCATGGCAAGCAAAAAAAAATTCCAACTTCAAACAAAAAGTCTAAGAGTTCTCTCTTCCATTTTTGGCAGTAGCTATTCAATGTGCTCCTGAGTAAAAATTGTGCTTTTGAAATAAATGAACACTGTATCTAATAGCAACTGAGGTTTACAGTGTGCAAGACTAAAGATTTATTTTCCTTAGCTTAGGACTGTGACGGACAATGATTCTGTGGCAATTTGCATTTTGCTCCCCCCGACCTTTCATGCAACTGACAATTTCTGCCTTAAAATTTTTGAGATTCAGAATCACATGTTCTCAAAATCACTTCCCACTTTGAGGAAACCAATAAAGGAAAAAAAACAATAAAAATCAAAGTGCAATCAAGCCATCTCCCAAAATAGCTGTGGTAATAATTTAAAACCCAATAGCAATTATGCTTTTTACTTCTTTAAGAGAAAAGTCTCATTTAAATCATATTGACATATACGGTGCTACAAAACATGAGCAGAGAAAGGCACAGCGTGAGTTATTTCCCCCATGGCCTGAAGTCTGGCCCTTATTCCTGCAGTTTAAAATTGAAGGTATTTGTGCTCCACTGAGTGATGTCACAGTTTTGCATGGTACGTTCTGTAAAGCTCACGTTTCCCTCTCTGTCGATGAGGATTACTGTATTGGTCCTGTAAAGGACAAACAAATATGACAATGGTTTAAGGAGTTAGACTATACATTTACAGTAGTAGAGTCTACTCTGTTATAGCAGGATTTTGACCTTGTGCCGTATCCTGGTGAGCGCACACATACTGCAGACAGGGCCTGAAGCATGGCTTTACTGTAGCCTACACCTTGACTCTCATGTGCTGGATCTGGGGTGTTTCTGAAAAAAATATCATGCTGTTATTTTGTTGGACATCTTTTACCGAAAAAGTTAAATGTACTTATTTTACACATTAAATAAGACAGGTAGTTAAAGATATACTGCGTGTATTGTGTTTTATTTTAAAGGAATAGTTCCCCCAATAAATCGATTATTATTGACTTACCTTTGAGTTATTTAAAATCTGTCTAGATTTCCTTGTTTTGATGAACACAGAGAAATATATTTGAAGGAATGTTTGTAAGCAAATCCTTTATTTTTTTTCAATCGTACAAAAATATTATATTCTTAAGAATTTAGGACAGCAAAAGGTACTGGGGCACCCCGGACTACCATTTATATTTTTTGTACTACCCTAGTCAATTAGGTTCAAGAAATGTTTTGTTCCAAGCCTTCATCCATATACATTTCCTTGTTCAACCAAACAAAGATATACACATAGACTGGGTTATTCATGACAGAATTTTCTTTTCTGGGTAAACTATACTTGCTATACTTATAAATGAACTGTCAGTTTAAAAAATGATTTATGCAAGCAAACAGTCATGGGGAACCTTTGACTACAATTGTATTTTTTCCTACTTTTGGTGTCGATGAGACTAGAAATCTCAGTAGCTGACATTCTTACAAATATCTGTATTCAGAACAAAGACTGTTCCACAGGTTTAGAACAACTAGAGGGTAAGTTACTCATGCCATGTGGGTGGAGTATTCCTTTATAGTCTTCAGAACAACATCTACAGTATATTGCCTCTTAGATGATAAATTCTCATTTGATAATAAGGAATTAACAATAACATTTAAAAAAAAAAGAAAAAGAAAAAAGAACAAACTAAAGCAGAGATGATCTCAAAAACAGAAATTAAGGCAATGCAGATTTTCATAATTAAAGTGTGCACACTTACAGTTCTTCATTATTGAGGATCTGAAGCAGTTCTTGCACTAATCCATTAGGGGGCAATGTTTCACTCAGTACATTGGTGAACAGTCTTTTGCCATGCTGCAGTTTTCTCCATGGAGTTTCCAGAAGTGAATTGCTCAAGCCATAGATTCCTGCTGAAACAAACACAACCATCCATCACTTCCTGTAGGCTCTGGGCGAGCCACGCCCACAATCTGGTGCTGAATGACTAAAACTGGTCTGTAATGTAGAAAGTAATGGTTTAAATACACACACAGCTGTGGTTTATTCGACACAACTGGCATCTCTGCACAAAGCCTTAACTGAGATTTGAACGAACCTGCTTTGAGATGAATGGGCTCTGAACTGCCCTTGTTTCCATAGTAACACAATGTGTCTTCATTGGACCTGCATCCGACCACATGAGAAACATCAGTTAAGACTCACTACTAAAACACAATTATACTACATCTATGTAAGGCCATTGAGATAACAAATATCATATAAGGCATGTATTAAACCTATACAATTATGAGGAGCTGTGAAATATAAATCAGTCAGCGCCCACATACAAATCAACATATATACCAATTAAAAGTACCAGATTATCTTAACATGCAAAAACATTTGCATAAGGATGAGACAGAGCTAAACAAATGTGTTGTGCATTTGTTCACACAACATAAGGGAACATTCTTGTTAAAATACAAAAAGTCAAGAGGACGAGAGAATAAACTAGCTGAAATTAGATTTATAAACAATGCTTTACTCTCTTGGGTTTCTTCTTATCATTAGAAGCTTGTCACGGCTGACTTTTGTTTATTACACAGTAAGCAATTATTCAAAGAATGTAAAATCTGTGTAGAAAGAAGAAATTGTTCCTATGGCATGAAAATCTTAATGAAAAAGTTATATTAATTGTCATTTTTTATTACAAGATTTAATTGGTTTTGGGGATGCTGGTGTTGGATTACCTCTGTTAAAGTGATAGTTCACCCAAAATATAAATTCTGTCATCATTTACATTATTTTAAACATGTATGGTTTTCATTCTTCTCCAGAACACAAAATATATTTAGAAAAATGTTGATACAATAACGGCAGCGGCATTGACTTAGTTTTCCTATTTGGGCATAAAACCCAGTCTCTAATTTATCAGTTTTAATTGAATACTCAATAAATCCTGAATATTTTTTTGAACATTAGTCAGTCTATGATTTTAAATTTTTAATGTCAAATAATTTTCAGGTTGCAGTTTTTTGTAAGATCGCCAACTATTTACTTGGTTTCAGTCGCTTTCAGCACTTGGCAAGTTAATTTTGGCCCCAGCTCCATTTCAGGAGAGAATTCTTAGTGTTTTTGCTTTGCACTTTAAATTGTATTGGCTCAGGAGACAGCCAGAGAATAGCTGTGAAATTAGAAATGGCCAATTTGGGGTTTTTGAAAGCAATCTAAGTGGCACCTCAATAGTGCTGGTGAAACACTTTGGCAGGGACGGCAAACCACAGCATAGGGACAGACGGACAGAAAGGCAGGCAGAAAGATTTCTGGAAAACTAAAACTTCTTGCATAAGTACAAGGGATAAAAAGTATGTCGAATAAATATGCAGAATAAAGATATTCAGTAAAACCAAATCTGTTTTTGGAGTCTTCAAATAAATGTTTGTTAATGGCCTTTTGCTGAGATATATTGCTGTCAAAAATAACTATTCTTTCATAATTTACTCATGTTGTTCCAAACCTGTAGAAATGTCTTTGTTTTGTTGAACATAAAAAAATACATTTGGAAGAATTTGAGCAATGTTTTTTCTAATACGATATTTAACCATGCCTCAGCAATTTTACTTGCTAACATTCTGCCAAATATCTTTATTTGTGTTCAAACTAGCAGAAATGTATATAGAGTTGGAGCAACTTAAGGGTGAATAATTCATGAAAGAATTTTCACATTTGTTGTGATATCCCCTTAACACACAATATGATCATGTGAGGTCACTGTGCCTATAATAGGAATTACCTGCGCACCTAGCCCCTGTATACATCGCTTTGAAGCACTAATAGAAAATACTTGTTCCTATCACATCTCACTAGTAGAAGGAAGACACTTAATGAATTCAATTAAAAGTCGAATGAAAATTAGTGTCTTCAATCAATGGTTTTATAAAAGAAGTGAGGCACTCGAGACCATGTTAATGCTAATATATTCATGGCTGAACAGGGCCGCATGCCCTGCGCTGGCCTCTTCTCCATCTGTTACTTAAATATAAAACCTACAATGTCAACAGAGTCTATAAAAGCAAGTTGCTTTGTCCAAAATGCAGTGTCTCAACCAGAAGATGTTTTATTGATGCCGACGTGATGTCTATATTGCAATGCATGACCCGAACAGCCTTTCAATAATAAATTAATGCGATTCAATCGCTAAACAACTTAAACTATGGTTTTTGCATTTGAGATTTGGGTACATTGGGATGTACACAGAGAAATATATTGTAAAGATGCATGTAACCGAACAGTTATTGGATGGAAAAATCACTTTTTGTACTGTTAACCACAAAGTGAGATATTTTGAAGAATGCACTACATAAAAGATATGAGGTAATTTTGATTACCATTTTAATTTTCTCCCCAATGTTAGTCAATGGGTTCCAAGAACTGCAGAGTTTCAAGCATTCCAAATCCAAATATCTTTCTCTGTGTTTATCAGAACAAAGATATAACACTAGAGAGTGTGAAGTTCATGACAGAATTTTCATTTGTTTGGGTGAACTAGTCTTTAAATAAATCTTTTAATATCTTAGAATGAGGTATTTCTATCTTTATACAGCATAGGTCCTCTTACATGGGAATCCCTGCCATTTTTCTGGAGTAGCCCTAAACGGACAAACAGCTCTTGAGAGGGCATTTCATAAATATGTAAAGAAGCGAAATGTAACAACACCTTTGAGGTGCTTTAAAGGAAGTCAACAGTGGACTGAGCCTTTGGCTGCAATTGGTGGCCTCACCACTAGATTTAAATATATATTTAAATATCAATTTACAAATGTATATATGTATATATGATAAGGCGATTAAAGGTTTAAGATAATACAGTATTCTATTGTATGCAAAATAAAATGATAAATGTTTTTTCCCCTTACGAATATGTTTAATGTTAGAAATCTTTTTGTTCCAAAAGTTTGTGCCAACAACGATGAAATTGTTTTTGAAGACCATGTTCTCCCCTCCTTGACCTTAAATAAAATGCATCATCTTAACAGGCCTGGCAAATGATAAGTGAGGAAAACCGAAAGCGGTTATCTGAGTTAATAAAGTTACAAAATGTACTTTAAACAATGCTTTATCATCTTTTATCTTCATAATCCATAACAGCCAAACTGAACTTTCACAGGTTCAGACAAAGCCAAGTCTGAATGAAAACCCTGATATTACACTGAGGGAAATCTTTTAATGGACTGAGATATCATATAAAACATCAGTCCGTTATCAGACATGTCAGTCACATCCCTTTAGAGAAATAAACAAAACCTCTTTATTCTTACGGAAAGGCCGTTTCTATTTACAGGAGACACCTGTATTGATTTCTGCACAAATGCCCATTTTAATTCTCTCGAGTTTATCTGGACATGTATTATTTTGTCCGTTGTGGCTTAGAAAAGAAAGGGAGAGGCTGATAAGCTCAATAATGATCTTGTTTATTAAAATGGTAAACAAAAGGATAGCACTCCCTACGGCTAGCTTCATCTGTTTCATTACTTTGTTTAGGACTCCCACATATTTCATCATAAATATAGGGTTGAGGAGACAGAGATGAACGGGCAAATATTACCCCCACAGGACTCCAGATGACAGCACAGACTTAAGTAATACATCACTATATTTGCAGACAGACTTTCAGTGAGCTAAAGGATGGGTTGATGATGTCTTGCCCTAAAACTCAAGAGCACGGCTATTGATTATTGGAAAAAATTTGGAAAAAAGAGAGGAAGTAAAGATGACAGTTTTGCTTTAATTATAGCCCTCAAAACAAAGAATCAAGAAGAATAGAAACATTGAAGCTGCCATGTAAACAAAAATAAAATTGAATAAATGAGACTGGATACTTTCAAAAGGCATTCCACAACTCACCTGAAGTCAGCAGTCAGGAGATTAAATCCGTTATATAAATGACCCTCTGCAGAAACTTTACGCAGGTAAGCAAAACTGTCCAAGTTATCCGTCAAATAGTTGGACACCAAGGAACCTGAGTAGAAATGAGAACAAGCGTGTATCAATAATCCAATTTACTATGCCCGAGAATTGTGTAGGACAAACTGTGTGTTCCTAAATGAACTGCTATTACTCAATACAGATGCAGTACACAAAGTCATGTTAAACAACATGCAGGTTGACCTTAGGCACAAATGCGGATATGTTAAACCATCTGCATTACAGCTGACATGTTTGCAGTATATTTATATATAGTGACATAGCCTGTTGTTTGGCATTGCCGTTTGATGGTAAGGGGTGGTGAGGTGTCATACTACAGTATAGAGACTTGAGGAATCTAAAAAGACATTCAAGTGATGACAGTGAAAAGATCAGCTCAGATTAGAGGAGAAATGCAGTAAACAGCTGATGGAAGACCCTTGACTCTCTAGCTGTATACATCTGTGCAAAACATGTCAAAGATCATTGATCATATGTCCAGTTTTTTCCACCATATGCCATTCTGCTTTGTTACTCTGTATTATTTTATGGTATGCATGAATGTAAGTAATACAAATAAAAAACTTCTGCCTGCTTAGCACTCCAGATTTAAGGTTGATTCAAGGTTGAGATATTCATGACAGAATTTTCATTTTTGGGCGGTGTTTCCCTGCAAGGTACATTTTCAGTCCATGTCTTCCCTGAGAATCAAACCCAAAACCATTTACACAGCTAATACACTGCTCTTACAGTCGAGAAACATGATTTATTTCTAAACCCCTTTCCATCAGCTTGGTGCCAAACTCGTCCCAAAATATTTGTGCTACATACATGATTGACGGATGAAATTGGGCAACTTTCCAGAGTAGTGCTATTATTTGAGAGTTCAAATTGAAGGAAGGACCAGAGTCATTTCTTGGGACTGGGCTCTATTGATTCAGGCCAGTAAACAACCAAAACCACCCAGAATACCCAAGCATACATACAGCAATGGCATGATAAAATGGATAAAAAATTTTAACAGTGTTTAGTCTGGAAATTTATCTAGGCAGCAAAATAAAATCAAGCATACAGTAGTCGTACATAAAAACTTCCTCAGATCGAGTTTTGGGCACATACTCTATTCAAGCCCCTCTTGGCTTTAATCAACTTTTTAAGCTATTTACTTTCTATTTTTATTTAAATTTGTTTTGAATTTGATGTATGTGTAAAGAGCTGTTGTTAAGGAATGCTGACATAAGACCACAGGAAGTGTATTAAAAACTCCAAAATAACCTTGTATTAAACATCACAAATAAAATGATCTAGTATAACTAAATAAAGATAAATGTAGTGAAAACCCCAGGAATATATTCTTTATTCACTTGGAGCAAGTACAGATGATGACGATCTTTCAAAGTTAAATTAACCTACTATTAAGTGTAATTTCTCAAAGTAATAAATAAGTGTGCGCGCTAACTGCTCTGTAATAGAAAAATACATTAATACTAATGGGTGAAAGATCAGCCGTACCTCTCCCCTGGGCGTCTGGATTTTGCCGCCACTCCATGTAATTGGTCAACGCTGCCAGTTTTCCTCGCTTGCTGATCCCTAGCCATGAACCGCCTTCCTTCCCTTCTTCCATGTCCAGACCTTATGACAAAATACAGAGACATTAAATCATTTCTTCCAGCCATAATAACCGAAAGATTTAGTACAGAAGTACAGAATGGCTCAAAAGTGATCAGCGAGAATGATTAAGATATTTTCATCATGTAATAAAAAAACACAAGAGCAGCAATTCATAGCCCGCAGCACCAGAACAACAAATCCAAGTGTCTGTTGATAATGATTAAAATCATTTACATCAAAACCCTGCCATTAGTTCTCTTTCTTCCCCACCAGACATATATGAGCTTCTTTAACAGCAGAATTTATTTCTGCCAGCATTCATTACAGTAATCATCAATAAAGGGGAGTCCCGTGGTGTCTGACCCCAATATTGCAGAGAGGAACATGTAGAAAAGCCAACAAAAAACTACCTTCCGGAATGACTGACGTCTGTTCGAGATTTACTTTTTAACAAAATTGGGCCTATCATTAAGGGTGGTCAGCTGTACCTTAGCAATGAACACTTTATTATTTCCTTTTCTCATGCAATATTGATTATCTAATATCCTTGGCATTAATTGAACAGTAGAATGACTTCTATTGTGTCTGGATGTGAGAGATTTTAATGTATTTAGAATACATTTTGTATAGATAACAAACCTGTGTGTGACCCTTTGAGATAATAAGCTACGATTTTAGACAGTCATTTCAATTAAATTTTTTATCTTTGACATGACTTTACTCTGTCAATAAAAGTTATATCAAGATTATATTTTGAAAAATAATCTTTATGGTATGTAGAATGATTATATGTAGAAAGTAGTAAATAACCAAATAGTAATTAACTGCGTTTTCATGGGCAGGGTCCCATATTTTATAAAACTTTCCTTGTTTACTTGGAAAAAGATAACCTGTCTGAACAAAAAGATATTCTCCAAACTCACAGCATTAAGCAACATAGACTGGCATGAAGTAGCATGAGGAAAATGGATAAGTGGAATTGAATAAAAATTAAATGGATTTCAGGTAGATGAAGAACTGTGATACTTTATTTTTTTTTAATTGGAGCTTACAGAGAGTTGACAAGATTTAAACATTTAATGCTTTGACAAAGGTCTTCAGGGGCCCCAAAATATCTGGAGGCTTAACCAATACTCAAAAAATGTACTTTACTCTATAGTTACAATAAAAACATTTTGTTTGATATTTAATTATTTTAGACACAAGCACATTTTTCCATGACTATTTTTTTTAATATTTGTGATCCTGTCCATGAATACAACATTTTTAAATATTTAATATTGACTCAGACCAGCTCAAAGGTGTAAATTGTAGCTAAATTTATGGCTGAAATAAAAACATGATGTCTGCCTATATTTTGGGAGTTTTATATATTGCAATATCTGTCTAATTGGTCAAAATAAACCACTGTGATCTCTTGAACTATTCTACCAAAAAAATCCAAACGACAATTCTGATTGTCCACACCAAAAAAATTACTACACAATCCCAAAAATATTTTTAATCTCTATTGCCAGGTATGAAAACGTGACTCTAGCCATGCAGTTCAATTGTACACTTCTCTGTGCTGACACAGAGAGCACAATTAACATGTCTCTGCGATAAAAAGCAATGTAAATGAAAAACAAAACCCAGCAATTCAATTTTAGATAATATTTAAATGAGTGTTTTCATACCGCTGAGAATCTCACTGGTGCTGCCCCAGAAGTCTGCAGCCTTGGATGGCCTGCTGTATACCTCATCTCTGTTAGCAGCCAGAATAAGCCTGCAGAAGAATGAAAGAATAAGGGTCAAGTCACATAGACTCCTGCACAGGATGCTACATCCATACAGAATGCATAAACTTCCCATTATAACACATATTGCTTTATTTTACAGCCACCTACCCTCATAATATCACAAACTCTTATTATTTGCTTTGTGATGTCATTCACATAACTAACAATGCTTTATAAAAGGCTGATCTCCAGTGTGTTGGAAAGATGGCAGCGCTGGATGAGCTAAGAGGTCACATGTGCACCTAAATGTGTTTATCTCGTGCTGATCCCATGAGAATGTTAGCTGATTTGCCAGCCACACACTTAAAGCCCAGAGGAGGCTCAGCTGTGATGCTGATGCTGTGAAGCTACTCAATGTGTCCTTATTGTCTCCTTTTAGGTCTGGTGCTTTTTAACTGCCTTTTTTTACTGCAGCTTAGAATTCTGCTTCAATTTTTTTCAAAGGATGCCTATGAAAATGTAAATGGTAAATGTGTATGATTGTGAAACATTCAATTGTTAATATAGTGATGAATGTATAGGGGAAGCAACAAATAAAGATCCAAATACAGATATTTAATGTAGGCTATAGTAAGAGCCGGCTGTCATTCTATTGTATTGTACAGTAGTCAATGAGTTTATAATGGGCTTGAGTCTGAACTGGTTGTAGTGCAAAACTGCATTAGCTGATTTCAGTGTTATTGTATTTGCCACAAAATGCCTTATCTGTGAACTCCTGTACTGCATTGATCACAGAAGCGTGTCAGTGTGCACAGGTCTTAGATTCTGCCTCGCTGCCCTCATTTGCAGCAAAGGCAAAACTTGCATTAATAGCTTAATTGGAACATGAAGAGTCACATTTTCACTGCGTTTCCATCCAACGGAATCTGACAGGCTGAGAGATGTGATATCCTGGGGCTTCACAGATTGATCTGCAATGCTTGATGCACCCCAGGAATATGTGCTCCCTTTACTAAAGACAGCTTGCAAAGCAGAAAAGCTCCGCTACATATAAAAACAACTTACGGGCTGACAATGTCAATTACACCAGACCTTGGGCAAGGTTATCAGCCTCTTTGTAAGCCTAAAAGGAGAGGTATTTATTCTTATTGAAAGAGAAAAATGACTAAAGATGGCTGGTCAAATAGAGAGAGATAGTGATAGAGGCAGGTTTAGGAGATGCAGATCGTGTCAGTAATTTAGTTAAATAGACAGACAAATTGGCAGAATGCTTGAAGCAATCCACTTAATGCTTCTGTAGCTCTAGAGAAAGTCTTTTTCAAATGATATGCAGCTTAAATTTGAAGCCAAGCCATATTTGTTTCCCGAGATAAAATATTGGCGCAAAGTAGATCATTTTAAAATCTTTTTCAAAGTGGTCATGGTTATTTTAAAGGGAAGTGTCATCAACCTTCCGTCTGTTTCTCTCAAGAGGAGAATGTGAAGTCATGGGTTAGCATGATAAAGTTCCAAAAAAGATTTATCCGACAAATGCATGACATTATGATCCGTTTGAACTGTAAAGAATTTAGAAGTACACTTCCAATGGGTCTAGAGACAGAAATTCTTATTACTCTTTTGTGTGTTCCTACTTCTGAAAGATGGATTAATGCACTTGACCTGAATGTCGGGAATCAATAGGCATGAGTTGCAAATAACACATTATAATGTCAAAGCTGTAGTAAAAGAAGCTTAAGAGGTCAATAATAATGATTTGACAAGTTTAGGTCTGTCAGTGTTTCACAGCGTTTTCTCAGAGAAACACTCACCATAATGTGTGCGGGATTTTATTATACTGTATTTTGTTGAAAATTAATAATTGGGTCAATACAAGTAACAATCTCAGCACATTACACGTAATAAAAGTTCCCTCTGGAGAAAACAGTACCTCTGGTCTCCGAATGTTGCTAAGTTACAGGATTCAACAGAGCAAAAATGTGTTCTAAATGTCACTGGATTTAATAAAATTGTTTGCACATTTGCCTGCTTCATTATATTGCATTGTAGTTCAGCAAACAGGTTGTGGTTGTGGTGCTTTAGATAGTGGTCAGTCGTGGTCTGGTGTTAAGAGAGTTGGGCTTGTAATGAGTTGCGGGTTCGAATCCCAAACCATGACTGAGGTACCCTTGAGCAAGGCACCTTACCCCTGTTTGTACTGCATAATAATGAAAGTCGCTTTGGATAAAAGCATCTGCCAAATGAATAAATGAAAATGTAAAATGTAAATCTGAGTCATCTGTGACAACGAAATGCTGTGACTTAAAATAAGATAAAAAAGACACTTTGCTGGGCAGTAACAAAGTCTGCTTGCAGAAATTGTGCCTCTCTGCGGCCATGTTTGCAACCACCTGGGCAGTTATAAGCAAATCCACAGTATTATCTACTTGAATGGGGAGGGATATTTGGACACTTTTAGGACAATGGCATAAATCACAAATAAACTGCATATTTTTATCAAGAGTATAATTTCACATGAATTATAAGTGCTAAATTTGAAGAAAAGGGTACATCACTATAAACTCATGATTGGCTTGTTTCACTGGAAGATGGGACTTCCTTTGATAGCGTGGCAGTATTGAGCACTGGATTTCTCCCTATTCATTGTAAGGGAAGTTGCGCAATCTTGTTATACTAATATCTTTGGCAATAATCCTGATTAGAGTAGCATGTTACAATCCGAATGCATTAACAGAGGTAAGCTCTCTGCAGTGTAGGCACACTAGCATAACATAAACTGATCACATATAAAAATTAAGAAACACCAGTAGGGACTTGCTGTTTGGAAAGCAATTATTGTGAAAAAGATCAAGTTGCTTAAGAGTTTCTTAGAATTCTGCAAACCTTCACCCAGAGATACGTCCTTTAGGGACTGATGGCTTAAAATGATAAAGTGAGTAATACATTGTCTGATTTTATGCGTTTTACACATACTAGAAAGTACAGCTTACCATGGTTTGTTGACCAGGGGTTCACTATGTAAATGCAGTTAGAAATTAAAAGTTGATTCATAAACTGGTATACATTTTATCTTGTTGTCAGCAGTATATATTCAACTCAAAAAAAAGTTCTTAAACTACAAACTGTAATGTCTGTATCTCCATGACTATATGAGCTGGGCAAAGGGTTCAAATCCCAGTGCCAGCAGAAAATGACTGAACTGCCCTTGACCAAGGCACCTTACCCCTGTTTGCTCTGCAGGGGGTAAGTTGTGGTCTGTTGGTTAGAGAGTTGGACTTGTAAGCAGAAGGTTATGTGTTCAAATCCCAGTACCAGAAGACATTACATTTACATTTTTTACATTCTACATTTTGTCATTTAGCAGACGCTTTTATCCAAAGCGACTTACAATAGTCGAGGAGACAATGAAGCAGTAAATAGCCGATACAACAATAGGTGAACAAGTGCTACAACAATGCTACCGAGTTACGCAGAGAGCGAAGTTACAAAAGAATTTTTTTTTTTTTTGATAGAGTGAGTAGTTAGAAAAGAAGTGAGTTAGTGAGTTAGGTGTAGCCGGAAAAGATGAGTTTTTAGGTGTTTTTTAAAGATAGAAACCGAGTCTGACAAGCGTGAAGCCAGAGGCAGATCGTTCCACCATCGAGGAACTGAAGCTGAGAACGTTCGAAAGAGAGATTTCTTACCCTTTTGAGCTGGTACCACAAGTCTCAGCTCATTTGCGGAGCGCAGAGATCTTGAGGGCCTATGTCTTTGCATTAGTGAGTTAAGGTAAGTGGGTGCTGAACCGGTGGTGGTCTTGTAGGCAATGAGAAGACATTTAAATTCAATGCGGGCTGCTACAGGAAGCCAATGCAGTTTTATGAAGAGAGGTGTTACATGGGTCCTTTTTGGTTCCTTGAACACCACTCTTGCCGCTGCATTTTGAATCATCTGCAGAGGTTTAGTTGTGCACATCGGGAGTCCAGCAAGCAGCGCATTGCAATGTCAGAGGTGTGCTTAAGCAAGACACCTTACCCCTGTTTGCTCTGCAGTGATGATTGACTACCGCATCATACTTGAAATTCGCTTTGGATAAAAGCATCAGTCAAATGAATAAATGTATAGAGGTAAAATGTACAAGAGGGGAATCTCTTTCATTCTAGACTCATCTATCCACAAGAGTTTTTGAGAGCAGGTGCACTACCTGTAGGCATTTTTAGTTGCAGGCCGAGGGTCAAACTTCAGGAAGATGATGCACATGAGGTCACAGATGGTAGGAGTTTTCAATCACAGTGAGGTCTGAGGTCAGTGCTGGGACGTGCTGGGAGAAATCATCAAATCATGAATTTTGGATTAGAGCAAGATCACAGATCTGAAAAGTAACCAAAATAAAAGTATGCGTATACACTTCCAAGGCTTACTGTCCTAAATACCAATAATGAAACTCAAGCATAAAACAGTATAATGACTTTAGAGATCTACTGTGACAACCAATGCAAAGACATAACATTAACCTTTGACCTCAGTCCATAACACATGAGACATAAATACAATCTAAGGTTATTTTTTGTTTCAGTTTTAGTTTCTGACACTTTGTGGTTTGACAGCTGTGTCAAAAGACAGTTAATCACATTTAGCATTAAACTGAGTTTCGTGTATTTCATTACAATAGTTAGCCATTGTGATTCATTTTGTAGGTTTAATGTTAAACTTGTGTAACTGTCATAGCAGGCTAGCTAGCAGTAGCCTAAGCTTGCTAATTTGAATGCTAGTGAACATAAAACTGAACACAACAGCTTGACTTTCTCTTTTGCTGTAATAGATTATTAAAGAAATTACTCACAGGTCCATGTGTTCATGATCAAATCATTCTGCTGATTTTCTGAATGATAATCTCGCTTGTTCTCCACTACACGAAGGGCTAACCCAACCTCAGATTGACGTCTGCTCCCAAAAGCCGCTCTGATTGGCTAAACAGTCCCCCGAAAGCGAGGGTAGCCCCGCCCACCACAAAGCTGTTTAGCGTTTACTTTGTATTTAAAACATTACACCAACTTTCATTCATGAGGATTTAAACCAATATCAATATATTTTTAATGCTATCAAATCTAGTAATAATAATGTTTGAGATCTTTTTCAGTACGTGTCTTCAGTAAATCGATTTTAAATAAATATACATTTTTATGTTATCGTTTGAAAAACGTATACAACTTTAAAGTACAAGCAATGTTTACACGCTGTGTAATTTTAATTGATAAATATACCTATTTAAACCGAACTTTGAGAATCAAATTATCCGTCAGTTTTGATTGACAACAAAGTAACCAATCAAATCGACCCTCTAAACGAGCACGCACCAATGAACGAGGAGAAGTGATTTCCCAACGGTAAGGGGCGGGGCTTCATTCGATTTGAGGGTCATATTTATATCGCTCGTGATATTAAAACTCTCCCTCAGGACCGACTACCAGAATTGACAGTAACTCGATACACCCCGTATTAATTATTAATAATTAATACATTTTAATTCGAATTAAAATGTGGGGCTTATTTCTATGTGCGTGTGTTTGAAGTTACCGCAGTACGTTTGAATACTAAAAACCGTTGCTATATCTGTGCGCGCGAGCCGTCAGTCAGTCAGTCAGCCTCGGAAGAGTCCAAAACAAGTGAGAGGGTTTCTATGGTTATCCATATTGGACACATCGAGCACTGTGCATCCAAATGCTATCCCTTGGTTCCCGTGGAAACACAATTGGTCGGGAAAAGTGAGATGCAAGATCTGTGGAAGACGCACCGAGCTCATCTTGGATTCATCCACACACACTGTTGACAAGTTAGTGTTGCAACTCACAGAGAAGCTTGGTAAGATTTATTTGATATTATTTGATCTTTATGATCATTCCTACGTAGTTTATTGCACAACCCGACATGTTATACGTGCATTGTTGTGTATGTGGTGTGTGGGCATTGTATCACCTGTGTTTTTGCTACGGATACAACAAGTACGTGACGTCACTTTGATCATAGGTGCGTTGTGGATGCAGGACTCGCTACACAACTGATACTGTGTTTGTTTGTCGTTTTAGAGTAACACGCGTGTAATGTTAGGGGTAGAGCATTTACTTGAGCCTTTTTATTAGGGTTTATGGGCATCGTGATCACTCCAGAGAGGGATTTGGGAATAATGCGCAGGAGAATAAACCACTGGGAAGTGCTTTTGGGTTTTTTAATGCAGGAATCATACAATAGTGTTGACTGATTGTTTTCATAGAATATATGCAGAAACAGGTGTGTACGTCTTCTTGATTGTGTTAAGAATACAAGAGGGGGAAATCAAAACAGCATGAAGCATTGAAACATGTGGGTAAGACACCTTAACATTTAGTACATTAGACACATCAGAGTCATGTGACATCTAGCTTTCCTGTTCTGTGACAATGATACAGTGTTTAAATACATTCTTAATTCTTTCAAAATAGTAAGAAAATGTGGTTTGTTGTTATTAGACTTACATTTATGAATATAACATTTACAGAGAAGATATACAGTGCTTTAGATGCTGTGATTGATGACTGATTACGTTTGAGAATCTCAGTTTTCAAGACACAGAGGTGTCAGCCTGTCATAGAAAGGATGTCCCTAATGCATACTGTATGTGTTCTTTACATGACATGATTTCGGTTAAGGATATGGCATACAGAGTTGGTCATGTTATATGCACAATGAACGCAGAACAGTCTTTTAAAAATGAAATTTTTATCCTTTTTTGGGACTGTGGGCATCGTCTATCGGGATTGTCCAGTTTTATAAACTAATGTGTAAAAATATTGCATATTTTCATTGTGGTTATAAAATAGGTTTTTGGGTTGATATTGCACTCTCTTTCTTCTCTCGCTCTCTCCATATACAAACAGCTGCAGTGACATTGGTGTGTGTGTCTGAATTATGGCAACATTATGAATGATACAAGCAGGCGCCTCAATTAGGATGTTGTTTATGTGGTTATGTTTGTTTCTACAAAGGACATACACAAGCAGATGTATAACCTAATAAGCTACTAACATTATTTTGTAATGCAATTATTCTTCACTTTGTTGCTTCATTAGCTATTTTTCACCACCCACTGTGTCATAAACAGGTGTAATATACATACGGGCTGAATTAGTTCTACATTACCTTGTAAGCTTTCTCTAACTCAACCGTGAACTTTTTACTTTTGCCAATATTCTTTACACATAGCATTTATTCAAATTTAACTAAGAAACTTAAACATAACCCCTTGTCATTGAGGATCAAGCAGTAGGTGGGCCCATCATCTTTTGAATTAGTCCCTTTCCCCTTAATCCTTTAGTAAAGCTTGATATGAGCCGTGCAGCATCTTTTCACTGTGTGACATTTCAGTGGGTCGGTGTTAGGCTAATGCTCAGCTTGACTTGTAAACCTGCTTTCACTTTAGGAACTTTCACGGTTCATTAATAGGACCAGAGGACACTTGAACATGTCCAATGTCATATTCATAACAAGTTGACATCATTTTATCATCTGTCTGAGCTAAATTGTTCTTTTAAAACCCATCCTAGTTGAGCTTGTTAAGTCAGGCAATGCTGTCATTCATGGCACATTGAGCAGCATTGCTTGTCAGAGGAATGCTGAAATATGGAGAGTTTAAGTGTTGTGCGGAGAGACCCTTTCTTATGAAAGTCAAACTGTTTTTCAAACTTTTTTTGATGCAGTTCAAGGATGGATGCATCGCTTATTTCAATAGAGAGTTTACATAAGATGGTGATTTTACATATATACACTAAACAATGCCGCAGTCCAGCAAATAGCATGTCCCGGTGTTTTATTTCACTTCAGATTTTCAAAGCTCACAACACATTTCAGCCGATAGAAAAGAGCTTACAGATCCTAATCATGAGTATTCAAAAGGTTCATGTACCGAGTGTGAGATTCAGACATGCTTTGAGCATCAAGCCATTTCTTGGGAGAATGCTGATGGTTCAATGAATTACATTTGAGATGTTTAAATATTCTGCAATGAATTGTTAAGTTGGCTTCTTATCTATAATTCAGCCTGTGGGTGGTCAAGTCTTCTCTCAGTGTTCTAATGTGAAAAGTTGTGGGAAGGTTCTCTTAATAAAGTGTGGCATTTGATAAACTTTTCAAATGAGGCTCGCTCCTAGAATATGGAAATGATTGTGAAACAACGTTTCAGAACTTCAGTTTGACTGGTAGTCTCTAAGCTTTTTCCCCTCTCTGTGTCATTGTCTTTGGAACAATAGCAGAGGAACGTAAGCCCCAAAGTTTTGTCTGGAGCTTATTTCATATGTTAATGAAGTGTCTTGATTATATAAGAATTTTATTTATGCATATTAGATTTTAATTTCTGTAAGTTTGCTGTGTTAAACCCGATCGATCTCATGAGAATTCATAACTATTTAACAAGGTGGCTAACTTATACATTTTTATCCATGTGAATCGATTCTTAAAAAAATTACAAACTGAAGCCCCATCCATAATCCTTATATCACTGACAAATTCTTTTCATTTCATACCATATTGTCACTTTAAACCTGTATGCAGAGCACAAATAAGATATTTTGAAGAACGTTGTTAACTGCCACCCATTCACTTGCATTGGTTTTGTTTCCTTGCATTGGAAGTGAATTTGAACAATAGCATTCGGTGGGTAAATAACAGAATTTTTTTTTGTGAAATGACCATAGTTAGAAGAAAAGGAACAGTGGAAGGTTTCTGAATGAGAGTGAATGAGTCTTTATGACCACACACCTGTTTGAAGGCTCCGCTTGCTTTTCTGTCCCAGGCCATTTGGTATGCAGCAAAAATCCACAACCGGGTGATCCTTGCTCTCCTTGGCACAGTTTGCGGCACCTGCTCTGAATAATCCTTCCTGCTAAATAGCCTTTTTCGGTGGTTTTTCTGATAAGAAACCTGACATATTAATGTTCTAAATGTCTCCAATCTATGTTTATCACCTCATAAATTATGTTTCAAAGTCTCTCTGTACTGGAAGAAAGTAGGAATATAGTATGCAGAGTGCTCCTGTGGGACAATTTGTTTTATTGAGAAGGTCTACAAAATGTCAGGCTTTCCTTCTGTTTCCGCATCCTAAAACTGAATAGAGTTTTATTGACCACTAAGCTCATGTAAGGGTCAGATATATGAATTACAGACCTTGATGATCAAATTCTTAACAACAATATCTTGGAATCTGGTAGGCTATAAGTTGCTTATTCTTCACCTCCGAATAGTACAAGCATTTTTTTTAAAAGAGTCTAAAATTACACTTCTTTTAAATCATTTTAAATAATTTGTTACTTCTGCATCCCTGTTAATTTGACATTGGCCAAGTACATATCCAATGTTAGTCATAGATTCCAACTCTATATTTAATTAGGATTGTTTGCTTTTTTTTATTTTTGCTTTGGTCTCTAAAATAATGGCTAACTAATGCAACAGTGTTTGACCTTATTCATCAGTTTGTTAAGCATAAAAACAAAGAAACAATTAAACTGCAGACAAGACCAGATAATGAGAAAATAGGTATCAGGTTGGCACCTAATTATTGCTTGTTCACATAAGAGATCTTTTTAGACTCGCCTTTAAAAACAGAAGTTGGGAATTGCCTGTGTTAAACTAAAGAAGTTTGTAATTACTTTTGTGCATCAAGAAGAAATGCAGTCCTTTCAAATATTAAATCTTTGGCAGTGTGGAACATTGACAAGTTAAGTTTATTCGGATCAAATGGAAATATCTTTGAATTTATCCATTGAAAGATGTCAAGTTGCTCTTAGTTTATAATTTTAGGTTCTTTTAAAACTGTTAAAATTGAACGCAAATTGTTGATATGATGATGTATTGCAATGAAAGGGCATCAAGAGCACTTTCTAAGTATCCAATTTTAAAGGCCATGCTGCTTTTAAATGTTCTCTGCATTGTAAAAGTCGTCTTCTGTCTATCTTCCTATTCTGGTATAAATGATATTGGATACGATTTTAACTACTGTTTGGCTGCACCCAACTAATCCTCTTTTCCAAATCCTTTCTTCTCCTCACTTTGTCGGTGCCCAGGCTTGATTTATGAATATGTGATCTGGTGGAAATTTCCAACCACATCCCCAAGCAGCTCAAATGTCCAAATCCTGGTTCCAGTCACCTGCTCTGTTTCCTGGTTGGCAAAGAAGATACTTCCTTTCATTCTTGACCCTGTTTCAGTAATGACACTGTTGAAGCAATAGTATTGGACTTGTCCTGCTATGTTTGTCATGGTGCAGGGGATTAACCCTGGCTTGATTATATCCAGGGATAAGAGCTTAATTGTGAGGAATTGAGGAAGTCAAAATGCTGCACTCTTTTTTGGTCGGCGGGATAAAAATAAAATATACAATGCTTTACTTTGCTGCACTTTTTGGTCCAAAGCAAAAATCCACCCATGCATCAGCCAGCAATTTTTATCAGCTCATTTAAAACCATCAGTTATATCATGAAAAAAGGCTGTTGTTCTTTATAACTGTAAAACCAAAGAATATTGGCTTTTCCAGATCGTCCAGTTATGGAATGATCATTTGGTCTGTAGTTTATAGTTTACCTCTGTTTGAACCCTCCCAAAGTTGATGTTTTATCAGACTGAGATATTAGAATGCAGTGTTTGGCGCTGGAAGGGCTTTGGGCGAAGTATGTACTCATGATTCAGACTACTCTGTTGAAGCGTCCAGAGTATCCAAGTGATGCCTGACAGATCTTTGCTTCTCAGAAACACATTCTAACTTTTAACAGAGATGTAAAATTACTTTAAAAATGCCTTGTTAACGCTTTGGATTCAAAACAGCATATTGTCATTGTTGATCTGGCCAATAATCAGTCAAAACTTAATGTTTTTTTTGTTCAGGATTGTTATTTATAGCTGTTTTTTTCCACCTCCTTGAGTTCAAAAGGCAATTATGATGTGAGAAATTAACAGTTTGTTTAATTAGCAACTCCCAGACAACACTTTTTTCTAACAAACTCAACACTCAACAGCAGAATTGTGTTTTGAATAACAGAATGGTTAAAGGGATAGTCTACTAAAAATAAATAGTCACCTACATGACATAATTTTTATTTTGGGTGAACTAGTCTATTTGGATTCAAAATGCAATCCAAGGAATTTTGCCAATTATGTTAGTTTTCCAAATATCTTTTACTGTGGCAGAAGGAAGTTATACAAGTTTAAAATGTCAAGAGCTTGGGAAAATGATAAAAGAAATTTCAATTCTATAAAGAGGTCTCCTACTGTTGGGCAGTTTCATGAAAATGTCAAAATTACAATTTGTTTATTATCCAACATTTTTACTGTAATGAAAGCGCAGATATCAACATTTGCTGTTTCAAATACCCACATGAAGTCTAATTTTTTATACCATTTGTTTTATGTTCAGTACATGTTTTTTCAGTCATGGCTGTTTGCAGGATTGTCACATTCTCGATGCAACACATTCTTTCAAAAGACACATAAACATGAAATACAGTAACTAATGTTCTATAAAGAGCTATCCTTTGTCTATTTGTTTAGGATTTTTGCTTCTAGTTTTCGCATTTTTATTAACAGAATTTCTACAAAGCTTGTAATTTCCACGCACACATTGCATGTTTCCTTTTTTAATCAGAAAACTTGTGCATAGACTGATATTTTTCTGCTGTTTAGATCATCAGTGGTTTTGTAAAATATAAAGAGTCTAGTGTTTTATGAATATATACATATTTTGTCTCAACCACAAGACAAAATGTCACATCCATAACTCTCTGTTGAGACCTTCTCTTTTGCTGTAGCACACTGACAGTAAAAAAAGCAAATCACTGTTTTAGCTGGAACGTCTCGCATTAAAGACACCATTAAAAATTCAACAGTTTTTGCGATGTGTGAGTAGCCATTTTCCTTTTAGCAGATGAACATTTAAAGTTATGAGTCTCTGTAAGACCAGAGGGAAACTTCAGAGCTGGTTCTGTCATTGCTCAGGAGATTTGGAGTTGTGCTCTTTATATCAACTTCTACTAGTATCATCTTGTCCCAGATGTTTATCTTGAAATTGCTTTGGAGAAGTTACAAATGTTGAAATGCATTAAGTTGTGGATGGAGCTATATTGCTACTAAAATGACTGTAGATTGTACAGTTTTTGGCTAAATCTATTTTCAAGTTCATGTTGAATCTAATGACATTGATTTTTGATTGCTGCCCTGGCAAAAACCTAGTAAAGTCATTTTATTTTTAACGTTTTTTTAGTACTTGTAATAAAAAATAAAGTTACGCTACAAAATTGATATAATGTGTGCTTTGGAATGGAATGCAGTGCAATGCGAAGACTAAATATCGCCTACCTCATATTAAAGGATATCGAAGAAAGGGTATTTTTCATGAGAGGATGTTTACCATCTCCCTCCTTTTTGGGTCTGTGGCTGCCCATTGTATATCAGGGACATGAAGAGCTCTTGCTGGTCATTGAAGTCTTTTAGCAAGAGACAGGGTTGCTGAGCTTCATGCAGGTTTGCCTGAATGGCCTCATAAAGAAGCTGTCAGATAAATGTTTTTCTGCAAGCGCTTAAGACTGGGCAGGATATAAAAGGAAGCCTCTGTCAGGGGCTGGATGTGGCAGGATGAACTGCCAGCCTTCCTATCAGTGTTTTCTTTATGCCTGTACCATCTCCCTGGCAGACAAGCCGGTCCAGCGCATGCGGGGAGGGGGTCCGAAGAACCCCAGACCAGCTGGAGTTGAATGTGAGTGGACTTGGACTGTCGCATCTGTCATTGTAGAAACATTTTTGTGTGTTGATGTCTTTCCTTCTGTGAGCATATGTGTTATGACTCTTTCTTCTGTGGAACACAAAATATATTTTGAGATGTCAGTCATATGAAGATGTCATATGAATTTCAATGGCGTAAAATTTTGTTTGGTTTTCAACAATCTTAAAATATCTTCTTTTGTTTCATATTTTGTGTTCTGCAGACAGAAGCCATACAAGCTTGAAAAAACATGAGGTTGAGTTAATATTAAAATATATTATTTAAAATAACTTAAAAACTGAAACCATTTGCTGCTCTTGTATAACTCATATTGAAATAAATAGCAATTCAGTATTGCTGCCTTTGTCAAACTAATCCAGATCAGTCACTCATAAAATTCCTTGAAGACAGCTTCTTAGGAAGGCAGCAAGGTATCTTGCTTAGATTTGGAACCGATCTTCTGTAAACCTGAAGGGATTGAGATGAAGTATAGAGAAAGAAAGAAAGAGAGACGTTCAGATGGGGCAGTCAAAATTTAGAGGCCTCTTCTGTCACAATGCAAAATGACATGACTCCTGCTTTTTGCTGTTGTGAGACTGCTTAAGCTTCTGTCAACCTGATTTGGTTTCCAATGTTGGATCTTTCATCCATATCCTCCCTGGTTCATCTACATTTATACCATTTTTCTCCTTTACAGCCAAACCAACTGTTACTTCATTGCTGTTGATGAAATGGATTGTGGCTTTTACAGACGCACACTAAATATGAACAGAGGAATTGGAATATGATAATGTATTAGGGGTGTGCAAGGATAGTCGAATATTCGAATATTCGGTCTGCTGTAATTATTCGATTAATAAAAATGCTATTCGAATGCAGGGAAAACTCCTCTTCTCGCGTCCGCCCTAGACCCTCGACACAAACATCTCAGGTTCCTTGGAGAACACATGAGAGAAGTAGTAAGAAAAACACTTTTTAAACATTATCAGAGCATTTTCCTTCATGCGAGAGGCGCGCGCATCAAGAGGTTGCGGCAATGCCCGCTCGTCGGAAAAGGTTGAGCCAGTTCTTAAGCGATGATTACAGAGAATCACGCCGAGACGAGTGGGAACAGTTGTTGCTGGAGACGTGGATCCCAGTATACAACATTACACATACAGATGAGGATCCCAGTATACAACATTACACATACAGATGAGGATCCCATTATACAACATTATACATACAGATGAGGATCCCATTCAGTGGTGGATGAAAACACGAAGCGCTTCACAAAACTTTAGCACAGCGTAACTTGTGTGTCCCGGACACTTCTGTGCCGTCAGAGCGCGTTTTCTCCGCAGCCGGTCTTACTGTTAACAGAGTAAGGAGCCGACTTTCCCCGATCATTTTGACATGTTTGTGTTCCTTAACAAGAACATATTAACAATAGAAAGCATAAAAGATTTGCTGACAGTTTAAACGGTTCAAAGTTAAATGTAGCTTAGGCTACGTTCTGTACAATAGCCTAATTGCTGCAGGCGGCTTTATTTACGTTTTTTTTTTTTTTGCTTTTGCTCTCTTCTTTTTGTTTGTATGCACACTTTGTTAAAGGTTTTCAGCTACAAAACACGATGTAGTTTAATGTTTAAGCTTATTGTGTAAAAGCTTGTTCAAAAATGACGGAAACAATAAATGTTACTGAAAAATGACGTCAGTCTCATAAACGTAATTTAAATAAACGAATATTCGAATATTCGATTTTTGTGAGCTCAAATATTCGAATATGATATTTGCCCAAAACGCCCATCCCTATAATGTATACGCATATTCAAACCATGAATCATAATATAACGTGCCAGCAGCCTTTTTGTGTACAGAGGTACTTACTGAATTCAGGATAGATCTAGGACATGGCACATGGTGTAACTAATTTTACAGTCTTGCAAACGTGTCATTTATTATTATTAATATCAAGAAGGGAGTACAGCCTTGTGTAAAAACTCAAGAAGGGTAACATGTTAGCATTAAATTGAAAATTGTGTTGATTTAGAGGTATTTAAGATGATGTTGTGCTTTTGCTTGACATTATACTGCATGTACAGTTTGTGTGCGTGTATTCATACATTCATGCACATCAAACATATCTCTGCTTACTTTGCAGTAATGTAAAATCGATCTGAAAATGTTTCCATTATTCCCTTAAAGCCTTGCAGAAAGTTAGATCATCCTCTTTTAATTTTAAGCCTGCATGATTGTCTTTTAAACAACAAAAAAGTTGATCACCAAAAAAACACTGAAAAACATTCACTTCTATTGTATGGACACCAATGTGTGCATGAGTCACCAACATTTTTTTAAATATATTTTTTTTGTCATGCAGACTTGAAATTATAAGAGTGAGAGTACATGACACAATAACTTTAAGGAGTGTGGTGGGAAAGTGGGACAGTTTACAGAATAATGAATAATCAGCATTCGTATGCTTCAGTTAGAGAGGGATTTAGTATCAACGTTTTGATAACAGTAAAAAGCTCATGAGAGCTGTCAGTGGTCCTTTCAGAGAAAGTGGTCGAGTCAGCTTATGTTAGGAAACCCTGCGTGACACCCTGCAGTGTAATTGCCTTCCAAACGGATCTAAAACAAATATGCAAGGCAAGCTTTCTTCTCCCGTTGTTAACTTCACCAAAGATTAGAAGCATTTTAGAAGCACGATATTATAATTTTATGGGCTATTCCTCCTTCAATAGTATCACATGTGGTGTTTTTAAATTCAGTTGTTAAAGTAACTCAGTGTCTATCTTTGCAAGTCTTCGTAGCTACTTGAGTTATAGTTAATCCCAAAATAAAAATTCTGTTAACATTTTAAACCTGTATGACTAGTATAAAATTGAAGGTTAAAGAAGACATTTTGAAGTTAGTGGCCCCCATGTTCTTGCACTAGTAGTGTTTATTCAGTAGAAGTGAATGTGTCCCACTGATGTTTAGGTAACCAACTTTCATCAAAATATCTTCTTTTGTGTTCTGTGTGAAGATTCTGCAAGGGCTTAAATGATGGTTCACTGAAAACCTTTGCACCAACCAATCCAAAAATGTATGCAGGTTATAACAATTCAAGGTTGATTGATTGACGGTATTTGGTAGAATGTGAGCAACTCAGTATCAGATGGTAAAAAAATTAAATTTTTGAGAAATTATTTGTTTTTAAAAGATATTAAGTTAATATAACTGTTTATTTTTTATATTTGCTAAGCCACATGAAACATTTGCACTGTAAATAACATACTCTACTAGTTTCTAGCTATAATCTTTCATTACTAATTTCACCTAATGCATATTAATACTAACATGTATTGACATACTTTATACCACTTTTCTTCAAAAACTACAGATCCACAAAAACATTTACTAAATATCCCGTTCAACACGAATCCATATTTCAAACTTGAATAAGTGTATAATGTTGTTGTTAGAGTATAAATAATAACTGTAAAATCTTAAAACTCAAAGTTAAATGTCAAGCAGGATATTTTATTAAACAGAAAACGGCAAGAAAAAATGTCAGGTTTGGACTACAACCCTCTAGTTATACTCGTGGTCAACCTCATCCACATTAACATTTAAATAAGAGGGTGTGGTATGGTTGCGCTCCTACGGAGTGGATGAAGAGTTGTCTTTGTGTCAACGATTTTCTGTTATTTTCATCCCAGAGTCCAATCACCTTTGTTTGGCTATTCAATGAACACTGTACTTAGAGAACAATGATTATAATTTATGTTTAACTCCGTTCCCGAATATTTTAATACACACATAAACCTATGTGCAGCACAATTTATTGTGGACAGCTTCTTCAATCTCAATCAGTTTAATACTGGATTTACACTAGGATTATTCTTGAAAGATGAAGTTCCCTCTATTTTATGGATCACAAACAGGAAGTGTATTTTATTTTTAAAGTTGATGCGTTTTAACAGTTTCTGTAACTTATTACACAAAGGGAAACGCTGTTTAGCTTTGTTTGTTTGGTAATGGTAACAAAAGTGTGGTAATTCAGCAAGACAACATTGATTTTTTGTTTTTATAATGATCAGTTTTTTTTTATTTTATTTATTTATTGATTTTATTCATTGTTTATTGTTTAAACACTAAAGTTTGGCTGCAGCCACGCGAATCACACGAACGTTATATTCGTTTATACTCGTGCTTACATAGGCTCTACTCGATCCTCTTCATTTATGTTCTACGGGTCGGATTCAGGCTCAGTTTAATACCATTAAATGTCTTTAATAGTAGCAATTAAAGGCAGAATCAGATGCGGAATCAGTTTATGATAACAGAGCATGAGCACATGTGTTGGTAAGCAGTGTCACCTTTCCCGGTCTCACCTGCTTGCTTTGCTGTCGAAACACAGGAACCATTGACCCAATCCGAACTCATTACGAATTTCTGAAGGTGGGACTTATATCAGAACGGGGAAAATATCATCCGTTTTCATGATAGGGTAAAAAGGGATAGACAGAGAAGCAAAACAGCAAAAAAAAGAAGCAAAAAAGCAAACACATGTTCTATTACACACTGTTAACACAATCAAAGCTTGAAAACATGCGACGAACAGGACCTTTAATATTATGGTATTATAAACAGTTTGGATATCTGTGTTTCATGTTTTTTATAAAAACATATGGAAATTATTTTACTATGTTGGTTCATGGTGTACATTCCTAGAATACACTATTATACATGTTTGTTATACCAAACATTCCTAAATAAGCCTAGCAGCAAAAAGAGTTTAAGAGCTTTTTGAAGATGTATGCATCCACACATTGAAAGCTCAATAGGGCCATCAGAACGGATGAGGCTGTAAGTGATCTATCAATGCTGCTTCCCGCAGTGGAAACCATTACATGCAACTCATCGTACAGCCCTGGAGATAGTCATCATGCCGGAGGCTTTTATGAGTATAACCCATGCAGGGCTCGAAACTGCGACCAAATGGTCACATTTTATGAGTATTTTTCCAGCTGATGTGACCGGTTAATCTTAAAGTTTGCAGTGGTGCGACTACCTAACTGGTCAATATATAATTTTGCATATTAGAAATGTATTGATCAGAAATGTTGAATTGTGCAAGCAACATATCCTGTTACTTAATTCCATCCATTAATTCGCTCATCAGTGTCTAAGGCCACACACGGTGTAATGCACAGGTACATTTAATACTGTGATAAATCAGAAAGACTTTCCAGGGTGTTAATTCGCATTTGGTTTTGACTAACTTTAGATTGCACCTCTCATTGAACGGAGGTCCTATTTTGACATTTGGGGGGCGGGTGCAATGCAGATGACTTGCATGAGAGAATACTTTACTGAGCAAAATTTCATATGCCTTGTTTTTAAAGTAAGTCTCAGTCTTTAGCCTTGGGTTTAGGACTTCTTGACTTTTTTATTGTTTATGTTAAGGTTTTAATCCAGTAACAGATATAAATCAAGAGAGATCTATACATTTGCACATAAGAGCTGGAGCGGCACTTCATATATTTATGTAACAATTAACCTCTTTGTCAGTGTCTACATGCAACATGGCTACCCGATTTGCATAACCGCAATTAGAAATCTGTGTCCATACTCATCAGTGTTTCCATTCTGTAGCGCCCATCTGTGCGCTGTTTCACATTGTTGTTTAAAAGTTTCAGGGACCAACAACCAAATAACCATTATTTGAATCAAATTCAAGCATAGCATTCGGTTTTGTTCATGTTCTGTACTATAAAAGTTAGATGGATATTCTCAATAAATAAAAAGTTCATATTTGAAACTTAAACCTTTATTCAAATTTGTATGATAATTGGTTATAAACACTATTCAACTTTTTACCCTTTTTTTTCCGTCTGAAGTAGCCTTGGCCAACCTCTGCCCATCCCATATTTGAAACTCTAGCTCCACCCCTCCCTAGGAGCCTAAATTTGTCGCACCCCATCGTGCTCATGCTAAAATGCATTCTAGCCTACAGCAGATCTCAATCGTTTTATTCCAAAGCCCCCTTCTATCTGTACACCTCTCAAAATGCTTAACACAGATATGAAAAATGCAAAAAGTCAATCTGATTTTTTTGGAAAGACAAATAATACGGAGGCACCGGCAATGATCTTAATAAGCTTTAGCCACATTAACAGTCACATCAGCTTACAGATGATCTGAGACGGGGCATATACACTTAAATTTTGTTCTGCTAATCTCAGAACTTCCAAATTTCTCCGTTCAACAGTTTTTAAATAAACAGAAAAAATGACTGCAAGAATTCTTTCACTACGTCTTTTTCTCAAATTCCTTTAATTGTATATCCTTGAATCTCCATCTGTGACCTTTAAAATCCTCAAACAATGCTAAAAGTGTTGAATAAAACTGTAAGCCATGATTTTCATATGAATACGCTCTTGTTTGACCTTGTAGGGTAGCTTTAATTCAACAGTCTACCTCTGCAGCACTAATAATCCAATCCCATATGCCGCAAATCCCTCACAGACACCCCTACAAACAATTCTCCCAGCAGTTCTCTGCGCATTGCTCCCCGGCATCCAGTCCAGATGTTCTCTTAGTGCTCTATTTTAATATTCAGGAAGTGAATCAGAAAATAATTAAACTCTGCGACAAATGATGCGACCCCAATTACCTCGTTCTGTTGTGGTCGTGACAACATGGACACCATGAAGAGAGGGAGAGCTTTATGCTTTTTATAGATACCTTTTTTTTTTTTTTAAGAGAATGTGGGAGGGGGAGATGGATCTTTCCTGTTTTAATTTTCTCGTCCGTGTCAAAACTGTCCTGGAAACTAGAGGCTTCAAAGTGAAGTGAACGAGGATATGTCAGTCGGGTTGTGTTAGATCTGGAACACTCCATTTTTTTGGTCTTGGCATGATTAGGAAGATGTGATCTGACATGACAGACCCTGTTTAACTCTCTTAAACTCTGTTAAGCTGTCTTAAGCACTGTTGCTACAATTCATGTGTAATGTATTCATGCACAAATCTATATCCTGTTTATGTCCTGATTTAGCAAGCTTGTTTTTTGCTGCACTCTTAAAAAAACAGAGGTGCTTCATGATTTTGTGTCCTAAATCCTTGTAAGTTTCTTTGAATAAAGTCTTAATGTTAATGCCATTGAATATCATTTACAAAGTTCCATAAAGACTCTTTTAAGAGTTTAATGTTATTTTTTATAATTGCTTTAAAACAAACCATGTGCACATTCATAATTTTAAACCATTGCCTCCGTAAGTATGAGTATTGTCTCCATAAAAGAAAGTTTACAAAAGATTGTCATAAACCCGCAACAAATCACATCTCATTTGATTCTGGATCAGTAGTTCGAGCTAAACATTTTCAGGGATGAAAAATGTTTTTGGGTTTAAGAATCGCTTATCTGCTGTGTAAGCAGTTCCAATCCAGACACTGATAAAATTAAAAGTTAACCTAAGTGCAAACTGTGATTGACTGGAGGTCGCTAATTCACAGGTATACGCCCTCCTGATCCCTGCACAATGTCTAGTGGTGCCATCCCAAAAGGGTAAGAAATCGCTCTCTCGCACTTCCTCCATGGAGACCGATCTGCCCCTTACAACACGTTTGGCATACTCTGTCTCTCTTTTGAACCTACCTAAAAACTCAGCTTTTCGCTCTATACCTAAACCACTAAAATCCCTTTCCTTCCCTTTGTGTAACTTAGCAAACTCAGTGTAGCACTTTTTCACCTATTGTTATCTCTGCTATTTACCGCTTCATTGTCTTCTTGATTCTTTGTAAGTCGCTTTGGATATAAGCATCTCCCAAGATTCCTAAATGTAAATGTACCTTAATGTAAATGGAGCTGACATTCAATTTATATTGAGTCTATTTTAAATTATTAAAGTAAAAAAACTTAAAATTTCTCATTTTTTGTTAAAAGAATAGTTTTTTGTGATTTACTTAAATCAATGCAGCAAGACTTTCCAATTCCCAGGATTTTTTCTGTTTCCCAAAATGTAAGAAAGGGATGGTTTCTTAAAGAACCTTTGACTGAAAAATGGTTCTATTGCATCACCTTAAATATTCAATGTGTTAAAGGAAAATGTGATAAATTAATATGGAGTAAATAATATCCAGTTAAATATTATTGAGATAAGTTTATTAAATTAAAAAAAAATTCAAAGTAAAAAAACTATCGTTGTCTTGATTGATAGCTGTGGTCATCATTCCCTTGCTATTAATAGGTTCTACTATATGTTGGAATGTTTAGAATCTCTTATGCTGCTGGTATTACAGAAATACACCACAAATGGCTGTTCTTTTCCTCTGCAGTATCCGCACTTCTCTCTCTCCTAAGCTGGGCTTACATGGACATCTCTGGCATTCTCACTGTGCACTCCAATGTTAACAGATGGTGAAGAGAAAGGAAAGCCATGAGATTAAAAATGGGTTTCTCTTGTACTACCTCTCTTTTCCATTCTTTGATCCTCCACATTTTGTTGCATATTTGGAATTGTGTTTTTAGATGGATAAAATAGATGCCTGCACTCATTCATATTTCACTGGAGATGAAGGTATCTTCACCATCTGTTCTGCAATGCATATTGGTTGTTGTTGTTTTCTATTTTTCTTATGGTGCCCTTGAAAGCTGTCAATCAAACATACAATAAAAAATTTCTTAGAAGAACCATTCTACCAGAAAATTACTCATTTCACAAAGTTATACAAGAAATTGTTCTTGTCTGGCTTTTCCAGATGTTTAATCTTTCCTCGTAATATTTTCTATGGGCAACAGACCAGCATTGCCTCTTCTCAGTCTTGGTATCAGAGGATCATGTAAAATGGCCTGTGTCTGGGGAGGCTCTTTTTGCTCTCATTAAAGCCCACAATTTATAGCATGGATAGCCTTGAATTTCATGCTTCAAAGTAAAAGAGTCTGTGGACATTCTGTCAATTAGCCTTTATGAGGGAAGAGTTGTGAACCTTTTAGTGAGATCTCTCTCCTATACCCTCTCTCTCCATTTTGTTCTTCCCATTTTACTCTAGACCAATGTGAAACCACTGTATTGTGTATATGGCAACACAAAAAATTCCTCTTGTAATGTTACAATCTAGGGTTGGAAATGTGGTCTGGTGGTTAAGCGTGTAGATTCCAGCATTGTAAAGAGGCCTGCACGGTACTAAGTCTGGACTGGTGGGGTTTCATTTTTTTATTTTTTAGTCCTGACGTTCTTTCTTCCCTGTAGGGAATAATGCTAAAAGTAAAATTGTATTAGTCCTCATATAGTCGTGGTCTGCTAAATAAATAAATGTAAATGTCATATGTACAGGTTTGGAAATTTTGCGATTTTTCGGTGTTGTTCTGAATATGCTATTCATACAATAAGTGTAAAATTCTTATATTTTCTTTTTTTCTATAAACTACTGACAAGATAAAAATAATACAAATGAAATGTTTTGCATTAAAACAAATCAAACCTTGACAAACTAAAATAACAAAAAGATGTAATGTTTAAAGTGTTTTTAGTTGTATTGCAAATATTTCTTTTAATTTGTTTTAAGAATTATTTTAGGTAAATGGACAGTTAATCCTAAATTGAGAATTCTAAAACGTTGTACTTTTGACATTTCATACTGGTATGGTGTCCCTATATGGATAATGAGATTTTTTGAAGAATGTTAATTACCGAGCAACAGCGGTCCTCAGACACTGTAATAGAATAACCACAAAAATTTTAGGAATAATGATTTGAGTAGTCTTCTGTATACATTTCCTGTAGCTTAGTTGGAATGAGGCTGTAAAGTTTGAAGCTTAAAGCCAAAGTCAGTGGTTCACATCCCCAGTGTACACAAACAAAATTATATACCTTACTGTTGCCTGCAAAAAGGATAATTGTGTGTAAGATCTATATTTGCCTACATAATCTTCCTATGGTTGCATTATGGGTCTTTGTTTTCTATAAGTCACGTCCCGAAAGATGATTAGCCTACTGTGCAATTTTCAGCTTTTTTAGGTTCATTAAAAAAAATTACATTATCATCCTCAATTATCTCATGCAAAATATTAAGGCTTGATGGTCCATCGTGCACTTTTCATTAAGGGACGTTACCCTGCCTTTAATTACCCAGCATATTTCTCTCTTTAATGGCTGTGTTAAATGGATATTCCATTTAGTAATGGGTGATCCTCTTTTTATTTACGTGATTTTGGTGAGCATGTATGTGCTGTGTGCACTTTGCATGTGCTTTATAACCATGTGAGTGAATATGACTGTAGATCAGAGCACATCTACTCTACACGGTTTCTGCTGCATAATTCCCCCGTCTCATTTCCCATTCAAAATAAATTTGACTGCTTAAATTTGCTGTTTTATATAATTCAGTGATGCGTTCCATCACGGAGACAGCGGAACCTCATGCATTATTTGCTCTCCATCCCGCTGTGCTCTCCGAAGTAATACAGTATGCATATGCAAATAGGTTTCTATTCATTGGGTTCACGGTGGGCTGATGTTTTGATGGGATAAAACCCTGAAGGTGTGACCTTCTCCTCCTTTGAATAGATGTGATGCAGTTTTTGTCTGATATATAGCTGCTTAGTTCTCTTGGGACCTTATATACTGACATCCACAAAAAAGTGTCTGTGTTTCCGAGCTTGGGATCAGTCTTGGAAGCCATTGAGAATAAGAGGTAAAAAGAAATAAAAGTTGATGGAGATTTTATGTACTTCCAATTATATATGAATTAGCTGGAATATTGACATAGTGTTGGTATTGCAAACCTGCTTTGTACTGTACCTGTAAGTGAATTTAGGTTATGGCTGGTCATGGACAGTGCTTTTGAGAAAGTACAGTATGTTTTTTATTGTTTTTCATAACTTTGCTGAACAAAGAGCACATCTGGTTAGCACTGCTTTCTTCGGCTTCTTAGCATTATCTGTGGCCCTACATGAGAACTTGAAGGTGACTGAACACCTGACCTACAAAGGGATTCTTCTCTGTGTAGAAGCTCTCTCTGTGTATCTTACACCCCAAACCCCTTCGTACACATACCCTTCCCCCACATATGCACTTACATTATGATCCTTTTTAGTCCTGGGTATGGTTAATGTAATAGTATATACATGTTTTTTATGGGTTTCTGAGCTCATCTCTGCCTGACACTTAAGGTTATTGCATATTAAATTGTAAACTACATCTTTCTCTTTTTTGTTTTTCTGAGAAATGTAGACTGTCATGAAGAATATAATTATTTTAACTGTTTTGAGCAGTAGTTCACAGGCCTTTGGCCAGCAATATCTAGGTTACTTCAACCAAAAGGCTATGAGCTTTCCTATAGACTTGGAATATCACAAAGATTTAGCTTTAGTTTTTAATGTCAATGTCAATGTCACCTTTATTTATATAGCGCTTCAGACAAAATACATTGCATCAAATATTGGGATAATCTTTTCAAATTAACTCAACATTTAGTATTTTTGAAGCCTTATGGTGTGTTTATATCAAATGCGCACTTATTATTACTTACTGTAAAAACGTATTTTGGCGTAAGTGATGCAAAAAACATTTTTCAATGGAGAGTGTCTTTGTGAGTTTGCACCCTTTAAACAGTAGTAGGAGTTTAATGAGCTATTAAAATTGTCCGGTCAGATTCCTGTCATTCAAATCTCCTGCCACCGACTTAATGTATTTTACATCCACAAACCGATTAACTAGCACTTTGTGTGGAAATAGCATAAGTATAATCATCAAAAGTTAAAATGCTAACATTATGCTATAACATTTACATTAACATTAAGGAATTTATGATGGTCACTTTATATCAATGTCAATGACATGATGTTGGAGACAATTCACTCTTACTTCATTAAATTCATTTTCCGTTATTAAATTATTCTGTTCGAAAATTTCCCCATCCAAGTTTTTATTTGAGATTTGTGTCTAGGATGCTATATTGTTCAAATGTTATGTGTTGTAATGGTTAATGTCCTGTAGTGTCTATACTCACATTTAACAACTTGACTTTGAGAAGATGGAACCAGAAAGGCTAAAAGGCTATTCGCTAATTAGGCCTGTGCAATACATTGAAATATCGCAAAATGTAAACCGCAATGGTCTGCAGCGAAATAAGCTAGTTAATTCTTTGAAAAGTTATTTATAAAATAAAGGATATATAAAGTTGCCAAACTTTATGTGTGTACGACAGACCTCTGGTCGAGCAATATGTAAAAATTTTTGTATGAATTCAGAAATGTTATTAAGCAGGCAAGCCATGTTAAGAAAGCAATACCTTTCAAAAGTCATAGTGATGCTTACTTTTTCCTAAAATAGAGTGAAACATATGTTAGTTTAATAATCTTTTAAATATATTTGAATAAAATTGTAATTGATTTTAGAAAAAGAAATATCACACCACTTACTGAATATCACATTGTGTTTACCAAACAAAAACGTGCAATCATTTTGGCATATTGTTTTTTACTGTTTCTGGATGATATTCTGCTTTATTTAAGAGCAAAGAAATTTTTATTTTACCTCACACTCTTTTTCCTCATTAGGTACATATCCTCCAATAAGGAAAAATATACAACTGAGATCATGCATTCAAAAGCTTAAATGAATGTTAGATGGTATGATATTATCATTGCAGTATCGAAGCGTAAACTATCTCAATTATTTTAAACCTCACACTTTATCACTCCCTATGAACTAGATTCAGTCATTAAAATATCCCAGAGTTCCGAACGCCAGAGTTACATCAAAATTTGAGTGTACACGCGCGCACACGCACATGCACATCACACATACACATACAGGCGCCAGACACTTTCTCTTTCTAGATAAGAGAATTTAAAGGGCACCCAATTACCTCAGAATCTGGGGTTATTTCCTTTTATGATCTGTGCCTCTTTTACCTCAGGGATTTTCAGGTTTTTGCTCAGATTTTTCATGGGCCTCAGAGGTCATGCAATCTGGAGAAAAAGAGGTGATTACAGAAAATTTGACCCTTTGTTCTTTTTTGGCCTTGGCCAAACAGCATTGGGAAATCATGAGAAGCCTCATTTAAACAGCACATCTCATTTATCTCTCTCCCTCATTTTCCCCTAGTTAAAGTTCTACCTTAGAGAGTTTTTTGCAACTGGTTTTCAGTTTTACATGCTATAAATGCAAGCATGCAGTTAGAATCTAAGATTGATTTGATTTACATTCAGTCTAAGCTCTGTTTGTTCCTTGGATGAAGAACAAGGTGTGTGTGGAAGTTGTTATATGGCCACAGTGAAAAAGATTTTATGGTACTGAAGGTACTTAATTTTTGTAAAAAATCTTTTCTTTGTTACAAGCAATATCCATAAAACACACTTCAAAGAGACTTTTTGAAGAAACTCTGCAAGAATATTCGATGAGTGGCTGTAAATATGTCAAATAAGGCCTGAAGTGCAGAATTAAGGCTACAAACGGGCTCTGAAGTATCACTGAATAATTTCAGTTATAACACTAGTTTAACCCAACTGAATAGCAAACATGTAGTACTCATATAGGTTTCTGTCTGTCTTCCATTGGCCAATAATGTCACACTAACATTGTCAAGATTCCCAGAAGGATGCATAAATAAATATCCCGACAATATTTACACTTCTCTCGTCTGTAATCTACCAGTGTTTTCTTTCCGTACAAGATAACTACAATAAGATAAATTATTTCTTCATGTTTAATAAGTGATATTTGCACAGAAGAGACCTTTTGTCAGAGGGTTCCTGTAGTTGTATGTTCCCAAGACAACAAATGGTTCAGCCTCACAATCAAACTTGATTACATCCAATCAAATTACTGATTATTTGGACACAAACAACAAGATACCTTTCATATGTTCAACTAAGATAAAAGGTTTGTTTGTGTATGCTGTGTATTTGTGCATGTTGGCCCAAAACCAAAAATTCTGGCATCATTTACTCACCCTCTAGTCATTTCAAACCGGTATGACTTTCTTTCTTCAGCAAAACACAAATGAAGATATTTTGAAGTATGCAAGTAAAAAGGGACCAGTTACCAACATTCTTCAGTTTATCTAATTTTGTGTTCTGTTATTAGAATGAATTTTCACTCATTATTTTAAGGATTCAACAGAGACAAATTAGCTTTTCTGTTTTTGTCTCTGTCTGATTTTATACATTGCTGTAAAATTATATAGAACAATTATAAAAATATAATTATTTTATAAAGATTTAGAAAGAATAGCATGATTTTTAGATCATTTTTGTGTTAGGAATGCACTGTATTATCTTCATTATTTCAGTTGAAATATTTAAATATCAAATGTTTGCTAAAGTATATTCATGTTATTTAATGTATTGAAGTGATGTATTTGAAAAGTTATGCATATTGTGTCAGCGGTGCATCTGTAATTCTTTAAAGCCATGTATTAAATGCACAAACACTCAAACTGTATAAAGTTTGTTGACATGATTTGCTTCATCTGTAGCCTGATCTTTTCCTATGTTACAGACATAACATCCTGGCAGGAGATTGTTTGATATTTATCTTTGATATTCCCTTTTCCATGACCATACTCTCCTCCTTTTAATAAACATGTTGATATTACTTTTATGTTTTGGATGTTCTTAAAATATTAGCAGAACATTAAGGTCAGCACTAACCACTCAACCAGGATCATGATAACGAGGCTTCCTTACAAAAAAGTGCATAATTTCTTTTGCCCACAGTGCTTTTCTTATTTTCAAGCTTGCAAAAGTAATGCCTGACAAATTGCTTCCACCATTGAACAAGATTTGAATTTTTTGTGCACCTTTAATTTATCAGGATTGTAATGTGCTTTGTACATCATGTGTCTAATCTATATATATATATATATATATATATATATATATATATGAAAATCACAAGACTAGAGTACACAAACTGACGAAGGATTATAATTATGATTATTAGTGTTATATTTTAAACTGATTTTAGACTCAATTTTGCCACAATTTGGCTATCAATTTTGCAGACATTTTTCTTATTAATTTCTCAAGGCTAACTTTCTCAATATAGAAGTTCTATGGAGAATTCTAGTTGTGTTTTATGGAGAATTCTAGGGTCTGTTTTATGAAGTTTTATTTTTGCACATTCCAAGATATTAGTGTGAAAATATTCTGGGAGGATAAAAGGAATCAATGTGCAAATGGTATAAACATTTATATTCAACATGAGCTTAACACATGAGTTATATCACATTTATTTAATCATTTATTAAAGCATTTAGAATTAGAAACTATATCTGCTAAAGGGAAAGTCCACCCAAAAATACTCACTGTTAGTTATTGTTACTATGGTTAACAAATACAACCTTACTGGTAACCTATCCTTCATGTACCTAATCTTACTGACCTGAGGTTCAGTTGCCTGCATTGACAAATGTACTGGTGTAAGTTTGTCTACTCTTCCAATAAATTTTAAAATTCATCATATTTTTTTACGATCACTTTGCTCTCACTGCCTCTGTCTTTATTAACATGCTTCTGCGTTGTTATCTTAACAGCTGAGTGTGTTAGAGACTCATGATTTAACTCGCTCAGCTGTATGTCAATGTCATGCATGCTGTTACAGCCTTTTGTGGACTCCAGATAATGGTTTCCATCTCTACGCCTCCTGCTCGGCTATAATTGGCTAGTTTATGGGTTATCATCACAGTAAAGGCCACAAATTAATTCTTGCATTAGAATCGAGATTTGGCTCTTCACAGGGCACTGGACTCTTGTTAAATGCCTATCCACAAGCTGTCAGCCGTTTAGAGTGAGTGTGTTAATGATGAAATAGAGCTGATGGTCTAATTGTCATCAGCTTGCACTGGTCTTTTAAATCTTCACTGGTCTTGTAAATCTTCACTTGTGTGGTGGCATTTATTTTTGGACTATGAAACACACAAGGCAAGAAGTTAATTCTACAAAACAAAGATACATTTCTCCGTCTTAATTTCCTTCAGTGTTAATACTTACCCAAATAAGGAAAATTTGACTCACTACCTGACCATTGGGGAATATAATTGGAGATTAATAGACTTTCATAGGTTATGTGATTTTAGATTACTTTGCATGAATCACCTTTGAATTTCCCAGTATGAGTTGGCAAGTCTAATATTTTTGAAACATTTTCTATAAAATAACAGCAAGTTTTTAAAGCATTCTCATCATTCAAAGCTGGATTTTGCATCCACCTGATCCTCCTTGCCTCTTTTGTCACGGTTTCATCTTTTATGGTCCAAATCTGCTTACTGTGAAGCTTTTTGAAGCATTTTCCTTAGGATCGATTGAGACAATGCTTCAAAGTGTAGAAAAACACAGATTCATTCCTTTGAAGCAGTGTGTGATGAAGAGTGCTGGCAGGGGGACAGGCACACCGGACCTGACCCAGCAGACAGGTGGAGAAGCGACCCGTCAGACTTCATTTGGATTAGGCACTTGGCACAGTTGTGGAGGTATTTTCATGCTACTGCAGTATCCCACACAATTATCCATGGAGCTTTAGTGTTTTCATGTAAACCACAGGCATGTAGACCGGAGTGAAGTTTGGGGGTTTAGTTGTCATCTTTATCCACAGAAAATCACAAAGTTCTTCTCTTTATTAAGCATATAATTTGGAGTTGTTGCCAATTCGCTGACTTCAATTAGATTATTAATTATACATAAAAGTATATGTCCTATTTTTTTCATATGCAATAAATACTTAATAAGTACATACTTTAAATACATAAATACTTTTTTTTACATAAACTTAAAAAAAATTTAGAAATAAACTTATTTTAAAATTTTGCACTATAAAATCTTTGTTTTTAAAAGATTTATATTATAAATGAGTTTTTGTTGTTGTGATATTTACAAAAATGTTATGGGTGATGTAATGTGTTTGTTAGTTTGGTGGTTTAATGGGAGCATCAATCTTAACACAGAGATTTCAAACCTTCTTGCATGACTTGGACCTTCTAAATGTTTGTTTGTGACTCTGCTCACCTCTATCTCAGCACAGACTCTGAATTCGACAAGAGGTGCTTTCTAGTCAACACATTTAAATAGTGAGAGAGCGAAACAGAGAATGGGAGGCTTCATTTGACTTCCATCCAAGTACTGCGAGCTTCCACAGGACCATCCATCAATTTATCTCTGTGCCAGCCACTGTGTATCTTCCCATCCGTCCTCAGCACCTGTTCCATGGCTTCTTTACCAAACTGCAGTTGTACAATTTATTTTATGTATTAAATGTGGTCTAAAATCTGCAGTGTTGCATCTTGACCCATCACTATGAAGTTGACAAACATTCAAATTCAATTATAAAGTTTAAAGGTGACTTTAGAAATAGAAGCAAGTGGATGGATGGGTGTATTTGACTGTGGTCCATGTTGTACATTTAGTTTTAAGACTCCCTGTGTTAAAAAGTCATTTTTAATTTTGATTATGTTTGTGATTATGTTTTGAAGTGTTAAATAGTAGTCTTGTATTTGGTACTGACAACCTAGCATCGGTCTTTTTAAAAAAAAAATTCACCTGCTGGTTTTAAAATGTTAGTGTTTTTGATTCTTTGATTCTACCATCCTCCTTTATCCCAACAACCTGTTCTGAGGTCAGTTATGTTCCTGCCCTTCAAAGAGAGACAAGTGGTTTGAAGTGAATGAAAGCTTTTTAAGGAGCTGTGCGATTTCATTGGCAAAGCACTTGTAAGTGAACTGATATGTGTTCATGGATATTGACCTGATCCTGGGCCACAGTCAGGACTGGAGATCTTGCGGTATGGAGCAGCAACAGTGCTGCCTTTTGTTTTGAGATGTACACTGGTGTTTATTCTCCTTAAAGGCACTTCGGACATGTTTATTTTTAAAGCCCTCCTGACATCCTCTAGCCCGACTACCAGAGCTGCCATGTAGCAGATCGGACACATGCCACGGTGGAATTCTTTGACACAAATGCAACCCACGACTAAAAACTAGCTCGTACTTTTGTTTTGGCATTCAAAGTTCATATTACTTGCTAAGCCTTGAAGAAGCACTAGAAAAGTAGTCTATTTGATTGATGGTGGAAAAATAATAGTGGGCTGAGTAAACAATGAAAGAAGGTTATTTCTTAAGAGTTTTTGTAAACTCCAAAACTACCGTCAGCCTCATATTCTTGTAGTTCTACATGTCTGAGCTGCCAAATAGTTCTGATAGGGAGAATGGTGTGAGTGTGGCAGGCATACCAACGCGATAAGGGTTGATTTGAGTTTATGTGGTTCCCATGGGTCTGTGGCCATGCTCCCTGCAGCGGTCAGAGTATAAATGTCATTAAGACCCTTCTTTCATGGCCTTCCGCATGCTTGTGGTGTCAGCTCTCCTCATTACATGCTGTGAGTTGACCTGTGAGTTGACCAGGCATTCGTTATCCCACCAATCAGAACTGGACTTGTTTTAATGGTGCACGATTGGTGATGTGGATATCCCACCCTCTGCGTGGTTGTTTGCATATTTATTTTATGTATATCATTTGCATATTTGTATATGTTTAGCACCACCAAATGGGTAGTTTTTTTGGGGTAGCTGAGGGACTCCTGGAAATTTTATGACATTTTCCCATGAACACAAAAGGATTTTGGAGACATCCTGCATCTCAGTTAACTCTGCCCAACGATTTTGTGTTACAAAAACGATACATTTTAGCACATAGGACATACTATTGTGAAATAAAAGTGGTCGTTGTTGCCTACAAAATGGATTTTCAACCTTTACGATGCCGGGGACCCCAAAATATGATTGAGCTTTTGTGTGGACCCTCCTTTTAAACTACAAATACAATTTTTACCTTGTTAGTTAAATAATATTTGGTTGTAAAATGAGAAATGTTTGTTGTAAAAACAAAGAGAAATATTTATGAAGAAACAGAAACAAAATTCAGTGTACTTTCTCAAAGTTTCCCCCTTTTTTATTTTTTTATTTTCTGGGGACCTCTAAGAAGCCACTGGAGGCCCCCCGGGGGTCCCCAGACCCCAGTTTGAAAACCCCTGGCTTACACGACACTGATCATTACGAGTCTCAAACATGAACTAAAAATAATGAGCTTTATTTTAATGTTTGCTGTATTACTATTAATTGTATATTATTTATTTTGTTAATTTAGCGAAGCATCTGCTCTTAAATTTTATTGATATAGAGGAGCATTTTAGCTGTTGAGTGTCCATCATTCTACTCTTCGAATTTCTCCCAGGGTTAGTAGATATTCCGAGAATCTTTGACATACTCTTTTAAACATACTATGATTTGGGACCATTATTCCAAGTTCGTTCTTGCAAGGTTGTGCGGAATACAAAAACAGCGTCTATCTGTCAGTGTGTTTAATCTATAATCTATGTGGCAGTCTACAGTCTAATGTAGATTTTACTTTGCCCTCACACCACAAGAGAAATTTACAGAGCTCTAGCACATCTTCATATGCAAATGACTCTGGGCTCCTGCCAATTTGCGCTCAAGTTTCCTCTTTTTTTCTTTCTCTTCCTCTCTCCAAAGACAGAAGCACAGCTGACAGCTACGGCCACTCATCTTTTTCATTATTAGCTCTTCGTTCGCGGTGCTGAATAGAGCTGCTCACTTCAGGTTCCATTGTCATAGTGATTAGGAATTCTTTGTAGTCTGACACTTTCAAAACATCAAGTAATCAGCACTGCAAAACCTTCTCACATGAGCGTGGTTTGATCACACCTGCCTTTTGTTTACACACACATTACGAAAGAAAAAAAAAACTGATAGGTTTAGACTGTAAATGTGTAGATGATTTTTAAAGGAACAGTTCACTTGATGAAGACATGAAGCATTCTGTCTTTTTTTGTATTGTATGATGTTATTTTCCAGATGATTAAAGATGATATCTGTGTAACTTTACACAGTTTTTTTTATACGTCTAATTTTCTATTGTTAGCTTAAATCACAAAAGTTTTTAGTATGATGTTATTGCTAGTTACTGTAAGCAACATTTCTGGTAGACTTCTTATTCCACATTTCCAGTTTCTAAGGGCAATGTGTAAGAAATGTAGTACATTTACACCGTCTGACCACTTAAAAACAATGTTTCCCAAATTGCATACTTAAGCACTATTCTTTGGCTTTTTGTAATAAATCGTGTGTAAGTAGTGTGTTTACATTAAGTACCCATTTAATACTCTCTTTTTATTGAAAGCACAGTGTGGAACGCTGGACATTTCACACACTCAATGGTCACAGTTTTTCTAAAGTAAAAGAGTGCACACAGGGTCAAAGGTTTAATTGAGCAAAACTGGTAACAATCAAAAGTATAATGTATAAATAGATTTTTAATGATTGCATTGCGATATGGGTTTAATGTCATTACTTTACACTGGACATTAATTTCACTTTATTTTCAATCTTTGAAACGACCTTACTGAATATTAAACAGATCGAGAATATATATTTTAACAGAATGTTGTGTATATTTGGTAAAATGATTTTTGCAGAAAATGGTGACAAGAAAAAATGTGGAAGAAAATTCATAATGGTTTGAAATGACAAGAATTTAATGAAGTTATTTAACTATTTTCATTATTGGGGCTACTATATCCTTGTCCACTGACAACCACTAATATCTTTAATGTGATTTGTAGTGCTGTTTGCATTGATTTCGGTGTTTGAGACAGAAGTCGTGACACCATTACAAAATTGGACAGTGGGCATGGACAAAGTCTGTTTCCTGATGTTGTGCCACTCGGTGAGCATGTTTTCAACGCCTCTGATCAGTTATTAGCAAGTCGAAAGTCCTATCTACTTGAATGGGGCAAGGCAGATTAATTTAAAACCTCTTTATATTTTATACTAATAACGAAACCTGGCATGAACTATATCATTACAAAAAAGTTACCTATTCAAAGGTTGTTTCATGTAATGCGCATGTGCACAACTAGAGCGCCACCCCGAAAACCTTGAGTCAATAATGACTGAAGATTGCTTGTTTTTTTTGGAGGGCGGGCTTTCTTTTTCTTTAACTAGAGCAACCATTAAGAGCGTTGCATTTATTGCAATAGAAGTGGCCCATCTTGTCATATTAATATCTGTGATGTGGCTACATTGTGAGAATATAATGACCTTGGAAAAAATAAAAATAGCAATAAACCTTTTTTAATTGTGGCTAAATATGAGTTGAATATTTATTTACAGTGTTCCTGGCTGTGTGGCTCTGTAAACCTTTGACTGAAGACATTTCTGTTTCTTTCTCATCCTGTCTTTCTATTTCCCCTTTTTATTTTGGAGCGACAAGGAAATGTGGATCACACAAAGGGCTAAACAGAGCTGCTGATAGATTTGGTATAAATACGCACATGCTGTAGAGTGTATGTGATTGAATGAAAGCACATATTAATCATGATACTTTTCATTAAGAGATGGCCTCATTAATCTTTAGACAATGGCAAGAAGGAAGTGAGTGTGGCGAAGCGTGTGCATCTAAAGTTAACTCCGCAAGAGCTGGCCTAGCCTTCCATGGCCACAATAGACTACAATCGATCCGTATTTATTTATTTATTTTAAAGTAGGATAAGATGGTATTATAACACACATGACTGGATTCATTTCTTTTGTTTGTTGCACAGGCTCAGAAGCACTTCTTTCCTGCATTTACTTTGGCTATTTTGCCCATAGGGGGCAGTTTGACTCTGTAACCCAGTTTGTGTTAATCTCTGAATACGTCTGACGGTACGCTGTTTTTTTTCCAGCAATGCCATAGTGTCAATCCCAAAACAAATCAATGTGTTTCCCTCTTGTTCCTGTTGCTGTTTTGTGGGGAGATGGATGGTGGGACCCTAATGATGCTGGAACTTATGGAGAAGATAGTGTAACCATTTATACTGAGATTTTTTTCTCTCTCTCCCTACTTCTAGGATGTTTTCATTTAAACATGTAGAAGTTCTTTGGAAGGACCCCTTGGTAGAAGAGAGAAAGGCGAAAGACCCTCTGTTATACATTCTAATGAATAACCTTTAAATTATATTAATTTACAAATTATAAAATTTATATATATTTACTTTCTGTGTTACCCAAATTATTGTGTTACCTATAAACTGTGATGAACTTTTGATTTCAATACATGTATTATAAACCAACAAATAACCATAAACAAAATAAATGCTAAATTAGTTAACTGATACTAGTAATACTAATAATTGATACTAGCAAGTGTTAACTTACCTTCTTGTTAAGTGTTATGGGTAAAATATATTTTAGAATACCAAACTATTATTTTTTTAAAGTCTCCTTAAAACATGGAAACCCTCTGTGTCTGTGCGTGTGCATGTGTGTGCGCGTGCGTGTGTGTTTTTTAAACATTATGTGACATTGTTTAACTTTGTCAGATGTCATTCATGAGTCTGAATTGCTGTAACCTAAGCCTGTTTGTCATACTCATGCTCATGATAAACTAACAATGTCAAATTAATTTCTACTGTCTAACAATAATGACTTCAACTGCTGTACTGGGCTGTTATTCCACATGTAGTTCCACTAACTGCCCTCTTTAGTATTCCATATAAGATAATTGAGTTATCTGCTGCCCCAGCAAATCATTTAACCTGTCAAGTGCTGTTATTTGCTACACTTTCGCAAATTAGGTCTGAGAACAGCTGCCAAACAAATAAACGGGACGACGTATGACATTTTTTTGTGGCTGATACAAGCACTGTTTTTGGTAGTTACACCGGATTAATGGAACACACCCACTACCCCAAGAATGATAAATATAAAGATACAGTAAGTGTTAAAATAACTGTATTCGCAACATTTTGTGCATTCTGGTTTTGCACAATGCAGAGTATTGTAAATAGGAAAGGACTTGAATTAACTTTTAATATGTAACATTATCAACTTGCAAACAGTCGCTTTGAAAGGGATGCTATGGTTAATTATTCCTCTCTCTATACAGTATAAAGTTTAGACAGTGGAATATTTTGAAGGCTACAAAATTATATACATATATGTTTTCTTAGGTTTACAAAGACAAAGTCAGAGCTACAGCTCATGTCTTGTAAATATATTATCTCCTTAAGCAAAGAAGCGAAAATGTGGTGACATCTTTGTGCTGTGTCAGCTACCGTAGGGTATTGAAGGGAAGGAATTTGGATTTGCAAACTCGCAGCTAGGTGCTGCTATATTTCACTAACTAGACAAATTAAACTTTTTTAGCAAACCGAATGAAGTGTTAGCATTTAATGTTCTTAAACACTGTAATTCAGGAGGGACGATGAAATATTTAGTGTAGCTATGTTAAGCTATTTTAGCTTCTGGTGACTGTAAGACAACATGGAACAAAATCGGAAGTTATGTCAACGGCGTTGTTTCGTTGTTGATATCGCTAGTGTGGACTGTTTTTCCCTTGAATTTGGAACGTTATAGCTATCTGCAACCCATATTTATCCTTTCTGTTATAAACAGACTTTAATTAGATGCAGCTCCTTAGCACTAAGACACCTAGCAAAGAGAGATCGATGGGTCTCTCAACTGTGTTAAAAATACTCGAAAAGGATGGTCTTCCACTTATTGGTCTGTAACTACTCGCTATTATTCTTAGTAATGTCATTGCAAGTTGAGGAGGAACATTAAGGCACAATTATTATGCAGATGCTCTTCCGCTAATCAGAACGCTGGCACCAAGCGCTTCGTTAAGCTGAACAGAGAGGATCAGAAAATCAACAAGGAAACGAAAAGAAGACTGTGTTACTGGAAGGCCTAGTTTAGTTTTTCTTCCCTTGAGCTGCTTTTACTCATGTGTGCTGTATTTCTACCATCTGTCTCTCTCTCTTTCGTTTAACTGTCATTGTTTTCACACTGTACCCCTGTCAGTGCTGAATAAAAGAAGCTCCCATTAGCATTTCCTTCTCTACTCAACTCTTATTACTTGCTGAGGCACCGTCGCGGGCATCCATGAATGCGGATTTGACACAGTGCATTGTTTAAATTCAGTAACCGGACTTGTTGCCACTATCTTCCACCATCCAAATGAAGTCCATATTTTTGGTGAATAAGGTTTGGTTAGGTTGGTGTGAATTCTGGGGTGTTTATGATTGAGCCTGCATTCAAATTTTAAAATGAAACCGAAATGTACAAAAGGTACAATTCTGTACCATTAGTCAAATGTTATAACTTCCTTTATAATGTTATGATAATTTACAATGTTCACTGTTCTGAAACACTGTGTTAGTGAAACTGACTTGAAAAACTTGATTATTAGTTTTTATCACATTTTATTTATGAAATCTGGTTTGCACATAAGTGAAATTGTAGATTGCTGGATCTTGTTATCTTAAAGAATATGTAAGGTTAGGCTTCTTTGGCTGAGCCTTATTTCAGATCTCTTAAATTAAATACAATTCTGTTGTTTTGGCCCTGTGTTGACTGGCCTGCCTTTTATAGATAAGTAAAATGAATGTGATAAACATCTGGCCTTACCGCTAAACTGTAGCAACTAAACTAGACCTCAGAGGAAGAACATAACAAATTTGATTATAAATTGTATCTGAGCATCTAAAAGTCTGCATCCCTTTTGTCACTGGATACTAGGCTTGGGCGGTTATATGGTATACCGTGGGATCTAAAAAGGAGGAGAATTGACGTATCAAAATTTGGATACCGCCAAAGCCAAGTGGATACTTAATACAAGCTGTTTAAGTTTGATGTTGAAGAATGTAAAGAACGTAGGGGGAAATACAAGGATACAGTTAGTTGGATGTGGATCACTGCCACTATTAAACAATTAACATTATAATTAGCTTTTATCATTTGGAAGGGTAATATAATTAACCAGTCAAACTAATCCCACTTCTCTGTCTGCCAGACTGAGGCACTTGTAGAAATGATAAAAGCAGTTGGTCCAATGGGCTCACGGGACAGAATAAATCTGCTTCCCCCGACGCACAGAATTGGCATCTATTTAGTCAATCCTGTGTGTGGAAAGACCCGTTGAAATCCCTTCTGCGATCCCATCTGCCTGTGGTGTGTGGAGTTCAACGGTGTTCTGTGACAAAACACAAAGCATTGCTGTCTCACAGTGATCAGTGTGGCTTCACTCTGTATCACCACAGCAGTCAGTCAAGATTAACCCTCCTCACCCTCGCCATCGGGCTCTGAGCTTTATTTAAACCCTTGAACTGTCCCCTGAGCAGTCCCAAACTTTCCTTTTAGAAAAAAGCACCTCTCCAAACTTTGTTGAGAAATGTTTTTTTTCTTCAGTCAGAAAGGCGAGTATGGTCAGAATTTGTATTTTCCAGTGTAACGTGTGTGTGTGTGTGTGTGTGTGTGTGTGTGTGTGTGTGTGTGTGTGTGTGTGTGTGTGTGTGTGTGTGTGTGCGTGTGCGTGCGTGCGTGTGCATGCGTGCGTGTGCGTGCGTGCGTGTGTGTATTTAATTCCACAATACTAATGTTTAACTGTATTTTTTTGTAAATCTATGATATTTCGGCTCAACGAAAACTCCATCTTAGCTCCTTGTCTGTTATATACAGCCACTAAATAAAACTCAATTTCAAATTTAATATACATTTTAAAAAGATTTTGTATATTTATGAATTGACTATTTAAAGGTTTAATTCAAATAAAATAAATCTAAATTTGAGCATAAAATGTTTTTTCTTATCTGCATTTATTTGCAGAAAATCAGAAGTGAAGAAACAGGTCAAAATAAACGTAAAGATGCTCTGTATTTTTTTAGAGCTTAAATACTGGAAGTTCATATGAAGATCCCTTTTCCAAAACTAGATAAATCCATTTGAATAGTTTTCTGAAAACGACTCGTACTGAACATGTTAAACTCTGATTGTTAAATAAGACAACAATATCTTAAGATCATAAGTTCAAAGTTTATTTGTTTTCCCAAAAAGCCACAAATCCATTTCTTTTGTTTAAAAAATGTTGGTTTATGTCTTACAAAAACAAAAACAAAATAACATGAAATGTATGACATTTTGAACTCTTACTATGAATGAGTATAAATCAAATGAATGCAAATGTCATTTTTGTACCCCCAGGTGTAGGTCTTACTGGCTCATCCAGGCCATCAAAAGTTTAATTAAGTTAAAACACAAATTTTGAAATATTCAACACTAACAAACTCTTCAAAGCATTCACATTTTGAATTGCATTGAACAGCAGTACTTTTTAAACAAGAAAATATAGTGATTTGGCGTGGAACTTTGATTGAGAAGAGAATTGGTTCACTTCACAACAAAATGCCATGACAAACTCATATTTTTAAAATGTGGCTCCTATCTCATTTTGGAAAAGAGCTTTTCTTGGATGACTAGTTCACCTCTTTGCCCCCTGTTAGAGCGGCATCATTTACATTTGTGTGCCAAAAGGTTCTGTTAAGTCTACTGGTGTCTGATCTGCGCACATGAGCAACTCCCAGGTGTCTACCAGACTGTAACAACTCTTGGCAGGGTTCTGACCCCACTCTGCTCCATCCCAGTATGTTGGCTGTCAATTCCCATTAATTTGTTTGGACCATCAGCAATTGACATTAAATGATTGATGCCTCATGAACTCCAATTCAGTGTCTACCCCTTTACATTATATTTCATCCTCTTTCTCAGTCTCAAACGTCACATGACTAAATCTGTAGTCCTCAAGCCTTTGATCTGCGCAATAGCACATGTATGCGTGCATACATTAAAGCATGTCTGTGTCAACATGTCTTGGAGTAAAAGATTGTTTAAAGTAAATTTTTCATCAAGTCTTGAAGTGTTGTTGCTTAAAAATACCATAAGAGACCACAGACTAGCAGAAGAATGTTGCTCTGTATGGAATTATTGGTCGTGAAACTCAAACTTTATCTGTGGAGTGATTCTTATATTTCTCTCTGTTGGTCTGTTAAATACCTTTTCCTTATGCTAGTAACTACATAGGACACTAAAACCAAAATATTTTAAGCATTTTTCCCTTTCTCTGCATATCTAGGCTTTTGCTGATCCTTAAGCTTTGAAAGAAGCAATACCATTAAGCAAATGCTTTTGTTCAAGGTTTTTTATTCATATGTCTGTCTTGACATGTATAGAGGATACAACTTTTACAGAATATCAGTCTGAAGGACTTCAATGATACCTCAGATGGCATTTGGATGATGTACAGTATATTATTTTGTAAATTAATAGTTAATGCTGGCAGTGTTGAGGGACACTTACATCTTTCGAATTCTTACTGCGACAGAAAATATGGTAACTTTAGTTTTACTCCCCGCTTGTGAGATATTCATAAATCATCTGTTTGCCATTGGAGATAAAAAGACAAGGATGACATGATTTGATATAGCTCTAAAATTCAGTCTCTTTTAATCTGTAATCTGGACAGCTCTGAATATGCGGTTGACAGATGTGCGCACACAAACGTCAATCGGTTTTGTGTGAATAAATGATCCAATGACCCGATAAGCTTGTGTCAGGTTTGTAGCACAGAAGGATGGCTTGTCCCATTGACACATATAGTAGTAGACTCATACTAAGCTAGTGCACTTTGCATGTTATGTAATACATTGCTTGACCTTACAATAAACCACTTAGGGTAATTTTTCCACACTACAGGAAGTCATCAAATGTATTGCATGTGTCAGGATAAATCAATAGTTGTCTGTTGTGTTTGAGCCTGTTGTATTGATTAGACTTTACGGTTCATTCTCACCAACATGAAGCTTGGATTGAGTGAATTACTGGAGAAAAAGTTTAAATCCAACATTTAAATGTAAAAGTTACTTAGGAATGTGTTAAGGTCTGCACACTGCAATTCAATCCTCTGCTGCTTGCTGAAATCTCAATCACAGCCTACACAAACATTTTTTTAAAAGGAGCGAAAATCGAATTAAATATAGCAGGAAATGAAATCGATATGTTCTGGAATGTTCTGTCAGCATTGTTTGTGTTTAAAATAAAAAAAATTCTGTTATGAATTTTCAGTTGTGTGGCTATGTTAAGAAATTAAAGGTTCATTGTGGATGGTGCAGGGCATTTATATGGGTGTTTATTCACATACAAGGTACATACAAGTAAATATCTATTTTATATAGTTGATAAGAATAAAAACCAATGGTTTGATCAGAAATTTGAATCATAAATTGAGCCACTTGACTAACACTTAACAATAAGGTTATATATGTTAATGCATTTCTAGACATGAAGACGCAAAAGAAGATGTTTTGAAAAATGTGCATTGGTGCATTGGCACATTGGTTTTGTGTCCATACAATAAAAGTGAATGGGTGCTGTGTTGTTTGGGTACGAACTTTCTTTAAAATATCTAATTTTGTGTTCTGTGGAAGAAAGTGATTCAAACAAGATTAAAATGAAGAGAGGGTAACTAATTTAACTAATTACAGAATGTAAAATATATGTAGAAGAAGTATCATTTACTTGTATAAAATTATTGGTTTAAACATCAATGTAGAAACTAAAATTACAATGATAGATGACTACTCCACATAATTTAGAGTCCACTGCTTTTTTTCAAGTCCATAACGTAGTTATTTGTTCACATTTATGGAAAACTATTAAAAAAAAGCGATACTTCATGAAGTCAGGATTTTGTTAATTTGAACTTTGGGTTTGTGCCTTGATATTTGTTTACAGCGATAAAAAAGTTTCATTTTTCACTTTGGAAATGAAATACCCATACACTTGACACTTAACTTAGTTGGAAATGTGTTCACATAATTTTGCTTTTGTATTTTGCATTGTTTGGGTGTTGATTTTACAGCGATAGTAAGTAGTTCTACAATTAAAAAAGCAAAGCATTTCTAAAGTCATATTAAAATTAGGTATAACTACAGTATATATACTGTGCTTTGTTGTATTTATGCGACGGCTGGTCATGTATGGTTATGAACTTCCATAAGTATGCCGCTCTCTTCTAAATTATTCTCTTCTTTATGAAGTGAATAGATATTAACATACTCCTTAAAGTATCACAGATAAACATTTCTTAGCCGATTTGGTCCAGGATTGAATAAACCTTATTAGTTTAGTAATTTTTATCATTATATATGAGATTCGGTATGACCTAATCCAAAATCATTCTAATGAAAGTATACTATAAAGGTTATTATGTTTATATGTTAACCCCTTACTTCTCTTGTGTTATGTTGACATGCAATTTTTCTTTCTGCTGTAGACGCATATGCAGTGCAATACTATAATTACTTGTAGGCCATATCATGACATATATGCACATTCATGACGTTCTTTATATGGCACTGCTTTTGCAAATGTTGCTGTATTTCCAAATAATGTTGTTAAAAGACAACTCCATTTATGCGGAATAATAATTTTTAAAATACGCTGTAAGAAAATGGCTTTCTCCCTCAAAGTTCTTGTTTACTGGAAACTCTATAGGTTCCCCTGTTAGGGCTACAGCGAACTCTCGCTGGTATGTGGGCTTATTTACTTTAGCTCACTCATTTATTTTCTATAAAGCGCTGTTCTTGGCTGTCTCAGAGGCGTGTAGTTAAGACTTATGAGCGGCATATTTCTCTTATGAAACTATTAAACCGCATGGTTTCCGTGGTGCCTATGCTGTTGTGAATATGAATGCAGGGAGAGCTGAGAGTCGGCGGCGTGACTAATTCGGGGATCTCCTGTGTGCGGCCGACAGGCTCGGGCTGTCCTTCACGCGTGGATGATGAGACTACATGCTCAGCATCCTCCAGATTTCTTAGCTTGTGGTGTGGGAAACATATCAACGAGAATGCTCATACAGTAGCAGAATGCAACAAACATGAAACTAAACTTCTCTTTGTACATTTATAAAAGGGGTTGTTTGATTTACTTAATTTTAAACTTCATTCAATCACGTGGAATCAATGTACATGATAAAATTAGGTTAATCCATCTACCCCTATTTTTCAGAGGAAAGTAAACGTTTTAAATAGCTGTGGCTGCTATAATGTTTACATCCAGGGCCTATAATACTATGGATTTTGGTGCCAGGAAAAAGGAATGCAAGCTTTTAAGAAGCAAAGAAAAATATGCACAGCGCATGAAAAACACGAATAATAAAAAAAACACCATCCAATGTGGGTGGGACTACTATGCGGGTGGGACTTAAAGGCTCTTTACTTTCACTAGCTGATAATTGATGGTATTAACTTTTTCATTCCTTTTCATTTGATCAAAAATAATCCCATACATAAGCATTAAACATTAGCAACATATAAATTTAGACTCAAAACTCATTTACATTTGGCAGACGCTATAATCCAAAGTGACTTACTGTTTTATACAATAATCAATCAACACTGCAGAGCTACAGGAGTAAGTCGTCTTGCTCAAGCACATTACAGTCATTTTCTGCTGGCAGTGGGATTTGAATCCGCAAAGTCCAACTCGCTTACCACCAGACCACGACAGAAAACTCATCTGTTAGATGTGCATTTATTACATGAGTACTGGGCTTCGTCCATACTGACTGCACTATATTTTATGTATAAACATTTTATTTATTTATACATTTTTTATTTTATTTGAATTTTTAATAAAATGTTTAATCATCTTAAAAGTCTTTTAAAAGTCTTTTTTAAAATCATTTTGTGATGGTTTTCTCTTTCATTTTAAGTTTCCTCTTAAATAAAGCACTTTGAATTGCTAATGTGTCTTGCCCTGCCCCCATACACTGAAAAAATTGGTTGTTGGAATTAGAAAATGTTATTATGTACATTGGTTCCACATAATTAAATTAAGTTTATTAACATATTTTTTCTTCTAAAAAAAGAAAAATATGTTTAAACAATGTAATCATGTGGAACTTAAATACATTACAAAATTAAGTAATTCAAGTGAAGTAATTCAGTGAAGAAAGTAGAAAAATCAAGAGTAATTATGTCCACTAACTTTTTCCACATATATACTTCGAAAGACTTGTAATTGAAAACTTTTGGAAGATAAGGAACATCTGTGAAACTCTTATTTCAAAAGAAAAATTTGAATACAACAGTTTAATGTGGTTTTCCTCCAGCAGTCATTTATTATTTTACATTTCTTTTATATCTGGCATGATTTAGTAAAATGAACCCAATTGAAATAAATGGAATAATAAAAACATGATACAAAGGGAGCTGTTTCTTTAACACAAGATTTATGGATAGAAAATTGTGATATTTGCTCTTTTTTTTGTGCTTTTTGCTTTTTTCACTTCACAGTTTTAAGTTTTCAGAAGATATCCTTAAACTTGGCCAAAATCTCAAGCATAATACCAAGACATTTTAATACAAACTGAAACATTGCCAGCAAATATTTTCAGTCGTGCTTTTCATATTAATCGTATAGCTCTTAACTCATTTTTAAAGAAATATTATTAGGAACTCCATTAGGTCTCATTAGTTATGAAAGGGGAACCCTTTAAAGATTAAATATTTTTCTCATGGGTCTATTTAAGTTGTTATTTTACTGCTCGGCTTTTTATCAACACATGATCTGAAGGTACTTTAAATGTTTGAAGTGTTATAAAAATAAATTGTATTTGCAATCTGATAAAAAGAGGTGTTGGTTTTAATCTGTGATTCATTAAGGAGATTACAACACTTTATTGTTGTTCCAATGTAAATATTTGTCAGGAAAATACTATTGTATTTTTTAAAAATTCAAGAAACTGTCGTCATTAACTTCCCTCTTGTCATTTTAAACTTGTATGACCTTTTTTCTGCAAAACATGAATGAACATACTTCGAACAATGTTGGGATCCATTTATTTCTATTAGCTGGGCACCAAACCAGTACAAGTGAATTGGCTGTTATTACAGATTTGAAATGACAGAAGGTTAAGTAAATGTATGTCTTCTCTTACCGTTTTATGATGAGCTTTTTATTAGCTCCAGGCACTAAATTTATCAACAAATGTTCTTATGGTCATTTTCTTCAATCACTCTTTTACATTGAAAGTCTCCTTTTGTCAAAGTGCTGAACAATGCCATGTCTTCATTAGTTTAAAAGCGGTGAAATGTGGATTTATTAGCGTGTCTTGGTAAAGCAGCTTTGCTTTGTTCCTGATTAACAGGTTTGGAGAGGTTCCTGTTGCCATCTCCGCAAGGGTCTCAAATGGGTTTTGTTCCAGTTGGTTTCATTCTGGTATTGATATGCTAATGTTTTAATTGGCGGTGTGCGACAAAACTAGGATTGCCTGTAAATACAAAAACTAGATTATGAAAATTGCTGATTACTTTACAATGTGTTCTGCTGGAAGAGAGAGCCTTGCCGTCCTTTTTGGTTTTTAGTATAAGGGGAGAATTAATGCACATAATTTGGAGGCATTTATTTGTATTGCAGATGCTTTGAGGATTTAAAGTGAACTTGATGTTGAGTGGTGCCGAGGCTGTCTTTTTGCTTTTTCATACTTGCAGTTAGAAACATTTTGGCCTAGATGATAAAATTATTAATTTTACAGTGAGGACATATTCTTTAGAAAGAAATCTAGAAGTTACTAAAAACCTGGTCCACTTCACTTTGCAGCTTCAAAATCAAGACATCTTACTTCTCTTTACATTTGTCTGCCCCCATTCAAGACTCAGAAAGCCATGATGAAGTCACAAGATAAATATTTTTAGCCTGAATGCATTTCAAAAATGTGCTGATCTTTATATTATATTCTATTTTCATGGCAATCATTTTTGTCTCAACGACTCGCGTCGATCCCAATGCTGTGAGGCTGACATGTGAAGAGCGTGTGCACAGGAGATTCCTGTTCTTATTTTAGACTCGGGAAAGTGTTTAGGAATGTTAACTAGAATGAGCAGACCGCTTCTGTAGATAAAGCAGGCCAAGAACTGCAAGAGCTTTTTATACATTATGGGTCATGATGACAGAGCCTCTATAAAAGATATACAATAATTTTCTTCTTGAAGCCGAGCAATATGAGCACATCTTAGTCATATCAGAACTGATGGTGAAACGATGATAAATCAGAATCACTTGTTTACTTCAGACTTGTGAAAGAGTCAATATAGTCAAGCTGCAAACAATCCTGACTGGTGTGAATCATTCCTATGATGTTACTGCTAGCTTTGAAGGTTTTTTCTTGATCAGTCACAGCGTGTGGATAATGTTGAGTCATAGGGATGGCAGGATGATGGAATAGTAACAGCAAACTCATGGCTTAACCTGTGTGACTCACTATTTACACTGTCTGCCATCTATCATCAGAATTACACATACTCCTTTCAGTATGTTTGTTTTTCTTGCTTGCTTGCTTTTTTTTACTTTGTCTGTCTGTCTAACTGTGTCTGTATTTCTTTCGTTCTTTCCATCTGTCCGTCTTTCTGTCTATCTATCCTTCTGTCTCTTTTGCTTGTTCTATTTGTCTGTCTGTCTCTTCTTCTGTCCCTCTTTATTTTTGTCTTTCTGAATGTCTTTGAGTATTTCCTCTTTCAATCTCTTTTTATTTCTCTCTCATTTGGTCTTTGTTTCATTACACATTTTCCATTTCTGTTTCTTTCTCTCCCTCTTTCCATCTCTCTTTCCGTCTTGTATGTCTTTCCCTCATTTTTCTGTCAGTCTATTCATCTGCTTCTCTGTTTTTGTCTTTTTCTTTCTCTTTCTCTTTCTTTTTTGTCTGTCTTTGTTTCTTTCCGTCTTTTTTCTATATCTCTGTCAATCTATCTGTCTTTTCTCATTTTTAGTCTCACTAGCTCTGTTTCTTCCTGTCTCTGTTTTTGTCCTTTTCTCATCTCTCTTTCTTTATTTTTGTCTGTCTTAATTTCTGTCTCCTTTTTCACCTATCTTTCTGTTCTCTCTTCTTTCCTGGCTTTCTTACTGCATCTCTGTCTTTGTCTTTCTATATTTCTTTCTTTCTATCCATCCATCCGTCCATCCATCCATCCATCCATCCATCCATCTTTCCTTAGATTGTCCTTTGATTTTGATGTAAACCATTCTATTCATCCTTGTCTCTGACTTTTACTCCCATAGGTCAAGCTCAATGGCAGAACACAATCTGATCACTTTCCGCATAAATCATTTTGTGAATTTTCTTTACAAGCGCTCATTTCCCTGTTCACTGGGTTGTTTCTATGGATGTTATGCTATGTAGACCCCATGAAGGACCACCCACCCGGCAGGAAGGAAGGTGTCAGGGTGGGTGTAGCCCGCCATGCACTCATCCTTAACTGTTAATTTTCGCCAGTGCCTGTGTGATCTGACCTTGACTCTGCGGGACTCATTTCAGCCCTGCCAGCTGGCCCTCTCTCTCTCTTAAACCTACAGTATCGGTCTCATCCCAAACACCTCCCTCGTCCTGTCATCTCCTCTAGGGAGCCAGATCTGATTGATCCGCCACCTTCAACAATCACTCTGTAAAAGGTGTAATGTGAGAAATGGTGAACATGGCGAACAGTCAGGTGATTATTCTCATAAAGCTGTAGGAGTCTGAGAGGAAAATGACACTCTTTATTATATAATTCGACTGAGTTAGAAGATTAAAATGCTTCCTGGCTTGGAGGGGCTTGGAGGGGGGGTTAAATATATCTGTCTTGCATTCCTTCTTTAAATCTCTTGCAAACACTGTCTTTCTGAACAAGTAATGTCATTAGGAACAGCAAATGCCAAATGAACCTCTTATCGTTTTGTTTAACAGTTTTTCAAATATCCTCCTCGTCTTGTATTGATAAGATAAACAAATATTCCATGACGAAATCCTTTTGTAAGAAAGAATATGTTTTTAGCTGTCTTTATGGACCTATTTATTTAAAAAATATATTTGAATTGTGAAGTACTTTCATATTTAAAATGTTGGGTTAATTTAAGTGCTTAATTTTTGGTATCTATATTAAGCATTAAAATTCTATATTAATAATTTTTATATCAAAATGGTTTTATTTTGATCGTTTAAATTAAATAAACTAGATTTTCCTTTTTAAACAGTTTTAAACATTATATGTAAAGTTACGATGAACAAAAAAATATCCTCTGGACTGAAAGATTTTTTTAATTAATCTTTGGCCTGGTTTCATGCTGTAGGCAAGGCTTAAAGCTAGTCCCAGACTAAAATAAATTGTTGAACTCTTGTGACAGCAAAAAGCTTGCACTCAGATATCTTTAAATATACAATTGCCAATGTTTTTTTGTCTCAAGATGCAAAACAGTAAATTTTCCAAAGCATGTTTTAAAAAGGGACTTAAATATCCCTCAAGTCCTTACTTAAGCTAAGCCCTGTGAAACCAGGTCTTTGACGTACTGGTTCTTTAGGGATTTCTTAATGGTATTTCCAATAAGACTTAATTTTAACCTTTACATGTCTACCTTGAATTTTTCTTGGAACATGAAGTTTAAGGTATGTATGTTAACTTTTCTGGTTTTATTTCATGCAAAAGAACAGAAGCACAAAGAGACAGCTTTAAGTGACAATGTAAAATGTGATCATGTGATCTTCCTCAAGCTACATTTGGATAGGTCAGTTAAGTATGTCTGCTTGAGAGACACAATACTGCAGCTCCGGGACCTTCAGAGATTTTATTGTTGTCATTGTGAATGTACCTTTAAGGTTAGGAAATAATAAAATGAAATTTACTATTCATCAATAGCCTGTCATTCAAACAAAGAGAAGGGGAATGCATGAAGATTCTTTCTATTATAACGTTTCATACCTATCTTGTATATAAATAGCTTGTTTTGTTTATTGTGTCTGTCAAGAACTGTTAGAAACCATGTCAAAACTCTAACTTTGAGATTTCACCGTAGAAATCAACTGTTAAATCGATTCCAAAGCCTCTTAGGTTACAATTATTCTTTACTTGTAACTTCATAAAGCTAATTGCAACATTTCTGATGTTTGATTCAACCTGTTTCCAGACTCAAATGGAAAGTCATCACAGTGATATGTAATTAAGACACTTCTCCACAGGGTGTTTGCATTGTTATTGTTTTTTCACGTGTATAGTCATAAACACATAATGAACAAGATGCTTCAATAATTAACATGTACACATATACAGCACATGTGAATGTGTGCATATCCAGTTGTCTATATTTCTAAACGCTTGACTCAAGTGATCAGACATCATTTAAAATAACTTAATTGTGATGATATAAAGTGAAAAATCTGTCTTGAATTAGTCATCCTTAAATTTTCCCAAACCTGTATACATATCTTTTTGTTGAGCACAACGAAAGATATTTAGAAGAAAGTAAGCAACTGGCTGGTCTGGGGCACCATTTACTTCCATAGTAAAAAATACAATGGGTAGTCAAAGGTGTCCTTCTGAATATCTTCTTTTGTGTTCAACAGAACAAAATAAATTATAAAATATTTTTTCTCCTATGGTAGTTAATGGTGTCCCAGTTGGCAACATTCACCTAAATATCTCCCTTTATGTTCAACCAAACATAAATTTGTACAGGTTTGGAACTACTTGAAAGGAAATAACTTCTTCACTTTTGAATTATATTAAACAGACTTTGAACATGTTGATATATATGTTTGTGATTTTGTTAGTTTTAGCTTGAAACTTTCAATACTCTGCCTTGTTCTTTGGATTAATTTGGCTTAGTGGTAGCATCTTTGTTACTGTCAAAAACTATTAAATAAATTAAGCACGAAAACACCTCTCCATCACTTCTTACCATCTAAATTGCGTCAGTCCCACTCAATGAAGATCTGACCATCGGCCTAATGACTGACTGATAAAATGTAAAGTTTCCTTGAGTCTCTTATGATTCAGATGAAAAAGCAGTGTTTGTCTTCCCCTCCCATAACATTCTACACTTTTCCAACATTACAGCCATGCCTGGAACAATCTTGATACAGTATTAATGTCTCTTACCTTTAGTCTCTTTCAACTTTCCTTTATTCTGAGCAATTGGCTTCAAAGTCTGCTGTCCCTCATCACCATCACCAAAGAGGGTTGGTGAGGAAATACACTTTGAAAAAATCGAGATAAAAAAAACAGTTCAGACATAGCATTTAAGGATTTGACGTGGATTGAACCCACACTCGCTTCATTTAACGTCTGTAATGCATTTTTCTGGAAATTTGTTACGCTGTGTTAGATTGCATCAGAAGGCTACGCTCATATACTTGTGTAAAAAGGCCTTCCGTAAGGTAATTCTGTCTGCAGATATGAGGTAAAATAGATTTTATTAAAGACAATGTTTAATTTGAAGAATTTTTCAGGAGGGATGAAACTATTTCATTATTATCCTGGTCTCATAAACATCTCTCCGAATGAAGGTGTTTTTAATAAAGAGAAAGACTAAAAAAAATCAATGACCTCAGCATGTTTACTCCTTAAACCAGTAAACTACTCAACCCATATCCACCAGACTGTCTCACAGGAAATGGTGACCTATCCATTCTTTAAACATAGAAATGTATTTTGACCACAAAACCTAACCAGTTATTTTGAAATGAGTTCCTTTTTAGCTGTTGGGTATACTGTACGGTTTTGTCATTTATGAGATGGATGAGAAATGTAATTGCCTTTCTTCCAAAATAGTGGTAAAATGGAAAAAAGGCCATGAAATTATTTGACTATTTTTTTCAACATCACTGAGAGGTGAAAACAAAGTGAATAGCCCTGTTCTTCTTCAGAATAAACCACGTCAAACCTTCAAGCAATTCTGTATCATTCTTATTAAATATATTAAGCCTTGCTGCATACATAATGAGAATTTTACAGGTTGCTTTTATCACATTCAACAGTAAATTCCAGCTTTACATTTTCCTTGGAATTAAACCCATGGCCTCTGTATTGGTAATGCAGTGTTGTTTAAGATACACTAAAAATAAATGTTACATTTTATACCCTGAGTATATATATATATAAACCTGAATATATTAACCCTTAATATATAAAATATAACATATTGTAGGTATAATTGACTCCCCAAAAACATTTGTTAACCTTTGTGTTATTTAATACTTTCACATGACAAAATATATTTTGGAAAATATGGCTTTGTGTCTACACAGTGGAATACAGTGGGGTGTAATTATGTTTAGCTACCAACATTCTTTAAAATAACTTGTTTTATAGGCCTTAAAAATAACACAAAAATAAACAGTTATACTAACTTAATAAAACACAATATAAATAAAACATTTTAAATAGAATTTATTTAGAATTCTACAAATGTTTGACCGTACAGTTTTAAAATGACACAAGGGGGAAGATAGATATAAGGATTTTTATATTTGTGGGTGAAAGATTCCTTTAAAATTATGATTTTTACCCGACCAATGTTTTTTTTAGAAGTTCTGGTTTATCTGGTTTTCAAAAGAATGTTTGCAATCAAATAGTGATATTTCATGTTCAAATGTCTTTTGAGCTGTTAACAGGACTAAAACCCTTAATGGCTTATTCCTGTAAGCGCTATTACAAAGATCCTTCAGGCTGATTTGGAGTCTGCTCGTTATTTGTTTCTTGCCCATTTATCTTTCTCTCTTTCCTACAGTTTTATTTGAACAGGTCCTGAATTGTCTGTCAATTGTAGAAAATAAATGAGAGAACATCCTAGATTTCTCCAAACGGTTTTTCATCATTGATCAGTACATGGTTTGAAGCCCAGGACATTGTCCGATCCTCCCATTATTTATTCAGTCTGGAGAGCATTGAAAACTCTGGAAAGTTCTACCACTGTATTAGGATAGATGATACTTTTTCCGACTCATTTAACGGTTATAAGTCCTGAATGTAAAATTAGGTTTTCCTGTTTGAGGCTGTGACCGTATGAGGCATTTTATTTCTTCTGTCTTTAATCATTATTAAATGTTCAAATACTTTAAGTATGTAACGAAAAAATAATTTATTTAACAAATGCATATTTGTAATATACATTAATATTTTTGGTAAATTTAAAAGAGTTTTAATTGAGTTTCACTAAAAGGCACATTAAACTTTTTTGGAGTGCTTTTTGTCATAATTTTTTTGTGTTGTCGTGCTGAATGCAAATCAAGATATTTTAGTAAAGTTTGTAACTAAGTGTTTTCCTTGCTTTATCACTGCATTTTTTCCCATTTTGACTGGATTGTATATCTGTATGCATCATGTTTTGAACTTGTTTAACTACATTGAAATTTTACGTTTCAGAAGAATCCTGTCAGGTGAAGCTTAATGGACAGGGCAGTCATTACAGAAATTAGATGAAACAGTAGCAACTGTAGATCTGTGGTCTACTCAATTTCCCATAACATTCCCTAGGCTAATGTTTTTTACCTTCTATGGAAAGATTGTTTGCTTTGATGTATTTGCAATGGAAAGTTTTGAAGTGTTCTTCGTTGCAAATAGGAACATTATAAAGGTCAGGCTGGTCTTGAGTGCCTAGTGCAAATTGAACTACTTTAGAAGATGATCATTGCCTTGAGAGGTCTATTAATGATAGGTAGTCATTTTCAGTAGAGTTCCTCAATTAGCTTTTAGGCAGTTCTCTGGCCATTTCAAATGATGGGCATTTCAACACAGTGTGTCTTTGCCTTCAATTAGAGCAGTGAGACGACTGGATTACTCTTGACATGGAACAGAAAGCAAGCTTGTTTTTCCTGTCACTTTGATAACATGTGATATCAGAATGCATAGAGTCCTGCTACCCTCCTCTTTGGGATAAAATTTACACAATATAGTAGGGTATATCAAGGAAAATGTCAAATATTGTATATCACAGTGGTTTGCAATAATGTTGTCAGATGTTTTTATGTTCTGAAGCTATAAACATTATTTTCAATTTCAGGGGTGATACTTTCTTTTTCAACAAATTATGGTTAAACAATTAAACGCTTTCAAACATATTTTAATATAAATTGAATCGATTAAAAAAAATTGTTCTTATTTTGATTGTTTATGAGAGTATTTAACAAGTTACTGATATAAAATTTACCTAAGATATTTGATATTTGTTTAACTCTTGTCATTTTAAACCTGTAGAACACAGAAAATACTTTGAAGAATGCTGGTAACTGCCACAAATTTACTATCAAAAAGCATTATTATAGGTTATGTAATTCACATTCTTTTAAACATATCTTAATATAATTTATATTGATTTATAAACTTAAGGTTTGTACATTTATTCTCAAATTGATTGTTTTCCCCAAAATGAAAGGTGGGTCTTAATTTACTCTACCTCTTTTTTCATTTTAAACATGCAAAACACAGAAAAAGATATTTTGAAAAATGTTGGGAACCGGCAGTGATTTTATGTCTGGACAATAGAAGTGAATGTATGCCATTGGTTACCAACATTCTTCAAAATATATTTTGGTGTTCTGTAGAATAGTCATGCAGCTTTAAAATAACGAGGGTAAAGGATAGGAAGTGTAAATTATGAAATGATTTAAATTTTTGGGTGAGCTACCAGATATCCAAATATGATTTGAGATGTGAAATCTGTTGTACTAAACTAAAGCCACTAGGTACAGTTTTCGTTTTTTTATGTTTCGTGCATCATGAAACTACACACAAATCCATAGATTTCATGGTTTTGTTGTTCGAATATTTGTGTTTATATGGAGTAAAAACCAAATGTTTGCAATTTCAAAGAGAGTAAAACAGAATGTAAAACTATTCTCTAAAAAATGCATGTTTTGTATTTAATTTTGATTTCCTTGGAAGTGCTTCAAAGTCTACATGCTTTTCACACATGTGCCACAAACCTGTGAAATTAAGACAGTAAAAACTGGTGCATGTGCATTTAGTAAAAGTATTACTCTGACCTGCATTATGGAAACCATATGTGCTTGAATAACCTGCTTTTATTTTAGAAAGCAGTAGAAAAAGGAATAATTAAACATTAAATCTCTTAAATAAAAAAGTATTTTTATTAATAAACATAATTTTCCTTGGCTTGTCTCATATACAGTGTAGGACCTAGGTGGTATATTTTTTAAGATCCACCATGATAAATGGTTAATAGGTTGATGACTGCAATTCATATTTAATGTTGAAAGACGCAGTGACACAAAGATTACAATTGGACATTTGAAGTGTCACCCTAACTGTTGAGCTGCTTAAAACCAAAGTAACATAAAAGACAGCATTTGAAGGATACTTAAAAGTGACCAACTACTGAGCAATTCTTATCATCATTAGAGAGCAACTGACCTTGGCAAATGATGACAGTAAAGCCTTATGACTGAAAGCTGTTCCCCAAAATGCATTCATTACAGATAGTTTGAAGTTTTCTTGTCACAATAGACAGGACTCTGCAAGATACAGCTGCATTTTCATATCTATAATGATTTAAAGAAAGCAATTCGAACCTTAGGCTCCTGCATGAACACCGTAGCTCAACATCACGTCTTATCACTTCACCATGGCTCCAACATGCCTTTTCCAGCAGAGAAAGTGTTTTGTGTGGTTAACAAGGAAGCCAGTACTAAATGGCACAAAACTGAATTGTAGACCTGTTTCGCGGACACTGTTGTCTTTCAGATGAGCTTGTTAAGATGCACTTTGCTTTCTTCAGGTCAGTTTGACATGTTGACCTCGGACTAGAGGAGTTTTTCATTTGCACTGGTGATTCAGACTCCCAGTAGCACGGTGTCTTTCTCTTCTTCCCTGTGTTTTAATTAAGATGCTCCTGGGGCATGCCGCCCGCCACACCGTCTCAGAGAGGAAAGCTATGTTTCCATTACTCACACAAATAGAAAAAATCTGTTCCTGTGCCAGTGTTTAGAAATAAACTGAATCAATCAGATCTTTCTTGGCAAGACTTCTACAAAACTATTAGTTATATTTATTTTCGGGCATGAATAACTGATGTGGCCTTGATATGATGATAATGGTGATCCCAGTTATTGGCTTGCCTAGCATGATGAATTTAATTACTTTTTTGTTCGTTTTTGTTCTTCAGCGGTGAAAAGTTTCTTGGCTGTGAGATGTTCAGTTTAGAAAATCTTCTCAGTTCTGCTAATGACTGTTTCGTACAGCTACTATAAGTTTTATTACATTAATCTTTAAAACGTTAAAAACTTTACACAAGACACAAATGTTTTTATACCAGCAAATAATGACATAAAAAATAAAATTTTCCATATTAATGAAATTTATATTAAAACATTTCTATGTTCAGTTAAACACAAAGAAAGATATTTGGGAGACTTTTTACAGCTGAATTTTTTTTATTCTGTTGAATTTGAATTCAGGCAATTTTGATTACCATTTGCACATATTATATGGTAGTCAATAGTGCCCTAGAAATCTCAATTGCTGACATTTTTCTTAATACCTTTCTTTGTATTTGACCAAAGAAAGAATTTATAAAACACTATTTTTTTTTACCAACTACAGGGACAACTACAAATGTGTTTTTATTACATTTATTTCGGAAGTTGACACTATAGTTTTCTTTGTTTTATTATGTACTGCAGATCTGGGACAGCCATACATTTAGATTAATAGTTTATATTGGAATCAAAATGTCTTTTAGATCATGTAAAAGCTTGTGTGACACGTAATGTTCTGTGACATGAACTAACTGCATCTTCACACTGACGTGTTTAAAACAACACACTATTGCACAGTATGCAGCAACTCAGTTCAGACACTGAGAATGAGGGAGCCGATAACAAATGTATTCCGGCTTAGCTCACCTTTGATGTCAGTCCCACAAATCCAAGGTGCTTTGAGCAAGTATGTCCTTGAAGTCGAAGCAGAGAAATGTCCCTGGTGAGAAAGATATTGTAATCCTTTGCAGAATAAGAATAAGTGTGTTGAAGAATTGTCTCGTATAAGAAGTTTTAAAGATTACCCCTGAGTCTCTGCAATATTGCGAGAAGATCATAGAGCGAAGAATTGAGCAATAAAGAAACAAAACATCACCTCAAAATTGTTTAACTGTGTTTTGCCTGGGTCAGTAGATCTTTGAAGTTGCTGATGTTGACATTTAAAAGAGCTTCTCTTAGAAATCGAATCTTTGAAGAGTGTGCTTGTCTGTTTCAGGAACTGAATGTATTTCCTAAGATGAATATCCAAGCAGTTCTTCATGCTGAGGAGCGACACAAAGCTCAAAATATATGAAGTCTATCCACAAAATTTAAACAAATTTAAATTTTTGATACTTTCGGATGAAAAGGGGATAACGAGCTAGATTGGAACTGCATAAGCACCCATTTCTAAACCATAACTCCTTAAATTCAATACTGGTCAAAAGTTCTCTTGCATTAATATTTTTCCACGTTTTTATTTAAAAAAAAACTTTAAATTAAATGTATTGTATGTTATAAAAAGTTCAATTCAAAATGATATATTTGATCATCTTCATACATCAGTATGTAGTCATCACCCTCGCTATGCGTTGGATGCATGTTTACACGTATGTTATTGTCTTTACTCTTATAGCAGCTGTTTCAGACAGAAGTTTCCGGGAGGAGAGCTCCAAGTCCGGTCTGCCTGCTTTAACAGCTTCCAACAACCCCAATTGCACTGACAGACCAAGACAACATCAAAGGTAACCACCCAATACTTGTTTGCCGTTTACTCTCTCTCCCTCAATACTCCACTCATCACATCATTTCAACATCTAACATCATTATGTCTGTTCTTCCTCCATCAGACATACAATGAAAATATATTTTGAGAATTTTGATGGTTTTTAATTACAATTGAAAGGCATGAAATGTGCATTTTTCGACAGAGAAGACTATTGAGGTACACCTAAGAGTTGCATAGAATGTTTTTATCTATGTCTTGGTTATGATGTACTGGTATAACCCTATAAATAATGTATAATACATATAAATAAATACCCTTTGATGTCACATTTTACAATATGCAGGAAATGCTTGTGGTCCTTTTACTGATGGACGGTATACTTTTATTTACAGGTTCTACCTTTGTTTAGTTTTATTCTTCTATTATCTATTGGAGTCTGTATGAATAATTCAGGCTAGAATGTGTATACCGTCTTTTTGAAGAAATACAATAAAAATGCTGATGCAAACTGCGAGAGGCATCATGGCACGGCACACCTTTGATATGTTTCATGGCTTTCAACCTGCAGTGTTATTTAAAGGCTGTGGAACCTGAACCTAGCTGAAGATGGTTTTCTAACATCACCGTTGTGTGTTTGTGTGCATGACTTGATATATGAGCTGTCTTACACTACTTCAAAGAAGAACATGCAGGAATGGGTTGTAGGAAACAATTCCAAATTGGAAGCGGATTGAGTTCTTATTTTTCTTTTTAATATGCTTTAAATTAAATAAAGCAAAGCTAATTTTACATAATTTGTTTAAAATCCGGGGTGTGAAAATAGAGAAAAACAACTGCTTGTGTTTCTGTAAATAGTTTTACATTGTAAAATGTAAAACATCAAACTTCAAATCGAAATATTGTGCTTACAAAGATTGTTTTTTTGACTGGAAATGCATATTTAAGTTGACCATATTGACCAAAGCACATCAAGAAGTTAGACCAACTTTTGCCAAACTGAGTTATCTCAACAAACAATTCTATTGTTTAAAGTTTTCCAAATTTAAATTTGCTGGTTAAATATTTATAAATGAACACTGCTTTAGTCTTTGCTGCCTATATGTTTTTATTTTTTGGTAATTGTTAATTACTTGTGGCATTTAAACATCCTTTTTACTTCATGATGTTTTATGATTATTACATGATAGAGGTTTTTAAAACTACTGCAGAGCACAAATAAAGATATTTTGAATTATATGACAACCTTTCACTTACTATATATTTATGTGCATAAAGTACTAGTGAATTGGGTGCCACTACTGTTCTAGTATCATAATTAAAAGTATCTGTATGGATTTCATTCTTCAGCAGAACTAGATATTTAGAAGAATGTTGGCAAAGGGAACACTTTCACTTATATTGTTGAATGTGTGACACTGCTGTTAGGTTACCACCAATCTTAAAGAGATCTACTGGTGTGCTAAGCTAAAGAATGAAAGTCATACACGTTTAAAAAGACAATAGGGTGAGTAAATTACACATTTTTCATATTTGGATGAAGGTCACTTTAAGAAGCTACTGTCTATGAATTGCTTAGGCAAACACAGGATTGCAATTACATCCTTCTGGTTACCCATCCCACTGTTTTTAGTTTTCCGGCTGCCATCTGTGTGCACGCGAACGGCCCTTTCAAATCACAGATGTTATTGATTTACTTTGTAATTCAGTTCCACATTTTTCTGGTGTTTTTATGTTCTTAGCTTGGAAATTTAGGGAGCCATGGCCATTCGCACGCTGTAAATGTGATTAATGCCAAGTGCAAATCTTTCTGCGAAGCACACATCGCTCCTGCTACATACAGATTTTTGATTCCTGAGATTTTTGATTCCCTCTCAGAAAATACCTCCCGGCTGGCTTTGTGCTGAGAACAAAATATTTTGTATTACGGAGAGGCAACGACCCATCATTTATCATAAGTGATGTGACATATAATGCAATGGGGCTCGACCTCTTAATGTCCTTTTGTTTGAATCAGAGTGATTGAGCTTGATGCATCCTTAATTTACTCTATGATGGTTCTGAACTCAGGATGAGAATTGCTAAGGAGGCTGTTCGTGAGAAAATGGGAGCAGGTGTTTTTGAGAGCCTTCTTAGAGGGTCGCGAATCCAGGATCAGCTCGTGCTTTACCTCGGTGCAGAAGGACCCTGCAAAACTGAACGCTGAACTGCATCAAATGGTAATTCCCATTATAGCTTTACGGATCCTGCACACGCAGATGGGCCTCAGGTGGAGCCGGGCAATTGATTTATTTATGTTGGACCTCTAGCCCTCAGAGGAGAAATGAGAAGGAGAAATCTTTTTGAAGAAAGGATTGGCTGGGGTAAATGAAATGAGACCATTCCCTAATTAGGGGCGTTTCTCTTTGCGTCTCTAGATATTTATGTCTAGTCAGCCCCCTATCCCTGTCAATCTATTCCTGCTACAGACCCGAAGGATGCTGTGATGAATTCTAAACTGCGCCGCTTGTTATAGAGATGTGATTAAGTGTTTTACTCTGTGGTAAATAAAAATTCCATATAAAACTGCATAGATACAGCCGGGGGAAATACATAGATACAGCCTAAGGAGTGAAAAATCAAGGTTATAACATAACATTAAACTTTGTAACTTTCCTAAATATTGAAGCTTACTGGTTAATGTTTGAATAAATATAAACTTGTTTTTTTTTTTGTAGTTTTTAAAGGCAGGGTCTACGGTATGGTTTGATAGCTCCGCCCCTTACATGTGTCATCTGTCACTCTCAGCTAATTGTCCTTTCCACATCAGATAAAGACATGCCTCTTACTGCTGATTGGCTGCCGGAAGCACTTTTAATAAAATTACAGACACTGGCTTAAGGTCTCAAAAATATAGAGCATATTTTTCTCCAGTTTTCATTTACAGCAAATCTTTTTGCTGTTTTTAAAATTTGGGACAAATGATTATAAAAGTTCACAGGATCCAAAATAAAAATAACAATTTTAGCTTAACAGACCATTTTTTATCCCAGAAGTGTTTTTTTATTTTTTCTCCTTAACCTTTTTACTCGTCCTTTCTCTTTTTCCAAAAGCTGCGTTGTCCACGTTCTCTGCGTTGCCTGTAAACACGTTGTATCATGGTTTTTTCACATTATCAGTAATGAGGTCAATTTTTCTTGCTTGTGTACAGCACTGTATGGTAGGAGTTTCCCAGTCCCAGATGAATTTGTTCAGGAGAGCTTTTTGAATGTGAGTTTCATCACTTGAGCAATGCAGAAAGCCCCAACTGTGTTTGTAAATTTATTTCAGGGTTATTTTTAGCCCCAAGGTTTTATGCTGAAATGTAAAAAAGGTTTTTGTAAAATGTAGTTATCCCTTCGAAAAAACACACAATGCCAGTACAAGCACTGTTTAAAGGCTCAGTAGAAATAGCTTTGTGTATGTATGGATTTCGTTTTTTTATTTTTACTTTGTATGTTGGTGATGATTTTTATGAAGGCCTATGGCATTTGAACCTGACATTTCAGTTTAACCTCTTAGGGTTGAAATAAGGCAACAAAACCTGTTTATATTTTGTTCTGTTTTTTTTTGTGGCTGTTGCTATGTTTTGCTAAACTAGATTATAATAACAAGTTATAGTGATTTAAACATGTAAAAAAAAAAATGTGCCTTGCTCAAGGGACTCACCTCAGTAGTGCTATTCCCGCTGGTTCCGAGTCTCGAACCAGCAACCTTGGGATCACAATGACTCGAACTAACAGGCCACGACTGTAAAGAATATTACCACAGTTTATTTACGTTTGATACACTCAATTCGTTTACATTAGAAACACTAAACACATGGGAACAAGAAAGTCAAAATAATTAATTGTAATTAAAAATAAGTAATTTTGATTTTGATTACTAATATAGTATAGGACAAATATTTTAAATGGAAAACGTTTTGATATGTATCTGTCTTTGGCTGGTTCAAATACTGCAGTTACAATGAATCCAATTAGTTTTTGACCATTACATAATAGATATGTATAATGAAAATATATGTTTCCACATTGTCTCCATTGTTTTGTTTCTTCATATTTTTGTAAACCCGCCTGAAGTTCTGTTGAGAAATCAGATCTGCACCTCCCTTCACTAGACCTCATGTACTTTCTCTTGTACCCTAAAAAACACTGTATTACAATGCCTTACCGATCGTGCAGTGTCAGAGCGCTGCTTAAGATACATAAATGACCAGGCCGAAACAAACATCAAAGTGTGTGCTTGCTGTGCTTCAAAGGGAATAGAGCCTCTACACCCGCTCCACCATAGAGAAGAGTGTGTTTGTATGGTTCTGCCGGTCTTTTGTAGCTTTGATTAAATGAAGAATAAAAGACACTGACAAAATGAAATTCTTGCTAAACATTAAACTGCACCAGTCCGCTTTTCTATCCCATACTGACTCTGAATCAGCCCATCTTCTTCCACCTGTCCCCAGATGGCCCTAACCAATCTACTTTTCTCAAAGACTCACTTGAGAAAGTCTACGACTGACTTTTCATTACTCTTATCATTCCGTAAAATCTTCGCGTTCATTTCTTTCTCTTCATCTTTTTGAATCCACAGGAGACAGGGCACGATTCTGTCTGTTTTGTTTGTAATGTCAGTGTTAACCTACGATTTCTTTATCTCTCTTTCCTTCTGCAGCATCTCTGTCTCTCTTTCTTGCTCTCTCGCCTCGCCGCTGGGCACATCTCCTCCTGTGTGAAGTTCTTGGGGAATGTCTGTCCTTTAACCGGCTCTATCCGCACTAACTGATAGGTGTGTATGCAGGTGAACTGTGTGTGAACCGTGCCTTGAGTTTGAACCTCATTTTTTGTGCTTTATTTTCTCTATAAAGCTGCCAGTGTCTTCATTTTGTCACCTTTGGTTATGAAAGTGAAATGTGAGCCATTATGCTTGGAATGAATTAATCATTTTATCATGGTGATTTAAAGTTCAGAAAGTCTGAATTGCATAGGAGTGTGGATGGTTGGCTTGCAATCACACTGGGAGTGTGTGATGTGTTTGGTGCCATTTGCATGTAAGTGTTGGCCATTTATGTTTTTTACATGCCCAAAACTTTTTGATATTTCTAATTCACATGGGAAAACATTTTTTTTACGTATACTTAACATGGGTCATTCTATAATTGCGGGTACATCTGTCAATTTTATTGAGAATATTTTTTTGAAGAAGCATGCATGCATGACCTTACATAAAAACCTTATACATTCAAACATTTTAAAATGTATTTTTATGTAAAAGAATTTAGACTCAAAAAATTGTGTACATTTTAAAGCTTTGAAATAAAATTAATTTACTGTTTTGCTTTTTTTATATAAAGAGAAAACAAGTACATCTTATTTATTTCAGTATTTATATAAGAATTCTCAAAAATATTGTGTTCATATTACAAATCTATATTGTCAAAACACATTGACAATTTTCATTACATAACTTCATAATATTAGTGGATTTTTATTAAATATATTTTCACTGAAAAAACTGTTTAAAAGATTTTTATAAAGTTTTGTTTTCAAGTTTTGGAAATTTACTACAAATATTTTTACAGTGTACTCAAATATCTGTTAAACAATTTTGGGGTTACCTGGTTTTGGGTTTTTAACTTACTGAGTAACTAGATGGACATTAACATTTTTCATTTTGGGCCTTTTGTCAACAAAACGGAAACCAAGAACTGCAATATCATGCAAATAAGTTAATAAATTTGTTACTCAAAATGTTATTTTAATTTTAATTTGAGTAACATGGTTAACTCTACACTTGTATCTCAGATTTAACAGATGTTTGTTATTTCAACCAATATTTAAAAAAAGAAAAAGGACATAACTTCTGGTCTTTTAATTCACACAATATATGATAAAATCATTATAAGCAAATGATGTAAGCGTGGGACAAAATATTTCTTTGAAGTTTTTTTGAAAGATGTTTTATTGTTTCTCCACCACAAATTAAAATTAAAAAAAAAATGATAGTTTCCTCAAAAAGGATTTTTTAAAATAAGTTTCTCATATTCATGTCATTGCAAAACTTTACAAGTTTCTTCTGCAAAAGAAGATATCTTAAAAATGTCGATAACCAAACAGCATTGCCCCAAAACCAAAGACATTTCTCTAAATATGTTCTTTTGTGTCCCATGTGAAAGTGTCATATTCAGATTTCCAATGATCTCTTTAAATAGTTTCTTATACCCTGGGTCCCTCTCTTTCCCACATTTTTCCTTTTCTTTGCAATCAGCAAATAATTTTTGGCACTACGCTACAATGGAAGACTATGACGTGCCGTCGGCCGCTAGCATCCTGGCTTCAGTCAAAGAGCAAGAAGCTCGCTTCGAGCGTCTCACCAGGGCCCTCGAAGAAGAACGTCGCAACGTCTCCCTGCAGCTGGATCGCGGCACCCTGCCGTCTGATAGGTTGGTGGGTGGCAACACAGGTGTGAGCAACCAGCCGCTGGCCTGGCAACAGATGGTCATGCAGGTAAACCTTTCCAGCTTGGCAAAGCCTGTGCCAGTATGTGTGTAAGGACAAATCAGTCCCATGGCTTTGATGTTGCTTTGTATCTGTTGTTTCCATAAATTCTGTCCGTCTGAGGTAAAATGAATGAGAGTGATTTTGTGCCCCATCTCATTTTGGCATTATTGTATTTCTTGCCTGCCAGTCTTTCCTGGCTGGTTGAGTTCCGTTGGCGTGTTGTGAGTTTCTTTTGGATGTGTTGTCCTTTCGTCACTCATTATCTTTTCCCGAGATGAGATTTCTTCATAGTCTTGCAATAGTATTATTTCTGTGTGCCATGTGCTTTTTCCTATCATCTCATAGACTCATTTCGGTGAATGATGTTATTGACAGCTAGTTGTGTGGATGCTACTGCATTATATGTATTAAGCGTCCAAATCAAACACTGGTGTTTTTCACAAGAAAGAACACTTGCCTTTTCAAACACAGTCCAATTGTTTCGCAATTACATTATTCAGACTCTGTTTTGTTGAGTGTGGATTTACACCAAAACCTCGAGTGTCACAACAACGTTATTCTATGTGGATTGTTCATGGGAAAGAAGTCTGGTGAAATTTTGTTTATTGTTAGTGGTCAGATGTCAATAGTTTCAGGGTAGTGGCGCCACCATTTTTGTTATTTGTTTTGTAACTAGGTAAATGAAGGTGAAGAGTCATTCAGAATGTGTCTATTCATTATTTCAATATATATATATATATATATATATATATATATATATATATATATATATATATATATTCATTTTTGCAGTTGGCAGACATTGGTTTTAATGCGGGAGTTTTTCTTTATGAATTAAGGACATTCCAAAATATGCAATCTCAAGTTTATTAGAAAAAAAATTATGTGTATAGCATTGATCATTTAGGTGCAAATCTCTCATAAGTACCAATCATTTTTAATATCATAATAAATGTACTATTATTGTTATTAATCTTCCGATTCCCCTTCTCCTTTCCCTTCTCCTTCTTTTCCTTCTTCTTCTTTTGCTTCTCCTTCTTCTCTTCTCATTCTTCTGCTTCCTCATTATTATAATTATTTGTTTTATATAATAATAATAATAATAAAATAATTATAATAAAAAAAATCTTATTGTTATCATTATTAACAATACACTACTGCTACTGCTGTTGCTATTGTTACAGTGACAAAAAGTCGCTTTGGATAAAAGTGTCTGCAAAATGAACAAATGTCAATGAAATGTCAATCTTACCAATGCTTCCACTCCTGCTACTACTATCACAACCACCATCACTAAAATATAAAGCCTCGACGGATGAAGTGAGCTCCGCTGCTTTACTCTTATTGGTAATCGCTACTGAAAGTTGGTCGTCATTTGCATAAAATTTTGCAATTCTCAACTTTGTCATGTCACAGTTGCTTAAATCACTGAAAGTCGCCTGCTTAATAGGCTTAATAGGAACAATGGTAATAGTAGTAATTTAGTATTATTATATATTATCTTTTTAATTTAGATTCTGGCTTTTGATAGTTGAATATATGAAAAATAATTTATTTAAAAATAAACATCCCATCCCATTCAAAAGTAAAAAATATTTAAAAAAAAACATTCTAAAATGGTTTTATTAAAAAGTATGGCTTATTTCGTCATCTACATCTCCAGTGATTCATTTAGCGTGTCGGATGCCCTCACCTATCCAGAAAGCCTGTGTGATTTGTTATCTTATGCATAACATGGCAGCTTAAAAATGAGCTTGCCCTTTCTCATATCGGCTTCTGTCAGAAGGGCTTGCGTGTCAGGGGATCGGTTTGCCAGAACAGGTTGTTATCCTCTGGCTAAAATACTGTCTTTACGTCCTTTCTCAATGAGAACTGTGCTGAGAGATCACAAACTGTGTGATTTGGACCAGAAGCTGTTGAGTAAGGATAATGATGTCATTAGCACTGTGAAGATGACAGGTGATGTAGCCGTAGCAGCTGGGGTTAGATGCTGTGTACCTGTGCTTAATGTCTTCATGTCTTGGTTTTTTCATGAGGTTGATGAATATTGATGTTGAACAGTATACAGTATCAACAATATCAACAGATACATATTCTGTTAGATCTTATATGTTCACCCTGCAGGATAGCAAGTGTTCAATATTTAAAAGGATGTGGAGTTTAAATCCATTGCATGTTTGTTGTTTGTTAATGTGACCCTATAAAAACTAGCTAGTTTAAAATTCTCAAATATTGAAAAAATAATAATTTCATGGTACATTATAACCTATAAGTATCATTATTGCTGTTTTTATGATGCATTTTTACCTTATTTACTTTTTGATTCCCAGTGATGTTAATGCACACATGGTTGAGAACCAAAAGTACACATCTCATTCACTACTTTATCTTTGGTCTGTTTACCACAGAGACATTGATTTATTTTGTTTTTTAGACCTTATAATTCTCCTTCAGGCCCAAAAGGTTTACAGAGTGGCACAATAGCTCTCAGTGAATGGCATACTTTGTCTCCTTCACATTGACTCTGAACGGTCACAGCTTTTCTTTAAAGAAACCTCCAGTCTTCCAAATGTGAGGTAAGTTCCTGACCTGAGGCGGCTCGCACAACATCGCTGATACTTCACCCGCCGTTTCATCTCAGAATCTTGAACATTATTTAAAATTCAGTTGGCGGGCCTGGAGGAGTGAAGCTTGGATGCTGTAGCCGGACTTTGCCAGCTCTGTCTAAATTTTTTGAGAGGCTTGCAGGGAGATTTGGAGAAAGAGTTGCTGCTTTAATCTGAGACGTCCATGTTAAGAAGGAAAGAGTTGGTATGATGTGGCAGGTCTCTGGTCCCTCAGGCGGGAAACAGTTGGGGTTCTGCGGATACGTCCCCAGCTACCGGCAAGGCCTGGGAGGCCTGCCGCCTTGTAAATCATCTGCTTAACAATAGTTTCTCTCCCCCTGACCACAAACCCTCGTGCAAACAGAATCTCTTGTACTACATTGTTTCCTTTGCTGTTAGAAACGAGGCAAAACTTTGAAAAAAAACAGCAGTGAAACTGCCTGCACACATTTGTGTGCTTCAAACTTTTTATTATTCTTTAACATTCTTACACACAAACATGGTAGCACGATAACAAGTTGTTCCAAACTTGTAAAAATGTCTCTGTTTTGCTAAACGATATTATGAAAGATATTTGGGCAAATGCCTCAAAACTAACCTTTTTAGTTTCCATTGACTATCATAGTAGGAAAATTACAATGGTAGTCAAAGTTCTTTATGTTCTACATTCTTAAAAAACATCTTATTTTTGTTTAACAGAACATAATATATATAAAGTTAAGGATAACCAAAAACTGTTTGGTTACAGCATCCTACTGTTTATCAAACAAAGACATTTATACAGACTTTCAACAATTGGAAGTTATTGGAAATATTTCTAGATCCAAAATTAGCATATGTAAAAATAAGACGAATGAATAATAACAGTTACCACCCTGCAAATGCTTTGGTTTCCTATTTGCAATATTTTTTATGTTTTTTATATGTTTTTATAAGACACAGTAAAAGAATAGATTTTTTTCGAGCCTTCAGATACTTCTGCAGGTGTTGGATCATATCACCGGTACACTGAATACTCCTTACTGAGCCTGGGAGTATTTGCACTTTTTGTATTCAGAGCGGATTCTGATGCCCACAGCTATTCATATTCTACAGAGAGCTGCTTGGACTGCTCTCATCTCTATTGCACAATCCATCAAATGATTAATCTCCTGAAAACTGATATATATATATATATATATATATATATATATATATATATATATATATATCAGTTTTCATATATATATATATATATATATATATATATATATATATATATATATATATATATATATTACAGACTGAGCTTTTCTTCATATTCCATTTTTTCTTACTTACTGAAGGGGAAAGAAAGCATAATTCTCTGGCTTGGTTAAAAGTGAAATATATGTTTTACAGCCACTTATTTATTAAGCCGACTTCTAAGTGCTGATCTCAATATCTATGAATTTAATATTTTTTGCTCATAATCATCATATTATTTATTTATATTATCTTGAGATAGAATATACAACATTGTGTATTTATAAAGGCTGTTAAAATGATAAATCTAGAGTAAATATATAATATAATATAAATATATAATATGTAAACGCAAACTTTTTTTCTGGATGCGATTAATCAGGATTAATGGTTTTGACAGGCCTAGTATTTATTTGTTTCAGTAATATTCAGAGTGTTACAAAGTATTATTTATCTATAATGTATCTTAAATACATTATTGAAGGACTTTCTAAAAACTGGGGGTAAATTGATGTCAAGTTTTATTTCATAAACATTCAGTCACTAAAAATGTATTCATTTTTGTAGACATTTATGTGAAAGCAGAGTAGATAATGAGTAAACTCTTGAGTAAATTATAATAGTATGATTATAATCATGATTACCAGTATTAAAATACATTTTAATATGTGTTTTATGTTATTGTGTATGTAAATGTTTTATATATTGACCAACTGTAAGTTATCCTATTAGTTGTCAATAGTAAAATGACTCAAAATTTTTGAGTATTAAGGTCTTTGATGTTATATTTCTGTCCATAACGAAAGACTGACTTCAATGACTGACATGGTGGATTATGGACTCATATGTTTAAAATAAGAATCCCTAACTTTACGAGACCTCTGAGCTACTCCAGGAATGTGACCCCTTACTTGGCATGTTCATATATAACCAAACAAGTCTGTGTCCTGTCCCTCTTATTGGGAAACTAAATTAAAACCATCTTAAGTGTGTAAAATGCTCTCTGTTTTTAGAAGTTCTGATTTTAAATTACATTTCGTTTGTTATTTACCATCATAGTTTATTAATGTGTTATTATCTTTTATAGAGATGAACAAATCTGCTCGACACGTAAAAAAAAAACGTTTCAATGGTGGTTACTACTAACCTGAAAAGCTCTCAAATTTATTTGGTTATTTTTTCTTGTTCAGAATTAATATATTTTTATCTTATCCAGGTCACAGAATATAAAATAATCAATGTTACGTTCTTTCCCGTTGTTCTTTATTTCCTATATCTTTTGTTTAATATTTGTGTCTGAAATCCAATGGCTTTATTGACTATGTGGAAGTGAATAGACTGCTTTCTGCTGTAATGTTTATTCAGAGATTGTGTGCGTGTCTGGATTGTCAGTCTTTTACCTTATTACCAGGACTGTGCTCCATTTACACGTGTTGTGTCATACGTAAGACTTTGATTTGAGCAGAGGAGTGGATAATAAGCTCTGAGTAACTGAATGTTTAGATGTGTGCAGGAATGGGTATGTCAGGAAGACAGCTCACACTAAAGCAGAGGTGTTTCTGTGTGCGTTGTGTGTGTGTTTCTGATCTGTAAAACTGTTTTGCAGAAGAGAGAATACCAAATACCAGTGGCTCTCAATTACTTTTTTTTGTGGCCATACAATACAAGTCAATAGGTGCTACCTTTATTTGTTAACCAACATTTTTTAACATTTATTTTGTGTTTTAAAGAAAAAAAAGAGTGTATGCAGGTTTTTAACCACTTTAGGGTGAATAAATGATGACATTATTTTTGTTTGGGGTAAATTTATCACTAGCTAAGAAATATATGCTAAAAAAGATCAGTAGTTCATGTTTCTTTTTGCTGAGATATTGTCATGATGTAAAGAACAAACATATGGAAGGGTTTTCAAGTTTAATGTTAATATACGGTGAGTTACTTATTAAAATAATTGTTTGAAATTATGGCATTGTTGACTCCCATTTCAGTTTTATTAAACATGTATACATTTCTTTGTTCTGATGAACACTTCGAAAGATATTTGGAAGAATGCTTGTAACCAGACAATTCTTACTACCCATTTACTACTATAATAGGGAAAAATATTTTAGATTTTTCTTAATCTGTTTAACACAAAATGAAATATTGTAAATAATGTAGGACAATAAAGACTTCTTCCGTTTGAACTATTATTTTACTATAAATTTAGTTTTCCTTGTAATCACTGGGACAAAAAGAGTAAGGTCACAAGCACTTGTTCAAATACCTTTTTCCATGTTCCTCAGAACCAAAAAATATACAGGCTTAGAACAACTAGAGAGATAGTAATTCATGTCAATCATTTCCTTTTTGGGTGAACCATAACTGTAAAATGACAACATATTTATAAAGTTACTGAGGAAAGCAATGTTTTCAAAATTTACTTTTGGTTAATAAGAATAAGATTCTTGACCTGAAATGATCTCTCAGTCTCTCACTCTATTACTCTGATGATCATACAAAGTTGGTGTTAATGCTACAGTATGTTTCTTTGTTTTTGATTCTTTCTCTTATTTTCTCCATTTACCAGGTCACTGATCGACAGTTCTGTTATGAAAAAACTCAAGATTGCATTTTTGCATTTGACCATGCACGTCAGGAGAAATCATCTTGTTGTTTTTACGTGTCTACTGTCGGCGTTTGACAGGAACAAGTTGGGATGTGTTTTAAGAGAATTTAGTTTGAACTGTTATCATTGCTTGTTTACTGCGACTGTGCATTTTTAATGTGATCTTTGCAGAGCTGTCACCTTTTAAAACTTCTAATGATGAAACAGATTACTTTCCAAATCTGGGAGTACTGCAACTCACTGTACATCCCCCTGCGCCAGATGCTCTTTAAATATTCTGAACTCATAAATATATTTACAAGCCTAGAACAGTCACATGTGCATTGCGTATCTAACTTTAGCTGATTTACTTTACTATCTCTGGTTTTGTCTATATCTGCTGGTCTGAACCACTAAGGCACTCAGATAACGTTTGGTTTATGTATTTATCAACACTTTTTCTTTTAATCTGCTCGCATGATTCCGTGAGCATGTGTTCTGCAATCAGTTTGGTGTCAGTCTCTGTTGTAGCTGAAGAAATGTTCCTAAAGTGAGTTTTATTCAGGCCGACTGTGAACAGATTCAAGCTGCTACTGCTAGATAAGACACATGCACTTCAGCATAGGGATGTGTTTGCAGTGTCTGTGGAGTTTCAGAGGGATCAGGTTCTAATGTGAAAGATGCAGGTGGGTGTCAGATTTGTCTCTTTTGCTGGCACGTTTATGGAGGTGGAATATTTTTATGATGCTTTATTGTGATGCTGGGGCTTATCCGCAATAGCTGTCACACGTGGGCTCTCTTGGTGTAAAACCGTCCCACAGTGATCTGGATCATTTTCTCACAGTTTCTGAGAATCGCCTTTAAGGACAAAATGGACTTATACTAGTAATAGTTTTAATACTAGTAATAGACTTATACTAGTAAAAACTAATAACCGTTTTGAAGAAATAGGTTGTCAAAAAATTAATGCTCACCATTGACACCCATAGAATGACAAAAGACTACTGTGGAAGTCAGTGGTGACCCAAAATAATAGGGTTATGTTGGACTTTCCAAGGGTCCTTCGTGTTCAAAAATTGGAGAGAGACAATCTCTAATAATAACTGAGGTTTATTAATCAGATATAAAAATAAATATAAATACAGCTCTGGGTTGTCAGTCCACGACTTCCACACTGACCAAACACTCAGTAACAGAATCACACAGTATTTATAGTATGTATCGTCGGTCTATCTTCTAGGCCGAAAGGGATCATCCCCTGCTTCCATAAAAGGCAGATCTGGTTCATTTTTCGCTTTCGATATCTCGTGCGTCAGATGACTTCAGTTTCTGTGAAAAAACATATCAAAGAGACAAAGAACACAGCACAGAAGAACACTACCTCCTTTTCTTCTTTTAATTAGGATACAACAGTAACTCTTAGTTTTTCTGGTATTTGGGAGTGTGTTTTACTTCTCAGGCCCAACAACCTCCGCATGAGAGGCCTTGTACTGGCAGATGGGAGTAAGGTCAGATGACTCTTCTCCTGCAGCGGTTCTGTTCTTATCACTTCTCCCTTTCTTGCACACAAACTTTTCCTGTCTTGCAAGCATATTGTTATCAAAAGCACATTCTAAAGCAATCCTTTATATGGTTACTTATTCTCAATATACTTTAGTAGAACTTGTAAAAGAATATGATTATTTGAACGATTAATAAAACTTCAATCAATAAACATAAGAGTATAATATTATATATAGAAAAGAGGATTAATACAGCATTGGTTAATAAAACATAAAATCATAAAGATGATTAATACAAACATTGATTAATAAAACATAAATCATAAAAGCTGATTAATACAACATAAGATTGTATCATTTTCCACAATTCCCTCTCTTGACCTCGTAGAGGTCACACATAATCTTGTTCATTCTCATCATCGTGTACCATGTGATCTGCAGCCAACAAGGGCATGTTATACGGAGGTGGTGGGCCAAGATCTTTCTTTTCTATTGCTGCAACAATCAATCGGTTGCACAGTGACCTGATACATGGTATACAACAACATCCACATGTTATCAAAATGGCTAGAAATACCGCTGTTGATACAATTATAGACATCACCAATGCTTTCCATTTACCTAATGTTTTTTCCAGCCAATCACCAATGTGATTATCTATACCTGAATGTTCCTACATTTCGACAGATAATGTTCTCAGTTCTTCTAAAGCTCTGGTCACAGAGCCATCCAGGGCTGTGTAATTTGGAATGAAAGTGCAACATAAATCACCAAACATATGACATACTCCTCCTTTCTCCGCTAACAGCATATCTAATGCCATTCTGTTCTGTACTGCCATGAGAGATGTTGGGGCTAACTGTTCTGATAAACCCTCTACAGCATCTCTTGTCATATTTGTCAATCTCATGACATTGTAATGAACATTGTTAATTCTATCAACATTTTTGTTTGGGGTGACCGGGAATAGTGCTGCTATAATAGGAATACTTTCAAAGCCTGTTGCTATTTGATCTGCTAATTTAAATTCATCTGGAACTCCTCTAGGTATTCCAATAGCATCTATATATGTGGGAATAAATGAAAGCCAATCACTTCTATGCTAAAGCATTAATACCACTCATATATTGATTATTACGTCTACAATGAATATATCGTTATAATCATATTTGTGTTAGCAAACACTTCTCTTAGAATCTCTGTAACTCTGTCAAAATTCAGTCCATCTAATCCACACCCCAGCCGGGGTGCTGAGACACGCTCTGTACTATGTTGCACACACCAGTCTCTCATGCATGTCTAACTACTGGTGAAATCTCTATATGTGGGCTTGCCTTTACAGTACTTCTTTGTGATTAAGTGAAAAAACGGTTCTACCGTCGTTTTCATGTACAACAGCACACTCTCCTACTCCGGTGTTCTGTTGTTTCACTGTGTTTACACCGTACCTGTCTTTGAATATTGTTGCAATACCTCCTCCGTATGCACAGTCAGCACTTACACAGTTTGCCAAGGGTTCTCCCTGTGGGCTTGAAAAAGATCACCTGTTTGAAACAAAATTTTTAATTTTCCACTTTCTTGTTTGTCCGTACTCTCTGTACTCTCCCTCTCTTGGACCTGAGACTTCGGGTCCACAGCCGTTTGTTCCAGAGACCTGCTGAGTGAATCACAAGCAACACAAAAAAAAAAATGATACCAGGTATCCCTTGTGCCTTACAGGCGGACACAGTGTGATGTTCTGGCGACGACGCACAGTGGTTTAGACCACCTGTGTTCTGGATCTGTTTCTGGTGTGACCTGCTGAGAGAAGTGTTGGATCAAAGCAGTTAGTTTTTCAAAATAAGCACTATGCGACAAAGGCTCAATGATATCCTCTCTCAATGGGTTGACTGAACCCGGAAATGAGCGACCTGTAAACAATTCATAAGGTTTAAAACCAGAAATCTTTTTAACAGAAGAACGAACAGACATTAATGATATAGGGGGAACAGATAACCAGGTTAATTTGGTCTGTGCACAGATTTTAGCCAATTTTAGTTTCAGTGTAAGGTTCATTCTTCAACTTTTCTTTGAGTCATGGAATTCTCTTCTAGAGTAACCTTGGCATTTTATAATTGCCACTTCCGCGGGTATCATCAGAGCCTTTATGGTCTCTGGCTTCACATGCATGTGTAATTGGTCGACCTGAGGTGGTAACAAAACCACACCTCTGCCAAACTAGTAGTTCAACATGTACAGCTGTAACGACATAAGTAGAATCACAAAAAATGTTGACTCTATTAGTTCCTGCAAATTTCAAAGCTTCAGTTACTGCTATCATTTCTGTTCTCTGTGCTGACTGTTTGCCTGTCAATTTCTCTGCCACCCTGGTGATAAATCCCTCATCTGTCTGTTCTACCACAGAAAATGCAGCCGTTAGTGAGCCCTCCTCTGATCTGAAACAACACCCATCTGTAAACAGCGTTATCAGTTCTGGTGGTGCTGTGAGTGGAGTGGCAAAAAGGTTCGCTCTTACACGCGAAGCCAATTCCGTTATAGGGACACAATCATGTGTTTGGCCATCTGATAAGAGATCAGCCATGTTAATACCCTCATGGGTATATGTAATGTGTGGTGCTGTCAATATTTTAGCTAGTCTGCGTTGTCTCAACGGAGAAAATGTAAACGCTGTAGAATTTACAAATAACATAATGGAATGTGTTGTCAAAACCGTCAATTGGTGTCCCATAACAATGTATGAAGTTTTCTCAATTATTTTTGCCAACCCTGCAGCAAACCTGGCACAACTTGGCTGGCGTTGTTCAATGCTGTCCAGGAGCACGCTGACATCAAAATCCTCCTAGTCCCTGCCTGCTTCTAGAATAGCACCCCGTGTGCACTGCTCCCTGTTTCAGAAACATCTAGGAAAAAACTCAGAGAATAGTCAGCACAATTTAAATGAGCAGCATGTGACAGTTGCGTTTTCAATGAAATAAAAGTCTGTTCTGCTTCTGGGGTCCATGTCAACTCAGCTTTCAGATTTTTCATTCCCTGCTCTTTCACTAACTGCCTCAACGGTGTGGTTAAGGAAACATACATCGGGATGTAGTTTCTGCTAAAACCTGTCAGACCGAGGAAACAAAGCATGTCCTTCACATTTATTGGTTTGGGATGTGTCAAAAGGCTGTCACGTTGGTGATGGGAGAGCGTAGAACCCTGAGCTGTTATCAATCTACCCATGAAAGAAACAAAAGGTCTACTAATTTGCAATTTCTCCTTGCTGACTTCGAAACCCGAGGCATGTAACTGCTTCAGTACCAGTTCAGTGGCTTTTAAGCATTCTTCATTTGTGGTAGCAGCAAGGAGAAGATCATCAACATACATTATCAGCACACAGTTCTCTGGAAGTTCACAATTATGTAGTCGCTCTTTCAACACCTGATTAAATATTCCAGGTGACAAGACAAACCCTTGGGGTAGTCTGTTATATGAGTATTGGCGACCTCTGTAGGTGAAAGCCAGACATGCTTTACAGTGCTCAGACAGTGGTATACAAAAGAAAGCATTTGCCAGATCTATACATGTAAACCATTGGTGAGCCGGAGTCAAAGTAGACAGAGCGGTGTATGGATTGGGCACAGCCAGTGTGGGTGTTGACCCATGTCTTCTGTGTGTGCTCTTACCCAATAGGAACAGGTGGAAGGAGAATACATCACCATGGTATTGTCAGTGGGCTCCCAGTCTGCGACAGCTCTTAATTTCTTTGTCATACCTCCTAACTCTCTAGCTTCATGGCCTGGATGCAGTGCCATGGAAATGTGTGGTGCAGCTGTGTCTGTCATTTCGTACCATTGAAGTTGATCAGTAAAAGTAATAATTGCTACTACTCCCTCCTTACCTACATAAAGTCACTCACTTGTGATGCGCCACCTGTCTCCCTCTATGGTATTAAAAAGTTCATGATTGTCATTTCTGTCATAAAATAGTGTAAAGTGCAAGGGGTCAATTGGTGGTAAGAAAACATCTATGTCTGTGATCCATGGCCTATGGTTGTTAAAAAGTGACACTACACTTGCTGGGGATCGTGAAATATCTAATTCTACCCTGTAGATAGTCATCAGCTTCCTTTAATGGGCCTCCTAAAAGGACATTTTGTGTACACCACATATCAGTGGCTAAAGAACAATTAACCTGTGTACCGCCTGGAAAACATACAATTACTCCCTCTGGTGAACATAAAATACTTGCTCTAATTTTATAAGGAGATCCATCCCCAATAAAGGTACGGGAGCACTGGAGGAGTACAAGAATGAGTGTGGTATGCTCTGATTAGCAATCTTTGCTGTTAACATTTTTGTCATTGGCCATTTTTCTAACCCATCAGAGAAACCTATTACTTCCACTTTTTTTCCGTCACAGTGCCCTTTGTGACAGTGGAGTATGTTGCTCCAGTATCTACCAGAGCTTGTAGTGGTCTGTTGTTAACCACTATTTCCATAAGGGGTTCAGCCATTCCCCTCATGGGGGTTCTCTGTGGGCCCCATCAACAATCCTCCGCGTCCGCCCCCGGGCCCCATGTTGGGTGCATAGGCGCCTGTTGGTTGGGTAGCGTCGAGAGTCGTTGCCCCTGGTGCTTTGGGGTGTGTGGTCCCCTGCCATGACCACCAGGTTCACCTCCATGAGGATCCCACCCCCCCGCAGGTGTTCCTGTAATTTGGCCTTCCCCTACTTGTGTGGGGCAATTACGTACCCAATGATCAGTAGCACCACACGCATAACAAGCACTTCTCACATAGCCCCCACCCCCTCGTCTCCTATTTCCATTTCCTCTATACCCACCCCATTGTCCCCTGAAAGGTCTACGCCATTGAGTGGGAAAAGGGGAAGTGGTATAAGCTTTGGGGTTTTCAAATCGCTGTTCAGGTGACTGTTGAACAATTTGTTCTGTCAATTTTGGACCACCTGACTTAGCCTGTTCAATCTGCAACTTTAACAATTGAGTCTTTGCTTTCTCTAACTCTTCTTTCTCTTTTTTCATTCTAGCGCGTGCTCTATCAATGTGGTGTTTTAAGTGTTTTTCCCAAACTTCATTAGATGACCCTGGTATGTCTGGGTTATTCTCCATTGCCTGTTTCACGCCGTTAGGAGCCCCTGACATTACTGCTGCTCTGAAAATGTCTCTAGTTATCGGGTTGTTTAAACTGTTTTCTTCAACCATCTGTTCCCATTCTGTTGCACACCTGAAATAATACCCTGATCCAGTCTCACCTGGTTTTATTTCAAATGTGATGCCCTGAAATGCTGTTTGGGGTATAGGAAATTGCTTTCTTAGTGCAACACTGACTGCAGTACTTACAGTTGTAAATTTACTTTCATTAGGGACCCCTGTTATTTGAGCATCTGCCTCAAAAGCAGTCATTTGAGATACTGTGAAAATCTGGCCCAACAGGCACCTTAGATCACCCACCGCCAAAGTGGTTCCATGACACAAACCCATTAACTTAGTTAACCATCTACCGCCCCCAGAGGTAATAGGGGGTAGTTTAGCCAATACGGCAGCCATATCACTATGGCTCCATGGCTGATATTTCTCCTGTCCACGGCCTGTCAGCACTAGTGGCATTTGGTTGGGTGGAGGAAGTTGTCTTGCACAGAGCTGATCCATTACTGTATTGTTATTCCCCATTGTCTTAAATCGGGATCTGTCTGTAATTGGGGCGGAACACATTGTTTCTTTATTAATCACATGCATTTTAGCCTCTCCTTCTCCACTAACCACACTCCGCTCACTACATACAGATTTAGATCGGGACGGCAATGGGAGGTTCCCCAGATCCCCCAGCCGGCCCCCTGTTGCCACCAGTCCTTCCTCCTCTTCCTGTAGCTGTTGTGTATGCCACCTACACGCCCCCTGTTCGTCCCTCTCTTCATTCTCACATTCTCTGAGATTACGGACTGGTTGAGGTCTGTCTAAGATTAAAGCCTTAAGTTCCTGTAACTGTTGTTTCAAGTTTTTTATTTCAATTTCTCCTTCGTTCACTCTCACCATGATTTGCTGCAAACTCGTTTCATATGGTGGAGGTTTTGTTAATAATTTCAGGTCAGGATATGTTTTAGGGGTCAGAGAACAGGTTGTTCGATCAGAGAAGGCACCCTGTGTTTTTCCTGACTCTTTTACCATTTCTTTTTCTGACTTTACTGCCTTTACAAGACCTCCTAAACTTTTATGTTTACCCTGACTGATAACTGTTGCATTAATTGAAATCCGCATCCACAGCCGGAGATCTGCCCTATATTCTTCTTCTTGGTTTGAATGTTTACCCCTGTTAATCCATTTCACATTGCCTTTTTCCTCTACATGCCTCTTTAACCTCACATGAGCACTCTTTTCCATGCCCCTTATCTTCTCTGCCAGTGGCACTGTTATCTTTTCAGGTACATCCCAGCCATTCAGAATACACATCTGACTCCATTTCTTTTCAAACTCTTTCATTTCTTTCTTCTGACATTTGGGCTCTACCTGAGCTAATAACATATCTACTACATTATTCCACTGTTCTACAATTGATACACATCCATAGTCTTCACATTCCTTCTCATAGTCTGCCATATTTTACAATTTATATACACAAAACACCATATAAAAACCCAAATCAGAATAAATGTTTCACAGCATAAAACACAAAGAAATCAAAGAAATCACAGCAAATATATACAGCTTTATGGATCTCAGACGAAGGGACTCTAACCCAACAGAATTTATGGTTCTCCGACCAAGGGCCTCTAACCCAATATTTATCTGATCAATGAACCTCCAAATAAATTTAGTTATACTCACACGAGATGTTCATCAAATTCAACACATTAATTTAAATTGTCCAATAGCAGAATTTGATTAAACAGGTTTCTGCTTACCTTATTTTTTGTGCGGCCGCTGTGTTAAATCTGATTCCGTCTCGTGTCCAATCTGGTCCTCTGCCGTCTTTAACAATAATGCCTTTTCTCCAATCACGTCGGGGTCACCAAATTGTTGGACTTTCCAAGGGTCCTTCGTGTTCAAAAATTGGAGAGAGACAATCTCTAATAATAACTGAGGTTTATTAATCAGATATAAAAATAAATATAAATACAGCTCTGGGTTGTCAGTCCACGACTTCCACACTGACCAAACACTCAGTAACAGAATCACACAGTATTTATAGTATGTATCGTCGGTCTATCTTCTAGGCCGAAAGGGATCATCCCCTGCTTCCATAAAAGGCAGATCTGGTTCATTTTTCGCTTTCGATATCTCGTGCGTCAGATGACTTCAGTTTCTGTGAAAAAACATATCAAAGAGACAAAGAACACAGCACAGAAGAACACTACCTCCTTTTCTTCTTTTAATTAGGATACAACAGTAACTCTTAGTTTTTCTGGTATTTGGGAGTGTGTTTTACTTCTCAGGCCCAACAACCTCCGCATGAGAGGCCTTGTACTGGCAGATGGGAGTAAGGTCAGATGACTCTTCTCCTGCAGCGGTTCTGTTCTTATCACTTCTCCCTTTCTTGCACACAAACTTTTCCTGTCTTGCAAGCATATTGTTATCAAAAGCACATTCTAAAGCAATCCTTTATATGGTTACTTATTCTCAATATACTTTAGTAGAACTTGTAAAAGAATATGATTATTTGAACGATTAATAAAACTTCAATCAATAAACATAAGAGTATAATATTATATATAGAAAAGAGGATTAATACAGCATTGGTTAATAAAACATAAAATCATAAAGATGATTAATACAAACATTGATTAATAAAACATAAATCATAAAAGCTGATTAATACAACATAAGATTGTATCATTTTCCACAGTTACAAACTATAACAATATAATCATTTTCATTCAGCACAACAAATAAATGTATATGGGTTTATTTAACTGGAGGGTGAGCAAGTGATGACACATTTTTTGGACAAAATGGGAGTCTATGGGTCTGACAAATGTCATATGCTGACATTCTTCCAAAAATCTTTCTTTGTTTAACTTGAAAAAAAAAACATACAATAATTCATGTTAGAATTTTGATTATTGGGTGAACTATTCCTTAATATACTTAAATTAATAATAAAAGTTAAACAAGTGTGTTTGGAATCAGATATGAACCTATCGTGTTGATCATGTTTATTTACAGTGGGCTTATTAAAGGGATAGTTCACCTAAAAACAAGTTGTTCCAAACATGTATTATATAATTTTAAATCTTTTATCATCTTTTTTACATCTTTGTTCTGTTGAACATAAAGAAAGATCTCAAAGAATGTTAGAAAATGTTTTTTTTCTTATTATTTTTATTAAATAATTTCTTTTTGAAACCATTTATAGTTTTTTGTTTCTTAACTGTTAAAGAGTATGTAATGTGCGCTCCATTGGTACAAGGTTGAGCACAAATAATCTATTCCTGCCACCTAAAATGAGTTTGACACCCTTAGGGTAAAATACCCACCCCTGAACTCTCCATCCCGTCTGCTTTGTGTTGAAGCCATTCACACTTCTAGATTAAAATTCTTTCTCACTATCAGTCAGTGAATCCTGTCTGAAATCATTCCTCAACTTCTGTCCTTCCCCCTCATATTCAGCAGACAAAAGGACAAAAGCAGAGAGAGAAAAGAATAGGGCCAGAGAGAGTTTGGGTTTAAAAAAGAAGTGGGGAAGAAAAACAAAGTTTTGTGGAGCGTTGCCCCCCTCTCAGGGCCATGCTCTTTTGGCATGTTGGCTGGGTGGAGTCTCTCTCTCTCTCTCTCTCTCTCTCTCTCTCTCTCTCTCTCTCTCTCTCTCTCTCTCTCTCTCTCTCTCTCTCTCTCTCTCTCTTTCCACTCCAGCTGCGTCTGTCTGTCAGCCCCTCCCCCCTCGTCTGACCCCTGTCTGCATAGATGCTCTGTGAGGAGAACAAGAGTACAAAACTCTACGCTGTGAACACGGTGCAACTGCCTTCTGGGAAGAATCAATTCACTTACACCCTCTCTTTACCCATTCACCCCCTCTCAGGGTTTTGTTCTCTTCACTGTGCAACTTTTCTCTGTGTGCGAGCTGTTTTGTTGCTGCTGTTTTCTGTCTCATCTCTCGAATTCCTGATTTTATTAAAGGACTATTTCCACATTGGACTGTCAAGAGCATCCTTCAGAATCCTTAATCAAAATTCTCACCAACGCATGCAGCATCCTCTGTCGGCGAAGGTGTAGGCGTTTTTTTCTCTCCCTGAGAGGATTACGAGCATGTGTTAGAAAGAGCGTGTGTGTGTGAGAAGGAGAGAGAGACCGAGTACACGCAGGGAGACTAGAGACGGACTATATACGTGCATGTGACTGTCGGGAAAGGATGGCTCTGTGGCTCTCACAGGACCTACTCGCATAATAAGGAACGAAAGATTTGCTGACAAAAAATCACTCACAAGAGAATACTGTTCTCCCTGCCTTTTCCCAGAGGCTGAACAAAACAGGATTTCCATGATGCCGGCTGAAGTGAAGCAGGTCAGTTTTAAGATTCACTTGCTTGGACAATGCCTTTTTTCTTGTGTGTATTTTTGAGGGGTTTTAATGTTTCAGTTTTCATGCAGTTTTGTTTTAGCTTCATCTCAGTCTGCTTTTATTCTTCTTTTATATTTTATAGGTTTACATGTGTTTTGATGAAATATCAAAGCTTCTCTTGCAGAACCATGAGTAAAATTGTTGTGGTCAAGTGCTTGACTGTCAATACTCATTTTGGTCAAATGTAGAGAATTTCAGTCACAAGAGGATCTTTATCCACATTAAGTTTAGATCAGTCAGAAGTGTAGGTTAGCTGTCATTAATGTCAAGCTGCACAAAAAATGCATTTGACAACCAATCTGATGTCCTAAGCATGGACAAAAGCAGGATTCTTCTCAAATCTCAAAACAAAGATCGATATCAACATCGTTTACAGATGTCCTTGATGAAAAGAATCAAGAATAGAAGATTTAGTGACTTGTGGACATCCTCCCTTCCTGCCCCGCACTGGGCTCATCAGCGGTCAACTGTTTGTTTCCTTTGTTTTGGAGCTACCACATTGCCTGGCAAAGCAATGAAGAGATCAAAGGAATGTGGATTTTTATCTCTGTGGTTGTCCAAGCTCTGGGTTTGTGTAAAGACACTTCCCCGAAATGGCAATGTCTCATCCTCCATCCCCGTTTCAGGTTCGATGTTATTGCGCAAATGTTGGGACGGTTGTAAAAGAAAACAACAGCCGTTGTTCTACGCTGATAGATTTCTGACAGCTTTGAGTTTAAAACAGACTGAGAATTCCTTTCTGTGGAAAGGCATTTTAACAAGCATCCACTTGGCACCGTGAATCTGTTAACGGCTGTCTCACGGATGACTGGTACACAATCTATAGTGAAGGTTTATATCTACGAGAGTAACATTCAACTCCCTGTACGCACACATTGTCCAAAACAAAGTCTGAAGGCACAGAATTGGAAGTGTCCCCATCCAGAAACCCCCCCACTGAGCAGACATTCCTGTCATTCTTAAAGGTTCGTTCACGCTATATCTAACCCTTGCAAACCTCTGGAACCAGCAGAGCGTTCCTTAAGACTGGCACCTGCTCCTTGAGGTCAGACTAGTCACAGGAGGGCGAAGATCAAGAAGACCGACTTAGGGTCCCATGCAGTTTATGTTGTCTGTCATCTTGTCGGGTAGATTAAGCTTGTGAGTGACAAATTGAGAGAATGAAACTGACACCATAATAAAGTGTAACAATCTTGCAGTGATGGCAGATATGAAGATTATTAAAACCTGTGTTTTATTTATGGTGTATATATGTATAAATATTAATATATAGATATAAAGATACTAATTCGTACGTGGCCAAGAGTTTTGCACAGTATTTTTTAATGCACATGTTATACCTAATTTTAAGATGAAAAATGCGTACAATAAGCACAAAGTTGTGAACCTAAAGATCCTCCAACAATGAAAATTGTGTCATTATTTACTCACACTAGTCATCATAAATTTGGGACTTTAATTCCTTCGCAGAACACAAAAGTAGATATTTCGAAGAATGTTGATTACTAAAAGCAATTGCACCTATTTGTGTATGGAAATCAAACAAAACCCATATGACTTCCAGTTACAAACATCTTCCAAATATCTTTAAAATGTATTTTTTGGGGTTCAGTTGAAGTAAGTAAGGGCTTGTCCCATTGTCTTTGTTGTGCCACAATCACAAATCTACGACTGAAATGAATGTTTACACGTGATGCAGACATGAATCTGATGAGGAAATGCTTGCGATGCCTTTTCCTAACCGACATCCACTCTGGCTTCTTTACAGCGACTTCAAGTCCAGCTGAGATTACCGTCCTCAGCCCTCAATTATGGTGGGGGTGAATCAGCCTGCCCAAGTCTGCCTGAGTTAAATATAAATGTCTGATACTTCAGTTGAGGGTGGCAGTGGCATTACTGTGAAAGAGATTTACCCTCATCGTCTGTCGGTGGAAAATGTATTTCTTATTTCAAACAGCCATTCATATTTCATTTAGGCTGAGACCATTGAAGTTCTATGGTTGTCGCCAGAGTGATTATTTCAGTTTCCCTTGCACGTTTTCAGCAATTTCCCAAAGTTATTTCACTCTTTTGTTGAACAAATTGGGTGTGCAGACTCTGGTGAACTGCTTTAACCCCCATTAGCTCTGCTGTGCTTTTCTATTCCTCTTGTCTGGAAATGTCCAACAGATACGCCATTCACTGTAGCATGGCATGAATTGATATTTAAAGACAAATTAGAGCAGAAGAAGCTGGATAGTGCTTGTGAATGGTGCTGGAAAGGTCAATGACCCAAAACCTTTCTGGGTGATGGTGGGGCTATAGGCCCCCAGGGGAAGTCAAACTGCTGTATACATAAGCCAAGCTGTGAGGGCATGATAAAGGGCTTCAGATGTCTTTTTCTTGCAGCTGTGATGCCCATATCAGGGCATTTCAGAATCTCTGGCATGTAAGAACAAAGATCTATTTCACCTCTTGAGGTTGAGTGGGTGTCAGGGCAGTAGAAGAGGTGATGGCCTCAAAATAACAGCTGGCCTCAAGCACTTATCTCAGCTAAATATCATTTGTCCATTCATACTGACATCCAAACCTTCTGCAGAAGGCATACCTGACAAATGGTTGGGTGATTTTGGATTAGCAGTTCAGGTTTGGATTGCGTTTGCTCTCAGGAACCTCTGCTACACCGGACATGCCGTGAAAGCTTGGCATGATATCAGGAGGTCCGTCACATTGCGTTGTCCAGTAACCCATTTGGCATGCTGACCGCATGCCCAATATAGACTTAACTTGCTCGCCTGCTTTTTCTCATGCAACACACACATGCTCGCAGTGGCACAATCTGACCCCTCCATAACACTTCTGTCAAACTGCCCGTGCTTTTTGTCCTTTCACTCAATTTTTTTCATTGGGACACACTCTTAAGGTGGATGTCTTTTCTCTCGCCCTGTAAGCTGTTTTTCAATGTGATAACGGAGATGCTGAATCTTGTTTTAGCTTGAATCATTTAGCATATTTTCCCCTCCGCGGGTCTATGTATTCATAAGACATTTTTTATTCACTGTTATTGCAAGGATGTTTGTTTATTATTGTTAGGCGGAGTAAGCTTTGGTGTTACTGTATTCTACTAAAGAAATTGAGACCTTGACATCTCTACTTGTATGAGAATATGTCAAAGTAGACATTTTTTCTTGCTTGACCAATGCACTTCAAGCACATCACAATGTTGTAAGTAATATATAATAAAATTGGTGGGCATTTTCTCAAGCTTTAAGAACAAGGTCAACCCATTAAAATTTTGGAATGAGACCAATGTAACAAAGTCAAAGTGTGACTTTTTGTCAAAACATCCATATGTACAGTGCATACAAATTACATTTAGAAATTTGGTTTCTTTCCGAATAAAAGTTTTGCCATTGCAAAATCGATATTGAGCAAGAAATAATAAAAAAATAAAAAATAAACATTGAATAAAACAATTATATATTCAGTTAAAATATAAAACAATCTCTTTTTATCAGAATGTGCTTAAATTCTTAGCTTTTTAAATTAATATTCAACTGTAGAATTAAACGTATAACTGTTGGAATTATGTTTTTGACTAGAACAAAATAAAATAAAGCAGTGTTTGTAGAAGTGTATTTGCCGGAAATTTAGGGGAGCTTTGAATATATCTCCTGCTTTTCTAATATTGGCTGTTTTTTTTCAAAGATGTGTTTAAAAAAAAGTTTTTATTTAGATTTGTAGTGGACAGATAAATTGTAAAAGTGTACGATGATGTGACATCGATGTATATTAGTGATATTTATAATATAAAATAGCATAGATGAAATTACCTTTATAGTTTTTGTCTACAATTTTGCTGTCAGGTCATACAACACAGTTGCATATTAATCTGTCAACCTACAGTGTAACCCTTAAAATAAAACTGTAATAATTAAGTCTACAATTTCTAATAAATATGTTTCTAAAATCATAAGAAACTGATAAAAATGTACTGCTTGTGAACTTAACTCAAGGGCCCTTGCTCTCCGATCTTATAATCCACCACCCAAATTTCAGAATGTTTTGAAGCTTTCTCTTTCCCCGCTGAAGCATTGCATGGCGGGGAATCCAGTCCTCTCTCTCTCTCACATGCAGAGACACTGCTGTGCTTTTCCCATGCCTGTTTACTCAGTCCCTGTGTTCTGTTTGTTTGGTAATGTTTCCTTTCCTCTGCCTTGTTAGTTGGACTGTCCCTCCTGTAGCTCTCAATCTAGTTCTATGGAAGCTTGGGAAAAAAGCATAGTAGTTTAGATTAGGCCGATAACACCAAACAATCCTGTCTGTAAACATAAAGGGCAAGAGGGGAGAAGCCGATCAGGAACCAGACACTGTTTGCGCGTGTGTGTGTGTGTGTGTGTGTGTGTGTGTCCTGGAAGATAACAAGTGACGACACAGGATTAGTGGGAATAGCCCCAGATAACTATCTCAGCTTGGGTTATCCTATATTCAGCTCTGGTGTATCTCTCCCTATCTCTGGGTGAAAGATTGTTGAAGAACGGATCAGAAGAATATTTTCTGTGTTTGTGGATGTTTTTGTTTCTATTAAGGATTAGTTAAACTGCATATTAATCTAGTCTTTGAATATTAAATAGAAAGTTTACCCCAAAATTAATATTCTGTCATTATTTACTCACCCTCTTGTCATTTGAAACCTTTGTCTTTTTTCTGCAAAACACAAAATAAGATATTTTGAAGAATGTTAGTAACTGAACAATCGCTGTTCTCAATGCTGTAACAATTGTTAATGGCTAGAATATACATAGAAACAGTGGCGATTTATGTGTGACGTGACTAAATGATGACTTAATGAATAGCACAAAACTTCAAGTAGGGCAAGAGTGCTTTTAAACTATATGCTTTAACGTATACAGATCCATCCGAGAAGCGCAACCTAAACACAACTCATTCATAAGTGTGGGAAGGAGGGCAGAGAACTTCTAAAGTGACACACAAAACCATAATAGGTGAGAAAAAGTCTTTCAGCTAACCATATTAGGAAGAGGAGATAGGGCGAAACCTACATAAAAAAAATATGTATTTAGCTCTTATTTATCTCATCAACAGTTTAATGTGCATATAGTTTATACATCAATTATATTAGCATATGTATTTTTGACTATATTTACTACTGTAGGTGCTGATCTGAGGTCAGTAGTCTCCATCCGATGCAGGCATAGAAGACTAAATTACAAGACACATCCGGTTTTGCTGGTATTAAGTGTTTTTTATCATACTGGGTCTTTTTGGGTATCTTATGCCTATAGAATTAGCATAGAAGTTTGCATTTTTTCCATACTTATTCTTAATTAAAAATATCTATTATCAAATGTGCAAAATGTTGTGGCCGGCAGAGAACAAGTTGGAGGTGCTAAAAGAGAGTTTCGCCCAGGACACTATTCAAACTAGTAACACCACGGTAATGAACAGGACTGAACCGAACTGTGATGCCAAAACTTTGAACAGAACTGTGACATTGGTGTATCATTACAACCCTATTCACTACCAACATATTCAAAATAGCTTCTTTTGTGTTCTGTGAAAGAAGGTCATACAGGATTAAAATGACAAGAGGGTGACTAAATAATGAAAGAATTATTTTAATGAAAGAATTTCATTATTTGAAGTGTATAAGCAACTAGTAGACCTTAATCAACAAGTCAATGGTTGTCCATCTGTGCTGAGTGTGTTTAAGAGAGAATCAGAAAGAATTAAGAGTGAGAGATGTAAGCAAGGTCAAAGAGTGCATTTGTGCTTAAAAGTGCATGCGTGCATTATTTGTGTGTTTCTTTTCAAATAACATCTGCAATTGGCTGGCAGACAGCCAGTGAGGCCATAGGATAAGATGGAAAGGTGCATATGTGACACTTTTGGTTGGTGTGCCATGGAAACAGGCCGGAACGAAAAGCCCTCTGCCCCTGTATCTCATGATTAATGACACAGGCCCGCTGGTTTCTGGCGGACAGCATTGGACCAATGTGTGTTTGCTTTTGTTTCATTAGGTCAATGAGAGATCGGGAGTATTTTCTTCCCCTCTGAAACTGAAACAACACTCATACGCGGTCTCGTCCGGCTCGCTCTGTCATGTCAACCCAGGCGAGAGAGGATAACGAATAATCTATTGGTGAAAGAGACACTGACAGACACACTGGAATAGATTTTCTGTTTTCAGCCTTATTGCAATATTTATACAGCAGGGATGCTCTGGTAGATATGCTGTGTATAAATCGCTTTGGTCAATGTGCTTTACAGAGAAATCCTCTCAGACACACTAAAACACATTGGAAAGGCCTACGATTTATAGACTGACTGCCTGCTATCCTTTTAAAGACATTAACCCGCCATTGGTCGCAAGGATCGATTAAGAGCTTCAATGCTAGTTCATCCCACCCATTTTGTTCCTTTACATCTTCGCTTAAGTTCACACTTGTCCTTATTTACATTTTCAGAGCACTTACGCTTTTGATTATGTATAGACTGTGTATATCGGCCACAAGGTCACATTCTATGAACCCAGCCCCTTTGTCCCTAGCGTCTGTAATATTGTGCGGGATTTCAAAAGGTACCGCATGGCCTCCGGGTGACATAAAAAGCATTTTCAAAAACTTCATTGTCTGTTACATCTGCAGCTTTGTTCAGGAGATTAATCCAACTTGATCCAACTTGTCCTGTAATGGGGGTATGGGGGTGACCATTGACCCTGAACTATTGGTAAAGGTCATACCCTATTCAGTATACTGATCCTAACGATCAGGTGACACATGTGACAGTGACCGTTGGCGACAGAAAGTGGATGTTTCCAGCAACCCAACAAAGTAAACAGTCGCTTTACTTTATGTAAAACTTTAAGTAAAGCAGTGGAACTTACGTCATCCGTCTTCCTTCAGTTAATGCAGGGTTTGTTAGTAACAATAAGTAGAGCATCTAAATCTTGGAATGCCTTCCAGTGACCTCGTAGCAAGAGACCAGCAACACACAACAACAGTTTTGCTGGCGGTGTGAATGGGGCTTAAGTCCTGCTTCATGTCGGGATTCTGTGGATATTGAAAGGGAGCTCGCTGGTTGTCCATAGTGCCATCTGTCTATGATAGTCCTTAGGGATCAATGCAGTCTTCTGACAGCTCTTTAGCATGGTGCACTCACCACAGACGTCCATCACAGATTTAAAATTTGTAAACATCGTGTATTGGGGTTATATGTAAATAAATTCACTTGAATGAATAGTGATTTTCATGAGATATGCAAAAAAAATTGATTTTAGTGTTTTATGTGTTAATAATTTATTGCATGAGCCAAATTGATCCGACAGGTAAAAGACTGTAATGTCTGCATTTTTTTTAAATAAACAGGTTTATTTTGTCTATTTTTCAGAATTTGTGACCCTGCCTGTGAGAAGCGAGCTAGTTTGTCAGTTAGTCATTTTATTTGTTTTTACTTTTTATACATAAACTCATTCTACACAATAGAAAGAACATTCTTTTTAAATGTAATATTTAAGATTAATTGAGAAAGACCAAGTCAAAGATTGAAATCATAATAAAAACAGTTTTCTCAGAATTTGCCTGGTTTAACAGACAGGGTCACATGTCTACAAATTCTTAAATCAAGATCATGTTGTTTTACATGGAAAGTAATGTTTAATCTTGTTTGAATAGCAGACAGCACTTAATTGTTCAAACAAGCAACAAAAAATAAATATATTTGAATATGGTTTTATCTTTTTCTTAAATGTATATTGATTTAGGACAATAATGGTAAGTAATTATTTTGGATTTTGCAGTCAATCTAACCACATGTACTGTTCTGTATCGAATGTCAAGAAGTTGCAGAATAAAAATATGTCTGAAGCTTATAATTCCAAGGCAATGACAATTCCAGCCCCATCAGTACACTCTTTATCTCAGTTTTGTACTTTTAGTTCGCTCATCCAAGTTTATTTAGGCTTGTTCAACAGTCGTTCCTTCACAAGCCACGGAAACAATAGTCCACACAGGATTAACAATAGAGCAGTCCAGATCTGCCTGAAGGAAGCCGTCATATGCTGTTAGATGTATTTGCACAGGACTGTTACTCATGTCAGCTGAGTCTGCGTGTATAAGCCGTTTGTTTTCGCAGGGATAGGAACAATGGTGCAAGGCACATCTCCGACGCTCCTTTAAGAGTTGTCTAATGAACCTCAACTAGATGTGCACCAAAGTCTGGTGTGGATGAGCCAGTCCCTGTTTTTAACATGCCTGCTTGTGCATCACTGTTGAAGTGTCACTGTTACTTTTTATATGAATACAGATTCAAGAGGAAAATTTGCATATTTCAGCTTTTCATCTGAAAGATAATAATGGAAATCTTATCCAATCTAATTTCTTACAATAAAGCGATGTGAACATCCTAGAGATTTATGTACAGGTCTTATTTCATTTGGGCCAGCAACTGCATAGCAACACACACAGACAAAAACACTGAACACCATAAATGCTGTTGCAACACCCTGGCAACCCCCTTTTGCATAGGCATGCATTCTTCACATTATACTTCTAGAGGAATAAAAACGGTTCAAATGTGTTTTATTACCTTGCATTTGATTTCTTCTGGGCATTTATTGTGCAGTGATGTGCATCATATATCTAGCTCCTGGTTTCTGGGAAGAAACAGGAAAGAACTTTCATCTCTACTGCCAGCCGTAGATAAAAGATTTGACGTAGCGATGACACTGAATGAAGCCTTGAGATGAAAGAAAATTGTTGCCATGTATAACAAGCATTTTCTCGCCGGGACAGAGAGACCCTTCCACCTCACCGTATGAGATGGGAATTTCTTCACTTGATTGTTTATGACCTTAAAATGACATTATAGCCTCTTTGATCTCAGCTAGGTATGTTAGATTTCTCTCCGCTTATTGTTTGTGGTAACCCACTGCGAGGCAAGCCAATCTGATGCACTTGCTTGGCTGTCCAAATTTAAGGGTTGAGGATTTTGTGTGTGTAAAGTTTGAGGGGACGAGCAGAGTTACAGTGAGACAAATGCTTGATCAAGGCTGTTGTTAAGTTAAAAAAAAACAGTTCATTGACCTTGAGTTCCTCTCCCAAAGACTTAATCCAATAAGTTTCGTCTGCACTTCTGCATCTCCTCTTCCTGCTGAAGTCTCAAGAGAGAGAGAGGGGGGGGTTAAGGGACCTTGCTTAACTGTATTAGTTTGTATTACCAAAGAGTGTAAATAATTAAATTTATTATTCCCTTACACCTCCACCTCTCTTCGGCCTCAGCACTGACCTGTATTAAACCCACATTTCGTTCAAAGCCATTTGTGGCTAATTGAGGCCATAAACTCTGGTAACGGCACTGCAGAGGAACACCGTGACTGACCTCGAGTGCACCGCGCGTCCGGTGTTAGTCTCACTTGACTCCCCACTGTGCATCTCCTTTGTGATCTCATATCAGACAAACACAAAGCAAGACTTTTAAAAATAAAAAAAAAACACTTATCCAAACAAATCAAAATATATACTGATTTATTATCAGACACATGTTAATTTGTTTGAAACATGATTTAATGACATCATTCAATGAGATTTTACCTGTAAAATGTACTGTTTTTTTTTTGTGAAACAATTTACACCCCCAAAATTTTTTTAATTTAACAGCTTTATAATTCAGTAAATATACTCTTTAAATGTTGTGTATATTTCAATTATTAAATTCATAAGTTAATAATAAGTTAATACATTTTAATAAGGAAATACATTTAAAATTTTTATAAATTCTTTCAATATTTTCCTACTGAAAATAAATGTAATATTTGTAATAATAAGATTTCTTTTGGAAAATACTTTGTTGATTTTTGTGGTATTTCCTCAGCCAGATCCTGAAAAAAAGTTTATTATTTAAAACATATATATTTGTTATATAGACCAACATTTTTGGTAAAATCCAAGAGAAATATCAATAACAATATACATTTTTTACTATAATATAAAAAACATTTAACCTGTATATTTACTTAGTTCCAAAGCTTTTGAATTTATTCGTTTTTTTGGGGGTAATTGTTCGTTTCAATCCACTATATTTTGAAAGGTAAAGTTCTCCTTAAAGTACAAAAAATTCGTCACTGACAGGTATTGTAAAGCTTTTATGATATCGGTGGCAGACAAAAGTAGCTATTTTGACAGATGTCTCTTTGGATTTGTGTTCATACAAGGAAAGTCATCACGGACGAATGTTGTTGAATTATTTATTTTTCTTCGTCATCCTGAATACCCCAAACTAGACATGATTGCCAAATATTGTGAACTTATCAATTATTCACACCCATTGAACAGAGAAAGCACCCATTCGCAATGGTGCTGTGTCAATACTATGAAAGTGTATGGATGAATACCGGTTGTGTAAACGGGTGAGCAAAAATTGAGTTTGTAAATATTTCCTTTTAGTTTCCCAAATCAGTGTCATACGCTACAGGTCTAAAAATGACTTGAGGACGAAATGATACGATCAGAGATGGCCGAATTTAATAATTTGGGTGAAACATTTCCTTTATTGAGCCATTTTGGACCCAGCATGCATTTGATTCAGTGTCTTTTTATTTCCTGTTATCTGTTGTGTTTTTGTATTGTGCTGCTCTTTCATTTCATACAGTCCTCACAATGGCAAACAGATCATTGTGTTTGTAGTGTGCGTATTGTTGTTGTCTCCATCGTAATCAAAGTAGAAAATGGAACATCCTCTGAATGCTGCCTGTCCCCGCTTGGCATTCTGAGAGCCTTTTCATCATATTTGCTTTGGTCTGCTTGGTCCACTTTTGTGACAAAAGAAGGCACTGTACAAGTCCACACTATATATTGATTAAAAATGTAGGAAACCATTTTGAAGTGTTTTGCTTGGAAATGCGTATTAACAGAGTCCCGTGTAGTCATCACGGATACATAAAGGATGCCTCATTTTTGTATTGGACCCAACAGAGAGGAGACTCTTTGGAACAGCTAGAAATGAATACATGCAAAGCTAATGAATGAATAATGAATTATAAATAATGCAAAGAGTTGAGCGGGGTAGAGTAACGTGCTTGCACCTCTGCTGAGGTACACAGGATCTCTGCAGTTTTAAGTTTTCCCGCTGGAGGTCTGTGATAATTGATTACAGCTGTCGAAAGGTGTCTTCTGATTGGTTCACTGCACCAGTGCTGTGAAAGGTCTCCAGTGTATTTAAATCTGAGGTTAATAGTTATTTTCATATTATAATTATACTGTTCTTACTGATGCATCCATCTTCAACCATAATGGTGAGTTCATATTAAGTTAAGATAATTATGTGGCCAAGGTCTATCAGTATCATGCATCATATGGAGGATATGGATTATTTGTGAACTGTAATTTTGTATCTGTGTTTGAAGCATAAAATTGCAGGTTAAATGAGTACTTATATTTACTTGGAAAATCATACCAGACAAGCTCAACTTATTCAGCATTATTATAAGCTTTTGTGAATTGGTCTTTGAAATAATGATTCTAATGCACTTGCTAAATAAGCCCAAATAAGTTATGGAAAGAAAGATATTTAAGTTGGCAAAAGAAAGTTGTCGCTATCCATTCACCTAGTACACGAACACAAAATAAGGGTGAACGTTTGCCAGTTAACAACATATATCAAAATATATTCTTTTATTCTATATTCGTTTTTCCATGGAACAGAAAAGAAGATTTTTGGTAAAAAAAGGCGGAACAAACAGTGTTGGCACCTATTTACTTTTTTTTACAATTGAAGTGACACAAACCAATGCAAGTGAATATGTTCCAATTAACAACTTAAAAATATATTATTTTGTCCTATGAAAGGTCTCACGACAGAGCCTAAAAGAAGATAATTTAAAGAAAGTTGCCAACACTCTCAGCATCCATTCACTTCAATAATACGGAAACAAAACCAGAGCAAGTGAATTTGTTCAAGTTCACAACGTTCTTTATAAAATATAATATGGTCTTATGAACAGTCTTTCCACATAGCCCAAAACATTTACTTGCATTTATCTTTACTGTAGCTCAGCGGTTGGTACTATCAAAGCAAGAGGCATGGGTTCGATTACCAGGATTGCAGAGAATAATTCAGAATCAAATCTGTAAAAATGTGAAACGCAATGTAAATCTCTTTAGATAAAAGCATCTGCCAAATGTGTAAATGTATATGGACACAAAACCCATGCAGGCGAATGTGTGCCAGTTAACAGCATTCTTCAAAATATCTTCCTTGTGGAACTGTATTTGTTTAACTACTAGAAAGTAAGTCAAACAGTTTGAAATGACAAGAAGGTGAAAATGGGGAACACACAACCTGTCTGCCAAACGTTGTTGCCTTGAACAAGGCAATAACCTCAAGGTGTCCCGAGGGTTCTCTATGATGAACTTTTCAGCTAAATGACTTATTATTAATTGTTTCTTACTGAACGCTCAATGGCCCTGTCTCTGGGATGTGTAGACATCGGCAGCTGAGCGTGTAGTGCTGTATCAGTGGGTTAAGAACGGCTCTCGGCCATGACCTCAGAATGCATTTACATCAGAAGGGTTTTTTTAGAGCCTTCTTGTCAGCTGCTTTCCTGAATTCAGTTTTTTTACTTCACAAGCATATATATTTGTTTCGTTGTTGGATGTCTTTTTGTTAAATGAAAGTCTTATTCAAACTTTTTTTAACGATACCACATTGTTCATATAGCTGTTGCAATGTAAATTAAAAAAAAATTGTAATAAACTTAGAATGCTAAGACTGTCCGGATACAAATTTTTATCTAAACATTAAATAACGGATATAAAACATTGTTGCATTGAAGATTGTAAGATGTAGTGTTATATCATTCTCAGCCAATATAAAACTTCAGTCATCTTCTATTAACCCTTATGTCATTCCAAACCTGTATGTGACTCTTTCTTAAAAGATATTTTTAAAAATGTCTCAGCGGTTTTGAGTCTATGAAAAGAAAGTCATGTTGTTCCGTAGCTATTATTCTTCCAAATATCTTATTTTGCATTCTTTTGAAGAATCAATGTCATACAGGTTTTTGATGACATGAGGGTGATTAAGAAATGACAAAAATTTCATTTTTGGGTACATTATTGCTTTTACACGTCTTCTGTGTGCTTGTGTCGTATACATATTTGCACAATATTCTTTTCATGTTTGCTCAATCACAGAACTGTCGCTCGCCTGTTATTGGCCTGAATTGGGTCAGCAGCCTCTGTTCAGTTAATCTCTCTGATTAACAAGTTCAGCGGCTCTTCCAGTTTAAGCTTAAAGCCGAGTTTAGGATAACAAGCAATCTCCCTTGTTGTTAGGTTTGAGCGTAGGACTATTTCAAGCATCTGTAAGCACATTAAAACGGGCGATGACATAGCTGTAGAGTACTACATCTATAATGAAGAAAAGCCTATTTTTGGGGTTTCTCAAAATTGATGCACATTTTTCAGGATGCTTTGAGATGAATAGTGTGGAAACTCAGAATCCCAGTGAGTTGAGTTGTGAATGCCTAGGGGATGTGTATGTGCTCTGAGTGATAAATTATGCACAGATTAATAAATAGACCTTATTCCTGGTAGAAACATAGAAAGCCTTTAGCCGTGGAAGCAGATAGAGACACTTTCCCCCTGAGTTGGTTTTTATTATTGTGCATCAGTGATTCAGAAAATGCTTGTTTGACTAATAGGATGTCGAACGTTGGTCCGTGCCGCGATAAAAGACATGAAATAAAGTTTGAATTGATTTGCCTGTGTGAATTGTGTTATTCCATATACAGGATACTAGAGGAGCATATTGCGGAGCCATGAATGAAGAATTTGGTTTCTGAACCAGAGTGATAGTTGCTATTTATATCGTTGTTCAGCTCTGTGTTTTCCACAGTTCCTGTGCCGCTTTTAAATATGAGCTACGGCTTGATTAAAATTCACCCATCTGAAAAACAGATAATGGATGTTCATTACCCTTTTCTCCATTTGCTTGTCAGAGCTTAAGGATAAGATTAGACAGGAGTTACGTTGGATTTCAGCATCCCTGCCAAGCCTGGAGAGGTAAAATCATCTAGACAGGCTCAGTGATGCAAGGCGTCTTTCAGCAGCATCCCTCCGACAGATCACAAGGGCCTGATAACGCTCAGGAGGAGGGAAAAGACCTTTCATGCTTTCAGAGCCTTGAAGGTGAATCCAGGCTCCACAACCCCCTTAGATCTTTATCTGCTGTTTCCCAAGTTTGTGCCCTGTTTTCCACTATTGTATATAGAATTGCAAAGAAAAGATGTGTGTATGTGTATAGTATATTAAACACACTGTTAACGTCATACACACTTTATTGAAGTGCTGTAATGGAACGTGGTTGATCCGTAATCCGTAAACATATACGTTTTAAAAGTTTTGCCTCACTTCATACTCATTCTTTATTAATATCAAATAGTAAACTGTGAAATAACTAAAAATATAACTAGGGATGTAATTTAAAATAATCCAAAATGGATAGAAATTGTTTTTTAACTTTATAATATCGCCAATTTTTAAAACGATTATCCTTTGTTTTTTATTGACAATCTTCTTGAAGTATCTTTTAGTACTGAAAGAGTTTCCAACTCTTCTGGGTTTTCTTTGACTGAGTTGAATTCATTATTTGGTCCAATCCGTTATCTTTTTGATTATCTATGAACAGTTCTTGGTTTTCTCTCTACAAAACTAGTTTCAAACATTTCAGCTTACCTTCATATCAAATGGGAAAATCAGAAATGTCCTCATAAAAAGTCATGACGTAAGAAATACAAATTTTGGGACCACGTCTCCAGAAGACTTGAAATGTCAGCAGCTGTTTATGAGCAGTGTTTATCCTTATAAACAATGCTTATAAGGCCAATATTTTAAAAATATTGAACTTGTCTGGAATCTGTGAATGCGGTAAAGTCCACATATTAAATTTGTTTGTTTGTCTTTCAGCACCTAAATCATATACAAAAAAGCAATGGTGGATGACATCAGACAGTAATTTGCTATCTCTTTTGGAATTGTATTACAATGAAATAAAAAGAATAAAGGGATGAACATAAATACAAAGAAAACATATGAATTTATGATCTGTTCTCATTCATTTGTAAGTAGCTGCAAAGTTAATAGACATGATTTAAAAAACAACCTATAGTTAAATGGAGCTTTAAAAATGTGAGCATTTGGTGATGACAGGATGTGATTTAAATGTAATTATTTTCTTCAGGCTAATTTCACAGTAAGAAATAACAATATGCTGGCTATGATCATACATCACTGCCTTGGATTTTACTCTGACCTTTAAATTAGTCTTTTTACCTAACAGCTGCTGCTTCCACAACAAATCGGACTCTTCACATTTCTTAAGTGTTTCAGTCTGCTTAGAGAGATGTGAATTATAAAGCAAAAGATGGATAAAAGAAGTTAACCTGACTCATAACTCTTTTCTTATTATAGGAATCAGGGGAAGTTCTGCTATTTATTTTAAAGCATGCGAGATGTTCCTATGTGTTGCATTATTTCAGCAATTTAAAGGCATCCTTATTGCAAACTAATCTGCACTATAGCCCAAGGAACTGGCTATTTCGCAATTGAATCCATTTCTGCGCCATTGTCGTATGCTTGACTGAAACTAGACAGCATTTTCTTTATCTGCTACAGACAGGTACTCCAGCCCCTTGGCACGGCATTTCAAACCCTTTCAAACTGAGAGACAAGCACCTTGGAGCCATATGGTGCAGGAATGCCACTGAAGAGCCTCTTAATCTTCTCAGCATGGATCGAATTTGAGGGCCTTGTTTTCAAGCAGAAAATAGAAGTCCAGTGTGGCTTTTTGCATAGCTATTGCTTTTTTGGCTGCTGCCCCTAGTTTGGGATTTTTCGGTTGGGAAGGAACAAAAAAAACTCAGGTCTGGCTTCCCTCGACCAATGAGATGTTCTTCTGTCTTGTTTGAGAGGGATTAAGACTGGTGTTACTGGGTTGAGTTGACTTTACTAAAGATATTCGAGGGCTGCCAATATTTCAAAGCTTCCTAAAAACACTTTCTTCACTTAGAGTTTGCACATGTTGTTTGTTGTTACAACTCATTCAGCGCCGCTGTCAATACAGTTCAATTCTAAAGCTGTTTCTGTACTTGTTTTGTTCTTTCCAACGAGATTCTTCGATTATTTTTAACAGCTTTTTATCACAGCAGACTTGATTTTTTTCCATCACAGTTTTATTGCGTCCTCGGTCCATCGTTCTGTTTTTTCATTTCAGCCCAGTTAGAGAGAAGGCTTTTTAAGATCAGAAAATTGAGTTTATTGAATGCGATACCCATATGAAGCCTTTCTGTTTTTATTGCACAGTGTGGTTCTTGTTTCATTTTACCGAGCTCATGGATATTGTTGTTTGTCTACCACAGGAAACTTTGGCAGATCTAGTTTCTGCATAAGGCATCTCTGGGTTATGCAAAGTCCATCTATATCATAACATCTCACCCTTTTTCTTTTCTCCAAATTATTTTATTACACAATCTAAAGGCAAGTGTAATTCATATTTTATGCCATTGGATTTTGTCTGCGTGACCACACAAAGCTTTTGGGAACATTCTATACATTTCACCTCCTTTCCCTCGATCATTCTTAAAGACTGCAGTTATGGTAAGGAAGGCGTATTTCAATTCAATCTAATTTTAGAAGCATGGACATTGATTTACTTATGCCGTTTCCCTAGTAAAAAAGTTTGGTTAAGCTACAAATTTACAGAAAGTGTGGTAGATTTTTTTCTGACTGATAGACATATCAATCTCTGAGGGGGTAACAAAACAACGCTGGTCTTGTACGCATTGTGAATTTATTTTGCCGTTGGCAATGCCTGCCTGCCAAGTAGTTCACGACCTATGATCCGTTCTGCAATCTTCAGACTTCAATCTTGAAAATTTTTATTTCACATATGACAACGATTTGGATGGTATTTGTTTAAACATATTTGTAGATATTTTATTCCTATTAAACCTTTAGAGAAATATATTTATTTCCTGCTTAAAAAATGGCTCTGTTTGTTTGAAGCTAAACCAATACAGGGTTGAGCATCGCAATTCTAAAGCTTTATAATACTTGAAAAGCCCCTTTATTTTCAAACAAAACTATCGTAGTACTTTTAAGGAGCTTTTTGCTGTGATTTGCTCTTAAATGAATACATGTTTTGAACAACTTGGATGAGAGGATGATCCAGTGATTCTTTCATAAATGCACTTGCTTAAATGAAGCTGTTTTGAATGAGTCTGTTGAATGATCACTGACTCTGAAATTGCTTTATTGATAAAATATGGGACACATTTAATTTACTTAAAAGTGCAATTTATTATATATACCGTAGTAAACTTTTTTTGAAATTCCAAGACACTAGATGCTAGTGTTTTTCAGTATTTTTAAAAATTCTTCCAAGTTACTATCGTTAAACTACAAAACAATGCTCAACTGAATACTTTAATTCGGACACGTTAAATAGGATAGGTCATAATCTTTTCAAGTGCTATTCAATTGGATGACTAGTCTCTAGTTTGTCATGTACTAGTAGTCACATTTTTATTTACATTAATAAATCATACAAAACCAGGGCTGTTTTCGTCTAGATTTGTATATTAGAAGATAATGGTTCATTTGAAGATAGGAAATATGAACATAGTGCAGTATCATTTTATTACTTGGTATCATCATTCTTAAGCCAGTCCAGGGTCATAACTATGTATATGGTATAGTTAAACCCATAAACCAGAATGTTAAGGTTTTCTAAAAATCTATATGTTAAATGGTGTTTGGACTGACTGTTTAGTACATAAAAGTACTTAATAATTAAGGTGATATCTTAAATAGTATCATGATATATAGATTTAAAAAAAATCTCTTTTTACTCAAAGAAATTCACGTCACTTGTTGATTGGATCCTTTTAAATGGGCTACTAAGTTACCACAGGGCGAAATCCTTTCATCTACCAGCAGCATTATATTATTGTTGGAAGCTTATGTACCACTCAGCTTTTTCAGAACTATATATATTTGTAATTCCATTTTGTTGTAGAGAATCGCATACTTCACCTCTTATAAGTGCTCTTCAAATCCACAGGGCTTACCTTAACTTGCATTCCCCGAGCATCTCGGCGTTGCCATGGTGCTGTTGCTATGACAAAGTCTTTTGTCAAGTTATGGAGCGTGGAAATATGGAGAATCTCTGGTTTAAGTGACTGGAGGTGTAAGATAAAACAGATGTTTGAGATAATTAAGTCAAACGCTGAAGGAGATTTTTCTTCTCTGTTTCTGTTCCCTTCATCTCTCTTGCTTTCACACATTCAGTCATAACACTGGCACTGATTAAGCCACAGTCTGTCCGGCTACGCCACTTACAACAACATAATCAAGTCAGATGTTGTCAGTGCGATGAGACGGGAAGACAAGTCACCCGCCACGCGTCACTGTCTACCACCCGTCTGGCTTCTATGTGAAATCAAATTAGTTTGGTTAAGTTCAGGACCCGCGATCCTCATGCATATGGTCCAAGTATATACGCCAACCTCCTGTGTAGTAAAGGAAGACATTTCAAACACTGGGTTGTGATGTCTGAAGAAAAAAAGGTGTGGGAAACAATAGAAGAGGATGTTTTTGTCAACATTTCTTTGATTTGGCGCCATGTTTCTCTCAGAAATGGTGAGAAAAGTTGAATGAGAATATTTTGAAGTGCTCTACCGGTCAACAGTGTTATAGGAACCTTCTTCGCTTTGACCTCTCTTGTCCTCTACTCCTCTGCAGTGCTCTCTAGATTCAGCATGAGAAGCTGTGAGAGATTCCGAGGGAGGTCAGAATTGTGTGGGTTTTTGTCTGTGAGTGTACATTTCAAAACCGAGCGGATCCCAGACCTGATTTGCACATAGATTGGATTGGCAACTTTAATTTGAACTCAAGCCGATTCAGGTTAAATGGGTGTAGATAACCCAAAAATGAAAGTTCTATCATCATTTACTTAGCCTCGTTCTTTACGACTGTCCAATATTAAATGTGACAATTTAAAAAACATTTTTCATAATGAAGGCCATTGATAAGAAAACCATGTGATAGTATTGTAATATAAACTATAATATTTATTATTTTTTAATATTGGTTTTGGATCAATATTTTAATGCATAGTTTCTGTATTCAAATAAATCTACGCTACTCAACACCTCTTGATTCTTTACAGAGGTTCACGAGAAGTTATGTCTATAATAAATGTGAATATATGTTTTGAATTTTGCAAAAATGTATTATCATATATATATATATATATATATATATATATATATATATATAAAACGGGTTACTGTAACTCATTTTCTATTTTAAAGGCAGAGGCAACTGGCATAGATTGGCATGGATCTGCCCATCTCTATACTCCCAACCTACCTTCATTAGTCGTCAGCCTTCTGAATGAACATAGAAGCAGGCCCAGTCATAGCATATCAAACTAAACATATTTGTCATGGCTGTCTTACTTTGAGTCCCTTTGTTTATGATATGCACTGTCATTAGACTAAGATTAACTGACTTCCTGTACGACAGGGCTGGAACTGAATTCCAGGCAGTTAGCACAGGAAGTCTTCAGAAAATCTTAACATATCCTTCCTGCGCTGATACAATGTGAAGCGTCTCAGCAATGCATCACAATCCACTATGAAAAAAAGCATCATTTACCTAAAGACTTTTGGTGGTTTTGGTACAGCCACAATTTATTGATGGGATTAGAATAATGATTGGTTTATGAGCATTGGCGTTGTATAAGCTCAGCTTTGGTGTGTTTCTTATAGGCTACTGTAGTTAGATGTTGGAATTCTCTTGTATATGGTTAATGCTAGCGAGAGCTGTTTTGCCAGCTGTAAGGCTGAGAAGCTTGGGTCATACTTCCAGGAATCCAGTTGTAATTAGATTGCCAATGCTATCTCTCTGGATGAGACACAAATACGGATACAAACACACAAACAAGTCATTTCTCCTGGTACACCCAGTACTGCCACTTCTTGCTCTAATGAGGGTTTGATATCAAACCACTGTGGGCAGAAGCTATATCTGCTGGATATCTTTTACTTTTTGGTTACACCAGATAACTTTTTTCCATATAATGGCCATAAATTGACCTAAAATGTGTTTTCTTTTTTAAGAAAGTAAAATGCAATTTCTTATGTATCAACAATTATTCTACTGTCTTGAGTTATGTGACAAACTCCCATGTCAATTCAACCGGTATGACTTAATTCCTTTTCCAGAACACAAAAGATTTGTTTTTGCATTTTGTAGTATTTTATTATGTAAATCAATTCATGATCAAGTAACATTATGCACATGAACACAATAAAAATTCTTTATATTTTAATTTATGTTTATAAACTTATATTACTCCTGTTACGACTCTGCAAAGAATGTTTGTGAATTAAGTTTTCATTTATTTTTAAAACAGATAATATACAATTTATTGGTCTGGATTTGTTTATTGGTCTGGCCATTGCCTAGGAATATAAATCTATAACTATATTTCCCTATATATACTTTCTGGTTCTTGAAATTGATATTCCATCTCTATCTTCGAATCTGCGATATTCAACCAGGGACATCACGGAACTGCTTCACTTTTTCTATTACTCCGCCACTCATCACTTAAACACAAATACACAAATGTACACTAGACGTGCTTTATACAACAGAAATTCTCACGTCAATTTGCCATTACACAAGTTACTCAGTACTTACGCAGTACTCACATGAAGTTGTTTGCGGTCCGTCATATTAAAGGCCAGAAATAGAAGAAGACATTCTGTTAACATGCACAATGACATTAAAACAATGGAAAGTGGAAAATGCATTCTCTTTGACTTGGTTAACTGTCTCTGTCTTTAATTCGCATGCATATAACACACACATTTACACGCATATCACACAGTCATTTACTTACCCATTCAAGCCTCACATCACTTTAACTTCCCTGTATTTTTTTTTTTTGAACAAGTTGGAAGTATAGAATTAGTTTAACGGTTATGCTATGCTGGAATTCAGCACAGAAGAAATTAGACCTCGAAGAGTTCCTTGAAATATCGGAGGGTCTTAAAGAGTGATATATGATTTATGTATGTGATTTATGTACACACTTGTGCCGTCTATCTGTTGTATAAATGCAGTATGGCACTCGTAGTTGTGTGATCAGTGACCTTAATTTTCTCCGTTACTTTGCCTACGTCCTTATGCCTCGTATCTAGTCCCAGTCATGCTGATATTAAGCAACATCACATTCCCACTCGAGCCATATTGCATTAATATTACTAGCCAGACCAATGAACGGGTATCTCTATTGTTCAGTTTTGTGCATTCATCAAAATATCTTCTGTCGTGTTCTGCTGGAGCTCGCTATGTCAAAAAGGAAAAAACACGGTTCGTATTACATCTGGATCGTGTGAATACCATGGTTTTCTCGTCCCTTGAGTCAGTTCAAACTCCAGGCATGTGAGGTGGGAAATGGACCAGCCAACTGCATGAATACTACATGACCGGCATTCAAACAAGAAGCCTTACTGCACTGCCTCTTTGAGATATTTAGAGATCGTAACAACCCCACCGGCATAACATTCCACCCTTACCTCATTTAGACCATGTTTCTGCTCAACATCTCAATCGTATCTCAAAATTAGAAAAGGTTATATAATCTCAGTGAGCTGCTAATAACATAATCCTTTATTTTGAAACTAGATCCAGTGATGCAGTCACACCAACTCTGTTTTACACGTCACGGTTGATGCTGAAGCCAACAGGCGCTCTAGGGTTGTTACAAACACAAGACACACATAATCGCCCCCTTTGTTTTTCGAGTAATGGAGGAGCACTCCTTCTCCATAGCGGAGAAGTAGGAATGAATTAGCTACGCTTCAGCTATTGGTTTATTAGCCACCAGCTCTTTTGTTGTGTGCCATTAATCTATGATTAGAAATCTAAACAGGCAATTAGGAGGCAATATTCCAGAAATCAAAATCCAATCTGCCTCTAATCAAAGACACCTTCGTAGTGGGCCGCTCAAATTGAATGGCAGTGGGCTGGAATACATTTGGAGTAATGATGCCCTGGCATCACTTTTTTATATTTTATTCTCTCTTTCTCTCTCTGAACCTTGTTCACATACTTTTCAGCTTTCTGTGCCGTTTAAGTGTATGACTGACACCATATAATCGACTTTGAGTATAATCTTTGTTTGTGGTTTATGGACATACTATATGCAGACTCAGACTCACTACATCGATTTGTGTACATAAAGATACTTCATTGTCATAATGAAGATGGCAGGGATAACTGTAACCCTCAATGTTCTGTAGCATCAGTAATGAATGACTTAATGCAAAAAGGGCTCACAGTGCATCTTTATGCATTCATTATGCAAATGTCTTCCTTTAAATCACAGTTTGTCATGTAATTGTCTGTATGCTGTATACACAATATTGCACTTCCATTTTCTGTAGAGCAGTTGACAATCCTTTTATTTCCTTCCACCAATTACAACCTTATATTTAAGTTTTAACTTATATTATTACATTTTTAAGTCTGTAGAGGTGGCCAGATTTTTTTTACATTTAATAATTTGAGTTTTACAAAAATCAAAATTCTGATATACTTGATTGTTAAGCGGAACAAACACTTTTGAAGAATGAACACACACAAAAGCTTTAAAGCATTGCCATGTTGGATTGCATCAAACTAATTCTGATTGGTCGAGAGGACATATTGCATTTAGGCTTACAACATGGTTCGTATTTAGAGTAGTTTGGAATGAAACTTTATCTTGTAGCAATTTATATATTTGGAAATCCAGGGAATTGGAGACACAGGGGCAACGAGGAACCGTTACTTATAAATAAAAATCATATATATATATATATATATATATATATATATATATATATATGTTTCTGTACATACATAAATGTTTACTTTTAGCTACTTTATATAGAGAGATATTAATTATATTTTATATGTTCTAATAAATTCAATATAATAATAATAATTAATAGTTCATTACACTTTATTTTAAATATATTTATTTATGCTCCTTTGATCTCCAATTTCCTACAACCAATAATAGCTTTGCATTTCCCATCAAGCACCTCCAAAGCCCAAAGGATGAGATCCAGTTTCTACATGTAGCTTGTGCTTTTAGATCTCATACAAATCCTATGAGAATATTACTTACAGATGGGCCATTCACATTAGCAATGAATAGCCACGCCATCTCCACAGCCCCCATAGACATGACGAAGAGGCTTTTTAATGGATCGCCTGGCTCCTCGATTTCACAGTCCTTCTTTGTGACGCTGTAACATGCAGATGGTTGACTGAGCTCCCAGACCTGTTCTTGAACACCTTGCCGGTGTTATGCATTATACACAGCATACTTCTTAACATACCGTAAAATGCCAGTGGCGTTTAGCAATTGTAAAGTGTTATTCAGGTGCTAAGAGGCTCATGACATTCTGGGTAGGTTTCACTCATGGAATGGATGCCTAATGCATGCATGGTTTTTCGCTATACTGCACTTTGTTTGCATTCGTATGACACCATCAGGCACAAATCCTTAATGTTATCACCATAAAGAGGTCAAAGCAGAGCAGGATAGATAGCATAGAGTTAAGAGGCCTGTTTGTGTGTACGTGCCTCATGGCTTTTTGCCATATATCAGTGGCTATATTGCAAAGCCTAACTTAACTCCACGGTTTAAGTTGTGCTTTAAATCAACCAGTGTTCTTATTACCATGTGTGCTTCCTTTTCCTGAAACGGGGATGCAGTTGGTTTTTCATGTTTATGTGGACTTGCAGTACATTTGCTGGGTAATATACTGTACACACTATGTATTTTATCCCCTACTAGTAAATTGATCACTGGCGGTAATTTTTTACTCGCCCTCTTGTCATTTGAAATCTGTATATTTTTCCGCAGAACATAAAATATATTTTAAATAAGTTGTTAACCTTACAGCAGTGATACCCATGTGCTTCTTCTCTATGGACATCCATTCACTTCTATCTTATGGGCACAAAACAGTTGCAAGTGAATAGGTTTATGTTCCCCTCATTCTTCAAAATATCTTCCTTTGTGTTCTTCAGAGGATAGAACATTTTTCAGGTGATGAGAGGGTTAATAAATAATGATACAATTTAAATTATTTGGTGAACTATTACTAATACGTTTTTTTGGCATAGTTTTTGTGCTTTACTTCAAAGATATTCAATAAATACCACAGGCCCATGTCTACAACCCTGTTTTTTTAAGTGGATGTACAAAAAAGCCAGAACACAGCAATCACTCATTCCGCAAAGTTAAAGTTACCTCCCATGGCGCTTTGCCTCCTGTCATCCTGCTCTTCAGTGTATCTGATTTGCAGTGTTGTGTTTCAGAGGCAGGCGGATATTTGATCCGTTTACAGCTGGACCTTCAGTAGCAGTAGCAGCAAACAGAACAGCAGAAGCCAAAACTGCTGTAGGGAGAGCCAAAGCAGTGATGGGAGGAAGTCAAATACATGTCTTTGCTGCCCTGCCCTGCTCATGACGCCAACCCATGTACCCTGCGTGAAATGATCTCTTGCCAAAATTTTTGGGGTATCTCTCCCGGCATACACGGCCAAAAAACAGTATCTGTGGTTTTGTGTTAATATATGCACTCATGGACCTTTGCCCTAAAAAAACCTTGGATACCAACATCATTAAGTTACTTCTCCCTTTTACGCAATGCCACTGTGCATCGGCATCTCTCTCATCTCTCGCACTCTCTCCCTCTTTTTTCACACCCTCTTTTCAAACAAACAGCTCCACTGCAAGACCACATTTATACCTCCCATAGCCTGGCCTGCTTGTTTTCACAGGTTTCACTTAAAGCGTACTCCTGTTTTTGTTTTACAAGTATTGAAAGGATTGGTGTTTTATTCTGGGATTTGTTTGGCCACTGCTTCATTTACTGTGTTTGCTAACTTTTCTAGTGAAAATGAAAGATATATGCTCTGCCCCTGTTGTCAGGGTTTCATTCCAGAGAGGGAGTGATGACCGTAGGTTGAGTTATGTGTTTGAGAGTGTGAGAGTGCAGGCGATTGTGTGCTTTTTCAGGCCCCACTGTAAGCCACAGAGTGCCAGAAATCATTCAGGATGTAACTTAGAAACAAGACTGATTCTTTCCAGATGAACGCAAAAATATTTTTCATAAAGTAGGACTAGCGTAAATGTGGTCACGTAGATGGCGTATTTTTTATTCATTAGGCAAGTATATCTAATTCAAAAAATACATCCGCTTTGTGTTTTTTCTGTTGTGTTTTTATCTTTATTTTTATTTATTTTTATATTCTATAGTCTTTTGTTTTGTGTTTTATTTTGTGTTTTTTGTTTTGGGTCTGACTTGGCAGAAGACAGAGGCTTCTCATAGTTGTTGTTAAAGAAACCGCTTCTGCAAAATGTGAGGAATGTCTTAAATGACAATCAGAGAAGATGAGAGGATGGAGATTTGGCACTGGATCCTTCATGTGGACAAGAAGATTAGAAAAGCCAATACAGGCTGCTAGCTTCTCAATGTCTCCTTTTCTCTTTGATCCCACATTCTTTCATCCTTTTTTAGTCAAGCTTTTCTGAAAACCCTCAGCCCTAAACACATTTGACCACCCATTACTCAAAGCCTGCAGAAACCCCTCCCTCTTTTTTGCCACTATTCTGTACTATTAGAACACAGTTATCCCTTGCCTCAAACCTGAGAGAAACTGTTATATATTAAATATATTAGTACAGTAAATATGCTGTTTAGTTAAAGCTAGGATTTAGAGAGGTCTATAGACACTTTCATCTATCATTTAAAGGGTCATATGATGGTGCTAAACCTAATATTTTTGGTTGTATTAGGTGTATAGCAAGGATTGGATTCGATGCTTGTCCACCATTTTTGTTACCACTATGGTTATGAATAATTTAACCTCTTTCTCTTACAATTAATAAAAAACAATGATTACAGTAAAACACCTTTATAGTGCAAAGTAAAAAAATAGCAGGTTTTAACCTAATTAACCTGTAGCAGATTTTACTATCATTCACTTAGAATAAGGTTAATTCAAATATAAAGTAACTTAAAAGGTTGTTTTTTAGCCTGAAAATAATGTATATACAATGATTAACAACTGGAAGAACATGACATTTTTGTTTTTATTTAAAGCTGCAGCAACAAAGCATTTACAGAAATGTAAATTTCTGTGATCTCCCAAAGATTTAATAAGTATAATAAAAAAAACTAAAACTATAGGACAATCACTGTTCAATGTGTTTCACGACAGAGTAAGGTTGGGGATCCTTCAGCAACCACCAGTGTGATGATCTTTGTCCATTGGAGTTCGGAGGTAAAGCTCTGATGTCTTTCTTTCTTGCAATACTGTTGACAGCACATCTCTGTTTTGGTGGGTTGCTATTGCAAACTTCGAGTGAAATTCCTCATATTGGTTGTTTAAAACACATTTCTTGAACAGTTCATAACTTTCATCAAGTGAGCCTTTCTCATCTTTGTAAAATATGAAATGTTTTCAAATGTCAGCTACTAAAATTGCTTTTAAGCGCCGGTCCCTGCTCACCCTCCCCATGTCTCCCTCTTTTGTTTTATACAGCTCACACTAACACTAAACATAAGTGTGCATATCTGCATATTTGTTTACAAAGGTCAAAGGCCATTATCATCTATATTATAAAATTATATATAATAAATATAATAACATTTTATTTAACAAAACAACTTTGTTATATTTTATTGAAATTTTTAAGAATTGGTTATTTCATTACAAGCATCGATGCACAACTGTTTTACATCAGCATAACAATGCATTGTGAAAACGATTATTTTCCACAGCTCTATTCTAAACACACCATGTCAACTTTTTACAAATATATATATACATATTCAATGTTAAGCACATATACTTTGAATCAGGATGAGAAACAACAGTTGTATAAACAACCATAGCAAAAATATGAGCATAAAGATTATTGTGGTAGGTGTGAGGTAAAGAAATGCTGCTTACTCAGATTTGTTCGAGCGTAGTCGGAAGGTCTTTCTGCTCTTTTATCCTGTGTGAATCATGTCCAAAACTGATAGCCCCCGAGTAACTTGTCTATTCGAAATCGTTTTAATTGCAAATCGGCTTTCTCATTTGCCTACCTGACTAATTTGCTGCGGCTCATTCTTATCTACTCCTGCTTTGTCTCAATTTGCCATTGTGGAGGTCTGATATTAGTCTTACATACCTCCCAATCAATCCTTACCAGGAAAAATTATGGCATTAAAACCCCAACAGATTTTTGTAGTAAGGAACCATGCTGTGCAGTTACCTTACCCTTAAATTACATGAAAATTCAAAAAATTCTAGAGGCTTTGAAATATGAGGATGCTTGTGAGCTGACCTTAGTTTTTCACGTGTGAAAAACTCTTTGGGCTTCATTTGCTGCTTTCTTTAACTTTCCTTAACAATGTCCTTTGTTGCTAGGGAACACCCTCTAATAAAGCCTTGCAGTTCACTTTTTGCAACATCGAGTGTGCTCTCAGTGCTAGACGACCAACTTATAAATTCTGTTTCTATGTGCAAAAGTGATGTGCATAAAAAAATTTTGTAAAGATACCTGTGAATTTATAAGACACGTGCCAGATGTTTATAGTTCTCTGATGGTCTAAAAAGGTTTTGTAACTTCCATTCTCTCTAAAATTAGAACATATGAAAACACTGTGAAGCCGGCTAATTTTCACAACCCTGCGGCTTACCCATAAAGTCCTCGCAATCCTTCAAGGCACGCTATGCGAGCGCACGCGTAAACAACGCTGGGTTCAGGAGTTCACCTGCGTAATAGTTGTCATTGAGGCAAAGCTGATATCTGTGGCAACATCTTTCACAATACAGGCCTTGCTGATTGATGCATGGGCCATACTACGGTCTCTAGCTTTTATACATGAAAAATCATCAGTGCTGACGGGAGCTTTTTGGTTTAAGCCCAATCATTTAAGGTGCAATTTTACTAGGAAAACAAACTTCATGGTTGGGTAGTGAACATGAAACTGGTTCACATTCTGTTTCCTGGATGGTATTGATGTCACGGTCAGGTGTTTATTTGATACTGTAAATAAATGAGATCTTGTTCCAGCTGTCCCACAGATCTAGGTTTGCTTTTGTATATTTTAGTTTCAGCAAAGTAGAACTGAGCTTTTTCTCTGGTTGACATCTGTAGAACTAAAAATGTTAAAAGGAAAGGATTTAAATAAAAAATATGATCCTAGAAGAAATATTTTGTAGAGCTTTTCTGAAACAATGAACATATAAAAATGTATATTGAAACTAAGAAGATTAGCAATGTATTAGTTGCTGTAAAAACCTTCACATTAAAAATAAATAAAACATATATTTTTTATGGATTTCAATGTTTAAGACTGACCCCACCGAACTGATTCCAATTAGGTTGAGTTGACACCAAACCATCAAGACTTTTTTTTAAATATCTTCTTTATTTCCCACAAATGCAATTGTCATTTACAGATTTTGAATGGCATCCAGATGAAAAAATATAGACACATTTTTCTTTTTGAGTGAACCAACCCTTTTAAATCAAGCTAACCTTGCGGTTTCTGAGCATTATATTTCCTATAAAACATCAGGTGTCCTGTCTACAGTTGCTCCCAGGAGTGTCCTTCTCCTTCTTCACATAGTTTTGCAAGATGTTCTTTTCTAGACAGTGTCTGGGGTGGTTTGATTTAACCTTCATGTTAATTTAAACCAATAAGTCCCACCGGGAAGTCTAAGATATTGTGCACTCCTTCTCATTTTTATTTAATATGTTGCCTTTACACTATTTTTATTCTCTTTTTGGAGTTTTTACACATTAACAGCTTTTCACAGTTTATGTATTTTATTGTACAACTGCAATGAACATGCTGCTTTTGTTAAGGATATTTTTTAATGCAATGATTTTCCTTCAGTTTCCTACAAATATCAAAGAAATGAAAGAATTTGTGTTGCAAATCCACATTAAAGCTAGTTACATACTTCTGCAAGAATACACTTTTGCATAGTGATTCCAAACTAAGCCCATGTTTCTGTTCTTATTAACATAGATAGTCGTTTTGCATTCGAAACAGATACAGTACATTGATTGTCCATAATTCATCTTATGCCATGATTTTCCAATAGGAATTCATGATTGCTTAAAAGAGGCAAATTTATCTCGCCTTTCACAGGGGTGCTAATAGGCTCTTTAGAAATTACTCATTACTTTCCCATTTTGGATTCTGCTTTGGGCTGTTTATAGACTGTCAGAAAGTTAATCAAAGCTTTGTTTCTGTGTGGTATGCCGAGCAATCCATATGCCACTCAGCTATTACGATGAGAGTGCTTCTTCACATGAGCCCCTTCACGTGTGATGCTCTTTCATCAGTCATAGATTTCCTTATCAATTCCAGTAAATTTATATAAAAATGTTGCTCGATTATTCAAACAATTAATTATGAATCACTCTATAGTAAATTGGATGTTTCGTTTTGCCTTACTCAGCAGAATGCGGTTTTGAGGTTGGGTGCCAGCTGTGAGAAATGATACGGGCACATGAAAGGCTAGAAGTCAATGATTAGCGAGACGGCCCGTGGATCAATTTGGCCTCACGCAGACTTTGAAGCTTTCCGTTATGCAAATCGATGAAAACTGCCCGCCTGTTAATGCGTTTAGAGATGGATGGAATGCAAACGGCTACCTTTGGCATCAATTCCTTGCATTGCTGCCAACACACTTCCATTCCAAACACACACTGGATTATTGTTTGATGTTTTGTCGTCCTGTTTAGTTTGTTGCATTCAATTCTTTATTTTTTGTGGATCTCTCGCTTCAGATTTTATTTCTTTTTTGTTTGTTTGCTAGCTTTATTACATTCCTTATAGTTTGCTCTGTCTGGGGATTTTCTCAGTCTTTCAGGTTTGAAATGACAAGAGGTAGAATAAATCATGACTTTTTTTGGGTAACAATTACTTTCAGGGGAGTCAGTCCCTTTGGGCAACTATTTTCTAACTAGTTCATAAAGCTATAAAACAAGCATTAAAGATTACTTTTACCTATTCATTTCACTTTGATTTTTCATAAACTTGGTCTTAATCTGTCAATATTAAGTACATCAATGGTACATATCATTTATTTTATTTAATGCTCTTAAATAGTCCCTCACCGAAGCCTAATCCCCATTAGTGACCTTTGACCCCTTACCACTGCCTTCTGTTAATCCCACAGGAGCAGAGCCCAAGTAATCAGACATCACTGGCCATGATGCAGGAGCCCCAGGAGGTTGTGGAAGAGACAGTAACCATAGAGGAGGACCCCGGCACACCCACCTCTCATGTTTCAGTGGTAACCTCTGAGGATGGGACCACACGCCGCACAGAGACTAAGGTATCACTGCTAAAATCTTTCATATAAAATGTGATACATTGGTCAAAAGATATTGAGTTATTCATAGTATAAATGTATACGGGTGTGAAAAATCCTCTATTGTATTCAAGGTTGTTTTCTCGCTTTGTTGAGAGTAATGAGATTTTTTTTTTCTGGTGTGGCTTATAGTAGTCAGAGAGTTCTGGATCAAACTGGCTTTGAATTCCACCCAATCAGCTTTTTAGTCAACAGAATAGGTCACATGATAGACAGCTCAGCTGTTTTCGACACTGTTTGTACATTGGGGGAAGTTTGCAAAAATATAACTCAAACAATTATAAACAAACCCATTTTGATCCATTTACACATCTTGTTACTGTCAGTGTGGATAATGTAATGTAAACACTCTGAAACTAGTTTAGCCAGATCCATAGTTCTGATGAAATGCTTCTTATAACATGAAATCACTTTGTTTAGTTCATGTCTATTAATTGTTTATCGTAGTCTTTGAAACCACATTTTCTTGATTGCCTTTGCTTTTGCTTTATTTTGTTTTAAAAGGATCATTTAACTAATATGAAGGTGAGTTGAAATTTCTCTTTTACTTTGGCGTTCTCACACACACGCCGCCGGCTGCCAGTCACCATTACTTGTGCCCGTTGAAACTCAGCAATGCATAGCATCCTAGCACTGGTGTGAAATCACTGCATATAGCATCGATTTACTGTGCGGTCACCTTCTAATGCCCTTTGCTGCTGTAATACTATACATCAGGGTACAAACAAAACCAGCTATGCATGCACAACAGCAAACGCTTTAGTTATTAGCTTTATAACTAATGTGCACACACACAAGTGAAACTTGGTGGTTGGAAGCAAAAGGTAAAGAATAATCGTACTACTGCACCTTATTCATCAATAATCCATTTACATTATCACAATTAATATCATAATTAATCTCAAATTGGACACACGTCTCTTTTTTCTTTAGTCACATTGGTGTTTTTGATGTGATACCAGTTCTGTGGGAATGATCTTAAATTAGAGTTTTATAAAAACAAGCAAAAATCATGCACTGCAAAAATGGGTTATTGGAATTATTAATTAATAAGATTACTCTTTGCTTTTATTTTTTGTACATTGGTTGCACTTGATTAAATTAAGTTCTTTTAACAATCAAAATAAATTATGTTAAAATGACTTAATTTAATCATATGGAACCAATGTACATGATAAAATTAAGTAATTCCGGCAACCTATTTTTTTCTGTTTAGTGTTTAAAATGGAAGGGTTCTGTTACTCATTGGCTAACTTGAAACAAACACTAGTTTTTATGTAGGTACTTCATAAAAGTAACTCACTTTAGACTGTCTCATGTAGATGAGATACCAAGTGAAACCTTGGTGTCCCAAGCTGTCAGAGGGACATACCATGACTACAGTTTAGAATTATAGATGGAATCTTTATTTTAAAATTCAATGCTAAAAGAAAAATCAGCATTAAGTTATTTTCTATGTGCCTTTAATTTAGCCGTAATTTATTTAAAAATCACCTCCTTTTTTTATTTGAATTATTTGAAGCGGCCCAGCTTTTCCTGCTGGAAAAATATTTAATTAAATGCTGGAATTACTTTCTTGAGAAAGACAAAAGGAGAAAGTATTTTACTTTTTCAGTGTTTGATAATATATATTTAACAAATTCTTGCCTTCACCAGTTGTGAACTGTTCTGGACTACTAACTAGATTTTTTGGACACCATCCCTGCCTTTTAAACAGTTGCACAGGCTTTCATTTAACGTTTTCCCATAGACTTTTATTAGAGTTGACAGTTCCATTATAACTGCTTTTCTGACTCATGCCTCATGACATAACTTTCACCGTAGGTGACCAAGGTTGTTAAAACCATCACACGCCGAACCTTCCAGCCAGTGATCCTGACTGAATCCAAACCATCTACTCCCATATCACCACCCATCCCGCCATCGACGCCAACACCATCTGAATCCAAACCAGTAAAGAGCATTTCTGCTTAATGGTTGAAGTGTCTTTACCTCCCGTTCCTCTTTTTTACTAACTACATCTGTAACTCACAGCTGTTGTGGCTGATGTCTGTATAACTAAACACTAGTGTGATCGTAAAACTATTATAGGATTATAAAATGTGCCAGTGACGCCTTCAGGCAGCTCTTTTAACAGAAAAACATTAGTAAAAACAGCCAGTTCTGTAGATAGACACCTTTCATTAGAGACAGTAGCCTTGGTGGTTAAGCTCAGTCTAAATATAAACCTCAGAGCCCTTACACCTTTATTAATTTTAGAGCCACTAAATCTGACGGTGTTTTTCACAGAATATCCACTTTCTTAAACAGGACTAGATTGATTGTAGACAGTTTTTTGGATACATTTAGATTTATGCATTTGAAAGAAGTGACTCATATTACATTATACTTTACACTGATCCTAAGTATTTTCAATACCTGGGATCGACCCCATGACGGTGGGTTGTTATCGCCATGCTCTAACCACTGAGCTACAGAATAGCCGCATGCTTTTAAAATTACCCTTTTCTTGAAATGCTTGTTCGCTGAAAACTGGTTCTAGTCTTCTTGATCAATATTTTGTGTTATTTTGGTGGAAAATTTCCAAAAATATTTAAGGTACACCTGAGATGCAACATTGGGAAAAATATGGAGTATTATATATATATAAATATATATAAAGGAAGTTGATTTAGCCCTTCAGTTAGAATTATGTATAGATTATGCAGTTGTTTTAAAGTAGGATAAGAAAGATTTATTTATTTGGCAGATGTTGTTTTTCAAAATAAATGTAATGTATCCTGGGTACAGCATAGATTTAATCAGTTTATATGTTCATTGGGTTTCAAGCCAGTGACTTAATGTCGATTGTTCTGTTCTGTAATAATGCAGTGTAATTTAACATAATATTCTCTAAAAATATTCTCTGTGCATTCCTAAACAATATTGTTGTATTGTTTCTGAATGTGTTTTGTGAAATCCAAAATCATCCACCCAATGGGTTTGGATAGCCAGCACACCTGAATTCAACCACTAAGATTTATCAAAAGCAAAGATTTTTTCTTCACCTTTACACTGACAATGAGAAATAATTTATTTGTTCTGTTTAGATATAATAAACAATGCTATTGATCAATACGTTGAGACGCCAAATTTACAAAAGTTAATCTTGGTTTTTATGTACGACTATGAAGGAATTTTAGTGTTTCATATGTTGTTCTGAACCCTCAAGGAGGACACTCAGTAATAGCGTGGATTTAAAGAATGAACCTTCTACCAAAAATGATTGGCTATGTGTGGATTTTACCGGAAACAACATGAAAAAACATTACTGCATATACTCACTTTTGTGGCCCTAACTTAACTTTTAGTTCACATTCCCAAAGAGAAGAGTCATTCTAGTTTATTTCTGAAAACAAGCAAGAGAGCAAAAAGGATAATTTGGGTTATTTAAAAGGACAAAGTTGCACGACTCATTTAACAAATTATTTATTCAATACAATTAATAAAATAAAATATTTTTATATATATATATATATATATATATATATATATATATGTGCCTTTACATACATTTACATTTACATTTAGGCAGACTCTATCTTGAATTATTCTATCTTGAACTCTATTACTCTATCTTGAATTAGTGAGTTAAGGTAACTGGTTGCTAAACCGGTGGTGGTCTTGTAGGCAATGAGAAGACATTAAAATTCAATGCGAGCTGCTACATTAAGCCAATGTCATTTAATGAAGAGAGGTGTGACATGGGTCCTTTTTGGTTCCTTGAACACCACTCTTGCCGCTGCATTCTGAATCATCTGCAGAGATTTAGTTGTGCACATCGGGAGTCCAGCAAGCAGCGCATTGCAGTAGTCCAGCCTAGACAGGACCAGAGCCTGAACCAGGATTTGTGTGGAGTGCTCTGTGAGAAACTGTCTGATCTTCCTGATGTTGTAAAGCATGAATCTGCAGGATCTGGCAGTCGCAGCAACATGATCTGTGAAGTTGAGCTTATCATCAATGATTACTCCCAAGTTTCTCGCAGACCTGGAGGGCACAATGGTTGATGCTCCTAGTTGGATAGAGAGGTCGTGACGAGTCTTCGGGTCGGCAGGGATGACAAGAAGTTTCGTTTTCACAAGGTTAAGTTGTAGGTGTTGTTGCTTCATCCAGAGGGAGATGTCGCTCAGACATGCTGAGACTCGGGTCGAAATCGTCTGATCTTCCGAATGAAACGCAAGGTGGAATTGCGTGACATCTGTATAACAGTGATAGGAGAAGCCATGCTTACGAATGACTGATCCCAGTGATATCATGTAGATCGAGAAGTGCAACGGTCCAAGAACTGAGCCCTGAGGTACACCGGTGTCAAGATGTTGCGGTTCTGAGACTTCACCTCCCCACGAAACCCTGAAGGATCTACCCGAGAGGTAGGATACGAGCCATTGGAGAGCCTTGTCGGAGACGCCCATTTCCTTGAGAGTCGAAAGGAGAATGCTGTGGTTAACGGTGTCAAAAGCAGCGGATAAGTCCTGCAGGATGAGAACGGATGACATGGAGGCCGCCCTTGCCAGTCATAGGTCTTCATCAACTGAGAGCAGAGCTGTCTCTGTAGAGTGTCCTTTCTTGAAGCGGTATATAAGTATAAATGATCAAACATCATGGATGAAATTATTAATTTGTCTTGCCACCAAAATGCTGGTGTCTGTTAACTTAAACTGATCACTTAATACTAATTTTCACATTTGGATTTTTGGAGTGTTCACACTGACAGAGATTTACATTGCCGAAGTATTTTTGCAGGAGCGATCATTTGAGCCTGTCAACGACAAAGTAGAAAGAAAAGAATTGATGTGCTGCACTTCATGATACAGCTTGGATACTTAGTTGATTTGAAATGTCTACAGATAAGAGTGCAAAAACTCTTTTTTTAAAGTGTTTAATAACATGTTTGTGGACATTAACTGTAGTTGGAATAACTAGGGATGGGCGTTTTCCGCAATTATCACATTCGAATATTTGAGCTCACAAAAAACGAATATTCGAATATTCGTTTATTTAAATTAAGTTTAATAAGACATACGTCATTTTTTAGTAACATTTATTGTTTCCGTCATCTTTGAACCAGCTTATACACAATAAGCTTAAACATTATGCTACATTGTGTTTTGTAGGCGAAAACCTTTAACAATGTGTGCAAACAAACCAAAAAGTACAGAGCAAAAGCAAAAAAAAAGTGAAGAAAAAAAACGTAAATAAAGCAGCCTGCTGCAATTAGGCTATTGTTCAGAACGTAGCCTAGGCTACATTTAACTTTGAACCTTTTAAACTGTCAGCAAATCTTTTTTGCTTTTTTCTATTGCTTTACATGTTCTTGTTAAGGAACACAAACATGTCAAAATGATCGGGGGAAAGTCGGCTCCTTAGTCTGTTAACAATGAGGCCGGCTGCGGAGAAAACGCGCTCTGACGGCACAGAAGTGTCCGGGACACACAAGTAACGGTGTGCTAAACGACTAAGTTGTGTGAAGCGCTTCGTGTTTTCATTCCACCACTGAATGGGATCCTCATCTGTATGTATAATGTTGTATAATGGGATCCTCATCTGGTAGAATACATGGCTCCAGCAAGAACTGTTCCCATTCGTCTCGGCTGTATTCTCTGTAATCATCGCCGAAGAACTGGCTCAACCTTTTCCGACGAGTCGGCATTGCCGCATCCTCTTCATCGATGATGCCGGCCGCTGCATCCGCGCCACTTGCATCAAGAAAATGCTCAGATAATGTTCAAAACATTTTTTTCTTACTACTTCTCTCATGTTTTCGTCGAGGAACCTGAGATGTTTGTGTCGAGGGTCTAGGGCGGACGCGAGAAGAGGAGTTTTCCCTGCATTCGAATATCATTTCTATTTATCGAATAATAACAGCAGACCGAATATTCAAATGTTCGACTATCCGTGCATACCCCTAGGAATAACATAACAATGTCATTTTTTATAAAACCACAAAAATAGCTGCATGACTACAACTGGCAGAAAGGGCCATTTACACTAAGAATTATAACTATGTGTTTATAGAAATTGTTTTTATTCTGTTAGTGGAAAGAAAAGATCAATATTTTATTCTGTGTGGACAAAGACACCTCCATTGACCTATCAAACACTGACAACTGGCCGCTTGCTGCACAAATTTAAACAGTAATGGTCTATCTCCAATGACGAATAATTTTTATCAAGGTCATTAATTTCCTATATGAATTTACAGCTATGGACAAAATAGCCAATTAATTGCGCTGCAGAATTCAGTGGGCAGAAAATTGGTTTCTGTATCAGCATTGAACTTACAGGAGCAGAAGCAGTCCATCCTCCTGACACAGACATTCTGTGAAATAAAGCACCAGATAAGGACCCGTAGGGGAATAGTGATTTATTTAAGTTGAGTCATGAAGGCCTTGAGTGCCCAGTCATAGACACACAGAATGAGAACATAAGTCAGTTAATGTTTTCAGGATGTATTCCGGAGTCTAGTAACAGTTATTATCTTGATAGATTTATGATGTTTTTCAAATACACACATCTTACTTTTTTAAGCTTTAAAAAAAAAATCTGGGTATTCATGGAATATTCATGGGTCATGGAAGAAATATCTTTGATTATGTATTTTGTATTATTACCAGACATACCATAATATTGTAAACAAACCAGAAAATGCACAAAAGGTGCATTTAACTTAGCATTTTTATATATTTCCTTTGGCAGCAACAATTGCATTGTAAAAATTTTCTGTAAATGTCATAAACAATACAAGCTTAACACTCTAAAATATAAGCATCACAATGCAATAGAAGAACCTTTTTTGTCTTAAAGGTTTCATAAAGAACCTATAACATCTGAAGAAGCTTACCGTCCCATAATTAAATCTTTTGGTGAAAAAAAGTTCTTCAAATTATAAAAATGTAAGTAAAAGATCATTCTTTGTGGAACCTAAAATTGTTCTTCTATATGACATCACCCTGAAGAACTTTTTAAGCACCTTCATTTTAAAGAATGTAGGCAAAAGTTTGTTTGATCTAATTCTCAAAAACTTATCCTCCTTCCAAACAATACTAAAGGTTAGTGTACACTTTTGGCAATACTACTTTTATAGTTTTGTCCCGTATGTGCAATGTCACATGACAATAGTTTAGCTTACTGCACACAATGTCCTTTTTTATACAATTAGTTTTTTTACATACATTTTTAAAGCACGCTCTATGCACTAGACAGAAACCAGCTTCTCGTGATGGTTCACACAAAAATTAACAATTCTGATTGTCAATCTTGTCAATCCGGAAGATTGTTTGTATTTCAAATAAAAAAAAATATTTTGAAGAAGGTTGGGAATTGGCCCCCGTTCACTTGCAATGTTTTTGTATATACAGTACAGGAGAATGGGTGCCACTGCTTTTTGGTTATTAGCTTACTTTAAAATATCTTCTTTTGTATTATTCAGATGAAAAATAAAAGCCCTACTGGTTTAATGACAGGAAGGTGAGAATTTTTTTTTTTCATTTTTGGGTAAACTATCCCTTAAATTCTGAACATATTGTAGTACACATAATCTTGAGAAGTTGTTTGATGAGAAACTTTGCAACAACTTTAAAAGAGAAGGTTGTTAAAATAGGTCCTCATTTTCCGTTCCAGCTGTTCCATTATTGTTCAAAACAAAACATTTTAAGGGACTTGAAAAGATCTGCAGTCACTTCATTGAGCCAACTCACACTGTGACACTCCACTTCCCTGCAGATATTAGACCACTAAATCAGTGTGCTGCATTTCACTCATAAATGCCTGTGGTTGTTTTGGCTTCTGTGGTTTGAGCAATCTGACATAATGGCTGTATTTTGAATGTCTCCATATCACGTATATATGCCCTCTCTTGGGCATATAAAGAAGAACGGGGTTCACTTAAGTGCACAAAGTGCCCAAACGTTCATTTCATGAATTCCATTTGATGGTCACCATCACAATTTCTGCTCTGATGATGGCTTTTCTTTATCATTCTAGGTGACCAAGATGGTCAAGACGGTAACAACGCGGACAGTTCGACAAGTACCACTGGGTCCAGATGGTCTTCCTCTTCCAGAAGGTTCTTCTCCGTTGGGGAGTTATACGGACTCCATCGATCGACGCTACATGAAAAACGGTGAACGCTTCATCACACCCCAGGCCACCTCAACTCTCACACGCTACAACAATTACGCCGACTCCTACAGCGATGCTCCAGACACTCAGTTTCGCCATTATGCACTTCATGATGGATACGGGGACGTGACTGAGAACTATGGAAGCCTCTCTCGCGGAGTCAACTACAGGCCCTATAGGCCCTATATGGCAGCTGGAGGATACCGTCCGGAGAACAGCTACACTCTCCCCATTCGGAAGGAAGATTATGGGCACATGGCCCAGCCGCAGGTCCCTATGGGCAGCAGCACTGTGGATCTCAATCGTTCCCAGCCCGAACGCTTCCAGCCTGAGCCCTATGGCCTGGAGGATGACAGACGCAGCCTAGGCCCGGATGACGAAGAGCCATATGACCTAGAGCCTGATTATTCCACAGCTAACCGTCGCACACTGCCCGGACGTACCATTCGAGAACCGCTGCGTAACGGCCCTCGCATGAGGTAAGGCTTAACTATGCCATTGTTTGCTTATATGTTGCGGTCGGTTATGCAGTTTCTTTAATAGAGTCAAATTTAAACTTATTTTCTTTGAATGAATGGAAGCTCCCCTAATGTGTTTGCCTATTAAGGATTTTAAAATGTGTCATCCATTGCGAAATGCAGAGATAGATGCAGATTTTTTTCCATAATTGATAGCAGGGAGACAGAAGCTTTAAATATTTGGAAATTTACTGTAGGAGAGACACAGTAATGGCCAAATGGAGGTTCAACTTGTCATCTATGCCCTTAAATTAATCTTTGGAGAGAAAAAAGGAGACTTGGCAGAAAGCCTACTCAGTAATCCAAAACAAAAAAGTCATTTTACTTTATATTAATATTAACTGATCAAATGAATTTTTCTCCTGTAAGTGCTGTTTTTATATCTATAGTATCAGAGATAAACCTATAACCCTATACTTTATATGCTTCAGTTTGCCTTTTAACAGATAATACATTTGTCTTTATTTTAAAGTGTACTATAATATTTTGATAATGCAATGAGACTTAAGGGCAAAAAAGCAAACTTTGTGCAAATATGGCTTTAATATGACTTGGTATGTACACAGGGTTAAAATTGAGCAAATTAGACATAGACATAGGTTTCCTGCTTATTTGAGTATGACTTTAAGTTCTTGTTATTTCTCTCCTAAACTATCTTTGTTTTTTAAAGTTAAGTTTTGTGGCTTCTAATGCATTTAAACGGATCATTTACCTCCAAACGATCTGTGATCATTTGCTCGCCTTTGAGTTGTTTTAAATCCGCACACATTTTTTTGTTCTGATGAACAAAGAGAAAGCTATTTGAACAAATGCTTTTGACCACACTGTTCTTGGGACCCATTGAATGACCTGATTTATAATTTATATTCTCTTTTTGTTTTCTTGAAGTTAGGATGACAAAAGAAATTTTTAATATAATTTTTATTTTTCCTAATATGGAAATCAAAGAGTTCTAAAAAAATGTTTGGTTACATGCAAGTTTCCAAATATCTTTCTCTCAAACAAAGTTCAACCAAACAAAGAAATGTATATAAGTTTGGAACAACTGTTCATACAATTCATGACAGAATTTGTATTTTTAGTGCAAGGGTACTGAGTTCAGGAAAAGAAACTTGATTGGCAAAAGAACATTGTGAAGGGATTCAAACTAAGTTTACTATGTACACTAACCACCAGGCTATCAGCACCAATAAACTGTAACATTTGGTAGGATCCCCAAAACCCTAAGGATCATGACTCAAAACAATTCTAAAACATCAATACATTTCCTACACAAATAACTGACCTTAACTCTATGCATGGACATGAAGCAAAAAAGCATGACAGCTCCAAGAAGCGGGGTGTTGTGTTTAATATCTCTACTTTTTGACCAGTTGTCTTTCTATTTGACGGATGGAGTTATTAAAACAGTTTTTCTTTGAGAAAGCAGATAAGAAGAGGGAGGTTAGAAGGGAGGCTTGATGTTTACAGTATGTCCATCATTCAGACGCATGACTCTGGAGTAACGCATTATTTATCCAAAAACATATTTTCCTTCTCATACTCCCCTCTCCAACGTCTTTTCATGATAACTACAGCATTTCCTGATAACTACAGCATCAGCAAATGACAACGGTTTGATACGTTTTGCAGAAACCTAAGTAGTTATAGTGCTTGCAATTCATTTAGTCATGAATATGTCCACATTAGTAAACAAACATGGAGAAAATTACTCACAGCCCAAACCTTTTAGCCCGACAGCATGTCGCTCCTCTAACTCTGAATGTCAGTCTTGGATTTGCCGTCCATCATTAGTATTCTCATTATAAAGGACTTTGGCAAAAATTTGCTAATGGATGTTGAATATTAATATGCTAATTAGAGTCTATTGTTTGGCAGTTTGGAAACCTACAATAATTAAACTGCCAAAATGGTGACATTCAGCAAAGAAGTAGCCGCCAGTTCTCATTGCATGAATTTGGAAAGACACTGTACATATTGTGTTCCACACAAGGTCTCTCGCTCACTATCTCTCTTAATCTCTGTGGAGTTGTTGTTGTCAGGGTGATTTATAGTCTCTGGTGAACACTGCCAGACAAAGAGGGTGTGTTGTCTCGGCCATATCTCCAATGGTTCATCTCTCCCTGGCTGATCTTCCTTGCACCTGCCACCAGTGTCACAGTCGAGTTGCCATAAGGTTATAATGTCGACATGTCCCTGGAGACCACCGGGAACCACTCCCCAATATCCTGGTACTGAAATGGCATTAGTCAATGTAGGCTGTCCTGTATGTCTTATGGAAATTACGTCTAAATATCATTCATAATTCTTGCACAATGCAAATAAGTCAGGTTGGACTATACCTTAGGTACAGCAGCACCCCTGTTTTGGGGGTTTTGGCAAGGCATTTCATCAGGTTTCATCAGATTCTTCCTTTCACGAATAATGTGGGCCTGGTTTTTGGTTTAGTTTAGTAAATCCAGGAGTAATTGCCACCTTATTACAAAATAGAAGTGTACGCCCCTTTGTATGATTATTTTTCATTTCTCGTTTCCATTTCATGGAATGATTCTGAGACAAGGTTATTTCCCAAAAAATCCTGAAATAATTCAAACAAAGGAAATGACATAACAAAAAAGGATGCAGCATGGTACCGTGTGTTTTTTCTCTGCAACAAATGTAATTTTTTGGTATGCAGAGAGCATTTGGTTCGTTATTGAAACATAGACGTTGTTTTAAATATCCTTAGAGCATCATGTCTAGTCAAAGTGCTTTTCACATGTCGTGAATTCACGCGAACACCATTGACGCCCATTTAAATGCAAATCTTGACATTCCCATTGACAATCGCCAGAATTTAGCATGCATCCAACCTGTCTAAATAATTTCAATTTGCAAAGCCCTTATTGCAAGCGAGTGAAAGCAAAAGAGATGAAGAGATGAAACCTGAACAATGATTATGGTAATGATGAAGCATTTGTTAGGACCTCTCATGAACTTTTTCCTGGTTATATCCATTTTCAATCAGAACCTGACACCATGGCAGCATCTCTTTGATGAGTTCCTCCAGAAACTCTTTGGCTCTATATTTCTCATTAAACTGGTCTGGCAGTTTAGGTGAAGCATTAGCAGCATTATGAAACTTCAGGCAACATCTTAGTTTTGGCTTTTAATCAGCATCCAATGAGTTTGGTTTTGGCAGCATTAAAGCTTTGCTAGATTTCAGTGGTGTAGCGTATACAGCATATACCCACTTCTTATTCATTCGGCTTTGTGTATACCCACTTCTAAAGTGAGCAGTGTTCTTTATTCATGAAAATTATACTGGATCAGCACATGAGTACCTAACCAATTAAATTGTGAATTAGTTCCATGACTGAATTTTTTAAAAACTGTATTTATTTTTGGTATATTTCCTACCTGTTAGACACAAATACTATTATGTGTTTGATTAGTAGATGCTGTTAAGGAAATGTCTTGTTTTGGATTCATTTGGAGATTAACTGTGAAATTAATAGAATGTAAATGTATATTTAAAAACATTAAAACAAACATGCTGTGTGCATTATCAATCACAATTTGTTAATTGGTTGTTTTCTGGTCATTAGCAGCACTAGTTTTTACATTACCAATAGTAAAGATGATAACATTTGGTGGTTTGTATAGCCACGTGAAGTCTCTCTTTTTAAAGTTATTAAAGCATTTGTTTTTGGTGGGGTTTTTAAGTAAGTGCCATTTTGTGGATTTTTACATCCATTACACTACAGTATTCCTTGCACATTATACAGACCCATAAAAAATATAGTGACTATTTTATGGTCCCTTTTTATATGCAGCGCTTTATTGATTTAATAACAAAAATTACAATCATTTACCAATGATAAGTCATGTAGGAAGCAAAGAAAAGAACCCCTAGTAAAGTTATATTTAGGGCCCCCTTAAAGGCTTGGACCGTCCCTGGCTTCATGTTCACATGTATTTTAGGGTATATTCATGCATTAGGCCTGTGTAGGAACAGTACTATAATCAAGTTGACCCTTGCAAGTATTGTACTGTAGAAAGAAAATAGTTGTCCAATTTTAAGGACTAAGGAATAAATTCACTGTAGTTGTGTCTTCCTATCGTCTGTGAATCGATTACTAAATCTGCACCTCTTCTGTGGCTTATATTAATATAATATATGTTAATTACATATAAATGTCTTACATGTCAATGTTTATAACACAATATTCATCAGTTGCTGGAATGCTTTTTTTTAAATGGGGGTTAATAAATTAGAAATGTTGCTTTTAGTCCAGGGTTTTCTATTTTGGTTGGGCTGTAATTGTAAAAGAAAAGAAAATCCAGAAAGGATGTTGCCAAAAACTTAACCCAGCAAATCACTTCCTTCTTTTTTTTTATACCTGGTCTATCAAGCATTGACCAATCCTTTATGCCTTTATATATTATGTATGCTAGTTAATTATAGGCCTCATAATTAGACGTGGTGGGACGAATTGAAATCTGTTTAACTCAAGTAGAAGTAAGCTACCCTTTCTGCACGGAAAATTCATGTAGGTTTCTCTTCTCAGCTTGCACCTTGCCAACAGGTCTGGCACCGGTCATCATTCAGACATTTCAGCAAATGATTATTTCATTATTCTGACACAGACTTACTATGGTACTTGAATGGCTTCTAACTGAATGGGCTTTCTAGAGTAATAAAACTCCTCAGATTTACCATGTGGTCAGAAACCACTCACTTAATTTGCATGAAATCTGTTTATGTGTTGCTACAATAAAACAAAAGGGATGGTTATGAATGGTGACAGGGGTTTGGTGGTTTTAGCTGCAATGTATGAAGAGAGTAATCTAAAGCTGTTTAGGTTTTATTAATGTTCTTGAATATCTGCACACTAGAAATCATAAATCCATTATATAATTACTATACAATACCATTATTTATACCAGCTTTTCTCCAGGCCTTTAAAATCTAATCTATCATGTTTTCCACCTTTGTTTCGTTCATTCTTTGTCTTTTTTCAGTGTCTCTGACTTTATCCGTGTCCTCCGAGATCAATCCGATTATGTTTCTCTTGTACCATCATGCAGTTAACGTGCCATTTCACTGCCATGTCATCAAACCTGGGTGCTTTTACAATGTCAGATGTATGTGCTGTCACATTGCCGTGTGTTGAAACCATGCACAGGCTGCCAAGTAACAGCTTGCAGCGATGTCCTCGCTCTGTAATGTGCTCCCAAATCACCTCCAAAGTTCCAGCGTGTAATTAACATAAAACTCTCATTAAAAGTGTATCCCCACACTGCCAACATTCTCAACTGTGGCCTGCTATGTCAAGCCTCATCAAAAATGTGTTGCTGGATCAGATCTCTATTGGTAATCTGATAAAAAGTCAAAAGCAACATTCACACATTCAATTTTTAAAACCTACTTATCTCTATGAGGTTGTGATTTAGAGGTATAAGTCTCGCTGATCGGCTGCTAAGCTAATATATATGGTTGATATGGACATGCCTTTCTTGCTTCATGTAGATCCTGAGAGACTGATTGGTTGCCTGAGTAAAATGAGCCAACTCACTTGTCTTTATGACACTGTAGTGTGAAGATATCTCATCTGGGACGCTTTTTATAAGGGCATTGTAAGTCTATGGGGAATTTGGGTGGCTCTAACGCCACAGGAGCATATTTTACATCCCAGTGTGAGGTATGTTTTTATAAAGCCTGGCTGTCTCTTCAAATGTGGTGACCAACATGATTCTTAAATATCCTCGCTCTGAGCTTTGACTCATCAAAGTGCCCCATTTTAAGTCAACAGAAAATTTCAGGTGTCTCTCATGGCCCAGGTTTTATGCCAAGTAAACTAAGGAGAAGATTCTTAGATTATTTTTTTAGTTATTTTAGTATGTTTGTTATTAAAAAGTATTACCCTCCCTCATATGCCCTGTGGACATCCCAAGTGTTAGATTAAAGTAGTGTCACTATGTTTGCACTCGTGACACAGAGAGTTAACATGGTTATGCCGATGTAAAAGTAGCACCACAGGGACATGTCAGTTGTGGTCACAGTAATGATGAAGCATGCTGAGACTCGTGTCTGATCTTGACTTAACCTACCTGATGCATATGACACATATGAAACTCTCTCTTTCTCTCTCTCACTAGATGATGCCTGTTCTATATTTGTTCTGGGCCCTGCAGGCTCTCGGGTTTTCCACCATGTTGTATCTCTCTCCATCATTAATAAAAGAGAAATAGATAACATCACTGTGCCTCAGAGACAATTAAAAGCTATAATGGGAGCATTTTCTCTTATTAACCGCTGCAGTTTTTATGTGGAATCTTAACATTGTGGTTAAAGGAAGAGCCCAAAAAGAGATTCTGTCCTCAATTACTCACTTTTATCTTGTTTTAGACCAGTGCGAATACCTGAATAACTTTCCTCCATTGGGAATTATGTGGTTGCCTTTTCCATGAAGCTATGATGATTAAAGACTAAAGCTTTTTAGTTTTGAAAAGGGCTCAAAAGCACCATCATCAAAGGATCATAAAAGGTCATGATAGCTTCATGTCAGGAACAAGATAGATACATGAGTCACCGAAGATCTTGACGTCTGTAGTCTAATTTTAAATCAAGTTTTTTTCTCTGTGTAATGTTTCTCTTTCATTAGCTCAAGTCGCTTTAACTTTCAGTTCATTACTGTAGTTTTTTAAAACCGTTCATTACATTAAAACCTAAACCAAATGCACTTAACCTTTTACCGCATTCTCTTCTGCATGGCACCCCTTTTTAATCACTGCAGGTGGCTGATTAAGTTTCCGGCTCAACCTTTTTCTCCACATTTGTTACAGAGGATATGATGACCCCATAGAGGCAGAATTAATCGATGAAAGGCACCCCTACATCCACGGCATGTACCCCGCACCCCTTGCCCAACCTGAAAGAGGCAGCCTGGCCAGCCTCGATCGCATGGGCGGTCGTCGTTCCCCATCGATTGACAGCATCCGTAAGGATCCACGCTGGAGGGACCCCGACCTGCCTGAGGTCATCGCTATGCTGGGACATCCTATCGATCCAGTCAAGTCCAATGCAGCCGCTTACCTGCAGCACCTCTGCTATGAGAACGACAAGATAAAGAAAGACGTCAGGCAGCTCAAGGGGATCCCTGTGCTGGTGGGATTGTTGGATCATCCTAAATCTGAGGTCCATCGCAAGGCCTGCGGAGCCCTGAGAAATATTTCCTTCGGAAAAGACCATGACAACAAAGTGGCCATCAAGAACTGTGATGGGATTCCTGGTCTTGTTCGGCTGCTGAGGAAAACCAATGACATGGAAGTTCGTGAACTCATCACAGGTATGATGTCACGTTTTTTCCATCTGCTCAATTTATATTGGAGTGAAGATGAACCATGTAGATATGATTATATGTACAGGTTTAGATCTCATGGAATGTGACATTTAATGTTTGTGGTGTCAGAAATAAAAACATAACTAAAATATTTAATGCTCATGGTGGGTTTAGGGATTCTTTTTTTTTTGAAAAAGCAAAAATGTGTCATCATTTATCTCCCTCAAGTTGTTCAAAACTCATATTTGACTGCTCTGAGGGACACAAAAAGAAGACATTCTGTGAAATGTATCAGTGTTTTTGTGTTCATATGTGTTCATATGTTATTGACTCTAGAGACTTTACCAAAGTTCTTTAAAATATCTCAATTTGTGTTCTGCAAAAGAACGTCATACATTAAAGGGTTGGACTGATATGAAGGTGATTATTAACAGACACTAAATTACAGATACTAGATGTCTTAAAAACTAAAATTATTCGTTTACACTTAAATTGGTTCAATGGTTTGATACAATATTTGCACCATTTGCAGTAGTGTGTCATTAAAAAAATTTGTTCACATTTTATAATGCAGTACTGTAAAGAAACTTTTCTGAAGAGACTTACTGTAGCTTTTCAGGTAGTTGTCTTAAAGTGTCTTGAAGACATTAATATAGGTCTTCTGGATTCATTTTTTATCATGTGATAATAGATTAAATAGATGGTGACACTGGACACTGTCATACATCTTGTGCGTACAAAAAACTGTAAATGTACACTTTTTAATGACACACTACTCTAATTGATATAAATGACTTAAAAACATTAATTGGGTTTAAAATGCCTGACCTGCGTGAGAATTTTGCAAAGTACTGTATATTGTATAACTGTTTATTAGGACGGTCCACCGTTAATATGAATTTAACTCTGGAAATATGGATTGAAAATTCCTGGTTAAAATTCCAAATTTAATTGGTTTTTCCTGTATGTCTGTCGGACCAATATTGACAATAATATTTAATATTCCAGTAACAAAAGGAGCTTTCAGTGTGGACTTTGTGGACTTTTTTTTATTTGTTTTCCCTACTCTTGTAATGCACATTCATTAGTACTGTTATATTTCTTCATCTAGTTATGCATTCAGTTTTCTCTTAAATGCCATGTTACATTACTGAAACATAGAATTTGTGTTATTTAGGGATTCACCAAACATCATTCATATTGTAATGCACTTATAATGAAAGTCTATAGCTCAAGGCATTGCACTAGGGTCAACATTAAAATGCCCCTGTTTTAAAAGTATAGCCGTAGGACTTGTTAACATGAGCATAAAGTTGTGCTCTTGTCAACACCAGTAAACTCTTTTTTTCTTTGCACAAGGGTGCAAGAATACCAGAAAGGGTTAGGCAGTAACTATCAGCAAATGACTCTTAACATAAATTCCAACAACGAGGGATTAATTTTGTGTTGCGTAACCAAAGCTTTATCCATCTAAATCCATAGACCCACAGCTAAAATACAATTCAGACTACTTTATAACACAAAAAACAGTTTTATAGCATAGAAGAAGAATAAATTACCTGCATCACATTTCTGGTTTTAATCTCCCTGGAGGGCCTTGTCCACAAACATTCAATTATTTTTGTTTGTTTTTACCATCGAGAACCAGAATTATTGTCTTTTATAATAGACAGGGGTTCAGTCCATTCTGTGTCTTTTTGATTGTTATTTTAATAGGAATAATGAATGAATGAATTTACTGAATACAAAGTCTTCCTGCAAATGACATTGATTGATGGTTCTACAGAGTTTTTCACAGACCACAGAAAAAACTTACTGGTGTGTGTAAAATACCTGAGTAAATCTGGAGTGCGAGACAGCTTTGTGATGCATAATACCACCGCAGCACAATGTTGCTTTCAGTCTCGGATAAAAATAGCTCTCCTTCTACAAGTAGAAGGGAAAAAAATCTATCAGCTCCAAACCAAGCCTTGGAATGGCCATGTGGTTCATCTGTAAGGCCCCTATGAAAACATGCCCTTCACAGTGCACTCTCGTATTTCAGCAGCATGGAAAACTTGGAATGTTTTTTTACAATTCAGAAGAATTGTAGGAGTTTAAAAATAGGTTTCAGTTCACCATGTGTTCTTAAATGTACTTGGTACCCGATAAAAATCAAGTTGTAATGGTGTTAATGTAGCATTTTTAATTCGATTTATGACAAAACAAATGCAAATGTTTTGTTTTAAACCATTGCTGAATAATTTCTCCATATACCTTAAGTTACTAAGATCTTTTATAAATGGTTAACATACTTACTTTAATGATATTACAATATGTAAATGACTAAGACACTGTAACCAATCATATCTATTCATTTGAATAAGCTGTTCAAGAATCTAGATTCGGACCGAAATAATCCTTGCGTCAGCTCTTAGTTTTCTTTTTAGTATGAAACCAACAAATGTCATTGAGTAGTGGTTGGGCCTTTTTCTTATTACAGGAAAATGTTCAAACATGCAAAGAACTTCCATACTTAAAAAATGTTCACCTTTTTTAGTGTTACACAGCTGAAGTGTTTTACTGCTGACACTACATTTCTTTCATAACCTTTTTGTCTTTTTTGTTGTATTTTTTAATTTAACTTGACCTCCTTTTAAAATTCCCAGCTCAGTTAAATGTTTTTAAATGAAGCCCTTCAGAACTGATGCATCTTCAAAGCATCAGAATTTTCTCTTCAACGTGAATGCTAAAAATTTATTGAACTACTTTATCATTAATTAAAAGGAGTTCAGCTTCAACTATTTGTTTGTACTGTAGTTGTGAACTTCTGATTTCGGTTCTCTCTTTTTCATTGTTCCCTTTTTGTCTAAACTACATGAAAAACAGCTGATTCATTTAAAGCGTGTTGCACTGCTTCACATATAATTTACTGTTAGTGTACCATTTTTCAGGTTGCCGCCTTTGTGCAAATATCTTTGGTCCTAGACAGTCAGAAAGCTAGAGTATTTTAAATAGTAAAATCTGTTTTAAACCTTTTTATTTCAGACATTTAAGTATTTATTATACATATACATCAACACTTTGTTTGTTCTAATAGATATATTTTAACATACAGAAAGTTTTAAACAGTTTGTTTCACATATAAACACTTTACAATTGTTTTAGATTGTGCCCTTATCCTTGAAATCCATGCTCAAAATGATATTCCATTAATATAAATGTTGTTAATGGCTTTTTACTCCATCTATTATTGCCATTGGCAGTAAACCTTACTCAAATGTTTTATTAGATTTTCGGAATTTTGAGGACATTTAAACGTAAAATCTGAGGCATTTAGAATCATTCCTCGTCCTGTCATTAAACTTTAAAAAGATGAATATTGCATTGCTTACACATGACCTTTGATCAAGGACTCCAGAAGTCCAGAATATGGTGGCATTTCCGAGCTCATTACCTCATTTACCCTTCCTTCCGGTTCCTCTCCCTCTGTTTCTCCTGCCCAATCACTGTATGATGAATGGCAGGGGGCAGGGCAGGACTTTAATATTTGGCCTAAGTGAATGTCCTGTTAGAACAGCATGTCTGCTGCTCCCAGGAAATTGAATTAGCTAGGAGGCTCCAATGACAAGCAGGAAGGACTAAACTCAATCAGGCTGCACCTCTGACAAGGTTCTGCCTGCCGCTTGGTGATCTCATTGGCTGCTTTTGTATTAGATTTGTGGGCTATCCAGGAACCGGTCAAAGACAGAGAGAAACCGAATAGAATGTCTGAAATTTTGGATTGCTTTTAAATCTTCTTAAAGGCTAACATTTGTCTAAGACACAAAAAGTTTATGGATTGATGTCTGGAAACGGAATATTCCTTTATTGCGCTATATTACACACAAAAAATTGACTGTGTTTTTACGTGAAACAATTAACACACAAAATAAGAAAATGTAAATGATTTGAAAATAAGTCAATATTCTTTTTTAAATTGTGTGTATATGTATGTAAATTTTTTTTTTAAATCTAACGACTAATGGACTAATAAATCAGATGAATATTTCCATTAAATGTATTTAATTATTACATAGCAACAGTACATCAATTCCACATGAATACATCGTTTTTTAACATAACTTTTAAAGAGAAATTAAGTTAAAACAACTTTATTTTTATGTGGAACCATTGCACATGATAAAATTAACTCCTGCAAACAAGTAATTCTGAGATTTATTTTATTTTGTATGAATTACCCCTTTAAAGCCAATGTGGCGTGAAGATATTAAACATGTGCTGCATATGGTCTCGATCTCTCCTCTAACTGTAACACAATGAAGCACATCTGAGCGCTTGAGCTGGCCAGTAATGAACCATGCTTCTTAATGTTCCACTTTACCAAAACGACATTCCCATGTACGGCAAGAGCCATGTGTACTGCGTCTGTTATCCAGGCTTTAACCAGGATCTAATGACCATTCAGAGCCTAAGAGGTGATGTTGATGGAGTCTGCTCGCAGATGGAAATATATCTGCGGTTATTATCAGGGGCTGAATAGGTTTATTTTGGGGGTCTAAAAGAACGCAGAACCACATTAAAGAGACCTGCAATGTGTTTTATACCTCTTGTCATCTGGTTTATTTTTTTATGCAATAATCATAATAGATGAGCGAGAGAAACGTTATGTTATGATGTGTCTGAAGAGCTGGCAAAATAGACAGATTCAGAGTTGAATCTGTTTGAACATTTGTGCATGTTTGTAGTCAGCTGTGCGAGCACGCTTAGCATTTCTGTTTTTAGTAATAATGACCGCAGTCTTGGGACTTTGTTTTCGCAAAACCAAGAGGAGGCAGTTTATTTATCCACTCTGCATTTCCAAAGGTTGCAGTAGCTGTGCGGGGCTTGCCAAGTTAATAAAACAAAGGCCAATATTAACTGTGTAGGCGTATATATGTCTGCTGGCTTACAGTTTCCTGTTTTGTTGCCTTGAAAATTAACAGCCTGGCTTTACACATATTGTTTGCTCAGAGCGATTTTTCACAAACTTTACTTTTTCTTTTACTTCTTTTTTTTCCAGTTCATGTAAGTCCTAGTCTTAATGGAGGTTCCTGTGGGAACGCTCAAAATCAATGCTTTTGTAATGTGTGCCGTGTGACAGCTGATCTAATGCCTGTGCCACTTTCACCAGGACTTTTTGTCTGTTTGTAGCTGGTGTCTTTTTAGAGATGTGACACTAACGTCCTATTTTCTTCTCTCTGTTGTTTTTCCCTTTCCTCCTACTGTGTTTTCCTTTTATACCTTTTAGGGACCCTCTGGAACTTGTCGTCCTATGAGCCTCTGAAGATGGTGATTATTAACCATGGGCTTCAGACGATGACTAATGAGGTTATCATACCTCATTCGGGCTGGGAACATGAACCCAATGAGGACTCAAAGCCACGCGACGCCGAGTGGACCACTGTCTTCAAGAACACCTCTGGATGTCTAAGGTAATACTATCATACTTTTGCAGGAGATTTATTGCTAAGCCTTACTCTACCTTCTCCTGGGAAGTTTTTTGACTTTGGATTTTTCTCTCCCTTTTTTATATTCCAGCATTCACTGAAAGCTTTTTATGCCACAAAATAAAGAACAAATAATATAGGTGTATTGGTTCTTCAATTTATTTCATTATTCTTATGCTGCCACAAAGCATGATGGGGAATTTTGTTACCTAAGCCTGTAATAGAATTGAGGTACCATTATTGCCTTTCTTTATATGCAGTACACAGATTGCAAACAAACTAAATACAATCACAAAGTTCATGGTTAATACCAAATTAGCTTCTACCATCAAATCATTTCATAATGGCTTAGGTGATATCATTGGACCCTCTCTTAAGCCTTATTTGGTTACAGCAGAAAGCTTTTACGCATGAAGTCTATTCTAATTCTATTACTAAAAGGTTGGAACAAAAGAAGGAATTTGTGTTTCGTTTTCTTGAAGGAGTTAATGTTGTGGTGTCATAATTTATTTTTATGTTGTTTGGGATACAGCCATATTGCAATTACTCGATAGAAGCTTCTGTGCTCTGTGGGCTAGAGATGATTCAATAGCAATCAAAGTGTTATTCTTTGATATTGAGATCGCATGCAAAATTCAACTGTTAAGCTAGATATGTGGCTTAAAACATTTATAGAATATATATGGTACTAGTGCTATATAAATTGACATCTATAAAAAATGTCTATGTGTTTTTACATGCATTTTATAATCAATGCTGTCTGTTTCTGTTATATTATGTGGTTCTTTGCAGACTGATCATGTGCTCTTGGGGTCATTCCAGTAGCTCTGCTTTTGATAAAGATGTCCCCTCACTAAAGGGCTTTATATTGCTATGGTTACTCTTCATGCAAAATCGGAATCAGCTTTGTTCTTGCATTGGCTCCTAATGCAAAAAGGACAATACAATTGCTGTTCATTATGAGATTTTGCTTTTACTAATACATAGTGTTTGGAGTTTTTAATAAATAAATATTTTGGTGGATCCAAAATTTGAAATGTGTTTGTTTCACAGCATTTGTGGGTTTAAAGTTGGAGTCTCATATGAATGAGTCTCTTTTGGTCTTTGGGTCCTTCACAGAAAGTTAATTAGCACTTTGTTATACAATGAACAACTAAATATGTGACCCTGTCTGTGAAAAACAGGTTAAAGTTAAACAATCCAATTCTGAGGAAATGGGCATTAAAATTTGATTTAATTAGTATGAATTCAATCTTTGAAATGGTCTTACTCTGTTAATTTTAAAACAAATCAATGTTAAATTTTCACAGCAAGTGTCTTACATTTTGTAGAATGATTTTAGGTAAAAAAGTTGATCACAAAGAAAATGCCTTTTGCTGGGTTTACACAGGAAGGATCACAAATGTATCTATATATGTCCCACAGTATCACACATCCCACCTTAGACCTTCCAACTGATCCAAATTAAACAATGTGTTGTTATGGTCCAATCATACAGTTATTCAACACCGTTGTGGTACATGATTGGGAACGTATAATGCTTTATTACTGTGTTTCTTTTCAAAATACATTTTGATACAGGGCTGTTTTAGTGACATTTTTTAACACCATCGAGTTCAGCTCTCTGAAGTCTTTGTGTTATTCATATTCAGCAATTGTTTAGTTTCAGCAGGGCTCCAGCCACAGGGTTCGGATGCTGAAGTTTTTTTCAGAATCGCTGTGTGGTATGTCACACAGAGTGAATATTTAGTTCCCATTTTATCTTTAAGTCCTTGCTCTCTTTTCCCATGGCCAGTTTTTAATTTGAGCGGTTCTGTGTTGTATGAAGCTAAGCTCTGGAGCTCCAAAGGGACATGGTTGTGTTTTCCTCCCTCTGTTTCCTCTACAGCAGCCAGACCTCTATAATCCCTGCTGCTGCTTGTGCTGCAACTTGCTGGGCCACATCCAACTTAGCTCGCTGCTCTTTGTTTGCTCCGCTCTCCTTTTTGTGTCCATCTATGTGTTCTTTTTCTGTACACAAAAGAAGATATTTTTGAAGAATTTTGGTTTGAGAGCAATCTCAGTGTCCATTTACTTCAAATGTATAAACACAAAACCAATGGTAGTCAATGGGTAACGCAATTTTTGTGACTGTCATTTTTCGAAATAACTTTTTGTGTTCTGCAAAAGAACATAAGTCAATCTCTGCATAAATTAAAAAAGAAGACATTTTGAAGAATATTGGTTACAGAGCCATTGCAAGTATCTATGGGCTTCTAATGTATGGACATATATTGAATGTAATTCAATGGCTATTGCCATTGTTCAGTTACTGACATTCAAAATATCTTCTTAGTTCCATAGGAGAAAATAAAATATTTTATTACAAAAAAATATTTACCTTGGGTGTTGTCATAAATAGTCTTAATAGTCTATTGTTTTTATTACCTTCCAATGAGAGGAACTGAATGTGTCCCAAAAGTTACCTACATGGAATAAGTTCACCTTGCTTTACTTTCTTTTTCCATCTATGTCTCTCTTTCTTACTCAGTCTGTATCTGCTAACCTCTATTTGGATCATTCTCCCTTGCCTGACTTTGCCCTGCGACAGGTTAACTAATACCATCAAGTTTGCCAGTTCTTCAGTGGGTATAAAGACAGGTACCCTATTTCAACCAAGCCTGCTGTGGACTGTATTGGTCATAGTCTATGTGGTACTGAAATAAGAACGTGTTTCCACATGATGCCCGAATCTCAGCAGGATACCAGCACACATCATCTCAGACATGCGGTTGTAGGCAACACTGCTCCATCCTCATCCTGTCTTTTATGCCTTGGCTCGGGCTGTATCCATGGAAACTGTATCCAGGGACATCTGTTGCCTAGTAAGCTGCTTGGAGGCAGAGTCTTGTTTGCAATGAAGAGTTTCCTGTCTGGCCTTATCATTTGATTCATTGTTTATTGCTTCTCTTGTTGCGACATTTGCATGAATGTAATTCCGAATTAAGCACTATATTTTACCTGGTTATGGTTTTAACCCAGAGCAGAGACAAAGCAACCAAAATCCTGCCTGAATGATCACATTGTAATCTCTCAGGCTGAGGATTCATACATATTGATCTGTTATTGTGGGGTGGATAACGGTTTATAACATATAAATTATCCTGCTGATAAAATATAAATATACACCTCATGGTTCAATGTTTTGTTTCCCTTAATAATTACTAGTTGTAAATTAAATTGTGGATTTGATAAAGTGTCCTTAAAGAGTGATGAAAAAGGCAGGTAGCTGGAAAACCCCAATCCATCACTTGTATATTTGGACCAAAGCCACAACAGCTGGAAACTTTTTTCCATATGGACGCTTTACTGCAAATGGGTTTAAATATGTTTAGATGGAAAGGGACCCATTTGTTTGGCAGGTTGTGAGATTAATATACATTTTCTTCAGTTGTCTTGTAATAGCGATGTCTGTGGAGCAAGTTTTATTGGGTAGCATTTCAACTCGGCAATGTGGTTATAAAGAAATACAGCCGAGCAGCTGGCAGGAAAAATTGCTGGAGAAAAGCAAGCACATATGGCTTCTACTGTCTGCTAAAGCTGTGGACACAAGTGATATTTTTTGTCCATTTTTCTTATATAACTAACCTTGTAACTTTCTGTTGTGATCTGGCCTTCATGTCTTTAATAGCGGCCCACTGGCCGATATTGTTTCCGGTGATAAATTAAGATGATAAGAGCCGGACTGGGATCATTAATGATGGGTAGCTGCAAGAACCTTCCTGAACACAGCCTGAATTTGGGTTTAATTGGATTGGATGACCGTGAAACCATTAAACCTGTTTTTTTTAATTAGTTCCCTGCTCAGAAAGGATTGCCTATATTATTAAAAAACCATAAACGAGTAAAAAATTCACTGTTCCTATGCAACACTGTAAGTTTGTTTGGGTGGTTCAGAGGTAAAAATAGTTTCTTCAGTTTGGAAACAATTACTTTGTCGTATTTGCTATTTCTTACTTTAGGTTAAGTTAGCTTGCTGTTTGCTTTTTTTGTTTGCAGTGTCTCACTGGTTTTGTCTTTTGTCAAACTTTGCTTATACTGTACCTTTCAACCACTGGTAACTAACCAAGTACAACTGAAGGAATAGTTGACCGAAATAGAAAAGCCTGTTATTGTTTACCCCCCAATTGACATTTGAAACTTGTATGGCTTTCTTTGTGTAGAACACGATAGAAGATATTTTGAAGAATGTTTACATAAAACAAACAGAAAGTCATGGTCCGTCACTTTGACTTGCATTGATATTGTGTTCATACAATAGAAGTCAATGAGCACCCACATTCTTAAAAATTTGATGCCAGTATTCTTCAAAGTTACATTTTATCCTGGTAGTTACTTGTCAGTAAAAATGTTAAGCTGTAGCTTGTGATGAATAACGAAGTAAAACTGTTGATGTGTTATGCAGGAATGTGAGTTCAGATGGTGCAGAGGCACGCAGACGCTTAAGAGAGTGTGAGGGGCTGGTGGATGCTTTACTGCATGCACTGCAGTCTGCTGTGGGGAAGAAAGACATGGACAATAAGGTGAGTCTATACTGCAGAGAACAGTTCAAGTGTTTTGACGTTTTCTATGAGCTTTTTAAAACATACACTTTAATGTGTTAGTGGTAAAACCTTCAGCATCTGCCCACAAAGAGAGGTGGTAAATGTTTGTTAAAAATGTAGAAAAGTTAGGTAAGGAAATATACAGATTGTGCAGTATAAAAATCACCTTTAATTCATAAAATGCTACCATAAAAATGGAAACATAACACATCTGTATAATGGCAATCAATAATGCAAAATAAATTTTGACAAATGAGCCTGCACCTGAGATGACTGTGGGGTTACCCGGATGTATTTGTGATTTTGCAAGAATGAATGGTTTATTGGAACAATAAATTATTATGCTCACAAAGTACTGATGTCCCAAATAAATAAATAAATGGAAAGAAAATATTGTTTCAAGTTTGTTTTGTTTCATGATAAAGAGACTTACTTTAAACGAGCGGAAACTAGCAGTTACACAGTGGGAAATGGGGATGTATTAAGTACAAGAAAATAAGTATCATTTTATTTATTTATTTGATTGTTTTTTTATTTTTTCTGTCTAGTCTGTGGAGAATTGTGTCTGCATCATGAGGAACCTGTCCTACCATGTGCACAAGGAGATTCCAGGAGCTGAGAAGTTCCAGGACCCGTCGGCTCCTCAGGGCCCCGGCTCTGCGGGTACGCAGAGAAAGAAGAAAGATGATGCAGGCTGCTTTGGAGGAAAAAAGGCCAAAGGTCAGTATTGAATTCCTCATCCGGTTCATCATACCATCTATGTGCTTTTACTGCTAAAATAATATTGAGCTTGTAGATCACCATGGCTACAATGATGCTGCAGGTTCAGCAAGGACATTATCATTTAACAGCATCATAAAAAACACCACGGGCGTATAATAGAAAACTAAGTAGTGCCTGAGTCCTTATTTGTTAGCCCTCTGCTCTTATGTGGCTTTAGACTCATAGCTGTGATGTGTGTCAGGGATATCAATGTTCAATCAATATTTATCTTTAACAGATGCGCTGCTAGTGGCGCTACATTGTATTGATTCGGTATTCTGCATTATGACCGAGACATCTTCGGGTACATTTTATTTACACACCGAGTGGTTTTGGGGTTCAGATGACCTAATTAGTCTTTTAACAGATGTGAAACCACTTAAGAACATTATTGACTTAAAGCAGCAAACTGATTCCTCTTGAACATACCTTTTGAGTAAATCATTAAAGAGGCAAATGACCAGGTATACATGTAAACCTTCAAGATGCTAGCATTAGTGCAATGCTGTGCCTCATGGACATTTTAAATGAGGTTTGTTTATCTCTCAGTGGCCCTTGAGACGTACTTTGCACATGTAAGGGTTCTATATTTGCACCAGAAAACGCCTTTGAAAGGCATTAAGGGATGTTTTGGGAAAGCTATTAAGTCAGACTCGTCCAAGTGGATTTTACCTTTAAAGGTAGAGTTATGGTATAAATTAGTAAACATTATTAACATAAAAATGTAAATAAAGGAATGACAGGAACTTTATGTATAATTTTAATAAAAAATGAATTTCAAGAAACACCATGGAGCATAGATTAACTGAAAATCATTGGCTGTGTGACGAAAAGGTTTGCGGTGCGGTGATAAGTTTGTAATGATGTCTTTTGCTTAGGTTACAGACTCTTCTCAACTTTGTGATTGCTATAAACTTGTTTTATACACACTTTCACCTTTACTGGGTATGCTTAAGTGGCTCACAAATTATTTCTGTCCTTTTTAATACACTCTCTGAATATCTCCCTCTCTCTTCCCCTGCCTGACTTCTTCTTTTTGGTCTTGCTGCTGTTGCTGTGTTGGCTAACTGTAGAGGAATGGTTTAATCAAGGTGAGTCTTCCCGATTTCACCTCTCTCTCTCTCTTTCTTTCTCTCTCATACATACCTCCCTCCACTTTCATTAGACTAAATTTCTTATTATCACACTTTTCCACTGCTCTACCTTACTAATTTTAAAATACCAACATATGATTTAACTCAAAGCAAACTCAATGTGCATCTGTAGTGCCCCTCAGGTTGCAGAGATATCTGTGTTGTTGTTTGTTAATTAGGTCTTACTGCACATTGCATCAAAAGATCATCATTTTCTTTCTCACATGTGGGTCAATGCAGTACGACGTACTTTCTTAAAAAAAAAAATTGCATTTACCCTTCTATTGCCTGTAGGGTTCAATGACAATGATATATATATATATATAAATAGATAAATAGATAAATATGATAATAATATATTGTTTATAGATTATTAGAAGTTAGGTTATTTATTGTTAATTGTAGTTAAAATAAGTCATATGCATAAATATGATAATTTATCAATTTACAAGTTATTTGTTAAATTTAATTTTATATTGATTATATTAAATAACAAAATAATGAGTGTTGTAACTTTGTGTAAGTTTAGCCAAATGATAGTACTTCTTCTGGTAAAAAAATTAATATTAGATACACCTTGTTTTAACTTTGCTAGCTAATTTAATTTACTATTTATGAGATTTTACTCTTTGCAAAGGTATACTACAAGATAAGCTTGGGCCACAACAGTACAATTTGTATGTATTGCCAGTAAAAGCGTAGAATACCATATTTCCATTGTAAACTTTTAAAAGTTTTGTTCTTAAGAATGAGTTACTTTGGAACTTTTACATTCCTTGGTCAACATTCACTGTCATTGTATGGAAAAGCATGAAATGGTTTTAAACTTAAATATTTTAAATTCTTTTGTTTTGACATGAAATAAATAAATTTGGTATTGAACGACATGTGAGGGGTAATTGATAACCTTTCTCAATCTTTTTATGTGGTTGCTCTACCTAATTAACATTTACATATGTTTACTGTAACAGTGGACAAGTAGTCCTGCACTTCACTCTATTATAGACAACCTGGCCCCTATTACAGGGCTTTGCATAATTAATTGGGGTTCCCCCTCTTGGGAGGCAGTGTCAGAAGGATAAAGTTTCTAGCTGCATATCCATGGAGCATAGCTTGAGTCATGTGTAACATTTCTCTGCCCCTGTGTGTGTGTGTTTGAGACTGGATTTAACATTTTCATACCCATATAGTGATTTCTCTCATTGGGTGACACTTACAAGTGCTTCCCCTCTCATACTCTCTCACTCTCGTCTTTCTCTTCTTCACTCAGGGAGGAAAAACGGAGAACATGACAAAAACTATGACACATTGGACCTACCCAAGCGCACAGAACCAACTAAAGGTATGTCTTCCTTTGACATCTCCGAATTATTACATCTTTAAGCTGTCACTCTTTTGAAAAGGGAACAGGAAATGGCCATGACTCTTTGGTTTCTCTTTGAGAGAGAGAAATCTAGTCCTAAAAGCAAAGCTCAGGGGGAGTCAATTCAAGCAATGTACAGTCTGAAATAAGCCTATATTACTCCAAATGTTTTTCTTGCTGTTATTGTAGAGGACTACTGAGAGTTTTGTTGCAAATAATGATGAGATGTAAAAGCTCAATACATTAAAGATTTCAGTAAGATAGATTTCGAGCGTTTGTGCAAAGAACTATTTTGGTTTAACAATATTGACTTTTGTCAGGTAGATTGAGAGTGATTTACTATGAGAGACAGGTTAGGTTATGCTTGACAAAGCTTCACTATATTGTAGCTCATATGAGGGCTTAAACCATCTGTGTAGGGGTCCTATAAGAGGGACATTACCCTTCATCTAGTGAAAAAAATAAATCATAAGACATTTGGGCAAACAGCAGAGTCATCAGAGAGCTCATGAATACCCCTTTCCTCTTTCCTGATCTAGGATGATTTCACCTCAAGAGCTGCACTTAGTGGGGCAGTAAAAAGGTTTTATTGAACCTCATTTTTTTACATTACTGTAGCTGAGTGGTAAAGAGAAGAAAAAAGCTGAAATATACAATTACCTGATGTTTTACTGATTTTTTTGTGTTTTTGTGAAAAAGGAGATTTGCTTGTAAGGACATTTCATTAAAGAGAAGAAATGTTGTTTACTAAAATTTCCTTTATAAAATCAAAAAGTTTTGTACATCACCAGGTTGTAAAAATAGAAGATTGAATGCATTTTTGCTAAAACAATATGAACTTCAAAAGTGTTATTTGTACAAAGCAGTTTTGTGGTGTAGAGAAGGGAACTCCAATGCCCCATTGTATTCAAAAAATATTTAAAGATCCCCCTCCCACTCACAAAACCGTAACATTCCTTAATACTTATAAAATATTTAAGAGTTTAACATTTACCAATTACTAAAATACAAATGAAATCGAGATTAAAGAAATCATTTTTAAAATAGTGAACATCTTTGCCACTTGGAAATCAGATTGGCCCCCCTTTTGAGAACCACTTGTTTAAGAAGTAGTGGGAAAGATGTGAAGAGCATATGAAACTAAAACAATGATTGTTTTTTTTTTGGTACATTCTGATCATGTCTATTATGCACTTTATTACATGTCCCCATACACAAGTCTATGTCGGGGTATAGAATAATACATATGGTGATAAGGTTACAAATAGCAACCAACAGCTCAGTCCACTACTCGCAATTTTGCTGCTTTGCAGACTGAGATGACATATTTATGAAATGCAATCTTTAGAGCAGGATGTCCGATTAGAGCTACTATAGAAATATTGCAGCAAATTTCATGTAAGAGTACCCCTTCTGTATGCAGATAGAAATAGCTCATTATGTAAGGTCTATATACACCTCTGAAGACGCAACAGCCCACACTTAGTTTTTGAACCAAGCAATAGATCTCATGTTAAGTTGACACCATCAGCCATCGTGTTATTTCTTTCTGTTATGTAAACAAATACCAACAAATTTCCTAAATTAGGACATGCAAATGTATAGAGCTTGAGAGGTTCAGCATAACAGGAATGACCTTTTCACTTTTTGTAAAAATGTGCTGGGTGTTGCAGAACTAAGGCATTGTGTATATGCGTGTACTACACAATTTCCTTAGTCTTTGGGAAGTCCATACATGCATAAAACCAAAGATGCTAATGTGTTTGCATGTCTTGCAGAAAAACACAAAAGTCAAAACACAAAAGGTCTTAATCTTTTCAACATCTTACTAAGTTGATAATGTTGTTGATACTGGCAGGATGTTTACAATTTACACAATCATTCACTCTTTCATAAAGGTATTATGGCAAATTCTCAAAGTCAATATCATTTCTCTTTGTAATTAGTCACATTAGGTTAAATGAGGATTTAAAGGAGGATGTTGTTGAACTAGATTATATTTAATTGCAGTGGTTTATCAAAATAAGCTGTTTAACCCTATATCGCCTAAGTCAAGCATGCAAAAGAGCTTAAAAATGATTAGTCACGTATTTGCTCATAATTAAAGGAAGTGTTTGATGGATCGCAAAAGAAAATACCTACACTTTTTATCTACCTCAATTATTTTGACTCATTGAGATGATCATCGGGGTTTCTTTCCGGAATGTTGAGTGATGTTTTTAAAGGCATTTTTATACAATGTCCACAAGCTGATATGCACTCTGTGTGACCATCTGTAAAAGATTAATCTGACAGAGTTATAATTACACAAGCCATTAATACACAAGCGTGCTGTTGCACTGAATATCAACATTGCCGTGATTTGACCATATGCACGAACAGACCAAATGTGAGTGTGATATCACTCTGGGTTCAACAAAATTCTTAGTTTCAGGCCTTGAATCTAACTTGTGAATAGCCGTACTTTGTTTACAGCCTCCCTTGTGTAGTGTTAGTATGTCTTAAGACATGCATAATATTTGTCTACATTTGTCTAAAATGTTTATCGTTCTGTTACAAAAACGGTATTGGGGAAGGTATTGCATGGTGTAAGCAAAGTTCGTTCACCAAAGTCATGCTTCTGCAGGCCGTCTGCGGTGCCTCTTGGTAGGTATTTAAGACTCATCGCCTTTAATGTTGGATATTTCTGAAGTCGCTGTCCAAAATTACAATTAAATAGCATATTTTGGATCATTTATTAAAGATTAATTCTATTGGACCTGTACTGGACTTTTTAACTGGAATGTGGGGATTTCTTCGCTGGAGCATTATATTGCACGTTGTGTTTGCGACATTCTTTGAAATGTCAGAACTGCATCTTCTTAATATATAATATTGCTGATATAAAAAGGTAAATTGCTGTTCAAAGTAGGTTAGTTGTGTTTTTTCATAAAACAATTTACACAAAACATTCTATCTGATTAACTTAAATATTTATATTAGGATACACCAAAAATTAAGGTATATGTTACAAATATATATTTGTTAAAAAATGTACATAAACCGAAAGAATATTTATAATTTTAGAGAAATTAACTGTTGGATTTTTAATAACGTTCATTTTCCACTAAAAAATCTATTTCATGTTTTTAAAAGATTATATTTATTTATTAAATCGATTATTTTAAAATATTTATTAAGCCACATAATTTCTTTACAATATGTGGTAACAGTTTAAGTCAATAAGGCGCTCATGTCTATTGCATAACTGTGAATAAAGCGTGGCTTTTGGGCGTTTTCTAGGCATAATGCAAATCATTGGAACTGCAATGAAACATCAATTTTCCCATCAGATTAAAGGACCATAAATATCCATTTTATAACACTATGTACAGAACAGGGATCTAAAACAGATTTATATATTGGACATCTCATAAACATGTAAAAAATAAAAAAAATTAATCATATCCTTGGCCAGAAATGTAAGAGCACACAGGCTTCAAGGGTTCAAATGTGTCCATGAGGAGACTATTAGGGTTAAGAAGAGCTATGTGATCAGAAACAGTAAACAGTAAAGCTGATCTGATCAGATGGGATTGACAAACTAGCAAGAGGATTAATTTCTAATGAAAAAAACAGGGGCAACTGAGGGTACTGTTGATTGGGAGTTCATCCATTTTGAGTGATTTTCCAATGATCTGTAACCTCACGGTCCAGAAGAAGCCATAACGGATATGTTTGGAGCATTGAGCATCTTTATTGAACTTTCTGCCTCCAGCATATGGTATCTCAGAAAGGTTGTGTTTGAAAACTGCCAGTCATAAACTATTTAAAGGCTTCTCACGGCGCCATACACATCCATAAAAAAGAAATGTGTGAGATGTAATTAGGGAAGATTTTGTAAGATATTGAGAGAGAGAAGAAGGAGACGATCAATGACATTTAAACCTTTTATCCGTCTCAATCATTCTGAAACTATAAAGTATATCTACAAACTATAAACAACTATAAAGCAACCATGGATCATTTTTAATGGTCACACAGCAACAAATTATACTTCTATATTCACACACAGTTAGGTTATGATGATAACATTATCTAACAAAATATATAAATATGATATATTTAAAAATATATATAAAAGCTTTTTGAGTTGCTGTTATACGAGATTTAGCTTGACAGGCATATTTTTATCAAAGTTTTTATTAGTTTGTCCTGGTTTTTTTTTTCAGGTGTTATAGTCACCATCTTTGACATTTCCTTAAATCATAGTTGCCATGGTTACCATTGTCATTTACAGCTATTTTGAGATTTGGGAAGAGAATTGGGCTTTGGTTTACTATTCATACAGATATTATTCGTACCTCTCCTAAAGGCTATCGTATGAATAGGATAATGTCATGCCGTGAATGCAGCTAACGGAAACTGTTGTCTCTTGTGAAAATGGAGACATTTTAATTTAATCACATGTCATTTTTCCACCGACTTTGTGATGAGAAGCACTAAAAAAGGATGCAGCCAGTGACATTAGATGGGGTGAGAAATGATAAATCGCCTCAATTGCATTTTGTTGTTGTGTTGTTTTATTTTTCTGCATCTTTTCTAAAGCCTCAAGAACTAAGTATGGCTGCATACTGTACATATAAACCAAACATATGTTGATGTATAATCCTTAAATGCGATGAAATCCGCTGAGGAAATTGTTTATCTGATAATGTCATTTGATACATTGAGTGCTTGAACTTGTTATAGTACATATTTATGTTTTCTCCTAATCTGTACTGTATATCCCTTTTCTTTTATTATAAAGATGGATTATTTTCCACTTTAAATCTTCATCACAAAGCACATAGCTTGCACGCACATTGGTCGCTATCTCCCAAGGTTACATCATTCAAATTCACACCCGCAATACACTCTTCCCCAAAAGTGATCTGCGTACCTTTCATTACATTGCAACATATCGCATTTAATTTGCATTTGTTGCCCGCTGACAACGATATACATACTGTCCAAACAAGGTTGAACGATCAAAATGAGATGGCTCACTCATGAACACAGTCTTCCCATGGTGCCTGACGGCTTTGTTTGTGAACCCTCTATATAAATTAAAAAGCTTCTTAACAACAGGAACAGCATTCCTAATTGGTATGTTTTACAGCAGTCCGCACTTGAGAGATCCATTTGTGCTGTCTGATTGAGTCCTCCATTAGTAGCGTAATGGAAACTGGGGAGATGAAGTCCTTAGCTGTAAAACTGAAGATCACAGCTTTTGTTTTTCTCATACGTTTTGTTAATGAACTCAAATTCTTTGGTGTCGCCGCTGTTTATCAGAGCTCTACATTTCACATTTACACTATCCTGCCTCATCCGGCCCCACTCTATGTCAACACTGTCTGCCTCCCACATACTGTGAGACGCCTCCGTGATTTTAAAATGGCACACTTTCTCTTCACTATTCTAAATCTTATCTAAACATTTATATATGCATTTGCATTGCATTGCTAAAATACAATTTAGTAGATGATAAAGCCCAGCTGTGGAGAAAATCAAGTTTCAATGTTGTATGAATGTTTATGTGATTTTTTTATTATGCTTCAAGACAAAACATTTGAAAGTGCATTGTTTTAAACCATTGCTGAGTAGTTTACCAAGACGTAAAATATGTCTTCCCTGGTTAATGATCTCATAAACCTGTTACCTGTAATATAATTTTAAGTAATGAAATTGTATATATTTTTTATGTACACCGATATTTTTTATCAATTTTATTATAAGTATTCGAGTTAATCAGTTTTATTTATGCAATGAATTTAAACAGTATATTTACGTAATTTAGAGATTCATTCATTTTTATTTCATGTAAAATCCCAGTACGGTTTTTTTTATGTAAACAGCTAATTTGTTTGCATTATATCTACCAGACAGACTTTTACTAAAACAAGCTGTGAATTTCAAGTGCAGTTTAGATTTATTGAGTTTTATGTTATTTGGGAGTCAAACCTCTATGCACTAAAACAAGAGCCACATCCCACACCAGTCATGGGTGGAGTCATGTCGCTTTTATCATCTCTCTCTTCACCCATGAGGAATGTAACACCCAGACATTCACACAAACAGCACTCTGTCATTTTTTCCCCATCCACTCTTCACAAAATCTCTGCATTAACGCTTATTTTAGAAATCACACTGTCTTGCGAGTGAAATCAGAGTAAAACACACATCGCCTGAAGATGACTGCAGCCTCTCATCATTGCAGACATGTTTGAGACACACACAGGGATATGGCTTACATTAGTACTCATTAGGTGGTCTCGATAAGCCTTAACAGCAGCCCAGATCCTCTGAAGGACATAAACAAGCTGGCATGTACACATTCCCCCTTCTAGGTCTGTGTTTGAGAAGATTACTAATTTGAGACATTTCTGGGTGTGGGCCAGGGAAGGTAATACCACCCATGGAGGTGCCAGTCTGTGAAAGAAAATTGCCAATGCCATCCTCTGGCCTGCCAATCATTATCACACTCACTGCTGACAGTATTGATTCTTTTGTATAACAGCAAGCAGCACAGATTATGATAAACAACAGAACTTTTATGTGGCATGATGCTGGAAGCCATTAAAGGAAACCCCGAGACAGTAGAAATGTAGGGGTTGGATTCTTAACACTGTGAAGCCCTTTAAAATTGTTATTTATATTTTCTTGCATTTAAGAATTATTAAATTGATGCAGTTTAAAACAAACCATCAACATCTGATATTTTAGTATATTTAGTAAGCCAGAACAAGCAGTTATTTACAAAAAAATGAGATTAAAATATTTTAAAAGTCTAGTTATCTAATTTTATTTAATTAATAATTCAAATTTAATCCATAACATTTTTTACATTTATAATATGTTTGTGTTTTATGTTTCCTATGTACAGGTAAAATTTTACATTTGTATAACATATTTTAAATAATTTATTGATAAATGTTTGTTTTTATTATAAAAGTAAATATTTCTTCAACTTTTCAGTAACCCATGGCTGGGTATTTTGGGTGTACATTAATACGTATACCTAGCTGAAGGCCTGTTTATGTGATTTACTGTCTTCCACACAAAATCATTTAACATAATATGAAGAACATATGTGAAAATAAAATCTTGATAAATTTCATATTGAATGAGTAAGGCCATTTCAAATGCTGGAATCAAACTTTGATCCTCATTATCTCAGAATTTGACTGTCTGTCTTAAACCTGGTTTTCACAGGCAGGGTCACATATACACTATGCTATTTACATGCTTCTTGCAAGTCATAATATCACCTAAAATGCCACATACGTATATGCTCCCTGTAAAATCAGGAAACTGTCAGACAATTGGATCATATTCATTGTCCGTGTGACTTAACAAGGACTAGTCCTTGGTGACAAAGGAAAGAAACAGGACCGATATAACACTGGATTCAAAGCAGCGCTCACAAGGCACTATCAGGTTCAGGTGTGCCCCATCACCCTCATTACATTCTACCAGCAGTGTTTCATTGTCACACTCAATCAAGACCCTGCACCTGATCCAGCAATAGTATAATCCCGGATGAGTTCAAACAACATCCTTCCATCCGGATCTGATAGAAGCGCTTGCATATAGTATGTGATGCCAAAAGGCTTCAAGAAACTTAATGATGGATGTAATAGGTGATGCGCAACATTACGCATTTGTTATTGTTTGTGAAAATATGTCTGGCAGACGATATCTAATAGGTGTGTGATGGGTTGCAAATATAACAGAATGTGATCTCGAGGCATATTTGGGTTAAGTGGATTTAAATAGAATATTCTGTGTGTACATTACTTTGAAAATTGTCAACTTCTCAGCATTTCTATTTACATTTACATTTAGGCATTTAGCAGACGCTTTTATCCAAAGCGAATTACAAATAGTCGAGGAGACAATGAAGCGGTAAATCGCCGATACAACAATAGGTGTACAAGTGCTACAACAATGCTACCAAGGTAGAGTGAGTAGGTTAGAAAAGAAGGCACTCCTAGTGAGTTAGGTGTAGCCGGAAAAGTCACCACAACTTTTCACCACAAAAAATGTTTAAGTGAGTTATTTATAACAGTTATAGTAGTGTATCATTAAAAAACTTTACATTTCTAAACATTAATTTTAGATTTGATGTTTTCACAAGATGTGTAACTATGGTCAGTGCACCACACAGAGATATGGTGCCATTATTTATTTCATATATTTTAACATGATAAAAAGAGAGAAAAATCTAAAACAGACTAAATCCACAAGATTTTTATTAATATCTTCAAGATGCTTCAAGACACCTACCAGCAAAGCCCCAATACTTTGTGAAGTCTCTTTACAACACTTAAAAATAAAATTCTCACAGGTTTATCACAAATAATGGCTAAATAAATAGGTAGAAATATCAACTTAGATCTAATGGCACACTACTGCAAATTATGTAAATACTGACTCAAACTACTGAACCAAAGACAATACTGGCGTGTAAACTGTTTATATATAACATAGAGTATAAGAATGAGCCATTCATTTACACATGAGCTGGAAGTTTGGTTATGTTTGCTTTATTTAATCTATCATTTTAAAAGCTTATTAGTAGTATTGATGTTTATTACTATTGCCATTGAGTTATTTTACACCAGTGTCTGGCTGAACAGAAGACTAGCTATGCATTCATTCATCTGTATTATCATCCCGTGCACGTTCGTGATACAGCAACCTATTTCTCAGCAGCCTAATGGCTTATGCAATAATTACAGGGCTGAATTAAACTACCGGGAGGGAATAGAGTAAGATTTACCCTCCCATCGAGGCCTTTGTGTGCTGCTTTTCAGCTAGAAGAGGATGTTTCTGTTTTTCAAAGCGATGCTTCACATACACACATACTTGAATGCAATTAGTCACAAATTACCCGGCAAGCCGTCATCAACATCTACACAAAGAGCTGCCAGAGTTTATTGTTTCCTGTTTCGCCAACACGTCTCTTTATAGAATGACTTTTTAAAGCGAAAACTGTCATTTGCAGCCGTGAGAGCGGTTGACGTGTCTGAAACGACCATACTTTATTCTTTAGGTTATAATTTGCGGAGCAGTTTTTTGTGCAGATGAAGAATGGGGCGTCGTAGGCTGGCAGATAGGAGATTAAGTGCCAGAGAGGAAGATATGGAGCAGGTGAGAGAGGGAAACCGAGAGCGTGTGATTATTTATCACATGCTAGGGCATGAGACAGGAGAAAGGTGGGTTGTGAAGAATGGGGTATGACATCAAGCCTGCAAAGGGACATCTTTTTCCAGGCAGAGCAGATCAGACGTATCGTGTGCTGCCGGCGTCCAGACAATGACTCAAACAAGCCTAACAAAGTTGCCATGTGGCTGGAGAAGAAAAGTGCATCAGCCTGAAAAATAATAGTGGAAGAGAATAGAAACAGAGGGAAGTTGGGGGTGGACAGGTTTGAGATATTTTGAAATTTTGTAGCATCTTCTAACTGACATTGATTTTACTTTGTTTTAATCATCAATTTTCAATCAAAAGTTTTGAAATAATTTAAATGTACTATTTAAATGTTGTGTATGTATTTAAGTGTGATTAACCCAAATGTTTCTATTAGAATTCACCAAAAATATTAGGTCTATAATACAAAGATATATTTGTTAAATAAATGCCTATATTTTCATTACATAAACATGAACGTTATTTTTGTTATTATTATTAATTTTACAGACATATTTGTTGGTTTTTATTCAATTCATTAAACATTGTTAACTGATAAAATCTTTTAAAAAATTTTTATATTTAATATTTAATCTAAATATATTATTTTGTAAAATTAACTAGGCCATATTCATTGTTATTACAGGGTTAACAAAATATTAAACCAGGTCAAGTTTTGCCTCCATTACTGAATCATTGACCAACCAATAGTAGTGCCTGGGGGGTCATTGGATTAAAATAATAAAAGCTCTTTAGAAATAATAGAAATCAACAAAAATTCTATGTTCAAACATTGTGGTTGCTTTTTGTCCCATTTCACTCAAACTCGAATGTGAGATGACTGTCAAACCAGAAAGAAGATTTAAAAACAACATATCTCAGAATAATAATTCGTATCATTTTTTTCTAGATACAACATCATTAGGTAACCCACCTTCATTCTATTTCATCATAGTCAGATTTTTCCACCTGCCACTCTCGGGGTCAATTAGTAGATCTTCGTTTGTATCCATTTGAATGATAAGTGTTATTATCATATAGCAAGATCATGACACTTGTGCGGTGACAATGCAGTGCACCGCTCTCATGTTAAGTGTCTTCGCTGAGTTTTCTGCATGTTGTGTTGCCTCTATTCTTAACGCATCCCACAAGCCGCCACTTCTGTCTGTGTGAAAGTGAATCAAGCCAGAGCTCAAGGTGAAACACATTAGCTTTTTGTTTCAATAGTAGAAAGCCAATATTTAGTGCATAATACAAACACCTCATTTAATATTTTATATGTGCATCAGACTTGTCCAGACAGAAAATTCTGTTCAGACTCTCTGACTTTTGAGTTATTTGGAGTGCTCTATATACCCTGTTTAAAAAAGGTACACAATTGTTTTCTGTCGCTGGGGTTGTACCCTAAAGTTCTCACTTGTACCTTTAAAGGTATATGAAACATAATTTTATGTTGTATCGTTTTGAGTACATTATTGTACCTTAAGGACTGTTTGTGTACCCTTAAAGGGACATTTACAGGTTTTGTACCCCTAATATTTAATGGGTGCACATTAGGTTATTAATTTGGTTTTTAATTACAGACAGATGAATAGATGAATAAAATGAAGTTATTTCGTGAAAAGAAAAATGTTTTTGTGTATGTGTGAGCACTTCCTTTCACAAGTGAAGTCCATGGTCATTTGATAGTGTTTTTATAACCACTTTGTCATGGTTCTTTATTAAATGACCACAGATGAATATAAGATTAAAGATATATTTTATGTTAGTTCAGCTGGCCCTTTTTCCACTAATTCTGGTTCTGGTTTCCAAGACATGCCAATATCTGCTGCACCACCATCTCCGGTTATAAATATGGATATCTACCATCACATTCCTAAGCTCTCTCCGCAATGCGTTCCTTTTACAATTATTTAATAGGTAGCTGCACAAAAAGTTTAGATTACAGCTGTTAAGAACTTATTCTTGGAAAATTTAATTGTTTATAGAAACACCTTGCCGTAGAGATGATAACCTGTAAAAAATAATGATCAGTGCATAATTCCTGTGCATTGTTGAGTAAGCCTGCTCTGGTAACGTTTCAACAGCTTAAACATAGAAAAGTAAATAAATGTGGGGGCCTGACAATAAAAGGTTAAAATGGTGGAAGAATAGAAAAGAAGATCTGTTTTAGAAATGGAAGGTTTGAAGATTGACATCTGCATTATATGGACCGCTGGGAACAAGTGAACAAGTAAAAAGCAAAAAGGCCTCCTCGGGTGAGCAGTGACAAGCTAGTTTCAGCAACCCAGTGGCGCTTTGGGATGTCACAGTGGGATTTGGCCAGCCAGAGCACAAGGCAGATGCCACTTCCAGAAATGAATTGAAGCATTCTAAGAGCCGGCCAGAGGCTTTCACTCTATAAAGAGGCATTTCTAGAAGAAATCAAAAAGTTGACAGGCTTGTCGTTTCTTTCCAATAGTCTGCAGAGGGTCTCAAAATGAGAAGGAAAAGAAAGGTGCTTTGTCTGTTCTGGTCCCCAAAGAATACACCACTTCCTGTCTCCATGGGCGGCTCTCATGAGCGCAGATGCTGGGATGATGCGTTCAAGCCGTGACTACCTTTAGTCATTTGATGCAGTCAAAGGCACCTTACAACAATTTAAGGGACTTCCTGCATTTTTTGCCAGCACATAAAAAGAAATTGTGAAGTTTATTTCAAAAGTATGCTCATTCAGGCCGGCTTGAGGTTGAATTGGCATGGCTCATTTTCCCTCAGGGTAGATGCAAAACAATCCATTCTTTCTCATGTCCTGTTTTCACATATTATGATAGACAGGTTTATCTTTGTATTGGTTCATATCGCTTTGTGTCACTCACTCTAACTTTACTTTCCAGTGACCTACTTTTAAGAAAGTATAACTACAAAGCTGAAATAAAACTCAATGTTTTCACATTCTCTTCCTTCCTCTGAAATTCTTAACAACGTTCATACATTTGGGTTCCACGGATGGCATGGATCAGTCCTTCGGTACACTTTGTATACTTTGGTTGGTGGGTGCGTATGCTTTTCCAGTATTTCTTCTTAGTTTGTTCTTAAAAGTCGAAAAGTAGACTTTAAATCCCAACAAATTGATGATATTTGCAGAGCAGGGTGTATTTCCCCCGCTGTTCTGGTGATACTCTGAAGGAGGAACGTTTTTGGAAACAAATCCCGAATCGCAGCTTAAAATTTGCTGTTTCAGAACTTCAGCTCTGCCAGGGACAAATCCGGCCTCCAAGAACTGAGGAAAGACGATGAGTCGCAGACTTCTCGATTTCAAAGGCATGTCATGTACGTGATGGGAAAGTTGCAGAGTCTTACATGAGAGTGTCAGTCTTACAAGGAGAAATCTTTATTTACAGTGATGTACCTGTCAGCAGGGCCCAACAAGACAAAAGGTTTGCTGTGTATTAAGTTTATTGAGTTAAAGCAAGCTGTCAATTCTCAAAATGTGAAGCATGTTGGAAAAATAGATATTAGGTAAAGTTTATCATTATGACTGTAAGGATTTATGACTTCTAACAATGAGTTTTAATTGAGCAGGATAAAAGCCAATTGCTTGAACATGCACGTGTAAAAGAATGAATCCATACATGTCACTTCTAAAGCATTGTGGTGGCGAAAGAGTAAAATTAGTTTTTAACTGTAACTGAGGTTTCGAGTCTGTGCAAACTGAAAATGCAAGGACAATTTCTTGCAAAAATACGGAATTCAGACAGGAATAAAAACGTAAGCATTTCTAAGACAAGCCCGGCACTCCTTCCCTTGTAAATTATAAGTGTTAGATGCACATTTAACAAGCACAATTGACCATACCTGTTTAGAGAGAGGGAGAGCAACAAAAGAACAAAAATTTCAAGCATCATGATGCATGCAGCATTTAGAGAATTCCAGTCCAAAGTTTATTCACAAATTATTTCTTGTATACTTTATATTTCAATTCATTAAACAACATGCATCTTTAAATAAATTGAGGTTAATCTTAATCGGCCTGCAGCTCAGGAGGTTATCAATGTCTTAATGACAAGATTTTTTAATCACATTAAAGCAATACTATCTCAGGAATACAACTGTATACAAACTGACATTGTATTGCAGCTTTTCTGAAAGGATGGTTTGTGGAGTTCCTCAAAGTTGTCTTGGTCTTGGTGAAACAGAAGGTTTGTGTAACTGAAGAACACTGCAAACTTAGGCATCAAAGAGAGCCAAAAATATTGTACAATTATTTATAATTTAGTTTTTTCAGTCCTCTATACTATAACTATACATTACGTGATTAAATATTTTATTAGTTTCATTAGAACTCATTTTTAGTCTTATTATTGTTGTTTTGCATCTTTTATCCTGTCTATATAATAGTCAGTTTTAGTTTCTGACTCAACAAGGGAACAAGTAGCAAAGTGATTTTTGATGATAGACGCCATCTCGCTTTATCATGAACTTTGGGATTTGTGACTTCACAGATTCTAACACACACAAAAGAAATGTAAAATGAGGAGAAGGATCCAAAGGTCTCTTTAATGAACATGAAAGCTGAGATGAGCCGCCTTTATTTGGTTCATAAACAACTTTTGTACAACTTGAACAACTTTTTATTGAATTTGTTTATGAGAAATAATAAAAAGTTTGTTGTAATATTCACTTAACTTGCTGTAGGAAAACACCTATTGCAGGCTTATTGTCACAGTTTATATATATTTTTATTTATTCATGACATATGATCCATTTACTTTTAGGAATTAAAGGAAAAAAGATGTGTGAACCAGATTCCGTTTCTGAAAACTAATAACTGGATGTCAGCAGACAGACACGATTGCTGACATCACCCGCCAGAATGCATCGAACAGACAATCAGCCTCCTTTGATATGCTTGTTTGTTTTCGTTAGATCAATCGATGAATTTCTCAGCTCCATAGCAGATCTAATTCAGTCTTCAAATCCGAGCGTGTGAAAAATCATACAGGAGCAGACGTCCACACAGCTTCCCAAAAACTGCACAAACAAATCCCAAGAACAGCATGCAGTGATCCGTACGTCAGCAATTCTGCCGGCTCATTTACCATCTCCAAAGATAATTATTCACTCTCTACAACCTCTCCGAACATCTCCAACTTGGTATTTTCAGAATGCCTTTACATTTTGTGCTGGAGGTTCTGACCTTAAATCAGCAGATAGGAGCTACTGTACATCTTAAAGATTACAGACTTCAAGTCATGTTTTCTTGTGTTCTTGCTGATTTCATTGGTTTGTGATTGGGACGCTGCTATCAGGCAGAAAAAAGTCAGTCAGAGTATTGACTTTTTTGTGACACTTTGTCTATTGAACTGCTCACTGTATCTGAGAAAGTGGAGTGCCTTTGATTTTCTGTCTCTTTTTCTCTGTCCTGGTAATCGTGTATTTGTCCTTTCCTGTTATTTAGTCCACTTTCCTTTTTTGCCTAGTAAAACCATTATTATGTGAGGAAATATAATCAGTATTTTCATCAATATCTTACCATTGTAATACCTTGTTATGTGAATGTATTGTAATGTTTTGGTTGATGTGTGTCCAGGTTTTGAATTACTCTATCAGCCGGAGGTGGTTCGTTTGTACTTGTCCCTGCTTACAGAAAGTCAGAACTATAACACTCTTGAAGCAGCGGCCGGGGCTCTGCAGAATCTCAGCGCTGGACAGTGGACAGTAAGTCTCTTTTACCATATAGACTACTTTTGAATGAACCAGCGCTGGCCCAGAAACTCCTTCGGTTTTTTAACACTATAGAAATATAATGAATAAAATACAACCAACAGGACTGAATCAAAAAAATCTTAAATAAATATCTTTGTTTCAATTATATGATAAAAATATAGCCAGACGTGGGTATGGACTATTTTAACGTCTTGCAAAGGTGGATCACTAGAAGAGTTTTGGAAATGTATCAGTGGGACCTAAACCTTCTAAGCTGCGATCTGTAACTTATAAATATTTCATGGCTTCTGACTGTTTTATGGTTCCAAAAATTCACTGTTCTTCTGCTGATCCAGAACATTGTTAAAAATATGTCTTTTGTACAATACAATCAAAAATCAATTCTTCGATAAAAAGGAAAAACTTAAAAATGATTTAGCCTTAGTGGTGCCATGAATGTGAGACTTTTTTGCTATTTGAATACTTTTTATGATCTAATAGTTTTTAAAGTATCATGTACAATAGATAGTTGGGCTTGTTTCATTAAGAGGAAACCCAGTGTCCAACCCAGTTTTGACATGGCGACAACACTCTCACTGACTTCCACTGAAACATTTCTCAAAATTTCTTAAAATATTACTTTAATTGACATAAGGGTAAATAAATGATGACAGACTTTAAATTTTCCTGTGAATTGTTCCTTTAAAAGCCGCATAATCGCATTATGTGACATAACAAAGTGCTATCCAAGATGCAAGATTCTCATTGTCCCACTGGAGTGTATTATACAAATCCATTCTATTCCCTTTATAAAGCCTTATGACTTTAAACTGTAATTCATATGGGGTTTGTGTCTTGCAATGCACTTCCCAGCCAAAACATCCCATTTCCTCTGAGAACAATTATAACATTCTTCAGCACAGTGGCAGGTGGGGCTTTTAAAGCTTCTCGTGGCAGAAGTCAAGAAGAAGCGCTCCTAATAAACACATTTCTCTATACCTATTACAAAAGCAAATCCCATTAAACTGTTTCCGCCCCACTTTGCTTCCTGCCCCGTATCTCCTGGAGTGGCTTATGACCTCAAGAGCAGTCATGCATGAGCACACAGCTTCTCTGAGCGCTTAAACCACCTAAGACCAGCCTCATCTCTATGCTTGGCCACACACACGCTGTCCCAACCGTATTGCAATTCTCAGCCGTTAGGACACGGACATTTCACTGCTGTAGTCTGTAAGAGGATGGTAAAGGGTTTCTTTAATTATTTTTACCCCTACTTTTTGCAGATGTTTTTGGGCCTCTTGTAGTAAGAAGTAACTGTTTCAAAGCCTGCTAGCTCCTCTTAGTGGTTATAAGTCTGTATTGATTGAATTTCAAAATGTGTTTGGGTCTTATAAAGCCTATATGCACTTGAACATTCCTCCCTATTTGAGTTCATCTACTTCATGAATAACAAAACCTTTAATGAATGTCTCTTTGGTGTATTGTGTTTTTTCATTGGTTTCATGCTTCATGTTAATTAATTTCCACAGTGGTCAAACTATATCCGGGCAACGGTGCGTAAGGAGAAAGGTCTGCCCATCCTCGTGGAGCTCCTGCGTTCTGACTCTGATAAGGTGGTGCGAGCTGTGGCAATCGCACTGAGGAATCTGTCCATTGACCGTCGCAACAAAGACCTAATAGGCAAGTGCCCTTGAGTTTTTTTCTAAAAAGAAAATTATTTATAAAATGCTTAAAAAATAAATAATTTAGCATATATCTTGCCAGTTAAAAGTTTTTTGGCCACTTACTCACTTGTGCATTCGTAATTTTACATCTTTAAATAGTAAAAAACTTTTGAAATAAAACAAAGCTCTCTACTGAAATTATCTTTTAACAAAAAGTAATTAAGCAAAAACATAATTATAAATAATCATAAATTAATAATAAAACATGTGTTATGTGTTGCTTTATTATTCAGTCATACATTTCAATAATGTAATGTTTTGAAAAGTTGTCTTAAGTAATATTAATAATATTAAAACAAACTGCAGTTTAATTGACACAATGTGATGCACAATAAAAATATGATTATCCGTTTGGCAAATTTGCTCTTCACTTTTTCATATAATCAATTGACTAATTGCTATTAAAAATGTGTCACCTTCTTTCTTTTAAGCAACACAAAATGAGAAATTAAAAATTTCTGAATCAATGTGATTGCTTTGATCCTTATGCATTTGAGCTATAAACATTTTAAAAGACTTCTTTATGTGTTCCTTAGAAAGATAAGGTCATACAGATTTGTATGAGGATTCGAGGATTAAATTGGTTGATGTAAAATTAGTTTTTCAGGAAAAAACTATTCCTTTTACATTTTTTTCTAACCCAAAAGATGTCTGATGTTAAGGTTAGAATTACATAAGCTAATATAAAAAAATTATAAAGTTTATGAACATCCAAATGTAGAAAGAGAACAAATGCAGTGTCTTTGACTGTTTTGCTCTTCTTTAAGACTGTATATGTCAATTTTTGTTTAATATCCTTCGCAGGGAGTTATGCCATGAGGGACTTGGTTAGCAACCTGCCCAGTGGCCAACAGCGGCCAGCCAAGAACCTAGAGGAAGATACGGTCGTAGCCATCCTCAACACCATCCATGAAATCATCACAGACAGCTCTGAGAATGCTCGCTCTCTCATTACTGCTCAAGCTATTGACAAACTAGTGGCGATCAACAGGACCAGGTCAGAAAAAACAGCATCTTGTAATCATATATTCTATCAGATTAAATGTGTATATCATTCTCATTTTTAGATGCCTATTTCGTTAAGGCTTGTTAAGTACGGAAGCACAGAGCAACAGGTTTTTTATCTGTGGTTTGGTTCCTCCTCTACCAGAAAAAGACTTTTAACACAGTACTCTTTGAAGTGACTTATTTTTATCAACACATGTCATCATTAATATATGCATGTGAAAAACTGAATATTAAATAATTTGATATTGATATCAAAAGCAGCAAATGTGTCTGGGGAGAAGTCATATGTTAAACGAACCCGTTCACACACAACCTCATTTAAAACTTAACATCGTGTATACCGCTTTTGCCTGGGTACGAGTTAGTGCAAAACTAAATATTGAAAGTGAAAGATTAACTTTTTAAATAGTACATGCCTGAATGGAGCGGGGCTTCACAGCTCGCGTGTCTGCCCGACTCCGGAGACCTGGCTTTGAAGTTTTTGACTTCTGGTTATTAAATGAAGATCACAGAGAAAGCTAATGAAGCCAAAAGAGAGAAATCTAAAGCCACAGGGGTTAGAGATAGGATATGTGTGTCTTTAGGGGAAGATGAATTTAAGAGTTATTCCATTGAGCTCTGGATTCTTTTTTTCTTCCGTGTTTATGCGCTGCAGCCAGTCGGCACGGGAGACCAAAGCTGCCTCCCATGTGCTCCAGACGGTTTGGAGCTATAAGGACCTAAGAAATGGCCTGACCAAGGATGGCTGGAATAAAACACATTTCCAGGTAAACCAAAAGCGTAGACAAATGCACATTCGGATATACAAAAAATAATATAGAATTTACATTCTTAAAAATTAAGGTACTTAGAGGGATAGTTTTGTCAAAAATATAAACTCTGTCATCAGTTACGCTCCTCTAAGTTGTTTAAAATCTGTATACATTTCTTTGTTCTGATGAACACAGAGAATGGTATTTGGAAGAATGCTTATAACTTAACTGTTCTTGGACCCCCATTGACTACGATAGCAAGTTTTTGTTTTGTTGAACACAAAATTAGATATTTTAAAGGATGTAGAACAACAAAAAGTTCTGGGGTCATTTTTATATTTTCCTACTCATCTCTTTCTGACAATTTTACGATCTGAAGAGCCTTTGTGAAACATGAACTTTCTTTAGATAAAGGATATTTAAGGAATAAACTAGACATAAATATAAAATTATAAAATGACTTAAATATTTAATAAAGAAATGCCTTTTAATATGTTGTTAATTTCAGCCCACAGCATCCGGCACACCCAAAGGGTCCAAAAGCTGCAAGCCAGGCTACGATGACACAACACTGCCATTGATGGAAAAGAACCAAGGTTAGCTTAAGAACTCAAACTGAGAGAAATACAGCTGCTCAGGGAATCTCTGGAGGTTCAACATATCTTGTAAACTCGACCATTTTCTGTGTTAAACGCATGGCAAAATGCTTGATCTCTCACCTCTGTTGCTTAGCTGGTGTGTGCAGCTGCTCCCATCTCCAGTGCTTTTATCGGCCATTTGAGCTGTTCATATGTTACAGAATGATTTATGAGGATCAGACAGTAGATTAATGGGCCTCGTAAAGCAGCTCATTATTCATTCACTCTCAAGTCAAATGATGGTAAATTACTGCAGTGTTGCCATAAAGAGTCCCATCCGTCCACCCGAGCACAACACATCTCATTGAGAGAGGAGTTAGCATGACAGCTTTGGCTTTTTTGCTTTACTGGTTTTATTATTGCAGTTTGTACGGATGCCCATGAAGATGATACATTCAATCACATCCATCACTTCCACCTCATTCCCTGCTTGTTCTAATGTGGAGAAAGAAAAACTTCTTAAAAGGGATAGCAGTTTAAGTTGATAGGGATTGTTCAGCTTTAAAATAAAAATGCTAAACCTCTTGACCTTTAAATCTGTATGACATTATCTCTTCTGCATACCACAATAGTATATATTTATTTTATAAATTGCTAAATATATACTTTAAAAATTGCTAAAATATTAAATTGGTACAATTTAACCATTGGTGCACTGGGTGTCAATGGGGACCAATGATATTTGGTTACTGAAATTCTTGAAAATATCTCCTTGTGTTTTGCAGAACAAAAAAATATACAGGTTCAAAAGGCAAGATGAGTAAAAAATGAAATAAATTGTACTTTAGGTGAACTATTCCCTTATCTTGTGTTGAAAGTTCAGTGCCATGAAAAAATCCATCCTATAAAATGTTTGCAGGCAGCAGAGGATGTGGCAGTGGTGATATGATACCTATGGATGAATTTGGTCCAGGTAAGTCTATGTTTGAATCATCGAAGCTAATAAAACAAACAATTTCCAAATCCCCGCAATGTCTCCCAAACATCAGTATTGTTAGGACGATGTTGTTAAAGGATCAAGAGTAATTGACTTCTGTGTATGAATTATTTTCCGTTTCTTGGATATTTTCATTCCAAAGCTGTCTGCAAAACCCCTCTTTTAATAAGATGTCTGCAGTGTAACATGCTTGTTGTGCTTTGGGCCAATGAAAATTTAAACAAGAGCAACAGCACCTCTTCATTATAAAGTAGTCTCTCTGATCTTCACCACACTGCATCCTCTCTGTGCCTGACTGACAATAATTGGACTGAGGCTGAAGACGAGGTGCTGCTCGAGTGGGTTGAAGGAAGTGTCGAACCGTCAGCCCGCACGTACACAAGCTGAATTGTAAAGATATGATGTAAGGATGCAACATGTTCAAGCCGCCTGCAGCCGAGGGATGAAGGATCTGATGCTGCTTGTTTAAAGAAGCCGTGCTGAGAGTCTTGACACATTGACCGTGATAACTTCTGAAAGCTTCTCTTGTTTTTTTCTCTCTCATTAGATGGCTATTCAACGATCGACCAGAGAGACGGTAACTTAAAGTATAAAGGCAGCGATGGTTCGTCTGACCTGCAGGAACGTGAACCACTGAAGGTCAGAGCACAATCGATCATAGGATTCATAAAATTTTTTAGAGACGCAAAATGACAATTTTAAACAATGGATTACTAGATGACAGTGGATGCTAGAAACATTAGCTTTACATTAGCTTTACTTTAACACAAACTTTAGGAAGCTTCTTATCTAGACAGCTAATCATCACTAGTTTATGAATTTTTTGTTTATAAAAAAAAGAAGAACAATTTGTCACATAAAATGTGTTGTATTTCAATAAAAGAAGTACATAAAGAGATGTGTTATTAAGACAATACTTATATGAATTTATTATAAAATAGAAAAATCTAGAAATCTAGATCTTTCAAATAAAATCTTGAGAAGCAAGTTTATGCAAAAATGCTGACATTAGATTATCTGTTTAAGTACAACAGTGGGTTAAAGGGATGCTTACCTAAAAATAAAAATCTGTCCTAAATTAGTTTTTTTTAAACCTGTATACATTTCTTTGTTTGGTTGAACACAAAGGATATTTTGAAGAATTTTGGAAAACAAGTAGTTTGGGTCCTCCTTTGACCACTATTTTAATATTCTTTTCTTCAGTAGTTAACATGTCTCTGACCTCTCAGTTGCTAACTTTCTTCAAAATATATTTTTTGTCAAAACAGAATTAACTTAAGGCTGAGTTATTCATGACAGATCTTTATTTTTGGTGATCTATCCCTTGTCGTACTTAAACAGATAATTTAATGTTAACTTTATGATTTTGTCGACATCAATTTATTGATGATTAAGATGCTGTGTGTCCTCTCCCCCACTTTGAAACGACTGGCTTCTGAGAGATGACTCGCATATCAAGTGCCTCGTCTGGAAGAGTGCATCAGTTGATTGAGTTATCTTCTTCTCTGTTGACTTTATATGGAGTTATCTCATTTTATGAGCGTTATCAGAGCCCATTGTGAGAAAGATTCACTTCCCCACGCATCTGTATTAAAAAGAAGCGTGAACACACTGAATTATGGATGTCTACATTTTCACATCCGTTTTGAGAAAGGGCTTTGTATTTCAAATGCTGCCTGCCAAATTTCAGTTCAAAAGGTCAAAAACACAGTCATATCAAATATAAATTTTTGACACCATGACTGTCATTTTAACTTACTGCACAGTTACAGCTCTGTTACATTGTTTTAAGAAGGATTTGCAAAGCTTTGGATCCTTGCTTGTACACTTGAATATACAGTAACCCGACTAAAGTTTCTTGTTTTCAGAATGGTTCTTTCTGCATTTAACAGTTTAGTTTTGCATGTGTTTACCTAAATGACATTTTCACTTCTTTGATTTCTCTCTGTTTAATTTTCCCCCGAGCTTCCTCATCGCGAGGACTAACTCTAGCTTTTTTCTGTGTGTTTGAACTGATTTGCTGATTTTGAAACCCTCTCCCACCGCTGCAGAATGACACAAATAGGAAACACTATATTAGGAGCAACAGGCCGACTGTCAGTCTGGTGGATGCTTGTGATGTTAAACCTCAGCCTGTTGACTCCTGGGTCTAAATGCATGCATGGTAGGTTCTGTGCGTTTCACTTGAATGTTTTATTTTGGTGGTTTTGTGTTTGCTTGTCCTGTTTATAACGTAACACCCACCCTACATTATTGCATTGTATTAGCCACTAATCTGAGAAGTGCATGTTTAAATCACAAAGAAGTTAGCATGTAATTTTCTCTAGTATGATGCTAGTTTATATTTAAGGGTGAGATTATTTTAGTGCATGCAGAAGCTCAAAAACAAACTAAATAGATGACTAATAAATGAAAATGTCATCATTATCTGTTGACCCTCACATCTTTAAACTCCCAACTGCTTTTTATGCAAAAGTTAATCTAGCTATAGTCGTTTATTAGATTTCATTTTTCTATTAGGCTAAAATTTCATTTTTTACTTATTCATAATCAAACCGCTACAGTGCATGTGCCATGTTTCATGTATTTGTATTACTGTGTGTAATTGTTAACACTCTTCACCCTGTGGTAAGATTATATGAATAATTGATACTCACTTCTCTGGGTTGGCATCATATGCTCATTATCCTCACATCCTTCATCTTATGTCTTATCAGGGCATTAATGTGTAACATTAGATTAGATTTACACATCTTTAAATGAGAATGAAAATTGTGTCATTAGTTACACACACCCTCTTTTCATTTAAAACCCGTCTTAGCTCTGCAGAATGCAAAATAAATATTTTAAAGAATGTTTGGAACTGGCACCCATCCCTTGCTGTGGTTACAGGTCCATAAAGTAAAATTTCTTCACAATATCTCCTTTTGTGTTTTGCAAAATAAAGCCATACAGGTTTAAAAAAAAAAAAAAGAGAAGAGGGTGAATAAATTATATTTTCGGTAAACTATAATTTTAAAGTCTTAATTAGTTTTGCTTTTATGAGATTGTATATATTAGATATGATTGTAACTGTATGTATCTTCAAGGTCTGGTATGTTATGAATATGTCTTATTGAAATACTGGAAAAATGGTTTGTTGGAATTACTTAATTTTATTATTTAAACAAAATTTCAATTAATTAAATTAGGTGATAACAACAACTCATTTTATCAGAGTACTTTTGATTTGTTTTAAATATCTTTTCATAGCTATATCCTTTCAACCTCATATAAATCCTTTCTCATCCCCATTTGTGACCATAACAGAAATAAGTGTCGTTCAATAAAATTTTTCTTAAGAAGTCTGTGATGATGTTATCTGATGTCTCTGACTTTCCACTTCAGGCTTAGTTTGCAACAGCGCTACATCTCTACCACACAAGGATTTCACGAGTCCACACTGCCATTAACCACAGAACTCACCGTGATGTGGACTGAAGACTTTTGCCTAAAGAAGTGAGAGAAAGGAGATTTCATTCAACAGCCAATATTTCGAGGTTTCTTAACATGGGAAAAGAAAAAAACGATTTGAAAAGAAACAATTACCACTTCTCATATGTACATTCCCACTGGATAAAGTGAACCCAGAACAGAGGATCTGCTGGAATGATGGATTGGAGTGTACAGGAAGTGCTATCATGGATGTGGATGTGTATTGGAAGGAATCAGAAAAGAGGATGTAAAAAACATATTTTTATGTCAAAACAAAAATATATATAATTTTGTTTGTTATTTTTGTTGTATGTATTTGCCTGATTACTGTTTTGTTTGTGAATTTTGGTTTCACCCCTGAAGTGCAGTGAGGTTTTTCTTTTGGTGGAGTTTTAAAGAAGGTTTGGGTTTTTGAAGTGGTGGGCTCTTGTAAGCCATGGAGGACGCTTTAGATATGAGTAAACCGAAGGTATTTTGTTATTTACAATGGTGTGGGAGCACATTAGATGTCTGGGGTTCTATATTGAAATGCACGCTTTTGCGATTTCTATGTGCTGGCTTTATAAAGCAACTTTAAAGACATAATATCACTGTGTTCATTTCTTTTTGCCGAGAACTGTACTTCATGAGCGGGGTTTACCCTGCACACTGACAATAGGAGGGGAGCTGCTATGCTTTGACTCAGATTTGGTCTGCTGATCCTGTATTCCCCTTGAAGTGGTGAGCTGCAGAGGCATTCTGGGTAACACTGGTGCTTATCGGCTCTTGGTATACATTGGTTTGGTTTATTTAAGGGAGTGATGATAAAAAATTTTTTATATGTAGATGTGGAAACGAGGGATGGGAGGAGGAGTCACTTGCTCCTGTTGACATCAAAAGTAGGTTTTTAAAGCATTTTATATTTTTGTTGTTTTGTATATTAGGTTTTAAAGATTAAAATAGAGGGTAAGCAGTTCATAACTTTCTTGATAGAATCCATAACAGTATCTTCAGAGCACATTGTGTATTTCATAAAGCATGGCCATATTTGTATAAAAATAATAATAATAACAATAGTAATATAATAAAAAGATAATCACTTTAGTTAAATGTGTATCGACGGTTGTAGTGTCATTGTCATTGTCTATTTATGTTTCTTATTTTCTGTTATAATCTAAGCATCCTCAGTGTTCGTTTTCAATTGGAAGACATGATCAAATGAATCTTGAATCTGGTCGGTTGCCAGATTGGGCATGTTCATCAGGAAAACAAAGACAAGAAGTGGAATCAGGGATAGACACTTCATTTCACCTTAAGTGTGAGAAGTTATGCAAGAAAAAGTACATAAGAAATATCTCAAGAAAATAAAACAAGCATGACACTTGTTGTTGTTATATTTCGGTATAGTTTTGATCTTTGTTACATCATTACTTTATGGATACTATACCGACTGAATTTTCAGGACATTAGCAGCAAGCAGCATGTGTCTCTGATCCCATCATATTCTGTAAATGTGACTATATAACTCAATAGCAAAGTTTTTACCATAGTGTTACTAGAGACTTCTAACAACAAAATAACTGTGTGTAACATTTATAAGGTGACGGATGAAAATGTTGTGTCGCAAAAGCTTTGTGTAGAGTCATTGGTCATTTTGACAGTCCGTTCCTTACTGCCTTTTTGCAGAATACAACCAAAGGATTTTGGTATTGTGTAGAACAAGAGGTTCCCAGAGTGTGCATTTGCATCAGATTGTATATTTATAGAAAAACAAATGTTGAATCAAGAGAAACCAATCTGTAGATATCACTAATTCAAACATTCAATACGTGAACAACTTTAGTAGCAGATGTGTTTGTTACTCTCATGTGCCTTAACCTTTTCCATGTTAGATGAACATGATAAGTGTGTTTTATATGTTTTATTGGTTCCTAACTCTTCTCTCTTTCTCTCTTTTCCCTCTTCACACACACACACACACACACACACACACACACACACACACACACACACACACAGACACACACACACACACACACACACACACACACACACACACACACACACACACACAACAACAAACACACACAACAACAAACACACACAACAACAAACACACACACAAATATTTCCCCTCTGTCCCTCCTCTTTAACTCACTCTGTGTTCTCAATGTAGTCTAGACTGGTGGTGAGTTTTGCCATGTATTACATTGTATAATAAACTTTTAAAAGATAGAGAACAGTAAGAGGGTTTGATTATATAGTTGATAACGTTTTCTTGGCGCTCAAGAAGAATGCCACAGTGACCGAATGTATTGTTAATTTTACTAATACAAAGAAGAGAGAATTGCTCTTGTTAAAGAATAATACCGGTTTGTAGAGTATCACTTTGGTGTGTTTTCAATAAATCATGCCTGAAAAGAGTGTGTCTTGTGTGCTAAATATGCTTCGCCTAGATTTAATAATAATAACTTATAATAAATTAAAAAATAATGATCAAACTATTATTGCCATTACATACATGAATGCCTTTAAATCTGCAAAGAATGCAATATTAGTTTTATTATTAACCTTTCCATCTGTGTGAAAACACTCTGACTCTTTAAGGATCACCTCCCAGTGATTTTATCTTATTGGTAATATGGTCTGGTCTGTTGTTATTGGTCAAATCAACATCATGTAAATCCAGTAAGTTCTGTAACAGGGATCTGACAATAAGTCACTGAACTAACTGGATTCCTCCAACCTGACATTTGCTGTAATCAAAGACAATAACTCGCTTTATTGTTAACTTTGGGATTTGTAACTTCACAGATTGTTTACATATAGTAAAACACATTTATGAAATGTAAAGCAAGGTTTCGAATCGGAGGCTCTCTTTAATGTACACAGTATAAACAAACATGCAATGTTTTTTTTCCTCCATACAATAATTCTGTCCATTTATTAAAGTCAGATTATACATGAATATCATCTTCTATTAAATGACATCATCCAGCGTGTGTGCAGCTCCTGCAATGGCCTGTGTGACGATAGACAAGTGTTTATGAGCCTGTTCCCAATCTGCTTTCTCTCCCGTTCTCTCTGCATTCTCCACTGCATCTGCCAGCCCAGGGAAGGTGGGCACCCTCGATGACCTCGAGGCCCATATGACGTGCCTGTGTGTTAGAAGAGTGTTAGAAGTCCTTTTTCGTATTACATCGAACAGCTGTGAGAACAGCACGAGGGCGGACAGGTTGACTGCTTACTAAGACTATTACTGTTCATAAGGAACCTGTCATTAGTACCAGCATGTTTTGATAATGATGCTCTGTACCTGAAAGCGTATTTTTCTGGGAACGCTAACGGGTCAAGGAAAGCCCTCTCCAACAACATGAGCTGATCATTAATTCTGCGTGCCTTTAGGGGCCTGTTGTTGAGAGAAATGAGAACATTGTGTTTATGCCATTTTGTTGCCTGAAGGCGTTGGCAGATGTCATAAACTGCGAATGCCACTTACGTTTCTTTCGCAAGATCTGAATCCCTGATAATAGCATCCAGTTTTGTGGCCGCGGTGCGGAATTGCTGCACAGCATTCTTCAAGGATTCTGGGTTTTGAGAAAAGTAGTTATTCTCATTTTCACACTACAATACATCATTACATTTGTTTTTAATATTTGCACAATTTTCTATTGTGCTATGCATATGCACATATACTGATAAAATGTGCACCTTGGATTAAGGTTGTGCTGGGGTCAACTCTCTTAGATCAAGGTCTTGTCTTTACCTCAGACTAAGAGGTCAATGGATGTTATTTCAAAACCGGTCAAGACTACTGTCAGGATGGTTCTAAATTGTCAAATTGATTATTTTTGTTTCTGTCTTAAATTTTTTTTGTTAAATTCTTGAATACCTGCAGGTGGTTGATAAAAGATGGAACAGAAAACATTGTACACATACATTTCTGCACAATAAGTCCCCCAATATACTAATATTATTATTTTATTATTCCTTTATAGGATTTTGTGCTGGTATCATTCTTGACTTGTCTTTGGCCTTTGTCTTATCTTGCTCTTGCTCAGGTAGTCTCGACACCAACAGTACCTTGGATGCAAGTGTTTGCCTCATGCAAAGTAATATAAATGTTGTTAGCTCACCCATTGAGATTTTATTATTCACGAATTTGGCCTCAAAGGCTTTCACAGCTTCATCTAGATACTGTTCCAGACTTTCCGCATAGTCGCTGCAGTTTAAAGGCAACAGAAGACTGTCAGCCAATCGCACCAGCACATTCCCTGCCGTCCTGGCAACCGCCTGATGACTTGTGAAGCCTGCACAATGGAAAATCATTTAAATTTAATATCGAGAAGATGAGAACAATTATGGAAAGTTTGCCGTAAACACACTTTCATATTGAAAGAGGTATTATACTAGTTCAGCACTAGAATAAAACAAAGCCGAGTTTAATGAAATATTTTTTCTTTGATATATTCAGGTTACCTGGATCAATGTATTTAGATGAATAATCAAAGGTATCATAAGCTGTGTGATAGGCAGGGTAGATGCGCGCTTTTGTTTTGCTCTGAAATATATTGCATAACTTTAGAAATAATTCTTCTGGTTGTGTTTATAGAGAGTAAATGAGGAACATACCCGGTCGTAGTAATAGGAAATGTCCATTGATGGTATTCCTAGGTAGTGGAAAAACGGAGCGTAGTCACTTCCTGCTCCCGTCAAGAACCCCACACTGCAGATACAAAAGACATCTATAAGATTGGGAATGTTATTATAAACCTACCTAAGAATAACTGGACTCACTTTGGTATGAGCCCGTGACTTGGGCTGGTCCTGTTGTAATATTTGATCCAGTTCTCATAGACCGTGGCTGTGGTTCCAGGTGCATGTACCTAAAAGTGTATGACTCATCTAAGCTTTAAAAAAACATGTTGGTCATCATTTAGGAAGTAAACCAAACCTGTTTGGATGCTGTAAACATCACACCCTGTGTTGATGGGGATCCAGAGGCCCTCAGAGTGGCATTAGCTGTGATGGATAGAGAACACACAACATTTCAACTGGATGGAGTCTCCATGGTGGGAAGTTGCAGAAGTAAATATCAAATAGTACCGAAAACAGATATATCCACGTTGATGTAGGCCACAGAGCGTTCGATCAGTTTACTGTAGTATTCCTGAGGGTGTAGAATATTGATTGATTTAAATGATCTCTCAGAAAACACTGGCGCTGGTGATTTATCAAACACCCAAAGTGTGATAATCTTTATCAAGACACCTCTGTGTATTCTGCTGATCCAATAAGGCCAAACTCTTCGGCTCCCCAGCTGCCAAAGATGATTGACCGCCGAGGTCTCCATATCCCTTTCAGATAGAGAATGGCTTTACAATAATATTTGATTTCATCTATCATTAGTCTTGATCTTTAGCTTTTATACTGATGCATTTTGTCTGCTAAAAGGATTCAGACAACTTTTAATTTGAATATACACTTAAAAAATTGTACTGTGATTTTTTGTGAAAAAGCTTTGAAACTAATAAAATGTACTGTTTACTATTCTGTGAACATTAAGTAAAACAATAGAGTAAATGTAACTATCTCAAATATTTTATCAGAATTTACCAAAAATATTATATATATATTGCAAATATATATTTGTTAAATAAATATTTTTACATTAAATATCCATCATTTAATTTCTCTCAAATTAGAAATATTTTTTGCCAATTCCTTTAATATTTTCCTCTGAAAAATAAATACAACTGTTTATTTTTCAGATCTTTTCTATGCCACAAAATTATTTTTACGTTATTCTGTTAATAAGCATTTATGTCCTTTTCTTATCTAAATAATAATAGATATAGACTTAACGGAGACTGAATTTCAATTTAAGGATCCAGCTATGGACAGATTGAAACTATATTTCAATCTCTATGAAATTTAAATCAATTTTGAAAGCTATTACATTAATAAAAGATGGAAAATCTTCTGGAACTCCATATCCACTTTTTTTCTAATGTCATGAGACCTTACCTTCCTTCAACATTTTTCCCAGGACTCTGGTGATCTCTAGCATCACTGCTGTGCCACTGCTGGGGTCAATGGCTCCATGCACCCAGCTGTCCCTGTGGTTCCCATAAATCACATACCTGTCTAAAAATCACACATAAACTTGTCATTGAGACGGTACCCTTCCAAAAAGTTCCACTCTTTGCACTTATAGCTTGCATATTGGTAATATATTTGGTCCCTTTTAAACGATGCCATCCCTGACAGTGCATAAATTGACATTTAGAAATCCACATTGTTGATTATGAAAAAAAACACCTGGCTCCACACTGCCTCGAATGATTCCCATAACATTCGCTGATGGTTTTATCTCCTCTCTGTTGTAAATGTCCAACTGCACTTCACTGACAAACAAGAAAAATCTTTAAATTCCAAAACAAAATCTTTTTTGATGTTCAAGATGTTGACTTTCCTACCTGCTGTTGAAGTGAGATGTGGATTTAAAACCTGGTCCACCAAACTTGTATGTGCAGTTGAATCCACCTTGCCATTCGGCTGGAGCATCTGTCCCATCGAGCTCACTGGCACAAAAATGTAAGTAATAAATAAAAGCACATTAATATTATAAAAAATAAAGAGTTGAGCCCAAAAAAACTCCACCCACCAGATTAATGCATAGGCATCCTCAAACCCAATTGGCTGTGTTGGAATTGGTGGGATGCCTCTAATATTTTCCTTTGGAATTCTGTAGGTGTCCTCTACAAAAATATGAAATAATTTCTATATGTATCTCATGTATCTTGTTATGACTTAAAATATCTCTTGTTACCCTTTGCAGCTAGGTAAGGTGTCAACAAGTCCCCAAAGTCTATGTTGTAGGAGCCTCGCTCTACACCGGAAGGGGAGAGATACCAGGAGTGTGGGTATGTTTCACTTTCATCTGAGATGCCATCATTAATGTCAGTGGGATCTGTATAGACCAGCACCCCGACCACTCCAAACTTTGCTGCATTAATGGCCTGTTTTATTGATGATGGTAAAATGTTATTGTGTGCCACATTATATTTTTTCATTAGTATTTCTAAAAATATCGGTTCTTACTTTCCCAGATCTTCCTTCTCCTCCATATCTGGTGATGGCGATGGTCCCTCTTAGATCCACGGTTGTGTTTAACCGTTCGTAGTCACTCATTTTACCTTGGTTTGCATACACAAGCTTTCCCTGCGTATAAAACATTTACCAGTCTGAACCATATCAACATATACAGTGAATTGCAGCTATCACAGATTACTTTCTTTCAGATATATCTTCAATATGTCTCATTATCTTATCTGCGTTTGATAAACCAAGTGAATTTAACACATGATATAACCCCAATTTCTTTTGTTTAACAAGTCAACAGCAGGGCATCACTGGGAGAAGAAATAACAAGCTATCAGAAACCTTTTATTATAGTGTCATGTGGTGTGATAGCCACAAAGGTTATGAAACATAGTCTGTTTCAAGTTCAATTAAAGTCAAAAAGTCAAAAGACTTTTATAGTCACAGAGTGTGTAAAGACGCTGTCTTTATCTCTTGTTGTTTCAAATGTGTCATGTCATAATGACATCATCAGAATAAACACTTAAAAAACTCTTACATTAAAAAAATAAATAAGATTTATGTTATAAAGAACAATAGAATAAAAGAATATATGATATATTATATAGCTATATCATTACATTTTAATCTAAATGTTCATGAGGTATGAAGTGTATGAAGTGGTGCACCTTGGCATGCCCTGCTGGAGAATATGCCGCGTACGGCTGTACCACCTCTGGATCGTTCTGCTCCGGGTAGTATGCTTTCTCTTTCTCTCTCACCGTGAACAAGACCTTATCACTGGGATCAACTAATGCAAAAAAATCACACCAAAAAATCTCTGATTCTTCTCTTATACATACAAAAAATTTTTTTGTCATATGGCAAATGTAAAGTTAAAACAAAAATGAACTTCTGTCAACATTTACTCACCTTCTTATCATTTTAAACGTTTATTACTCTGATCTGTGCAACACGAAATAAGATATTTTGAAGAATGTTGGTAACCAAACCCCAGTGGGGCCCATTGACTAGCCATACTGATCAAGAGGGTGGCTAAATGATGACAGAATTTAAATTTTTAAGACAGTGTGTTGAAAAAAATCTGTATTAGACAGCAAGAGGAGTCCAGTGCTGTACTGACAACAGGTTATTATTAAATGCATACATAGCATGCATCTTACCAACAGAGACTTTGTTTGGGTTAGTTTTGTTTGGGAATGACAGATACACATTGTAGTCCTCCCTCCATGCACTGTCCAAGCCTGTTTTTGGGTCCTGCCATCTCTTCAACATGAACTCCACTGTTGCTTCATCTCCAGGGGTTGTGGCCATGTGGGGAACCTTTGTCAGTTCCCTTTTGATAAAAGAGTCAGAAGTGAAGCATATAAACTATTTACACTTTCAATCGGTTAGTACTCCTTATTTTGTACCGGATCAAAATCTACAAACAATTCAATTGATCATTCCTGGCTCATGTACTCATCAGTATAAGTTACCTGAGGTTATTTTCAATTTCAATGTTGTTCAGTTCCTCAAGGAATCTTGTGATCATTTTTTCGTCCACATCATGGGATGCATCTTGGACCCAGTCCGGTACAGATGTGCCCTTTTCAATGCCGAAGTGACCAAGCAGAATGCCTACCGTTAACGCCACTGCTCCTGTAAGGAGTCCCAACAAAAGCTCCTTAAGCATATTGTAAGTATCTCAGAGATCCGAATGAGACCGTGGGCTACTGAAGGTGACAGTCAGCTCTATCTTCTTCTATGGACAGTAGAGAAAATCTTGTAGCCGTAGTGTCAAGATTTTGTGATAAAGATTTTAACTGGTTGTCTCAGATAAGAGTTACCCATCCAAACCATAAAGTTTATTCATTAATGATGTAGTTGACTGTCAATATTGGACTTTAACCTGTTGTAGGAACTAAGAGAGGTTATAAAATACATATATGATTTCTAGACATTAAAACGTCATACATCCATATCAACACATCATGTTTTTGAGGAACCCTTTATGACGCCCACACTGAGGCAAATTTAAAGCAAGAATGTAGATAGCATTTCCTGGGACCAATCAAAAATTAGAATCAAGATCTGTCAAACTAATTGATGTGTTGTCTCACCATGAAAGATTTTTTTACAAACATTAGATTTTGTTATACTCTAGCAGGCTTACAGTGGAGCTTTAGGGTGTTGGAACATATTTTAATGGCCAATATGCAAATCAGCTTTTACATATATTAACATTATACATATTAGTGATTCTAATTATAAGAATCCACAATGGCAGAATTTCGTTTTACGGCAATTCTAGAACAAACAATTATTAATGAAAAAGTATCATACGTACATTATAAGTACTTCGGACAGTTATACATGTTTAGTTCTAATGTTTAATGTGATGCAATCCTCCCATGAAGCCAAAGGCTAACAACAGTTTTTTTAAATATTCAACTTGCAGACGTCATGAAATCACAAGTTATTTATTGGCCAATTGCCCCAAAATCCCACCAACGCACCAATCAGCGAATGCAGAAGAGCAGGAGCATCAGTGTGCATCTTCCAGGAGAAGACTTTGTTGCCAGCACTGTATATTCGGGATATGTTAAAAACACATTTTCTGCCACTCTTATTAATCTTCAATACCTGTAGCGTAGAATTGGATTGTTCGTTTATCTGAAAATATTTCGTTTCCTTACATTAACAGAAGACAGAGACAGCTTTAAGACTGTTTTCCGATAAAGCCGCAGAAATATTCCACAATCCCAATATTTTGTATAAATACAGATTTTACGGAATAAAATGTTACAAAATATCTAAGCTTAGATATTGTAAATGATGTGTTGACCATTCACAAACTAATAAAATGAATGTGTAAATGTTTGAAAATGTAAATTCTGTCTTTACATTCTTATTCCACACCTGTATACATTGTTGGTGAAGACAAAGAAATATTTTGAGAAATGCTGGTCACCAAACAGTTACTGGGCCCTGTTAACTATCATAGTAGGCAAAATAAAAACAGTGGTCCGAATTACCCCAGAAATTGTCCTACATTCTTCAAAATCTCTCATTTGTGTTTAACAGAATGAAATATTCTTAAGTTTTTCTTAATTATTAAGATTAAGTTTTTAATCTTATGTGGCAGTCAATGAGGTCTGAAAACTGTTGGGTAACAAGCATTCTGAATATTTTTCCTTGTGTCTATCAGAATAAACAAAAGTATGATATAAGTGTAAATGCTTTTTATTTTTGGGTAAACTTAAGGGTTCATAATTGTTTAAGTTTGCATGATATAGGATGCTTAAAGTTTATTTGTGTGATTCTAAATGATTAAACATTGTTTTGTGCAATAAGTGAGTGAGAGTGGGGGATTCTGTGAAGGATCTGGCAACAACAGCTCGGTGTCTGCTTTCACAGTGTTGCTGTGTCATAGCTTCACATCTTTATTTATATTAAAATGTTGCTTTAAAACATGCATTCTTAATGCCCCACCTACATTCAAGCGCTTTTATTTTAAATAATTCCCATGATGCAAATGATGAAGAATTTCATTTTCACTTTCACATTCGGTAAAAGTGCTCGTTTGTCTGCCAATATACAGCTGGATCTGGGATCAGATTGAGGATTTGAACTGAAATTGTAAGTGTTTTATGATATACAAAAGTATTCTTTGTCTCTTACACAATGTGACACATGAATTGGTTTTGTTAATGTATTGCATGCCAAAGATCAATGTTGTTCATTGAAAATAAAAAATAAATACTAAACTATATTATATTGTGCATTGCATTCCTCCCCTAATATAAAATATCATAATATATAGAAGGATGTTATGTTTTCTTTTAAACCCAAGGTTCACTTCCTGCTCAGTGAGGACATGCAGTGTCATTGTATCCCATGTTTAAGTTTTGTTTCACATGTTGTCTTCTTCTCTCATTGCAAAGCTATCAAGCACACCACAATGATGCTTTTTCTTCTGCTTGTGAATCTCCTGACCCTTCCCACTCAATTATGGGCAACCATCGCCAAAGCAAACGAAGACACTTCATTTCCCACATCATCCAACGGAGAACCATTTCCCTGGAACCGAATGAGGCTGCCCGACACCGTTGTCCCCCTTCACTACAATCTTCTTATCCATCCCAACCTGACCAGTTTGGACTTTGCGGGATCCGTGCAGATCCAAATTGAAGTCCATCGAGACACCAAGGCCATCGTGTTGCATAGCAAGGATCTTCAGATCATAAATGCCAAGCTGCTGGATTCAGATAGGGGTCAAGGACAGGTCCTTAAAGTACTCGAGTACCCTTTCTACCAGCAGATCGCTCTTATATCTCATGATGTGCTGAAGAGCGGTAGTGTTCATGTAGTTCAGTTGATGTTTGCTGCGAACCTTTCGGAGAGCTTCCATGGATTCTACAAAAGCACATATCGCACAAGCGAAGGAGAAACTAGGTGAGAAATCCCATAATGTACAAGTCCGTCTCTTTATAAGAGTATGCGTTCCTGTGCACGTCTGGAATAAATCGTATTAATTCTTGTGATGTGTGAAATCTCAGGGTCTTGGCTTCCACACAGTTCGAGCCCACTAGTGCCCGAGCAGCCTTTCCCTGTTTTGATGAACCTGCATTCAAAGCGAACTTTTCCATGCGGATTCGCCGAGAAGCAAGGCACATTTCTCTCTCAAACATGCCTAAGGTCTGAGATGGCAGCTGAGATCTTGATTTAATAATAAAAATAAAATGCACAGTATTTGAAGTCTGATACCACTCTTTTCCAGGTGAGGACATTAGAGTTTTCACAAGGTCTGTTTGAGGATCATTTTGATGAGACTGTAAAGATGAGCACATACCTGCTGGCCTTCATCGTCTCTGACTTTCTCTCTATCAGCAAGACCAGTCAGCATGGTGTTGAGGTTAGAACGCAGTCTCTTTCAGCACATCTAAACTTATTCAATATAAATGTATTTTATTATTGATGTCAACAATGTTTTCATTGTGCTGTGAATTCAGATTTCAGTGTATGCCGTGCCAGAGAAGATCGACCAGGCAGATTTTGCATTGGATGCTGCAGTGAAGCTTCTTGACTTCTATGATGACTACTTTGATATTCCTTACCCTCTGCCCAAACAGGGTATAGAAGATACACCTATCAATTTCTCAATATCAAATTTTATAAAAGTGTCAATATTTTCATTACACATATTCAGCAGTTTTTAATCACCTTGAAAAGATAAATGTAAGTGTTCTACATCGTCTCTAAGTGTAACTGAACCATAAAGTCATGTTAAACCAAAATGGGTTATTCTCAAGAAACCACTGAAACATCATAACTGTAAAACACATGATGCGATCGCAGAAAACTGTTCAGAATGAACATCTCTACCATTTACAAAGCAACCTTTTAAATTTGGGAATTAATTATTCATGTACTATTGCTTTTTATGCTAAAATTCTCATTGCTGTGATATTTCCTTATATGTCTGACACGCAAACAAAGACATTTACTTTACATTGGATTGTTTTTTGAAGATCTGTACATTTTATACAAGTAAACTGTGTACCAAGCTTTGTACATAACTTTCCATAATCATTACCCTTTACAGGTAGTTTAAATGATGATGGTAAGGGAAAATGTGAAGGCCATTTTTAATTCTAATGGCATTAAAATGTCTGTTAACTTTTCAGATCAATCCTTTAATTTTTGTTTTTTAAGGTTTTTATTTTTAAAAAGGTCTTTTTTACATCATGGTTTTTTCATGTTCAAACTTCAAACCAAGATTTTGTTAGATTCACCCTTATAGCCGAACATGCTTTTTAAAGAAACATAAAACAACATTCAGGATAATGTGACTTTCCAATATTTAAAATATCTACTATTGTATTTGTTTCAATCTGTTTCATAGACCTTGCTGCTATCCCAGACTTCCAGTCTGGAGCGATGGAGAACTGGGGTCTGACAACATATCGTGAATCAGGTCTTCTGTTTGACCCACACAAGTCCTCTGCTTCAGACAAGCTGGGCATCACTATGATCATTGCACACGAACTGGCCCATCAGGTGATCCTATGACATCATTTATCTGCTAATGGGATTGTGGGATATATGCTACTGATGATTGATAATAGATTACCTGTAGTTTAAGGTTAGATTGTTCTGTTTTCTGTGTTGATTAGTGGTTTGGTAATCTGGTGACCATGCAGTGGTGGAATGATCTGTGGCTGAATGAAGGTTTTGCCAAGTTCATGGAATTTGTGTCTGTTAACATCACCAATCCTGAACTGCAAGTTGTAAGTTCTTATCTGATGTTAAGTTTGATGCTTGTGTCTAAAAGAAGCCGATGAAAGACTTTTGACAAATTTATGTCACAGGAAGATTATTTCATGGCTAAGTGTTTTGAAGCTATGGAGGTAGATGCTTTAAGTTCTTCTCATCCAGTATCCACGCCGGTCGAGAACCCAGCTCAGATACAGGAGATGTTTGATGATGTGTCCTATGATAAGGTGCCTCAAAAAGCTTTTTTAAGTGTTTCCAAATTCTGAAGGTTTTTCAATCATGAAACATTTTTTTGAAGACTATTAAAAGATGTGAGTGTCATTTTAGGGGGCTTGTATCCTAAACATGCTGAGAGAGTTTCTGACCCCAGAAGCCTTTAAATCAGGAATTGTTAGATACTTAAAACGATTCAGCTACAAAAACACAGTCAACAGTGACCTGTGGGAAAGTCTGACCAATGTGAGTAAAAATGACTAATTTTGTTATAAGGATTTGTGAAAAAAATCTGTTCTGTCTGTTAACAGTTTTCTGTCTCTTGTAGGTTTGCGAGTCTGATGGTCTGGATGAGACCAGACTGAAGGGTACCGAGTCCTGTCGACGCACCGGCTCAAACACAGGCGCATCTGTAAGTTGTTTTTTACATTGTACGTCTAATTTAGCTTATTTTAAATCATTACGAAGAAAATGTTTGATTAAAAAAGAACATTTGTTTTTGCTCTTTCTTTTAGAAATGGCAGTCTGAGGATGAGCTGGATGTTAAGGCTATGATGGAGACATGGACGTTGCAGGAAGGCTTTCCACTTATTACTGTGGATGTCAGAGGTCGTGAAGTCAGAGTTAGTCAGGAGCGTTACCTCAAGAGCGATGACCCTTCTCAAAGTTCAGGGTTAATATCAAATGTTTTTCAAAAGAATGAAGACTTTTTGCCTTTAAATTTTGTATTGTAATTTTGACTATATCTTTGGTTCTTGATGTTCTTTGAGCACAGCTTCCTGTGGCAAGTTCCATTGACTTACATTACCAGCAGCTCAACCACAGTGCAACGCTTTCTGCTTAAAACCAAGACAGGTATGCAGAACAGTGCATGGAATTTTCAAACTTGCAGTCTCATGGCATTAAAAACACATTTAAAAACACAAAAATGCATTAAATTTACAGGTATGCATTTAGCAGACACGTTTATCTGAAACTGCTTGCAATGCATTTAACATATATGACCCTGCCTGTGACAACCCAGTCATCAAAGTCCTTTTTTGTGGTTATCCATAAAATCCATATACACAATGAAATAAATATTCAGTGAGACCATAACCTTGATATATTTAATACTGACTGACTAAGACCATAGTAAAGATTAATTGATGAAATGCCTGTTTTCTTAGAATTAGGTCTGGTTTTCATAGGGAGGGATACAAATACATTCTTTTTTTCTATAGGTGTATTCCTAGATATTTAATCTATGACTGTGTTGCTAACCCAATGCTCAGTCAATTAAGCAACAGAAACTCTGAAACAAATGTTTTCTAATTTATTGTATCATAATTTGTCATTATACAGATGTGCTGTATTTGCCAGAGGAGGTGGACTGGATCAAGTTTAATGTTGACATGAGTGGATATTACATCGTACATTATGAGGGTTCCGGTTGGGATGACCTCATCAAACTACTCAGACACGATCACACAATGCTCACCAGCAATGATCGGGCCAGTCTCATCAACACTGCTTTTCAGCTGGTCAGGTACACATGTATGCTCCTATTGTTTAGTGTTCGAGAAATGTATCTAGATATGTGTGAAGTGGAAAATTAAATTGACCATATGTTAATGTAAGGAAAAAGAAAAGAAATAAATCTTCTACCATTGTGTTCTGGGCAGTATTGGAAAGCTCCCACTGGATAAGGCTTTGGATCTGACCTTATATCTAAGCAAGGAGACAGAGATCATGCCAGTTACCCAGGGCTTTAGTGAGCTTGTTCCTCTCTACAAACTGATGGAGAAAAGAGACATGGTGGAGCTGGATAACCAGATGAAGGTCAGCAATCTCATAGACTTATTTTGTACAGTAAAAATTCAAAATGCAAATAAAACAGGACACAAGTTCAGTCTGTACCACAGTCAAAACAAAATGTAACTGATCTTCTTATCTGTGCTCTAGGGATACATACTGAAGTTGTTCAGGAATCTTATAGATCAGCAGTCATGGACAGATGATGGCTCTGTGTCTCAGAGGATGTTGCGGAGCTATCTTCTCCTATTCGCCTGCGTGCGGGGTCATCCACCCTGTGTTCGCCACGCTACCCAGCTGTTTAACCAGTGGAAGGAGTCAAATGGAAATATGAGGTCAGAGAACATCCTAACAGATGCTTGTATCCATTGTTACTTTTTCTGTAATAAAACATTTCTAGGCTGATTTAAAACAGCAAACACCTACTGCCTTTTCGTTCTTTATTCGCAGTCTACCTAATGATGTCACTATGGCTGTTTTTTCGGTCGGTGCACGGACTGAAGAAGGGTGGGACTTCTTGTTTGAGAAATACAAGGAGTCTTTGTACACCTCTATAAAGAGCAGGATCAAAATGGCCCTCACGACCAGCCCTCTTGATCACAAGTTAAAATGGTAAGGAATTCGGCTTGTAAGTTATATTAGTAGTAAAACATGACTGGTATATTTCATCTTTTCATTTCTCCAGGATGATGGAACAAAGTCTGGTGGGAGAGCTGATAAAAACTCAAGATCTGCCATATGTTGTGACATCAGTTAGTAAAAATCCTAAAGCCTTCAAACACGCATGGGACTTTTTGCAAGCCAATTGGGACTCACTGATCAGAAAGTAAGACGCTTATTTCTTTACAAATACAGTATTGGTATGTGGTTGGCAGTTATTGTAAGTTCTCCATGTCCTTATGTTTCAGGTTTGACCTTGGATCACACACCATAGCACACATGGTAGTGGGCGTGACCAATCAGTATTCAACCAGAGAAATGCTAGCTGAGGTAAGTCTGTTGAATCAAACAGGTTCAGGAGCTGCCTTTAAAAAGAATGCTATTTAAAGCCAGTAACTTTTTTGTCTTTTACCATGTAATATTAGATTCGTGGTTTCTTTGGTGCTCTTGGAACTGAAACGGGAGCAGAATTGAGATGCATACAGCAGGCTGTCGAGAACATTGAAGAGAACATTCGCTGGATGGACAAGAACCTTCCAGTACTGCAAGCCTGGCTACACAGACACTTTGAACAGCACAAAAATGCAGAGCTTTGAAGTTTTTCACACAAGTTAGTCATAGCTGGGTCATAGGAGTGTACATTTCACAGTTTTTTGTCAGTTATGTTGTGTGTTATTGGTAGTTTGCTTGTGTGAAATTTAAAGAATTTTTATCTTTGAAATATTTTTGAATTATATCAAATATTTTTGTATTAGATATCGAAAATATTCTAAAAGGTAAAATTCATTCAATCCATTCAGAGCTAAATGTCGGTGCTACTGTTTTAATTTTCACAATTTCTGATAGTTTTATCTGGAAGATGTTTTTGACCTTAAAATAAAGCCTCTTAACTGAACTTAAGTATGATGAAAAACAAATTAACTAAACATTTTCACACATTCTGCAAAAATGAGCCATTCCATTTGTTATTTTTCTGTTTTTAATGAAAAACTTATTTGGTAGTCACCAAAAAATTGCATCAGTGTTTGCAAAGTATTTACAACTGATCTTAGTACAAAGTCATGTCATGCACGGTATCTGTATACAGACTATAACAACTATGTGGTTTTAGTTTAAATCTGGAAAACACAGCATGAAAATGTCTTTGAGGAAAATTAGTCCTTGGCCTTATGGTTTTGGTCAGACACTTTTTCCTCCATTCTTATAATACAGCTTTGGCACAAATATGTTTCAGCCAAACTGCCTTTTATTGCCAAACTGATTATAAATTAAATCAGTGCGTGATGACATCCTTGTTATTAGAATTTAGGTTTACCAATAAATCCCAAGATTCTGACCATCCACATCAGGGCATCCCACCAGTGTGCATGCATCCGGGACAACAGTGCAACGTGTCATGTATAAACAAATCACACTCCAAGCAGAAAACTTTCTTACATGCAAGACAAGTAAATATCTGCAGAGAAAAGAAAACAATTAAGCACAATGTCGAAAACACACCCAAAGTTCCTACATAAAATATTTGAAATTCTAACACGTACACTTCTGTCTTTCAACTCTCCTTGGCAACCTTCGCAGAACCTGTAAAGACAAAAGTTGGGATTGTGAAATATGTTGTGAAAAAAAGGACAGATGGTAAACTTTGACAGCATATGTATGGAGCTTACTTCTCTCCCTTGTACTCCTCCAGTGGGGTCTCCTGGAAGGCATCCAATGGAAAGAGATGGTGAAAAGAACGGGCCAAATGAGGGGCAGAAACCAATGTCAAACCTGCACCAGAGAGAAGATTGTTGAGCACTGAACACACACTTGTTGTCTCAATATAAGGACATCCTTAAGACTCACCACACACTTTGCACTCCACTGGAAGCTCTGTATATTTTGCTCTGCACTGTGGACAGTAGTATCCTCCAAGAGTGAGCCCTGGCCCTCCAGAAGTGCTTTCAAGGTGCCTAAAATTATGAGACAAAATTACAAAAACAAAAAAAAGAGTATAGTTGTCAACGAATAAAATGTTAAAAGAATATGTAAACTGTACTCACGACATGCTGAAAGAAGGTTTAGCGTCCTGATCTGATACTGAGGCTATGACATGCTGTGGGAAACCTAAACAAGAAATTAATACAATAAGTTACTAGCTTGTAGTAAAATTAGACTAGATATTTCACAAGTTGAAAAAAGGAAACTTGTGATCACCCATGCGAATGAGGGAGCATTCAGAGGAGGAGCTGGCAGGAGGTGGCTTTACATGCATCATCAGTAGTTCTTTAAAATGACTCTCATCCAATATGACATTGTAGGTTCCTATTGTGAAAAACAGTCAAATATGTTCATCTGTTAGACACTTTTGTACAAGATAACAAGGGGTATATTAAATTAATACAACAGCAAACCTCCTGTTTCTCTTGTGAGAATGGTGCACACTCGAACCTCTGCTGACAATCCGATAACAGAAACTCTGATTTTCAAACCTTTAAGGGTCTGCAGATGTAAAACAGACATTCACTTAATGAACCTTCCTTAACTCACTGTCAGTACATTACACAGCCATTAACTTTCAGACATACTTTGATAAGTTCATAGATGTTGGCGGGGTCACAAGTGGTCAGGCTGCTAAATATGATCAAAATCTCTTTGCTAGTATGTGCAGGCATGTGTCTGTAAGGAAAAGTGAACAGATGGTTACAAAGGCAAAATAATGACAACAACATATGATATATTGTGTTCAAACAGCTTAGAGTAAATCCTGCTGTCAACAGATAAGAAGTACAAGATATATCACAGATTTGAAATGTGATGAAGCATCTCATATGTGACAAATAATGGTTAGATATGTAAAAAATACACTTATAATCAAAATAATGTCAATTATTTTTTAAGCTCACCATTTGGACCGGCACTTACTTTAAAGTCTGCATTGCCATGTGAAGAGAGTTGTAAAGAGACGGCTCTCCTATGCATGTTGAGTCGACAGCTTTCTTAAGTGCCGCTGTGTGCTTCTTAGGATTCCCTGTAAACAAGTAAACAAGGTGTCTAATACAAAATGATGCCAAACAAAAGATTAAACATTTAACAAAAGAATAAAGCATCCACCTGCAAGATCCGTCAGTTTCTCTGCCCTCTTGTTCTTTGTGGTTATGATTCCAATCTGTGAGGATGATGTAGTGAACTACATTGCATACTTGCCATGCAAAACACAGAAAATATGAGTCACTTAAGCATATTACCTGACTGATTGGATTCTGGTCAAAGTATTCCTCCACAAAGTACTCCATCAGCTGCAGGATTCATAAAAGAAAGATGGATATCACATGCAGCAATAAATCAGGTTTCCATACATCGTCTGGACACTATAAATTTAGTGCTACTTACCTTCAGGGTAGAGGTCAACCTGTTGGGCTTCAAATCTTGATCATCCATTGTTCTAGATGAGTCAACAACCACGAAAAGATGGCGCATCTAGGGGGAAATCATAAACTTTGGTATAAATGTCATTGCACAGATGCTATAACTATATACCATTTAAACACTTACAATTCCATTTAATTTATGCAGAATCTTCTAGGCATTTATTTAAACTATGATTCGCTAATAAATGTACTCTTTTCTGGACAAGCGTTGTTCTCATCTTGCAAACGGTCCATACAAGACCGCATTTTTATGCATCTTACCATCCCAAGTCGAACTTGTCCATGACTTTCAAACACTCTGAAATATGGCAGACACAGACAGTGCAAGTAAGCAACAGACCAGAATCTTGTGTTTATGTCATGAAATGTATTCACTTGGCATGTGAGTGTTGGACCTTTTCCTCTTTGTCTGGAAAAGGATGTCCTCTACTGTAGCTCTGAGAGATCCAGACTCATCCTCCTTCAGAACCTCCCTAATAAAGACACAAAATACTGATCTTATATACTTGATACCAAACAAACATCTGACAGACATCTACTTGAGGTCTGCATGTCCATCTGCAAGACATAAACATTTCTGAGACGTCTGCTGTCAGATATACCTCTAGAAGTGTAAAACATTCAGCATTAATGGGGTATAAAACACTTTTTGTTATTGGACATGTTAGTTTTGTTGTTATCAGGTCAGTAGTTATGCATTTCATATGTTTTTGGTTTAGTGCAATCTTTAAGACGTTTAGCAGATATGGTCCAGATCTTGTGAAGACATCTTACAGAAGTCACTATATACACTTTATATACATCTTTATATGAAAGTTAGAAACTTGCCATGTTCTTTCATATCCTCCTTCCCATCGCTTTGTTCTTTCTGGTTCTTCATCCATCACTTATTCTTTATGTAAATATAATTTATTGGTTAAGTTCTGCTCACTCAGATCAAAGAACACTTGGATGTAATAACTCTACAAACATCATTCTTAAACTTAGTATGGTAGAAAAATAAATTAAGAAAAAAACTTTTGAAAATATAACAAAAGCAGCTTTAATTTATTAAGAGACTTCCTAAGCTACATAACAAAACGATGCTGCTTCCTGTACGTCACTTTTGTGTGTCCCTCGGAACTCAATGTGTGAACTTTAGTTCCGCATTGTGAAAAGTTGTAAAAAATCCACACTGTTTAGTTTTATATTTCCTGTTTGGTTGGAAACTGTTATTACGTTCACGTGTAAATAAATAAAAGAATAGACGTTGAAAATTTATATTGTTTTATTTAATATACACAAATAAAAAAATGAAAGATTTATGTAAAAATACTTCAAACTAAAAACAAACATTTTTTAAACCTCTTAAATATCCTCTGTCACCCCACAGGTCAGGTGTGTGCTTAAAACTGCCATTGCTTTTCTGGAGACCGATAGTTTTGTGAGATAAGTAGAAAATCCTATGAAACTTCATCATAACAACATACACTAGAAGGTAATAGCTTAAAGACTGCAGAACAAAACAGTTTACAAATAAAACAAAAACCTTTAAAGAATTAAAAAAAAGCACAGGCAGAGATGTTTCTTCGATGTGGTCTCAGTCCTGCTCTCATTTTAAATTTGACTAAAAGTGACAACAGCAAAATATCAAAGTTAGGAAAAACATAATTCAGCATTAAAAAATAAAATACTTAAAAGGTACCACAATATGTTGATCAAGATATTTTGGCTCAAAAGCTCAAATCTATCCTCATAAAACAGCAGCCGTTCATTCCTTGATTGTAATACGGTGATACAGATAATTAATAAAGAAATACAGATAAAGTCCCGAGCAAAACCATCATGTTACAGAATTTGTCCTGCTGAGCTTCCAGTGCTTGGTTTTATGCTCTGCGGTCGTAATCGCTCACTCTTCTTTTGATCAGGGACAGTTTGGCCTTCAGCTGTTTACACCTTTTCTTTTTCATCTGATAATCTGGAGACTGTAGAGGAGGAAATATAAGGTTATCACCGACAGATCTAGCACATCTACACTCTTACTTTAAATCATAAATATGTACTTGTCTGGGGCGGATTTCAGCACTTCCACTAACAATGTATTGTATTACACTTACATCTATCCACTAAATAGCTGCCTTCAATTGAAGTGACTTACAAATGTTGCTTTTTGTCTTGCTGCCACAATAACCGTTCCCTTCACCCCCAATTAAACAAACATTCAATTAATACAATAAGATGAAACCAAAAACTACATACCTTCTTCAAGCCTTTGAGGCGGTTGTATACGTCCATTGCATCCTTCGTTTGGAAAGAAAAAAATAAATAAGTTGGTAAAATCATGTAACAAGATGTGCAAAAATCAAGCAAGCTTAATATATAAATGCATATATATGAATCGGTGACATCAATTACATTGTATCAATCCATTCTTGTATTTGTCCGGAACACAACCAAATTGCCAGCGTTAACTGAATGCACTCTTGTGTAATGCTAAATGTATTTATTTGATAAAAGTGTCCCTAACTGAAATTACATTATGAAGCAGTATCCCTCATACGTTGTGCAAAACCATAACTAACCTTAAAAGTTAAGATACACATTTTAAGTAGCTGAAATAAACAGAACATTTCCAAAATTTGAAAGCCCTTTTTTATTTTAAAAAGCACACACCATGAACTCTGGGCTGCCTTCCTGTAAGCTGTTCAGTTCTCCATCCACTTCCGCCAGGCCATGATTAATGTCGTCTAGCTCAGCCTGAAGACGCTTGTACTCCATGTAGTCCCTTTCGAAGTCTCTTTTGTATTCCACCCTCTCCTGCTCATTAACAATGGGTGGATACTCACTAAGAGCAAGACAGTAAAACAGATAGAGGTTTAAGTCACATGCTCTGATTATAAATACACACACAAATAATTAATTCTGTAATAATTCAGTCTCCTCACGAGTCATAGTCTGTGTCCAGCTCATCTCCAGATTCTCCAGTGTCATAATCCCTCAGTTTGCCCTTCAGTCCACCTATGGAGCTTGTTAGGTCAGAACTACTGTGGGGGAGAATCAAAGCAAACATTTAATAACATTAATCACATTTTTTGTTAATAAACTGACATGCAACTGCATATGTTATTGAAGCAGATTACTATTATTCTCTCACTAGAAGAGAAATGTTTTGTAATAGTTTCAGACAGTACACAAAATAGGTTTGCCTGAAACTAGTTAGTCATGTTGATATGACAGAACAATCTAAACACGTCCTACTCAAGATTTTCTGCATTCCTTTGGCAAACAATGCAGCGATAGACAGACTAGGCGGATTAAAGTCATCAATTTTGCTTATCTAAAAGGCATCATGTTTTGTTTGGGAAGAAGGGCTTTCAGCGGCATTTAATAGAATACAAAAGGTTAAAAAAAATTTCATGATTTTAAAGGGACTAAGATGGCCTTACCTTGGAAGGTAGATAGGTTTATGGACTTCGTGGTTTGGCACCATTGGTAGTGAAACATCATTGCGGTCATTTACAAAAGCTTCTGGATCTCCAGATACGTTATTTACCTGTAAAGCAAAGAAAGTTAGAAAAGACTTGCAACATGCAAAATGTGCAGATCTAAAATTAACCAAGGTTATAATATCTATAAAAAAAATCAAAAAATTACTGTGGCCCCAGCAAAAATCTTGAATCTATTGAGCTGTATGACAAATTTTTTTGCTTCATGCATTATAAATTCTGTAAAAGTAACTTTAAGGAACGGAAATGCTTATACATCAAAAATGTATGCTTCTTAGCATCCTTTCTTGTCTCATAATTTTTTCCATGTCTTCTCGGATGGTTTCTAAGTTCTTTTAATGTCGCCTTTACTACTCCTCATCTTACCTAGAAGCTATTCAGCGACTATTCAGCGACCCTGTTTTCACAACACAGCCTGCCTTCTTTTTGTATGGTAAATAGTCTGGACAAACAGTTAAGCCAGGCAAAACAGGTTTTGCTACTTCTTCAGATACTATCACCGCATACGGACTGAAACCACCACTGCATATATGTGTAAGAACAAAAGTAATGTAATTGCAATACTAGTTTGCAGATATATTTATTTGCTCTTATTATAAATATTATAAGATATTTAATTTAATGGGGATTGAAGTCATGGGAGCAAACATGACATGTAAGATCATAGGGCTGTCCAAATAGTGAAAGGGCCTAACAGGACACACCCAGAAACCAGACCTGAAATATGCCATATCCTTTTAGATCTCTCAAGTTCTTAGATGTTTTGTCCTTGGAAATTGCTTTAGGATAGCTTAAGGCAAATGGCTAAAAGATTAAAGGCAACACTTGGAAACTAACTGCATAAACAAAAAAAACATGTATGCAAGTTGCCAATTAATGGATTAAAATGAGCCAAAATATAAAAGAGAACCTACTGACCCATTCCCCAATGCCATGAGATGTGAGCCCATCAGTGATCGTCTTCACGTCATACCACAGAACACGCTCCCTGCCATAACTCCTGATCTGCCCTCGGGTCTTCACAGCAAACACCAGAAGGATGATCAGCGCGACCACCACAAGGAAGCCAAGAACAACTGCGATTGCCTTTTATTGAAGAGAACACAAAGCAAATGTTAACACTTCAACATCATTGCAGGCCCAAGATCAAGTCACATATGCAAAATAAAACATGGCAGATCTACATTGCATAGATTTACTCAATAAAAGAAGCTGGCACTATCCAGTAGATACATTTTCAAGTGTCCAACAACTTCATGTCCTTTGCACATGCTCACCTCTTCGGGCTCCACAACGCAGTAGTGATATAAATACTGATTGAGGAAGATGCCAGAAGCTTGATCTTGGTTTTGGTACTGCGCACACATCTGCAAGATCTGACTGTACATCATGGATCCAGATGTTTGGGCCATTGGGTTAATAGCCACCAAGTAAACAATAGTGGCTATAAGCATGAGTGCAGCCAGGATGCCACTTATAATGATGGAAGCCAGATAGAAAGAAGGAGACTGTGAAGCACTTTGTCTCGACACCGCCAGGACAAAGATGATGAGAACGGCAATAAAGGTTATCGCCGCGATTGCAATGATGAAGCCTTTTCCTGACTTTGGATCCATGTTCGTGCCTCCCCCGTAACCTCCACCATAACCTCCTCCGTAGCCCCCACCAAGGCCTCCACCGTAGCCTCCACCGTAGCCTCCTGCACCACCATAGGATGCCCCACCGTAGCTGCCTTGGTAAGCCCCAATGCCCATTCCTCCGAGACCCACTGCGCTTGCATCATAGTCCCATGCCAGCGTGGAGGCAATACAGGCAAACATAGCCACGCACATGATGATGATGATGATGCTCAAAATCTTCATGACACCAGGCGGTGAAGTCCAGCGGTAAAAGTGAAGCATTTCATCAGGGTGGTATGATCCAGCACGATGGGACGATCTGTGACTGAGAAAGACAACAATTTAAGCTGATAGAAACCATCATTGAGCTTCAGATTGATTTAATGTTTAAAATGTGAATTGTATTTATTTAAATAGACACTATAATAGGTTTCTGAAGGTAATGTGTGGGAGGGTTTCAGTGGAGGGGAATCAATAGAACAATGACTTCATTTTGTAATCCTTTAATTGTAAAATACATAGAGTAATTTTTGCTCTACAATGGACACAAATGTAGTGACTTTCACTGTTGAGTAATGATGAGCTTTACCAACAACATTCTTTACCTGAATGTAATATAGGGAGCAGTGTGAAATGTCAAGCGTGAGCTCACATGTTATCTATTTGAAGCATTTGCCTACATCAGATGTATAAAAATCAGATCATTGTTATTTTAAACATCAATCAAGGAATGATTGGTTTGGCACAAATACTGTTTCTCATGGGTATACTTCTATGTGTCGCTGATGTGATTTCTTTAGCATTTCTGGTCCTCACCTTTCTTAAACCTCTTATTAAGGATAACAAGATGAATACATGTTGAACAAGGCAATCTGAAGTCCAGCTAACACAATTGGTTTGAGTTTAAATCATAATGCAAACATTCAAATTCAAGATGTAACTTACTGTCTGCCTTTATATGGCGGAGGTCGACTTGTTTTTTGAGGCATGATGTTTGGATTTGTTCAAGAGTGTTTGGCAAACAACTTCAGAAAGTCACCTGTAAACAAACCATGAATGATATACATAGAAATCCTATTAATAAATACAGGAAATGCAATCACAATTCTGGCTTAGTTAACTTGTTTACAAAGATGGCTAAACCATTTCAACTTTGTTTCTGAAAAAACAATTGAAAAGATCAGAATGTAATAAGATGTGATTTAAAAACAAATACTTAAAGATAAACACCAAACAATATTAATTTTCTGAGTTTAAAATAATCAGTCAAAAGCAAGCCAACAACACCTACTTTGGTCCAACTACACATGTTATCCAATAGTTGACACATTAAAAGCAAATAAATCGTGTTAATCGATCTTACCTTCTCGTCTGAATGCTGGTAAACAAACGATCTAAGAATGCTTGTTTGTGGATGGAGTATTTCACTAAATGAGACAGAAGCTCTTCTTCAGGCCACGCCCACTTAACACCTGTCCCCGCCCACATGCCATACAGGTGCGCACACCCGTCCCCGCCCACCTGCCATACAGGTGCGCACACCCCTCCCAAAGTGAGTGTGAGAGATGATATCTTGCTTTTATTTTGCTCATGCTTTTAACTTGCAATTTACAGAAAATCGTATAGTCCACTTAATGATCCTACAAATTATTGGGACAAAACTTAAGGATGAGACTCCTGAACTGTACCCCATCCTTGGAACCCAGTCTTATTTCTTAAGATGAGACAAGATCACGTGTGCCAAAGGTGTTGCATTTGCAATAATTGAAACCATCAGGTCATAGATTGGGATGCCATACACCCATCACGTGTGATATACTGCATTTACAACTACTTGGTCATTAGTATGTCATCCAAGAGGGATCAATAACACCAAATCTAGGAATTAATGAAGAAATAAGTCTTTAGAAAACTATTTTAATGACTTAAAAAGTATTTTAATGGCTTCTGTAATATTAAGTGTAAAGGTTTTCTTTTGTTCAGTTGGTGACACTCATGCAACAAACATTTAAAAGTGTCTTTGTGTCTTTCTTGATAATTTAATGATCTAATCTTTTAAATCAAATGTGTATTATTGGGAATTAGAACACAGTATATATACTTTTTATTGTATGAGGCATCAGGTTTGCACAAAAGCATAGAAGCAGCTAACTTCCTGGAGTCCATTGCAGCTTGTAATATGATACATATAAAGTAAACCTGCCAAGCCAGTAAAAGAATGGTTTACTATAACAGCACTACAACAATACTACAATGGCTATAGAAACCATGATAATAATAGCCTTATGATATCTTTTTTTAAAGAGCATGAAATGAAAAACAACAATAGGCTACAATTTGGAGGTAGGCTTGTTTATTTTTGTCTACATCCACAATTAATGAAAAAAGTATCAAATGTAAATTTGAAAGTAGAGCGATACGAAATGTACAAAAATACAAACATTGTATAAAACACAAAAACAAACTATACTACTCAAGTTCATAACCTATAAATATTTAAAACATTGAACAAACAGCACATTAAGTGATATCAGTATTGTATTCTTTACCTAGCCACAGGCTCTCAATCATAACGCAAGAAGCTTCAAAATCATTTAATGTTCTCACAATGGCCTACTTCTAAAATACAAAGAAGTTTATAGAAGCACATCAGAAAACATAGATGGTAAAACATTTATGACGATTCATGGTAGTACATTAAAAATAGCATTATGTTAGATGTGTATAGCAGATGTTCATCATAATGCTCTTGCTGAAAATTACCTTGAAAACTTTCAAATTCAATATGAAATTGTTTAAATATCACAGCTGGGAGATGTGTTGGATTTATTAAAATAATTTTGAGAGCACACCAGAAAACTTTTCTAAAGTACAGAATTAAATTTCTCAGTGTCTAGCTGTAACCATCATTCCAGTCCATGACTTTGTCGTACTCCTGTATTTTCTGCTTTATGTGAGCAAGCTTGTTCTTCAGATATTCACATCTCTCCCTTTTCTCCAAGAATGTTGGATCCTGCAACCAGGAACAGGTAAAATACTCTATGAATCTATCATCTAACAAACCGGGAAGCTTGTACAACAGAAAGAACATTTAAAAAAAATTTGACACTTACAGCCTTTTTTCTATTATACTCTTGAACTATTTTGTGGATTCTGTCTTGCTCCTATAGGAGGGAAGAGAAAAAACAATTTCCCAAACTTAGAAATGTCATAATGCATTTCTATGAAATTAAAATTTACATAAATGTTTTAAAAAAATAAATGTGACTTAAGCCCAAAGGAGTTCTCAGGAAAAACACCACTATTTAACATATAATATTAAGCATTTGTACCATCTGGCTTGTAGGCTGTTGCTGCAGACTCCTCATCAGATTGCCCATTTCTTCAAATTTCTGTGTTAAGACCTGAACTTCAGCATGCAACTCTTTATATTCTGCGTATTGATCATTAAACACTGCCTTGTATCTCTCCTTCTCCTCATCGGTGCGGATTGTGGGATATTTCCTGTAAAGATACATAAAACCCAGCTCTCAATATGTTTTCAAATCCCATGGAAGGGAAACTTAAATAATAGTTAAAAAATCCTTAAAAAAATGTTTGCAATAACTTACGCAACATAGTCTGCAATGACCACAGGTTTGGGAATATATCCAGCAGGTATATGACCCCTTAAAATCTCTGGTTCCATCAAAACTGATGGTGCTATGCCATCTAAATTCTCTCGTGAGGCCATTAGAGGACCCTTGTAAACTGGAGCGGAAACACTGGAGCCTGGACCCATCTGTGTTAATTAATAACAGAGCTTGTTAAAATAAAATAAATTGAAAAGTAAAACAACTTTTGTGGTGTAAAATTATCTTCTTACCATGGTGAGTGGTACTGCTGATACTTTCATCTAAATATAAGGGGGAAAATAGGTCTCATTAGTTTAATTTATGATATATCATTTTAACTGTTATCATTGACATTTGCTGGAAATCAATATAACATTAATAGTTAGAAAAGTTACAACATATTCAACATAAACATTATATATTTTAATTAACATATGATTTTGGATATTTATATTATACATTTTAACAAATTTGAAATACAAATTGGAACTTTACATCTTGTCCAAGTCTCTCTCTCCGCATCCTGGCAACTTCATGTCTCCACAGCTTCACACACACAGCTGCACCAATAAGATACAACAGCATGTTAAAAAACAAGAAGATGATGGCAGCGGTCTGCCCAGCTTCTGTTCTGCAAAAGCCTGCGTTGGGCCCAGCATTGAAGTGCGGATAATAGCAGAGACCTCCACGGACCGTGTCTCGAACGTACACTATTGCACCTGTCATGTAAAGTATTGCTAACACCAAGTTTATCACACCCTCTGTGATCGGCCACCAGTTGGAGTCGAGCAGAATGGTACGATAATACATGGTCATTCCTAGCACCACCAGGATGATGGTCACTATCCAAACCAGTCCTGCCACTACGATCACAAAAGGGGTCAATGGCCCGTTGTAGTTAACTCCAGTTCCTCCGTACATCCCACCCATTGATGACCCTCCATATCCTCCGCCATACATCTGATGCATAGAGTAACCAAACATGTTGAACCACTCATTATCCTTATGTACATATGCACACACACAGGCAAAAACAGCAGCCCCCAAAAGCAGCTCGACGCAACCCAGAATGCGCAGAAGTCCGGGCCAGGACTTCATATATGCATAGCGCTGATTGTAGTCCTCCACCTTCTCGCTGTACGTCAAAGCCGTCTGTAGAGAGCGTCCAGAAACCGATTCCAGGGGTTCCCCTAATAACATCGCCTGCTCTTTTCTTGAACCGTAGCTGCCCCCAGACCCACCGTAAGGATCTAGGTAAGAACCGGGGGCTATGGGTGACGACGGACGAGAGTTTGGAGGGGAACAAAGGACACCTTCAGTGGTGGTGTTCACGGTTTCCGATGGCGGTGAGGAAAATGGCCATTTCTTGCTCCCGCTGTTGCTGCTTCCTCTGAAGAAGTTCTTCACAGAGTCCGGGATAAAACGTCGGACGGGTTTGATGTCCATAGCATCATCCACCTGGTCTTCGACATCACTAGGGTAGAACTCCGGACCAACTGGAGGATCTTCTGGAAGCGGTGGAGGCGGTAAATGATCAAAGCTGGTTTCTGGCACATCGCCGACAGGATAAGGGATCTCCTGACCCCATGATAGCGAGCCAAAAGGCACCTGGTCATAGTGAGGCATATCTCTGACCCGATCAAAGCGGATTGCTGACCCGTTTCCAGACGACATGGGGCTTCTCTGTCCTTGCAGTTGAGAAGAACTAAAGACAATTAATTGATTATTTATTACTTTGATATGACATCATCTTGTTATACTGATTCACAATATTGGGTGACCTACCTTTAAACAGTAGTTACATGGCAACAGAGGTCAAATTTGAGAATAGTTTCTTTCCTTCCTGGAATGAAGATAAACAAACGAGTTATACTTAATAATAACTCATAACACAACAAAATAACAACAGAAATGGAAACTTTATTAAATAAAAACACAATATCTGTTGTGTCAACCATCTTCTGCGGAAGGAAACACATTCGATTCATGAACTCTTAGCAGTTACTACCGTCATTTATAATAAATACACGAACTTGTGCAACAATTGGGTAATAATTATATACACTACAGATGAGGAGTTTTAGGGGTTTCTTCGAAAATATCAAAAGAACATTTTCTTACCTGCTATCGATACCTTCGCCTGTCTTCCGCTACTGGGGCTACAGGTGAAGAGCGATCGATCACGTGACTCACCCAGCCCCGGTGATGATGTCACTCCATCCGAACCGGTTTAACCACATAACATTGAGCATGCATTTCAGAGTACTTCATAAAATTTACTCTTGTAAAGTCCCCAACTTCATGGACATGATAATTTTTTTAATTTTATGTTCACATTAAAGTGAAATGGTTGAGTTTGTTAACTTTTATATTTTGCATATTGATAAACTTTTTATGTTTATGATATTCCGAATTTATTTGATTTTTTTAAAAGTCTCTAATATAAAAGTCAAGAACAAAAAGATTGTCGATTTGTTAAATGTCATGGAGGAATTTTGTAATACAGCATTTAAATTAGACATTGAGGAAATGTGAAACTTTCTTTACCTGTTTTTTATTTATTATTATTTCTGGGTGTGATTTTTCTCATCCTTTTCCATTTCTTTGTTTCTTCTATCAACATGTTTTCGACTATTGCATTGTTGATACTTGTATGTATTGTTTACTGGTAAACATTCTATTGACCGTTCTTTTTAAATTAATGAAAAAATGCGATGCAGTTACTAACAGTGAATATTGACTTTACTGGATGTATATGTTTTACTCATTTGTATACATTCCTTTAACTACAATTGATTAATTTTTTTCAGGACATATCCTGCATTACATTTGATAAATCTCATGCTGGGGCCTTTGAATGACGAGGAAATTATTGTTCCTTGATTCATTAATCATTAAAAGATAATAAAGATAATTCTTTATTTTATAGATCATTGTTTCTATTAATAATTGAAAGAGTGCTGAGAATTTTTCTTAATTTCTTTTAATTCTAAAAAACTCATTTTAACTGGCAACCTTTCTACTTTTCCCTTAAATTTCATGCTCAAAAACCTGCTCTAAGGTTTAGGCTGAATTGATAGTTTACTTGGTAGGCGATTTCAAAATGTTACACCCATTAATCCAGTTCTGAATCATTTTCCTAAATGACTGCAAGCTTTACAAGCTCATAATGACATGTTTTTGTTTTATACTAAGAGAGCTTACTATTATAATCTTTCCCCACCCAACCTTTCTCATTTTATTGTTTTAAATATTTAAATGCTTAATTTACCCAAAAAGAAATTCTTTGATCATTTATTCACCTGACATGAGGGTTACATACTTACATGACCTTGTTCTGCAACATCATTGTTTTTATTGATTTACACTGTATTGACATAAAACCACTGAGACATTAATAACAATTTTAAAAGACATATGTTATGTTTTTTCTTTAAAGAAAGCATCACATGTTGTGATTGAGTGCATATGGATGAATCAAGACTATCAAAACCAAGTTCTCATTCAAGAAAATCTTTTCTTTTTTTATAAAAAAATATTTGTTTATTCCATTTATTATGGAATAGTGTTTAACAAATTTATTCATACAACTCCACAAGCTGTCAACAACTACACAGAACCAACTGGGGCCAATATAGCTACAAAACTTCTTTGGAGGTTAACTTGTGTGACACTGTCACATGTAATGTCCCATTTTAATTGTTGTCTTTCATCCACTGTTCAATCCACTGTATAATTTGTTCCAGATTCCTTTCAAGGTCTTCGGGTGTATTACTGGGAAGCTGGTGTACTATCTCTTCCTTGTAGGCTTCCATGGCTTCCTCATAAATTGTCTGGAAAATCTCACACTGCACATTGTCCTGGAGCTTCTTTCCTGAGTATCCTCTGTATAAAACACATATGAAAATGAAACTACTACAGCAGGAAGTGTTCAGGCACATATGAAAATTTGTAGAACCAGAGTGGAACCAGAAGTAAAGGATTGGTATAATAAAGTCTACTTCTGCACACCATTATTAAATTTATAAACACATATAATGATTATTATTGCTATGCATGTATTAGCATTTTACAAACCTGCTTTCAAGACGATTATAAAGATTGGTGTTATCTGTGCGGAGGACAAAAACAATTTGAAACCAACGTTCAGGAAAGAAATCACAGCCATGGTAATCAATTATGATGCCTCCATCTCCTAGTTTGTCCTCTAGCTCATCCACAACCTAAAACATTAAAAAGGTTTAAAATGTCACTTATTTTTGCAATCTAGCATAGAATATAATGATCAATACATTAAGCTAACTTAATACGAATGAATATATAATGAATATAAAACTTATATCAAAAAAGTGTGTTATCATTTACTCTCCCACAATTTCCAACCAGTCTTTCTCTTGCACAATGCAAATAAGATATTTAAAAATTTTTTGCAACTTACACTAATTCACTTGCATTGGATATATAGACATTCAATAGAAGTTAATGGTTGCCATTGATGTTGATAATACCTTTATTTGTTTTCTGCAGAACAAGTCATACATGCTTCAAGTCAGTCAATTTTTATGTTTGGTTGAACTATCAACAGCCAAGTTTACAATTAAAGTTGTATATCAAACTGGAATATTGTATTACATATTGGCCCATTTACTCAGTGAGCGGGAGATTACAATTCTCACTCCCTGATCATTTTGATTTCAAAATTAATGCGCATCTCGGCATTCACATCCAGCATTTTTACACCAAAACGTGCACAATAATGCTGGATTAAAACCTGGCTAGTTTAAATCTGACCAATACAAAAGAGACAGCTTAGATCCATACCCTGTCCTCATCCAGTATTGGGCACTGGTATTCATCATCAAACCCATCAAATAACTGAGCTGAAAAAGAGAATTGCACAATAAACTATAGAAAAACACTGAAAATATTCCTTAAATTTATGTTTAAAGCAACTGACCCTCCTGGGCTAAATCTCCAACATTGATGTAGGTTAATCCTGTCCTCTGAGCAAGCTCTTTTCCTAATGTGGTCTTTCCAACTCCAGGGGTTCCTGTCAATATTAAAGAGAGCATTTACATTTACATTTAGGCATTTAGCAGACGCCTTTATTTTAGAGCATGCAGATCAATTGTAAACATTTTGAAAAACATCATCAAATTATACAAAATATACATATTAAAGTCACACTTATGCTTATTTACAATTTAATATTATATATTTATATGCTTTGGTAGATCTGTTAAGAAATAAACATGAAGTGATACATTACCTGTGAGAAGAATGTTTGGTCTCTTCATGATTTTCATTGCAATAAAATATCAGGCGTGAAAATACCTCAGTATGCCAAAAATACACCAGTATATCCAACACCAAAGAGAACAAGTATTTTGTTTAATAATTCGTTGTTCATAAGGAGGACATCAGAGACACATCAACATCAAAACGTGCTCACCAACGCGGAGTGCTGCCGATGACGTCATCAGCACGCGCCGGCCGAGGGGCGGACCAGCTAGCTTTTAAAGGGATAGCTAACGTAATGTTTATGTATCACTTGAAGCAACCAAAAGCCAAAATTATTGTTGCATATAAATCCACATGAACGTGCCTGGTGAGTTTTTTTGTTGTTGTTCGAATAATGGGAATTTACAGTCATGTCTATGTAGTCAAAAAAGTATTACAGTTGCTAGCATTCGTGAGCTAAGTAACTAACGGTCAGAAGTGTTTTATTTACTCATTTCTTGCAAAAAATGAGCAAAAAGCTTAATTTGTGTTTTATAACAAATGTGTATCGCTTATTGGAAGCGAAATAATGTTGTTTGGTTGCGCAATAGTTTTTATTTATGTTGTACTTTCTCTTTCCTCAGTGAATCTACATTTATGTATCATATTCAGTGGTCTCACGAGTGAAAGATTGTGATTGATTGATTGATTTAATTGATTTAATTGGATTCCCCAGCACAGTTTTGCATGGAGTAACTGAATGGGACCTTAAAGTTGATGATGTCAAAGTTGTCTCTGCGGGGCAAGCAGTCCTCTGGAAAAGTATGTGTCCCTTCAAACTATATATATTTATATATATAATATTATTTTTATTCATCTGATAAATATTCTCACCCAAACTTACACTTGTTAATCTGAACTGTCAACATGACGCTTATGTCATACTTTAATTTCTCCAATGTGTTTTTCCTTTTATGTTCAGATCAACAGCTGGGTGGAACCATCATTCGGTGAACTTTTGAGTGGTGTTGAGGTTCACAAGACCCTGAGAAAGGGAGCCCTCTCCGCTGAAACCAACAGTGCAAGGTGGCCGTCCACTGGGAAACAAACAGGAATAAAATCCAAGAAACGCAAAGGAGATCTCCATGAGTCCAATAACCAGATCAATGTTCCAGGTCACGCATATAAACCAGAGCAAGATGAGCCCTGGGTGGATATTCATGCCCCCCAAACACAGGTACTGAAATTATGATGGTCAAGTGTGCTTTGTGTATAAACCTACATTCTGCCTTTAACTCTCTCGCTCTCTCTCTCTCTCTCTCTCTCTCTGTCTCTCTCTGTCTCTCTCAATGTCTCTCTCTCGCTGTCTCTCTCTCGCTGTCTCTCTCTCGCTGTCTCTCTCTCGCTGTCTCTCTCTCGCTGTCTCTCTCTCTGTTTCTCTCTCTGTCTCTCTATTGCTGTCTCTCTCTGTGTGTGTCTCTCTCTCTCTCTCGCTGTCTCTCTCTCTCTCTCTCTCTCTCTCTCTCTCTCTCTGTTTCTCTCTCTGTCTCTCTCTCGCTGTCTCTCTCTGTGTGTCTCTCTCTCTCTCTCTCTCTCTGGCGCTCTCTCTCTGTCTCACTCTCACACTCCCGCACTCTTCATTCTCTCTCTCTCTTTTTTTTCTTTCTAGGCTGAATTGGCAGTCCACAAAAAGAAAGTTGAAGAAGTTGAAAGCTGGTTAAAAGTTCACTTGGACAAACCCAAAAAGGTTATGATTACATCATATGACAGAGTTCATAATTCTAAACATGAATATCTTGTCTTGTAATGTTTTAAAATAATGTATCCACAGGGTGGTGCTATACTGTTGCTCACTGGCCCCTCAGGATGTGGGAAGACAGCTACTGTTAGAGTTCTTGCAAAGGATTTGGGTTTTCAGATCCAAGAGTGGTCGAATCCTTCCACTACTTCTCAATACACAACAGAAGATTTATTTACACAAAGCTTTGATCCAGGTCAGGACATTTATGTCTCATTTAACTTCTGATGTATGTCATAACACAATAGGCATCCTTTTAGGGCTAATATGCACAGTACAGCTACCATATTAGTAAAATGTAATAATGTGTTCCTATTACATTCCTTATACTTTTATTTCTCTCAGTCTGTGCCCTTTAAAATGTTTAAATCAGTTGTTCAGCAGGCCTTTTTCTTCCCACAACAGATTCAAGGTTCAACCGTTTCCATAGCAGCTCACAAACAGGGTTATTCCAAGAGTTCCTGTTAAGAGCCAACAAATACAACCGTTTACAGATGAGTGGAGAGAAAACATCTGAAGACCGAAAAATAGTTCTTATAGAGGTGCTTTACATAACTATACTTTCAGAAAGACAGACAAACAGAATGTGTTTCAATAAAATAAATCAATGATTCTTGTTTCTGTTCATCTCAGGAATTTCCAAACCAATTCTATAGACAACCAGGGTGTTTGCATGATATTCTTAGGTCAGTGTGATAATTTTACTACTCTATGAGGTATGGTTAAAAATGAGGAATACATGAGATCTAACAAGCAATTTGCTTTATATTTCTTATTCACTTAGGCAATTTAGTAAGTCTGGCCGATGCCCTCTGGTCATTATTGTGTCTGATAGCCTCAGTGGGGACAGGAACTCCAGACTTCTCTTTAAGGATGTTCTGCAGGAACTTGAAATTCACAACATTAGGTGGGAATTTATTCAGTTTAGTTTTGCACACCCATATACTGAAACTACAAATACAAGAAAACATACCCTGCTTAACATCCAGCAGTTAAGTTATGTTATTATGTGTCTATTACAGTTTTAATCCTGTAGCACCCACCAGCATGATGAAGGTGCTTAGCCGTATCGTGACCATTGAGGCAGGAAAGGTAAATATTGTGTTTTATTTATTTTATTTGCTAATTTATGGCTGTTTTTTTCAGCAGGCACATGAATTGAAATGAACTTTTTTTTCAGTGTTTAGGCAGAATCTCTGTTCCTGATAAAGCTGCATTAGATCTTCTCAGCTCTGGAAGCTCAGGAGATATTCGCAGTGCCATCAACAGTTTGCAGTTCTCCTCATTTACTGGTAAAACAGTTCTTCATATACAGTGTCTTATAAAATTGACTTATTGCATCAAGAATATTAAGAATATTGCATCAAATTAAGATTCATTAAGGGAATGTATTTATGTACCATATTCATTTAATTCATATGTTAATGTAAACTCTTTAATTATGCATGCATTCCTTTTTTTTATCTTAGATCAGTGTTTGGAAAAGAGCCTGTGGGCTTCCAAGAAGAGCAAGACCTCTTCAGTAAAAACTGTAGTAAGGGTAAAGGGTAGGAGCAAATCTTCCAAACATACAGGCATGCAGGATGAAAGCCCTGTTATCGGTGGGAAGGATGCCTCACTCTTCCTCTTTAGAGCTTTAGGGAAAATCCTCTACTGCAAAAGTAAGTCTTTTTTTATACTTGAATCAGAGATTTTAAATTTATGTAAATAAATTAGATCTAAATAATAAATATCTTTGACTTTATTAGGGGAACGCTATGAAGACTCGCAAGCACCCAAACTGCCTTCACATCTAACAGAACACCAGAGGGACAGATTGCTTGTTGATCCAGAAGTATGTTAAGCTGACACTTATATGTTAGTCAATAACACATTTTTGTAGTGTTAATAATGTGTTTAACATTATGCATCCTTCAGCTGGTCATTGAGCGTTCGCATATGTCTGGTGAGTTCTTTAACCTTTACCTGCATCAGAACTACCTTGACTTTTTCTCGGATGTGGAAGATTTAGCCCGAGCCAGCGAGTACCTCTCTGATGCCGACTTCCTGACAGCAGAATGGACTGTAAGTACTGTTGGATGTCCCACAAAGGGATATGCCTTCTGAAACTAATAAAACATTTCATAGTTAAACATTATCATCATGTGGCATCTTGGAAATGAAATTGTTTTGTTGTCATGGTGTTTCTCTTTTCACAGTCAAGGTCTACCATGTTAGAGTACGGAACATCAGTGGCCATGAGAGGGCTAATGCATTCAAACTCTTCTCGAGCCCATGCTAGTTGCCAATCCACAACGGGTTTTAAGCCTCTGCATAAACCTCATTGGCTGCACGTAAACAAAATGGTACTTTTTATTACTAAGATATGTAAAAGTGTCATTACACACATTTTAGATGAATGTGTGTTGAATTGATAACATTTAACTGTTGTTATTTTTTTCCCCTGATAGTATCGAGAAAACTACCTTACTGCACAATCACTCTTCATAAATTTCTGCCTTACCCCTGTGAGTCTCCTGTCTGAAATGGTGCCTTATCTTGCAAAGCTCACTAACCCAATGAGGAATCAAGGTACCCTTCAATTTAATTTATTTTTACTACAAATAGTTATAATAGCCATCAAGTCATAATGCTGCCGGCATATAAATTTGTTAGCTATAGTACTGTAGTCATCAGTTAAATTTGAATAAATAAGTTTTCCTAAGACAAGAACGAGTATTGTTCCAGATTGATGTTTAACTTAGATTAAATTTCTGTATTTTAAAAGGCATGCAAAGCTCATTTTAATGAATACATCATATTATTGTTCTCTTTACAGCTCAGATAGCCTTCATCCAGAATATTGGCCATCTTTCTCAAAGAAAGGTTCCTTGCAGGTAAGATATGCATGACAAATATATAATGTCACATTCGAAGACCTTTTAAATGATCTGGTATTTATGTTATATATTCTAGTTTAAAACAGTTTTGCATTTTAAATATATTTTTTTTGCAGGCTGAGACTTGAAGCACTTGGTGACAAAGACGCTGGCGTTTTGGATGCCGAGAGTGAAAATGAAGATTCCCCTGGAGCTCAGTCCATCAATCCTGATACCACATCAGGGACTGCCACAACTGAATCTAACCTGCCAAACAGCCAAGATCCTAACGGGGAACTCTCCGCCAGCCAACCCCAGCCCACAAGCACCGAAGCTCTTCTGGATGAGGAAGACCTCTTAATTGAGGAATATGATAGTGATTAGCAAATCACGTCTGAAACAGACTTATTTAATACAACTTACTGCCTTGTTTCAGTTGTTGTACCGCTAGGTCTTCATTTCCTTTTTTCACTTGTTTTTTGATGTTAATTATTTGATATTTATGTGCTTCAACACAGAATGGCACTGTAGAGAATTGTTCAGATGTTTGCGATAAAATGTGTTATCTGTACATAGCTTTGTTTCAGTTTGTTCAGGGGTGTTTCTGAAAGTAGTTGGAAGCAGAACATCAACAGTTAAACAAAAGCCTAATAAAAGCTTTATGTTACCGTGGTGTAACATAAACGGCAGTGGGACTGAAAAACAGACAAGATAAGTTTCATCAACTGCAATAAACCAATGTTTGCAAATATGAAGGGCATATATTTGTATATTGAAAATGTGTTTTTGTAGCTGGTAAGACGGATGAAAGTTAATAGGAGATAATAGGAGGCCCTCTATTACCGTACCAAATAGATCAAGGCCCAGCCTTAAATTTAGTCGGGCGTAGAAGCGCAAATGTCATGGATTTCATTCTAAGGTATACGTAGCTTTGGATCTGACAAATACATACATTTATATTATTCTTAGAAAGGTTACATTTTTTTAAATAAATAATTTACTTCATCTTTTATCTATCCTCCAAACCCTGAACCTTTCACACAGACAAAGTTTTTGCATCTTTGGTATATAAATAAAAACAGACTGTACAACAATGATGACAAATACCATAGTTTAACTATGGTTACTTTTAAGTACAATTTTTGTAAGCAACTTTTCCCCGAGAAAGAAAGATTAAGGCCCTGCTCCTGATCTCTGTATTTGCTTTAGCTTTACACATGTTGAGAACTGGCCACGCCCCCTTGATGAAGTTTCACTTCGTCAGTAAGCGGAAAGACTGTGGAATTTCGCATCGCTTCCTTAAGAAAATAACTGTACCTCTCTACATTTGTCTAACAAAGGTTTGTCATGTTTCTTTTTACACAATTCAAAATTACTATCGTGTATCGAGACAGATTTTGGTGGCATTAATGAGCACAATGCCTCCCAGCTGGATCAACATTTCAGTGTGTGCCTTCCAGGTTCAGACTACCAGTCGATGCATTTAAATAAATATCTAGTCTAAATAGAAACATGATGATTTTTCTCCATATATTTGATTTTTTTTGTTTTGCAAATAGAATGCTGTAATGCAGGGCTGTGAAGAGCATCCTGAGGACTTATCTCAATGTGCCACTGATGATGACATGGCAGAAGGTGACCTAGGGGATGGCATGGGTGCCAGATCCCCAGGAAATCATGACAAGCGATGTGTCCTACATTTTAAAAGCAGGGGGACATTTCTGGACTTTCTCTCCCAGTCACGGCCACTTAAAAGAGGCAGCGAGGGAAACAATGAGCCCTTTTCTTGGATATCTTGCAGGGCCATGTATGCTGCTTTCAAGGAAGAATTGGAGGCTGAGCGAGCTGAAAGATGGCACAAGAGACAGTCTGGTTAGTCTCTTGGAATGGTTATCTAGATTCGGATTTCTTTGACACATTTTTGTGGACCTAGATTAGCTGTATTAGACAAATCACACTGTTGTTGTTAAAGAACAGTTACAAAAAAGAGTAACTTCCTGGTATAGTCCTACTCCATGCCTGGTTATTTGCATGTTCTGTTGGTTTTTGGTGTGTTTAGTGAAGTCAACACCCGCTGGTGTAAAGTTCTTGCGGAATGAAGTCTTATCAGGGAGGGGACTCTTCGTACTCCCTTTGAGTAATTCTGCACTTAAACAAATATTCAACAATAGCCATTTGAGAACCACGCTTGTGGCACCAGGATATGATGAGCTGGCAAACCACGGGCATAATGCAAAAATAAATGTAATTGCATTCTTTCGTAGAAAGTTCCTCTGAGGACACAAGCGAGGAACTGCAAAGAAGACTGCAGGAGGTCACAGAGGTCAGACAATTAAATAGAAAGCTTTGTTTCTTTATTGAGGGACACAAGGCTACTTTTATGGGACATGAAAATCTATTGTATGTGTTCATTGCAACATTCACCCATAAACACATTCTGTTTGTAAATCTTTCCTCCCTATCAGGAAGTGGAGCTTTTACGCACCGAGTTGGAAGTCACCCATCGCCACCTTGAAGGAAAACATGAGGCTCTTAGGATCTTGCAAGGACAGGTATTTTACATTTTGGATTATGTTAAATCTCAGAATATGCGTAGTATGTTGCATAGTATGAATAGGTTTTCTCCAAATAGGCAATCCTGGACAAAGCAACGACTCATACTAAAATCTTACTTCAAAAGAGTGAGGACAGGACCAAGGCCCTTGAAAAGGTGTCAAAATGTACTTTTAACGTGATGACATTTATGTAGCAAATTTCATGTCTCTTATTAAATATGGTTCCTTGCTGTCACATAGGACGTTAATGCTTTGCAGTGGGAAATAACCTTTAACCAGGTTCAGTTCAAAAACGTGGAAAACTCATGGAGTGTAAAGTATGAAAGGTAAATCCATGCAATAAAGAGCATTAAGTGTTTTAAGTATGCATGTACAGTGAATGGTGTCATTATTTATGTCAATACGATTACAGGATGTTAGCAGAAAATGAAGCACTAAAGAAAGAACTAGATGAAAAAATAAGAGCACATCGGGAATTAAGTGCAGAAAACACATGTAAGTCAGAACAATTTTTTTATTTTTAAGATGTCTCTTCTTTATGTACATGGTATATTTTGTGTTTTTGTGTCCTAGCTTTAAGCCAAAAATGTCTGGAGCTCCTCTCAATGCTTAGTTCTAAGGAAAGGAGAGATTTCCAGAGGACTCAACCTCCATGCAGCTTGGGAACAGATGGTTCAGCTTTGGAGGTTGTGAATAAATTTACGGAGCTTTGCACAATATCCTTGTTACATATCTTGTAACCCTCCTGCAAATATCTGTCTTGTTCTGTTAATAAGTTGGCGGTGTATGGGGCATGCCAGTGTAACCCTAATGGCTGTGAGCCATGTTCATGTGCTAGAAGTGCAGCTGCCAGTCGCAAACAAGTTCTACATCTCAAACAGGAGGTACACCTGTTGTATTTTACAGTACTTCATAACCTTGTAAATCCATTCTATTCATCAAATACACAAGCTGCAAAAACATCAGTTTCAACATCACCTGCTTAAAGTAATGTTTCTCTGCATTAGCTGGAGCAGCAGCAGAAGAGAAAGGATGAGGCTTATGTAATGATGGATGCTTTCCGTATCGCATTTGAGCAGCAGTTGAGAAGAGTCGGTGAGAATGTTCTCCGTCAGGCTGAGACTGACAGACAGCAGCCGTACAAACAAAAGCATGACAGAGGTAAAGGCCTTCAATATGAAGCAGTTCATTTAAGCAATGATGTGTTTAAATGCCACAATCACTTTAAAGGGAAACCAGGGTCACCAAGCGTAGCTGAAAGACTGAAAAAATGTCTCCCTACTGTAAGAGAGGGCAAGATGCCAACCGACTCCAATGAAACTCTACATTTGCTGCTTGATCTCGTGAGTATAAAGCACCGCTCTTTCATCTCACGAATCCAATTTGACTAACTTATTTCTTTTTTGTCAGTTAAATGATAAAGAGGAGGCTTTGGCACATCAGAGAAAGGTAAGCTACATGTTGGCACGAAACACAGAGGACTTGGAAAGACGCCTAAAGATGCAACTGGAAGAGCTGGAAATCTCACACAGAGAAACTAACACAAAACCAAGTGCTGTTGAAGAGGATAATTGGAACAGAGATGGAGACTGTAAATGCTCTTCTGACACCTATGGATCACAAACCCAATCTATACCCGACAACCTTGCAGCTAGTAATGTTCTGAGCTCAAAACCAAACCAAACATTCACTGAAAGGACAGAAACTCAGAATGACAACTGAGACGATTAAAGACGTAAAATCACTAGTCATGCTGTTTTTTTAACATACAATAATATAAATATTAATTCGACATATATGGCAGGTTTATATTATTAAAGCAAAATTATAATAATATAATAATATAAAAATAAATAAATGGTCAAATTGATTTGGAAGGAAAACAATGGATAACATTTTCAGTTTTGGATTTAAGTTGTTTAGAATACAGGTGCACACTGTATAATATGAAGCTGATTAAAAAATACAGAAAGTATGCACAAATAATTTAAGCATATAGCATCAAATCAATGTGTTTTTTCCTTTATTTGATTTTATTATATTTATATTTACTTAAATAAATTGTTAAAAGAATAAACATGTTTTTTTCTAAGAGCTGTGTCTTTATTGGCACACTAACTACATTTCCCATGATGCCTCGCGCCATCGCCTGCGATGTTACCGTAATGCTGCTAAACCTGTGTGTGAACAATTATGGGCAGCTGAAGTGTGTTATTATCAGGCTTTAAGAATATTATCACAATATATGTGTTTAATTAAACACAAATCGTCTCGTTATATGTTGTGTGCTGCTTTTATCGTATATTTGGTTGTTTACTACGTCAAACTGCAGTCCCTGTCAAACTCCCCAGGTAAGAAAGCTAAAGTGCTAACGCTAACTGGACTAGCACAACTGCATTAATGTGTGGTGGTTTCTCTGCAGGATCAATGGAAGAACAAACACTTGAATATTTCCTAAAGAAAGGGACGATACAAAGGAAAGATGCTGCTGATATAAAGTGGTTTCATGCAACAAACACCAAGAGCAAACTCATGGAGGCTCTTCAAAGTAAACAAATGAGGCTTGTTTTCTGTCTTTATTACACAATAATGTCTTGTATATGCATTGTGTTTGTGTTTGTCTTAAGGTTCTGCTCACATGATTGAAGCTGATGTTCTTCTCAGGGCTTGTGATCCCAAAGAGCCCATAATGGCCCACCCACCTGAGAATGACAGTGATGTCAACCTGCTGGACTGGTTAGGGGAGCTGGTGAAATCAGATAAAGGAATTAAACTAGATTTTAAAAGGTGAGAGTGATTCATTGTTTCATATCTTGTGTGTTTGTGGTACTGTCCGTATTGTTGCTGATGCACGATGGATGGGGTTTGACAGCATCACTGCTGTCTCTCCATCTATGGTTTTGTTGGAAAAGGTTCGAGATCAGCTGCAGGGACCAGTGTGGATCAATGCTGACGTTCTTCCCGGTCCTGGCGGAAAAGCGGATCCCTTGGACCCTCGGGTCTTTCTGGAAGAAGTGTCTCGCCAATCAGATGATGTTCTCTCATTGGGTTGGACAACAGGTTGGGATGCTGATGTGGATAACCCTGGTAGGATTTTGGACTTTGCTATAATGGCACGGAAAATATCTGGTTATCTATGGTTTTCTGGTTGCTCATTCGTTAGAGCTTGGCGATAGCAATGCCAGAGTAATGGGTTTGATACCAGGAATTGCACATGCTCAGAATCTAATGTATAGTGATAAAAGTGTGTACCAAATTCCTAAAGGTGAATGTAAACAGTCATGTAAATCATGAATATTTCACCATTTAACCCGTAACAACATTTTAAATTTAGTAAATAAACAAGAAAAGTTTTTACAATATTTTTTTCTTCACCCTCTTTTATCTTAAATGGAACAAACTGTCAAGTAACTGATATATCAGTTATATACAGAACCCGTATTTCCTAAAAAAATTTAAAATCTATGATTGAGAAATATCTGTGATATTAGAGGTACATAAAAGTAAATGTAAAATAGATTTTACATTTTAAAAGACTAAACAAATGATATATGCACATAGTATGCACATAGTCCTTATATTCTATTATATTCTGGAACCAAATCATGTTAAAATATTTATTCAGCATCTATGTCAGATTTAGTATGCATACTTGAAAGTATTAAATTAATATTCGATTGTTATGAAATGTTTATGGAAATAGGCTACAGTTGGGATATGGTTCATCAGATGGAACGCTTATGCAGATCCCTAAAGCAACCAGTTACATTCCCAGTCCGAGCAGCCCTACTTCCGGTGTCATTCCCACAATTCCAGTGGCTTTTACAGCAGTCTGACCGGTAAGATAAATCTGCTCTTTAATCAGTCTATTTAAATGTATGTCCAAATTTACTATTTTAGAAGTTATTAAAGACACATCTATGTGAAGAGGTCTGTTCATTACCTTGTAGATTGATTTATTCCGTGTAGGGAAGGACAGAGTTAAGCTAATGCTTTGAAATTCATTTCTGGGCAATTTAGTTCTGGCTCTTCTCTCACACTTGTTTGTGACTGGAATAGAAACACAGTGTTTGTTCTGGAGTACAGATATTCAGGTATTAGAGGAGAAGTGGGTTTAATCCCTCTCTACAGATGCTCTGTTGTAGCTCTCTTCCTCACTCATGTTCTTTTAACTGCGGGTGAAATGTTTTCTCAAAAACAGATGCGAAAGGAAGGCTATGTGTAAAAGCTGGGTAAAAAATGCTTCAAAATGTTTATCTTTTTAGATTATTATACAGTTGCATATTTAGACATTACTAACATGTTCTTACAGTGATCATGCTCTGATCTTGTTAATGAGGTGTTCATTTTCCTTTAAACACATCTAAACATCTGCATGTTTTATAGGTACAGCCTGACTGTATGGACAGGCAAAGATGATGTTTTTAAAGTCGAGGATCTGTTGCCCTACAGGCAGAACTTAAGCAAAACAAGGATTTACTATGATCTGTTAGAATCACAAATTACACAATTTAAAGGACTGCCTGGCTACTCCAAATGAAAACCAACAACATTCAACTGAGTTTGAGTTTACAAAGAAGTAAGACTTGACATTTTTTCGTTTGCAGTTTAAGACTTTTAGATTTCTTCTGTTGTCTATAGCCTGAATAATAGACAATATCAGAGAAACACTGTATTTTTGTAATTAAAATTTTGTAACACTTTTTTATCATGTATTAATGATGACCAAAGTTCCATTTATGAAGCAATAAAAGCCACCTTTAGTGTAAAACGTTTCTGATAATTGTACATAAATATTTAAAATATGCTCACTGTTAAATTTCTGCTTATTCTAACATATAAACTGCTGACAAAAGTATTTTTGGACGACGACAGCCAAAAAATCAAACCTGTTTTCTGGTGTAAATACATTATATTAACTTGACATTATCATTGAAGAACAGCAATAATCATTTTCATTTTCATTGCACAATATGTATACAATATGTACATATCGAGTCAGACATGCTCCTTTGTCAGCTGTGATGCCTGGTTACTGGTTTAAAGTGTCCCTCCACTGTGAATTATTTTTGGGCAATCCTTCAGGAGGCTTGGAGTGATATATTAATTCATTATTTGAATAAACAGACAGCTTAGACACACAGATTATGCAGAGCTGTCATAGCTACTAATGGTGGATATTTTGATGAATCAAAAATGTTATTTTTTTGTGTACAAACTCAATATGTCATACAATATGATGTAGTCTCATATCAGTCTCAAAATCAGAACAAATCAAGAAAAATTAATAATAAAGAATATAATATCAAAGCATATTGTTTTCTATGGCATTGTTTATTTACAGTCAATAGGTCAACAAGTCACAATAAAAAGACATAACATACATGAATCAAGTTTAATGAGAAAGCAGGTTTAAGTACTTTAAACAGCAGCAGTATTCAGTATACTAACAGTATACTGAAGAACAAAGCACAAAGAACAGCAGTAAAGTGCAGTACATGGAACGGTGACATTTAACATATATTCCCATTGTCCAGGTTGAAAAGTGCATTTACAGTTCTCAAATCTTATTTTTAATATTGATCTAAAAGTATCTCATTCTAAAATGTGACAAACCTCATATTTGAAGTCATTCTAATAATAAAAGAAACATTTTGAAGTGATCTTAACATATTCAATATTGACTCAGTATGCCAAACGTATACATAAGTTTTGAGCCTGGATTTATCAGAAATGGTCACTTATCTGACTTATCATTATATTTCCCAAACTGTCTGTGTGATGTTTACTGACCGAAGATCTCTTCAAAATTAACCAGCTGCTTTATCTGCTCGGTTTGCATTGAGTGTCGTCTCAGCAGGGTCTTCTTGTTCTTCTGATCTCTGGGATGGCTTGGGGCACAGGGCACAAAATGTCTAGATCCTGGAATGATGGGTGTAGGTCCTGTCACAGATTTGCTTTCACCATTGGAGCCTGCATTGTTATAAGCTTTTATATCTGGAATGGGTGCATGCGGATTGAGAGGTGGCAGATAACCAGGCCGGGTTTGTGAGATGTGATCCAGGAGTAAGGCTCCAGATCCTCTCCGCTCAAGCACCGCAGGGCTCCTCCTCTGGATCAGACTTTCCAAAGACTCTCTGGATCCAGAGAGAGTAGAGGAGCGGCTAGTGACAAGCTTGCGTTTGTCAGTCCCCCCAGTCCGTCCTCCGGACCTCCCGAAGTCTTCCGAGGGTTGGCTCCCGAATTGTGGCAGCTGAGAGTCAGAGCTATAGTGGTCCATTCCAATGTTCCGGCGCCTAAAGACATTTCGCAGACTTGAGACTGCTAAATTTGGTAGGCAGTCGGAATCTCTATCCACAGGTGGAGTGTCAGAAGTTGATGCCTGTTTGAGATTTTGATGTGAGGAGTTTGGTAGTAACTCCCCATCGTAGGACATCTTTCTACTTAGCCATTTTTGTCCTTTTGTTGGCCTTTCACTCTCCAAAGCTTTAAGCAGACCAGTAGAGTCTTTAACATCTATGCTTTGATGCCGAGCTACGGTGACTCTCTGCGGAGGTCGACACCCATTGTATCCGAAAGAGAGCTCCTCTTCAGGGGTGATGTCTAGGAGCTCCTCAGTCAAGGATGACGACTTGCTTTGCTGTAAGAGAACTGAAGGAGGGATCTTCAACCAGGGCTCTGAATGCAACCTTTGAAGATGCAGCAACTTAGTCATGCCGGCTGCTTGCAGAGGGCTTGAATCTTGGATTGGTGATCCCGGCTTGGATGTGCAAATCACTGTGGAGACCAGACTTTGGTTCTCCCTTAAAACTAAAGGAGGAGTTTCAGGCCTGTTGTGGGAGCGGGACGTAATATGGGGGGTGCCGATTTTGATTTCAGAGGGCGACATGCATGATGCAGGGGCACAGTGCAACCTTTCTTCGAGATTGGGAGGTGGTGGTACATTTAGGTACTGCTTGGTCATTTGTCTTCCAGAGGGGAGCTTATCCGTTGTAATAATGATTACTTCTTTTCCTTTGGCTTTGCAAGCATCCAGCAGTACTCTCAGTGCATTCTTGTCTCCAGCATTAACAGCATAGACCAGGGCAGAAGAACCGTTGTGGTCCTCTAAACTCGGGTCCGCTCCACTGGATAGGAGAAAAGACAGCACATCCTGACCTGCTCGTTCTATGCAGGCATGCATTAGAGCCGTCTTACCGGACTTGTCTTGAATGTTAGGGTCCGCACCATTTTCAAGAAGATACCTGTTAAGAAATTGGAATTGTTGAGTAAATAAGTCAGCATCAAATCTGCGTGTCATTACACAAGCTGCTCAGGAACTTTAAAGACAACTACCTGATGATTTTAGGTTTTGGAACACTTTGCGCATCAGCGTGGTGACTCTTACAGGCCACCATCAGTGGGGTTTCTCCCCTCTCATTGCTTTCATTGATGTAAGCCCCTCCTTCCAAAAGCAAGCGTGTCAGCCTCAGGCGACAAAGATATACAGCTTTCAGCAAGGAGTTCCCATCCGTCCGTACCTCTGTGGAGTCCTCCATTACTGTGGTCTTGAGTGTTGGGAGGGTAATGTCACAGGGGCTCAGTGGATCATGGGTTACTCAGATGCAGCAGATTTCTTGTTGGAGTCCTGTGGGGCAGGTAAGGAAAGCGCAAAGCATCATAAACAGTTCAAAAACTCAAGGTTTTCACTTAAGTGCCTGCTTTTGTTTTCCATCCGATTCATTCGGATCAAAGCGACGCTGCTGTCTCTTTGACATTGAAATGTTCTCGCCTCCTTAATAAAAAAGAATGTGTTAGGAAAGCATCCTGCTATAAAACAGCCTCTTTGTTCTAATATGAAGGTGATGACTTTGTAGGTGGCATGTCTCGATGAGAGGATGCAAGTAACCTCAATTAGTTACCTAATCCCTGTTACATAACATTAATTTCTCTTGTATGTTCTTGATACTTCCGTATACTGTTTTATGCAATATACGTAGTTAAAACACACATTCAAACTGGAAGGTTCGCGACATGCCTGCATTGAATATTTTCACCTGCCTCCAGACTTGAACGGTCTGTTCTTGCTAAAAGCAATGGCAGGGTTATACAGTTGGTTGAGGCGATCTGTATTCGCCTCATTGAATGATTGCATTCCTTTATACTGTCTATTGTGCGAGTGGCCTTGTTCCATCAACTTGCAGCGCAGTCACAGTTCGATCTTTACTTAACAAAGAGAGAGCAAGAGAGAGTCTCAGTCGGATTTATAAACATCAATTCACTGGAGTTGTGCAAAGATGAGTAAGAGCATAAATCTTTTTGTGTCCTCTAATATAAATAAACCAGGCTGACGTTCTTTCAGCAGCCGTTACTAGAAGTGAAGGCTGCAAGTAACAAGGCTGAATAAGAAGTGCGTCAGCACCCTGGATGAACACTTTCTTCATTAAAAAATGAATACATGTGAACTGTTTTAAACTTAGATTGAAACCTTAAACATTGTAACCCTGCCTTCGCTCTCTCATGCCACGTGTCATGGTGTTCATTCTATCTATGCTCCTGAGCCACTTTTTTATGACAGCTCGGCTATTCATATTAAATCGTTTAGGCATGCTTGCATCCCATTTCTCCAGTACAAGCGCAAGCCTTGTGCCTGCAGGACATCTTGGTTCAAGCTGCTAATTCCTAGAGCTCCCCGGGCTGGCATTTAAAACCACAGCTTTGTGTGGCGTACCCCTAGTCTTCAATCGCCCTCGGGAACAGAGAGAATTTTTAATGACAGGCCCCCTCTCTCTCTCCACCACCGCCTTGTGTTAAAAAGTATGGAGCAAATGAGGCCCAAAACAGACGAGGGGTGCGATTGTTGCTGCAACGGAGCTGAAGTGGAGCACCAAACAGGCCACTTCACGCACCTGTATGCATCTGTGATTCATGCCAGATCACGCAATACTTAATTTTCCTCGCAAATGGTGGGCCGTTTTTTTGTCTCTCAACAACACCTGCAGGGAAAATGAAAACCCACTCTCCGTGACACTGAATGAGAAATGAATAAGAATAGTCTTGTTGTGGGTCTTGATTAATGAGGGCGATGAAAGCTTTCTCACTGTGCTTTCGAGGTCTGCCAGGATGGTTCTGTTTTATGCATTATTGGCTGAATAAATTATTTGCTTTCTTAGTGAAGATGCCATTGAAGTTCCATCTGTGATGAATTAATTCAGTTTCAGAAATGATTAAACTTTGAATGCTAAGCAGTGAAATAATCACTTGTGTTTCTTGTTTCTTTTAACAATTACCTGTTAAAATGTATGCTACATCATTTTTTTTATCATACTTTTCATAACAATTGTTTAGTTATGTTGTATTTCTTCATTCCTTAAAGGCATGTTATTAAATGTTAACTGTTTTATAATCATTTTTAAATAATTAAACATGACAATGAAAAAATTTGAACATAGGTTTACAACACATTCTCACAAACATATACAGTTCAACTAACTTCCTCAAAACATACCATGAAATAACAAAAATATTTTATAGTTGGCTTTAATATTTATCAACTATAATAAACGGTTCCTTACCTGTTCAGAAACCCAATGGCTGCTCTAGTTTCCCAATAGCTTGTTGCTGTCGCATCTCTTTTTCAATCTCATCTCAGCAGGTAATCCAGTGGTGAGACCTAAGCTGGAGTTGTCAGATTCAAAGGACCAAAAGAGGACCTTGAAGTGGGAGTCAGACGTGTGGAGATGTTCACTGACTGACGGTGAATGAGAAACAGAAGAGGGAGAGAGTACAGGTGCCTCAGCTCTCAGGTCTGGTAACCGCTCTCACCACGAGTCCCTGTGCATTACAGCTTAATAGAACAAGGTGACGCCAGACTGTCCACATCTAGCGTCAGTAAGCAGCCTGTCCATTATTCTTACATTGGCAAAGAATTATTGAGCTCATGTCTAGGTTGTGCGTGAATCTACGTTTGTTTTCAACTCTGATGTCATTGCGATCACGGGACAATGGCTCCTACAGTGCAGTTACATCATTATGACACAACTGTCTCGCCTTTGAGGCAGTAGTTCAGCTCCTGAGGGAGTGCAGGGTGGGTGTATTGATTGGTTTGAGTGATGTGGTCACTGTAAATAAGACAGCAATGCAATGAAAGAAGAGAGTAAAGAGCCAATATTGGCCTCCAAATGGGTTAATAAAAAGGACTTTTTTAAAAGTAAGGACACAGTGACATACATGACAGTTCTTTGCATGAAAGCAAAAATAAAAACGCTTTAAATGGCCTTCCTGTGGACATGATATCATCAAGTAGAAAGTTGCCAATTTGACATTCTTGAAGTTTAGAGATGCATTTTATGGTTAAGTGGCATTATCGACATTTATTAAGATGTGAATTTAAAGGATGAGATAAGGTTAAAGTTACAATTAGGATACTATTTATTAGCATTACACATGCAGGAGCACTCCGGAAGACAATTTTGTTTCACTGGATCATAGCTCTGTGATCAATTGTCTTTAATAACTTAAAAGACGTTACTTCTTTAAATTGAGAGCTGTAAAGTGCATTTAGACTGTATAGGTACACTGAAAAGATGGGTTGTTGGAATTACTTAATTTTATCATAGACATCGATTCCACATGATTAATTTTTAAAATTAATTTATCTTGAAATTTAAAGAAAGATTATCGTTTTTGACTGCAGCATCGTATCTGACCTCAATTCATGACATTAGTTAAATATTTTTGGGATATCTTCAGGCTGTCATAATGTACTCACCCTAAGATATTCGAAACCTGTATACAATTTCTTTGTTCTGTTGAAAACATATTCAAAGAAACATATCTCGAAAACATTTCTGGGAAATTAGCTGCAATAGTGGGAAAAACGATAGCATCCTTTTCACCCTGTTGAACACGAAATGAGATATGTTGAACAATTAAAAACTGTTTTGGGGCAGCTTTGAGCAGCGTTTTTATTTTTCCTGCTATTGTAGCCAAATATGTCCCGGAAATGTCAGTTGCTAACTTTTTTCCAAATATCTATCACTTGCACAACCGTGAAATGCAATATTTCTTATCATCATAACCCCTGCATACAATAATGAAGCGTGAGCATGCAAATCCCTTGAAAATAAATCCAAGTGATTCTTAGTGTGCATGCAAGGTGCACAATTGAAATTCAAGTCAAGTTTATTGTACCCGCGTGGTTAACGTTTGTAGTACATTAGATCCTACAAACTTGGATACAAAACCAATCAGCCAAGATAGGTTGTCTCACTGCAGCATTTTGCCTTTTAAATTGATAGTGAAAGCATTTGTAAGGGTGGACTAAACCCTACAGCGGTGTCACCCTCTCTAAACTATATTAGAACATTTAACGGTCGGAAAAGAAGCAAACCACAATATCCATATTCATGCAGGCAGCTAGATCTTGGGCCTGGCTTAACAGGACACACTTCAGCTGCTATTGGATATGGAGATGAGTTGGATGTGTTGTTTCAGTTGAAGAGATGAAAACTAATTAAGTGTATAGCAGACAATTTATTGTTATCATATTTAATTTTTGAATATGTGAAACAATAAAAGAGGAATATAGACTTGTACACACGTGTTTAAAAGGCACTTTGGCCATGCAGTTAGACATGTTCTGACACAATTAGGTTTTTTATTTATGGATTCTATTTATATCCTGTAAACAACAAATTACATTTTAAAATGGAATTCGTTGCTTTTGTCTTTTTAATTATGAAAGTGGTAGATTACAGAATATTACACAAAGAAAGGAATTTTGTACAAAATCTTAATTCACACTTGTCCAATAAAAGTATTACCATGCCACATTCCAGACCAAAAACACTACGGACTAGAAGATCCTAACCAACCTTAAAATCCTATTTATACGTTTTTTTTAGTTGTCAGTGCTTTCATATACTTCAAAAGTGTACTGAATGCCATTCTCCTCCTGGAGTCCAGTGGGAACAGCCGGGAACCTAATCGGGAAAACAGAAACAAGAAAACAAAATTAGACATTTGCTATTGCCATTTAACAGTTTTAAGTACTACGAAGTCGTAGCTCAGAACAGACTCCTATCAAAATGTTAAAAGAGAAATAACAAAAGACATCAAATAACAAATCAGTAATGTTTGTCTTTGTCAGATGAAATAACAGCGATGAAACCTGTTAACATTCGATGTCCATTTAAATACTCTTTAAACGCTTATTTTGTGCCTGAGAGATGTGACATTTGGTGCAGTCTACCTTTGATGCTAGATGGCACTTTTACATGACAAGAGGGCTTCTTTTCACTGAACTCTCTTTACAATTCACTGTGGATATGCGATACAGAATATGTCTGTTCCAGTGCCAATAAATCCATTAATGACAGTTCATTCAAGGACACAACTGGAAGAATAATCCAACATGATAATAAATGGTCCTGCCTAGATAATGACACTGCTGCAAAGTGGACATGTTTTATTCTTCAGTATATCTAGGTATGATATAGTTGTCAGTATCATAACTTATTTCATAAAAATAATGCTTGCGACTTACTTTTGAAACTCTAACAATGTTTTTTTAAGAGGTACTATAAAGTATTTGTTCAGTTTTAGGTAAATGTTATAGAAGCCACAATAAAATGTTAGTATATGCATATTGCTTTCAGAATAAGAATAAAGGTGTATTAACACTCACTCAGGCAAAAGCTTGTACTTATCCATGTTAATGTCAGGCAAAAATGTGTCACAGTCGAACTGCTTGAGGACCCGTGTTACAAAAAGACGCCTGGGACCCGAGCTTTCCATCACCTCCTGCAGAATACAACACATCATAACACTTACAAATTTTGTCTTGTTATTCGGAACAAGGTAACAAAAAAGTATGAGGATGAAGGACCATGAGAAAAGAGTCTTAAGTACTATTTGCCTTGAGGCAGTTTCCATAACAACTGGTGATAGAGAGGACGGATCTGGACTATGCAGTACATCAGTGGAGATTTAACTTTGATATGGGCAACTACTGGTGTGCATCTGTGTATATGTTGTTACAGATATGAGACATATGAATTTCACCCTCAAATCAAGTCCTACCATAAAATCCTAAAATATAAAGGAAATCTGATGCGGAAAACTACAGGTAGGCTTTACGGTGATCTGAAGTCCTTTAATACCATCAAGATGCAAGAAATATTAAGTGAGTGTAAGTGTTTATAACACAGGGTAACCATATTCATATATAAAACTGCAAATATAACATGTGGGAAAATAACCGGTAAGTGTTGTACGTCGTCAGCAAATGTAGCACCCACACATTTCTCTTTTCACAAACCTTGTACAGAGCACTGCCACCAATTATCCAAACCTGGTCCAGTTCCTTTTCAAGTTCAGGGCTGTCCAACAGATTAAGGGCAGTAGTGAAGTCTGATGCAAGATAGTGAGCTCCCTCTGGGGTTGTCCTGTTCGGCAGGTTAAGGAAAAAAACATGGTTTAATATCCGAGTTGGTATCGGATTTTCGCATACAAAGAAAGTGAAAACGAGATTACTTGAGCTCTCTGCTGAGAACTATGTTGATTCTGTTCTTTAGGGGTCTGTTTGATGCAGGTATAGAGAACCAGGTCTTCCTGCCCATGATCACTGCATTCTTCTTACCTGTGATGTGACACAGACAGTCTTTAAATATTGAGCACAACAACACAATATTAAGTAAGAACAGAATAAAATGTGGAATATAAATACCTTCTACTGAAGGGGTCATGGTCATCCTCTGAAAGTGCTTGAATTCATTACTGGAAAGATAAAGGAAACAGGGGGGGGGTTCAAGAGAGCTGTTTAAAGTCTGGAATATGTTGCTTTGTCATAGAGCAAATATGCTGAATATGGTTATTTCCACCTGTCTTCAGATCAAAGGTCAAACAGTTAACAGTCACATTAACTTTTCATTTTAGATTTGAGCATTATTAGCAAAAATTCTCCATTCTGTTATTTTTATTTGTAAATAATCGAAGTGCACAAATCAACAAAATCAACAAAAAAAGTAAATCAATATGACAGATCATTAGCTTGACAGTTAGCAACAAAGCAAAAAACAGGTTTAAAACTCCCTCACTTTAATCTTGTTGGGTGCCAGGGTAGATTTCCGTTGTTCCCGATTCCCATATCGGGACAAACTGCAACAATACAGTTAAGTAGCCGTGACATCATTGGTTTAATATTCTGATACAGTGTGACAGTGCGACCATGGACCGTCAAACTCCCGCCAGCAGGTTTGTGATTCCGCTACGTCAGACCTTGTGCTCATGAATATTCATTACGTAATGACGCAGCGCGATTCTATAGGCAGAGCGGTGTGACAAAAGGCGTGGCGTCACGTAGGTCATTCATATTCATGAGCATGATGTGGCGCTAAAAGAACAAACGCTTCCGGTGGAGTTTTACAAGGGACTTTTATTCTATTTAACACAAATGCAGCAAGGTGATGGACATTTGAAAAATCCTAATTAATAAATTTTTTCTTTTACAGAAATAAAAACATAGTTTTGTGCGTAAAATGTTATAAAAGCATAGGATAAAGAAAAATAATATTTATAAATTTAATGCAAATCCTATATAACCCCCCCAATAAAAACCCAGCCAAACCCAGCCAATTTATTTTTAAAACCATTTAACATAATGTGAAAAAATAACATTGAGTGCCATGTCTTAGTTAGAAATTATAGTACATTTAATCGCTGTTAAATGATTGTCCGACTTTGCATCTCTCACAAATAGTCACATACATAAAATCTAAATTTAATCAAATTTACTTGTTTTTCAAAATTACTTCTAAAATAATTTATTTTGCAGGTCCAATACATCATTTTGCAAGACAGTGGCACATATGGCGTTATAACATGTAAAAATAACATGTTTTAAGATGTGTTGTTTTTAAAGTGGAGGGACATACATATGGTGAACCATACTCAGAATTCATGCTCTGTATTTAACCCATCCAAAGTGCACGCACAGTTGTGAACACACACGCAGTAGTGAACACACATGCAGTAGTGAACACACATCCGGAGCAGAGGGCAGCAGTTGGGGGTTCGGTGCTTTGCTCAATGGCACCTAAATCCTGGGATAACCTGCCCGAGACTTGAACCCACAACTCTAGGGTCAGGAGTAAAACTCTCTAACTACTAGGCCATGACTCCCCCTGTAAATGAATGATGTCCGTTTAACAGTTCTGTTGTGTCTGGACTAGTGTTGTCACATCTAGCAAATAGTATAGGCACCATCACATTTTCCCTTTAAATGAAGAACCGTGCAGTGTAAATGAAGGTCCTTAAAAATCAAGGGCTTGATTACTCATCCCAACTCATGTCCACGCTATTTGTAGTGTAAGGCGCCTCTTTTTGGATTTGCATTGTAACTTTGTGATATTACTTAATGTCATTGCCCAGCAGCCCCTCAAATCTAAACTAGACAACTGTGTACAAGTTCTAAGAATATGAAGTACTGTCTCCATGGTGATATCTGACTGCTTCAAGTCAAGAGATCTAAGGCGGTGAAGTGGGGCGCTGTCTAATGCACCGAGGGGTTTTGCAGGGTGGGTCAAGACAAGTTTGAACACCGGGTCGAGTCGACAGGGAACAGCAATTAAGGAGAGGTTCTGGAGGAGTGAAGCGCCTCTGATTAGTGCCCACAGCACCCCTTTCAGAGACCTCCAACACAGTGCAGGCCTCATGTGTTGTTCATCCATGGAAAAGCTGTTGGGAAAATGTAGAAAGTCAGTTTAAGGATTCACTAAATGTTTGGCAACTGAAAATAATCATCTGAAAAACAAAAAAATGATGTTTGGTGATCGGCCGAACAATCCGAAGGCCGAATAGTTTTTACATTTTTTAAAGATGTGATCAAATAGCTGCCAGGATATAGAATGCAGCAATGTCAGCCATCTGGAATCATTTTAAAGGAGTTAAATAAATATTTTTATATTGTAGTGTGTAGATTTGTTTTTCTTAAAAAACAAGAAAAAAGAAGAATTAACAAAATGAAAAAAGTTGTCCAAGTGTTTTATTACAATTCAGCTTCTGCCAATAATTTTCATTTTGGTGCATCCCTCTTTTATTAATAAAAATGTCAGTATAAAGCAAGAGTGATTGACACAGAATTTGACTTACTTTAGTGTTAGAGACCGAAGATTTGGAATGCATGGCAGATTAGTAAGGCCTTCATCTTCGCCCTCCGCTTCCTGATCATCATCTCCCTCCCAGTTAGTGATGGGTGGGTATAAATGAATGGCGAGAGAAGTAAGTCTTGGACAGGCATAAATAAGCTCCACTAAAGAAGCATGTCCATCAGCTCTAATCCCTTCCAGGTTGAGCGAGAGCAGGTGTGAGCCTGCAGCTTGAAGCGCTGGAACAAGATCTGACATCAGACCGGAAAACTGAAGGGAAAGACGACGTAGCTGGCCAGAAAACTTAACAAGTCCTCTGGCTAAAACAGCTGCATCTTTGAAGGTGTCAGCATTTTCATTGCCTGGGTTATCCCCAAGACAGTCCAGGGAAAGGACACAAAGGTGAGGGCAGACGCTCCCAACAGCCTCCAAGGTATCCAGAGACAAACCTTGGACATCCCTGAGACATGTAGTCAGACCGTCTCTCGCATCACTCTTTCTTGCCTCATCAGTCTGACCTTCGTCTAATGACAACCATTCATCAATTTGTTCATCTAAATTTAAACTCTCATCTCCCTCTGTGCTTTGAAAGATGCTGTCCTTAAGCTGGTATTCTTGTATCCTCCTAGCCCATAAGTCTTTTAGACTGAGCACTCCTTCGCGGCCAGTGAACTCCTCAGTCACCTCAAATGCTCTGTTCCTTAGGAGAACACAAGCCTTCCCCAAACCCTCTATGGTCAACCTCTGGAGCTTGGGTAAGCTAAGCAGCATGAATGCAACTGCAGCCACAGCATCACCTTCACTATCTGCCAAACAGATATCTAAAGCAAGAAGACTGCTTAAAGTCTTTGAGGACATCTTGTTTGATTCTTCTTGATAGCCCAAAGGGAGCAGGCCAACAGGGCTAAGGTGCAGGCATCGCGAAACATCCAAGTGTTTTAGTCTGGAGAACTGACTACTTATCACCGATATAACCTTCCGATCACAGAGAGTTCCGGCCAAAGAGAGGGAACTGAGACGATGTAGGCCACCCAGGAGCTCACACAGCACTGGGGATGACACGTTCCGTGCACCACTGAGATCCAGAGACTGAAGATTCTTTGTATGAGAGAGAAAAACGACTGAACATACTTAGTTATTAGAATGTCCTTGCATGCCATGTAAGCATATTTCAATGTGCTTATGATTTCTTGCATATTTGAAGACAAAGAATCAAAGACTTTGCGATCACAAGAAATAATTACATTTTAAAATATTAAATAGAATATAACTTGGGTAACACTTTACAATAAGCAGCTATTTGTTTGTCCGTTTTCCTGCCCAGAATGCATATCTATTTTCTTTAATTTATTAGAAAACTTCTACAAAAACTAATATTTTTGATGATTAGCCTTCATCATCGGGGGTTTAGTCAAATATGAACAGAGAGACATAATACATATACAGATTGTCACATCCCTAACTCACCTTTCCATTTTAATAATGTATTCGTACGTGATAAAATTCGACTAAATGAACATTAATAAATGCAGCATTTGTTGATAGCTTCTTGTTTAGTCATTTTAAATGGTTAACTGTTCAACTTTTCAGAGTTTTGAACCAATTACATCACTGTTAAACCGTATAGCCTTTATGCAACCTTTTCAGCCAAATGCAAAGAAAACACATTATATCAAAAAGGCGTGACTGTGTTCAACCTGGCATCGTATCTGGATAAGGGAGCAAAGGTTGCCATTCACAAGGCTGCTTGCAGATTTGAGAGAAAGACAAGACAGCTGCGGGAGGAGAAGAAGGTGCAGGGCTGCACGTGTCAACATATTCCGTGAAGACAGGATGCACAACAGCTCGTCTAGGAGCTCACCCGCTGAAAGAGAAACACATTCACATCAGATGCAACATTCAGTGTATTATACGAGACATCATCTCATTGATCACTTCTCTGATATTCCTCAAAAACTCACGTAGTGAACTAAAGGGACCCATGACGTATCTGAAGAAATATTGGTCCATGTATTTCTGGGCGTAATCTTTGACCCACATCTCCTTCATGTTCTCAGCTATGCTTTGAAGACAAAGACCAACTAGTGTGGAAATGTTCTCCCCATCATGAGTCCATTTATTCTTGGGTTTCTGATGATCTTTGTCCACTGTAGGTTCGAGTTGCCGGAACAGGGGCATATCTTACTCCCAACCTGACTGTCAGAGATAAAGACAATGTGATTTATATATTATTGGGTAAAAAACTGTTTGATGGGTTGTCAACTTCATTGATAAAAATACTATTCAAATACAAAATACTGTTCAGTGCTGTTTAACAATATAGTACACAGTTGATAGTTTCCAATAGCTTCTATTTGTAAAGTGACATAATAGAAAAGATTAAAAGCAACAATAAAAAAACAGCAACACAATATTTTTGATAAAAACAAACCTTACCAACTTTATGTGATTAAGCTTTTTCAGTTTTCTTGAAACTATAAAGTTTGTTTAATCTCAAGTCCAACTATAATAGTGTTTAGAAGGAATAAATGATATACAGTGTGCCAACAATAATTCTCTGTTTGGTTAAATGTCAACTGATTCTTTTCCTCTTCTCCTTCTTCTTCTGGCAGTTCTTTTCCTTTTATCGCCATCTTCTGCTCTGAAGTGGGAAGATGAAATCCGTTTTTATAGTTTGGATACGAGCGCCATCTGCTGTCAATCTGCAATATATGCCCAAACACCCCACACAAGTGCACTTTTAACATCCTTACAAATTTTTTTTACAAATATAAGACAAACATAGGATAAAAAATTACCTTTAAAGGTAACAGGGTATCTTAGACTCAGATTTGTGAGTGTAAATTTTTCCCAGCAGTTGTCAGATTTAGTAATCAAATTGAAACATTTTAAGGTTTATTTCATATTCCTACATAAAATTGTGTTATATAAATAATGATACTAATTTAGATTTATATTTTACTGTGCATTATTTGTATTCAATGAATAAATATGTAGAATCGAATATTATTTTATTAAATAAGCAATTTGTTAATTGGGATGGGATATTTTGCACTTATGAATGGGCATGTAACTGTTATTCTACTGGTAACTCTTATCACACTTCTAAGTTCTAGGAAGTTGTATCGCTGTTTCAATTCCCAGGGCCATCAGGTAACGACTGACGTGCCCTTGAGCAAGGTTCGATTCCTGGGCACTGCAGTGATAGCTGCCCACTGCTCCGCATGTGTGTGTTCATGACTTGCGTGTGGGTACACACTGGATGGGTTAAATGCAGAGGTCTCATTTCGGGTATAGGTCACCATATTTGACAAAAGGTCACTTTCACTGAAGCAAGGTTGTTGGATTGAGGCCCAATTCAAAATAAAAGAACATTATCTAACAGCAGAATTCTTTGTTATCAGGATCGCTTCTCCTATTTCGAGAAAAAGATTTTGGGATCTGTGGTTTAAACTCGAAGATCCTTCTTGAAAAAAGATTCTAAACTTTTATTTGAAATATTTAAAATCGTTTATTTTTTACAATATGAAATGTGTGACAAATTAGGTTAGTGTAGGTTTTACAATATATGTGATACTGATATAGTTTGCAAAACCCAGTGTTACTAAATACATTTAATACATAATAAAAAAGAGTATAGGTCTTAACAATTGCATTCTTTTCTTTTGGAAATCCCCTCCTATTTTTACTCTGTATAGGTGTCTAGATGGAAACAGAAGGAGTAACACTGAATGTTTAAAACGTGAAATGATTTGGCATTTTCGCATGTTTTTCATTTCTTATTTTAGTGCATTTCATTGAAGAGTCCATGTGTGCCATATGGAATGTCCACTGGAACTTCTGCTCGTCCGAGTTCTGTGAAGGTCTTGGCATCAAGGACAAGGAGGAAGCTGCTCTTTTTCTAAGCAAAGTTAAAACACAAAAATTTAAGAATTATAAGCTTTGACACTGTAAAGCAGTAAAAAAAAAACGTACAATAGCTGTGAATACGTCAGCCATTTTCCTACAAATCGAATCCCCTATTTCAGCCTTGTCCGTTGTAAAAAAGCATCCAACTACAAAGCTTACATATTCAAACTCACCTCTTTTGGTGTAATGATCACAGACATGACAACACCATCATCCTCGTCCTTGGCATCTGGTGATGGAACAAACACTGGTTCTGATGGGAACATGCCAGCATGGCGCCACACCTATGAAAGACTAGACAGATCTAATGGTGTACTCATAATTGAACAAACTGTGAGACTATCAGTGAAATAAATGGGGTTAACTATGTAGTGAAGTATTTAAAATGATTTTAATTGTTTATTGCTATAACCATACAAACCTTTAGCTTTTTCCCTTCTAGATCCATCTTAAGCAGAGAGTCTCCAAATACATGTCCAAAGCCACAGGAGTAGAAGTATCGATAGGGCCGAGCGTTGTATTGGCTGTAGTTTATCTGCGGAAATTCAAGACCGCCATACTGCAACAGGTCATCATTGTAGAGATCTTCATGAGTGAGGAACACCTATGATTATAAAAGAGACATTTTTAATCATTACAGGAAAGTTGTGTATTATGACATTCAGTTTCACTTACTAGATGTTACATACCCCAGTTTCAGTCTTTACAGCAGTTGCAGTTGTGTTCTGTAAATCGATGAGGTTTTGGTCATTAGGGTCAATTTCCTTTACATCAAGAGGCAGCACGTAGCGACGTGGCAAGTTTGTGCACAAAGAATTGAAGAACTGAAGAAGACAAAATATATGGATATATTATACCTTGAAGGATGTAATGGAAAAAACGAACATGAATTAAAAGTAAAGTACTCACCTCATCAAGCTTCTCACCAGATTGCTGCCCAAGGTTTTCCATTGTGAAGTCACCAATCACACTGCCATCATCTCCACAGCACATATCCATAATCAAATGCCCATTTTCTTCATATGCATTTATCTGATGGAGGGTGAACATGGCACTACTGTAGTATTTGGTCTTGAGGAGCTGCAAGGATGAAACATGGATATTAGGAGTGAAGCAGCAGGATACAAGAAGATCAAAGTGCTCAGAATTCAAATGATGATTATTGTGATGTTGTGATAGACTCTCACGTGCCTGGCCGGTGTGTCGGTTTGCCACATGGAAGATGGTCTCTAGTTCGGGGTTCCAGGACATTACTTTATTAAAACTCTTTCCAGCAACTCTATAAAGCATGAATTTCAGCAGTTCCAGTTTGATTGGCTGTTCGATGAAGACTATATAATTCTCAGACATAGCTGCAAGGAAAATACAGAAAAAAACATTTTCTTAGGGAAGAAAAACATAGGGAAGTACATGTTTTACACTGTTAGATTTGGTGAAGAGATGCTTATGATTTTTCTAACATTAAAACCATGTTTAAAAAGTTGAAAGCCTGAAAAAAAGAATCAAATAAACCTACCAAAACTGTGATAGTAAGATGGTTTCCTGGGGTCAGATGCAGGAATAGAGCAGAGGATCTCAGCACCAGACAGATCAGCCTCATCATTCTCTCCAGCACCTGGGGGAACTCTAAAGATATGGTAGAAGAAGCCTTTAAAAAAACAAAATACATATTTTAGACCGGGAATCAAACATTTGAGACAAATTACAATTGGAAACATTTTAAAGAGGTTCAAGAATAAAAGTGAATTATTTATAAAGCATCTCACCTGTGCGACCATATGAGTTTCCTATGTTATAAGTTGCTCCTTCACGGTCATAATGTGGATGAGCTGTCGCTGCATTAATTGCAATGTAGTTTGACCAATCAACCTTTAAAACCACAATTTACTTTAAGATGAATTAAAAAGATGATTCTTTATGATCTCTATGAAACATTATTATATTTACCTTTTCTTTGGTCTCCAGGGTGACAGGGTCAATTTTACGCATAAAGTTAGTTTCTGTGCTTACGTAAAAATCCCCCTTGTACTTGACAAAGTTCACTCCTGCATTATCCGTTGCCTCTGTTGACCAAAGACAAGACTGAACAGTACAGCAAGTTTAAAGCATTTGGTATTGGCAGGGAGTACCATGACCCAATCATCAAGAGCAAAACTAGCAAACATTCCGTTTTCATCTCCCTTTGATTCTTACTTGGAATCTGAAAACGTGAGAAGAAGCGAGCAAAGATGTTCTTGCATGGGTCAGGCGTCGCCACGGTGCCAAACTCAGACACCACAATTCGGTTCTTTTCTAAGTTCTGAACGTAAGAGTCACTGCGCAAGAACTGACTGCTGTAGGTCACCTGACCATCTTTGATGTGGAAACGGTGCATCATGGCCATGCCATCAAACCAGTGGGTGAATCTAAAGAGAAAAGAACAGTGCAGAATAAACAAAAATAACAGGTAATGTAGGGCTGGCTACGATAATAAGTCACGTGACATAGAGTCAAGCATGGTGACCCATACTCAGAATTTGTGCTGTGCATTTAAACCATCCAAAGTGCACACACACAGGAGTGAACACACACACAGTAGTGAACACACACACCAACTGGAACACTCATTCGGAGCATTGGGCAGCCATTTCTGCAACGTTGAGGGTTCGGTGCCATGCTCCAGGGTACCTAAGTCATGGCATTGCCAGCCCCAGACTTGAAACCACAACCTAAGGATTAGGAGTCAAACTTTCTAACCACCAGGCCATGACTTCCCCAATAAATAATAGTTATTTTCACTTCTTACTTGCTTTCACCAAACTCAAACTTTCCAGGTCCATTTCTGAGGAAGCTGCCATTGATCCAAAGTGGAATGTCTCCTCTGATAACCGTACTGATGGGGTCTACCGTCTCCTCCACAGAGCTCACGAGAGGGCCAATAAACTCCAGACCACTGGCAGACGGACGCTTTTTATTAGCTGAGAGACAAAATTACAGCTTGTTGAGGTGTAAAACATTATATTGAACAGATAATAGGACAGTTTAAAGCCATCAGAGAAGTGCACTTACACATCACTTTAATTTTAACATACACCTTGTATAGGCAGTGTTACCAGGATGATAATTCTGTCTGATTTATTATATTAACGACCATAATTTAATATTAATTTATTATTAATTAATATGAATCTGTTAAACAGAAACACATGGAGGCAGAAGTGGGCGTTTTGGCAATGCAGAACAATGCACACATTGCTTTGAGTGATAATGACGTAGCAACATTGGTATTTGAGTAATGTTGACTTAAAAAAAGGAATGTAAAAAATTACGTAAGTTACGTAAGCAGAATAACACGTAGTAAATCCAGTGCGTTTGTTGCGCAGATTAAATGAAGAAATCACATCAAATGTGCGAAATAAGCTAACTCTTCTGTTCGTTTATTAATATAATTTAACTTAACTTTCATGTGTAAATACTAGAAAAACGAAAGTCTATGGTTCACATCACCGTGTTTTTGTTAGGAAAAACTGCACAAAGCGAGGATACGATAACACATTTGGGACCACATAAGTTAAACACAGAAAGTCTTACCTGACACTGGATCCAATGAAAGATTAGACATGGCTTTGTGTTTTTTATTGATATTCTTTCTATTTAAATCGAACAATGTGATATACAATACTGCAAAACAATAAGTTATGCATTACATAAACACATGACGAGGTGGGATGGGCTAATTTTTTTACAACCATAGCAAACTGAACCTTGATCAGAAGTGAGAGCATGTCAAACAAAGAGTTTGGATTTCAGCTGGTTTTATTTAGATTGGGAGAAACACACAAACTGAAATATTATGTCATCATTGTCTTACCTGTGAGCTGTTCCAAATCTGTATAAATAATAAGAAAGATATTTGGAAGAATGTCCCATTTAATCAGACAAATGTGGGACAGTAAAGTGTTCTGGGCACTTTTCCCATGGCCATTGTTTTTCTACTGTAGTAGTTTATATATAGTTTGGTAACAAGCATTTTTCCAAATATCTTGTTCTGTGTCCACTTGTTTGCAAATAGAGTAAACTGATAATGAAAATCATCCTTTTTGTGTGATATAGTCCTTTAAGACCTTATTGCATGCTATAACACACACACACACACACACACACACACACACACACACACACACACACACACACACACACACACACACACACACACACACACACACACACACACACACACACACACACACACACACACACACACACACACACACACACACACATTTTATCATTAATATACAGACATTTTGTCATTTGACATTTTTATATTTGGAAAATTTATTTTGATCAGCTGTGAGAGTGAAACAGAATCAGTTATCTTTTTTTTGACTGACTCCACTTAACTCTATTATCTAGAGAATATAGCCTCTTTATGCAGAATGAAAAGTATTAGAATGTCATTTAAGCTAAACATCAGTAAAGCATTATCTTTTAAATAATGAGAAAACATTTGAGGCAAAAGTTTTTATGGTGCAGAATCTTACACTTGATTACATTATTTTAACAGTTACATTCCTGGACAATGAAAATGTTGAGCCTGTTTGTTTGCTTTGTACAGCAGTATATTAACAAAATGAAGGTAAGTCAATTATGTTTTTTTAAAAATGTAAATTATTTGGTTTTCAAATGTCATTCGAGTTAAAAGAACATAAGAACTTTAATACATTTATACAGTTTTGATAATAATTAAAAATCATTCTGATGGGCTTTGTGAAAATAAAACAAAAAGTTCTACTTTCTGTGATACTGATTAGCTGTTTTACATAAAACATAAAAATACTATGCTGGTATATATTAGTCTTAACTTAGTTCAGCAGTTTTAATTTTAAAAAGTTTTGCTGAGTTTTCAAATTTGAAAAAGCTGACAAAAATTATTGGTCAATTCTGGTTAAATATCAGTCCCTTGAGAACCAGCCATCTGCTGACCTTAAAACACAAATACTTACTATATTTTCTATTAGTCAGCAAAATGCAACTTTTATATATTAATATAAACATAGAAAAAAGAATAATGTCACCAAAAACACAGGACAAAAGACATTAATGTAATACTTTTGAAGTAAAAGTGTCCTGGTGTTGCGTATAGCATTACATACTGTTTTGATTTATAGTTTAAATATTTAAATGGCAACATTGCAATCAATCGAAATAAGATTTTATTTATTAGAAATAAGATATAGGAATGCTGTAAAGAAATGTTGAAAATCTATTAATAACTAAGCTTGTATGTGAAGGACATGTGAATGTACTGAGGGAAAGCATCTGTTAAGAAGCTGATTATTTTATTTTCAGGCAGAACAGGTTGTTCATGCAACATCAGTGGCTAAGTTTTGTGTGACCAATGTGATGTCACTAAAAGAGAGGGTTTAAATGTGGCCAATGCCAACGTTCGGCAGCTGATGATCAGACTCAACATGTTCTCCCTCATCCTTGCATCCGTGCTCATTGCTAGTGGTAAGAAAGCTGCTCATAACAAAAGTGTTTAGAAGACTTATTAAAAAAAACTTTTTTGAAGTCTAAACAAATTTAAAAAATATTTAAAAACAAATGTTTTGGCATGTAAACTGAAATAAAACATTGTACTAAATTACATTGATTTATATAGAATTTTAGGGCTTGGCTCTGGGTAACATGATATAATAATCCAAGGGTCTAATTCCAAATTTCTCTTGTAGCCTTTGGGTGTGGCCAACCACCCATTGAGCCGCTCAGCTCCCGCGTGGTCAATGGAGAGGAAGCCAGGCCCCATAGCTGGCCCTGGCAGGTGGGTAACATATCTCTGTTCTTCTTATTGAGTTCTTTTCTCATTAAAGCCACCCCTTTAAAAAAACATTTAACAGACCGCTTTTTATTTGTCATATTTTCATCTGTACCCTTCTCTTATTTTTAATGCCAACATGACTGCTTCCACTTCTCTCACATTCTGCTTTTACAGTATTTCTAGAAAATATGTAGATGTTTTAAAATTGTGTGCATTTATCTCTCTCTCCCATCTTTCCCATCAGATCTCTCTGCAATACCAGAATGGTGGATCCTGGTATCACACCTGCGGAGGATCTATCATTGCCACCAACTGGGTAATGACAGCTGCTCACTGTATCAGGTATAAGAGTTTAATCCAGCGTTCACAGTTTTACAGCTTGAAGTAAAAGATGCGAAATGTCCCGCAGTAGTATTGATGAATATGGTCTGAGGAATAAGAGGCTCCTAAAAGTTCACATAACCCTAATTAAAATAATTTTTATATAACTGCTTGTCTCATACGTAGATTATTTTATTGCATTTGCAAACATATATGTGGATGTATATTTAAGCTTGTTTAAACCATCATGCGTTGTGTTCTGTAGTTCTTCAAGAACCTACAGAGTGTTTGTTGGTAAGCATAACCTGGCAGAGAACGAGGCCGGCTCAAAGGCCATCAGCCCAGAGAAGATCATTGTTCACGAGAAATGGAACCCCATATTTGTGGCCCTTGGGTAAGAACTGCTCTCTATTTATATCCTAGCCTAGATTATATTACTCTAATGAGAGTGTTGTACAAAGCGACACATAATTCAGCTTGTGATTGGAATTCAGAAATGATATTGCCCTGATCAAGCTGGCAGAGCCTGTGACACTGAGCGACAGTGTTCAGCTGGGCTGCATCCCTCCTGCAGACAACATCCTTCCAAACAACTACCCATGCTATGTTACTGGCTGGGGAAGACTGTCCAGTAAGTGTTCCTCTCTTTACATGAGTTCAATATAGTTACGTATATAGAATATGAATCCTTGGTTGTGTCATAGCTGGTGGCCCTCTGCCTGATGCGCTGCAACAGGCTCTAATGCCCGTTGTCGACCATGAAACCTGCACCAAACCTGACTGGTGGGGTCCATCCATCAAGCAAACCATGGTCTGCTCTGGTGGAGATGGTGTTATCGCTGCCTGCAATGTAAGCAACATTCTGTCAGGTTTTCTTTAAATACAAGAAGTTTCTCTAACCATGTGTGAGGTCAGATGTAACCTATAAGTGGGTAAAAAATCATATTTAACATGCAGGGTGACTCTGGTGGCCCCCTGAACTGCAAGAACTCCAGCGGCACATGGGAGGTGCACGGTATCGCCAGCTTTGTTTCTGGACTGGGCTGCAACACTGTGAGGAAACCTACTGTGTTCACCCGCGTGTCTGCTTTCAATGACTGGATCGATCAGGTACACCATGCCGGTTTAACTACCAAATATATTTACATATAACACAGTTCCTTTTTAGTTGTCAATGGCCTATATAAACACACGGAATACTCCATCAAAGCTTAAACATTATTACAAAGTTGTTCCCATGTTTTAAACGTAATAACGTTTTTTTCTTTGTTTACAAAAGACCATGACGACGAACTGAGATGTGAGGTGCTGGCCATATTGTTAAGAAGAAAAACCAAATCCACAGATTCATCAAATAAACAAGGAAATTAAAAATCACCATGGGGTCGTCTGTGTTCTTCCTTTTTCCCTTTCACACAAATGTATTCATCATAAACCTCTGAATGTTGACAGATTATCAATATAAATGTTGTTATCTAACTTCCCCTTGGTAATGTAAGGTTTCGACAATAGTCTTTTGGCAGTTTAAACCACAAAGTCAAAGTATAGTTTTGTTTCTTAAAAAGTAGTTGGAGCATCATTTGGCTGAAAGAGGTAAAGATCTCTATGAGAACTTTCAACTCAAATGTTGGAGGAATTAGGTAAATGATAAGCATATGTATATTTAAGAATACATGTATATATAAGTATAAGTCTTTGGTTGTTCTAGTTATGTAAAATCAACTGAAGTCTTTGTTCTACCGAAAATTTGTTTGACCAAATATTTTGGGACAACAGTCAGCTTTTTATCTTCTGGGAATAATTTAATCCACATGAAGAAAGCAGTTTAATTTTTCTAGTAAAAGTTAATAATGTAGACAGATTTGTGTAGGTTGAGGGGAATAATGGTGAAGGTTAAATGTTAGAGTACAAATTCCTCATGCCTATATGGAAAGTCGCCAGAAAACATGTAAACTCAGTGTTCATGTGGGCGATTACCTTTATTCCAGGAACAGTTTTAAGAGGAACAAACATTTCATTTTGGTAGTTTTGTGATGTGGAATGTGAATGAATAAAAAACCTTGCAGTTGATATTCTGCGGTTTTCTATGAGCATAAAATTTATATTAGAGCTAAAGAAAACTCATTGCTAATGTATCTCAAAGACTGTCTGAGTTTTTTATTCGACAACGCTTATCCAATAATGTCTCAATGATGTTTTCTGAAAGTAAGAAGTTTAAAATGACAAGAGTGGGACTCATTTTTTGGCAATTCCAGCGTTATGGATGTGACAATTTGAGCTATGGAGGTGAAAGAAAATGCACTTAGAATTAAATTGTTACCAGCAAACTAAACCAACTGTTTTTATTGTCAAAGAAACCTTATTGGTAGTGTTTAAACATAAAAATATTAATCTATGAACAAGTTTTCTATTATAAAAAAGATAAATTAACGAGTGTTATGGATGAGACAATAAAGGACACCATCTTTAGGAGAATACATACTTCTCAAGATTTATGTGAATTAAAATGTACAAACTAGAAACAATAATTTCCAACAATATCCAAAAATGAAAAGCTCTTTATAGAACATAAAACCATTACTATATTTTATAAGTCATAAATCTTTTTTGGATTTTACAATCCTGAAAATAGCCTTTACTTAACCTTGAAAACTATGCACATACTAAAAATAAAAATATTGCTCTTTAAACATAAAGAGAGACTGTGAATGTGTATCAGAACCAACACATATGACATTTGTGCCAATTTTACACTAAATAAGTTTGGTTACTTTGGTAAGACTTTTTCTTTTTTCTTTCTCATTTTTGGCAGGCACTTTCAGTGCAGTATTTCCAAATCTACATCTTAAGGTTTTGTTGTTTTTTGGTGCCATTTACACTGCATGCTAATAAATAGCCTCAAAAAGAGGTGCATATATTACACAGGTATAAAAAACACATTATTAAACACAATAACATTATTAAGATTGATAGGACAAAAAAACATAGCACGTTAACATAAAACTTAAAAAAAATAATTCTAATATTTTGTGATTTGTGTTATTTTATGCAAACATTCCCAAATTTCTTTCCAAGTAAATTCATGCAACATGAATGGAAATCGCAAACACAAACTTGACCACTAACTTTTGGTTTCCCTTATCAATCACACGCACACACGCACACACACGCACGCACACAACGCCCCGCCCACTGACGCTTAACTACAAGTTGGCTGAGCCACAGGCTTTATCCCATCATAATAAACATTGCGTGAGTAAATGACGATCTGTCTCTCTCTCATGGGATATAGAGCTGTTATTTAACTCAACTCTACACAGTGACACTCGGACTGGAAGATGGGTAAGTTAAGTAACTCTGATCAATGAGAACTTATTGATAAATATAAATGCGCATCATCAAACCTCCGAGGATGCTCTGGCTTTAAAGGATTCAGCTTACGAAATCCTTCAAAGTGTTTTAAAGAAAATCTGGTGAGTTTACTTTTTATGGAGAAATTAGAATTAGAATTGTTATGAAGCTCAGTCTCTTCCATACAGAAGTTCATGTATTTGACTCAATGTGTCACATTCAGCTTATCTCACTGTACTTTACTTTACTTTACTTTACTTTACTTATATTATTAAATGTGATATATAGTTTTGGGAAACTGGGTTTCTTATACAGGTTGTCTGTAGACTTTTCCTCTTTAGTATTCAGGATTCACTTGGTAGCACTGCACAATGTGGGACAAGTGTTTCATTGTTCCCATCATGAAAGCTTCATTTTGGGGGTAGGGCTGCTTCTCATCAGTCAAGATAAATTTCTTACTCTGAATGTTATGTGTTGTAATATAATGTTAATGCACATTTTAATCCCTTTATAGACACCTATAATAATGACTGCCACAATAATCTGTTTTAGGTCCACAATCCATTACACTGAGAGTCAGGTCAAGCTGCAAGTTTTATTTGAAACTTAACTATCACTTTTTAATATATCTAAAACTAATTTTACTGTAAAATCGTCTGAAAATTGTTAATTACGTTTTTTATCAGTTATTAAGGTTACACCGTAAAAAATGGGGTTGTTGGAATTACTTAATTTTATCATTTATGATAAATAGTTTTTTTTTACAATTTATATTGAAATTTTGAAAAGTGTTAAGATCTTTATTTAATCGTGTGGAACAGGTGTACATGTTGAAATAAAACAATTACCACAAACGTTTTTCAGTGTATCATAAAGAAATCTTACTATAATCATACTTTAAAAGAATCATTCAATAATGCCAAAGCTGAACACTACTGCCGGAAAAAACTTTTAGGACCCTGCCTTACAGTTGCTCTTAAAATTAAAATAATTAATTTTATCTTGTACATCGGTTTAAAATGATTAGATAAAGTATTTTAAGTATCAATCTCTAATACATTTCAAAAGAAATTATGTTTAAAAAATGAATGTGGAACATGACGAAATGTATATCTGGATTAGGAAGGCTGTGTTCAGTATCCTGTATAAAAAACGATATAACATTGCACTGATTCATTCCCTGGTCACTCATCATTTGGCCTACAATATCAGAAAGTCAGATTCAGAAAAGCTCGGCTTAAAATAACAACAGTCACCACAACAAGACCATTGACTCTGCTATGTAAGGGATAAGAATAAATAAATAGAAATGACTCTTGATGTAGAGTGAATGATAAAAAAAGATAAAGTTATGTCTTCTATCCAGAACTATTTATCTTATTAGAAGCAGTGCAATACTGTTGTGCATTATTTAACAGCACATATATGCAGGCACAATTAGATTGTAGCCAAAGTGCACCTTTTCAATCACATAGAGATCAGATCAGATCTTATATATTTTTGTAAATGCACACCAGCACTAATGAATGCTTTGTGCTAAACCTACCCCTCTAAGAGGGATGTTAATGTTTCCTTTTAGTTTGGAGAGCTGTTAATTCATGTTCTCTGAATCTAATGGACAGTGGTGATGGGAATTTCTCTTTCAGGAAAAGAGTGAGAAAAGTGTTTAGTTACCTGTGAAGTTTCTAAACCATATAATTGTTGGTTAATGAATTTATCCCAAAAGATTCCTGCTTTGAGAAAATTAGAGACACTTTGTAGGTAAAAGTCTGATACACATTAAAGTGTTGTCTCAATTCAAGTGCAGTAATATGCGTTGGTGTCTGCTAGGTCTATTAACTTAAGTGTGATGGAAGAGGAATGTTTCATCACCTTTCAACTGTAACCTAGCTCCAAAACAACTCCGGAAGGGGGATTCTGCAAAAGCTCTCATATGATAGAAGCAAGGGATGACTTTATATTGCATCCACAGGTTGATTGGTTGGATAACATTATCATTCCCCTAACTACAACATTTCGTGTATTTACATGTATTGTATGTGTTTGTATATGTTTGTTTATGGGTTCATCCAATGTATGTCCAAAGACGTGATACAACATTTAAAATGTAAATAAGAAATTATCCACTTTTAATAAATTGTCATTAAAAACAAGAAAACCACAGTAATGTATGTACTTTACTACATAGCTAAATGTTGTTGCATTTATTTCAGGAATCATGCAGATGTTGGGAAGGCTTTCCCCAGGATACCAGAAAAGACTTTAAATCTTTACATACAGAAAACAAACTTTTTTGTTCAGTAGGAAACTCTTATTTTCTTAAGAACCAGATGTTCAGGCTTTTGCAACAAAAATCTAAACCGTGGGAACCCACTGAGTTGTGATTGTGATTCGTGGAAAGGCTTCCCAGGTGTCCTCTCAATTCTTGAACATCAGATCCCAGAGGTCGGCTCACCATGGAGACAGAACTAAGGGCTGGCCTGTCTAAAGCTGCCATAGTGGCTATTGTGTGTAACTCAATAGTAGCTGTGCTTATTCTCATTCTTTTTGTTATACTGTACAAGGCCTGCAAAATTCCCTCCTGTCCAGATAGAGCCCCTGTGCTGACAAAGATTCAAGAGCCACGGAGAAGTGAACAAAAATACTTATTAACTGCAGAGTCTTCCATAAATTCTCATTCTTCCAGCAAGTGATCACTTGAGTAGATTTTTACTATTGAGGATGTTAGTGGGCCGATTTGAATTGGTCATCTGCAATGTTTCTATTTTTCCCTATTAAGGGAACCATGTGAATTGAAAACCTACTGTTGAAACTTGAAATCAATAAATGTATAACTGTGTATTTTCAATTAAAATATGTAACTGTTAACAACTTGAGGTTGATAGTTCACCCAAAAATGAAAATAATGTCATTGTTTACTCTGACGCTTGGCATTTTAAATATGTATGACTTTCATTCTTATGCGGAACACAAAAGAAGACCCTTCGAAGAATGTTGGTAATTGGCTCCAATATACTTGCAATGGTTAGGGAAGATATACATTGACCAGCACCAGAACTGCCTTACGAAGATCTGTGTGTATGTTTACACTGATCTTAAACATTGGTCTATGTGTTTTTGTATGTGATTTGTAACAGACAGGCCATTACGTAAAGACAGCAAAGCTTCTTATCCATTTTGCCATGCTTGGACACAGTCCATCTGTCAGTCTATTTATTTCTATGCACTTCACTAGACATGTCACGTTTTACTTATCAGGCAAAAAGTTTTCTAATGTTTAATGCAATACAAAAGAAGACGTGAAATTTGTGAATGAAAGATGGTGTGTAACGCTGACTTTGACTGATTAGAATGTTAACCTAGACAGTTACCATTTCCAATGTCATTTAAACTATATAAATATGTTGTGAGGCAATGTGGAAATTTTAACATATTATTTGGGTTATTTGATTTGTTACATTCTTGAAGAAAACAGCATAAAGATGCAAACCCACAAGGGATCTACAGCTGTATGGGTTTTATTTTACAGTCTCAGCTGTTGTTTATTAGTCAGTAAGCTAAGGATGATGGATAACCACTTGCACATTTTTTTAACATCTCTGGATCACTATCACTTTTTTATAGGCCCTAACAAGATTATTAGATTGACAAGAAGGGCACAAGAGCTCAGGTAGCTGGTAAAATCCTATTTTAAGTAGTGATATGTGCTTGCACATGTTGCTTACATACAGAATGTCTTTCCAATATCTATTATGAGTCTGTCCTCTGTTGTTTGCAGTGGCAGTTCATATCTGTTAAGGTCTATAGACACAATCTCTTAGACATCCAAGTCTAAAAAGGGTTAAAACTTTGTTCAATTAAAGCTGTGACCGAAGGTTTCGAATTTTCCAGGAAAAGGCCGTGGTAAACAAAGTGTTGAACACACGCATAGTGGAATAATAAATAATACTTTGTTGGAGCCACTAAAGAAAATATGAATAACAAATAAACCATAATCTGAATCTCCATATGTGCAGTTGTCATGGTTGAAAAGTCTGCAACTAAAGATGGCAAAACATATTCTCTTTTACTTTTGCAAATAGTAAAATTTTACAAACATCTTAACAAACACTGTAATTACAAATGACTTGGTAAATATGACAAAAATAAACACGTCTATATTCTTCATAAAGTCTTTTAAAAATTTCTATAATGAAAATAATTGAGTTAAAACAGTTAATTAGTCTAAAATGTACAAATATTTGTAAAGTTTGTGTTATGAAAATAATTTAACAAATATATATTTGTCATATATCCACTGATAATTTTGGTGAATTCTAGTAACACATTTTTAGTCAATGAGATTTACTTAAGTTTTTACTTCCATATGCACATCATTAAAATGACATCATATTGACTTAATTTCAAAGCTTTTGAATGTACTAAGGGTTAATTGTTTGACCTAAAACAGTGTCTGAGGGTTTTAGAGTGTATACAGAAACTGGTCTGTTTGTGTGTATATGTTTAACCTATCTGACTTTGAAGTCATTACACAGATTGCTTGACTATATTTTAAAAGGAAAAATAAAAAAATATAATTAAACATAATAGTTACTACCACATTTGAATCTCACAATACATGGCTTTGTATTATATGTTTAATGATTGGCAATTGAAAGTAAAGGAAATGACCTTCAGTGAAATGATGTTCATTATTTTTGTCTTGTTGGGTTGCGCCATCTGCTGGTTTCACGTCTGCAAGGTCACCAACTTTAAGAGAAATTAAATGTATAGTCAGGCTATTTATGTTCATCTTTCAATTTTGTTTATTCTAGTGTTGATAACATTTCTTTACATTTTGTTACTAGACGTTGTTTGTTAATGGCCAATGTGTAAATCAGGCTTAATGAGAAATCTAGGAAGTTAAAAATGTCTCTAAAATAAGTAGATTGAAATTCTGTCCTTGTTAACTCTTTTGGGCTCTCAGTCTAGTATTACTTTCTTTGTACAACATAACACAAAATAATTTGTTTATTAGAATGTTGGTAGCAGTCACCCACTTATTTTAAATGGTTCTGTGTTCATAGAACAGACGTTAATGGATGCCACTGCAGGAACAATTTTTCTTCAAAATATATTTTTTTGTGTTTTACATTGTGAAAGAAAGAAAGTCTTGGTTTAAAATGACAATAGGGTGAGTAAATGATAACAGGATTTCATTTTTGGCTGAACCATCAGTAAAACAATAAAAGAATTATAGTATCGTTTGCTATGTACAGAGGGATTTATAGTATGGTATGGCATGGTATTGTATGGTATGATACAGTATGGCATGGTATGGTAAAGTATAAGTATAGTATAGTATAATACAGCATTGTTTTATATGGTATGGTATGGCATGGCATGGCATGGTATAGTATGGTATGGTATAATACAATATGGTATAGTATGGTATGTTATGGTATAGTATAGTATAGTATAGTACGGTATATTACAGTATAGTATAGTATAGTATGGTATTATATGGTATGGCATAATACCGTATGGCATGGTCTAGTTTAGTTTAGTATAATATAGTATGGTATGAAACGTAATGGTATAGTATTGTGCAGTATATTATAGTATAATACAGTATGGTATGGTATAGTATATAACAGTATAGTATAGTAGACTATAGTATAGTATGGTATAATACAGTTTGGTATAGTATGGCATTTCATGATGTTATGGTATGGTAGAGTATAGTATAGTATAGTATAGTATGGTGTTGTATGGTATAGTATAATACAGCATGGTATGGTATAGTTTAGTATAGTATAATACAGTATGGGATGGCAAGTAATGGTATTGAATAGTGTAGTATATTATAGTATAATACAGTATGGTATGGCAAGTTATGGTATTGTATAATCTAAGTAAACTATAGTATAACACAGTATGGTATGGTATAGTATATTAAATTATAGTATAGTATGGAAAAGTATTATATAATACAGTATGGTTTAGTATGGTATTTCATAGTATAGTAAAATACAGAATGGTATGGTAAAGTATAGTATTGTATATTATAGTATAATACAGTATGGTATGGCAAGTTATCCTATTGTATAGTGTAGTATATTGCAGTATAATACAGTATGATATGGTATAGTATAGTGTAGTATGTTATAGTATAGAATGGAATTATATAATACAGTATGGTATAGTATGGTATTTCATTGTATAGTACAATACAGTACGGTATGGTATAGTTTAGTATAGTATAATACAGTATGTTATGGCAAGTCATGGTATTGTATAGTGTAGTATACTATAGTATAAAACAGTATGATATGGTATAGTGTAGTAAATTATAGGATAGTTTGCAATGGTATGGTATAACACAGTATGGTATAGTATGGTATTTCATGGTAAAGTATAATGCAGTATGGTATGGTATAGTTTAGTATAGTATAGTACAATACAGTATGGTATGGCAAGTTGTGGTGTAGTGTAGTATATTATAGTATAATATAGTATGGTATGGTATAGTTTAGTGTAGTATAATGCAGTACGGTATTGCAAGTTGTGGTATGGTGTAGTATATTATAGTGTAATGCGGTATGGTATAGTATAGTTTAGTATAGTATAATACAGTATGGTATGGCAAGTTGTGGTATAGTGTAGTATATTATAGTATAATACAGTATGGCATAGTATAGTTAAGTATAGTATAATACAGTATGGTAAGGCAAGTTGTGGTGTGGTGTAGTATATTATAGTATAACACAGTATGGTATGGTATAGTTTAGTATAGTATAATACAGTATGGTATGGCAAGTTGTGGTATAATGTAGTATATTATAGTATAATACAGTATGGAATGGTATAGTATAATACAGTGGGGTATGGTATAGTATAATATAGTAGGGTATGGTATGGTATAGTATAGTACAATATGGTATGGTTTGGTATAGTATAATACAGTGGGGTATGGTATGGTATAGTATAATATAGTAGGATATGGTATGGTATAGTATAATACAATATGGTATGGTATAGTATAATACAGTAGGGGTTTGGTATAGCATAGTATAATACAGTAGGGTATGGTATAGCATAGTATAATACAGTAGGGTATGGTATAGCATAGTATAATACAGTATGGTATGGTATAGCATAGTATAATATAGCATATTAAAGCATAATGTCAGTGACGCAGTATCTCACATACAGTGTTTGCACAGCCCCCCTCCCTCACCGGAAGCTGTCCAGGGTCCTGAAGTTTCTCGGGTTGTCTGTGATTTTTACAGGTGCAGAAATGTTGCCCACCTTGATTTAAACACGTGCACTATTGGATGTGGTTGCTCACTGGTCATTATGATTAATGACAAAGCACTTTGTTGGGCAAAACCAATTCCTGCAAAACATTGGAAATCCTGCACACAAAACATGTCATGAAAGTCTAATTTGAACCGAAACGAAGCCGTGGTGCAGGTGTGAGCCAGGCAGGGGGAAATGCTCGACTCTCATCGGGCTCTGGGTGGAGCAGACATCAGTGCTGCTGGTGTAGTGGGGCGGAATCTGTGTCTGGAGACTGATCTCTCCCGGAAGTGAGCGCTTGAATCGCCACTCGGTGTTTGCTGGCTAACGGGAGATCGCTGGGATGAAGGAGAGTCGGGGACATTCCTGTGGCTGAATGACATCATAAGACAAGCTTCCAAAGTATCATTATTCAGCAGAAACATCGCAGACGATTATTATAAGATCCCAGACAGCCCGCCGCCAAGATGATGGAAGAAATCGACAGATTTCAAGTACCGACGGAGGCTGAGATGCAACCATTTGTAAGTTCAAATAAATATTTATAAATGATTATAGATGAAGTGTGTGATTTAAATCGTATTTTTAATGGTAAAATTTGGCTTGGTTGGATTTAAGCAATGGTGTATTTCAGTCGACCTCATGGCAAACGCTGTTATTTTTGCATAAATGGAAAAGATTTTAATATAAGAGTTAGATGTGCTCGCTTCTTTTGGCTTTGGCATTTAAGGATGCCAATGTGATGCTGCGCGCGCACAGAGGACACCGTGCGTCTCCGCATCGAAAACAACATCAGCTTTGGGACGATTAACACTCTTCAACGTTATAACTTTAACAAGGGTTCTTTTGCATTCCAGAATAACATCATCTGTAATATCTGCGTTCGTAAAACGTGAAAATCAATGCATGTTTTATCATCCAGGCCTTCACCGCCGGAGATTGCCTCATCATGCAGAATACGTGCTGGCATAGGATAGTGCCTCTACCCCTCCCAACCTGCCAAAATTCATCAATAATTTTCAGAAATATAACCATATTTATGTTTAAATACACAGCAAGATTGTCTATGTTTAATCAATGAAGCAGATGCATGCGCTCCTTTGGTAACTTCTAGAAGATGATGTGTCCAGCAAACAAGAGGAGATGTTTGGGACAGATTTGGAATTGTGTGCACGTAATGAGCAATGCAGTCTGTGAAGATTTTCTAATAATGAACAAAAAGCAAAGTTTGTCGCATCATTCAGTGTAATTTTAGGCCCATGCAGGGTTGATATATTTGTCTTCCGTGGCTTTTTAATTCATATCAGTCACTCTGTGTGTGCCTACAGTAATATTTCATATTCTTCAATTATTATTATTGATTATATCGATAACAATAGACAGTGGTTGCCATTCTTGCTACTTTTCGTTTTGCTTCCAGGATCCAGAATCATCCACAACATCAGAGGCGGACTCAGATACCAGAGAAAGTGAGCCTGCCACCCTGAACTATAAACCTTCTCCTCTTCATATGAAGATAGGCAAGTTGTTTGTTATGTCACATTTAAAATGCTGTTCTTTGTATTGTGTAACATGGTCGAATTATACTTTCAAATGTGCTGACTATGCATACTTTGTTCTTTACAGACAAACAGAGAGAGCTTGCTAGGAAAGGATCATTGAAGAACGGGAATGCTGGAAGCCCTGTCAATCAGCAACCCAAGAAAAATAATGTGATGGCCAGAACAAGGTATAAAAACAGCAACACTGGTTGGAAATAAAACATATTTTTGCATTTATAGGCATTCTGAAATAATGGGAATTTTCTTCTACCCATCCAGGTTAGTTGTTCCCAACAAAGGCTATTCTTCTTTAGACCAGAGTCCAGATGAGAAGCCTTTAGTTGCTCTAGACACAGACAGGTAGGCTCCAAATTAGTTTCTACACTTATTCAATTATGTTCTCATTGGTCGGAAGCCTCAAACTCACTGTTTTTGCTTCCACAGCGATGACGACTTTGACATGTCTAGATATTCCTCATCCGGATACTCATCAGCCGAGGTGAGGTCTCTAAGGGAACAGGTACCTATAAACTCTGGTTAATGTCCTATGCCCCATTCCACAGCCATCACGAAAGTGGATTTCTTCTCTACAGTCATCCACCGTCGCATACTAACACGATCTATTCATGTAATAAAGTCCTCTTTACCCTAAATTTCTCTCATGGTTCTAGTAGGTCACCATTTCTCAATTTCATTTGTACAGGTGGTCACTATTGATGGACAGATGAAAGCCAGGCTGATTTGCAGCTGATATTTTCTCATTTTGAGATTGCTACAGCATGTCATGATACTGTACCACATATTCAGTTCAATCCAGTCCATTTAAGGACAAGCCCATTAAGATCATCAGGCATTAGTCAATAACAGTCTAGAGTCTAAACAAAACATTGGTCTCAATTCACTTAAATTATATGGTCACATTGTTTGGTTTCCAACATTCTTCAAAATATCTTCTTGAGTGATCTGGCCAGAATGAAAGTCATACAGGTTTGACATTAAGAATAAGTGATGGTAAATTAAAATAAAATATTATTTTTTGGGTGAACTATCCCTAAAATCACATTCATTATGTTTTTTTGTGTCATTACCATTTAATCAGAAAAATCTTGGATGAAAATGGGCATTATTAATCCAAACCAAATAAGAAAATGGACTTTTATTTAATACCAATAAACAACACCTAACAAAATGTTTAATACCTTCTACAGCAGATAAACCAGGACCTGAACATCCAGCTTCTAAAAGACGGATACAGGCTGGATGAGATCCCTGATGATGAAGACTTGGACCTCATACCACCCAAATCTGTCAACTCAACCTGCATGTGCTGCCAAGCCACCTCCTCCACTGCTTGTCAAATCCAGTAAACCTCCTTACCTCTGCACCTCTCTTTCTCCCTTTTTCTCCTTTTCTTCTCTCATTATATTTCACAACTTCAGATAAGAAATCTAATTCAACATAGGGAAATGTACAGTAAATGTAATGAGAAACAGTGTACAGGAAAATCTTAACACACACACAAAACACATTACACGTACAGACACATAATCACACACATTAACTCTAACATGACTTTTATCGGTTGCTTCCTCCTATGGCAGGATATGTAATGTTTTGCTAATAAGCTGGGAGAGTCTGCTCACTTTCACCTCCTAGCCAGCATTCTCTTATAGTGTATGTGAACGTAGAACAAATGAAGCATTAAAATGGCTTTAATTGTGAATTATAAAAGACCTTGATGTTACAGAGAGTTTAAAATAGCTTATCCACTGAATTCTTGCCTTTCATGTCGCACTTTGTGCATCAATTGTTGTTATTGTACATTTTGATTTGTATATGGATCTGATTGGATGTTTATTGTTAGTGGCTGCTATTGAGGCTCTACCCGGGTTTGTTTCCTTGTACATTTTGCATGTTGGTGCATTCGTACTGCCAAGTTAACGGCAGTCTTGTCTGAACATCAGATTTTTTTTGTGGATAGCAAAGATAATAGATTTAATGTTGAATAGGATTTTAAGGTTGATTCAACTTTAAATCAATAGTTTTGTTTGATTGCTTTAAAACTTGATAACATCTGATTGTACATGTTAATTTATTGAATTAAATTACAGTAATATCTGCAATGGATCATTTCATATCATAAAAAGTAACTATTTCTGATTTTGGATTAAGATTCTTAATGACTTTAGGTCAAGTGTCTGTTCTACTGACAGGATATACAAAATGTCTAAGTATTACTTAAATATTGCTCAGTTTTCATGAAAATTGTATAGTCATATACCCAAAGGAATGTTTTTTTTGTGAAACTGTAACACTTACAGTATAACACTCATTTCTGCACTACCAGGACATACAGAATGGTTCCCCTCAATTTAAATATTTTCTTAGACACTGTGGACCCTAAGTAAACATACAGTTTGCTATTCGTATTTGTTAATAGAGAATGTCAAGTTTGCTAAAATGATCAAGTTATTAATATAAAAAATGTTTACACTGGCAATGATACATTTGCAATTTATGTGATTTTCATTTGCAATTTTTGCATCAACGCATTCATTCCCCCTTCCATGTGTTGTATTTACCCTTTGCTTTTTTATGATGAAGCTTATTCTCAACAATCGAATTGTATGACACTTGAAATTGTCCTTTTGTCACATTTTTGTCTATGAGTCAAATTATGTAATGACCTGGTACCCTGTATTCTATTGCAAGCATACTCCAAAATGGAAATTCGTTGATGGACAAAAGCTGTGTTTTTATGTTACAAATTATATGAGAACATCCATTTATGTATTAACTATGTTGTTATTGGTTTAAATGATATTAATAAAAGCAGAACTGAATTGCATTCTACTTATTTCAATACATCAAGAAACACAAGCAAGTCTTTTAAATTTATGTGATCTTTGTTTTAATTAGTTACCCTGTATACACAATTCACAGGCAATAAAAGCCGAAATATGCATGTTGCATGTACACGACATTGATGTGAAGTACAGAGTTTATGTACATTGTAGTGGTTCTTCAGGATACAACTGTACAAGAATACATTTAATTGCAACATGGCCATTCAGACTGTGCAACCGAGAAGGCAAACTTGGATTAAAGTGGACATACATACAATCTTCAAAACAAGAAGGCACATCCGAGTGCCTCATTTTATGACAGTGTATTCAATCGACCTGCTTCCTAAATTCAAGCTTACTTTAAAACCACAGGACCAAGAACCAGACTACAAAATCACTGAACATTTCTGACAAACTTAAACAGAATGTGATGACAAATCTGCAGTTCACTGATCATAATATAACCATAAAAAGAATGTATAAAACTGGTTTTGAACAAAGATCCAATGAATGCGCCTATATGAGAGTAATTCACATATAAAATTAAGTTTGTGCTTGTGTGTTTTGTGAAACACAATGGCTGTCGTCACGGTTGATTCACTTTGAATCTAGACTTAAATCAGATTGCAAGGTATTTCAAGTATAAGGCTGCAGAGTGGAAAACTTGCTCCTGAAGTCAAGAAGAATTTGTTACCATGACAACGGAACTAAAACCAGAAATGCTGTCCAACAGCAAATCCGAACCACAGGTCTCGTATCTCGTGTCCTCCAATAACACATAAGTAAACGGCTATAGTGCGCTGTTTTAACCATCACCTAGGCTGACATTTAGTATATTTAACTCCACAAAAACTGGTGTTCTTCATAAAGGATGCTCGGTGTTCAATTGAGCTATGCATTGACGAATAAACTACAATATACTGCATTACTGATATTAGGATATGCAATTATGTTGGGCAATCATCAAATAAGCAAGACTGTGCGAGTAAAACCTCACAAGAAGTGAAGTCTCAAGTACCAGAACTTAGTTTGCACTACTTTAACCGAAGGCGACATCCAACATCTGCATGATCACTGATACGGGCCTTGTTTCACTATAGGGTGTATGTCTATACCCCAAGAATCCATATGTTGTAGAAGATGTTTATCTTTGTCAGAGTTGAAATCAATCACTGAAGCAAAGATGTTATTGTTCAAAGTAACAATTGGACTTAATGTCACGTTGTTTCCTTTAAAGAATCTGTTTGAAGTCACCACCGGACTGTCACATTGTTTCCTTTCAAGTTACAATCTATAGGAAGTCACCATTGGACTGAATGTCACATTTTGACGTCCCTTTGGGGACATTTCTCGGAATATTCGTGTCTCAAAGCCCAGCTGCCATGTGATCCCCGGACCCGGAGGATGATGTGGACATCGAAGACCGTCTTCTCCTCCCGCTGGGACCCTCGAGCATACTGGGATGGAAGCCAACGTGACGTCGGGCGTGTTTGGTGAGATGATCGCTTCGCATGAAGCACTTGTCGCACAGCGGACACGTGAAGCGCTTCTCTCCGGTGTGCGTGCGGAAGTGACGCGTCAGCTCGTCGGAGCGTGAGAACTTCTTCGCGCAGCCCGTCCAGGTGCACTGAAAGGGTCGTTCGCCTAAAAACACACACACGTGGGGGGGAAGACAAAATCAAGCGAGTTACAAACAACCCCGTGACTTGTAAGCATGTGTGTAAAACGTTCAATCTGACGTGTCAACTCGTTGGGAGGGGCCGGCCACAATGCGGCACCACGTGTCGGATGTTTACAACGCCGGGTTCGGGAGGCGTGTGCTGTGACGTCATCCCCGCGTTACATGCGCTTGTTATGCGCTTATTATGGGATGTCGCATTGAACGAAACAGCTACGACAAAAGGTTAATGAGTTCAAATTAAATAGGTGTCACGTGTGTTGTGTCAGGACGCACCGTTTCGTAATGACGCTATTGCGCAATCGCAGTGTGTTTACAAGGAACTTAACGCTGTTCGGTAACAGAGTGTTCTGTTCCACCCCACGTGTACCCTCGCGCCCCGCCTGGGGTTACACCCACCTTGCCATCCCAGAAACGGAAGTGTTTATGGTTAACATGCGCATTACGTAATGCGTTATGTCCCCAAACTCGAGCGTCTTACCGGTGTGCACTCTGAAATGCGCCTTCAGATGGGAAGACTTCCCATAGATTTTCCCGCAGCCAACATGGGGGCAACAGTGTCTCTTCTGGGGTGCGACATTCCCGGGCTGTCGGGTTCGAGTCCTCCTGCCCCGGTCCGCGTTCTGCCCGCAGCGCCCTGAACGCGCAGCGATGCGTTCGCCGGCTTCATTCTCCGCATCGCTGTCAATCAAACACCTCGCGCTGATGCCCGTGGCGCGGGTGCGCGGGTCACACTGGTTCAAGTCCAGCAGGATCATCGCCACCATGAGCAGGGTCCGACTCTCTTGGGTGTCCTCGGACCCCTCCGCGCCGGCTAGTTTGTCCGAGCGGTCACTGGCCAAACCGCTCGGTGCCTTTGCTGCAATGTCCACGTCCGTCATAGTTCCCAAGTCACTTTTCCCGAGTCAAAGTCAGGAACGCTTCCCGCATGTGGATGCGGCTTTTCCGAGACGGAAGTGTTCCCTGTTTTTTCCTTGTGTCTTATTCCAAACTCATCAGACTGCTTTGAAACTTCCCGTCCTCTTCCGTAAGTGCGTCGCTCTTTTCTGTTCCCTTCTGTGCGAAAGTACTTCGCGGAATCCCGAGGTGTCATCATAAAGCTCGTTTCCGATTGGCCGTCGAGTCCAGCGCATCTCTGAACTCTCTACCAGGAATCACCTGGGTAGCTTTAGACTGACGGTCCGAGGAGCCAATGGCGTGCTTGAATAATGCGGTGGGCGTGGCTTGAGTTACTTGGAACTAAGAGTCCATAGAGTTCTGCACACAGACCCTTGTTCAATCTGTTTAACATACGTGTGCATGAACAGACAGGAACACACCATTAAAGAAATGCAATGCACATGAGTTGAGATGTGAGCATGAGATGACACACATGTGCAGAACTTTGTTCTGTTACAAGTTTAAAGGAAAGGGCCGTAAAATCCATTTCTCAGGATGCTATCTATGGTGCATCCCAAAAGCGGGTCTCGGCTTTCACGGAAAAGATAGGGAACACACGAAACGTAGGCATGTCAATGTAAAGGCCTTTAAATAAAGTTATTTGAGCTGGCAACTTGCCCCATGTGCGAAAGGAGGGCCCGTGTGAAGGGCTGCTGGAGAGCAAGAATGGGGGCAAACGTAACAAGACTCTTTTCGGAGTAATCTCTGGACAGGAGGAGGATCACAGCGGGACACAATTCTGGGAAAATACTGACAACCAACAACACTTAAGACCCCCGAATATGTCAAGCTCTCCGGGTATACTGTTGTGACGGACCTCTTATGAAATAGTGATAGACGGATCAAACTAGTACATGTGCTTTATAATGCCACAATACTACATCATTACTTTCTTTAGTAGGTTGACATTCCAGAAGGTGTCTCCATGTCCTTTATTTGAATTTCTTTTTAAGGGACAACACACCAAACAAGTCAACAAATCATCTTTGGCAACACTGTCAATACAGATCCAGTCACGTTGTTGTTATTTCACTCCAGCCACCTCCACACACGTGTCTGTTTTTGAGGAACAGAATGTACCTTGTCGTGAACTAGAAATGAACTTGAACGCCTCCCTATGGCGTAACAACGACAGTGCAAGCGGATCTGCTGGGCACTGCGTCAGCTCTTTAGATATACAGCACACATGCCATATCCCCTACAAAATATACACACAGGCCGTCTGCTGGTTACCATCCATTTAAACACTCCTACAGATGATGTCAGTGTCCTGTTGCTCAGGGGCTCTCGCTGGCAACATTGTAGTCATGGGTTCGAACCCAGGCACATGCTCATAGGCTTATGCAATGTCAGCTTTGGGTACAATATCCTGCAAAATGTGGTAGTGATATGCCTTTGTGGTGTTTAATGCTTTTTCCGGTGTTATCTTGGTTCCTATCCGCCACATTTAATACTTGACATTACTTACAGAGACCTACAGGGACACACAATCGTCCTTTATTCTGAAAAGCTTCTTCCCCTAGGCCATCTATCTCAGTTAAAGGTCCACCTTGTGCCAGAAATGTGTGCAATGAATAACTTTTCATCACACTTTCGTATATAGCATTTTAATAATTTGTACATTTGCATATTTTAAACACCTGTAGGTTTCCTATTCCAATACGGATGTGCCCGATGTTCTACATCAGACATTTCACATAAGCACCTTATGACTTTAATATGTATAAAACATCTGTACATATTCTATTTCATCCGAAGCTCTTCTGTAACATTGCATGTCATAATTATTTTTTACTTTTTTGTTACCGATGTTACTTGTTTTGTCACTTTAGGTTGTGTAGTGGAAGCTAAAGTAACACAAACAAATCCTGCATGTGTGCAAGCACACCTGGCAATAATGTTGTTCGGATTCTGATTCGCATTCTGAACACAATTCAACTATTTTATAATATACAAATGAGATGTGTGAAGTGTACTATAATTTCCTTACAATAAAATAAACAGCAGTGATGTATGTATGCAGTCTTTTATTTGATTATACATGATTATACATGCCAAACATCCTATTCACAGGAATACAGTATACACATTTGTATTTGCATCCAAATACGTAACCTTCTGTAAGAGGGCAAGCAACCTCTCATCCCCCACTCACTGATCTCTCGTATTTCCGTCAAGCTCCAATCTTTTGGAAGAACAACATGCATTTTAACACTAAATAAACTAAGACCTTTCAGTTCAAGCTACAGCATTATTGCAGAAACATGTGCTTGGACTTTTTAGCAGACAAGTGCTCACCAATAAGTTTTAAAAAGATGAGGAGGGGAAAACCTGACTAAAAGTGTTATACAATTCACAACCTTTTATGCTACAGTATAGGAAAATATTAAGAAAATACTGTACAGAAAGTTATAAGTCATATCATTTGGCACACTGGGTAGGTTGTTATAGTGTAATGTCTTCTATTAGACAGAAACGTTTCTATTAAAATCCTATTATATTAAACTCATTTTTACAGCCACAGAGAGATTTACAGATCATATACAGAACATTTACATGTGGAAAAACAGGTTTCATAAATACTCTCACTCTCGTAATCCTACAAAAAATCTCTTAACAAGAAAGTGAAACACTGGATGTGTGATTAACTTGCAGTAAATAATTCCAAAGAGTAATCACATTTTCTGTCTGCTTTAGCTGGAGCCAGTCCAACCGGATATCACTCAAAACAGCGAAAGTTTGGGTTTAAGGGCCTGTACAGTCTATTTATTAATTTTAACTCCATTTAAATACTCTTTGCAGTAGTATGACTGGGTAGGCCCAAATGATGTTTGGCATAACATAAAGCAAATCAGATACAACAAATAAAGAGTTTATTCCAAAAATATTTTTTCTTATTTTGTGTCCAATTAATTTAAGTCCAACTGCAGTTGGTTTGTTTTGATTAACCCACAATAACTAAAAAAATGATAACTGACACAATAAAACATGATTAATTGTGCCGTTTGAATTAAAATAAAGGCTGTGCAAATATTGTTCATCAGACAATTGAAAACCACATTGATTGGAATTACTGCTATGCACAAGAAAAATAAATTTATTTTAATACTTTGTTTTTGGTACACACACAAGCAAACACAGTCTACATTTATAACATTCTGAACACTGTGACAGTGCAACAACTGTTCTTAAATCTCTCCATAGTATTGCACATGAGTAAGGAAAATAAAAATATCTTTTGATATTTATATTAAGTGAATTAAGTTTGTGTGGACTGATATTCGACTAGATTTGTGCACATATGTGTATTGCTTTAAAAAGTGATTTGCGGAATAAATATATCACTAGAAGGGCCAAGTCTGGGATTCTCTTGAATGCCCACCAAGACAAATCAAGTCAGTAAGAGATCTGTCATGAACAACTGATGAAATAATACTGTAGATATATCATAGACTATACAGTACATAAATCAACCATTAGAGAAACAAAATCGAAAATGGCATAAAATAAAACAAAATATTATTTTCTATTCATTGTCAACATTTACAGAAAATGTGATCACACTTCATCATTGGGTGTCAATGGGTGAGTTTATCTGTCCCTGCCTTAACTGTGCTGATTTGCTTTTAATATTTTACCTGTCCAAAAAAACTGCCACAAGGTTGATTTGTGATCAGATTGTTGTGCATAATAAACTTCTGTTCTAAAGTGCATAACACTTTTTTCCGGTCGACTCTCTGTGGTGTCTTGCATAGCAAGTCAACATATACAGTAGTACCTGTTCTGTGAAAAGATACACATTACACATAAATAAAATGTATTTTCCTTTGCTTTAAAATGAAGAAATGTCCTCTGTTTAGCACTTGCTGTTCCTGGGTGAGTCTGAAAGGTATGTTTGGAATGGCATAATAACATACTAATACTGTACAAATGACCCTAATGATAGACTACATTTACCAAAATGACACACAAAGCTGCACTTCGTGTTCCACTTAAAATGTATTCATCATTTTTATGTTCCATTGTAAACTCCTTATTTGGTCAGTCTGACACACATTTACATGTTTCACAAAATTTGATGAATGATGCAAAATAAGTACACCTCAGGATTAAACATGCAAGATAGTTACACAACAAGAGTGAAGCATGCATGTTTGAAATGTGTCTGTGTACGTTCAAATACTGTGTACGTTTTCACATGATAATTCTTAAAGTAGGATTCAGTATACAGTATGTACTGTGTAGTATGTAGTGTGCTAGTATTCCATTCCAACATACCTTACATATAAGGTTTTGACTGGTCACTAATGGTAGAACTGAACTTAAATCGTCTTTTTTCTGGTGAAAAATTTGTAAAAAAGCAGAAAACAAAACATAAAATAGTAACATTTAGGCCTTAAAATATGTGTTGATTGTATGTTTAATTGTAAGACTTTAGACATTTAAGCTGCCAGATTGTGTCTACTGACTACAGCATGAATACTACAATTTGGAACACCCCACAGGGTCAATAAGCCCAAAGTATGTGTATATATTTATGTTTATATTCAACAATATGTGTATATTTAACAAATGTGTGTAAATTCGAAAGGTCTTTTTGTATAAACAACAAACTTGAGCATTACATTTCACAAGAACTGTTGCAATACTGAACTATGTTTCAGTTTAACTTGATTTGAAATTAAACCTCCACTTCTTTATTCCCTGTTGGAGATTATGCACATTTCGTTCTGTGATGTGAAAGCTTAAGCTGTAACAACTGACTTCATAAAATTCAAAGAACTAAAAACTAATGTTAGTCTAATGGCAGTGTTAGTTAAAATTTATGAGCCTTTAAAATGTGTGATTTTGCATTGTTGTCATTCTAGGAAATCAACAGGATGTTGGTAACCATGATTGATAACACATTCCAGTGTACACCTATTTAACCACTCAGACAGTACTAATTAATGGATCGGCCCTTAGATTTACGAGGTAGAGCCATCCTACAGAACCTAGATCTACAACGCCATTTCTACCTGTCGGCCATCATCATGTGTAATTTTGTCTATTATCAAAACTTCGGAACGCTGAGGGTTTGGCCAGTTTTCTCATGGACAGCGAGTCTGTCTTACCCTCCAGCCTGGCCCCGGCCCTGGCCTTCTGAAACGGATTTCTAGAACTTCCACGGCCCTTGTCCATTTTCTCGCTTATGGAGAAACTCTTTCGGGAGTAGATGTTGGAGTGGGAGTCCTCTGAAGAGGAGCAGCTGTTTGCTCGCTCTAGTCTAGAGACTGGCGAGCAGAACGGACCTAGCGCCATGCCTAGGCCCAGGTCGGCACCTATTCCACTAGTGCTACTCTGTCCCCCCTTACCTGTGTGTGCTGACCCCTCTCCAGGCTCTTCTGGATCAGACTCTGCGTGACTGAGCTCAGCATCACGCTCAGGGTGGGATACACCAAGGTCCTGGGGCTTATCGAAAGTGAAGGAGCCTCCAGGTGAGTCGGACCTCTCTGGGACAGGGTAAGGGGTAGAGACACAACGAGTGTCAATGCAATCTGTGATGCTGGTATACTCTGCTGCTTTAACTTGAACACCCATTCCCCCGTAGTAGCCCCGTGATGTAAACATCAGGCTGTGTGACTTTACCAACTGGGGCTCATCCAGGAACAGAGGTCCCGCCGCAGACAGGTAGCGGCTGCTCTTGGAACGCTCTAGGACACCGGCTGATGGTGGAGGCGAGGGGTCAAGGTCCCATGAGGGAAGGGTATCCCGCAGCAGGTGGGCAGAGCAGAGTGATAGGTCAGCGGCGGCACTGTCCTCAAACATGACTGTTCCATCCGTCTGTCTTTCACTTCCCCCTGCCCTTCCACTGCAGTCCCGCCCCCCTGAGAGCACAGCATCCATGATCTCCGAATGAAGGGACGAATCTCGAGCAAGTGTCGGAGCTGCTCTTACAGGCTCCAGAAAGCTTTCACTGGGTGGAACGTCCTCTGAGGCGGAGACGTAGATGTCTATGCAGGAAGATGGGCGAAGTTGTTGCTGCACTGATAGAGTATTTAAAGGTGTGGGCTTGGACTCTTTGGGACCCGCGCCAGAGGATACAGACTGTGAGCTGTTTGCTCGATGGAGGCTAAACAATCTGTCTTTAAAGAAACCTTCTGCCCGATCTGTCCCGCACTTGTCTTTGGAGTTGCTCACGTAGAAAGAGTGACTGCGGACACGCGGGGCCAGAGCAGTTGGTGACGTTGGGGAAATGGACTCTTCTCCACCCTGCTCCATTGACTCCTGAAGCCTATAAGCATTACCTTCCTGGCTGTTGAAACTGCTTTGGCGGAGGATGTAGTTTGTATCAGTGCAGTCTGATGATGTCCTTGAACGTGCTTTGTTAACTTCCCCGCGATCCATCCCGGTCACCCGCTCCAGTGCTACAGCAATTCGGCCAATCATCTCCTCCATCTGAGCAAGCCTGATGTCAACGGTCTGCAGGGATGCTTTCATAAAATGTTCTCGCTCATTTACCTCCTCCAGTCGCATTGCCATGTTCTCCACCCTGAATGAGGCAGTAGGCTGTTATATTTAGGGATCTACATTAAATAATGTGTTTGTCATGCATTACATTGTTATACAGTGTAAATTAAAATTATGTTAGAATGTAGTGGTCATTAACCTTTCAGAAGTCACACGTATCCTCTCATCATTGGAAGAGTTGAAGCGGTCATCTTTTTCCCTGAAATATTCCTCCATGCACTGCTCTTCAAAGTCATGGACCTTTTTCAGCTCATCTTCAGTGATGAAAAGCTCTGAGGAGAAAAAAGTATTCACAGATTTCAGTTAAATACTGTGACTGGATGTGTTTTGTACAGCACTATTTTGAACGCAGACTTTCTTACTTTTTAAAACATGCATGCCACAACAATGTTTGTCAAATAAAGAAATCAAAGAGAATGGTAAAGCTGACACAAGGTTTCTTTCTCATTAGCTTCACTCTATTTGTCATTCTGAAGCTTTCAGTGTGGTACAACAACAGTATATCACTCACTCAGCCCAAAGTCTCTCTCATCCTCATCGTGCTTTCTCCAGCGACAGCAGAGGTGTTTGAGGACCATGGTGATGTGGCTGAAGATGATGAGTGGAGGAGGAAGAACCGGACGTTCATGGAAGGTCATGATTAGCTGGTACCTCTGGAACTTCCATACTTGGTTGGAGATGGACTTCACTTCGAAGAACGTGTTACTGTTACAACCAACCAACAACAAATGATCGCATATACAGTACATATCACATTGTTTTACTAGTTGGCACACTTATGGATAACCAACAGTACATTGTACGTACAAATCACAGCTTCGTAGACTTTGACTTTAGACTTTGAGCAAAGGTTTTGAAAATCCATCTGCTAACAAACTGACCAAATTCTGAAAAAAGGGGAAAGTTATGCTGCTAGGGCACAGTTATGGCCAGGTGGTTAGGGTGTCGTACTTGTTATCATAAGGTCACTGATTTGATACTTGGTACCAGCAGGGATTGTAGGTGACGGTATAAATGACTTGACCTCTCTTCCACCTTCAATACCATGATGGAGGTGAGTTAATTGATCAAGGCCCCAAACTGCCTTGGTGCCGCAACACGTCTGACCACTGCTCCAGGTGTGTGTGTGTGTGTGTGTGTGTGTGTGTTCACTAACTTTGTGTATGAACTTGGTTGGGATAAATGCAGAGCACAAATTCCAAGTTAGGGACATTATACTTGACCAAGAGTCATATCATTTTCATACTCAGACTTAAATTCATATAATGCATAAAATGCAATTTAAGTTACTTTAGATTAAAGCTTTTGCAAAATCAATAAATGAACATTTTTGTTTAAAAGAAGAAACAACTTAGAATGCTAAAGTACTGTTAACCATGGATGGCAATATATTTCATTTCGTATATACTACAGCTGAACACTTTTTTTGACAACCATTGATATGTAGAAACCCAAATACAATCTTAACGTTCTTTGAACTTACTTGAAGACGGCAATAAGTAAATTAACCAGCAGGATGTTGGCCACCAGTAGATAGCAGGCCATGATTGCTGGGACTATCCAAGCTCCTGTTTTACAGGGTGGGAGGGCCACAATGACTCCTTCTTCAGTGGTGATGTTCTGACCACATGGAGCTGTTAAAATAAACGAAAAACTAAATACAGTGCCGTATAAATATAGATCAACTGGTAGAAAATCTACCAGTTATAAAAATAGCACATAACCAAGCACTCTCACCCTTCAGCATGACACATGCTCAAGAGTTTAAAAATGGACCAGTCAAAAGTGGATTGTGGATTAAACTTGGATGAAAAGATTATTGGCTTTCAAATATATTCAAAATATATTCCACACGTGAAGCTTGCATCCCCAATATATTTAAACAGAACTGTTTAAAATATATTGATACCAAAATGTACAGCAGTCCTTTAATGGTTGTTTGCAGATACGAATGTATTGAGAATACATCACGCGTTTTTTCCAAATTGGATGGTTCAGTTGCTGTAGCTTTCAAGGAAAGGAAAGTCAGTCATGTTCATAAGAATTTACATATTTGTATTTATTTCATTTTATGCTTTCAATTTTAAGCACACTCAGAAGCCCAAAGTGAGAGAACTGAAGTAACATGAGTAATTTATTAAAAATCGCTTTTCATATTTTTCATTTCCAATTCATACGGTCAAAAACTCTGACAACTGAACCACGTGAAAAAACTTCAATATTGATGGGAAGAGGCAAATGCATATTTTTGTTAAAGGATGTTTCACTGATATGAGATGAGTCCTTTCAAGAATGTTTGGGCCTTTCAAATATTAAATAGGCACAGTGTGTTGCATGCTTTGTTATTTATGCACATCACCTAACTTTTATTTTACATTTTGAAATGAAATATGTTCACATTCATTTTGTGAAACGAACCTCATTAAATGTTAGGCGAGAGGTTCGTAACTGCGACATGATCAAAGATTAAAGTTTCCATGATAGGGTTTCTTTGCGTGTGATTTCCAGTATTTAGCAGTCGTAACACCGGGAACACCTTCCCAACCACGGAAACCTGGTCATTAGCCTTGCAGTGCCGTGCAGGGGTGTCATAAACACAATGACCATCAGTGGGTGGATATGAGGCGATGATATGGCGGTGAATTTAAAATGGCTCGGGTGACAGAGAAGATTCTAGCATAATTTATTTATTGGGTATTGCCTATATGGGATGGACCACTGGTACGCCCAGTTCCTTGAGAGCGAATGTAATTTTCGACCAGCCAGAGTTTGTCATTCACTTTGTGCTGTAGCTTCCTACTATTCACATCTGAAACAAAGAACGAAAGCGTTATTTCAGCTCTCTTGTCTTTGGGCCACCCACCTCATAGCATACACACACACACAAACAAGCAAACAATGGATAGTATGCACACAACAAACATGAACTTTATGAGCAAACACACTACACAAACTTTACCGCACAGATTTCTCACACAGGTCCTCTATATGCATCAATTTAAAGCATAAACTAGTTTTGCATTTATGTCATGCTTAAGTAAAACTGCTGGAATTAATGTAACCTTGAGTCAGAATTATGAATTATTTCGGCATTTGCTTCTATTTATGTACCTCCAGTATTTACTAATGAATGGATCAAGGGATCCATAAGAATATGTTACACAAAAAATAAACTATTTTTTCACTTTTGCACAGTACTGCAAAATTAGATAAAAATCATTCACCTCTTTAAAGTTTGGTATTTTTGCCATCCTCAAATACCTTCTGTATGTAATCTAAAGCAATTGTTTATACCAGCACATGCCGCTGTTATAACTCCTCCAGTGGTTGTTCACACAGGTCAAACAAGAGCAAAACAAACCCTCCAAACTCAAATCATATCATGACCAGCACACTCAACAAACAGTCAAATTAAAAATGAGAAGGAGACGCAAAGAAGAAATAAATAAAATTACTTGTGGAGTCTGATGAATCTCACCACCACTTCAAGGTGCAGACATTCTATCATTTTTAATGGAAAGCAATAACAACTGCCTTATTCACTTATGGCGTCCTGTGAAAAAAATCTATCCTTAAGACTAGAAGAAATTTAAAGGTGTTGTTCATCCAAAAGTGAAAATTCTGTCATGAATTACACACTCCCAAGTTGTTCCAAAACTGCATAAATTCTTCTGCTGAACATTGAACAAGATGAATGCTTGTAACCAAACAGTTTTTTGGCTATCGACTCCCGTAGTAGCAATTTTTATTTTATTTCATTATGTCCCTACATCTTAAAATATCATATTTTGTGTTATTTCTACTATGCTTGTCCATGTTAATCAAAATTTTTGTTCGTCTAAATATCTTTCTATGTGTTCATCGGAACAAGACATTTCTTACATTACATTTCTTTAAAACAACTAAAAGGACAGCAATTTTTAATTTTTTTGTGAACTTTTCTTTTATAAATTGTGTAATTTTTTTCAGGCATTGTGTCATGTTGTTGCTAAGTAAAAAAGAGGTCAACTTTGAAACTTCTGAACCAGTCGCTGGTCTTTCAAATTTTAGTTCTGTGACTGGTGTGTGTCACTGGTCACAGTACATATTTCCCTAATGCTGACCAACCTTGTTCTGCCCGTGAAAAACGGTCATAACTGAACACAGCAGAACAATCACAGCTGGACTATCTTAACAATCAGAACAAGAAAACTCAAAGGAGGGGATTAGAATAACAAACCGCAGAACCAAGGATTGGAAAATCATTATACCAATGATATTACATGCAAATTATTAGAAAACACACGTTACTAAAAATTGGACATACATATGTTAATCGTTGGAGGCTCCGAAAACCCATGTAAGAACATTCAAGTAACAAAATACTTGCTGTTAATCCTCTTTCTTTATAACAAAATCCCATGCACAGGAGCACAACTACCAACAATGACTGGTGCAAAACAAAGTAGCGTGACAAAAATATTTGGTTTATGAGTTGGACAATTAACACTTGATGATCTAGATCTAGAATTAATTTAGTTAATTGCATTACACTATATATATATATATATATATATATATATATATATATATATATATATATATATATATATATATATATGTTATGTTGTTCCCTTAAGTGATACACATAGCTTTTAAAAAGTAAAGCTACTATCAATAGACATGACATTTTGCTGAAGATGCTCCACCTTTATAATTCAGAGCTGAAATTGGCCTGCTTTATGTTCAAAACTGCTGTTTCCATCCTCATCTGTGGGTATGAATAATCCATGGAGATTATTTCTGTTTTCTAAATATGTCAGCAGGATTTATATTACTGCAGAATGTTTTTTTTCTCAAGTCTCACTATAAATTGGACAACACTCAGCTCTCTGAAACAGCATCATTGATCCATATCATCTTGTAATGACAATTTAATCGCAGCCATTTACAGAATATTATGCTATTTACAAGAGTGCACACAAGCATGACGATGCACCATAAAATGTGTCCCCTACAGTTCACTGAAATAAAATGTTTTAACCGCTGTTAAATTATACCACATATCTCTAAGAATATTTTTGCTAGTAGAAGACACCCATATGTGACAGGTCACCACATTTCAAAGTAAATATGAATACATTTTAAATCCTCTAGAACTGAAAAGGGATAAGATGACAGTCTTACGGTCAATTTGGTCCGCAAACACCTCTCCATAGATCATCCAATAGGGCATGAAGAAGATGTTGCGTGCCAGCATCCAAGAAGGGTCTTCATTAGGATTTAGGATGGCTTGCCGTGCCACCCCGAAACTCATGAGAACCACCAACATGATGATGACAAAGTACATCATGTCAATCATCTATGTCACACCCGGTTCATAGAATGTGGTAAAAAGAAAGATGACAGAAAATAATTGTTAAAATAACCACTTAAAAAACATTAAATTTACATTAAATCATGTAATAAATCATTCTACACAATGTAAAGACCGTTCTGTGAGAATTTCCCTTTATCTTTAATAATGCCAGAGTAAAACTCTAAAAAAAGTCTGATTAATAAACTAAATAAAATTTTTATCCCTGTTTTCTTTGATTGTCCAACTTAAGCCTGGCTTTCACAGGAAGATACATAGTTTTATTTTTCTTAAGTATTAACATTATTCTTCATTTTGTCTACATAATTGCATAGACATTTTAACGGGTAAAAAACATTAACAAGAAAAGTATTTGATGCACATTTAAAGGGACAGTTTACCGTAAAGAAACATTCACTATATTTATTCACTCTTATGTCTTTAGAATCTGTAGACAACTTTTTCTTCTGTGTAACACAAACAAATATATTTTGTAAAAATGTCACTGTGTTTTGCCCCCCATACAATTAAAAGTCAATGGTGGCTGTGTTATGTGTTTACCAACATTCTTCAAAATATCTTCTTTTTTGTTTTGCAGAAGAAAAATAAGGTTGGGAAGTATGGAATGCCATAAGGGGTGAACTAATCCAAAAAAATTGGTAAACTATTCCTCTAAAAGGTTTTCACCTTAGACCTCATGAATTTTTTCATGTGAAGATGAACTTTTTGTTTTCAGAGTAAATAAACCACTCTCCTCACCATCTTGCCAATCATCATGACGTATGGGCCCAGGTATTGTTCACTCCGAAGATGTCAAGCAGTCGTATGTACCAGGTAAATTATATTGACACAGTAGATGACCCTCCCATAGCTCATCAGCGGAGGGTCTTGCAGCCGGAGCACCATCCCGATGGAGAAGATGAGAATGGCCATGAGGTCAGTGATGTTCCAGTACTCCTGTAACCACACTTTTACCTTCTGCATGAGCTTGCCTGGCTCTGACATTAGAATCTAATGGAAAGAAACAGTGATACAGCTCTGAACAGATGTGAGGAAACAAGAGGCCAATGCATTTTTGTATATTTAACAACAGAAGAGGGCAGTAAAACACAGCAAAGAGCTTCAGAAGAACTTTCAGGGATCCTTACTTGTCTGTAAATACAGTTTATAACAGGATCAGAAGATTGAAATGTCAGCCGCAGTTCCAATCATACCCCTTTCGGATGTAACTAACTAACCAAAGGTGGTGATTGTGTTTTTGGTCAGATGAGAGTCTTAAATGCTTAAAATAATCCTCCCAACACATTTTTTTCCAGTTTCACATCACAACATGGTATTCTTTATAATTCTCCTCACACTGCAGCCAAAGTTGACATTTTTGATTAAACAATATGATAAATGCACAAAATGTTAAATCCAATTGGTAGAAATTCAGTTTTTCTCCCATACAAAAAAGTTTTAGATTCATAGCATGTAGGGGAAAAGTAATGATGCCTCTGAAACTGAGATCCAGATGTTGTTTTGTCAGTTGCATCCTGCTATTAAAAAAATTAATAATCAAAACCCTAAATATATTCTGCTTTAAATGGCTTAATCCTTTCATTAGAAGTTTGCAAAGCCAGTAGCAAATATTATTCACATTTTTGAAATTGGACAAAAATGTAATCACAATTAAAAACAAAAATGTACACAGAGATTTAATACAGCCTACCCTCTCTCATCTTCTCGATTCCATTGGCGAAGATGTACGCAATAACAATCCATTCCTGGGGAGAAGGCCAGAGGTCCATCTTCACCAGCACAATATAATTGAAGAGCATCAAGTATCCTACATAAGCCAACTGTGAGAAAACATCATGATCAAAAGTGTAAAATGTAATATTTTTCTGTTTCCTCTTAAACAATTAAGATCATTTTTAAATACAACTTATTTTACTTTGAATTTAAGGGAAAAGGTGTACAGTGAAGTCAAGATGTTGCAATTTTTTCTTCAGCTACATGCTTTGTGTAAACAGCAGGATGATTGATATGCACATTCTTACCAGATAAGTAGAAAAATACTAGGTATAAACATTACAATGTTTTTGTGTGCATATGCGAGCAAAGGAATAGAAAGTGTGTGTAATATAATGAAGACACACAGCACACTGAGCTGGTTTTTCATCTTCAGAACCAACGAGATTTGTCAAATTCATGACCTACATTTAAAACATAGATGCACATAAATAAAAACTGTTCGGTTTAGATCAGTGCTACCCCAAATTTGAACATGTCTATCTCTTTTCTTTGTCTTTGCTTGATTTTTTTATTTCTACTTGAATTGAAGCACAACAAGGTTTTTACCGTGTGAACCAGAACTTGACAATAGGAGCATTGTAAAACTCGTATATTTTTCGACCCAACGGGATAAGTCCGATGTCGGTTCTGAACTTCGTCCACCTGTTTCTTACGAGATGCTTCTGCACTGACGTTTCCCAGCATAGCCTGGAGGAACAGGGAGGAGAAGGAGATAAAAGAGAAAAATATGTTTTAACACACATTTGAATACTATGTTTTACCCAGAATTGCATGCGGCTGCAGTGCAATACTGAGTGCTGGGACAGGTGAGATATTCAATATGAGCTGGGCATTGATGATTCTGCCTGGAATGATTGTGGGGAGAGTGACAGAGAGAGAGAGAGAGAGAGAGAGAGAGAGAGAGAGAGAGAGAGAGAGAGAGAGAGAGAGAGAGAGAGAGAGAGAGAGAGAGAGAGAGAGAGACAAAAGAGAGAGAGACAAAGAGAGAGAGAGACAAAGAGAGAGAGAGAGACAAAGAGAGAGAGAGAGAGAGAGAGAGAGAGAGAGAGAGAGAGAGAGAGAGAGAGAGAGAGAGAGAGAGAGAGAGAGAGAGAGAGAGAGAGAGAGAGAGAGAGAGAGAGAGAGAGAGAGAGAGAGAGAGAGAGAGAGGGAGAGAGAGAGAGAGAGAGAGAGAGAGGGGGAGAGAGAGAGAGAGAGAGAGAGAGAGAGAGAGAGTGAGACAGAGAGAGAGACAGAGATAAGGGAGGTGAAAATGCCCAGTGCCATGGGTTATTCAGACCCATCTGTAATCCAAGAGTGGGGAGTTCATCCCATTAATGGAAAATATGGCACACTCTTGGACATCATGGAAGAATTGTATTGCAACAACTTTATTTGCAGTTTAAGCTGTTATAGCTGAGCTTCAGCTACACATTCTTGCAAACTACTACCCTTTTCCGTCCATCTAAATTCAAACATTGTGTTAATATTACAGCTTAGTATATCTGGCAAAAAGTAGCAATGTGAAAAAAGAAATAATTCATTAGTGTGTATTTTCTAAGAGACCATATTAATAAATTGCAATACAATTGTTGTCTTGTGTTGGAACTTTAGTCATAGTGAAGTGAGGCCTAAAGCTTCAGTTTTTAAAGCCGTGTTGTATAAGATCAGACCAACCCAGTCACTTGTCCCCATTCAAGGCTCGGACACATTCACCCCTGAACAAGACAAGACATCTTGGAGTGACAAGTAGTGAGTGTAACAATGAGCATATGTTTCAGGTTTGCTCTGAATCCGATGTTCAAATACTAATACCACTCCTGTTTTAAATCTGGAAGAGTATGGTTGTAAAGAACAGTTCAAGTAGACAAAAGCTGAACTTTATTTCTTGTTCATTTTACAAAAAAGTTTAGCAATGTACTGTTCTGATTTAGAAGGCAAACCAAGCAACTTGCTATTGGAAATTAATATGAATTCGAGCATCAAAGTTCAAAACCCACAGAAAATTGTCCGATGGGACAGACGTGTCGTCACGTTGCAGGGGAGATTGTGATAAAGCCTTAGTCTTGGGGTGACCTGTTTCTTTAAAGCAACACTTTAGAGTTCATAATGAAAGATTGTCTGCTACATCTGTGCAGTTTCGGTGTGAATGTGGAACATTCGGTTCAACTTAAAAGTGAAGGTTGCGGTCATGGAGATGGGAGTCAGCTAACATAATGCGATGGGGATACGAGCCTTCGACATGCACAATGGTGTCGTCGTAAATGGTAAAGACACAGGCAGCATACACAGTACCGTACTTCAGAAGAGACCCTGGCTAAAAGAAAAGAAACAGAGAGACAAAGACCAAGGAAGACAGAGACACGATACAACTCCACAACCACGCGCCGTTGCTCTGACAACAAGGAACGAAGAGAGGGGGCGAGGGGTGTGGACCTGAGGGGGGTTCAGGGTTGGTTCGATTCTTGAAGATGTCGCAGACTCGGGAAGCGATCATAAACGGGAAGCGTATTTCAGGGGCCAAATTGGGGGCAGGCCTTCCACAGATGTGCCTGAATATGTGTGCGTGTGTAGTGTGTCTGACTACACGCTAAGAAACGAGGCGAAGGTGGGTGCTCTCACCACGGAGTTGTACTGCGTCTCACAGTAAGATCTTACTGTGAACTCCATGTCTTCCTCGTCTTTGTCTTTAGCTGGTTTGTCCGTTTCATCCACATCCTTCTCCTGCAGGTAGGTGTCCTGATCCTGAGGCATGTATGACATTTCGTCCTTATTTTTAAATTCAAGACTCAATATCCAAGGGGGGAGAAGCAGGCCCAGGATGACCTGTAAAACAGATCAGAACAAAGAGAGAAAAAAATTACAACTGCTTTTTTGAACCCATCCCTCCAGTAATTGGACAAAAAAGGATCTGTTGAAAGTGATGGTAAAAATCCTTGTTTTTATGTTTTATGCTACAGTTGCACCTGTGGGACTTAAACACTGATTCCATCACTAACACAAAAATAGAAGCACACAAAATATCAAAAAGAAGAAAAAGAGAGAGTTTTATAAGCCCTCTGCGGGTTTTTAAAGAGCTTAAAATCTGTCTGAGAGGGTGGAAATCTGACTGTTCAAACCAGGGCAATGTGGAGACGATATTTCTGTTAGACATGTCAGAAATCTGCTAAAATTATCCTCACCCATGGGCCACTTCATACAGTTAAAAATGTCCTCATTGACTCAAGATTTAACCTTATTGTGAAATTTCCTAATTAAAATGAGTTTTATATAGGGCCAGACTATATTGAATTATAATATATACTATATTTTTATAGGAACAGACTACATTAAGCAACAACATGCAGTATGGAGAAAAACAAAAGCAGCCTCACTCAACCTTGCAACAATCCAGTTGCCTTTCCTTCATCTTACCTCTATTATAACCTCTATTATATCAATTTTTAGGATGTATTTTTTCCTCATTTTCTCTCAATGTTAAAGAGATTGTTCGTCCACAAACTTCCCCAAAAATGTAAGAGTTATTCCCCCTTAAATTTATTCCAAACCTGTGTTTTTTGCAGAATACAAAATAGGCATAAACTGATCCAACACTGCTCCACTTGACTTTGATGTATGGACATTTTTTCTAAATAACTTCTTACGTGCTCTCAGTTTAAAGCTAATTTTAGCAGTGAATTCGCTTTCTTCACACCACCAGCTGGGTTTTATATGTGTGTCATTTCGCACCAGGTCTTTATGTCATCCTGAAGTCTTGTGAGATTTTTTTTTTTTGATTTTTGGGTCAGTTTAACAAACAACAACCCCTCTAAAATCAAAATAATGCATGCAGGTTGCCGGCCTCATGCCTCCAGAAAGCAAAAGTAGATGGATTTACCTATAAAAGGATCCTTAAATGATAGATTAAAATAATCTCATTTGGAACCCATTTTCACCTTAAACCACAATCCAAGTCTCCAAGGCCAAGACACCACATTGAACATCTGATTCAAAATGATTAAGACTGAAAATTGTCTGATAATGTTCTAAAGTAAGAAATACAAATATGATTGAACTGGTGCAACTCTATATTTACAACACTGAGGCTATGCTTTATTCTGAGAGGTCTTACCTTTAGGCCAGAGTTCTTGCGCATACGCAGACGTCCCATCCACATGTCGGTGAGGAGCATCTGGCTGCAGGTGTGGGCAATGAAGTCCCTGTGCTTGGCGGCCACAGCCAGCTGCAGACAGGTGGCATTACTCCAATTCTTCAACTCGTAGGTCAACAGCTTCATGGCCATCTGTTCATCCTGCTTATAAGACTGATCAAGCAGCTCAACAGCCAGCTGACCAAACTCCCTGAGGGGAAAATATAATGAAATATATTGATACTACAAAAACATTGTAATTCTAAATTAATAGGAGAATTGCAGTGTCTAGATTAACAGTATATATAGAGTGGTATAGCACTTTTCCCATTTTCTAGTTGTTAGAAATGTATTTATGAGGCTGATGACAACATCTCAACAACAGCTCTTGGAAAAAGGGACTTTAAGTGATGGTTCACCTAAAAATAAATATTATGTCATGATTTGAGGAGCTCTTTTTGGAAACCCTAAAAATACATTTTAATAGTTTCTGAAAAAGAATTTAAAACAATAAATTTAAAACAATAAAATATAGGGATTTGGCATGAAACAATAATGAAGCAGTGAACAGGTTCAGTACCCAGTTAAATGGCCTGACAAATGTTTTAAATTTGGCTTTTTAGCGTTTTTGAAAAGAGCTTTTTGTATATTCTTGAAGAACAAATAAGATATTTTACAGAAAGTTAATAACCAAACATGAATGGCACCAATTAATTTCTATTGTACAAAAAACAAAACAATGCATGTGAATGAGTGCCATTTACCAATATTCTTCCAAATATCTTATCTTGTAGTTTGCAGAAAAAAAGTTGCAAAGTCTTGAAATAAAAAGAGGATGATAGGTTAATTTCCAAAAAGTATTCTATTACTTTTTTCTGCTGTAAAACACAAGTGCAGATATTTTGAGAAATGTCAGGTTTTGTTTTAATACAATGAAAGTAAAAGAGGGCCAGTGTTGTTTGATTAACAAAATTTTTCAAAATATCATCTTCTCAGTGGTACAGGTTTGGAATGATATGGGTGCGTATATAATGACTTATATGTTCACTTTTTGGTGAACTAATCCTGTTAGTGAATCCCCTAACATGAACACATCTCAATATACCTTGAGTTCAGGTTAAGCTCTTGTGAGATGTCGTCCACCATGTCGTTTTCTGACGCTTCATGGGCCATGGCCTTGCAGAGCTTGCAGGCAACCAAAGCTTTGGCCATGGCCTCCTCTCCATGCTGCCAGAAGAACAGAGCCATCTTCTGCCGTTTCATAAGCACTGCCCAAACCATCAGCTCATGGAAAGGGAAGGGGAAGTGATTGATTTCCGGATCATCCAGGTCAATGTCTACTTCCTCTTCCCTCTTCCGTGTGGTTTTCTGACGTCCCCGTCTGATGGGCATGTCATCCTATTGAGGGAAATAGATGTAGTCATTTATCATTTATAATTATCAATATTATATTAAAAGACTAATGCTTGGAGCTCTGATTATAAATGAAACAGATGTTATTAAACCTCTAAATGAAAGTGTAAGACAATTGTAGGTAATTACAACATTTAGCAATGCTTTGTAAGATTGTTTCACTGCAACCCTCTCAAATCAAACGAAAGCTTAAACAAAACAATTTCAATGAATCCCTATGAGGATTTTATTGGAAAGCAGCGGGAAACATGAAATTAAGAAATAAATCTCACCTCCATTCCAAGCAGCTTCAGGGCCTTTGGCTACATCACGAACAAACACATATACAGGACAGAAATAGCACGACCAGTTAGAGTTGATTCTTGCTGTTTAAAATCATTTTCTTCTCCTACTACACATCAATTGACACACATCATGAAATGTGTTTCTAAAAGCATTGCATATCTAATGAGAAGATGGGATTTTTTTATGCTTTGCGATGATAAATTCAGTTTCTCTCTGGTGGAACTGCTGATGACTGATCTATTTTAAGCCTGTACATGTAGAACATGCACGTATATGAAGTCAAGAAAAAATGTTCTCTCAATTTGAAGCGCATGCATATGCATATGCTCACACAGTTGGCATTAATGTAATTGACAGAACCTTTTAACTAATGGTGTCATCCTCAACCCACAAAGATACAGAAAAATGCTAAAATACAGGTATTATATAAATACACAGTACAGTAGAGTAACCCTTTATTTTAGATAAAGTATTCTTTACATATTGACATGATGGGGAAGGAGGTAGAGGCTTGAATTTTAGATTTAAGAAAATTGGATATCATCCAGATGTCAGAGGCTTGAGATTTGCTTTGGCCACTTTTAAGGCCATGCAGTCTCTGAAGTAGCATGTGTGAAGAAATTCTCTCTGCCCAAAATGTTAAGTTTGTGTTAGTTCCATATGTTGGTTCTTCCGCTGTGCCTCTGATGGAAATTTTTCTCTTTACCGCTTTTTCAAGGTGGGTCATGCTGATAAAGACTGAGTAAAGAACATTGCAAACTTCCTTTGGAAAATGTTTTCAGTTACGGGAGAACAACCCACATGTTTAAAAAAACAGTTTCAGGAATGAACATTTAAAATCCAGAGGTATATATATATATGTCTGTGTTTATATGCCCTATTTGCCATATGTTGAAATGTACCATATGTATATATGGGTCATACAATAAATGCTGGTAAATCTAATCTCTATTTAGTAAACTTTTTTAAGTAAAATAATCACATTGTTGTTTCTTTTAATTAGAATAAAGTAAAATAGAATTCATATAAACCAATTAAATTAATGATTAAATAATTATTTTTTAAAGTGTTCCCAAGTAACGATTGTCAACTCTATTACTCACTAGGTAAACCTTTCTCAAACAGGAACGGATTGTCCCAATCTCACATAAATACACAATGTAATATTTGAGAAATGTTGAACAAAAGACTAGGAGGTATGTGCTCTCTCTTTTCCCAAATATTGAATAGCAAACACTTTTTAATAATTAAGTCTCCAAGAGTCAACAAAGAGTTAAGTCAATTATATTACTATTATTGTTGCAAATAATAATTGAATTTTGATTAAAACGTATGTGTGTTTCTAAACATACCATGTTCTCTGCATTTTTTCTGTGTTGAGTATAGGCTCTTAATGTTTTAATGCCGAGAAAAAGTATTTGAATTTACAATGGGTTTCTTAAAAGTACTTATCTTTTAAGAAAAACTTTCCGGCACGGATGTACCAGCATTTATAAAATGACCAATGTGTATCTACAGGTCATAACCAAGCTATGTTCATTAGAGTATTTTTTTAAAAGTACAATAACATACTCTCTTGGGTCCAAAAAGGTTATGATAGAGCGTCCGAAATCTCTTCCTGGTATAATTGCAGCGATAGGCTCCCCCCATGAGGTATTCGATGACCAATCCTATGTCAATCAGACTGATGCGGTAATCGGGAGGAAGGTTACCCTGTGTAAAAAAAGATTACTTACAGCAACACCGAACATCATCCAACGGTTTTGGCAAACACAATAACAAATGGTAAGGACAGACATGACCATTTCTCAAACCAACGCACTCATACACTATCAATCCACATGCATACTGACATATTGCTATAAGGAATCAAGATAATTGAAGAAGATTGGCTGATTCACCTTGAGGTAGATCCAACTGAACCCTGGATATTCTTGCTTGGAAAGAACACACAAGGTCAGTGAGACAGAATCATATTAAAGGGAAAGACATCCCCACTGAGACCAACCAAATCATCGTTCAGGGCTTGAACTGACTATAAGGATTTGCCTCTTTACAAAGCAAAAATAAAAGCATGAGTGAAATGGGAGAATGGAATCCGATAATGGGCTGGACAGCAAGGAAGCAGGGGTATAAAGCGATGGGTGGTTAAAGACACATGATAAGTTGCTCATTTTATTGATTCACGTTTGCCAACATTAACACACTTTTCCAATTAAAGACTCTACATTAGTCTCTAATGTAGAACAACACAAAGAGAACTTGAAGACCTAAGATTCCTTCATTCATTATATCTAGAGGCCTATAAGCAAAACAACACATCATTCCTTTATCTGTGGTTCTTAAGTTATCAATGCTGTGGGTAACTAATTTAACCTAAAAAAAAGACAATATTCTTCCACTTTCTGATTGGAGTCAGGAGACCCGCAAGATATTATACAGTACAACTGAAGTGCATCCAAAGCCTCCTCGGACATACAGAACAAAGTCTAAATATAAATTCTACTTATGATGAGTCAGTTCTCAGTTTAAAGAAGAGATTAGAGCATTGGGATATGCCCAAATGTCACTTTAAGAGATCACAACAACGTGCACATAAAGCACCAAGCGCTCCGCTGTGTCATAAAAATGCACTAAAGAAGAGAACTTAAGACAAAAAAAGACTGTGGGAAAGACCCAATTTTCTAACCAATTTATCATTTCAAAAAACGCAGAGGACACAGACATGAACCAAAGCAACTAATTGGGCCAAATTTGTCAAGTAAGAAAAAAACCTTGGCCAAATATGCAACACAAATCTAAGACTAATCTACAACCTAGACACACACACACACTATGATTTACATATCCATCCACACACATGCACACACACGCATTCACACACATGCATACGTTAGCACACATCCTCAAATGCATGCATAATGATTTCTTACCTTTTTTACATCTCTGACAAGATGGTACAGGGTGTTTGACGGCCCATGCCTCTGTTGTAGCAAAATGAACACAGTTAACCTTAGCAATTTACATATACAGAAAAAGGTCAACCTGTACCTTTCATATAACACAAAAGAAGATATTTTGAAGAGAGTTGGTAACCGAACAGCTTTGGCACCCGTTTTCTTCTAAATGTAAAAAACCAATGCACTGGTTGCAAGTACAACATTAATCAAAATGTCTTCTTCTTAAAGTGGAAAAAAGAATTATAATAGCATTTTCATTTTTAGTTTAACTATCACTTTTTGTCATTTGCCTTACACTTACACTAAACTGACTAAAGATTTGTTTCATCACCCTAACAGAAATTTCATTCAAGTTGTATTTGATGTTATATCAATTTTACACAAAATTAACACAAAATGTCTCAAAACACACATCCTTTTCAGAGTGAGATGACACATATGAGAAGTATTACCGTATTATAGAGCTCCTCGAGTCTGGAGAGCGTCAGGAAGCGATGCATGCTTACACCATTCTCTATCAACAACTTCACAAAGTCCACTCTGTCCAACACCAGAGCATCCAGCATAGATTGTTCTAGAGAACCAACCTGAGCACACACAAGTAAACCTTTTAGTATACGCAGTACAGACATTGAAACGAACGTTAATTTCAATCAGATGCATTCAGTAAAATTGCAAGCATGAATTTACTTCATACATCTTGATTGCCTGCCTTTAGTTTGGTGCATCTTAAAACATTTTATGTGCAATACATTATATATCTTATTTGAATTATTTGAATAAAAAAATAAGTTTAAATATTTCTAAATACATATCTTACCGTGCGAAAACAATGATAAAGTCAGAAAATTAAAAAAAAAGGCAACATTACAGTTTGAGTTGAGTTATTAATATTTACGATGGTTTCAATCTTTTACCTGCTTTTACTCAGTCAATATTAAATATATCAATGTTTTAGTCCCACAGAATGTTCCTCACATAGTGCAGAATGATTTTATGTAAAGAAGCCTTTAGCTGGGTTTTCACAGGCAGGTTTTCACGAGCAAAATTGTATATGTACATGTTTTTGTTTATAAATAAGTTCATATAAATGGTGAATACAGTATTATGTAAAAAAATATCATTTTGGATGCAATAATCATTTTGACAGGCCTAGTGTACAACAATATCTCGGTGATCAATAATGTATGTGTGTATTTATATTTATTTAATCAAAGGTGTTTAAATATTGTTGGTCTTAGTACATACAGGCCATTGCTGTCCATAAATGAAGATCTGGCTGCGAGCGATGTCAACTCTGTTCCAGGCTAAAGCCAGACTCAGCTGATCAGGTGCTGATGCATTGGCACCTGCACAGACAGGTAAAAAAGACCCGTTAATATGATAACAAGAATATATTGAAAGAATAACGCAACAATTTAATGCATATTAAACATAACCACATTGATATCTTGAAGCTCCTCAAGACTGATTTATCTCCCACAAGGACAGAATGTTGAGGATTTCCAGTCTTTACCCGGCACATATATCATTACAATACTGTTATGCGTGTTTAATGAGCTGATTGCAGATATAAATCAGAGGGAAGCACTCTCCATGGTCCGTAATATTCTGCTCTACTCCTTACATACTGCTAATAAACCCTCAGAAACAGGACATTTGTCTTTACTTGCTCTGCCCTTACGCTTCTACGTTTACATTTATTAGTGTAATTTGTCCACACACAGTTCATTGAACATACACCTACATGGCTTCTCTTGGTGTCACCATGAATAAAACCAAATTTCCATAATATTTGTGCCCTATACGACCTGACTCAATTTATTAAGTAAACACAAAATTAGGATGTGTTATGGTCTCATTGTATGTATGACGTAAGTGGGTGGGGACCTTTACTGTCTCTCTCACCCTTAGTTTGATAGTAAATGCACATTCACAGGATATGATTATGTACTGGATGTATAAAAGCTTGCAATGCAAGACTAACCAAACTAGAACAACAGCAGATTTGTGACATGAGATCCTGGAGACAAAATTCCGTTATATCTCTTTTATAGTCAAGTGAATTGTGACTGATATCAAGAGCTCCAGTTTCACGTGTAGATGCCCACAGGGAGTCATCAAACCTTGTAATAATACTGTGATCAGATCTGAGCCCGACAGACAAAATTCAAACTAGCAAAGGTCAAAAGAATAATCTCAAATCTTGAAACACAATTTTTAATATTGTGATATGAGTACGGCTCTTCGTGGCTCAGAACAGGAGATTGGTGCCAAGAGTTTTTAGACTTTGCTGTTATCAAATTCAATTACAAGTCATTATGAGAGACGCTGCTTGACAAAAATGAGATATTTTTGCAACAGAGCAACACTGCAGAATGATTTCATGAGAAAGCTATACTATATTAGATAAACTAGAAAACAATATTTCTGGTACAAAAACATGAACAATACTACAACTGCAGTTCAACGCTGAATGATTAAATATCTAGTATATTATAATGTACATAACACATTTTTATATTTAATTTATGTTAAAGTCGAGCAAGATTTGTTTCTTTGAAATCTTGCAGATTTTTGAATTGTGTTGCCCAGTTATTCCCACAGTTCCAAAATAAAAACATTTTATAGATTAATTTTATTAATTTTATTCTTAAAGTAAACCTTGAAATAAGGGGTGATTGGACTGGCATCAAACATGCCAGATGTTAAGCAGAAATAGAAAAGCCTTCTTGCATACTGAGCCAATTGTAAAAGAGTCATACATAATAGCATGTTTCTACAGCAGGTCAGTACAGGATATCATATATATCTTATTTATGAATATAAGGAATGAGAGCGGGACACTGCATGAGTAAAACATACTTCAGATGATCTCCACGGTACCATAAATTATATGAAAGTTATGATGCTGGCTTTATAGGCAACATATGGAGTTTTTTGAGTACAGGCCTTAACAATTAACAAAAAATAATTTTATATTACTTAGGAAAAATGTAATTAAGGATTAAGAAGGTGGAGCATTAAATTTAGGTATCTGCTTTGGCGGACTTCCCTTCTAAGCAATTTACTATTTTTGTAAGAAAAATCTAAAAACGTTTTGCAAAGATACATACTTGACAAGGAAAGTGACGTATAATGAGTAGGTAAGTTTTCTGACTAATACAAGAACAAATCTGCTTTTGGAATAAGACAAATTTTATGTTGATTTAGTTGTAAAACGAAGAACTAACCTCAAGATTATTTTTCTTACCACAGTGGCAAATTGATTTGCTAATTTCGAACATAAACTTTATTCTCAAATTTACATTCAGGGACACTTTCTTATCATGTAAATATATCTTGATTTGGGATTCTCGACATATTTAAGACAATAATGCCTAATAAGAATATCACTTTTTGCAGTGTAATAGAAAAGGAAACACTTATAGGTTTTATTATAGGAGTGAACTGTCTGACAAGGGAGACGATGCTGTGGATGACCTTGTAAGACAGGATAAGGGCTTTTATCAATTTATCATAACATTTCCCCCACTTTTTATATTTATTACCTTTCAGGAGAGCTGTTAGAATGGCCAGATCAATGTCCTGGTGTCCTTCTGATCCCATTCGGAATACGGTTATCTATGGAAAAAAGATATAACATTTTTTAAACGACTTCAGTCAGAGAGGGCTAAACATGGTCGCTGTGATGTTATAAATCTGTATCTAGGGAAAAGAATAAAGACTTTGAGGAATAGTTCATCCAATCAAATGACTTTCGCTATCATAAAAGCTCGGATATTCCAGATAACTCCTTTTATGTTCCACGCCAGATAATCACACCAGTAAGGATTGACATGTGGGTGAGTCAATGATGATAGAATATTTAATCTTGGCTGAACTATTCCGGTAGGAGCTGAGAGAAACATATAGAGCAACAAAATGTAGGCATTGTGATAACATGAAATGGCAGTTTGGCAATAACTGCATCCACACATATGAAGGGCACCTTGCCGCTCCATATGCGATGTGTGTGTTCTGAATTCCAGAACGCTTATAGGACTGTGGACAGGCCATTAATCTACAGCCTGTCATTTGAACAATCCACCTTTCATTCAATAGCCATTTTCCATCTGCGCCTGGTGTGGACTAATGAACTAATCTGTGGAAGTAGGAGGATTGGTTCAGCCCAGCGTCAATGGTGTTTTCATTTTCATCCTCTAAAGGAACCATGAAATTATTGCACATCCAGGGTGTTTGAGAGCCGGTGAAGAGGTGGTGACAGAGAAGGGAATTTGAGCAGTTCAGTGTGCTTAAAAGACTAAACATCTAATCCTTCAAACTGTCTCAGTGTTCAGCACTGACGCATAAAGCAATAGGTCATATATTTATGTTTATATCTTTGTGGGGTTCATATTTGCTGTTGTGATTTGAAAATAAATGAAATGCTATCGTATCAAACAAGCACTTCATCTCCTCTACAAAGAATTTTTTCTCGGGCAATTACGGAAGTGACTGTTATTGATGATCTTTTAACTACAGAGGTGACTCAACCGCCATGGTGTATGTGTGTCAGAGGAGAATACTGGTTTCGTCTTTTTAGATGTCAAATGAATACTTATCGTCCTGTCTGGAATTGAGAGAGTTAAGATAACCCTTATATAATTCTTAGCGAAAATTCTGCCTTATATCTTATGTTTTTAACCTTGATTGTTCCCAAAACACAAAAGAAGACTTTTTGAAAAATCTGCGTAAAAAACATCAGTACATATTGACCTCCATTGGTTTTGAGGACACACAATATAAGTCAATGGGGACCAATGGTGTTTGGCAACCGACATTTAAAAATATATTCTTCTTTGTGTTCTGCAGACGAAAAAATTGTTTAAAAAAACAAGAGGTTTAATTATTACAAAGATTTACAAGAATGTTGTTGGATTGATATGGCGTGCATGCCATATCAATCTGCAAATTCAATCCCCATCACTCAAGCTCAACACCAGAGAGATTCAGACAGTGACAGATGTTCTTTTCCGAATTTCATATCCAAATTCAAATCACAGTTATGGGACCTGCCTGTGATTTATGAGCCGGCAATAGCTGAATAGAGTAGCAGTGGATATTTAAATACACTTCATGGGCCTCACCGGGCATGTTTTAAACACAACCGTGCTGTGGCTAAAACCCATCTAAGCCTGAATCTTTTCTGAGCACATAATAAGCTGCCTCAGTGGAGTAATGTTTGCAGGTATCTTCACTGAGATGCTTCACATCTGCCTTAGCCATACTGTTGTGTGTTTACAAGATTCCGATCTACCCAATCTCCCAACTGGCTGGCAAGTCCCAAATATTATGCTTTACAGCTACATCACTGTTGTATACTTTCCCGCGATAGAATTTTATAAAGCTAGTCAAACTTAAAGGGCACAAAGTTGAGCCTTCAGGCACAACTGCTCCACTGCGTTTATAATCTATATTACAATGCGTTACCATGACAACAACATTTCAGATTGCTGCCTAAATTATCGTGTGCTGCACTGTAAATGTTTTTCCATTTGTTCCATTTGAAAAAGATTCAGATGTCAAATGATTTTTTATGTTTTTTAATAAAGTGATTTAGGTGACGTTGTTAAATCTTAAAGGGGAATTCAACTTAAAAATAAAAATTCTTAATTTGTTAACCGTGTCATTTGAAACTTGTTTACAACTCTTCCGTCGAACGCAAATAAGACATTTTGCGAAATTACTTTGATTGTATTTTATATCCATACAGTGGTGGTGAATGGGATCATTGTGGGCCAACTAACATTTTTCAAATTATCTCCTTTTATGATCCGCAGCAAAAATGAAAGCCACTGAGGGTTAAATAAGACACAATAAAGCAATTCAAATTTTTGAGCGATAATTTACTTTAAGTTTATTATAAACAGTAGTATTTCTGCTTCACACACCCCCAGTCGATTTAGGTGTCCCGAACCTCTGCATCACTGTCTATCGCATCAGTCAGGAAAAACCATGCAGTCAGTGAAAGGTCATTACAGTAAGAAGCGAGAAATTATGGCCAGCAGCATGTTGAAGAAGCTACATCGTTTTTGTTACTCTTTAAACTTAAGGTGAAATTAGCTGTTTTGCACTGCATACAATATATTTCTTTGAAATGAATTGTAAGATTGTGTCCTCTTCAAATCATACATGACACTCATTTAGAGCACACCTATGGGCTCCCAAAAAACTGCAGCCACAGGCAGTTCACAAGATTTCAGGACAAAGAAACGGTCAGGTTCAGCGATACAGTTTTTACAAGTCGCTTATACATTCGCTTTCTTGTTTGTTTCTTGTTAGCAACTCATTTGAAGACTGACTTTTTAATTAACACTAATGGAACTATAAAGGCCACGTCTTGTTCTATATTTCCACATGGAAATTGTTTTATCAATCACTTGTCAAAGCCTCTGCAAGGAACAAATTGTAATTAAAATCAGATCGTCCATCCGAGTTGCATATATGAGAAAAAAGGAATATAAGCGTATGTCTAAGGACAAGATGATGGACAGTACTGTATTCAACACTATGCGGTTCATGCTCTCATGCTGTACGGGGGATTGCTTTACGCTTCAATGACTCAGGCCTCCAGGCAAACATTCATCTTCGTTTATCAGGGGTAAAATTATCTTGCCGTGTCCCTCCCTTTACAATACTAGCACAGCTTTCTCTCACGCCATCCTGCAGGTCACACCGCACGGGTTTTAATGCAAAGAAACACAAATAAAGACTTTTTACAATGCATGCGATGCGTAACCTGATGCAGAAAAAGTATCTTAATCATTATATACAGTTAACACTAAGCCACTGGAGTTCCATGGACTATTTCAACAAAAGTATTGGAAAATAGAGATAGTATTTCTTAAATCGTAGGTTGAAAAGCGCTTGACTGTTGGCTGTCACCAAAGTGGTTATACTAACGCATAGCAGAGAAACACTTTACATTATGGGTCCACAAGGAACAAGTAACAATGTTTTACAGCAAAGTAATAAAAACACTTTTGTGTGGAAAAAACTGGCCCACAGAGAGACCGACTGAAGGTGCTTAAGTTAAACAGAATAAAAAGCAATACATAGACAGAGAGGCTGTCAGTCTGATTAATTGAACCATCCCTCCATTCGGTTGCGGAAACAAAGACCTCCGCAGTTGGAAAGCGATTAAGAATGGAATTCAATCCTGCACAAGAGAGGGAAAGCTTCCTGCGGAGAAGAGGAAAACACTGACATAATGCGGCTTTTATGTGTCAAGTGACTATTAATCTCACAGATATACAGAATCACTTAAAAGAATCTAATCTAATAAAGCTCTGATTTAGAGTTGCTTGCTGCCCTCTCAGAATCTGAGGAGATGGAGTCGGGTCATGTATGGAGAAGCGTGTCTTGTTGAGTTTAGGTTAAACATCTGCTTGGGTGCTTCAAAGGAACTGGGCAGAATTAAGACAGATCCCAATGGATCTCATTATCTCAATCCTGATACACAATACAAGTCACCAGACAAAAACATAAAGATAGCGTGTCCACCTTTATGTGTTAACAGAAACGATTTTGTTGGTTTGTTGGATCAACACGGCTTTTGTTACTTCACAAAATTTCAAAATTTGCAGCATTCGCTTATACAGACTGGTCACCTCATAATTGTTATCTACATTTGAAATCACTATACATTTATCCATTTTAATTTGTGGATATCAAGAGAAATGTGTTGTGAAAGGGCAAAAGTGCTAACCTCGGAGGAATGGTATTTTACAAGAATTGACATTAATGTTTCTCCCAGCTTGCATTTTTTTTAAGTTTTAAAGAGAGAAAATTGTATGTATTTAACTTATAAGTAGACATTTGTGTTATAAGAGTACATACAAAGTCTGTGCTGTTGGTATTTATTATAATGTTCAGAGAAAAACATTGCAGTTCATTGCCTTCATGCAGTTAATTAATAAACCATCGATATCTGCGTAAGTAAGGCTAATTTCCATATGCTGATGGTGTCAAATTACTCCAATATCGTCTGATAATCGCTGCATCTCTATTGAAAATAATGTACATCTAGCACAGCACGTTTAACACTCATTTCAGTCTCTGTGATCCCAAATAAAACTGAAAAGCATTTGTTTCAATCATCAGTCATGGAAATTTTCCAGTGGGATGTACAGCAATCCCAGAAGATGTGATCCAACGCTAAGTTGAACTGTGTGTGCACGATCAAACGCAGTGGTCTAAAGATCTCTGAGTCACACTAGGCTCCATACATTCGTGCTGTTCTCACATCTGCCAAACACCAGCCACACTGCAGACAACCCACTGAGAATAACCCATCAATCCATTTACACACTGCTTGTGTAAGAAAGGGTGTCAGGGAGTTATGCGGTGAATATGATATTCCATACTTTGACAAAAATACTGTGTGTGTTGGTATTTTCAAAGTACCATTCTGTGCTTGTACATTTAACACCTTCATTTTCTTGTCTTTCAGATGTTGTTGCATCTCAACGGTTTTGTGATCTCGATTGACTCATCAATAAAACATTCTCAAGTGGGTGGCTTTCAAACCAAAGCCAATGCACTGTACTACAATGTGCTGTCCTCACAACTAACTCTCACTTTTAACAAAGCACCTCGCATCTGAATACAAAGCTGAAGATGTGCCAATATATAAATAATACAAAAACTTAAGAAAACAGTCATATGGTGAGTGGGCAAGACAATTCGTATTGAAGAAAGTTATCTTCATGAGAAGTATTAACACACTTTCACTTCACTACAGCTTTATGGCATGAAAGCAACAGTAATGTTAACCACATTAAAAAACACTGAAATTATACAATGAAATTTATTCAAATGAAGTGTGCAGATACAGTTTACAAAATCATAAGCGCACTTGCATGAACAATGACTACAATCACTAACAAAACACAAAAATCACTTTGAGGATGTATGATTTAATGACAGAAAATGAGAACTTTTGAAATCAGAATAGACAACATTGAGACAGTGACATGTTTTTATTATAAATATTTGCATGCAAATCACAGGAAATAATTAAATTTTTATTTAAAGAATTTAAATTATTCCTTTTCTGGACACTCCTGCTGACACTGAGGTTGGCTGTGATATCGTTTTAAGATCTTTTAGAAGTAAATGCTTTAAAGGGGAACTTTAAATACGATAACAGCTGTCTGAGAGCTTTTAGACAAGCTTGAAACATATGAGCTAACTAGTAAGTGCACTTAAACTAAAGAGAGAAACAAATTATAGTGTTGTGAAACTGGCACATAACCTGGAAGAACTGTTATGCAAAAAGTCCATTTCTCAATGAGAATGATCCCATAACAGTCTTAAATTTAAATATTTTTTGATCCAGTTTTAACTTTTTACGTGCTTGAAATTTTGTTTTACAGAAAACAACAAAATGTATGAGATGAATCTAAAATATTAAACATGTAATTCATTGCTATGACTTTGTTCTTAAAATCTTTGAATGAAAAAAAAACTTGGCAATTTGATGATGCTCTAAAAAACCAGTTCTATTGGGTATACTTAAGAGGATAATGTCAGGTTTAAACCATTAGGAAAGTCAAATCTTCTTTTTAAAATTATTTTTAAGTAATTTCTTTAGTTTGAAGACAAAGAGTTCCTTTGCCAAGTGGACTCACAAAGAAAATGTTAAAACTTTCTTTTCGGCAACAATAGTTAAAATTTGCTTGCGTGGGGTGAGAGATAAAGCGGTGTGTGTGAAAGACGCTGATATTGAGAGATGGTGACAGGGCCTGCGGGGATCTGCTTCATGCGGACTGCAGAGGTAGTGACATTTATCAGCTCAGAGTTAAAGGGGCGACTTGATACGGTGTTTCTCACTGTCCAATAAAATAACACCATGCTGACTTGCTGAAGAATTTTTGACAGAAGATCTCCCGGCTTTTTACCCTCATTCAAAGAATTCTAAGTGCCACAACAGGCCTCTAGAGGAATCTCTTTAAATCTGTTATACGGTTTAAAGGTCTTCGCATGGGAACGGTGGAAATACGGTGGATTTTTCTGCTTTTCACACTCACCAGCTCTTTTTTCTTCATACACTCCATCAGAATGATGAAGAGATGCTGGGCCTGAGTCCGGCTGTATGTAAACGTCTTCTGAATTGTGACCAACAACTGGTCTCTTAGAGATTCATTTATGATTCTAACATCAGAGAGAAAAAAGAAACTGGAATACTGAAGAAAACAATTTACACAATTTATAGGTCTGTTTAAATTGTATATAGCTACAGTTTCATCTTCATTACCATGCCGACCTCAAAAAAAACCCTTAACCATATTTTATATTTCATTAAAAATATATAGCCTAAAAACTAGAAAAATTCTAAATGTAATAAGACAAATACATGAGCTTTAAAATTGTTATTTATGACCCATTGGCAAATTGTATAATTTTGTTTTAAACACAAATCTCATCCAGCATATAATACTTCAATATAAAACCACAGCAATTTATCTTAGCATTATAAAATAAAATCATATTTGTTGCCTTGTAAACAGTTTTATTTTCATAAACTCTGTATCTGAGGAGAGGCCTAACATACCCGCCCTCCTCTGAGTACTTATGCCCAAAGGCCAGTATGTCAGAAGCACGTCCACTGCCATCACACACCACAACAGGAACAGGAGGAGTATCTCTCAGGTACTCCAGCACGATAGAGATCACATTAGGACCCCCCTCCACTATCAGAGCCACCACAGGAACACCCTGTCCAATCCCTGTGGAGACAGACAGGAAAACACAGACAGAAATGTAAGAGATATGGGATATGTGTGTGGCTGATCACAAAGATTAAAGATGAGGTGAGTTTTTCTTTTTTTGATGGATGTGCAGAGTCAACTAAGACCGGCTTAGAGGGACTATGGATTGAATACTGTTTGATATAGTCTCATGTCAATGTTTTGCTCAAACGATAGGGGGTTTAAAGTGGGTTTAGGTAATGAATAATTTTCAATAGTTTGATAAATTTCTGCAAACTGCCAGATCTATTGTCTGCAAGATTACAGTCAAGCAATTTGTCCCTCCGCATTGAATACAAAGGGGGGGGGGATATATAATCAATAATAAAACACTGTATGTTAATTTCTGTTTGTGTATATTTTTGGACAAAATCTCTGAAGCTTTTTAACATGTGTTGCTGCGCCATGTCATGTATGGTTAAGAAACTGTGTTGTTAAAGTAATAGTTTACCTAAATAGTAAACACTTTAAGTAAAATAATTTATCCTCTAGTATTGCATTATTAGAAATGCCAAAACATCATAACTTAAAAAATCCTTTTATTTTTGCTTAAAGGGATAGTTCACCCAAAATTTTTTATGTATTTATTTTTTAAATAAAAATAAAAGCAAGAAAAAATGACAGTACCATAAATTAGTTTTTTTTCTCTGTTGAACACAAATTGACACATTTTAAAGAATTTAAGAGAGCAAAAAGATAGCAATGATATATTGACCACCATTGTCATTTTTTTCCAAGAACTGTGTGGTTAAAAGGATTTTCCAACTACCTTTTTCTGTCTTCAAACAAACAGAGGCACAGAAGCATACAACAAGTGAGTAATTAATTCCTTCATTTTTATTTATCCCTTTAATAAACAGAAAAACGGATGTTTTTAATTGAGAACGATTAGAATACAAACAGAATTAAAGCTTTAGGGAAGCTTTTGTTCTTAAATAATTGAATTAGGTCTCCTCTGTCATGAAGCTGGGAATTTATGCAGGCATGCAAATAGTCATTACCAAGAATTCATAGAGTTTTAAGCTCTGTTAATGATAATTGATGTTTTTGTGAGTTGTACATTACTACTAAACACTGTTAATACATTTTACCTGAATAACAAAACCACACGGCCTTTCATTAAAAAATGAAAGAAGACAGCAGATGAAAATTACAGACTTATAAAAAAGCAGGAGTACAAGACAAAAAAATATGTTTTGGCAAAAAACAGATGGATGATTATCTTGTGACTGACCCTTCGAACAGTCTCATCATAACCCTATTGTGATCTACTTCACTGAATAGAAGCGGGCCACTCATCACGCACTCCAATGAAAAGCATTTCCCTTTTAACTTACACTCAGAGGATAAAGCACATCACGATCAGATCATTCCGGCATTCATTTATCATCTGCAATTACCAGTGTTCTGGGATTAATGAACAGGTGCGGGCCTGTGGGAGAGCAGCCGAGCAGGGCAAAGCCCCATCGGTTCCTCTCCTCAACCTGATGGATACAAGTTGTTGCTATGACTGTAATTCCAAAAGCATGTTTCCTCCAACCACTGCTTGAATTATGCAGAATGAGACGAAGAGAGAGAAACAGGAAGACAGAGAAAGAGAGGTACACTGCATCTACATTTGCTGTCATCACTGTGCCTAAAATGAGTACGGTTACATAAAGCGTGTCTATTTTTAGCAGCACACCAACTTCAAAAGCAACTGCCGCTCCGCTGGTATAGTGATCCGTACGAGTGTGATTTACTTTTCCATTCTGAACCTCTTTCTCCTATCTTTATCTCTCTCTTTATCATTTCACAGAAGTGATATTTATTGATCTGTAAGTCCTTCTGCCATGATGTGCGAGGGCTCACAGAAACGTTATAATGTTTACACACACATACACCTACACACTCACGACAGCCAGACATCTATGCAGCAAAGCTGGCATTCTGCGTACACATTGCGCTAAAACAAGACTATAGATATATTATTAATCTGCTTTTTTGTTTACCGTTCACTAAATAGCCGAAAGCAATTTTAGCTCTATCGCAGCGTTAAGGTCACTTAATGACATTTTAAAGTACGTCTTTTCAATTATGTATTCATATAGTGTTAATGGTTTTACCACTTGGCAAAAACAACATATTTTGTTTCCTCTGCGGTGCTTTAAGAGCCTGCATGTATGGGGATGTTTATGTTTAGATATAATAATATAAAACGGTATACATGACGTTACGCTCCAGTACCTATTCAAGTAAATATAATCTTTTCCCATATGTTATATTGTGAACTGTCATCAATGATTTTTTTGTTCCCACAATTCACACTAATGGCAAGCAAATAGGATTAAGGCTATTTATTGTTGTTGAGAAAAACAGGACAGAATGTATGTCAAGCAGAGACAGAAAATATATAATGGGGCAATGAGAACTCAACGCAGGATTCATTTATACTCATGAGAACTAAATACTTCTAGTTCTTCACATTGATCAAACACTACCTTTGTCTTGAATAAGGTACATGGTGTTATAGTCTGTGACATTTACTGTAACTAGAGCTCACAATGAAAAAACTTCCTACCTAGAAAGAATGTAGGCCAAGTGTTTCCAATTTTGAGTGTGAACAGAATTAAAATTGTAGATGAGCAATGAAACACAGTTCATTAGCACAGGTGCTTTATGTTTGTAGGATGTTTACTAAAGATCAGGAAAACCCATGCTGTTTAAAAACATCTGATAAACATCATGAATTTAGATTAAATCATTTGGCAGACGATTTTATCCAAAGCGAAGTTTTACTGCAGAGCAAACAGGGGTAAGTGGTCTTCACACAGGCATTTCAATCATTTTTGCTGGCACTGGGATTCCAACCCGCAACCTTCGGCAACTTCTCTTACCACCAAACCACAACTGATCTTATAAAGGGCAGTCAAACATTCTAAATCATGTTACAGACATCCAATAGATGGCTACAAATGGTTTAAAGTAACCCACCCTTAACTTCCGGTACATAATTAAATGTAATAAATAGTTCATTTAAAATGATTGTTTGCCGAAAAAAGCCTCTTGTCATATCTTGCATGTATGACTTTCGTTCTTCTGTAGAACACAATAGAAGATATTTTAAAGAATCGGTACAAGAGGGTACATAATAATGTATATATAATAAAAGGTGATAAGTACAAATATGAAGGATAAAAATACTATATATAGTTATATTATTTGCCATTGGGCAGGCTGCCACACAAATAGGCTAAAACTTTGGACCATGCGTGTGCATCCCATGAAACCATCTATAGTATATCATTTATATACAGTGTGACTTATAGACATATTTCAGATAAGTAAACAATGAAATGTCTTGCAGATATAAATGCGGAGATCAAATAGCTGTCCTTCCAGATGTACAATGTGTGTGCTATCAGGGGTGTAGAGAGAGACCAATCAACAACTCTGAATGAAAGCAGATTTTTCGGACACACAATTTTTACCAACAAAAACCACATCAACGCCTCTGTTTACTCTGCAGATTGTTTATTATAAAGAATGTTAGGTTAATGGTCTTTTATATCTCATTACAATTGTCGAACATAATTGACTAATTATGTGGATTGTAAAATACACAGCAGCTAAACACCAAGATAGACTTTACATAAGATCTGGTAGTACATGTTGACTTGTAAGGTTTCAAAAGCAGTCAGCCTCAAGTCAAGTCTCTCTTTTCTGCTTTAGACACTGACTCCATTTCTCTTTACATTTATCATGACCTATGGTATCGCCTTTAGGTGACACAGTCCAGGTGACACAAGTCCCTTTGCTCTGAAAGGAGATGAGATGTGTTGAGATTACAGACAGCTGGAAAATAAATCTCAATTTTGAGAGCTGTAGAAAACCAACCAGTTCATTATGTGTCACCCTCAATCCATTTCATTTTCTGTGTGTGTAAATACTCAAATCTTCCGCCTGGCAGATACAAATGTAGTTTATTTGTTGATTCGAAAGATTAAACACAACAGGTGCATGTCTAAAGCTAGTGTAATGCATTACTGAGAACATCCTGGCATATAAAGGTACAAGTGTGATGAAGAACCCAAGTAAAGAAGAAAACATATATTACTCATTTGGTTCTGTGGGTTTGATCAAAGCACCGTGGATACAGTGATCTAGTGCAGAGCATTGCATCTTGGGACATGGGAATGCAGATCATGTACAGCAAATACATTAAAGCGCGTTATTATCTTTGAGCTGAGTACCATAAAGATGATAAAACCATTAAGTTTGAGGTTTCATAATCTCATTTAAAAGATTAAAAGATTTTAAAAGTAAAATCAGATAAATAAACAAAACCTAACCCTTAGAAACAAGAATAAATAATTTCTATTTATTTTAGAGTCTACAAGATGTATACAATATAAGACATATGGTGTTCATAAATGAAGAGTCAAAAATGTATAAAATGTTTGAATGCTCTCCTCACAAAGCATTTCAATCTCTAATTTTGAAATATGGTTCTCTAAGCAAAACGCTCTATATCCACTTTGCTCTGTAGGCAAAAAAGTCAATATTTTGAGAACCAATCAGAAGGTGCGAATCGAATCATGGTTTTAAAGTAACTGCGGAGAAATGTAAAATAAAAATTCAGACATCATTTACTCACTTTTGAGTTCTTTCAAATCTTCATGAATTTCTTTGTTTTGATGAAGGAATATTTGGAAGTTTGCGTATAACCAAACAGTTATCCTATTGGCCACCATAGTAGAAAAACATTGTATTTTCTGAATAATGTAGGACAGTAAAAAGTTTGGGGATGCCTTTATTATTTTTTCCTATTTTGGTAGTCAATGGGGTCTAACAACTATTTAGTTCCAAGTATTCATCCAAATATCTTTCTCTGTATTAGAACAAAGATATTCCTACACATTTGATACAACTAGATAGTGAGTTTTTCATAAAATATTTTTTGTTTTTGGTTAAATTATCCCTTTACAAGGGTGGAAACAACCCTAGATCTCACAGTATCCAGCCTTAATGGTCATTCAGCAGCCACTACCCTATTATTGGGACCTGCAGAGATGTACTGGAACACAGTCTAGAAATAAACCACCAAAGCAAAAGACCTGCTGATCATCTGCTCACTCTGGGACCCAGTTAGTCCAGGGAAGCTAAAACAGGTTTCTAGGCTAGAAACCCAGATGGATGCTTTTGACAGAAACAGTGGGTGAAAATGATGGTTATGAAGCTAACTCTGAAATTCAGCTGACAACAGTATACTAATGTAATGTATTAAATGTGACAATGTGTATAAATAAAACTAAGCATCTTAAACTCTCTAGCTCCTCTACTGTATAAAAAGAATTAGGAGTGAATTTGATGCGTTTGAAAACATTCAGCAGAAAAAAAAATAATTTCCTTGCGGTGTATTCATGGCTCATGTGAGATTCACACCAATTCCAATAAACCATCAAATTGCGCACAATTAAATTGATTCTCACAGCTCATCTTATACTTTAAGAACATCTTGATCGCATCTGTGCTTGCTAATCTTTCCTTCCATCTGTGAAATACTCCGTCTTCCTTGTAAGCTCAACCAGAGGCGACAGGGGCTTCTTAATTCATTTTAATCCAGTATCTAGTATGCTGTGCTCATCGGGTTATGAATACATGAGCCACACCGCAGCCTGCTGCAATTCTTTCCAAACAAAGAGATCTGACTCCACGCAAGAGCCTTGTGTTATAGTTATTGATGCTCTTGCAGTGTGGGATAGGACAGGTAATAAAATAAAAGAAATTTGCCCAAAGCCAAAGCTGATACCATCAGCACAGCATATGCAACAGAAAAAGAAGAAAAGAGAGCTTGACTGCAGGGTGAGATGCGGATATACTGTATTTGTTTCTGTCATGAGTGTGATATTGGAATAAAGTGGTCTTTACACCGGTGACAGTTTTAACATGCATGTCCACGTGTTGTGAACGTGTCACTGGATGATTAAATGAGCTTTCAGCATGTTTTATCTTTTCTTCTGGCACAGATTAAATATGTTTGCAGACGGGGATTTTCAAAGACAGTGTTTTGTCCGTGTCTAACTCTAAATTGGTCTATTTGGTTGTATAGCAAATATTTTAAGGCAGCAGATTGATCTTGAAGCACTGGTCCTTGATACTTATGTTGTTTCAAGTTCTTTTTTTATCCATATAAAGGATTTTATCATCTTCTCTTCTGGCTTTGGACCAATTAAGGCTTTTAGCCTTTTATTATACAGTGGTACTAAACATGAACCATAAATTACAATTTATAGCAAAATGCTTGGATTTACAGGTAATATGAACAGCCAACATCACTATTTGCACTAACAGTAGTGTAAACAACAGGCTTTTTACAGCACTTCCTTCAATTTGTATTTACCCTTGTTGGCCACTACTTGAAGGGTAGATATTTAAATTCACATTTATTCATTTGGCAGATGCTTTGGGCTCTTACATGCAATTTGCCAACATGTTTTTACAGTAGCTGTAAACAGACAAACTACTCTAGAGAATGCGTTTCCTTAATATTTTGTATTATAATATTGTGAGTGCCTCTGTGGTGCTTCAAAAGGAGGAGGGATGGTTGAAGTGGGGCCATTTTGCAACTGCCACATGCTTTGGATTTCAGTGTTTGGTGACATAATGTAAATTATCACCCAATATTTTGGCATTCAAACTAAATAGCTAGAATTACCTTTCAAGGATCAGACATAAAATGTTCTATCAAATGAATAATGCTTTGCATCAGAGACAATTTGTTTATAAAGTGTTATTGAAGAGTTAATTGCATGCTAGTTTCTGTGGATGATGCTGGGTTATGAAGCGTGGTGGTTATTGATGAAACTAATGACGCCTGAGCGTCCCTTTGACTTCCCAGCCCCCTCTTTAACTCCAGGCATAGGATGACAAAGGGAAGTCCACAGGTCACATGACAGGCGAGAGAGGCCAAACACTTGCTCACTTCCTGTAGACCTCGCATTGTCCCCTCCAGCGCATGGCACCTATGTGCAATGTGCCATTCGATGTTATAGTATTAAAGTGTAAATTAAACTGTATGTCTGCACATGTTTAAAATGCTTCAGGATAATGCTGTGTTGTAATATGGTGTACACATTTTGTGCAGTGCGCTGGGAAAAGTCAGGTTAATGGTACACCCAAAGCCTTAATATTCTGTAACGTCATTCCAAGTGAGAAATGTGTGACTTTTGTGGAACGCGATGTGAGATAGAATGGACCGTTCAGTCTTTTTCTTTCATTGTGGTTGAGCTGTGCCTCTAAGAACACTCTTTTTTTAAATCTTCTAAAAGCATGATAACTAATCAAGGTATTCATGAGCCATCGTCAGGGGAGGGGTTTGTGAAACCTGAATGCCCTTTTGCAATGTCAATGTGGTGGCTAATGATTTTCATAAACATAAAAACAAAACTGAAGCATGATTTTTCAAGCTACTAAGGGATAGAAATTCTGTCATGAGTTACTCTCTAGTAATTCCAAACCTATAAATGTATTTGTTTGGTTGAACAGATATTTGGCCCCCAGTTATTGCACCCCATTGACTGCCTAGCAGAAAAAATGACGATGGTTAAAAGAAGTGCCTCAAAAAGTTTCCTACTCTTTAAAGTTACTTCTTTCTGGTTTAACAGAAGGAAAAAAATACAATTATTCTTACTATTGTGTGCAATGGGATCCAAGAACTGTTTGGTTGTAAGCATTCTTCCAAATATCTTTCTCTGTATTTGTCAGAACAAATAAATCTAGATAGACTGTAAGGTGAGCAATTAATGACAGGTTTTAATTTTTGGGTCTGCTGTCCCTTTAACTTAAATATAATGAATAATATGAGGTTTACTTTCAAAACAAGATAACTTTTTGAAAACACATGTTTTTTTTAATGTGCATTCCAATTAATTCTTTGATGTCGTGAAATGTCTGGGATTCATAAGCGGATGTGCAGTTACAGGGATTTGTGATCTCAGTGCAATGTCTAAATCTTGCAACTTGTATTGTTTACACATTAAGCAACATGCAGATCCCAACACTGGAAGAATTCCATAAACCGGCATAAAAAAGCCTCTGATGAAGTTCTCAAAAAACACTTTCATGAAGACTTTAGAGAAGCTGTTGAATCTATATTTTAATTCTGCTTCATTTGGTTCTTGCTATATTTCTTGAAGTAACTTTAACCAGTACATCAAATATGCTCATTGTTTGCCCAACTCTGCCTGCCCATTGTAACATCTTTCCAACTACTGGTGTAAATATAGGATGTGCAGTATTTGCTTAAGAAGTTGTTTTGAAAGAATCATTTGTTGCTTTGACATATCACACACTTCACTTTTATCACTATCAACTTCAATCATCAGCAAATATCCTTACGTGTGTTGATCTTCTGCAGGGAGATGTGTTTCTCAAGCTGCCTGCGTAGTTTGACCTCAGCCCCGTATTTTCCGGTGGTGCCGTTGTCAGCCAGAATGAAGTGCGAGTGTAGACTATTGAGCACTGTGAGCTTACTCAGGGGGTTAGACATTGTCTGATATGGCCGGACCACCTGAAACACAACCAGCATAAACAAGGGAAAGAATAAGCTATGCATGATGATTAGAATATGAACAATGACACATAGATGCTTTGTAGAGCGGTAGGGTGACATCTGTAAGTCACTCTATCAGTGGACAGCAAATACCTCCTGACAACAGTCAGAAAACAAGATAAAAATACAGAACAGTCTTTTTTTGATTTTTTTTAAATATGTTGTACTACCTTAGTACAGTTATAGTATTATATGGCAGTTCTCATAGAATGTGAAATTGTTGCCTCTAAACTATTCAGTTTTTAGAACAATTGTTTATTATAACCTGAGGGTGATGATGGTTTACTCTGAAAGTTATATCTATGATTTTTCCCTTAAGAACTCTACGCATTAAAAAATAAAATGCATTAAGCCCTTTAGCTCCATGCACAATATTTCAATTGTTTCAGAATGTTACAGCCTCATCTTAAAGTTTAAAACATTTACTGTGTTATCAGACCAGACCCGAAAGAAGAGAGGGAGAGGGCATGGCAATAGAGAGAAAGGAGCAAAATGGTAAAAAAAAACACAAAAGCCAGACTGGATTAAAATCAGATTTTATAAATAAAGAATGATTCTATCTCTCTGTCTCAGTTCTGCATCAGTCCTCAGAGACTCATGCACAAGCTGAGGTGAAACAGAGTAGAAACATGTAGTTGCTTGCGAATTAATTATTTACAGAATTTCAAATGACACAGAATCCATGCAGAGAAAACATAAAAACTACACAAAAATCTACCTGTTGTGGTGTTGACAGGGTCAATAATGAGTTGTGAATATAATCTCACCAAATCAGATGGATCTCTGGGTTTTGTTGACCCTTCTTAAAGTCAGTTTTCACTTACATCTTTGCCCACCAGGTCTTCCTGGTTCTCCACAATGCCCCAGGGGGCAATGCCGATAGTGCAGATTTTTCCTCTGGATTTGGAAGCATGGTCTTTAAGAGCATCGCCAACATGTCGAATGACTCCTGGGTTGAAAGAGTGAGAGAGAAGGCATAACAGAATATCAGGATAAAAGAAATAACAAAACATTACATTAAAGATGTTTAAGCACATGGTTACAAATATGTACAGTGTCGTCTTTTATTTTAAGAAATTGTTTTAAAATCTTATTGTAGTGAAGCCACTCTTTATTTAACTGCACCTTGTTGTATTGATTATATATTCATATAACATGTTTCCTTGTATCTAGGTGAGTTAAAATATTCAATAATATCTGTATAAAATTGTATACAGTGCATGTGCACAGGTATATTTTGGAAAAGATGGACTGTTACTCTTCTAATACTGTTTAAAAATCTGTATGCATAAATGACTGAAATTACTTGTCACAAAAATACATTTTTGCCATCATATTATTTTGTTTTATCAGAAAACATATATTTAAAATAAATTGAAGTCAATGACTTATGCAGTGTTTGCACTAAACACAAATCAAGCAAGTCCTGAATTTATTAATAACTACTTTAATGCTATTTAAAAAAACCAAGAAGCTTGTTTATAAAAAGATTCTGAAATCTTAGTCAGGGTGGCTACGTTGAACAAAGTTTACTTTTGGTAACAACATACAGTAAATTCCAAAAAGTTGTCCAACTCCACAGTTTTGAAGACTTTCATATACTAAAAAATGGGGAAAAAATCAAAAGGAAAGTTTTCTTTCAACTATTTTGGGAGTAACTAAAAGCTCCAAGTTTCCATGTTACATACCAGTATTAACTCCTCCTGTGAAGATCCAGGCCCCGGTGGTCATGGCAGCCTTGATGAGACCTTTCCCAAATACCTGCTTGAGTTTGGGCTGCAGCTCAAAGTTCTGGAGACCTCCGTGAACAGAAATGAGCAGCTTTGGAAGTTCCAGTTGCCACTCTTTTGTCATGAGATGCAGCAGTAAGTCTGGCTTTGTGTCGTAAGACACTCGAACATACTGACAACACATGAAACGAAAAGACTTGCAGAAGTCCACCAACAATTTAATATCAAGCTTACATTACACATAACAACCTGTGAGACTTTGGAAGTAACGTGTTAAGTGAGAGTTTAAAACTTCATCTGGCTAAATTCTTATAATGGAATGCAATTATGGAACTTTATGAATATTTTATCAGTGTAACATAATATAATCGTTATACTGTAGCCTCAAACTCTTATTAATGAGAGATTTCTACCATCGCTTTGTTGCTGTGTCCTCCCCCTTGGAACTCGATGGTTCCAAAGGCATCGGTGGGACTGAGCTGTGTGTGCTTGCTGATGGACCATTTTTCAGACAAGCTGTCATTCTTTGGCACACGCTCTGACTTCTCATTCTGATTGGATGAGATGCTGGGGGGCAGGCCTATATGCTGACCAATTAGACGGCCACAACAACACCTGTTTCCAAAGAAAGAACCGTAAAAATAGTGAGGATGTGAAGTTTAAATTTTCCTTTTAGGAGAAACCACAGCTAAAGTAATTCAAGAAAGTCAGCTAAAAGTCCTAAACTAGATTTCACTATCAGTTTTGAAATTTTAAAAATGAATCTCCACTGTAAACAAATTTACTTTATAATTCTTTTTTCATAATCCAATCTAGGGTGTGTTTTATTTCATTCTAGAATGTATTTTCTATGACTGTTTTTTATTCAAAAATTAAAAACAAAAACAAAAAAAAACAAAGAGGAACCTAAAGAAAGGGATAGCGCACCTTAAAAAAAATCTGGCATCATTACTCACCTTTGAGTTGTTCCGAAATTATGAAATTTCTATCAGAAAAAGCTATTTGAATAATGCATATAACCATACAGATTTTGGACCTCATTTATTATCGTATAAGTAAAATTTTGTTTATAATTTGTTTTGCTCTGTTTAACATAAAAATTGATGTGTTAAAAAGTGTAGGACATCAAAAATGTCTGAGGCACTTTTGACTAACCACTGTATTTTTCCTACAATGGTAGTCCAGGAACTATTTGGTTTTAGGAATTAGTCAAAATATCTTTCTCAATATTCAACCAAACAAAGAAATGTATACAGGTTTGGAATATGACAGAATTTTCATTTTTGGGTGAACTATAACTTTAAAAGAGGGCACATAAAGAGAATTATTCCTGAACAATGCAGAACTGTTTAATAATTATCAGGCCACTTCATTCAGACTTAATTAAATTATTCTTATCAGTGTAAATGTTCAATCTATGTGTGTAAAATGTGTCTTGCAGGTAGACTCCAGTACTTACCTATGGGGGTCTTTGGTGCTTACAATAATGTGCACACATTCTCTCTTGCTGAATGCTCTTTCTATCCATGATTTCTGTGCCTGGGGAGAAACACAATAGGTCTAAGTTACAGAAATCAGCAAGTGGAGAAATCCCATTTCCTGCATCCACCTGAGGAACAAGTAAATCCCAAGATAAAAATGTCCAAAGTCCACATTTGATCACCCGTCTTACATTGGAGCATTGCAAAAGTGTGGCTTTATCTTTCTTTAGTTATGGTCAGCCAGGATTACGTGAAGTGTGCAGGTTAAAATAACAGTGAGTTGCTTTTTCAACTCAACACCACAACAGCCCCAAGACTTCCCACGGTACACCATCACGTGTCAATAAAAGTTATCCTCAGGGAAAGAAAGAGGGGATGGTGGGACTCAGATTTCCAGAATAAAGTTCACATGATGACTCAATCTAGAGAGTGGCACATCGCTGACCACCTACGTTGACAAATCTTTACGCCAACATGAACAGAGAATAGATCTGGCTGAACACGATGCTTTGAGAACGCGTTTGAGAACAGCTTTCTGCTTTTGTGTTTGGGTAAAAAAGCCACTGGCAGCACAACCAAGCCTAATGGCAAAGCCAACTGTCACTATGCAAAAAAGAGGAAAAGTAATCTTCGAGTAGTGTTAAATCAAACTAACACAGGGGTTCCCTAGGCAAAATATCCCTTGTCCACCAGGTCACCAGGAAAGTTTCTTTCTCAAGTGTTATGAATATAATCAGCTTAGTCTCAGATTTATTCTTGCATGTGTTTTTAATGTAATAAAGCACCAGGTAAACTTTATTAGCTTCTACATAAGCCATTAAAACACAGCACATGTGCCAAGCAAATTATCAGCCGAGGAGACTTCATAAACTCCTATTCAGTTTCTTGTCTTGTTTGTGAATGTTGACATGATTCTCCAGGGGCGGGAGGAAGCGTCAAAATGCTTGTGGTGTAATCAAGTTTTGTCCTCAGGATTTGCCCCCCTGAGACGCAAATAACAGCTTTGCTCCACGTTGGAAATATCTGTTTATGGAATATGTGTCAACATGAAATGTGATAGACAGCCATGGTGGAAAGGTTAAAGAAATGGACAATACCCAAAAACAAATCAGGAACCACAATTTTTCCTTTAGATTTTAGTTCATAAAATGTCATAATAGAAAAACATTTCAAACATTAACAGAAAAAGTCAGTGCAATTTAATTATTTCTCGTTTTTTTCCTAAGTTTGAAAAGGGGTCAATATAAACTTCAAAAAGTTTTTTTTTTTTTTCATAAAAATGAAATCATATTTTTTAGTTTACTAAAATTAAAATGCTGAAAACGTTTCTGTCTTTTTGAATCAAATGAAATATTTGTCTAAAAATATTGGAATACTTAAATTTATTCAGAAATTAAAATGTTGCCATGGAAATAACCTTAAATAAGTTTAAGACCCAACAATTATAATAATACAAACAAATACAATTAATTATGGCAAACTAAAAAATAAATAATACAATTCCCAAAATTCTACTTAAACTGACAAAAACTAAACATCTAAGACTACAAGATAATGTAAACATTTTGAACCACAAATTAAAAGCAAAACTACAAAACTCATATTACAATAGTACATTTGACAACAACCTGCAAAAATAATAAATACATTGTTTAATTGAAATGTTAATTGTAAATTACCTGTTCTGTATCCTTATCTTCATAAAACAAAACTTTTATAAATCCAAAAGCGACTATTATTTCACAGATTTTTAGTCTACTTTCCAAAAGTCTGCAGACTATAGAAGCCAAACATGTGTCCTTGTTAACTAAACCCCACTCTGTTAGGATTTCAGGATTAATCCTTCCTGAGACTCACAGCTAACAAAAAAAAGCTGGGACGCCCCCTCAAACCCTGTTCTGCTAACCCGATTTGACAACCCGACAATAGCGAACTCCCAACAGTGGAGTTCAGAAGAGAGCATCCATGTTTTCCTTTCTCACATTCCTATGCACATTGTGACAGATGCAAACATTTCATTCTTATTGGTTTCCTCAAAAACTTGGTATGGTTATTTTTACCAAGCCTCAGCTGTGACCAGCATCTCTACAGTGACCCTCCAACCTGTCAGAATCATCCCTTTCATCTCTCCATCAGCCCGATTCACAGAATCGCCTTGCCCAACACAGACACACAGTAATACATAGGATGATCAGAGTTTAGTCTTCGCACAGTCCAGCAGAGATTAACAATGGATGTCAAATTCCTTTTTTTGTCATATGGTAATTATACCAATCCTGCTGAACTTGCATAACATCTTTCTACATTCAGAAATAATGCTCACACAAACACAGCTCAGAGTGCTGATACGCCACCTGTCACCTGTGTGAAGGGGTGTCAGTTTGAGACAGATGGAATTCTCTATGCTGTCTGTCATTTTTCTCCTCCCTACTGTGGACCTCAGAGAGGCAGCAAAGACTGATGGGACGGAAACATACAGTGAGACCCGAGATATGTAAGAGGGAGCTTATATTAAGGGCCATGAATGACAGGAGTGAGAGTTTAGGCTTGGAAATAATATTAATAATATTAAGGGTTTGGTAAAATATAAGCAGATTATTCAGTATACAAATAACACATTCAAAGGTCACATCCATAATATCTATATTGCTGATCTTGCACTAAACTATGTTAATATCTGTTTTTCATTTTAAAAAGCTGACAAAAAATATATAAACTCATTTACAATCAATCATTTACTAAGGAAAATATTCAGAAAAATGTTGGTAACTTAACACACTGTGCTCTTTCATTTGCAATGTTGGGACAGATTCTAAATCTAATAAAAGACTAATGAAAATATTATACTTTGTATTTTACAGAAAGGGGAGGTTAAATAAATAGTGACACAGTTTTATACTTGGGTTAACTATCCATATAAGCTTAAATAAGATGGAAACTGTCAGGAGCATCTTGTTTCCGAGAACCCTCTGCTTCCTGCCTTGGCACCTAATGAGGTGTTTGGATCTTAATAAAGAAATTCCAGCGAGTATTAATTTAATGTAGATTAAAGCTTTATTTCCCCACTGTTTAGCCTAATTAAAGCCCTTGCAGATTAGTTAAAGACAGTTTATTCAGGATCATTTCGGGCCAGAATACTGGCAACATTGATAACATCACAGAGCTCTCCATGGGTTTACAGGGGAGCCAACTTTAGAAAACAGAGAGCACTCTTCTGATTACAAGGTCTAAGATTAATAACTTCATTTAGAGAATATTTGCATCTATTTCCCAAAGGGACCCCAAGATAGTCATTGAATATCTAAGTAATATTTACGCTTTCAGTGACTGTGAAAAGCTATGCTTAGATCTTCTGTTCACGCAAAAATTGCACTTCCTGAAGTTGTCAGAATCTGGTATAAAACAGTTTGAGCAGTTAAACAAAAGATATTTGGAAGAATATTAGCAAATTAATTTTTGGGGCAACGTTGACTAGCATAGTACAAAAAATAAGATTCAATATTTAAGGTAATTATCTGCTCTATTTTAAAAATTTTAGAAAACATTTCTGCGACACCTTTGACTATGGTTTTAATTCTTTCTACAATGGCAGTAAATGGTGCCCCAAACATCTTCATTCTTCTAAATATATTTCTTTGAGTGCAACTAGAGAAAATTTTCATTTTTGAGTGTGCAATCCCTTTAAAATTTATGCACAAGGCTTAACAAAGTCGACTAGAGGTGCAGATTCAACAACTAACCGGTTCATGGAAATACCTGAATGTAAAGTATGCATACCAATGTAGCAGTTTTTGCCTAAACTTTGGCTAGAATTTGGCTAAAACCCTGTTATCCGGATGGCACAAATTCTGAAATTTCATAGTAAACTGATACACATGCTGAACAAGCATTGTGTATCCCGCAATGTCCTACCTCGGCTAATGGGTGTGAGTTTGGGATGCATGACAACATGGATAGCATGGCTATCTTCTGAAGGCACTCAAATGCCTGTAAATGGATTTTTGAGCCTCCGTAGAGGACAGAGCAAGATGTTTTCACAGAAGAAAAAAGCTGCCTAGGAAAAGGTTTTTCCATTCCATTAAGTCTGTGATAATCTAAAAGCTTTTATCAACTACAAGGTGAGGTAGAGGTAAGATGAACTGAATTAGAAAGGGTCATTTGCTGAGATCTTGCATTGAGCAAAGAATAGGATTTACATATACGTCTAGCACACGCATAGACATCCCCAGCACACACACAAAATCTTGCATTGGAAGGTTTTCAAATTGGCTTGTGTTTCGGATGCTTGTATTCAGTCTAAGTACAAGTGTACAGGTGTGCGGCTACTAGTAAACCTAAAAAACTCAAGTCATTCAAACTTAACTTATGTAGAACACAAAAATCTTAGATTTAAAATAAATGTCTCATTAATTTTTTGTCAATTCATTGAAAGTAAAAAGAGTCTTTGGTTTTTTGTTACCAACATTTTTTTAAAATATCTTCTCTGTGTTATGAAAAATAAAATCATACAGTTGTAAAATATTTTCACTTTGGGGTCTTTCAATGTGGGGTACACCAAGCTACATCAGCACCAATTTTTCATTTTCAAACGATTTTGTATTACAACATAAATGCGTCCATTGATAAAAAGACAAATTGGTTTACATACACATTTCATTTGTATCTTTATAATCTACAAAGAAAGAGGGGCTATCCATCTCTGCTCATTTTAAGAAGCACTGAAGCAAGTTTCTCCTGCTCTCTTCCTTTTCAGCATCCTGCAGCTTAGCTGCTAAGTTTGGCATTAAAACCAGCAAGAGAACCCGACCAACACTGGGAGAAATGTGAGAGTGCATGTGTGCACATGTCTGCTTATATTTTCTGTATTTACTACACCCCGGATTTATCAGTTTGGTAGAAAATGATTGCATGTTTGTAAAGCAGGAGTGAAGAGCTATTGCATACAGAGGCGCATATTGCATCATTTCCCAAAAATAATCTGCAGTATATCAAATGTTGAAGGTTAAAAACAAATATTTTCAATGTAAGGTGAAAAATAAAGATACAAAACATGATATTAAAATAAATTTACATCGTAGAAGACAACAGAAAGCAATCTTGCATTTCTTTTTAAAGTGTTTCCAAAAACCTTGTGTTTTCCCAGCATTAATACATTCACTCACATTCCACGCTCACACCGCCGTTCTCAAGCCAATTCAATCAGCGTTAGATTTCTTATTTATGCTGGCTCATAAAGCAGGGCTGTAATACTTGAGCACCCAATCACACAACCTATACCACACAAAGGATAAACTAACACAAGGTGGTCTACAATCCTTCTAGTTTTTTGAGAAATGCAAATCCCCGTGACCGATGTCCATAACTTTGCAGAGACTATTTAAAATGATAGAAGAATGTTTCATAGTATATATATTAATATAAATATACTATAAGATATTGATATTCATTTTTTTCATGAAGACTATGATGAAATATAATCGTCAACATGTTAGGGCAGGACAAATGGTGAAAAGATCTGATAAAAAACTACCCAATTGATGGAGCAATCTACTTCTTCTTTAGGAAGAAGTCCAATCAGATCAAATCTTTTGTCATATTTTTGACATTTTAAAAAAACATGTTTTGTATTTTAACTGTAAGAGCTATGTCTTGCAATTTTAAACCTTAATACCATTTTATTCAATGGATGAGCCAATGATTCAAACTTCAGAAATCCGCCAAAAGTGTGTTGTGCGGAGATAGCGATAAACACACTCACACTGTAATTGAGTGCCTAAAGCAGAACGACAGAGCTTGTTTTAGTCACGTCGAGGCCAATCCATCCGTGGACCTGCAGAATAAGCACAGGTCCCCATTCCCATAGGCCTCACGGGTCCCTGAATGCGCTACCTCAACTAGCTCATAATCACTTGTGGCATGACCATTCGGCGGCCTCTCTCCAATGACAACAATGACAACATAAGGACCTAATTCTCCCTTCCTAATGTAGAGGTTTATACTTAATTCTGCTATAATCACAGCCCTGATTCAAAATAAGTGTTAACCCTAAAACATTTATTCACTGCTTGCCATTCAAAACTTATACATGAATTTTATCTCTGCAACACAAAAGAAGATGTTTTGAGAAATGTCTCAGTGGTTACAATTAAAGTCAATGGAGTAGTGTTTTTATCACCACAAATGGTAATTAAAATGATTAAACATACAAGAACTGTGATTTCAAATTTGTCCACATGCCCTTTTCATTACTATTAAATTACATCAGAGATTCTCCAACATTTACTCAATACATTTAAAAAGACAGACTCTTGTCAATACAAGAAATTTAAACTTTAAAACAGAGGCTTATTCACTTTCTGTGGATTATTTTCCAGAATACCCGTGTCTTATTTGGGCCGTTTCCATTTCGGCCACACCGCTTCTTTTAATTGAACCAATATAGCTCTGTATTTTCATGTCACAGGGTGAAAGGTGTGAAATTACCTTTCCGCCTGCCAAAGTCACCCTCTGTTTCCTCGGTAATAATGACCCACTCCTCCCTCTACTCACCCTGGCTAGTTTTCTAAATGGATACGTTCCCACTCAACAGTGCTTATTAAATATGATATGCCGAAGGGTCAAGTGAAGACAGACACAGTGTAGAGTGTGAGCTCTTGGTGACCAATTGGCCAATGTTACATCACACTTATGAAGTCGTATTTCAGCATGCAGTTTTATGTACAGATAAAACCCCATTCAGCAAAATGTATCACCATTCTCCTCCAATACATGTTTTAATGCATTTCACCAATAGTGACTGATATTTATCCATCCATTTTTGTCATATATAAAGTGAAGGTCATGGCACACACTGTAGTGAAGTGAAGTGACGTGACGTATTTCCAAGTATGGTGTTCCATATTTGGAATTTGTGCTCTACATTTAACCCATCCAGAATATGAACACACACCCCGAGCAGTGGGCAGGCATGCTGCGGTGCCCGGGGAGCAGTGGGGGGGATGTTGCATTGCTCAAGGGACTCACCTCAGTCGTGGTATTCCCGCAGGTTCAGAGTCTCGAACCAGCAACCTTCGGATCACGAAACCAAGAATCGAACCACCAGACCATAACTGCCCCTTTAGCAGATTTATGTGCATTGTAACCCTGAACTACAGTCATGGCCAACTTCAAAAACATAAATCTGGAAGTATGTTAGGTTTTATGGGGACCTTTCAGAGTCGGATGATTTAAAAGTACCAACAGTATGAATACAGAAAACGGAACAGAATCACGGAATGCCGATAGAAAACCAGAATTTGCTGTACAACGCAGATTGGCATGAAATCTGGCAAGATAATATTTCTTAACCAGGAATTCAAATGGAATTCAAATATTACTATGAATACTGAGGTTTCAAATGTAATCTACTTGTTTTGTATACTGCACGCATGAGTAAATTGCAACTCGCACGGATTACAGGGACGCACACACATAAAGTGAATCCCCAGTGCTGCTTAACAGTGTTTTCACAAAATTTAGAGAAGCCTCTGTCTAGCATGCATTCAAAATGTAAGTCAAGTTGACCACATGAAGAAACGGCTCGTAAAAATGCTATTCAATATAAGAGGATTCAAAACAGTAAAAGCAAAAGGTCTAAGATATTGATTTCAATTAATGTATTTATATTAATATTATGTTTGTCTGTGAGCTTCCAAACACTGTATCTACAATGCATTTAAAAATGATTATTAAGTGACATATCAATAGAATTTCAATAAAATAATCGTTTTAGATAACTGGTATCAATCTCTGACTGCTTTGTCAATAGTTTGCCAGGCCTGCTTAGGAGGAATGGAAAATCTACCTAAAGAGGTAGTTGTACATTATTAAACAAAAGGATTCGAAACAAATAATAGTGAAACATAAATAGAGTCACAACTGTGATTGAGTTTGTGAGATTTGTGTGTTACATATGTCAAAGAAGATCTTGGACAGAAAAAGACTAAAAGGACTTTCTGTCTTATAATGAATTATATTGTAATATCATCTGCAAAAAAGCCACTCCTGAGCCGAAAACATGTGTTTAAATCTTCTGGATTTAAAGATCATCTTAATGCAGGCTGGCAGTGTGTACAGCTGTGTTTTAACCACGGCTAACCAAACCTCACAAAGATTTATGGGGACCAAAAATGTTCACAAATTGCTGGTACTCAGCATTTATTCTCCATACTGTAGGGTTTAGTTTCTCTCCTCTAAGTTAGGGTCCAAGTTCTAACCACTCCACACTTAAGCAAAAAATTCTATCCACCACATTCCCCCCTGGTATGGGTGACTTTAATTCATTCTGCTTTAATCCCTTTACAGCTGATGTTTCCTGAGAAGGCTAATCCAACGGTCAAGGAGTTTAAGATGTACTGTATTAAAATAATTGCAGCAGTTATATGAAGGACGATGAAAAACTTGTACTCCAGATTTCCCTCTCATACATTGTAAATGTCATTGTTCTCGAGAGGTATGTCTTCATTAACAAGGGATTATTTTGGTTCCTTCATCAGAGAAACATTTTCAGGGTAATCAGAGATGCTTTTGAAGGTCATTGCTTTGCAACTGTTTGTTAAGAAAGTGGGAAACAGAAGCAGAAAAACCTCAATACCAACACACAACAGAAATGTTTCCCTCAATCCGCAGCACAGCGGCTCTTCATCTGGCCACATTCTGAGGATAAAGTAAGAATGCAGTTTCAATTTGGAGTCTGTAATAGAGGTTGAGTAGAAGCGCTAGTGCAGAGAAAAACCCATTCCATCCTCATGTACACACTCTCCCACAGAGAAACGCATATTTCACTGAAGTATGATGCATCTATGCAGTGTTTCTACCATCTTGTAAAACACCCCTTAGGGTTTGTATTTACTGTATGTTAGCAGTAAATGTACAGTGTTAAGGAAAAGAACCAAAGAACCCACTCATAACAAGAAAAAGCTGATCTTGTTGCTGCTCACAGTTAAAGTCAATCCATGGATTAACATATAAGTATCATTAACTTATTTTCATTAAATGACCTTGTTATACAGGATTCGCCAAGAGCGAAGGGAAATGCACTGTACAGCGTTCAGTAGCTGGCTACAAATTATAGACATTTTTTTCATTATCTAAGCAATCAGACTAACTACAGGTTTGCTGTAATTTGAATGTGGACCTTATAATTTAATTTAACTCACAGTCCTTTTGACACACTGGGTCTTGTCACAATACTGAAGACTCTGAAATCAATGACAAAAGGGAATTATCAAGTACTGTTCATCATCTAAATGTAAGTATTTTCAAGCTTTATACTCTACGTCAATAGTTTCAGAGTTTTTATTTCATCTAATTAACTTCATAATTTATTACTTGAATAAGCAGGAATAAAATATAAATTAATAACATGGTTTATTAAATTATTACAATATGAGAAAAAACTGTGTCTGAAAACAACATTTTAGACTTTAAAATGCTGGATTGTTTTGACCAATCATTGGGTAATGTTTGGTTTATATAATTGTAGAAAATATTTTTTTTTACCAAAGCATGGATTGAAACAACAGAACATTTATAATCATTGAGTAGCTATAAACTACAGTGATCAAAACTTAATGTGGACCATGAAAGTTTAGAAAAAAAAGTGTGGCATGGTTCTTGTTAAAATGTATGTATAACATTTTTAAATGGTTTTAACCATTTGTTGACAAGTGTAAATTAAACCGTAAGTTGGGTATGTCAAAATTTTACATAACCATGGGTTCAAACAATATTCAAAGTCAACATGAAATCAAAATGAAGAAATCTTATTTTTTTTTATTTAATACTAAAGTGTTTATAAAAGATCATTTTTTCATGTTGGTTAGTTTATCCTTAATTAAAATCCTCCATCGAAACCCGCAAGTGGATGCCATTACATTACTCTAATGCATGAGTGGTTCAAAACCATTTAGAGCAGCCTGATCTAGACTTTCTCTGATGGATATGCCTTTTGGTTCCTTTGGTCAAGTCAAACCCACCTATTATCTATTGTCTCTTCTATGCTCAAATGTCTCAGTCCAAGGGTGGGACAATCCTAATGGCCAGGCTTCCAACGACCCAATCAATGCCCAATGGGTGAAATCAAACCATAACCTCCATATTTTTTATCTAATATTCATATATATATATATATATGTCACAACTTTCAATTCAGGGAAATTTTGAAGTTTTCAAAACAGTCCACAGCAGCAATGCCATCAAAGAACCATTCATGATTCTCCAAAGTACCTCTAAAGTCAGCATTTATTTTTATGCCAAACTCTTTCGGAATTTGCTGCCGACAAATGCATATGCAAATCCGCAAGTTTGCAAATCACCCAGCTTCCTGATCTGTCCTCACCAAGATGTCACACAACCTTGCCAAATCTATTTCCTAGTTGTGTCGTTCGAGTGAATTGCAAGCACTCAGCCACGTGTCAACACTATGATAACACACAGAAACACAAACCAACATGATCACAAGGTTGAAGGAGGGAAATTGCTGGTATAAAGCTGGCAAGGAGCACATCCTCTGGGCACAGAAAAGGAGACTGTGTTATGTAACCCTCTAATTCAAAATACTGGTGCCAACAGCTTCAGCTCTCAACTGTGCCCAGTCTGTTTCCTTTGAACCCAGCTTCTGTCAGCTGTCAAGGGAAAAGGAAAAAGCGAGACGCAGGAGACATGGGCACAGACCAGAGCTTCCAACTGGGAGCATCTTTATGAAGATGAATGTAATGAATGAAGCTAATAATGAACTAATAACTTTAACCCCTCATACTGTCAAAAACAACCAAGATCTACTGTTGTCTTAAGACTGGCAGTGAATAACGGACTGCAATCCAACAAAGCTAAAATGGTCCTTATGAAATCTTAGTGGAGTTGACCACATAAACACTATTAATGTGGTTTAAGACATTTTTTGTGTGTAGTTTCTTCGAGTGGGTGGCTCTCGAGGAAGATAAGCAAAAATGTTGAACAAAACTTATTCCAGTTAATTAAAAGGACAGCTACAAGAAACAAGGAAACAACTATAGCACTAACTTTCAAAACTTTCTCTTTTTACAGGGTCATGCTTGAGCTTTGTTTGACGATAAAGAGGAATATATCACAGGCTTGACTAAACTGGATAATTGGAATATATAGATACATTGTCTTCTGTTTAACCATATGTGAGATGAAGAGACTGGACAGCAAGTTTGGTGTCATTACTATGGAAACTAAAAGTTCTGTCAGTATTTCTCAGTATAATGATGATCTGAATTTCCTCCCTAAATGAACATGTATCTGGTCACACATACATAGCATACAGACTTTTATACAACAGCTTTTTCTCGTTCTCGATTCTGATTGATTGTATGCAATATTTGATCAAAGAAATTTACACACCTTATTTGCGCATTATTATTTCTTTAATTTCCCTGTATTTATCCAAAAAAGGTGATTGTGTTGAATGAGTAACTGAGGCTTGTGTAAATGTTGTATAAAATCAATATGGTACTCGTAGTCGTGTGATAGTGCTTTATGTCAGTGGCTGTGATTAGGTCAGAGGCACAAGGCTACCGTATTGCTGATATAGAGCACCATCATACTCCTACTGGAGCCATATTGCATATATATATATATATATATATATATACAGTACAGATAAACATAATTTCTACTGTACATAGTATAACCTTAAACCGCACCCTAAAAATATTTAAAGCGAGACTTCACCCAAACATAAAAATTGTTTTAATCATGCCCCTGCACAAAGCCCCTTGATATTTCAAACCTGCATGACATTCTTTCTATTGCAAAACATAAAGGTAGATATTTTGAAAAATATCAGTTAAATAAAAATGTTAAATGTACAGCAAAATAAATGAACTAACAGGGTTATTTAACTATCCTTTTAAGGTATGCAGTTTTAAAGAACACACAAGACACTTAGCATACAGTATATCAAAAGAATGGTACATTTGACATTTCCTTCATACAGGCTATCTAAAACAAAACAAACTAGTTGACATTCACAATATTTGTGAGGACACTGTAAACACCTTTTGTATTCACAAGCAAGGCAAAATCCGAACACACACTTGAACACAATCTGAACACACATCTAGTTGTCAAACCTGCAACCACAGCTACTACTTAAACAAATCTTAGAATTACGATTCATTCAAGGTAAGATCAGGAGCTAACTATATGTCACATGTCACATGACACATCAGCATAAAGACCAAAAGCCAAGTGTCAATCATTCTGTCATGCATCTAATAGACATGTCACTCCATCATCTCAGGCTGAAAGCCCCATCTCTGGGAATGAACAGGGGGAATGTGGTCATCAACAGCAGATATCAGACAGCACTGACGCATGACGCCTAACTTTACCTCTGTGGGTTCGTATGGAAATATCTCCTACAGCACCTCAAAATGACAGCTTCTAATTATCCTCCTATCTGATGAACTGATGGACCTGAGAAAGCCAACAGGTTTTTCAGTCTCTTGGTGTCCCAGTTTAAGCGTTAAATTGTGTAATAGAAGCTATTAACAATCAAGGCATGAAAACTGCTTATTAAATAGCCCAATTTACATAAATTTAGTAAATTACGATGAAATGTTAAGCAATTATTAATTTGCTTTCATGTTTCCTGTGTATTAGAACAAAGCTGATAAAACTATAAACTCAAACCCCAATGCAATATGCAATTCCTCAAAACAATTCACATTTGGTTGTAAAATGCTGTAGGAAACCGAAACCTTTAACACAGCTTTCATCAATTTCAAATGCAATGTTATGCCAACTGGATATGATGATGCTCGAGGAGTTTTTCTGACAAATGATGTTTGTCGAAGCAGCAATAAACAGGCCTGCTGTGCAAAACATGTGAGTCACATAAACTACTCTTCAACTTCAGGGCACATTTTAGGAGCTTAAACAACTGAACACTTTGTATGTCAAAGATTCTTTGCAATATCAAAGTTATTTGGATCTAATCCATAACTTGTCAAACACCCACTTTATGTCCAAAATTATTAAGGTTACATGTTTAATACAAACATATCCTAACGTGTACTAATTTAGAGGACTTTAAAGGTCTGACCAATTTTAGGGCAACAAATCAATCTTTCTTTTGTTTGGGCTCAGATAAAACAAATTCTCAGGATAAGAATTTATATTTTACGCATACTGTACAAGCCATATCCCATTGTGATTCCTACAAAGTGTCTCTCAAATTGCCCAGAAAACTGTGATTGTCAAAGAATAAGGTCATGAAGTTCACAAGAACTGCAATTAAAGCAATGCCATTTAAACAGGTTGTGTTAAAAGTGTTTGTGTACTTTTTGGAGGATGAAATATAATCTACATTTGTCTTCACAGGTAACCTTACATAACGAACCATTATGTTCTTGATGCTTAAATGAGCGAGTTTTATCTACATACAGCGTGGGTCTTTGCACATTAAATTTACCACCATGTTTTTACAGTAGCCCAGATTTTTAAGTACAGTTTTTATGCGGCATTGCATTTTTAGACAGAAATCAAACCCTGCAGAGACCAGGCTGCAGTTTTAAGACGACATACATCCCCATCTGAAGCCCTTGAGGGGCAGGAAAACGTTCTGTATGAAACCTTGCTCTTTACTTTTGGATGCTCAATTAGTTGTCAATTAATGTGCGGTCTTGTTTTTTCGATCAGCCAATTTAATCTTTAAGAAAAAGGAAAGACATAGTACACACCAAAGGATATAAAGCCACCAAAACACATTTCACATTTTAACAATTTCACATTTCATTTCTGGCATGTCATTATAATTGTATTCCTCTCCACCTGAGCCTAGAAATTCTAGAAAGCCATTTTCCCATGAAGAATTGCACTGCATATTACTTCTATTTTGTTTCGGTGAGCAACAATAAGAGACCAAATAAGGCAAGCTCACACCGTCCTTCCTTGCATGTAAACAAAATTTACATTTATGCACAAGTTAGTCTATTACTTAGTCAATACATGCAATACCTACATATTATACCATGACCTTAAAGTTGCAAGCATGATCTCACTCGACCAGCTGACCTAGAGCACAACAACAAAACATTTATTTAACCCTGTTGAAAATTTCAAGCATAATGCTATGGTCTATATTACAAAGAAATGCTTTGGCATTAAAGACCAAATTGTAAAGAATTCTTTCAGAGATCAATATTAATCTCGCCTTTGTGCATCTCACAACAGGCCGGATCTGACGGATTCCCTCTTTCTCTCTCTTTAAACACAACGCTGGAAATTGATCGCCTGCTACAAGTTCACCGGTCCTGTATGCTCTCGCTCTCAGAGCCGATCATTGATTTTAACCCAACCAGCAATTCCTTAATGTCATAATCAAAGTTGTGATGACTTTCCTAACTTACTAAATATTTTCTTTACTAAATTCACAGTGACAAATACAGATTTACTAAATTCTTGTGTTTTTAACCCTCAGGATACACTTATGTGGACGTACACTGTGTAGCTTAAAGTCACTTTACATCCTAAGCAACTTTAATTACTGTCAAGCGTTCTTCAACGGGTTTCAAAATAGTAGCGTTTGCTTTGAAGGGTCTCCTCTTCATTCACTATGTGGCTACAATATGCCTGACTGACCATACAGCTACTTTCTCAAGTTAATAATATGTGAAGGCAGTCAGCTCGTGGGAGGAAAAGAAGAGGAGGAGAAAGAGAGAGTCAGAGAGAGAGAGAAGAAGTTGATAATTCCGCCTCCGTGTCCAAACTCACTGAAACTCTACTGTCAACTTTTCACAAATCATTCATTGACAGCAAACACCACAGCTTTAAGGGAGAACCAAAGATGTTATGATGGTTGCGCTGCAAAATGGCATTGGAATTACAAGTGCTTAAGTGCACAACCTTTTCTTTGTATGCTGCCAAACTCTAATTACTTTCTCATGCGGCTCCTTCTGTCATGTGAGGAGAAGAACCGGGCTCAATAGAGGAGGTTAATGAGGTGCTTGAGCAGGTAATCCATCCGAGTGGCATTACATGCCTTTCAGTCAGATACCTTTATCTTAACCTTAAAATTTAAGCAAGATCCATTAAGATTATGTAAAGAATGTAAAAGGTCCCCCGAAATGAAAATTCTTCCATTATTTACTCACCTTCCTATCAATTGATTTAGTTTCTTCCGCAGAACACAAAAAAAGATATTTGAAAGAATGATGATAAGCAGTGCCACCTATTTCCTTCTTCCAAACCTATTTCCAAAGCATTTGAAAACCAACATTCTTCAAAACATCTTCCTTTGTTTTCTGCCGATAAAAGAAAATCCTAAGGGTTTGAAATGACATGAGGCAGAGTAAATGATGCTACAGTTTTCATTTTTAGAGAACTATCACTTTAGCAATGTTGTCGTGTAAATTTAATTAAAAAAAATTGTAAATGTTAAAAGTTGCTCCCGTCTTTGTTTTTAGTGCAATGAGAAAAATTACTTGTTGGCATTCTCATTGCCTCTTATTCAATTGCTGCTTGGAAAATGTCCTCCCTTTAAATTAAATAAATATTTAATGATAGGACTAAAGATACTACCAGTTGGTCCCTAATGGTGTGCTCAGACCAAATACAAAAGACACATTCCTTAATAAAAACACTGCGCAATAGAGAATATCTCCTAACGATGGAACGTGTCCAAACATCCGAATGTGTCATCCTGTATGTGTCAAGAACTTTAAATATTCCGCTCAGTTTACATTGAGTTTTCACGGAATATGCCATTAAGGCGGATATCGGATATTTGTGGAAATAATAATCAATATTCATAGCACATATGTTTAAATTAGCTGTTGATAACAAACACATTGTGATGGTTTGTGGTGTGTTACTCTACTTTGTCTTGGAGTTAAATACTTGACTTTGTATTCCATGCTTTCAGCACATACTTGACAGTCAAACAGCGTATAACATGGCTTTGAATTCAGACAGTCTTTATGCGAGGCATGACCATATGACCATGACCAGTACGTGATGTGAGTAACTAGCATTGTTACGTAGCAGACACTTTTATCTAAAGCTGCTTTGTACATTTATACAAGGGAAATCCCTCCAGGGCAAATAGAGGTTAAATGCGCTTCCCGAGAGCACAGCAAGGAGGGTTTAGGGATTTAGTCAGGGCAGACATTGCATTTAATTTAATATGAACGAAATAAAGCTGCATGGAGACACATACAGTGGGATCAGTAACCTCTTCTTTCCATTGCATATGTTCTGTTCACTTTGACACACCACTACTGTCTTAAAGCTAAGAAGAGATCAACCGAACTAATACAGTGTTGTGTATACATCGTTGCTGTGATGCACACGGCGAAACATTCGCGTCCACATCCAACAATTCAAACCACATTGGAATATTCTATAATTCCAGATTAGAGGAAAAACTAACTCAAAAAATCTCTACACTGCTCTAAGTTGAAATACAGACTTCAACTTGACTCAATAGTTGGATGATCGAAAACTCCTTATACATTTCAAGTTCTTTCCCATGGTAAAAAGAACACTATTATTTCATACATGATAAATCAGCTCTCCGAAACTAAATGCACTAACTGTACCCACAGGGAATAACAGGAGCCCATCTTCTCCACATGCTGGAGGATTCTCGTCATTAATTGATTCAGTGGTGCTATTATTTCTCTAATGGCGTTTCAGTGAGATGCATTATCATTATCTCTACTTGAGCAGAATTGAAATAAGTCAAATGTAAGAGTCTACTATTTTATAACCTGAAATGTGAAAGAAGTGTCTAGTTTTTGAGAATGCAACATTTCAGGACAACACTGTGTACTTATACATGTTTCATAATACATCAAGTACAGGACGGTGCAAAGAAATAACACTAAATTCGTTTCTTCATGTTGTTAATAATATATGACATAGCATAGTATGTTTTATGGTCTTACAAGAATGCACACAACATCAATGTGTTTGAATCAACTTAAATCTGTCGATTAGGTAAATACACACTGTTTAAAGTCTACATAAATAAAAGGAGTAAATACAAGTGATATCTTGTATCTCTGATCCTTAAATATACACATGGCATGTTAAAAAGATATAAAGAGCTGTAATCCAAATTGCTATAAATCCATTTTAATAGATTTCAGGGAATGATTTTTTTTAACTGGACCCATACAATCTATTAATATTCAGTTTATCCTGTGAAAATTGTCCGTTGGCTCAGTCTCAACATGTTAAACAATAATTGTTGAATAAGACAACAATATTGTATATTACATTTTTCAAAACACTTCAAATTAATCCTTAAATTGGTTAATGTCTTAAAAAGCAAGATAACATGAAATGTATCACATCATGGCTCATGGTGTACATTGATGTAAATCTAATAAATGTAAATGTCCAGTCTGCCATTTTTAGCCCCAGGTGTAGGTCCTACTGACTCATCCAGGCCATGTTTATAGAGTTTTAACACTCATTTTAAAAATTGAACACAAACAAACTCTTCAAAGCATTGCCATCTTGGATTTCATTGAACAAATTATTATTGGTTGAGAGGACATATCGCATTTAGGTTAAAAACAGGATTGGGATTCTTAGCGTTTTGGAAAATCTTGTATTTTGTAGTACATTTTTAACAACAAAAAAAAATAGTATTTTGGCATGACACGTTGACGGAATAGAGAATAGTACACTATCCTGCAAAATGGCATGACAAACTCATTTTTAATTTTATTTGGCATTGTTAGCGTTTTGGAAACGAGCTCGTCACATACAGCTAAAAAAAAACATTTTTAGTTTTTCTGAATTTACTATTTATAGTAAGGTATGTGTTTAGATAAAAATGATTATTTGCTTTATTCTGTGAACTTCTAACAACATTTCTTCCAAATCACAAAAGAAAGACAAAATCTCCAAATTAAGAAAATGTTTCAATTTGCATAATTAAAAAATGAACAATGGAGAAACAGGTAAAAACGGCAGAATTTATACTCTTTTAAACCCCTAAATTCTGCACATATTTACTATTCAGTTTAAAGCGATACAGAATATTTGTTAACATGTTTGGGAAAAGTCATAAAACGTTTTTTTTGTGATAAACATGATCACATTAATGCTGTCACTCTTTAACATCGCTGTTACATCACTTTATGTCGCCCATTAGCTTCAGTTTTGTTGAAACTAACCAGTTTCTGCACTGGAATGACCACAATCCATCTTGAAATGTTTTTAATTTTTTCAAGGACTGTATGTTTTAATATGCACTCTCAGGTCAAATATATACTTTTTTGATAGGGTGCATTGGGTATATATTGCTTTACTTTTAATATGCCTACTTTAAGCTGATGGTAGATGTCTACACTTCCTAAAGTGATTCTTCACAGGTAAAAGTATAAGGATTTTCTATAGCCCTTTGTTACTTAAAGTGTACATTTTACCTTTCATGGTTTCATGTTTTTATTTTGTTTTCTTAAACTTCCTCAAAATCCTCAAATTTCTTTCATGTTTGTGTTTCCACTCGCCTTTGGAAATGTCAAGGCTGACATTTTCATGTATTTCATATCATCTCATATTATGAAATAGATTGACTGTGACATTTGGCTTTGCACAATATTCTTCTTTAAACACAAAGAATATTTTTTTGTTTCCTGGTTAAAAATCAAGCTTGATTTACATCTCAAGTTTAGCCAAAACCATTCACTTGTTATAACCCCAAATGCAGAATACAGTCTATAACTCAATTGAAATAGTTAAGTTTGAAAGAGTATAAAAATTACTATAAAAGTGCTGTGCCAGCAACTGAACACTAATGAAACAAAGCCCTATAGGACATTTGAAATGTATTCACAATTTGCATAGTGATAATAAGCTTAAGGGGGAATAGAATGTCACATCAGGTCCAAGAACCAATCTATCCACTTGTTTTCAGCAGCTATATTGATTGGATCAGATTGGGTCTGTCATGCTGTCAGGTGATAGTCTGATAATGAAGTGTCAGAATCATAAAGGCTTAAAAAGAGACAGGCTGGCCCAGCACTGAGTGTTTCTGGTGCTAAAATGCTGAAATAACACCTTCCACAAACACCTCGCTAACTGTGAAAGGGAAAACCTGAATAATCTCAGACATTCAACGTTTAACTCTTGAGGATATTATGATATCCCATGGTACTGAATTATAGTCATTGTCATATTTTATGCCCTATTTACATTTAAACACCTTAATCATTTTCTCACCTTAAAGTTGTTTAAATTAATTTCATTGTTCTGTTGTACACAGAGGTAGATATTTGAATAACGCTTGTAACCATGTAGTTCTTTGAACCCACTGACTACCATTATGAAAGAGATTCTCCAAAGAGATATTTTGAAGAATGTTCTGGGATGTGTTTAACAACCATTGTACTGTAATTTTTCCTCCAATGGTACTCATTAGGGGTCCAAGAACTGTTTGATTACGAGCATTTGTCCAAATATATTTTCCTGTGTTTATCACAACTAAGACATTTTTACACAGAGTGTAAATCCTGACAGAATTTTCATTTTTGGGTTAACCATCCCTTTAAGCATTTTGGCTTATACTCACCAGAGATTAAACTAAAACAAAAGACTGAACTGTCTAAAAAAGATTTAATGATGAGCTTCTTTTTAGTTTCACACATATATAATCATAGATGAAACATCACTGTAGCATCCAGACTCATGGGCATACTCGAATGAGAAAGCAGTCAACAAGGAGTATAAAAAGCTTTAGGAAATGTTATATGTCTTTACACTTATGACTCACTAACAGCAGAAGTCAAGTGCTAGGCCAATCTGATTACTGCAGTTTATTCCCAAGTTGAATTCTACATGACTCACTGGTAGGGAGCATATACACTGTAGGGTGCCAAATGACAAATAAAGCATGTGGTAAATAACTGCACGGTTTTCTAGACCCTGAACAGATGCGTTTTAATCATCATTTTCTCCCGCAAACAATCTTTTTCCAAACTTTTCCTCTTCCGTTGCTCATTAATAGTATTTCACCGAGTGTCACCATCAATTTGGTCTGATGTTTCCGCGGGGGTTGCACAGGTTTTGTGTAGATGTCTTCACTACAATTTGCATTCCATCTAACTATTTCGCAATAGAATTACAATTAAATTAAACTCAACAGTAAATTTTGAAACTTGACTTCAGGTAAAATATATAGATGAGATAATTATATTTAAAGTAAGAGTTATTTTATTGTGATTTCAAACCAATATGATTTTCTTAATAACGCAGATCTGAGAAGAAGGTATTTTGAAGAATGTCAGTCACCGACAGCTCATTCAATTATATATATTTTTTTTAATTTTAGCAGACTCTTTTATTTACAGCAACTTACAGGTATTATGCAGTGGCAAACTATATCTGCGAAGCAAACAGGGTATTGCAAACAGGGTATCAAACAGGGTATTTGCTGAAGGGCATTTCAGTAATTGTCTACTGGCACTGGGTTTTAAACCTGCACCTTCTGCATACAAGTCCAAACCTCTTACCACCAGACCACAGCTGACACGTCTATTGTATGGACATAAAACCAATGCAAGTGAATGGGTGCTATTTGCAAACATTTTTCTATATTTCTTCTTTTGTGTTCTGCGTTATAGAGTGAATAACTTTTTTTAAATCTTGTTTATGCAAAACTGCACATTTGCTTCCAGCATGCATAATTTCACGTGACGTAAACATCCGCACGAAAAATAAAAAAGTCCTATGATTTGTTTGCTGTGAAACTATATGTTTGTTTGTCTACCTAATTGTTCGGCGTATTCCAGTCATTAAATTTTGACCTACTGCAGGCTAACATCAATTACTTGCATGAATATTGTGCTCATAGCATCCCATTATACAATTTCACATATAAGTGAATTCTCTGAGAAACAAATCTCACTTTGATTTATTTATAATCTGGTGATAAACGTACAGTTTTCTCATGCGCACAACAAGCCACATCAGCTATTTATAAAATATTCCTGAATCTAAAATTAGGTACTTATAGAAGAAGTGTGAATCCCTACACAGCGTTTTTCCCTGTAAATCCTCTCATAAAACCAAGCTTATGGAAATCTCTATGCATGCAATTTTCTCATTCTTGTGCATGCTAAATTGCATTTGCACACTTGGATGCATCTGATACCCCAAAAGGGAGATTGGCAGGCAGATTCATTACTGGATACAACAGGATAGATGTTCCAATGTCACACAAAGTGACCTTTTGTTCCAAAAAATGTGATATCACAATCTGTTCTTGACATCGATTGGTGCTGCATCACCTCTCCAAGCAGAATATCTGACCGATCCTGTTGTCGCATTGTAGCGTGTATCAAGGTGATAAAGGTAAAAATCATGTTTGGGGGTTTCTGGGGGCTGTGTCAGAAATAAAAGATCATTTGTTTGCACTACAGTGCCTGTTCACATGAAGAACAACAATGACGTTTGACTGACGCCACATTTTTCCTTATCCATTGTGTCACCGTAATGGACATAGGACAGCTTGAGGCTGAACCGGGCTTACTCCAGGCATCCGTATGAAGCCTGTCAGAAAGTACCGCAGGGATTCTGAGAAACGCTCTTGAGAGACAGACTATTTACAGGCCTTTCAGGCAGCCTGAGCGATTGCCACGTGACCTCTGTCTGGACTGTGATCAAGGATCAGCAATTTCAGGGTTAAGAGCCATCCAGACAGACAACAGACATACTGACGCACTGCTCATTCGCCAGGACATGTGACTCTGGGAGAATCTGGAAAAGCCGATAACAAGCGGCACCAGCCAAAGGCACATCATCTTTCTCTGAGCTCGCTTTTGCTCTGTTGCAAGTTATCTTACATAAACGCTATAATTCCATCTTTCTCTCTCCATCTTTCCCATAATACCCACACCTTCACAAGTGTTTGTCTCACTCTTTCTCTCTCTGTCTTGGATGATTCAAACCCAGCGGCAGCTTCTCGCGGTGTCACAGTGTTTGTGTGTGTGAGACAGCATGTGGAACATTCGGTCCTGGGCAGCGAGGTGATTTTATGCCAGATATTCAGGGCTTACTACTGTGACAACACACACAAACTGACCCCCAGCACTGAAAGTCAGCAGAGCGAACATAAGAATCGCCTACAACGTTATAAATTTAATACATTCAGAGGCAGAAGACTGAGGCAAGGGCTTCACAACCTCTAAAAAAATCAAAGGGCAAATGGCTTTGGGTGCAAACTTCGTGTTTGGAGCGAAAGCGAAAATCTATTGAGGTGATGTACCACTTACATTTTGAAAGTCTTATCTTTAAAAAAAATATACATTCTGTAATTATTTACTTATCCTCACATTGTTTTAAGCTTGTATGTCTCCATATGACTTTAAAAGAGTAAAACTAAATGGTGAGCAGAAAAGGCCATGGTCAAAATTCACTTTTAATATAGGAACTTTCACTTTTACTAGCTCTTACTTACAGAATTTTTATATTAAGGTAAATGTACTCTGTTATTATAGAAAGTGTTCTACTGTAAAAAATGTTTTAGGGAACTGCCATGAGTCCATTGAAATGTTGCTTAAGCAAAAACTTTATCTCCAAATAACATCTAATCCTCATTACACTTCAAAAAAAATGTTTACATATCCGCAATTTCAGCATTATGGACGTTACAAAAAAACACACTATTGTTACCAGCGCTATGGGTGTGACAAAAAAAGGACAGTTTTTGGGAAGAAATAATTTCCAACAACTGGACAAAGGATTGCTCTTCATAAAACTATTTACTAAATCAAAATTTTCATTAATCTCTTTATGAGTAAAATGTGGCATTTTAGATGTGACAATTCTAAAAATAGACCAAGAGAGACTTAAAGAGAGACCTTACATGTGTATTTGAACCAGCAAATGTTGACAAAGCCATTATAATTATAGTAAAAACCTATGGTAGAAAGTATAGATCTTCGTTGTAAGGTTGACATTTTCACGGAATTGCCCATACACCAAAACAAACAGTATAGGGCATTCATAACGTCATAACGTTTCATCTTATGGTGGAAAACTTTTTCATCAGTCGAACATTTTCCGAACTCTGAATTATCCGAAACCCTCAATGGAAGCGTTTTTCCGATCTCTGGGGGAGGCAACGCCATATCTGTGCTCTAATATAGACGCAATTCCAAGTGAGCACCCTCTCGACTGTCACAGCATCACCCAAACACATTCTCTCTCTGCCTCAAGAATGAGCCTCTTTTTCTGTGATATCTTAGATAAGTGCAATGGCTCCTGTTATAGCCTTGGATTGCCAGTTGTGTATCTGTTATGAATAATGCATGCAGGTTTTACAGGCCTACGGCAAGCTTGTTTGATGTATAACACTAGAAGTGATCGGGGATTATCAGAAATATGTTGGGAAGCTAAGCAACGGGTTTTCATACCCCAATCTAGAGAGATGATCTAAATAGAGAAGATTTCTCAAAGGAGGAGACAACTACTCTTACTGTTAATGAAAAACTTTTTTGTTGATGGTTTTGCTCCTAAATAAAAAGCTACTTATTGCTCAATTTGTATGCTTGATAATGATAAACATCTATAACTAAATGCAAAAAATTTTTTTCAAAAAGAATTCTCAAACACCACTACGTGTTAACCTCCTAATGATCAGATAAACACAGTCTAACTAGGATACTGTCTGTTGAGCCTTAGTAAAAATTTAAACCTTTAACAACCTACAAATTTCTATCGTGCACCTTGCAGCAGATCATATTGGTATTGAGTAAAACAATTGTATTTCAAGTTTTGGTGTTGAATTCAGTTACAAAATAATTAACACAAACCCAGATGTTTAACTGGCATTGCTGGACTACACAAATACAATAATACTACCCTGACATAAATATACAGTGTACTATGTGGGCTCAGGATCAAAATTGTGTACCATGTCCTGGTACAGGTAATATGCCAAAATAAGTTATAAGTTATGTACTTAAATTCATGAAGCACAGAGGCATTATTAATGCACTTATACTGGAAACACATTCTACTTCAAATAAAAATGTGAGTAATATTTTCCTTTTGGTAGTCCAGTATAGATATTATACTGACTATAAGTAACACGGCAACTCTATGTCAACTTACTCTATATAGACTATTAGATGAAGATTAGGGTAAGGGTTAGTTACAGGGTTTGGGTTAGGAATATAAATGGACATTTAGTTGCAAAGTCACTTATTATGGGTAAAAGGTATTCTGGGGGGAGTATCAAAATAAAGTATTAACAGATGTTATATACAGTACATTCTAATAATTTCCAACTAATTGGTAATTGAAGTTTCAAAGGTACATTCTAAAACAACGAGTTAAAATAGGGCATTATATACTGTAGTATTATTAAGGATTTTCCATATTCATTATTTACAGTTATTTTACTTGTTTTTTACTCCTTGCATTGCACTAAATTGCATAAGTATTAACAGAAATGTATGTAAAATGTACTGGTAGTTTTCTGACGGTCCTTATGTGTTTTTTACAGATTTTTTCAGAGTATTTATATTATGTAAATATCCAAAATTAGGTGTGACCAAAAAATGACCTTATAATTCCAAGGCAACAAAATGTTCTTAAGTGTTTTCAGCAATGATCTAAATGTATGCATTCCCTCCCAGTTTAATGCAAGAACAGTACTTTTACATACCACTGCAATGTGCCACAATTTCATCTGAAAAACGTACGTTTTTTCAGTTTCCCATTTCCCTCTGCTTTAATCTGGTAACGCATGCATGCAGCCCAGCCTTTGACATGACACAACTTGAAATGAGAACTGGAAATGACATGAACATCATTTTCTCCATGCCTAAAAAATATTAATAAATAAATATTTTTTTTTACTACCAATAATTTTCATGTACCAAGCTACAATAAAGAATAATAAACCAAAATAATCATAAATGGCATTGCACAATATATTTATATTTTACCTCTTATGTTCTATCAAATTAGACCATAAATATAACAAATAAAAATATATTTATTATACAGAGAAAACACTAGTCCTGCCTTAACTGCACACTACAAGGACACTTTGTTCGAATTAGTTGCACAGCTGGATGACTGTGTTTTACACAACATCCCTATTACTAAGACAAACTGTCAGATTTACAGCACAAATTAGAAAAGAAAAACAGAATTTCTCTTTAAACAAGCTGTCTAAGCTGTCATAGTAAAACAATCCAGCCTGGCCCTGAGCTCAAAGTTCAGAAGAGAACTTTTGTTTCATAAAGCATCAGGTAATCCTCTGTCTTGTCTCACAAATGTGGTGTAGCCCCATGTGTTTCTATTCATGAAACAGCCTTTTCTGGCCCATCTGGGGGACACATACTGGCACATCATGTCATTCATGCCGCAGACAAATGAGATGGCAAACAGTCCACCTCCATAAGCAGGGGAATTAATGAATAAAACAAGGACGAGGAAGGATAAAGTGAGTGAGAGAGTGAGTGCAGTGCTGAAAGGTTTGGATTTAGAAATGTTGAATGTTGGACTTGTGAGGGTTAAGCTGGGTGCACATTTTGGACAGTATATACATGTCATCTGCAAATTTTGAAATCCTAATCGATTTCATAAATTCTAGGGGAAAATCGTCGTCTTCGATCGTTAGAAATTTTGAGAAACTCCCTGCCGTGTGAAAACTTATCCTATGACAACCGACCAAATCAGGACCCAAAAATAGCACAGAACGTGATGAGGCAATTTCAACAGCAAATACTACACAACACAGTGAAAAACACACAGAGAAAATGTTAAATTAGAAGAAAACTTAGTTGAGTCATGTAGGAAGAAAAAGTGTTTATACAAGGTGTCATCATCACACTATCATGACCTGGAGTGTGTCATGTTTTCAACTGCGATAATGTTTGTATAGTGTGACAACCGGCAATCTTAACTAACGATATAAAATCGCACAGTGTGCCCCCCGCTTTAGAAGACAGAAATGGCTCCCTTTAAGAAACAGAGAAAGAAACTGTACCATCCATTAAACCTCAAATGTGGGGACACTGCTGTGCGTGAACACACACAAACACACATTACACAGATAGGAGCAGAATGGTTACTGGAAATAGTTCCACTCTCATTTTATGTTTTTGGCCACACAAATTGTGTAGTATAAATTCACACATACATAAAGACACATTAACACGCTGTTTTGAACCATCAGGGATGCTGGGAGAGTATCTTAACTCGTGCCTGACGATCAACTCCTGGAGTTTGTCTTCAATAGCGAAGACAAGACAAAAAAACGTTATGGTGACTTCCATTCTTTGCAAAAGGTTTTTATACGTTTACAGCACATTTGAAAGAAATAGAATGGTTAGGATTTCTGGCACACTCCAATTCCCCGTCCATTCACCGCCCATTCATTTATTTGCCCATTGAGAGAGGCTAATTCCAAATCCTTCATTAAGGAAGTAGGAGAAGAGATGCTCCCATTCCAACTCATTACCTAAAATGTAAATGTTTTCTAGGCGAATGGCAGCTAATATGAAACAATTTCTAGATGATGCAATGCGTTAAGATCTCCACTTGAAAACTCTGATTGATGCACTTAACAAAAACTGGACACTTGGTTCAAAGGCTTAAGAAGATGTTGTCTTAGTTGTAGAAGCTTTGTTTGTTTGTGGAGTTATCTCAAGACACTGTCTGTGTAGATGACTGTCAAAAACATCAAAATGAATAAATACCATCTTTAGACCGGCCATGATGAAGAACAGCACTTTAACCAGACTAACACTAGTATCACAAAACGTTTATTATAATACAACATTTTTTTCCGAAAAAAGGTATTCACATGCTTTGAAAGTTAAGCATGGTTATTAACTTGCCAATGACTTCTGGCCAAAACAGAAAGAGAAGCGGTCGGGATTTAGCTTTAGATCCAAAAAGTCCTGTTTAAAGGTGTTTGTAATAGTTTTCTCCTCAGTTTTGTGCATTTAACAGATTTGAATCATGAGCAAGTGATGCAAATTGAATTGTTTTATACATGAAACTTTTTGGTGGATCATTTAAAAATTCAGAAATGGTTAATTAAAATTTAAGGAAAAGTTTAAAAAAAAAAATTTCCAAAAAAAATAATATATTATTTTAAGAAGAATGTCGGTCACCAAACATTTTTTGGTCCCTATTGACTTTTGTATGCACAGAAAACTAATATATGTCAGTGGAGACCAATGGTTTTCTGTTACCAACATTCTTCAAAATATCTTACTTTCTATCTTTTTTTGTGTATAAAATTTAAGTCATGCTTTTGTAATTTTCTAAATGTTAAAAAGACCACACTTCAGAAAGGGGCTATTCTTTGTGCAATATTATGCAACAACACTTTAAAAAGTAGGAAAAATAAAGTTACTTTAATCCTGTCAATGACCATAAACTTTGAACAGAAAAACACCACTCCGAAATTGAGTCCAACCCGATGTTACCAAGGACCCGGTAAATTAGTCCTTATACATTTATTCATATCCTGCTTCTCAAAAAGATGTCAAAAACATAGATTGGGACTTGTTATATTATTCATCTCATCAGTTAGGTCACTTTTATCCAGGACAGATGTAATACATTATTGGTGGGGCGAGTATGAATGTTCAGTAATTTTTACATCTGTGTCAGACTTACAGTAGCTAAGATTAAACCTGCATAAGCCCAGAGACAAAACCATTATACTAAAGCCTACCCAGTTTCAAGTCTGTTCCAACACCCAAAGCGGCAGTTTTACTGCTATCATGACACTCACAGAAAACTTTACCATGTCTGACGCATTCAAGGTGTTTGTATTTTGTGTATATGTGTATTTATTATAAATTGAAATGCATTTTTTACATTACATTTAATTGGTAAATGTCCAAATAATTCAAATTGATTTTGTCATCAGAGTTTGGATTAATTTGTTGTCAATGCTGCTACATGCTGCTTCAACAGTAATCATTTTTTCTATATTAAAATTCAAAGCATCCACGTTACCTAATCATTTTCAGTATTTTCTATTATTAGCTATTTGTGCAGTGGCTCAGTTTTTCAAGAGTCAAGCTTGAATTTCAGTATACAGAAAAATATAAAATTGGTCTTGTTCATCACTATATCAATCCAATATAATAAAGAACAAAGAGAGAAACAAAGACAAAAAAAGCTGAAAGAGAAGCACAGAGTGAGATGAGATTGTCAGAACGTGTCAGTGAGATAATATTCAATCTATAGTACATAGCTGCAACACCTGGCACCAACCCTAAAGATATTTGCCGTGAAGATGTGGCCCAGCTTCACTAAGGTACAGTGAGGACAGACTGAACGTTAGTATTTTTCTATACACTGGGTTGAAATTTAAACAGGACAGCTTTTCATGTATAATTTAAGTCTTGTCAATTAAATTTTGATCAAACTGCTAATAAGTAATTGAGAGTTTGAAGATTTCTTAATTGGCAAAATTTTCTATTCCTAATTTTTCATTTATTAAACATTTACTGAAAGTAACAAAGAAGGAATGTATAATATATCTAAAAAAGCCAACAACAAGGAATTGCTTGTGCAAAATGTAGCAACTATCCAAAGAGTCTATGGCAGCATGAACATCAGACACATTCTTCTATTTACTCAGCGGTACCCAAGAGATAATATAATATCTACATGAATAATATACACACATCTACATATAATATGTATGTGACTACTCCAGAGACAAACACATTCTCATCTCACTCTCAATCTCTCTCTCTACAATGCGCGCACATGTATTATAAAATCAATTTATTATAATTATCACATAATTGACTGATTTTTTTAAACAATCCACTATGGTAGATGTTAAGGCCAATATGTTAATTTCACTATCCTATTCTGCTAAATCATGAATTCTGTCATAATACTTCACATTAACAGATCACTGTAAATTAAGCAACATTTGTCAGATCCCTGCACAAATAAAGCTACAGCATAGACACTCAATATAGCATTACTGTTATGGAGCTCATTGATCACAGAGAACACAGGCACCTGCAAAGAAACACTTGTTTGGGGAAGATGCTATACCTCGCTACATTAATTTGCAATCAGCATTTGGTTGATGTTCCATGCCCAGGGTTTAGATGTAAGAGCGCAATGCAATACGCTTAAACTCTCAAAAACATTCATGTCATAAAATAAACACATTTTCAAACATGTTCTTTTTATCATAGTGTTTTGGAAAAGGCTAGAATCTAAAACTATTTTTTACAAAGAACTAAACAGCATTTTAATACTGGGATAAATAAAAAAACATTTCACATACTGTACCATTTTTTTTTTTGGTCACTAACCAAATATGTGCATTTGTGATAACTCCTTTGCACTAAAGGTCAGACTGTCTTGCTTCCACTGAAGCATGAAAGATATTTTGGAATCATCTCAAATCATGCTGTTATAATATGGATCATTAGGTTTAACACAAACATGTGGCATCCCGACAGATTGAGTGCACACCGCCATTAAAGATGGGGTAACCAATTTCTGAAAACACTTTAGAAAAGTGAGTTGGATCGAGTACCTGCAGCCAATCTGCCGTAAGGGGCAGAGAAATAGGAGGCATTAGAAAGACAGTTAGAAAGTATTGACCATGTTTAAGGGGTGGAGAAACATAAGTGTTAAAGTCAATTTCAAATAGCTATAACAATTTTCAGAAATAATTTACCCCGCCTGTAATGCTGCACTGCAAAACAAATAGCATCCAACATTACATATTACAGACAGAAGCACTGTCACTTGGATTTCAAAGTCCATTGTTTATGTAGAGTTTTGAGGATTTTTCTATATAAACCGGTCAGAATCTCATGAATATTAGCATGCGAATGGAAATTGGTGCCCCCTGTCAAAGTATGTGATTCATTACCAACGCGCCCTGATAACCGATGAAGGCATCTGCAAATTCGATTAGATCGTAAGTGATGACAGACACAGCCACACCAGTCACAAACCTCCACTCGCTCTGTAATATTTTCATTACCTCTGGGAGGTCTAAGGTGTTGCTATGCTGACTGCATAGTGGAGCCCTGGCAGCTGTTGAACATCTCCCCCATGGGACTATACAGGCATATAAATAAACAATAATATAAGATCACTCGCACAAACACTGAATTATGATTTCGCATTCTCATCTCCTCTGTTGACAAACTACACTAGAGCGAAGGCGGACAAACACGCAGCTGTTGACTCACATCAGATAATCCCATATGTAGGACATTCTCAACAACCCCGGTGACCTTGACCTGAAAGTCCCTAAAACAGCATTGTTTCAAAGCACCTATTCGAGAAAGTTTTCTTAAAGGTCAACCAGCAAACTAAACATCCTGCAAATATTCTGAGATGTAATCAATCCAAATTCCACCCACCATTGTTATGCAATTCAGCATTGGAATTGCATTATGCAAAACACATGCTCACACTTTGAGATCTGACATACACAACGAATGCGCTGCTGTTTACTACAAAGCCACTTGTGAACTTACATCTATGATTAGGATCCAGCTCTCTGCGTTTCTGAAGGAGAACAATGACGAAAAATTCAGCTCACAACTTGGAATCAGAGTGGGAAAACGTCACAGCGTTCTGTAATAGTTCTCTGCATCTCCACACCTCCAGATCCAATATGCTGAACCCAGAAAATAATGAGCCACTCATGACACCATGAGTCATGACCCAGGGAGGATTTCACTCCTGTGACCACTGTGAAAGATCTGTACTGTATCATCACCATGACTGACAAAATATATCTTAAGCCCTTTTATTCGATTGACAGGTGGAGCACTATAGGACCACCAGGGACAGCTCTGGATGTGTCTTTCTTAGTCATAAAACAACTCCAACGGCCCCAGGTGTGCAGTAAACCATCATCACCATCTATTAGTTCACACCTCTGTGCAACACATCACAACACAGCAAATAATAGTCTTCATCGCATATACAATTCATGGGTTTGTTGATTAATGTCAAATGCAATGTTGGTTAGACGTCGCAGATACACTGCAAGCAATAAAGCGTGACTCCAGAGAACAAGACTGCACTTATTGCACATCACATGATGGAATTTTTAATTTAGCTGATAGACCTCAACACTTCAGATGCTCGGGATGTACTTCAGCGTGAGACACCTGCTGTTATCAAATAAGACAGAAGTTAGACAACACTGCAGTGAATAGCTTTGATTTTCCAAACAGATGAATATTTCTTTGAGGGCTTTGGAGAGAATCAGGCACATTCCTTAGCCCTTATTACTCAAAATCATGAGAGATGAGGTACATTTTTTTTAAGACAACAGATTTGAAACAATATCAGACATGACAGTTGGAATAACCTGATTCTCTTCTTATTCAACACTCGTTCCAACAACTATCACCGATGACAATTTCTTTAAAATGTTTCCTCTCCTCTACTCCTAAACTCTTTTTATTCCCTGAAGGATTTTTTTCCTCTCCCCATCCCGCAAGTACCTTAAGCAGGCGCACTGATGGAAGAAAAGCCGCATGGCACAGTTTCCTTATGGTCCAGTTGAGCGGCCGTGGAGTGTCCAGCTGGTTCATCGCACCCGGCCGGACGTTCCCGCCATCCGGAAAAGGGCCCCACATTGGGGCAGCGATGCACGAGGAGTCTCTGTCCGAAATCCTCTTAACTCATGAAGCATGACCCTCCTCAGCCCCTGCCGCAAAGCCGCGGAACCTGTTTCCTCCAAGGAGCCCTTCACCTCCACCCCCTCCCTGCCCTCCCTCCCCTCCCCACAGATCCACAGGGTCGGGAAAACACCTTCAGATCATACAGGGTGTCCAGGTCCACTTCCACTGGCAGCAGGAGCCACACAAACCCAACAGTGCAAGAGATGACAGAGAGCATGCGGTCCAAATGAGTGGAGAGGAGCGAAGAGAAGAGGAGCGAAACAGAGAAGAGTGCGGGAAACACTGTGATGTAGAGCAGCGCAGCACTGTCTTGAAGAACCGAGAGAGAGAGAGAGAGAGAGAGAGAGAGCAGAGAGAGAGAAAGACAGAGAGAATGAGGAGGAGAGGAAATAAACGAGATGGATGATTCTATGACAGAATGTGGAAACAAAAGGAGAAGGAAAACATGGGAGAAGGAAGATCATGGGTAAAGTAAAACTGAGAGTTGAAATAAAGAAATGATGTAGATGATTAGATGTTTGAAAGGAATTCTCTTTATTTTGAAGGACATTTTTGGATCTTAACACATTCTCCTTGCCGCTTTTACTGTAGGTCTTTGAAGTCACCGGTTTAAATAGTATAACGAATATTTCCATAATTTCCACTCAATGTCTTTACTCTTCTGACCCATTCTCTTCTGTTCCCCTTCTCTTTATCCGACGCACCCCCCTCCCCCTCCACTGCCTCCCTCATCCATTCAAACATATGACGCATTGACCATTGGCGAAATGGAGAGAGAGGCTTAAAAATCTCGCCTTGCTCTTCGGGGCAGTTGGATTGGAAGAAATCCCCTCCATTCAATGGTTTTAATAATAGAGTGTCTCCTATTGTCGTTTCAGGAAAATATCTCCCAGAGGGATAAAGTGTTTAGTTAAATAAATGGTGCAGCAATAAGAGATAGTGACATGTTTCAAACTGTCATGCAAAAGCAGGTGCACAAATTTGGCCTTCATCTATTGGCGTTGCATTGTCAGCGTCCCTGCGGAGCAAACTGTAATGATGGATCTCAACAATCAAACCCCGCTCTCCCGCCGGCATCACCTGGCCATGCAGATGTGAGCGATGTTACGGAGACCTGGATGGAATACTAAGTGCCTCATGGGGTGGGAAGCTCCACCTTTTCCTGCTTGCCGCTTGGATGCAAGCTTCTCCTGTCACTCATGGTACCTTGAGATGGTGAGAAGATTATGCAACTCTACAAGGCAAGGTGTGTAACCATGGCAACCTCAGTTTACCAATGGCAGTGTGGGATTGGCCTTAATCTGCAGGTATGAGGAAAGAGGTTTGTCCTCCAATCAGATCTGACAACATAAACAAGAGGCTCCAAGAGATTTACAAAGAGAGCATTAAGACACCACATATATTTTTCATTATATACAGGGATATGTAGGTGTTGGATTATTACAAGTACTAACAATGCTCTAGACGAGATTCACATTAGTAATTAGGAGGAAATTTTATAAAAGTGGTTAATTTATCTTCTGGGGATGCTGCCAGCTTTGATCATACATTATGGGGAAATAAAATAACCTTTAGCCACTGGGACAGTGCCATTTCTAAAAGAACACATTTGCATTTAAAAAAATACATCTTAGTACCTAAAAGCTACACAATGAACGTATTGATGTATACATAATGGTTCATATAAGTACGCTTTTGGAAAGAGTAATGACATATTTTGAAAAAAAAAATTCTGACAGTGTATCATAAACAAATACCCATTTAATATATTTCATACAAAACATGTATTTGGAATGGTATGTAATGGCTGAGATTCTAGTAGTTTTATAAATATGGTCTGTTAGCAGATCTCATTTTTGAAAGGTTCAAAAGGTACTGCAAAAGAGTGTTAACAATGTTAAATATTGTATTATACTTTAATACTACACTGTAAGTCAAATAAACACAGATTTTACAGTTAAAGGGATGATTCACTCCAAAATGACAATTCTGTTCTTATTCACCCAAATGAACATATCAGAATCATTATGAGCTTTATTGCCAAGTGTGCTTAAACACACAAGGAATTTGTCTTGGTCACAGAAGCTTCCAATACACAATGTAAAGTGACGTGACATGCAACTTAGGAAATTAAAAATTAAAAAAAGAAATCATAAAAGAAATACGTAAGTTAAACACACAATGGTGGAAATGCAATGTGACAGAAGAGCTCTGAATGGAATAGATTATGTACAGATGGTTTATACTTATAAAAGTTATAAGAACACTAAAAAGATTTTATGAAAAATGTTGGTCACCATAGGCTTGCATTGGTCGTGTACCCATAAAATAGAAATCAATAGTTGCCAACATTATTTAAAATGTCTTCTTTTGTGTTTTGAAGAATTTGAAAGTCATATGGGCTAAAGAAGACGTGGGTGAGACAGAATTTTTTGGGAATGAACCATCCCCAGATTCAATCACTGAATAATTTGTCCTCGTATCCCAATAACACTGGGAACACACACTTAAAATGAAATGTAGGGGATGTGACCAGACAAGCCCTTACGTACTATTTATACATTTGCTTGCCAAAACACTAGACCTCAATCTAACAATGGTGAGACGTGAGTGTACCTCGGGGTAAAGGACAGTCTACTCAGCCAATTAACTGAAAGCATTTACATGAACATCTTAAGCATGTAATCAACTCAATAAGTGTGCGCTCTTCATTATATACCTTCACATGCACAGGTGCACACAAACAAGCAATGCATCTCTGCCCTTAAATTGCTCCAAAATCTACACAAAAGCATTTAGCTACTACACTTCACTACACTAAAACATTTGTGTTGTAAAAATGTTTATCAGGTTCTGTTTATAAGTGCACAAGCAAATGTTCTTGAATGTTTATGTGCCATCCACAGGAATATATATTAACACATGCTAACAAAGTATTGATTACCCTGTGCTGGTCTGCGGACAGTTCTTATTGTTTGCATTGATTTACATTAATGATTGATGACGGATTATAGGATAAATTCAACTTAAAATGAAAATTCTATCATTATTTACTCAACCTCTTGTCCTTTTAAACCTGCGAGATACAGAAAACAAGAGAAGATAGTTTGAAGAATGCTGGTAACAGTTGACTTTGCTACACTTATTTAGACCAGTTTTTCTCTCCAGAAAGGACACTGAATGCTTTCTTAATGCGTGTTCTCTTCCTTATCCATGCCATTCTCACAACCATAGGATATTTATGAAACTGTCATCCTGTGACTCGAAGTACTGCGACCATGCTCTGAAAACAGCAATTTACTCTGAAACACTGTAATTTAACTAAGGTTTCTTATGAACGTAAGAAAATATATATTTTCAATAAGGTTTGAAAGGATTTTGTATTTTGACACAAATTCCCTTTTACACTACACAACACACATTGCTACCTTTTACCAAAACGGCTTCATTATTGGGTCTGAATGATCAAGATTTGGAACACATGCGCCTGATCAATAGGCCGTTTCTATAGGGTGGTGCTTCTACGGCAAATCCATTGTAAGAGTATAACAACAGCATGGTAACCCTTATTATTATTCAAAAGGGATGATGAAGCGAGAACTGTCTCGTAATGAGTTCAGGTTGCAAGTCTTATTAGTTCAGGCATGCCAGTCCCATCCAATTTGAAACAGTCACAGAAGTGAACGCTCTTACCACACTGCATCATCCTTTAATCTCTGCAGACATCTTTGTGGCTTTGCACCCTTGCCATTTCATTGTAAAAGGCATTTCCATGCCCAATTCAATTGGTATGGTCATTTTTACTGGAGAAAAGTTATCCTTCATGCTTTCTGGCTTTCTTTTCATTCCTTACAATCTTTTGAATCCCATTTTTTGGAATTTACTATAAAATGAAATTATGTCAAATGCATGCTTGTTTGAGCACTGGGCATTTTGTTTATTGTAATGGATGCTGTGCGGCTGTGGGCAGCAAAAATCAAACGCTCTTTGGTAATCACAGTAATGAGCCATTGGATTTCTTTAGTAATGCGATTATTTGAGCCTCATTTATCAGAGTCATCTTAATGTGGAAATATATCTGTGGTCTATTTTCAAAGCTCATCAGCTTCAAACTTTTCATCCCAGAGTATATCTGTAATACTGCATTGCTCAAAATAATACTAGTTTTACAGTGTCGCACCTAAGTGAATGATCACCAACCTACATTTTATTAGACCAAGAACAGGAGGAATGCCCATTCGGTGACCTCTCATTCCACTTGATATCACTTTATATTCAAAGGGATTTTGTTGCTATTTGGAAAGCTTTCCTGCCAAGGTTTGTGAGTTGCTTAGATAATCTTGGGACTGTAAAATTCTTTTTACAATAACCATTTAACCCCGCTGGCATCAACTACATTTGCTAATGTGCACAGCTGGGCCATAGAGTCATCTTATATGTGCTACTATAATGTTTAATTTCTATGTTTATTATAATTACAGTATTTACAATGCGGTGCAAAAGTCTTCGGCACGTCATTACTTACATTTATTTACTTCAAGTCGGTATTTGCATCATTTGCAGTAGTGTCATTAGAAAATTTATTTTGCCAACAGATTTATTCTGTTTAAGTTTTTTACTTTCTTTTATCATGTATTAATAGATGAAATAGTTGACGGCACCAGGCCTATGTCACACATCTTGTGCATAAAAAAATCGAACTGAATTTTTACAAATAATGGTAACATGACTGTTGAGTATGAATTTTAAGTGCTACTTTATAATGTAACATCACTGAAAATAATATAAATAACTGACTTAAAACATTTATCGAGTTGAACTATACTGTATATCACCTCGAGTGGGATCTTCACCCCTCTTCCTTTATTAAAAAAAACCCTATCATATCTAATTCTTATTCCATGTACTTACATCTCTCCATATATGGTCTTGCAATAAAATTGTGTTGAGAATATTCTTTGTGTGATACAACTTTTCCACACTAGATGGCCATCACATAAAACCCATCCCTCCCAACACCACCTTGAAAGTACCATCATATTAATGCTGAATTTTCATTTAATATCTATTTTTTGAAAAAGGTATATATTTATATTTTTTATATGAACGTAACTTAGAAGTGTACATACAGTAATGGCAAAAAAAGCATTTATGAAACAAAACCCACAAACGTTCATTCCAGTGAGAATAATATATTGTCTGCTTAAAACAACATATTAACACCATGCAAATATGCATATGCCTATAACTGAGAATGACCAAATCCTTCCACATGCCAAATAAAACTTTTTTAAATATCAATTTTACATTCAGGATGACATATTAATATGTTCAGTTACCACTTAAGGCAGGACAAACCTTATTGTAAAAAAACAAATTTTTACTCTAAATATTATTCCAAATGTTCTGCAGGGGCAAATCACTGTCATACTTAATATTTAACTAATATGCAAATCACAGATGCCTACAGGGAGAGTTTACCATTTGCACAAAATCTGCACCAAAGCCTAAACCTGATCAAACAGACGGAGAGAGGAGGAATCAAGCTCTCTCAAAGGAGAAAACTTGTCAGAAGCAGAGCTAAAAAAGTAATTTCAGGCTCACAGCAGCACAACTAAAGAAAACTTTCAGAACCAAAATCTCAAAAACCCAGTGTTCAACATGAGGAACATCTTGACTCTAGCCGCGAATGATCAGAAGAAGAGATCAGAAGGGGCTTTTAACTACTTTGATAGACGTGGTCAAATCCACTTTTTGATCAGCACTCCATACATCTGTAGGCTCTTTACTCCTCCTTCACCTGTCAATGCCCCATTTAATCTGAGATTTCTTAGTTTCCTGCCTCATGGACTTCATCCCCTTTTCCTCCTGATAGATAATCTCTACAACTTTCTCAACACATCCTCACACTAAGCGAATCATGAGGAGATAAATGTTGGTCATTTTTATTTCAAAAAATTAAAGCTAGAAGCAGAACTGAGATTATGCTTACTACAGTTATGAGCTTAATTGCTTTATTTTAACTAAAGTATTGTTTTACATAAGGACAGGTTTAAGGTGATAGTTTCCCCAGAAATATTTCTCATTAAGTCGTTCCAAACTTGTGTTCATTTATTTATGTTAAGAGTTTTAAAAGATTGATGAGATTTTAGGGGCATCATTGACTTCCACAGTAGAAAAATCAAATGGCCCAGTTTGCTTTGATACATTCTTCTAAATACCCTCAGTTAGGTTCAACAGAACAGAAACAGTGTTCAGTATTTTTTTCAGTGAAAAATTGTGCAATAGGAACCTCAGTTGCTGACATTCTTCCAAATATCTTTCATTGTATTCATCCAAACAAAGAAATAACCACAGATTTGGAACCATTTGAGGGTGCGTAATTTAAATCCCAACACTTCGAACCCAATACTACCCAAATCTCATTATAATCACAATAAAAGGGCGCAAACATAGTCAGTGTTCAAATATACAGCAAGCCAGTTAGGTAGAAAGTGTGCGAAACTCTAAATGTGATACCTACAGGCATCCTACAGCAAAACCACTGGTGGGATTGGCTTTTATTTATTTTCATACTCTATATTTAAGTATTTAAGAATGTTGTTAAATTCCTCCCTGCAAATATACGTATCCATATTTAAATGAAAGGACAAAAATGTTGTGTACACAATTTTGAAGAATGTAAAAGTAACTACTAAATTAAAAAACCAAAATAAAAGATTTGGTCACGGTTCAGGGATTTTTTTTTGCAGGGATGAAAATGTAAATGCAAAAGAATACATCACTCAGACAAACTGCTTTGGGAAAGAAGTGCAAGCATGCAGAATGTAATTATATCAGTTTGTCTGAATTTAAAGTAATGGCTGTAGAGGCTTTGAAAGGATGAGATGATACAATTTAAAAGTGAAATTACCTGCTCAAGGCCTTAAATGTAAATGAAAATGAATTTACAGTGAATCTCACAGTATATCTCAGACAGTATACAGCTGACATAACTCCTCTGTAATCACAAAAAATAAGAAAACAAAATGAACAAAAGCAACATTCACCAACGTCACCTTTGATTATGAATGGTCTCACATAGTTTATTTACCAAAGCCAACCCAAATCATTTGAGGTCAGCTAATTTTGGTATTGCATCTGGGGAAGTACAGAATCACTGTAGTTTAATTTAGAAGTAATAAAAAAGAAGAGATGAGTTAAGAAGCAGTGGGAAACACAGAAGCATTTCATGTTGAAGCTATTCTCTTTTGCTGTGCCTGTGCCAGATCTGATTTGCAAATTGACGAGTGTGAATATGAAACCAATTCCCACCTGCCAGTCAGCAAATGACATTGTATTGCCTACTGTGAAATGATTCTGAAGAGTATGAATTCATTAAAATCCCATTTCATCCCATGTTTAAACTCTGCTGCACGACGGTAAAATAAGTGTTGTTCTGGGATATCCAAAGATGTATGTTACAGCTGTGTATAGTGTATGCGAGTGTGAGGGAATGCCACAGTGTGTGTGCGAGCCCTGCAGGCATATCTGATTGGTGTGCATCCTGTGACAGACGAGGACTTTGTTTGTATTGCTCTTTTTATATTTAATTCCAGGGGAACGTGATTGTGCATTCAATATCAATATTCGAGATGCGTGCCTCTGTTGCTGGAATTCTCCACTGTTCTTTCTGCTTTTCTAAGCCTGTGATGCTGAGCCTGTCCCTGAAGGGATAACCGAGGCTCTGTGGGGCTGGGAAGGAGACGGGATGGGATGGCCCTCCCGCTGGGTCTTCTCCCTCTCTCAGGAAGACCTCCAATGGCTGATCTCCTAATATTCACTGCCCCATCTGGAGGCATCAACCCACAGGACCCAGTGAGCGGAGATGTGACTGAACATGTTAGACAAAAACAGTCACGGACCATAAAAAGACTGCATGTTTAGCCAGGTTGTTAAAGGGAAAGATCATTTACTCACTATGTTGATTCAAAGCTGAAAGACTATGAAATGTCCCTGTGCTTTCTTATGTACAATGAAAATATGCTGTGGTCAAATGCTGAAAAAATTTAATTTATTTCATTATTTATTCACACCATGGCATTTAACATTTATATATGTATTCTCTTGAAATTCAAGAGAAGATATTTTGAGAATTGTCTCTTGTAGGTTTTTTTTAAGTGTGATGTGATCAATGGCTGTTGAAGAGACAGTTCATTTAAAAGTAAAAAATAGTTCAATATTTATTTACCCCCTATTTAATTCAACATAAATATGTACTCTATGAACCAAAAAGTAGATATTTTTAGAAATGTCTATTGGGGCCTCTTTCAGAAGAAAGAAAATGACATAAGGACAAGTAAAGGATGGACGTTCGATTTTGAGGTGGACAATCACATTAAGCCACAAAATGACATCATAATAAACATTGTTTTGATATTTATTAACCCCATGTCATTCAACATATATCTTCTCTTGAAACACAAGATGTGATATTTTGAGAAATGCATCTAGTGGTCTGTTTTAAAGTGTATTGTGACCCATTCCTGCTGAGATGTAAAGGTTATTTAAATTGTTTTTCCATTTTTAATAACTCCAATGTCATTAAATATATTTATAATCTCTTGAAACCCAAGAGAAGATATTTTGAAAATATTCTCTTGATGTTTTTTTAAGTGTAATGTGTCTAATAGCTGTTAATGGGACAGTTAAAATAAAACAATTAAAAAATATTTCAATATTATTAACCCCCATGTCATTCAACATATAAAAATGACATTAGGGCAAGTAAATGATGGTTTCATTTTTGGGTAAACTATCACATTAACCCCAAAAATGACATCATGATAAAAAAATTGGATTTGCAGCATTTGACAGCTTTGTGAAAACCAGACTCAATATCAGTATTTATCAAAAATTAAAAAACAGTCTTTTTTGATAATTAAATCTTTTATTAAAATAATCAAGCTTATTCATGTTGCTGTGCTTAATCCAAACTCTCTGTTGTCATTTTTCCAAAGCAAGGTTACTAACACCAAGCAGACATTTATCATTATGTTCATTATTTATAAACTTGCCACACAAGGCTACTTACAAATTCAACATTCAACCATAATCCCTTATGAATTTCCCTGATCTCATCTTTATTACCCACAAGACAAACACACACAAAGTACCACAATCCATTTTAAGCCCTACTGTGTCAGTTAAATTGCTATGGCAACAAATCCCGTCTCTTAACTCCAGCACACTTTTCCTTGCAAAGTTCAAAAGCAACATTTAAAGTCCACAATCCTTCATAAACTATTGTACAAGCATGTTATGTATTCTATCCACAGACCACAACTTTCCTCTTTATTCCTCTTTCCTCTTCTCTCAAGTACATCTCTTAAATTCCCTGCACCTCCAATCATTTTATGTCTTTCTGAACTAAATACACATCTGTTTTGCCAGTGGGGAGTGTTTTTTCCTAAGATGCATTTGCAATGATTTTTCACTGTCAAGTCTATGAAATCTTTTGCATGGACCATCAATCAATCGTTCTGCTGCGGAAACTCTGCCTTAAGCTCTGTGTCTACTCTGCTTTTTTAAAACTTTGGGGAAAATACAAATCTGCTCTTGACAAGGAGTGTTTAGTGTTATCAGCCCCCCCATGCTGTTATATTAAAACAGATACCCATATGTGAACAGTTGAAGATATAAAGTTGTTTGATTAGTTCAGCGAATAATTTAATTCTCTACTAAGTTTTTCGGCCGAATGTCAATCGATTATTCGAGTTCTTTGGGGTTTGATGTCCAAAATTTTCAAAAAGCAATTTTCAAAGTAACTTCTTTTGTATTATGAAAAAACAACAAAAAAATGTTAGTGGACAGGAGGTATTTAAACATGAGATATTTTGACATTAAAGTCAAACAGAACCTTAACATTAAATGTACAGAACCTGAGATAAAAGTCAGAAAACCAAGAGAGAACTCTTGGAAGAAAAAAACATTTTCCCATGAATTTATCTGTCATCTGCTGAATGCAGCTGTAAAAATTGAAAAATCCCTCTCCTGTCCCAGTTTTTCTTTTATTTCAGTTGAAGGTAAGATAGCAAGTCTCAGGTGGCACTACAATGACACTTAAACACGCCCTGAACCTCAGAGTGGATTTCTTTCAAGATAAGGGAGTGTTTTCTTGCCTTTAGCAGCCAATTAAATTCTCAACCAGCACCTTTCACCTCACAGGGGAGAACTAAAGAAAAACTACAACCAAATTAAAGAGAAAATAAACTGCACGATTGCATTCCAATTAGACAAAACTGTCATACGTCTCTCTGCTGGAGGAAAGTACATCATTAAAGTAATGTAACGAATCACCAATGATGATGTGTCACTGTAGTCACGGAGCGACCAATCAGAACGCAACAGGTTACAGCATCACATGCAACAGATATTAATGGTCAAAGGTTCCATCATTAAAGGTTGAGTCATTAAACAGTGATGCTGCTTTCTGTAGTTTGACATCAAAAGCTTTTCATAAAGAGAAAGCTGCACAGAAGGGCTCGAAGGATGAAATAAAAGCTCCAGAAACTAATCAACAGGGTCAAAGACGCAACACACTGTAAGTTCCAGACAAGCAAAGAGGCTGTTAGCCAAGAAAAGAATAGTCATATTGGAAAAATATTTAGGCAAAGGAAAATCCAAAGAATTAGGCACGTGTGAGTCTCCCACTGGACAGGAGACTCAAAAGCAAACACGCAGCAAGTCCAAACAAGAGCAATTCTCACTCATCCCATATAACTAACAAAAGAAAAACAGCCATCTTAGAAATGCCAAAGCAGGTTTATGAGTGTGCATATTTAATCTGCCACATATGAGCTTTGAGAAGCTCGTATAATATTAAATGTCACCTAAAGGACTCAAGAAGACAAATGTGAAGTGTACACTGCAAAGTCAACAAAACGAAAAATTTATTGGAAACATTATATTTAAAAAAAGCATTTGCATGAATTAAAAATGAATTTATTCATCTGTTGACATTCAATGTTTTGCTTTATAGAGCTAAACACATCCAAAGAGGTTTCATTTAGGGTTCTGCTGATGATTTAGGGCATTTATTGGTACTTCAGCTCTCCAGGCTTTGACTATAAAGTCTGGGCTATTCTTGCCCCACTCTCCCTCTGTTTGAAATGTCTGACTAATAAGGGCTATGGAAAGATATGAAGGCCACTAATTGGCCTATTTCAAACATACAAGAATTTTGTCCTGTTGGAGCAGATGAGCTGATTATAAAAGTGTCAAAAAAACTGCATAGGACAGTTTTTCGTGCCATTCCCTTTTACTTCATTATGAAAATTTCTGGGGTAAATGACTTCCTATAAATATGCTAATCGATTTAATTTCTCTACAATTATGTGCACCGGTCACAACCCTCGGAAGATTCACAATTACTTTAACAGCTTGCAGACAAATGGTTCATCGAAATATTTTTTCAAACTTTAAAGAACTCCAAAAAGGTACCTTAAGAGAGGTACTTGTTAAAATATAGAGGATGTATGACTGTGCTGCACATATTTAAATGTTTTTTTCTTGGCATTTGTTGAGTCGGTCACATGAAACTAAACCACCTGTAATGTGCAGGTACAGATGGGAAAACGTGTGCTGTTTTTCAAGTCAATATAATTTATTAAATGTTAAATAGTGTTATACAGAGCTTACAAAACTCTTTAATAAACACATTTGCTTTATTTAGCTTGTTATGAGTGATGGTTTTAGTTTAAAGAAAAGCTAACCCCCCAAAAATGATTTTATGTTGTTTAAAATGTTTGTTCTTATTAAAACAGAGAAAGTTATTTGTAAGAATGCTTGTAACCAAAGAGTTAATCGACAATCAGGGTGGGTTAATTAACTGTACATTTTAGGGTTTCCGTTGAACTCAAAATACAGTATTTAGAAGAATATGGGACAACGAAAATCCTTATTATTTTGAAAGCCAAATTTATTTTTCTAACTAAGGCAGTCAGTGGGCTCCAAGCATTAATTGGTTACAAGCATCTATCCAAATGTCTTCATCTGTGTTCAACCAAACAAAGAAATGTATACAGGTTGGGAACAACTAATTCATGCCAGAATTTTCAGTTTTTGAAGAACTATCCCTTTAAATTAATACCTTGTTTAAAATAAACAAAACCTTGAAAGTTCATTTAACTTAATACCGTCATAAAGCAAAATAAAACAGTATTCAATTTAAAATTGAGTCCTGCTCATGCTCCTGTCTGTCCTATACCTATAAATAAAAACAGCCCCAAAAGTCTTACAATTTGACAAGAAAATCTTTTACAAAACATCTAAATGTGAAGTGAGAGCTTTTATATTGCGTCTATGTCTAAAAATTTGGTAAAAACAAGAAAAAGACTAACTGTTGGTAGAAGTTACAAATATGTGTAATACAAATAACTGTATATTTGAAAAGCTGGCAGGATGAATGGATACCCCTGATCCCAGAGCTGGGTGCAACTATGCAAACATATTGTGAGAGAGGAAAATGCCACTCTCGCTTGACATAAATTTTACATTAGTTCTCTGTGCCATGTGCGTTACCAAGGAAACCTGGCAATTAGTAGCTAATAAGAATAGTGCAATAAAAGCACAGAGCATTTTATAAATATAATGGTTTTTATTACAGTCCTTGCATTCCCTTTGACCACTAAAGGGGCCATTCACACAGAACTAAATTGATGCATAAACCTTGGGCCACCCCTGCCATTTGGAGGTAGGGAATGATAATGAGAAAGACTGACTGGATCAGGAGTCATGTGCTTTGCATCTCACAGTCGCTTTAGTAAATGTGATGCTATGGAATGAGAAAGGCAAGCTTTTGTAGATTGACGTAAAAGCTGCAAAGATAAATGAATCTGGCATTGATTTGTGGGGTTGTTGGACGTTATCAATCGTTTTTCACCTGGTTAGAGACAATGTGTTGTGTCGGTGTATAAATGGGATGATAAAGGTAGACAGGAACTCTGAATAACCTATAGCCTATCACTAAACTAAATCAAGTTTAGAACACATGAATGACATGAATGCTTTTCATGGGCTGCTGTGTTTATTTTAAATACACACTAAAAGCCATGTTGTGTCTGACGCTATTCTGGCGATAGGTCCCTGGGGTGACTGGGTTTTAAGCAAAAGCTTTTATCAGAAATATACACAGGCACAAGTGTGAGCTCATTAATCTGCCGAGAGCAGCGCTGGGTTCGGTAAGGCTTTTTCAGCTGTCAGAGACTCTCTGTCCCATGGGCCCAGCCGGCTTTACCGGAGGGAGCATCTTTCCAATTCACGCCTGTTATTTTATCTGCTGCTGGATGGTGATTTGAGACCTTGGCACCTGGGTTAGCATGATGGGTCACAAAAGGTGGAACATTATATCTTGTAATGGCAGCAATGAGTGAATGAGAACATTCAATGGCTTTCACTGTAAAGTTGATACAGCTGTTTTATAAATTTTGCATATATAATTCTCAACGCAGTATTTGAGGTGACCCCAAGATATGATTTTATCATAATTTATGTGAATACTACTTAGTCCTTCTCTAAATCTAAAATCAACATCTGAGTAGCAGTGGCATATTTGTGGCGTCGTGAAGACTAGAAACGGGGTGCAGGGCGATATGTGCGACAGTTGCCATAACAACCAAAGTAAGCCACATCCGCCAGGCTTAAAGCCCCGTGGTAGCATAAAATCACACCCCCCGGGTCGTAACAGCACATTTTAAACTCTGATCTGTTGCTATTGCCATTGACCAGCCAAATGCTGTGTAAGACTCCCTTTGCTCCCACTGAGCACAGGGTGGATTTTCTGTTTAGTCATAAACCGGCCTTTGTAGTTAAAGCCAACAAGAAATCAAAATTGACTTACCTTCACTACTACAACTTAAATAAGCATTAGCGTGTATTGACAATAATGCACAAACTTTTGTTAATGCTTTGTGCCCTATTTTGGATGTAAAATTAGTTGCTTCTCTAAACAGAAGAGATTTGGCTTAAAGGAAAAGATATGCGCCCATATAGTTGGGGGCATTCTTCAAAATATCTTTTTTGTGTTCTGCCGAAGAAAAACATACAGGTTTGGATATAATAAATCTGACCCTGCCTATGAAAACCCAGCAAAAGTCCTTTTTTAGTGATTTACTGTTTTATACATAAAATTACATGACATTGAGAACACTTAATTTTGACTCAGTTACGCCATGTCAAAGATTTAAATTACAGTAAAATTATGTCAGAATATGATTTACTTAAGCCTGGTTTTCACAGACAGGATGACATTTTTAAGGATCCTACCACTTCAAAATTATTGTGAAGTCCCACCAAGCATTGTTTGAAGTCCAAAACGATAAGGATTTTGTTAATCAGGTCTCATGTAGAGTCTTCTCATACTTCAACACACTTTCCCACCTCTTGACACCTCCTACTAAGACAAATTGGTACAATGAAACAATGACAAATAAACACAAAACTCTGTTTCCAAGTTACAGTTGCCAGGGTTCGTATCCAAGCTTCGGATTCAAAAATCTGCTTGATAAGATTTGCTTGTTACAGAACAATTTGCTTAAGCATTCGTGTTGGCATGCTCACGCCCCATAATGTTTGCATTGCCACTTAGTACCACATGTTCAGTTTGCAGAGCATGGAAGCAAACTTCCTGTGATTTTGGTTATAAACCCGAATCTGAGGAACACTCAAGCATCTTCGAACTCAGTGTCTCCATGACACGATTATGAGACTTTTCTCCCTGCTTTACAGTTGGTGGCCAACATAGAATAGCCTCATAAAGGACATCAAGGCTGTGTTAGTATCTTACGTTTCAGAAGAAATATCATTTATATTTGAAGTGTTGAAAAAGTAAAGATTGCTTCAGTTGACGTGGGTGGACAACTTATTCTACAAGGCAAGATATTTGTAGTATATTAGTAACACTGTTCTATAAAGCTGATGGATGTGTGATCCTATAGGTACCGGCCTTTTGTATGATACATTATAGTGGAGATGTTTCCATAGCAACATTACCACAAATAATCGCACATCCGCCTACAAAGACAATACTGTTAATGATAATGTAATATTTGATAACAGATCTCACGCATGAAACTCAAAGTTCACACTCACTGTATGGATTTGAAAAACTTGTTATCCACAGTCGGTAAATGTAGCAGAGAAAAAACGTGTCAAAGGCTTTACACAAATGTTTATGTTTATAAATATTTGATTTAGTAATATTAGACATAAACTTGAAAGAATGACACAGGCAGAAAGACCTTACGAAGCAATACAACATACAGCACAAAACTGACAACCATCAATTCAATATTTCCATCTTTCGCATGAAGTACTTTGCATCATAAAGCAACACATTTTTTTATAGTTGATGTCAAACTCCAAATGGTCCCCAGAATTTCCAAAATCCATAATTTCTAAGGAAATTGCTTTAAAGTAACACTTGACCAAAAAATGAAATTTCAGTTATCATTTATCACCCTCATATTTTTTAAACCTGTTTGACTTTACTAACTATGGAGAACATAAAATAAGATCTTATAAAAATGGTGCTAACCAAACAATGATCTATTGATCCCATCAATTGCTATTGTATGGACACAAAACCAATGTAGGTCGACGTACCACCCTTGGTCAATTACCAAATTTCTCCAAAATATCTTCTTCGGTGTTCTTAAAAAACAAGTCTTCTTCAACACGCTTGGAAAGACGAAAAGATGGGTAAATGTTGACAGAATTTTTATTTGTGTGTGAACTATTTGCTGGGTACATGTTGACTACAACCCACAAATATTAGGGCCTCATTTACGTGCACATACATCCACCCACAAACATGTCCCTTTAGCTAAGTCTATTAAACTGTATGATTGAAGTTTACACACGAGTGACAGAAGAATGCCGGAACAGATTCTTCGCGAGCTCTGAGCATGAGGCATTGGTGTGTGACAGATGGTTCTGTACGTGCTTTAGGGCGCGCTCTTGTGCTTAGCAACAACTGACCTACTGAGTTTCCCCTCATACAGTAATCATTTGTGCTAATCAACTTCTACTGACTCCGAATCAACAAAATGAGATCAGATATCAGGGCTTTGAGAGTTTTCTCACTTGCAGTGTTACATGCCCAAAACTACTGTTTCTAAAAATGTGGATCAAAAGAGATTTTCCTTTACTAGTGTAAAACGCAAAGATCCTATTAAAACAAAATTATTTTTTAACAGTCAACAATATTGCTCCCCAAATGGCACATGGCCCAGGGAGAATGCACAGAATTCTTCCAGGCAACCATCATTTCTATTCCTCTGTATACATTTGTTTTTACATTTAAATGCATCATTACACAAAAAACGAGTCAATCTCTATCACATGTGACATAAAATTATAAGCATCTAGGTGCGAACAGTTGCTACACGTGCCTCCCCAAAACTTTCCAATCACCAGCATCCTCTAAAACAGAAGGAGACCTTTAGATTCCCGCCTGCCTAAGTCAGACAGTTTCCTGCACCCCTCTCTCCATCTCTGTGTGATCCTGTGCTCTCGTTCCCCCACCAGCAGTTCTCCCCCCACCCCATCAGATAGGGCACCAACATCCCAATGCTGATGCGCATCTTACCAACGCTTGCTGCGAGGCCAACCCTGACCTCTTGGTGGAACTCTGCCTGGAGCTAAGCCTCTTCCAAGACTCAGAAAAGCGCCCTCTGGTGGAGGGGCGTCCCGGCCCTTGCGCCTCCTCCCGCGCAGAGCTGACCTTGAAGCCTTCTCTCCTGCCTTCCCACTTTCTTTTAGTCATAACTTCAAAGGTTTCCTTGACGACTCGAAAACAAAAAGCACAACAAGTGATTCTACGCCGTGATGTTCTATCTTCCTCTTAAACTCCACAAGTGTCAAAGCATCTCTTTCTCACCTCCTCTCTTCTGATTTTCTTGGACAGAGATGCGAGAGAACGGAGGAAGTTTGTTTTTTTCGCCCTGTTGCATGTGGTGTGGCGTCTTTAGTTATTCATGCAGGAGCCTCAAACGTTCAAAGACAAACCCAGAGCCGGAGACGAACAGAATGTAGTCGACGTGGCCCCGCCTGCGAGGGTTCCTCTCTAGTCTCAGTCTCCCGGTGTCTTCAAACTGAGCGGGCAAACGCTAGTCACTCTGGAACTGAGCCCTCATCCTCAGTCTCTCTCTCTCTCCTCTCATTTACACACTCTCTCGCCATCTCTCCCTCCCTTCACATTCTATCTCCCTTTCTCATCTGCTTCACTCGCACAGTTCATAGCTGGTGTCTCGCCTGAGCCATCCGTCCTGTGTTGCCGGTGATTAAAGAGTTCTTCCGAACACAAGCTTAGGGGTTTTCACAGGTTCCTCCTCTCCTTCTTCCCCGTGGCTTCACACTGTTTTTAATCGACACAAGAATGCAGTAAGCATAGTCTGCGGTTTAACTTTTATTAGATCTAGCATTGAAGGTTGTTCAACCGGCCATATGCCTGTGCTATTTCGGTGGCAAAGACAGGTGACCCTTGAGGTGTAGATAATGTAGGATATCTTGGGACAATAGACTTGACAGTCACAGGTAAGAGGGGAAGATTGGATTTTTCGTCCCTAAAGATCTCCTGAAAACATCTTCACACTGTCTTGTGTTCTGGAGTGGCTTACAGACTTAAAGGAGGAATCAACTTCTTGTGATGGAGATGTTAGAAACAGATCACATTTATAGATATTATAAGATAACATATTATAAGATGGACATTAATGGTAATAACTCTTTAACCACGCATTATTCGTTTTAATATTTCACTTGCTGCTCCGTTGTCATTCCGCTCTCGTATTTGGTGCCCGACTCTTTAAGCCCTGCCTCCCATTGAACTCTGATTGGTTATATGTTCTAGTCTACTATTAGGTCCCCTCTGCTTTCAGCAACAACATCACCACCTGACCACACGTCACGGAAGTAATTTAATGCTTACAATTCTGGCGTTTTCTGTGTTCAATCATATCTGATATCTGTTAAAAATGACAACTCGCTTTTTCTGAATTTGGAGATTTGCAACTTCACAGATTGTTTTCACATGACACACACACACACACGCACGCACTCACACACACTCACACACACACAAACACACACACACACACACACACACACACACACACACACACACACACACACACACACACACACACACACACACACACACACACACACACACACACACACACACACACACACACACACACACACACACACACACACACACAGGAAGTGTATGATTAGGTTTAGAAATCAATCTCTTTGAGCAGTTTACAAAACTGTCATCCACCTTTTGACCATAGTGGTTAAGAATAATGTTAAATATAAAATATGACGTTAAATATTCATGTCTATGTGAATATTTTCTCACTCTCAGTACGCTTATGTGTGAAAATATGTGAAAATCTGTGTGTGATGTTGTTTTATTGCTTATCACAAATGAGCCACTTTTTTATAAATATGTCAAATGTAGATACTTTGATAAGCATAATGGTTTACAATGGCACATCATACCATCTGCTCACCGCACTTTAGAGGGCTATATTGGTTGCATCAATGTAAAAGTTGACCCAAAGTATTTCATATAATTCAAACGGGATTGCCTAAATAGAAGCCTGAAATTGTATTGCATTCGACAAATAATAGTATCAAAACAGGGTTCAAGTTCACCCAGTTAAAGTACAAGCAACCTGATGAACCATTTGTATTTTCATCTCTGACACTATGATGTACTCCATGTAAGACCCTCCTTCTCATAGTTGCTAAGGAAACCTCAAGAAAAATTCTGGTGTAGAAATGGTTCATTAGCATTCCACTACGCATCAAAGCAATAAAAACTAAAAAAAATATGTATTATGAAATCATGCTCAAACCATGGCTGGAAATGTATGTGCCATGCCAAACTACTAGATATTAATTATTTAAAAAAAAGGCAATTACTAAAATCACAAACTGATTTTGTGGTGGTATTATCAAGATTATTTTTGTGATTAAATGAGATTCTGATCCTCAGAATGCAAAACACTTGAAAAGACTTCCAACGGTCTTAATCTAATGATACAAAGTGACTCTTTTCAAATGCTTTCCCGTGAGTTTAATTAAAAGTTCATGCAAAAAAAACTAAAGACCTAAAAGAAAATCTTGGCATGTGTTCTTGTTTAAAGCCCACAGCACACTGAGTCATCACCCTTGGAGGTAACGGTGGCATTTTATAATAAAAAGCTGTTTATTAGAGCTGAGAAAACAAAAATGACTGCAGTTTGGTCAACTTGGAAAAAAAATGTTTTATTCTTTGATTTAAACGCTAGGTTTAAAATTGTGCATAACAGTAAGTCTCATTTAATACATAATGCTGCGTACTTCATACAATGGAAAATTTGTCTGTAACCTGCTGACATCCGACTCACAGCAGCAAAACCTTTCTCATTATTTCCTTAGGTCATTTTGCCAATTATGTGCACAACAGAGCAATTTTGTAACATTTTGTCATTAGTTTTTCTGAAGGACCAAAAATACTTAATATTACACATTTGCCCAGCGTTCAAGTGACAAAATATAATTAAATCTTAATTTTAAATAAAAAAATTTAATGTTAAAAATCTTTTGATGAGAATTTAATTAAAGCTGCTTTTCTGTAAAAACAAACGGTTGTCTTACCTTAATTTCTGTGCAGAGAGGCTGCAAAACTCTCCTGGCTTGGACCTTTCGTGTCATGGAGTCCTGTTGAAAATGGAACAAAAAGAACCATATTCATTTTTTATTTGTAAAACTATCTATGCCTGTTAATGCATCCTTTAAATGTTTCATGTAACCATTTGTTCAGCCTCAGTTTAATATAACTCTTTGTTTTGAGTATTTCATAATTCCAAAAAATGTCAACTTGTGACAAACCTGCAGAGAAACATAATAACTTTGTTTTAGCTTTATTAAAAAAGACATCTACAGCCTAAAAAGGGAACAAGGGCAGCTAGCCTGTAAAAGGAAACATTGTAGAAAGTTATATCTCGCAGCTATAGGGAAATAAGAGTTTATATCTGTCAGTGGGTGTGTGATATACTTCACATGGCAGGGCACTTAAATTCAATATCATTTACTGAGAAACAAATTGATAAAATTATAATGCTCTAGAGTATTCTAGTTTAACTGAAAGACATAAACTCCTCATTTGATCAAGTCTCGGTGGCAGTTCTTCTTAGGTTGGGATGGTGCCTCATTTTCAAGAATTGATATATCCTCTCGAGTAAATCGTTGGATATAAAAAATAGAAGGGCGAAACAGTGGAGCAGACTGATAAAATCTTTACTCAAGTCCCAACTTTAATCATATAATATTTGTAGGGGAAAAAAATAAGTCATTCGTTTTTTGTTTGTTTGTTTATCAATCCACCTGAAAACCAATACAAGGAATTAATCACTGGGAAATTTAAGGCAATAAAGGTGTTATTAAATCTTGAAAGATACTCAAATATTTGTTAATAATATTATTTTGTTACTCATATTTTTATTTCTGATAAAAAATAGCAAGAGATCATGTCTTCATTGTAAGTTTTTTGGGTCTGTCAAAATGTTTTCGGATATGACATAAATTAGAATATTAAAGAAATATCATGTTATTCCATAATTTTTGAGAGTGGATGCAGCCAAAATCGCAGACAAAGGTCACTAGAACGATACCTAGTTACTTTACTTATTTTTGCCTGCTTTTAATGAATTACCCCTCAAGTTTGGTATGAAAAATGTATAATGTTTCAGGTGTTTCAACTCTCCAGTGTTCACTTATTCTTCATTCTTCTAAATGCTTAAAAAAAAATTTGACCCTTGGTTTATCTTAAAAATAGTTCTCGGACAATTATTGTCCTATTAAACACACATCAATGAGAAGCTTATTAACTCACAATCCCAATTTGTAAAATTTGACCCTTGCTGTCAAGGGTCACATTTTTTTCATACATTTGACAACTACCCATTCACACATTTTTGTATACACATGTATACAAATGTTTTGTATACAGTACATTTGTAAATGTGCGTATATGTGTACACATATATGGTCATACACGGCCAGAAGTATGTACCCTCTGACTTTTCTGATATAAAGCCTAAAGCAATCTGGCTTGGCAAAAACACTACACAGAATTTTTATAATGAATGCAAAGTCTCATACTCTGCAACAACTGATTACAATAGCACAGTGTCTATTTTTCACGCTTTATTACACCTGGATCTCTCTCGGTTGAAATTAAAGAAGACTTCAAAATGCTTGACTAATTGGTTCTTGATTGTCAAATGATAAAAAGGTTGGGGATGCATTTTTTAGCAGTCTGGAGTTATCAATAATTCAAGCCCCACAACAACCAAGTCAGTAGGTGGGTGTATGGTGTGCATACGCAGGAATGCTTGCATCACCTTGACATTAGTGACAAAACACTTTCGGGAGAAAATAGACATTTCAGGTGACTGTTATTGGTTCAAAAAGGTTATCAATTAGCATATAACGAAAAAGTACATTTGTTACAGCTAGTCTTGCTGTGTAAGTGCACAGTAAGCATTCTTCAAAAAGTTTTCTAAGGTGCTAATGGTTTCCTGAATAATTGTGTACCTGATCAGAATAAGCAGATTAATGCATATGCAAGAACTCTTTGGCACACTTACACATTGCAGAACATAATATAAACACTAGGGCATTTTCAAGTATTACCTTCCCTATTAGAATGTCCAACATAATGAATGTAAAGCTTTGCAGTGTAAAAGAAAATCATAAAAACAATATGTATGTGCGAATGTTTGATACGACATAGCGATTTATTTTCCGAGAACATATGGTACCATGTCTTTCTTGCTGGGTTCTATCTACACACATAGGAACAGATGGTGAATGGATAACAGCTATCATTTATTTACAATTGCACAAGTCAAAAGCATACCACAGTGACCAATTGGCCTTGTTATTAATTCATATGAAGTTCAATACTTGTTACATTCTTAAACAAAAAATTATTATTATTAGAAATTAAGAGAATAAAACTGGTTGCTTAGATTGATCCATAGTTATAAAGGAACCAAACCGGAAAGAGTGTATTACAAAAAACAGTGAATAAAAAAAGAAGTTATCTTACCAGTTTTACGTTTAAGAAGTTTGTTTCTAGTCCAAGGACATCCATTCAAAGTCAGCCGTAGAAAGATATTCAGTATCTCAAGTAGATGGTGGTGTTGAGGCCAGAAAACAAAATAGGCCCTTGGAAAAGTTTTGGAACGAAATAAACAAAGCCTTGGTTTGAGGTGCACACACAGCCCTCAGAAACCCTCAGAGACGAAGACAATAGTGACCTTGTGACTCATCTGACAGCAATGGGTTTCCCTCAGGTCCGTTTCCTGCGTTCATGGCATCAAGCAGAAACAGACAGCCGAGAGCCCAAATCTTCTATACAAGCTCCTTAGAAACTTCACTGCGTCCGGGTCCCACACAACTACACTTCAGTGGTACACATATCGTCCTTGATCGTCCATTTTAAGCAAGGCTTCATAAACTGACATAATCTAACCGGCTCATTGAAAAGTGTGTGAACTTAAAAGTGTCTAGAGACAGAGAGAGAAAGCGAGAGAGCATGAAGGAGAGTGTCTGTCACCACGGCGTGCCACACGTCATCAGGGGAGGCACCTGGGCCATAGACATCAGTTTGACTCTGCAAACGAGACACGGGAGGTGTGGGGACCGGAGGGTGGTGGGGGACTGCGAACCGTGTGGGCTGAGGGCGAGCGAGGGGGGATGAGATGCTGCCCGCCTGCCTGCTCCTGGATGCAGGTTGCTAGGTGAGGGGGCAATAAACGTTGTCTTATTGAAGGAAGGCTAATGATGTCAAATAAAATAAAGCAAACAGTCGGTGGCTAACGAGGGCTAATTTAGTGTGCTCGACGTAATGAATTAATGACGAGCTTCCCACTGCTAGAAACAGTGAGGGCAGAAGCGGCAGGCGACTGCACACTCAATTGAACAGATCAAGGGGTCGCAGATCTCCTTATTTCATAGGCGGTCTAGTCTCTTGCTTTTTTGTTGTCTTTGCATTCCTGCACTTTTTGTCTTAAGTACTGAAAATGAATTCAGCTTTAAAGTCTGTGGTTGTAATGCCTCTCTCTTTTTCTACCAAGTCATTCCGGTTTTCATGGTCTGCTGTTTGGATTGAGGTGGTGTGGATGGATTTGGCTTGTCTATGAGGTTGTCATGGATAGAAGGAGCCGGATGAACAAAACACTTTTGCTTCCATGCTCTTCCATCAAAGGGATTCATGGACGGAGGGGAACGTGGAAACATTGCATTTGAAACGGAAGTCCTGACATGAATGGATTCACATGTAATTTCATCCTGTAGCCATATTGTTTTCTTGTTAAAAAGGAACATTAGTAAACTTGGCTCTTTCAAAGTATAACGGATCAATTGCTGGCAAGTAGCAAAGTTAAAAAAACACAAAAATTAGAGGGATGGATCTCCAAAATAACTTTAAATATAGTGCACAAGTCATGAACTCTACGGATGTAAAGTTATAAATTGTGTCATCATTTATCACTCTTGTGATTACTTGTATCCAAAAACACAAAGGAAGATATTTTGAAAAATGCTGTTAACCGAACACAGATGGCACCTCTTGAACTGCATTGTGTCCATACAACAGAAGTGAATGAGAAAACATTTTCTTCAGAAAACCTCTGAAGGTAATAAACTGGGTGGCTTGTGCATTTTATTCGATCAAATACTGCCAAAGGCTGGCCGCAGACAAACCAGTGTTTCAGTGGCCATGTTCTATAATGACCATAATGTGATGAGTCAATTAGGAATGATAGGGAATTGGTGCCAGACAAAGTATGAGAGATGGATAAGCAGACCTGTTTGGTCCCAATGGGATGGCATCTTATGCTCGTCTTCATTCTTGTATCCAATCAGTACTGTGAGTGTATTACCTTCAGTCTTGTCCATGTCTCAAGATTGTGTCGAGAGAAAAGAGGCCACATGTGTTTGGATCTATTAAGTCCGAACTGGCCATCAGTGATCCAAAAACCCCTTGACATCTCCATGGCAACAAGAAGCCCCTACACAGAGGTCCAATGTTAAAAAGCATGACGGAACAGATTAGCCTCAGAACCAATACAGCTTGGTATTTTAAAAAAAGACTGCTTGTTCAATAGAGCAATTACAGCTTAATATATTAACCACTGCAAACTGACATAAATAAAACTTCCTTTTCAGAATTTATCAGAACAGTATTTGGTATGTCTGCATTTGCTTTACTGCCAGCATGCACTTATTGTGCAAAACCACACGATCCCAGCATGATTTGAGAATGTTCCAATGAGCATATTGTGCGCTCCAATAGAAACGAGAAAATATGACCAGTAGTACAATTCAGTTAGAATAGTCAATATCATATTTGCAAATTTGACTGACTACCCACTCAACTCATATAACAATAAATCTTTAACGTTGGTTTTACTGTTAAACCAAATTAAATTAAAAAAACGTACTGATGTCCCTATTTATTGCATGAGATCCATTAATTCATCCCTACAACTGACAGTCTATTGCCATGTCTATTTCAAAATGTGTAATATTTTGGACGATTTATTGACCACAATGCAACTTAATATACATACAACTACAAGTATGTATTCAAGGGTTTATAAAAACATTATGTAATGAACCATTATGTTTGTAAAATCTCAAATGTGATATAAGCTATTTCTATTTTTATACAGCACGAGTCCTCTTACATCACATTTGTCACTTTGTTATTACAGTAGCCCTCAAAAGACAAACCTCTCTAGAGATAGTGAATACATTTTCAATACTTATTATCTACTATCTAGATATTTGTAGGTTTCCAAAGGCTTCCAAAGGCTTCGTAGGGCTTTATATAGAAGTGATGCAACATTATACCCAGACATAATGACAAAAAGTGTGAGTAACTGATGAAAGACCTACAATGATGAGCTCTACAATTAAGTTTCACATACAATAAATCAACATATAATCTTACATCTCCTATAGAAGCCAATATATAACACAATGAAGCTACTAAGCTTAGAAAGGTTTATGAAATGCCAGCCTGGGAAAGGAAAATATTATGAGGTTTCTTTAAGATACTCTTTACACATAGTGCAGGAAGGTGCCAAATCACTTTACAGTAAAGCTCTGTTTGTGGACTCAACAAGCTTAGGACCAACATTCAAAACGGAGGTGAACCTTACAAAGACGTCAGAAATCTCTACATTCTTCGTAAAGATCAGTATATCGGCACTTAAGAGCTTTTTCGCTGACCCATGTCTTGTAGTGGTATCTAAAGGATAAAATCTAGCAGACCAACTTCATACCATTTGGTGTATCTGACAAACCCCCATTGACATTAGACAGAGTCGACATTTACACTACCCCACTAAGTGCCACCTCAGTGGGGGGAGGATGTTGCCATAGTAGCATACCCCTATGTCACTTTCTGAGTCATTAAATTATTAACAACCCCATGCCTGAACTGTGCGGAAATACCTTACAATGTGTGATGCCACAGGCTAATGTACACACATGCATCAAGGTTTGGCAAAAAAGAACAGACTAACGTTCATGCTATGAAAATTAATGCCAATGACCCAAAATAATGTACAATGGGAATGATAAGGGAGAGGAAATTATTGAACTGTAATTTGAAGTTATAGGGATGCTCGCAACACAAAATGTTGAAAGATCCAATTGCCAATCATATAAAGCCTGATGGGGCAGGGCTCTTGTGAGGCACTTATCAGCAAGGCCAGACGGTATCTGTTTTTTGTTTGAGTTTATTCTGCAAAGAATTTTCGGAAAAATCAATGGAATTAATTTCAAATTTTATTTCAAATATATTGATTCACAAAACCAATCAAAGCCTTTATTCACAAGGGTGAGCGCACAAGTTGTGGTCACTGCACTTCATATTGTTATATAATGACTTCATGCTGTCATAGGTTTGCTGTGCGCCACATAAAGTGAAATATAACTACAGGAGCTAAAGTCCATTTGGTGGAAAAATGTAGGCTATTATTATTATTATTATATATTGTGTTATCTTATTGTGTTTGTAGGCCTTTCAAACATGGCTGTCGAATGTACGACTTCTGGAAACACACTTTGGTTCAACTAACGAAAGTTATTTAAATCTGAGATGGCATGTCCATGTATACTAAATGCGTGTGTTCAGTTGTGTTTTAATACATTATTCAATATTGTCATATTTCTGTGACCTACACTAAAAATAATTGACAGTCTTTACGTGAAACAATTCACGCTCAAAAAAGTTGTAAATTCAAAAGCTTTGAAATGAAGTAATTATACTGTTTAGATTTTGTGTATATGAAAGTAAAAAATTACATGTTTGTATAACTTTAATAATAAATACTTTATACATTTCAAAAACTAAAAAAATTATTTTTCAGAGTATTAGAGTAATTTGCTGATGTATTTTACCTACATATTTAATATTTTCAACCATACTTTATTAAGCAAATAAAATTCAATATTTTTGTGATATTTCCTGAACCACATAAAACATATTTACAGTATATTAGTTTACAGAAAAGTTAAACAGTGATGAGATAGTCTCTACCTTTTTTTCGCTGCTGTATTAGGCAACAAAACGAATTTCACCTTAAATCATCTTTACTGTTCCAGTGAAAATCAACATCGCCAACAACTGTAAGATTTCTGCTAGAGATCTAATGATCCGGACAGCAACTGGCGTATAAAATCATCTGCAAAACATTCGAAAGAGCCTCATGCATTCTTAATCATAAACATCTTACAGACATATTATAGAAGTCTACATCTCATCTCTCTGCAGATGTTTCAAAAGACGTGATGCAGATGAGCAAACAATGTCTTGCAGATGTCTTGTTGAACAACCTGAATGTATATCAATATGTTAAAACATGAAGTAAAAACTTTAAAAACTTTTCATTTTAAAAAGCCCTTTTGATAGAGATAAAAATATTAATAATTGAGTGCTCAAATAGACATAAATGCATTTCAAACCTCAAAGAACATTAATCAATTTCTTCTTGTTCTTTTTTTTGTTACTTCAGGATTTGTAACTTCAAAGATTATTTAAAGGTTAAAGTAAACCATGGATATGCAAAACAAGTAGAAGAACTGGATGTGCTATTTAATAACAGTTTGTCAAAGTCATTTTGGGTCACCATTGACTCACATTGTAAACCACACAAAAATGTTGGATGTAAAGGCCAACATTCATAGTCATTTTAAAATTGAAATGACCAGTAAGCATATATCAGGGAGTGACAAATTAAATCCTTAATGCTACTTTATTGGCAAATGTTTGATAATACAAGGTTAAAGTTTGCACATTATTATGTATTTATTATGCAACTTTTGATGAAATCCTAGTTAACGAGTTATCGAGATCAGCTACATTGCATTTCCTAAAAGTATAGGAAGTTCAGGCCATAGACACTTATTGGAGACTTGTATTCAGACTTGTGTTCGGTTATCCCGAAATTGTTATTTATCAACGATTATTATTATTCAAAATGATAATGTTACATAAATACACATTTTACAATATTATTGTAAATAAATTCGTAATTCTCTTCTTTGCAAGCAGGCCTTGATTTGAACGTGTTGTTGTGGGTAGGAAGTCATGGCCTAGTGGTTGATTCCTTACCCCAGAGTTGTTGGTTCAAGTTTTGGGCCGACATTACCATGACTTAGGTGCCCTTGAGAAAGGTACGGAACCCCAACTGCTCCCCAGGAGCCGCAATAGAAATGTCTGCCCACTGCTCCGGGTGTGTGTTCACTGCTGTGTGTGTGTACTTCTGATTGGTTAAATGCAGAACATGAATTCGGAGAATGGGTCACTATGCTTGGCTGAATGCCACGTTAAGTAATTTTGCTATCGTGGTATTTTTACTGCTGGTGTTTGTCGCTATAGCTGCAGTATGGTATGTCAAATATGTTTCAAATGACTAAGTGCCTAGTACAAAACAACAAGGACAAATATTGATATTGATATGAATAAGAACTTGCAATGATTTTCTGTTGGCCAAATTAGATGCTGTTAAGCTTTAAAAACGAACAGTAAGTCTGTCTTTAAGTCATATCCCACGATTAGACAAACTGTTCTTGTGTGGTCTGTTTGCCAGGCTACTAAAACACAAACAACTTTCAAAAGCACCGCGACATCAATTACTCGGCTCGCGTTTTCAGACTTCTGATGAAACCGATCATCAGAGGTTCACTGGTAGCCTCTGAGTAGGAGTGAGTTGCTTTCAACGTTTAGCTCCCGTCACCCCAGCGCTCAGCCAAGCGCACCACTGTGTGCTGTGAACACCGAGATCAGCGTGACAGAAGTTAATCGTCAAGACAATATGGCCGCGTGTGGAAACGGCAGGAACTGCCTCCGCATTAAGAAATCCCTTGTGTGCCTGACGAAAACAGAACACTTAGAAAACAACATGGTCGATAATTTCTATATTTGTAAAGACAACATTTCTCTGTCTAATTAAAAATTATTCTTATTTCGTCTATGAAGATTGGGATTTATTAAAGCTGCAAAGGGATAAGTCAAATGTAGACATTCTAAATCCAGAGTAATGTTAACATTTAAAGAAACTGCAAAAAGCAATAATTTATTAAAAGCTAAGTCAACAAATGATACAAAAATAAAAGTAACAGAGGAAGGAATGGAAACTTGGTGAATGGAGGCCTACGATGATTGATGGAGGCTCACATCCAACCCGACTGCATGTCGGTGCCTAAGCCTCCCATCATATTTCACATTTCCTCTCAAATGGCAGGTAATACGTGAAATCCCCACAACACGGTGACACAAAACTGACGAAATGGACCGAGTTTGACAGTTGTCACCTATCATGAAGGGAAAAGGTACTAATTGTGGTGTATCTGTGACCACAACATTCTCGGCCTGTTAATCTTGTCTGCCCCCTAGTGGATACTTTTTCAGGAGAAGCTGAAGAACACACAGGTGTAAAGATCTTGCAAAACATCCTACATGACACCAGTGGGTTTTATAAGTCTTGTAACATCTTTTCTGAATTTCAGAATATCAAATGACAGCACAAAAGCTTAGCGAATAAAAACGAATTTTACAAAACACTTGGACGACATAACATCAATATGTGGGGGGACTTAAGACAACGAAACTTTTTCTCTAACTATTTCACAGTGGTTAACAATATTAAAGCATCTCTACAAGGACACGCTCATACATTTCAGACTTTACATGGGATGTTACATCACTCAAGCTGTATAACACTTTAAAGTTATTTATATCCGTCAAACCAAACCAGTCATCTTTAATTTGCACTATACCCAAGTGTCTAACTAACAAAAAAGGGTTATTATTTATGAACTCATTTTTAGTTGATGCTTCATGTAGAAACAGCTGTTAAAAATAACTCCTGACTCTAAATATATATGCGGTACATGTGTGTGAGAACAGCAGTATAAACCCTTCCAAAGATTTAAGGCATAACCCAGAAAATCAAGAATAAATAAAACAGAGCAAATGCCAGTTATACGATTCATCGAAGACAATTCTTCATTGATGTAAAGATATATTAAGAAATAATTGTGAGGTTTTGTATTGTTATGTTGCATTTCTCTAGTTCTGTAGAAAAAATAGAAAGATGTGTTTTCTGTGTTTTAAGAAAGTGCATTACTTTGTGCTGTAACATTTATGACGATTCAACCATACCACTGGAAAAAACAGACGCACACACGCAGTTCATTCACTCCCTTGAAATACTTGAACAGACGCCATTAACCCTTTTTGTTGCCAAAATAAATTAAGTTCATGAGTTCACATTCATTTGTTGGTTGTCTTGTTTGTTCACTTCAAGTCACTGTTGGTTTAGAGATTTTCTTAGGAGTTCTACGTCCGACCGCATGGGACCGTCTTTTTGAGGTGGACACGAGTATTCGTCAAGAGATAAGGGAATGAACCTTTCCTGCAAACCCAGCATCTCTCCACTCCGGCACGCCAACGCTCCCGCCCATGGCTGGGGTGAAGAACCTCCCTGGCCGAGGAACCCGAAAAAAGAAATGGCCTCTGGAAAAGGAATGTTAATGACATCAGCAAACAAAAATCATTAACGGAATAAACTGAACGTAATGCAAGAAAAAAAGAAAGAGCAATTACCTTTGTTCTGAAGATCTGGCATTTTAACAGATCCTAGGAGGACTAGATAGTGTGCAACGCCAGCAATGTTAGCAGGCTGACCTCTTGTGGCGAGAAGCACGATTGACCTATACGTAACAGGAGATTATTTGTATAGTGGAAATCACAGAAGTGTTTATGTGATCTTGGTACAAGTTCATAATTGTTTGAGGTTATAGCATAAAAAAATATAGATTATTTATATAAACTATGAACCTCGCCCAGTAAATACAGTTGCAGTTTTAGTTTCTCCCAGCCTCCAGACATGCCACCTTAAACTCCAAAACACAACTGTTAGCCCTCACCTTTTCGCAATTCCAGTTTTCAAATACTGTTCCATCTTAGAGTCCATCGTTGTAAACAGTGAGTTCTTTGTGACTCGACCAGAGCATGCATCCACTGTAACCACGAGGAACCCCGATTGATCGAGGTCAAAACGCTCTGCATTCACCTGAGCCAGATAAAAAAGCTTTACAGGTCAGTAGAAAAAAAATTACATTCATATATGAAGAAGAACAAGGCCCAGGATTCTCAGATCTTTCTTTTTGATTAACAGAACAATTACATTTATCTAGATTTGAAAGAAATTGAGCTTGAGTAATTCGTGGAGGATTTCCACATTTGGGAAAACGATTCCTAAAAAAAATTCTAACCGTAAAAAAAAACATATGGCTTTCAAACTTTGTGGCAGGTGAACTATTCCAATTTTTACAAATCCAAATACAGTAAATGCATTCTTTGCCCACACAAACAAAATAATTTGTTAATATTCATACTCACAGTAATAAAAGCTTGGGTGTCATTAGTCTGTTCTTCTTTTACACTGAGAGATTTGATTTGAGTTCGGAGGTAGTTGTTCCACGGATCACTGGAGAAGACCAACTACAAAGAAAATTGACTCATTTTGGTTGGAAGTTTAATGACACTATTACAGTAACCCATAAAACACAAGGTCAGGACAGCAGATGGATAGCTGATCTTTTTTAAAGCACAGTTAAAAGCTTATTCCCTTAACCTCTAATATTCAAAATGTGAAGAAATAACCCTGTTTTGCTAACCTGTGAGGCTCCACACGTTATGCAGGGCTCTGTGTTCGGCTTTGGCATAGGCACTATGGTGCTGGCAGTCTTGCTGTATTTTGGGTAGGCAGAGGCAGTGCAGTTGCAGGTTTGTGTTTTTTGGGTGGGACGTATGGTAGCAATGATTTTCACTCTCTCGCAGCCCGCGACGGAGCAGTAGCTGTGGCCGTCACGTCTGTGCTTTGCTTGAGCGTACAGCCATAATAAACTGAAAGAGGCGAAAAATGAAAGGTATAATATCTTATACTCTAAACATTTAATTGGACACAATTTGACAACTTCAGTAAAAAGTGGACAAATGAGTAAATACGAGAACAAAAACGGACAAGAAAAGCGAAAAATACATTTGAGAACTTTAAAATATTACAACTTTAAATAATTTAAGGTTATCCACACTTCAAGTTATATGTTTTTATAAAACAAAATGTTTTCCTACCCAACAGATTTGTCGAAAAAATACTTTCTCTCAAGCTGTCGTTTCTCTAGGTCTGCCATAGAAGACACGGGGCCGTAGTCCTCTATGCTCTCGAAGCCATTGTTCTGCTTGTTATAGATGTCTGACGTGATCTGGAAAACTGTTTCACTGGGGTAGCAAAGGCCAAGAAGAGCCCAGTCACCTCTACAAAAGCAACACATTCAAACAAATACACTGTATTGATTATGAAATACAAACACAATTTAAAGGTCATTGTAATGCAAGAAAAACTAACTTTTACTATCAGAACAGCAACAAAAATAGCATACTTTTCAAAATTAATAAGTGACAACACTGTTTCTCGGGGAGCTGGACCATTCCAGTGTAACGTGTAGCTCTTTTTCATCATCAGTACAGGCTGGTACTGCTGGGAAGGTGACGTCTGGCTCCGAATACCCCTCAACACCATGGGCCTATCAGAGTACTCGTCTCTTCTGATGGTCAGGCTCAGGTTAGACGCGCCCTGCGTCTGTATATACACCTGAATGCAGCTGAACTTTAGTTGATAAAATGGTAAAAGCAGATATAAAGGCATAATAAGAGACCCATGTCTTCACCTGAGAGTACTTGCCACTGCACGCGACCCCATTCCAGCGAGGAATGTCCACACATTGAGGATGGCGGATGAGGAAGTTATCTGCTCTCGCTACGTATGTGTCAGTGTAATTGCTGATAGAACCATCCACATCATGGAAGATGGAGTTTTTATCACCATCAAGGTCATTCTGCTCGAACCACTCACCCGGTCGACCAAAAAATGCTCTCAGAGTCACCTGCATGATTAAAATATGACATTTGTCATGGGAATAAAAATACAATACAATACAGATTTGTTATCCTGCATATTTTGATCAATTAATTTTCATATCTTCAGTCTGGATGAAAGTTAATGTACACATCTTCTTCTTTGGAATCCAGATCCTATACTTTCCATCATTGTCTAGGTCAGGAAATCACCATATATAAATCATAAGATATTTTCTGTTTATTTGTAATCATTGTAAACCTGCAGGGTGACAAATGCTTAATCAGACATTATAACTTGAACAAATGAGTTGATTGAATGGGGCAGATCGATCACATCCAAACTCATATGAAAAAGCTTTTTTCTCCATCATACACTAGCTGCCAGAACCAGACTATATTTAATGTTACTGACTATTGAGGGCAACGGGACTTTGTGGAGATGTTGGCCAATCAGGGGAGAACTACCAGATGTGCGGGCCAACAAAACATCTCTTGCTTAGAGATAATAGTTACTGAACTATAACCACCTAAAGTAATAAGCATCATTTAAGAACAGACTACTTTAAGGTGGGTTAAAGATCAGAGCCTCAAAGAAAAAAAATGCCTCCATTACAAACCATTGAAGGCCAGAACATGCCCCAGGACACAGCCAGTCCAAGCAATTACAGTAATTCAACAAATTATAGATGGAAATGAAATAATGAAATATAAACATACTAAACTGAATTTAAGATAAGGTGTATGTGTCCCAACAACAAACTGTGCAACATCTTAAATGCAAATACACATTCACAACTTTTCTTCAATTAAACCAAGAAATGTGTGTATAATACATTAACATTCCCATTCATGCATTTGGCAGATCCTTTTATCCAAGCGTCTTACATTGCATTATACTTCACATTTGATGTTTATTCAATCCCTGGGATCCCACCCATGACTCTCGCATTGCTAAAGCCATCCTCTAACCACTAAGCTACATAACAGTAATCAGTATAGCAGTGTAACAAAAGACATTTGAAACCATTCCAAGTTAAACATTGGTATGTGTGTGTACTCACACTGGGCTGGAATGAAAGAGAGGACAGGTTATTTCTGGGTGTCAGCTGCCAAATGTTTTTCAGGCTAAACCCTACAGCTGTGGTCAAGCGCTCTGTCGTGGTACTGAAGGCCCGAAACGTGCAGTTAAAGATCCTAACGGGACCATCATTTATTTGAAAACCTCGAATAGGAAATGTCCTAAAAGGAGCAAAGCAAAGCATTATTGATTACATTATATTCATGATTTGACCATGAATGTAATCTACACACCCGGTCAAATGTTTTGGGATACTTGACTTAAATATTTCTTATTATTTAAAAAAAACTTCGAATCTGAATGCCTTAATGTCTGAAATTACTTAAATAAAAAAAATCAATAAATAATCAATAAATATTTTATTTATCCTTTTGATTTATAACAAAATTCCCATTGTTCCATTTATTATTTCATAATGTTTATACATTTATTATTATAAAATTAGATAAGATTCAACTTTGTGTCACTGCACATATAAGGTACAAGCCAATCGCTTCCAAGCCGATCGCATCCATCACACAGTCAAAACTCACACATTTACATTAGTAAACTAATGTATGGAATAGTGCACGAGGTTAAAGGGGATTTTTAGACACAGAGACTTAATTGGTTAACTAATAAATATCAATGTTTAAATACTTGTTTCTGGGCAGAGTTCTCATCTTTCCATCTACTCCACCAATGCCCCAGTATTTATTTTGCCCTCCGTTTGTGCCACGATTTCTGCTCTCGCCAACAAACAGAGACTGGGAGACCTCCTGACTGGATCCCTCATCTTTAGGGTAGCTGCCATCACTACAGTAAAAAAAAATGAAATACATAAATTGGAAAAATACAAGTAGGAACATTCCTGCACAAGCTCACATAATGTACCTTGCAAATGAGAGTCCCACACCATTGTCTGAAAATCTGTCAGAAAAGCAGAACAATAAATTAGATCGTTTTTACATGTCATTTGTTTTTCTCAAGATGTTCAATTAAAGGTCTCCTACCCTGAGTTTCGTATGATGACATCACCTCCACGGATCCAGGCCCCTAGATCATTGTTCTTAAAAGAGATGAGTGTGTCGATAAGGGCGGCCACCCGAGGCCTGTTTGGATCAGCGTTCTCATGAGGCCTGAACCTGAGAAAGCAATGAAAACAATTACAAAATGCTTGTGGTTTGACTAACAAAACTAAATAAAACAGAAGTATTGATATAAAAATTGATATAAATATCAAAAAAATATATCTTGTCCAAAAATGAGTATAGATTTTAAGATTCATAAGGATAAGGTCAGAAAAATGGTAGTGTATCAAAAATACAAAAGGGAGTGAAACATCAAACTTCAAGTACTAGTAATGCGGTCTGAATGATCAGAATTCTACTCCGTGGGAACCACAGATACTCAATCTGGGCACATGTTTTTTCTGTACAAGCAGAATGAATGCTTAGGCAGGACATCAACATGAACATGCAAATATCCGACCCCTGACACCCCACAGATTTACTGACAGATTTTCCCCATGCTCCCTCACCTGGCGCTGTTGTCTAAACAGAGGTATTCACGGGGGTCCGCTGCGGTGGCGTTGGAGCTTTTTACTTTTCTGTCAATAAAGAGCCCAGCCTGAGATGATACAGAACATCAGTAATGACTCTTTTAGTCTCAATATACAATTTCATGATTTACAAAAGATATTTACATCAAAATATAGGCATGTCGATAAGTCAAGGAATGTCGAAAATGATTGTTTCTTCCCTTCTTGTGACGAATTATAATATGACAACACAAGTAGTCACAACGAAAATGAAACCCTCTGAGAGTTGTCGACTTGCCATCGCATTTGATTTAAAGAAATAGTTCACCCTAAAATTAAACTTGTGTCATAATCAGACTCTTACCATTTGTATGAGTTTCTTTTTTTAAAGGACACAAAAGAGGATTTTTTTGAGGACAGTTGGTCACTGAACAAAGGTGGCACTAACTCACTTCTATTATATTTGGGTATCACTTTAAATGCTCAGATTCCTGTGTAATATGCATTATTTGCGCCAAACCTTTTGTAACCATTTACAAATTACTCTCTTATTGTTCAAAATCCATTAAAATCTTTTTTTTTTGTTGGAATAAAGAGAGAGATCTATATTTAAGACAATGCTAGTAACCAAAGAGTTCCTGGACCTCACTAACTATACTGACTATCTAAAAATATGTATTTTTTGTTCTGTTGAACACAAAGAAATATTTTAATGTAGGACAACAAAAAGTTCTGTGGTACTTTTGATAACCTTTGTAATTTTGTGTGGTAGTCAATGGGGTTCAAGAACTGTTAGGTTACACACATTCGTCCAAATATCTTTCTGTGTTCAATCAAATCAAATATAGTTATACAAATTGGAACAACAGAACACAAATATCACTAAAACAAACTTGTAATTTCAGATCAAAAATATCTTTTTTGTAATTTTAACATGTTCGAACCAATACATGACCATAATTTTTTGTTCAAATGAAAAAAAGGGGCAACACAAGCAGCTAACAGAGATCTATTGTTTAAGAAAAGTAAGTGTCTCACACAAAATGACTATTTGGGATGATTATAAACAATGTCATTAGGAAGAAACAGCGAGGATGCCTTGTAAAAGCAAAAATCTCTTGCAATTGATTGCATGGGGGTTTTCTCAAGTCACATTTCAATACCATATTACAATTTTCTAATGATTTATGAACAGAGTTAGTAGCGGTTCTTCGCTCCAGAGAGGTGTGTATTAAATAAAGATAGGAATACAGTATCACCATCTACACTGTGTGATAAATATCACGGAAAAACGTTTATACACAAGATAGTCTGCAGTCTGGGCAACTTTTAGCCTAAGGAAGCATTCCATAATGGTTTACATAATGCAATGGAAAGCCAGGAATGTGTTTACACACCATAAAATCTAAGTCTCCTGAGGCTTTGTTATTATTTGAAGGCATCTGTTGCCAGTCTATTTGCAGATATTGATTTAAAGCCAAAGGTAAAGAATGTGGGTACCTTAAAGTTGGAATGAACACGGTTGTTAAAGAAGATGCCCAGAGGGGTGAGCTCAGCTTTAGTGTCTGGAACCAGCCCATGAGAATCACCTGTAGAGGAATTATGAAAAATATACCAGATTCCTGCATCCTGGAAAAACAAACAAACAGAAACGGCAAGAGAGAATTATAATATTGCTATCAAACAACAGTTATCTCCAATCCTCGAATTTTACAAACACAGTGCAAAGTGAGAGAGAGTTTCATTTTTTGCTTTAATCTGCTTGTCTGTGATTGCGATCCGACATGATTCATCAGCACGCTACGCCTGAGGCCTTGCTGATGTTTACACAAACGAAGGGTTAGACCTTGCTTAAATATTTATTCGTGGACTGATGGACATCACATCTCCTGAAGCATGGACAGAGTCTCATCCTGGCTTGTCAGAAGCACAACTTAATAAGGAGCTTTGCTGATACACCCATTTGTTTACAAAAGCTCAGACAAACTACGCAAAGCCAGAACAATGACATAACGCAAGACTAATCCTATTTAAATTGCCGCATAAATCTTTAATAAAGGATTGAATGAAGAGATGCTATCAGTGATTATCGGTAACTCCAGGCTGTGTACGTCAACTCAAACATGCAAATTCAAATACAAGAACTCTAGAATATTCACTCTCATAAATAACGCATAGACAAATATAAAAAATGCTTTAATGTCTGTTATTCATAATACCGAAAGCGTGCTTACCTGGGAGCCAGCAGCCGAATTACTGATTAAATGATTATTAGGGTGTGCGATCCAGAATGTAGATACAGCTCTAGAACACAAACACATGACAGGTAATCATTTTTAAATATGACTTAAAACATTGAGAATATGTAGTATATAGTGGCTGAAAAAGAACGTTGAACCTTTACCCAAACTAACACTTCATTACAAAGCTTAAAGAAAATTAAACTTGTACTAAATGACATGAGGGTAAATAGTAATAAAAAAAACTTTAATTTTAGATTTTTTTTAATTATTTGTTTATTAAATTGTAATATCATTTAATTAAAAAAATTATAATTTCATTTAAAAAAGAAAAAGAAAAAAAAGAATATACTTTCATTTAATGCACATTATTGAATAAATATATTTTAATTTCTATTCCAAAAATTATTTGCGTGACAAATTTTTACTCCCAGCTTTTATAATTCGCTGCTGACTTTATGGCACCCCTGAGGTTTCCTTTTGTTGAATTTCAACAGACACAGATATGGATAAAAAATGCCAATTAAAAGCAAATTTGGAGTAGTATTTTAATATTCTCCTGTGCTCTATATTATGTTTGCTCAATTTAAGGGACATCCCAAATGTCTTTAAAAAACAATTTAGTCAGTCTTTTCTTAACCATCATTTTGGGACACATTTGTCCCGAGAACTGCGCAGTTACGCACATCCACTTTCAGAAAACTGCACCTCGAGGTTTTGTTATTGGCTTTATAAGAGAAAAAACTAATGCTGAGTCTTAGAAAAATGAGAGCTATTGTTTCGTCCTGGTATTTTTCCAAACAATCCAGCAGGTCACACTGTCAAGGTCAGCGACACAGAGCAGAACCAGCACTCATCCCATGAGGAGTACGTTTCCCAAATAACGGCATAACACACTGTTTAACCACCATGGTATGATGTATCATTTGAGAAACATATAACATAGTCGAAGACGTCATGTATGAGATGGAGAATAGCTGTCTTCTATTTAATCTGTTCAGATCGATCTAAGTTCATATTGTTGGGGTAAAACATGTACATTGAGTCAATATACTATTTGTTTCCATATTATCTCTTTGTTGTAGGCAAAGTTCATGCCCACCTAAAAGAAAACAATGCTTCTACTTTCTTGACAAGCGTATATCTAAAATTAAGTTTCAAATGATATACTATGATTGATATACTAGAATGCACAGTATGTTACTTGCTTAACCTGCTCAGAACCATGATTCATGTAAGTCTACAATTAATGATAAAAATAATGAGTAACAATGCTTTTAACCACAGCTAAACACCTCTAGTTTTAATTTCACAACTTTGCGGTGTAGTTCGCACATGTTCGTTGAAACAATGGTTTCAGGAAATAAAGAATTCTTGAACTATGCTTAAACGACACAACCTTCGACTTTCACAATGCTTTTTGGGAAACCCACTCAAGGACAGTTTCAGATAAAACGTCCACACATCATGTACAATTTCAACTAGAGTGGGAGAGTTATCAAGAAAGAGGAAACAAATGTACATTTCCTTAAAAATGTGTTATCTTACTTGCACTCGGTCGCAGGAGACGGCACGTAGCCTTTGTGTACTCTTGATGTAATTTCGGTGCACATGCTTTCATTTCGGTCGGTAGGTAGAATGGTTCCTGGCCTTGTCAAAAAGCCCAGATTATGAAAAAATACATTCCTTTGTTCAATCCCGTCCTCAAGGAAAAAACAATGTCCAAGCGTATCATAGCCAACCGTGTCCCTAACCTGCAGTAAAATATGAGGGCAGGGAATGAGAACATCCATAGAAAAAATATGACAGAATTTACAAGGTCTTTTTTAGTTTTCCCAAATTACGATTTTATAGGTATGTGTTCAGTTAGATACTTTTGAAGATGATGACCAGAGAAACAAGTGAAAATAACAGAAAAGATCTGTATTTTTTAAGACTTCAAATACTGCCAAGAAACAAGTTTCTAATTACTTTAATTAGACGGTAAAAAAAGGACAACAATTTTTTTTGTTCAACATATATTCAACATGTAAAACGAGAATTCATTTAAGAACTTTTTCTCACCAGCAGACCGTTGGTGGCATGTATACCCACACATCGAGAGAAGGAGTGATGGATGGACAAGGAGTCCACATATGCAGGGTTACTGTAGCCTCCTCGCTTGTCCACGTCTCCACACTTATGAAAGTTTACAGGGTACCTGCCCTTTTCCCGCTGCTGACCCATGTGCTTTAACTCTATATGGGACAGGTGAACTGAAGAGAAGTTTCCTAAAATCTGACCACAAACAGAAGATTGAAGGGCTTTAGACAACAGATGTGTTAGTGTTTCTTGGAACCATGTGAATCTCATTCTCTTAGTACAATAAGCATGAGGTTAGGATATTAAATTTACATTAAGATTGGTTATTGTCTCAAAGTATTCTTCTTCACAAGTGCGCTTAATTAAACCTAGGTAAAAAAAGTCATACAAGCTTTAATTTCTCATGACAGCAGAAGAAAGCTTTTGAATAAACGAAATCACACTCAATCCCATACACACACTTTCACACAGACCTTGATGTGTCCTCCAAATGTGTCGTGGCTAAAATACTGGCACCAGTTTTTTCCATAGCAAGACTTTTCCATTTCGCCATGAATAAGGATATTCCTTGAGAGCAGTGCCACCTCTGCACGCATATCCACACCGTCCACTATCTCACCTATGTGAGTGAACTGCGGCTTTCCTGAACATTTTTAACACATGAATACAGGTTCCATTAAAATCGCCCAGTAAACCACATTGAACAATGATAAAATATTATTATTGAGTGATCCCCTTGCAAAAATTCTGTTCTTGTAAATCCCTGTGGCAAACATCTGGAAACATTTTAGCAAATTTGTTTCAAAAAACTGTTTTTGCAAGCGTCCCCACATATTGACCAAATGTGCAAACTTCATCAATCGTTCTAACTTATTGAACAATAATGACTAACTTGCTGAATCAAAAAAGCAGGAAGGAAATCTGTTCACAAAGTTCAAACTGCCTTACACACAACCGAAGGGCATACAGTGTCCTTCCGGAAGGAAAAGGGCTGGCAAGTGCTTTGTGGACAGGACACAATGCACAAGGTGACATTTAAACTTTATCCATCCAATAAAGGCCACACATTTAAGACATCCCTTTATATCTTGGATTTTCCAAGCTCCAGTGTAGTCAAGGTACATTACATTAATGGCTTTAGTTTATCTGTATGAGATTGGGTGGAGTGAAGTACATCCTGGTAAAATTATTGTCAATGTTGCCACTGCTAGTTCAGAAATGACAGTTTGTTTATACGATTCTGGTAAACATTACTCTCCTTGTCACCGCCTCTTTCCTGTCCCAAATGAACTGACTGGGGTTAAATTCAACCCGGTCCCATGCATGACGGTTAGGGGTCTTCCGTTTCTCATAACATTAAACTAATGCAAAACAGTCATCGTCCAGCACAAATTCAATTACAGATGAATTTATGATGTATGACATTTCCTTTACTCTCATGCTGTCGGGTTTGGATAAGCCAGTCTATAAGCCTATTACCATTGAAAACGGAAAACATTTCGGTTTTTTGCACTACACGCATGGATTGCACATCCGTGATCTCACCTTGTATTCGGACTTGTTTCCTGTTACAGTGCGGACACGGGAGGAGAGTGAATTCTTCAGCCTGATGCATAGAATAATCCGTGCTGGCCACCACAACCCTATCACCCGGTTTCCAGCTGCTGACATCATCAAGCAGGTTCAGAACCACTTGATCTGTTGCATCTACTAGGAAGCCGGATGTGGGGTAACCTTTACAGTGGAAGAGAAAAAAGAAAATCAATTACAACTGACGTTCACCTTTTTGTTAACATGAGGGTCTTTACTTGTAAAAAAGACACAATTTGCCTTAAAAGGGATAGTTCATCTAAAAATCAAAAACCATGATTCAAGTCCATCAATGATCAAGTCAATAAATAGAAACTCTCTAGTTGTTCCAAACCTGTATATTCATTTTGTTCTAATAAACACAGAGAAAGATATTTGGAGAAATGGTTGTAACCAAACAGTTGACCAACAGAGTATGAAAATTGACTTCCGACACAATATTAGATGTTTTGAAGAATGCATGGCAGCAAAAAACTTCTGGGGCACTTTTGACTACCATTGTACATTTTTCAACAAAATACTGGGGTCCGGAGAATGGTTACAAGCATTCATCCAAATACAATTTCCCATTTTAAACCAACACATTTGTACAGGAGTGAGTAATTTATGACTGAATTATCTTTTTTGGTAACCTACTCCTGTGGTGAAATACATTTTTTTTGTTGGTTTCAATGTTTATGTGGTATTTTTCATATGGTTTAAGACAAAACTTGGCGAATTGTATAATTTGAAACCATTGCTTAATATTTTCTCCATAACACTGAAGTTTACAAAAGTAAAAAATGCAGTTTGAAATTATGTCATAGACCTGTTACCAATTATAACCAATTACAGCGGTTTGAGACATAAATTTATCAGCGAATGGAACTGATGGAACAATCCTTAGATAAGGCAATTTAAAAACACACCGTTACGCCACTCGCTGTATGCAGTGACTGTGAAGCGCACACCATCCACAGTAATGAAGTCTCGGCGTGCCAGTGCCTTGCCACCCGTGTCATGGTTCTCATGTTCTCGTACCTCCTCAGTACATGAACCATTACCTCCACCAATCACAGAGACCAACGCCCAGGCTTGCCTAAAAACGGAGATCAGAAACATCATGAGATCAGAAAAAGAAAGCGGGACAAATATAAGAAACATGTGTTCATACATATATCATGTCTTTCTGCATTAACTGCTTGCAAATCTGGCTGCCAAAACAATTCCCGCTGAAGATCTAGTGGCATGTGGCATTTTTTTAAACGTCAAAACTTGATCGTTTTTGGTAAATAGTCTGGAATCATATTCTGAAGTAGATTGAATAGGTCAACACACACTTGTTCATATCAGCTGTTGCACATTAATAGAATGTAAGAATGGACAGAAAAGTCAAACCTCTGGGGATAAGGCCAAACTCTGTGAAGGAGGAACGAGAAAGACAAACAGATCCTTATGTCTATTTATGTATCTAGCTAGACCGATGAGATAAGAATATAATTTAAACTGACAGTTCAACCAAAATGAAAATTGAGTCATCCTTTAATCATTCTCTGTACTCAAACCTGCATGACTTTCTTCTGTAGTATCATATGAATGAGAAGTGTAATATTTATAATTTAAATCATACAAAAAAATAAATAAAAATATTTTGTATTTGATATATAAACTATAAACTTAATAATTAATTAATATTAATATAATCTTGTAGTATAAATTACAACACAAAAAATTAGAGGAAGTTCTGCAAAACAGCCTACTTTACTATTTACTAAGACTCAAAAAGTCTCCATATAAATTGTGAGCAGCAATGATTACTGTAACTAATACTAAAGTATAGTAGAACATTCACGTTGGAACCAATTAAAATTGTTAAGATTTGTATTTCATACACACAGCAAAAATATTTTTTATGTTTAAATGTAAAACTATGACTGCCAGTATGTAGTGTCCATTATTAATTCGGTGTCAGAGTCGGTGAGTCATTTAAAGGCGGGGTCTATGATTTTTCAAAAATGCTTACGAAAATTTTGGGTAAACAACCATCTACACACATTTTTGTGTGTTTCAGCAACGTGCCTTTAAGACGTTTGTTTTTGGATACTTTTTTTTAAACCTTCTCAAAATAACTCCTATAAATATTTGTTATAAACATAATATTATTTAATTTTGAATCTACAAAATCTACTGTAGCTGCTTCAAAGTAACAAAACATGTCAAAACTTCAATGTAAAATCTACCAATCGTCAATAATAATAATAATACTAGATAATTATGATTTTTGTGATAATACAAAACCAATACAGTTATTTAGTTCAACATTCAGATACATTATTTTATGTTCTGCAAAAGAAAGAAAGCCATACAAGCTTGAAATGACAAGGAAGTGTAAATGACAGATTTTTTTTTGTAAAGAGCTATCTCTTTAACTATGACAGTTTTTTATGGTGTTAAAAAATACTGAATGAAAATGAAAATAAACACCTTAAGAAGGCTAAAGTAAACACCTATCTTAGAAGGCTGTAGGGCTTCTGGTGTCAAGTCTGTTTCTATTTCTGTTGTATGTTAAGCCAGAGCCTCAAATACACAACACTCAAGAAGTTTGGAAAATTGTGTCTCATTTAAAGTTCTCCCATAAAGGATTGTGGTTCACTTCAGTAATAAAATCATTTAGAATGACCAATAAGGAAATGTCTCTTAATTCAATGGATAGTCAAAATAGAGCTTATTTGTTACGCATATGTCTACATATGCATGTATAGTATCAAAGTCTGTAATGCAAACCACACGTCCACCGTCACATGCATTTTATGTCTTTTTAATAAGAAATCTATCATCAGGGGCTGTTTCACTTTTCTTAGAATAACTCAAGTAGGTCATTCTTTAATATTATTCTTAGTATTACAACTCCAAGATTGTGTAACAATAATTTCCAGGATTCTATTGTAATGTGTATAACTAGTTTCCTCAGCAGCACTACAAATATCCAAAACTCACTTTAAAAACAACGGATCCTCTGGGATCAGTTCAAAAGCACAGGCTTTCTACCCAAATGAAGGTCTACATCTTCAGCAGGCACAATCTCACCCATGTAAAAACTATTTTCTTAATGACACGAAGCATCCAGACACATTTTACAAGTGATTAGGCAGCAAACTTTCCCACCTTGGATTCAAGTTATTTACCTCCTAGGAAGAATGAGATTGGCAGAGATCATTAGTTCAGTTTTTAACTGACCAATAAAAGGCTTATCAATGTTTCAACGATTTGTGCGCTGCAACACACCCCCTCTGGAGGTCCTATGGGGTACGGGGGTAGATTCGCCTGGTTTGAATTGCGTAAGCGTTCAGTAAGATCATGCCAGATTATACTCGTTTTGCAAAGGCAAGTTTGCATGTTTTAGATGTGGTAAGTCGGGCTGGTAGGGGTGCGTGTTGTCAAAATTAGTCTCAATATGTGCAAATGAATAAATGGGTTTGAATGTCCCGCAAACATTTGACGATATCACTTTGTGATTAACTTCGAAACCACATAACTGCAATGGCACCAGCCAGCAAACAGACATGAATTCTCAGGTGATATGATTTCCTTTGCTCACTGTAAACAAAACTGTGGGTTTTATCCCAGGACTTGAGTCTGTGCATTTCATTATCACTGACCAAGCTAATGTGTCTAGAGACATAGCCCTAGGCTGAAACATTAGAACAAACAGGCATATTTTCCATGTCTCTTGGAATGGCAAAAAAATGTTACGCATATGTGCCTTTGGACTGCAGACTTCCCGTCTGGAGGAGACAATCCACATAAAACATTTTTATATTTGTCACAAAACTTTATAAAAGTTGAGTTTTCCTTTCAATTATTTAGATTTCTTTTCTTGCATTGTAATACCCTGCATGACTTTTAGAAAATCCATACTTTCTATTTTGGTATAACCAAGGAGATTCTGGATCTGGTTGGTCTGACTTTGAACTCTACCAAATCCTACCTCAAGGAGAGACATTCAGATCAGCAATTTTTTATACAAATCCTGGAAATGTGGCTGCGTAACCTTTGAGCAGCCTTTTCCTGCAGGACTACTGCCATCCAAAACAGAAGGAGCCTTCCTTAGATACGCTTCCATGGAACCAACGGGTCAAGTAAAGCCTACACTATAAAATCTTTATGTCTGAGATACATTTCACGTAACGAGCACACAGTCGTCCCAAGCTTTAAAAAGAAAGTCACCCAAAATAAACTCATTGCAAAACTGTTTGACTTTCTTTGCAGCCACAAAAGAAGATTGGCCCAATTTGTCATCCATTATACAAACACAATTATTTTTTTGTCATATCTTGTATTGTGTTCAACACAATATAGGAGCAACATACAGGTTGTGAAAGACATAAGAGTAAATTATTGATGATAGAATTTTTTTTTAAGTGTGCAATATTCCTTCAAATCTCAAAAAATGTCTAAATGTTTAAAGGTGTTTAGGTCTGCCAAACTGTTAAGTTTGGTAACAGTACATTAACGGGACTCATAAACCTGACACAACATCCGCTGTCAGTGTGCTTCAGTAGCTAGATCCCAGCAGGCAAGCCGGAATTTGGAAATGGAACAACTGGACAGTTTCTGTTCCCGATCAACATAACTTCAAAGGTTTACTCCGAGCTAATCAAAGCAAACACACGGTAGGCTGGAAAAAGCTTCTTTCCTCCCACTTTCTCCAGGGATTCGTCTTACAGTAAAACATTTTTATAATGACGTTTGAAGGGAAATTCTGTTGAATCTCATTTAACATATTACTGGACCTTTTAATGTGTTTTCAAGAAGCTTAGATTGACTTTCAAAGGTACTGACAAATAAATAATCCAAACATTCCTAAGCATCTTCTTTTGTGGTCTGCAGAGAAAATAAAGTCTTACAGGTTTAAAACAAGTGGTTGAATAAAGATCACATTAATATACAGGAAATATATATTTTCTTTAAATAAGAGTCGTCAAACCAAAGAAGTCATGGAGGTAAATTCGAGAAGTTTCATGATTTATAACTATTCTTTACTAAAGCACAATTTTCACCTGTATTGGAGGTCATTGACATGCGTGCTTCCTAGACGTTCCTGAATGGTTTTCTTGGTCTCATCCAACAGGTTCTTAACGGCTGAATCGCCGATGGCAAGCGCAACAATGCATCCTGGGGGCAAATCCTTCAGCAGCTTACTCAGCCTCTTGCTATCATTGCGAGAATCGTGCGTGTCAAAGCGGTCGTTAACCAGCACTTCCGACGTGTCCTGATCAACCACCCGCAGGTTAATCCCACGGCTGAAGTTCCTATGGAAGGCATGGCCACCCGTAGCCAAACCTGAAGAGGGCACCGTGCGTGTAAGGAGGGACCAGGAGAGCCTCTCAGATCCATGAAGCTCCAATGTTCCTCCTCCATTTACACCCAAAAATTTGTGCCCCATGCCAGGAACCTCGGTGACAGTGGTTTCGTCAGATCGACCCACCAGAGTGATAGTGGCCAGGGAGCGGTAGCGGCATTTTGGTGCCCCGATATGAAGTGCGCCGCCATCTTCTATCAAAATATGACGTGTCCGTAGTGTAATGTTTTTGGATCCAGCTTTATCATCCGCAAAGACAACCGAACCTGAAGAAAATAATATGCAGAAATGTGCAATGAATAAAGGTGTACTTATAAGAAAATATTGGAAATTATTTCTAGGATTATACCTCCAGACTTGATGGTGATCGAGTAAAAGGTGGCAGAGGAAGCAAGGCAAAAATGCTGACCACTTTGTATCACCAATACCTTGTTGGGATCATGACCGGGCTTCCAGGACCGCAGAGCTGGATTGTGATGTGGGCAGTTTTCTACAAAAAGATTACGGGTGGAACTGTTATTGTCTAACTACAGGACTGTGGTATGATCCAAGAAATACAAGATATTTGATGGTTTGATCATCCATCAGCTTCCAAAACATGATTTATTACTGCACTCAGATTTAGGCTTAAAATAAATGTTGTCTTACCATCCAAAACATCTTTGGTGGTAAGACTGAGGACGAGAATGAGAACCAGAAAGAAAAGGCCGAAGAAGACGCCAACACAGATGTAAGTGTTCTTCCTCTGTCGGTTCTGGGCACGTTCTCTCCTGCTCTCATCTTCTGACAGATTAAAAACTGAAGGCCGTGCAGGGGGCGTGGCCTGGGGCTTCAGTGGGGGCGGTGGAGGAGCCTTGGTTGGGGGTGGAGAACGAACTGGAACAATCCTGCCTGGAACGTATCCCGATGAGCGCTGAGCATTTCCATTGACAGGAGCCACAAAAATGGGGAGACTGCTGGGGCCATCATTTACCTGCATGATATAACTGTCTGCCACCGTCTGAAGGAAATGAAGAAAAAAAGCACAGATTGTGTTAGAATGAGCCTTAAAGAACTTCTTATAATGTGCTGATATTGACAAAGTTGCATTACGCCAGCCTGACCGGGCATCAGGTCTTACTTCAACAGCAAACTGCCAGTTTAGATCTACTTTCTATCAAGATCAATTTTGTGGTGGCATAGCGCCACGCTTTGAAGTGTAAGCTTTCTGTGGGTTTTCACATTTTCAAGTTATTTACAAACACATGGCACCAATTAGGAAAGAAAAAACGCTCAACTCCTGGCCCCTCTGTGCCACAGAAATGGCAGACACTGGCTTTACTCAACCCATAAAATCGTGTGACACAAATACAACTAGCTTAGTCGAATTCTTCGGCTTTCATTTAAAACAAAAATTCTGCACAGATGAAAAATTTCAGTTTGGTTTAAACGTTTGCCAATGAGTTGCTAATGCGTCATAACAGTATATTTGTTCAAATAAATGTAAAAATCTTTTACCATAGGTTTTTTCAACAAAAAAATAAAATAATAAAAAAAACATTGCAGAGATGTCAACATTTCGTGGTTTAAATACCCATGTGAGGTTTGTCTTTAAGTTTTTTAAGCATTGGATTCATTAGTAGAACATAATTTTCCAAAGTCAAGTAAGGGCCAAATTTTGGATTTTCATATTCAAAACACTACATATTGTTCAATAAGATGAAAATATAGAAACTTTTTATAAAGAGCTATCCCTATTTGTAGGGTTTCATGGTTTCTGGTTCTACAAAATTTGTCATTTCCTTAAAACCTTTTTTGTGTCGCGTCCATAACTCACGGTTCATTCCTTTATTTAAACTAGAAAAATTGTGCATAAACTGATAAATATTTAGTGTTTTATGAACAAATACATATTCTGAGTATTTGACAAAGCAAGTGTCACATCCATAATGCTGTTCTTCTCAGCTACATCATTTAGAAAAAATTCCGAAGCCTTTCATCCTTTGAAAAAGAGAAGTCCCACGGATATTTCCTGTTCATCCATAAGACAGACTTTTCTTGGTTGATTGTTCTACTCTTGATGGAACACTCACAGTAGATCCTGCTCTGGTCAGCAGCCGGGGGACATGCCTCACCCCTTTCATTTGGGATAATCGATACCCATGCTTCAATGTGACAGAGAAACCCTTCCCCTCCTCCCAGTTGTCTTTTTTCACCCTTGCAGGAATGAAATCCCATTTGGGGGTGAGCAAAGAATTACTACAGACTGTGAGAATGAATGGACAATGGCAGGCCGAGAACAAAACCATAGGAGCTTAAGTCAACAATGCTGTCATGCATTACCATAGTGTTTACAAATAGTTTAAGATGCAATTACTTCTTATGACCTCAGAAAGTTTACCATGTATTGGTATTATTTGAAGTAAAACCACAGTCACCAAAACCACCCAATGACTATAGTGATCAAAGTTTATCCATAATGTTACAATAAAACTATGATTGTATATATAATAACACTATGGAACTCATACAATTATGAAAACATGCAGATACAATGATGTTTAAATCAACAATCTCTGATGTTTAAGGAAGTCACAAAAAGTTCAAACAAACTTTAAATTCAACTTTAAACTTTCAAAGTTCATGACTTCTTCTCAAATATGCCATGACTCACAAAGTAGGCAAAAGAAAGCCCTTCATACCGAGGAGGTCTGCTCTGGGGGTCCCAGAGGTGCAGATCTTTACCTCCAGCCGGATCCACAGTGTCACGTCCCGGGCTTCACCACCACTCCTCTCTCTCTCTCTCTCTCTCTCTCTCTCTCTCAGCAGAAGACTATCGCAACTCTCCGGGTGATCAATCAGGGTGATCGGGCTCAATGTGTCTCGATCCTCCTTCACATGATGTTTTCTTTACTGGGCTGAAGTCAGCCAGCCCCGTCCCAGGCGCGGCTCACGGAGGAAGTCAAAAAAGGGGCGTGTTTACAGCTCGAGGAGAACCACTGGAATAAGAACAAGCGTTTGGGAAGACCAGTAACATTGAACGACGGCCCTAAATGGGCGGGGCTTGTGATCCAGTCTGGTCGCTGATTGGACAGGTGGCAGAAACGTGCATAATAACGCTTCCTTATATTTTTTAATTAAAACTTAAAACTTAAATGTTCTTTTTTTATTAGGAGATAGTGAAGAGTGTTGATGGGTTGTCGTTGCTATTGTGAACAAGAACTTACAGGACGTTAAATAAAAATAAAGTGGGATTTAAATTATAGATATTGGATAACTAATTATATGACTGTACAATCCGCAAAATAATTAACAATATTATATTGTTTGGGGTTTGTTCTAAATTCTTAAAATAAGCGAGGTTTTGGGTTTACGGAGCCCACACGCGCCCCTTGAGGAAGAAAGGAATTGCGTCACAGGAAATAGTAATGCGCGAGCGCCACTTGTCGCCCAGTGGGGATCCTCACACGTGTTCTGGTTAACCTGTGTGAGAGAAATGTATTTATTATTTTCTGATTTATATACACAGTTGATCACAAAAACACTTACATTACTACAATAAACAAGGAAAACATATAATAAAATGTTTTACATGTTGAGTTCTAGATTTGACTATGTTCTAAATAATTGACAAAAAGGCCCAATAACCCATTATCACTTATCTGAAGGTTTAGAATCATTTTGTACATTTTATATACATTATGGTTATCGTTACTAATGGCTGAGTTACATAAAACACCTGAAAAATGCACATTAGTGATATACAGCATTTGATAATAAATCAATTTATATAAAATAAAAAATAAAAAATATATATATTTATAAGTTTAATGAATAAACATAATGCCAGTGGTTCTTTAACTTTTTTGGTCCTGTCTGCTTTAAACCTTAAAAAGAGTCTCATGTCACTTTGAAAACTGCTGATTTTATTTTGACATTGATAAGGCTTTTCATTTTTTACTTATTCGAAGGTTTAGATTTGTTTTGTTCAAGTTGGGAAAGGCTCATTTGGACATCACTGGCTGCTGAACAGGCATATAGTGATGTTGTCTTGCCATGGTTTCTATCCTTTGAACATATCATAAGTGCCTTTAAGGTCTGTCTTTAAACACTTCCCCATCCCAAAATGAATGGGTTACATGTGTTCTGTACTTCCATGCTTAGTGCCTCAGGCTTCAAAGGTCAGTGATCTCAGGAGGTGCGTCTGACCCCAGGGCCATACAATGATTGTGAGAAGTGAACACAAATGAAAGATTGGGATCACTTTAAAGAATTAAAAATGTTTGAATTTAAAAAAGAAAAACAACACTTAGTACATTGTCACCTTTGCTGTTTGTTATATTGGGCCTATATGTATAATAAATGATACATAATATAACTTTTATTTATATAAAACTATTTGTTCTTGATCTTTAATTTTTTTCTGTATTTAAATAAATATAGTCTCTATTAGCACTAAAGAAGCTGTTAACCAAGTAGTTCCCTTTTCTTATCAACATAAATAATCTTCAGTGGGGCAAAGGGAGGCTTTATAATAAAACAAATAAAATGGCTTAACAGTAGCACTAAACCAAAAAAATAAATAAAAGATTTATGGTATTTCATATTATTTTTCATATGGTATTTTTATGGTATTTGGGGTTGCTACTATAAACCATTATGATTGAATTATTAAAAGCAGTTTACAATTGTTACTTATTTATAACCACAAGGGGTCGCTTTAGCTTTTTGCTTTATCTTCCTCTCACAATAATAGACATTCTTAAGTTTTGAAATACATGTTTATTTTCATTTCTGCATTATAACTGCAATATCAATATCATTTTTATATACATTGTAGTTATTGTTAACAATGGGTGAAAAAACATCTGAAAAATGCACATTAGTCTGTAAAGTTAAAACATTTTCTCTGCCATACATCATAAAAATAAATCAAGTTGTATGCATAACAAAACAATAAGCAGTTTAACAGTGCAGTCCTTCAGGACATTAATAAAATATTGTCCAAACAAAAGTTATTTACAAAGCAGAACAGGGCGAGTCATTTTGTTTGAGATGTGCAAAGATGTACTTTGATCTACCTTTTATTCCAACCAACTCATCTTGTGTTCTAAAGAGAAACTTTTAAAAGGGTTATTAAGAAAATATTGTCCCTGGTGGATTAAGCAGTAGTGGTCTAAAGTAACTTTATAATTGTAAAGTAAAAAATTGTGCATTTCATTACATGGGTATTATTTGACATATTGAGAATATAAACATCCAGTTCAAAAAGACTTATGACTACATACAGAGTCAAGAGTGTTGTTCAGGTTCAAGAACATTTGTGTAACCAAAAGACAGGTTTTCAAGTCTCTTATATACACATTGTGAAGAAAATACACTTCATTATTGAGATGCATCGTTTTAACCGAATGCATGTTTAGTATTGTATGGCATTACTAAAATGTTTTATTTTTTAAATACATTTATTTGAAGGTCTAGAACAGAGAATAATACATTTATATGTTGACATGTAGAAAAAAAATCATTGTTAAAATGACTTACATACAGAGTGTTGTTAAACAGACATGTTCTATAAACATTTGAACATAGTTTCTTTTACAAAGTAGCATGTCAAAGATCAGTACTGAATATTTGGCATCACCTGCATGGCAAATGTTTCTGTTACAATGTTGCACCTCTTTGTACAGTACTCTTGCTTACTATCATCATAAAACACATGCATACAGCAAATATAGAAGTATTGACTACCGAATGGGTTCTTTACTACATAATATCAAAGACATACCAAGCATACATTGATGGGCTACTGAACCAGCAGACCCATTGTCACTCTAACACAAGTAGACAAACACCCTCCAGAAAGGCAGTAAGGACACTCCCACGTTCTTTATACCATGGAGCATTGCAACCCAATGAGAAAGAAAATAACACATGGGAAAATGCGTTCACAGTTGCAAACTGGGCATCGGGGGCACGGTCTTCAAGTCAGTTTTAATCTTGAGGTGGTTTATAAGTTCACGAGTTCGTGGGCCACAAACTGTTTCAAGCGTTCCAAGTATTGTCCATACAGCTCTACGTCATTGTGGCCCGCCCCCTCCACCCACAACGGCTCTACGGGACGTTGGCAGCGCTCGTACAGGGCAAGCCCATGAGAAAAATCGATCACCTCGTCCTCCGTACCATGAATCACCAACACCGGAGATGTGACTTTGGAGATTTTATCAATGCTGCAGAAAAAACACAAATGAGTGTGGTTCGTTGTAAACACATGGAAATCACAAAGCTCAGTAGGAAATCATTTAGTGGCATTATTGTTTCAATTTGTAAGAAAAAAACATATTATTTTAAATGTCTAGTCATTTGAGATGTAATTATTAATTGTTCTTTTTATAAAAATAAAATTACATATAAGCAATAACTTTTGAAAGCATCAGGGTCATCTTTATTGATTTTTATGGAACAAGGTATAAAAAATTGTGGGACAAAGGGGTTAAGGAACAAAACAACTTTGCATGTTTCTAATTAAAAGGTACGCAGTGAATCTTCCCACCTTATTCATATGATAACTGATTATGAACCCAATAACTTATTTTAAAACATAAATGTTAATAACAAGAAACAAAGTAAAGCTTGGCTGAGACATGATTTTCTCAACAAGTCATCCAAACATCTCAAAGGCTAAATCCATTTTAAAGCATGTCATTAGGTGGCACATGTATCTTTCACAAACATCTAAAGATGTCCTCCCAAAAACCTCAATCATATGCAGAGCGAAAGGCAAAAAGTTGTGGATATAATGCATTAAAATAAAGAAGCAGATATGAGCATTAAATCTTATTTTAAGATGAAGGAGACTTACTTTGGAAATGCATCGAAGCAGTACGTCTTCTTGGTGTCAGGAAAAGCCACACGCATACCTGAGGTCAGAGGGGAGTGAAGAATAACGGCAGCACTCTCATACCGCGAAGCCAGGTCAACCGAAGGAACTGTGCCAATGCTCTGCCCATATATAATGATGTTCTCTGGTCTGATACCATACCTGAAACATGAGTCATAAGATTAATGAATCATGTGACGTGTACGTCTTTATATCTTTATAAGGAATAACAGGTTAGATGAATCAATGATACAGGTTGTATGACCTAGATTCAAACCAGATAAACTGGGAAAATACATAAGAATTTCCGAATGCGTGATGATGCATTATGATGGATTGTGGTTGGTCTGAACTGCAATAAAACTCTTTCTAATTATGACATAACCGCACTTACTGTAGTCATTCCTACTTCAGCTTAATTAATTTCTTGGAAAAGTAAAAGCGTGAGCCAAATTAGCCGAAGCCAAAACAGGGAGCAGTCAAACCTAACCTCACTTGCAAGGTGTCAAGTAAACAGTTTTTACTTCATTTCCCTTTTTATATATGTTGAAATGCTAAACAGTCATTAAAGCTAAATGTTTCACTTTTGTGGCAAATCTCACTTTTGGTTTCCCAAGATCAAAAGTGAAAGCGTCTGCTTTTTTTTGTATAGTAAAGAATTGGGTGTGGAGTAGATAAAACTGTTGCTGCTAAAAACATACAGACTATTCCCACCTAGGATTAACACAATTCTGAAGACCCCTGCTTTGGAAAGGATGGTGCTTAAGTTGGTTTTCATAGAGGCACTGCACAAAAATTCTGTGACATCATAAAGCACATGATATCTTAGTCAGCTGACTCAGCTGAAATCTAGATAACAAATAGATCTAGGACAAATGATTCTAAAATGATGTCATGGCAACACCTTTAACAAAACATTTGTATGCTGTACCCAATGGAAAAATTACACAACTACACTACTTTAAGATACTGATTTTTGATTTCCAGCATGTTTGACTGCTGCTCTGGTGGCAAACATATGGTGAACTGGTTTGACACCGAAACTGAATAGAAGCATCATATGACCGCATTACATGTAAATGTTTGCCTTGGCTTGAACACAGACAGACCTCAGAGTATAGCCAATGTGAGCCAGCGCAATATGCTACAATGAATTGAGAAATGTTGCTCATTGACACACAAATAGGGTTGAAATGAATTTAGATAAATTCCTGCATAATGACTATTTAATCTCATTGAGTAGATATTAAACTAAGTTTATCCTTCAAAGACCAATGGCCATTGAGACTAATACATTGATCAATCTTGTCCTTCATAATGTAATCACATGTTTCTGTGTCAGTCAGATCTTGTGAGAGAGAGTTTTGAAATCTAGAGAAATGCGTGCTTGAACATGAAAGAATTGAGAAACTCTGAAAAATAATTCAGGCGAAGATCTAAACTCAATTATGTGAACTGTTGATGAAAGGCTTTTCATCATTTCATTTTTTAAAATCCAAAAATGACAATTCTGACATCTTTTACTCTGAATCTTGATGAGGATATTTTGAAGAATGATATAACTACGTACACTGGTTTTGTTTCCAGCTGTAAAAAATCTGCCAGTGCCCATAGACTTGGATAGCACAGTTGTTTGAAATGACGTGAGTAAATGAGTACAGTCTCTTCATATTTGGTTTTAATCTGTTCAGAGGAAACACAGTGTATGCTGTGTTAAAATAAGACCAGCAGACTCCAAAATGAAAATTATGTCATTATTTACTCTCTTGACCATTCAAACCTGCAGAACACAAAAGTTGATATTTTGAAAAATGTTTTTCAAAAACTGTGCCCGCTTACTTGGGTACCACAGTTGTTGGTAACAAACATTCTTCAAAATATTATCTGTAGAGTTCTGTAGATGAAACAAAGCCATACATGTTTGAAATGTCAAGGTGGTAAATAATAATGACCAATTTAAGTTAGAGGTGAATTTTGCCTTTAAAGAAGAAGTATCACAGGGAGTTTTTAAGAAGTATTTAACAAAGAGACCACCTTGAACATGATAACTCAAGATGTTTAACAGTCTAAAGCACTTATAATAAATGTAACAACATGATACCCCTCCTTAAAGGAAATGAAACATATGTTTCTATTTGGAGTAAGCAGTGCACACGTGATGTGCATGGATTGGTTTGTGACAATTTGGGACACCCGTTGATTAATTTTTCCTGATCTTATAACAAATCACATTTGAAAATGTTGTTTACAAAGATAAGAAAATCCATAAGAATTTGTTGTTCCCATGGGCGTCTAGAAAGGTTTTATAATGGACCAGATAAGTATAATTAACTTAAAGTACACAGCCCTGCAAAAGCAAACCCAAAGTGACAGACACGTTAAACATCCTTTTGTTTGTCCGGTGACAACATCAGGAAGTGTTTTTTTGCCTTCCTGGGCAGACAACGTTCCTATGACTGCAACCGTCCCGTCCTCTCAAGACTCACTGGGAATCAGTTGCTAGGCAACCAATCAATATTTGACTTTGGGAATTGACTGATGGCACATCCCCCATCACCATAAAATAAAGAGAATTCTCACAGACTCAAGAGCTTTGGTCCCAAAGTACTCGAAAGTGCAATTGCCATTATTTCACAATGATGGAGGCACAGCTGGCAGTTGCCGTGGCGCTTCCTTAATGACATCATTCCCGTCGCCTTCAGAAGGGGGAAGTTCTCTAACAGACAAAGCCATTTCCTTTGCTTCTTCCCCTCGAAGCATGTTCAACCGGAATGGTTTCAGACTTCCAGACGTTTAAAGACAATGAACTTCTCCAGAGTTTTACTGACAGCCCCAGATGGTACTGCAATCCGAATTCAATTAGAAATATTTTTACATACATTTGATCAAAACTCAAACCTCAGATATACAACATGAGATACACAATTACACACAGATGCTGCAATGGCTAGCTGTAATAGCAGATGGCAATATCCGGACAAACCCCTTAGATGTGAACCTGGCACAGGCAGATAGTCATTTAAAGATCTCTCTAAAATCACAGTTTTCTGAGCCAACGGCTTTCATGGCAAGCACTTAACTATGCGAGTGTATGTCTATTTGAACACCGCACCTGATGTTTCAACACTGACTCACCTGAAAAGTTGGTCCATGCTACCTTAAAGCGTCCTTAAAGTAGAGTTGTCATGTTGTTTCATGCATTTGACTGTTAAACATGTTGAGTTCTCATGTTCATTGTGATCCAATTGTTAAAACCGAGTTAGATGCATGACAAAGTATTTATGTGCTCAATACATTCCCCCTGTACATCTTAAGGCTTCAGAAAGGTTCTCTTAAATATTCAACCTATTTCCATCAGTAGATCACAAGTAATTTATAGGCCATTTGCCCGTGAAATCCCACCCATGCACCAATCAGAGATTGGGGAAGAGGATGAGCATCAGCACGTACGTAACAAGAGAAGAACTCCAGAGTGCCGCTCAAAGCTCGGCCCACTCTGCTTTTACCGGAAACAGCCACAAAGCTGTCTCTGTCTTCTGTTAATGTGAGTAAATCAAATAGTTTGCAGAGATATGAAAAACGTGATTCTACACTACAGGTTCTTAAGATTATCGTTAGATTGACAGAAACTGCCTGTGATGATACTTCATTAAACTGGTACCTATGGCTTAAAATAACTGTAGTAGTATTATTATTTACTAAACCCATATACTACGCTCTTATCGATCCTGGTAATATTTTTTCATGATGGTCCCAAAGGTATTTATGAAAAGGTGACAAGAAAAACTGTTTTGCTTAAAACAAGATAATACAGCACTGACCACATTAAAGGGAGGTGATGAAAGAACTGTTTATGTGTACAAGCCTTGCTGCCACAATTGCCATGGCCCGATAAGCAGTCTTGTCTAATGGGATCACAGGGAAAATATCCAATGCAAATATTTTCAATACCACATCGCAAGGTAAGCACTGTATATGAAGTTCTACATTCATCAAGTTCACCATTGCAAGAAGTTAAGAACAGCAGGTAGGGATGTATCGATTCACAGTCAACCATTTGAAATATGTTACGATTCAAATCGGCAAAAATGTCGAACGAATCGTGATTCATGTTTTGAGCTGCAGGGGTCGTTTACTGCAAATTGGCTTTACAGCCGGAAATATTTTTTTAATTTGTGACCAACCATATCGTGAGATCAGTACAATGACTCACATTGCATAGTGAATAGAGTGAATCATTACATCCCTAACAGCAGTAACCTTAAGGGTAGGGTCTAGGGTATCGGGGGTACATCCAAAAACAAGTGGAAACTGTAAATAGCCCAACTTTCTCCAAGGCAATATATACACTAAAGAATGTGTGTTGACCAAATCATATAAACACACCAAGTCCATGCCTGAGCATATTAAATGAAGAAATTTATTTATAAAAAAAACCTTGTTAGCCACATCCAAATAAAAACGCTTGGATGGCCGAGCCTACCTCTTTTAAACAAAACATAAACAACTCCTTAACACAACATACACGTATAACACAATGCCAGCTATAGAGCTATACACATTAGTTTAACATGGCTAGACTGGTTTATCTGCATTTTTATCTGAATCTTGTTTCCTTGCCAGGCTGATCAAGCCCGATTCGTATTCCGTGACTAATTCGGGAATGCTTGGGAACATTTAAAAGGACCAAAATAACAGTGTGGGACTGCTTCATGAGGTACACCAAGAGATGTGACTTGACAAGAACCGCAGACGCTGTTCCGGAGCATAAGCTGTGGATTATATACATGTGAACACAAATTTTGTGCACAGCGTAACACACTCCCGCTCCGCTGTTACACATTTATGTGTTCAGGAATACAAAGCCTCTTTGTATTGTCCATCGCATAACCAACAGCGCTCCAGCATTATGCACATCATAAGGCACCCACTAACAGAATCACATTCCCATGATCTTCAATCAGTTGACATATGGAAAAACAGTAGGACGGATGAGACTGTGGGCTTAAGGTGCAGCAAACTATACATGCCAGTCTTTGAAAAATACATTTAAGCTGTTGGAGCAGAGTGTGACTCTGCTATAGAGAAATGAAACTTTCTTCTACTGCAGACATACCACACTCTGAACCAAAACATGACTCTTGACATTCCATAAGCTATGTCCATTGGTGCAAACATTTCCTCCCCCAGGCATCTAAAAGCACCAGGCCAGCAGACTGGGGGATGGGGACCAAGGAGTAGACTATAATATATTCCCAAGCATTTGGGAGAAGACATGGAAACACTATAGTTTGATGTGAAGAAACCATGGCTGTCGATTAATCACATCCAGAATAAAAGTTTGTGTTCTGTGCATAGTAACTTCTTTATAAAAACAAACACGGCCTTTGATTTCTTTGAATAATCATTAATAATAATATTTTTTCTTAAAATACTTTCTTCTTTACTTATAAATACAAAATTAATATTTCACAATCCACATACATCCACTATATAACAAACTTTAATTTGGATGTGATTCATCACGACTAAGTTGACAGCCCTAATAGAAACAAAATATTAGCTATAGTACACTACATTAAAGATGAATAGTTCAAACAGTTTGTGTTTAGCAATAACCCATTTTACATAATGCATGAGAAACACTCGGCATAGTCACTATTCAAGTGTTATGAGAGGTAGAATAATGAAGAACAAATACCCATTCTGCTGTAAATGGCTTTTTTATACATAGTTAAGATTTTTAAGCACAAAAATAGCAGTAAGTCAGTGATGGCAGTTTTCCCAGCAATGCTACAACTTCAGATGCAAGCATCAATATGATGCTAAGACTGAACAAGTAATATGATTACTGGTTTGGACATGAATGAGATCAGAACCTGTTTATGCAAGTGGCATGATTTGTGCCACATTCTGATGTGTTTACTGTTAACGGAGGTCAAAGAATCCGTATGGTGGTGTGGTTTAAAGTGTTGGGACAAGACCAACTGCATTAAACAAATGCCACGAACATGAAACATCAACACAAAGTAGTTCTCGTATTTTATCACCGGTATTAACACTTAAAAACCACTCAAGTCGTTTCAACCTGTAGTGACACAAAGGCAAATGTAGGCAAAATGTCAGTGACTGACAGGCTCCTTTCATTTGTGTTATACGGAAATAACAAAGTGCACTGTCATCCTTCAACATTTCACAGAAAAGTGATAGGTTAGAAGCAATGTAAGGGTAAATAAAAATCGACTTTTTGGGGCAACTGTCTCCTTCAGATCAGGGAACACAATGCGAGACATGACTAACAAGAGGCAGGAAAGAACTCCAGAGGACACATCATTTTAAAACCAGGCTTCCAGAATGATAAAGCCTTCATCTGCACTCCATTCTCACCTTGTTCGTAGTGCCTGCCAGGCCGCATCCACATCGGCATACAAATTTTTCTCAGATGGCTTTCCAGAGCTTGCTCCGTAACCAGAGTAGTCAAAAGAGAACACGTTACAATTGATGCGAGAGCCCAGGCCTATGTAAAAGCTGCTCATCTGACCCAAGTCTACAGCGTTGCCATGGGAAAACAACAATGTATATCGTGCGTTGGGAGAACACCGCACAAACATGCAGGCGATACGGTTCCCCCTGGATGTCCGGGTCATGAAGCACTCGATGGCGTCCTTCTCCCGGGCAGAATACTGCCAATCTGCCCGCTCGGATAGGTGAAGCGTCCAGCGACTGCCGCTCTCGTCGCACATCAGGGTGTAAGTGGGCTCCGGAGGCAGGAAGGCCAGCTTGGAGGCGATTTTGCTCGGGCATGGAGGGCAACAGAAGAGGCAGCATAGCTCACTCAAAGACAGGTGATTCATTCTTCACTAGAGTGGGAAACAACAAACAGGTGTGGGTGACAAAGGATCAGAAACAGACCTAAGCAAAATATACTTCAAATGTAGAAACCATCAAGCTTTGAGATCAGCTGATAAACTAACCTCACCCTGAGGGTGGCATTGACAATTTGTCTCCCTACATTGCAAAGTCGACCAAATTTATGAGTCATGACAGCTGACTAAGAGACTCATTTGGATGACAAATAGAAGTGGTTTTCCAGGTAAAAAGAAGGATGGACTTGGAATATCCCATGCTTAGTAAAGGCGAAAACCCCAAGTCATTTTACGATACGCCAGTCATTTTACATTTATATTTATTCATTGGGCAGACGCTTTTTATCAATATTTGTATATTGTCATGTACATATGTGAGGTGCCTTGCTCAAGCACACTTCAGTCATTGTCAGCTGGCACTGGGATTCGAACCCACAACCTACAAGTCCAGTTCTCAAACCACCAGACCACAGCTGGCATGAGTGCTTCATGGAGTCCAAACATGTCTAGAATCCCAGTCTGGCTTGCAAACCCCAAGTATGTGACGTCACAGCTGTATAGCAAAAGCCTCGTATTGACATTGCGTTCCCTGATTTCCGGATAGAATAAAAGTATCATGTGACGTTGATTTAAAAATAAACAAAAATATTAACAGACATTACTCGTCACTAAAAGACATTTCAGATCATCGAGGTGTCAAAAACCCAATCTTACCTTTATTTTAACGTCCAGATACTCAATGCCAGAACCAATCTAGTTCAATCTGTCTATTAGATCAACCAAATACGTGATTCCCATTAACCAAGAGTCCCTCCAACACGGTGGGTTTTCTTATCATGTGGTCTTTTTTGGTTACCCCGGGACTTCTTTTTCTTAATAGATGACGTTTAATGTAATCTGTCCGATACAGGTGATCTCATTCACAGCGGCGAGTGCTGCGCGAGCTGGCTTTTACGCGGAATGCCGGATGTCAACTTGTGACGTCGGAAAGCGTTCCGACCAATCAGGTGAATGGATGGGGCTGCTCGACCAATCACACGCGTCGTGGACCACGGACGACGTCGAAACCACAACAAAGTCGATTTGTGCGTATTAATACTTTGAACGCGTGCTGTTGAATAAAGATAAGTGTGTAGGGTGAGAAAAAGATTCTAAAACACCCCTAGCGTGACACTGGGTGTGTTTAGCCGTGTTCGACATTTTGGGTGCTAACCAATTGCTGTTTACTTCCGCTACTTCCGGTTTGCGTCAACGTGCAGAACCATGCGGTTTCCCATATAGGCGTTTAAATACAAAGAATTTGGCACTGAAATGAGCTCCCAGAAAGGAAACACTTCCCGTTCAAGGGGACAGAAACACCAGAATGCTTCTGCCTATAGAAATGACAAATATGGTGCAAGTCTTCAAGTTAAGGTAAGCATACTTATAAAGTGACACTTTTTGCTTTAAACTGTGTTTTTGGTTGTGTTTACCCTTGGGCTTGGTCATCAAAATGCTTTGGTTTAGGGGAAGGTGTCTGATCCTGCTCCTGGAGGGTCACGTGCTTTCAAAGTTTTAGATGACTTCTCATCTTAAAGCAATTGATGAACTTGTTCCCTTGAAAACAACAAGCACATGTGTTTGGTTTGGAATAAGTCAAAATTCTGCAGGACAACTGATCTCCAACAGCAGAATTGGGCATCCAACGTGTTGTCCAGCTGCAAATTCTGCTTCCTGTTTGTAACTGTCTTTGTTTAATTCTCTGACTTTGTGTTTTGTTTGTATTTTATTGTATACAGAAAGCCAAGGAAAAGGTTCATGATGGTATCTGCCAGCACTGCAAAGATGTCATTGAGTGGAAAGTCAAGTACAGCAAATATAAGCCACTTACACAGGCACGAAAATGGTGAGATGAGTGCCGTATAGAAACATTAAATGTCAATTTCAACGGAACTGTAAACTTGTATTGTCTATAGGGTTCATTGGAAAATTGTTTCTTCTTTTCTAGTGTGAAGTGTCTTCAGAAGACGGTAAAGGATGCCTATTATATCATATGTAGGCCATGTGCGCTGAAGTTGGAGCTTTGTGCCAAATGTGGGAAGAAGGAAGAGATTGTGATTCCGTAAGTAACTTCAGGCTTGATATTGTCAGATTGAAACACAAGCTTTGTTATAAAAGATTTTAACAAAGGCAAAGAAATAAAGCAAACGTCTAATATTTTGAAGATACGTTTGACGATTGATACACAACATCATTGTATAAATGTATGATAAAGGTGTAATTTGGTAATAATCCAAACTGGTTGGAGGTAAGTGGAACATTGGAAGAGTATAGCACAAGTTCCACCTGGTGGACATGGGATGTACAACCTCAAATCAGAAAAAGTTGGGACAGTATGGAAAACGCAAATAAAAAAAGAAATTAGTGATTTCTAAATTTGCTTTGACTTGTATTTCATTCCTGAATGACAGGAAAGGATGCATATTTACAAATGACATGAAGTTAACCAGACAAAACACGAAATATGTTGTGTTCATATTGTCTGCAATAAAATACAAGTCAAAGCAAATTTAGGAATCACTACTTTCTTTTTTTATTTGCGTTTTCCATACTGTCCCAGCTTTTTCTGATTTGGGTTGTAATTAAATACTAATTGGTTTATTATAGCACTTATGTTATCATTTACTCACCCTCTTGTTATTTCAAAGCTGCATGTCCTTTTTTCTTCCAATGACCATAGAGGAAGATATTTGGAAAGGTTGAGAGCTTAAAGGCATTCAGTTCTATTATATATGGTCACAAAATCAATGTAAGTGAATGGGTGCTAGTTACAACATTCTTCAAAATATCTTCTTTTATGTGAAAAAGAAGTCATACAGGATGAGGTAAGAGGGTGAATAATGACAGGATTGTTTATTATAAGATGAACTATTTTTTTTAACAAAAAATGTTTGAGCTACCATATATAAGCTACATTTCAAATTATCTTGCTGTTATTCATTGTATAGGCTTGACCAGAAGCCGGAAGAAGAAATGGAGAACAGCAGCAGGCAGAAAAATCAGGATGATGATGATGGTGATGATGAAGAGGAGGAGGAAGATTTTGATGACATTGGCTCTGGCAACAGTGATTGTAGTAGTAATGTAGAGAAAAAAGGAAAGTAAAGCATCTGTATGAAAGCTAAATACAAAAAAACTGTTCCTGATGCTGACGCTTGGACATGTACTTACCTGTTCACCCGCTGTTAATTGGTCAGAACCCCTGGAGAGGTTGTGGCTGTTGGTGTTGTTTACTTGTAAACTCATCTGTTATCATGTGCTATTGCAGAAACTGAAACAATCATCACATGCGGCAAAGCGTCTTGGTTTTCAATTCAGTAGTTCTAGGCAGTGGTTTTCTCAAAAGCATCATAAGCTTAAGTACACCGTAGACCCATTGAATCCAATGGAGCTACAGTTAACTTATAATGCTTTTCAGAGACGCAGCCCTAGTCAGTGCAAGCATGTGGGATTTATATTAAATGTGGTTTTATACTGCCTCGATGAGCAGTTATCTCATTGAAGTGTCCCTTTTGTTTTGAAAGTTTTTTTGCAGTATGAGAAATGTTAAATCTAATATTGTTGTGTTAATGAGTCCCTTCAATAAACAACTGAGAAGATGAATTATACTAAGCAAACGATTAAAACACCTTTTATATTAAACTGGCATAATTTTAAAGTGTGTGTGAGGGCTGAATATGAAAAACTGCAGACCTGCTGCAAAAAACTGCAGATGTTGGCAGAAAGAGTGACCAGTGGCATATTTTCAATAAGCATATGATGATCACATGTGAAGAAATAGTGCAATATCATCATAGCAATCTATTTTCACACTATAAGAGGAAGTTATTCCTGTAATTTTTAGAAAATTCAAATTTTGCCTTTATGCATCAAATATTTGCATAATGGAATTATTTTAGCAATAGACCTAAATATAGAATGTTCTGTGGGTTTTAAGTTTATTTTTCCTTAATGTTTAACTTGATAAGTGTGATATCATTTATCACACAATTAATAATTCCATTATGAAAGAAAATTTTGCTCTTATTAAAATCACTAGCATAGTATTCTGTGTGGTATTCTGTTTAAAGTTTTGATAAGCATAAAATAAGTGTTTAAATGATATCAAATATTAACAATTTATTAGAAACCTAATAATCTTGCGACAACTTAATAATTCTTGAATTTGTTTACTTTTAAACACTTGCTATATTTAGTTACATTGGAGTTTCTCTGTGTGGAATTTTTAATGTGTAATCCCAGATTTAATATTTTAAGATTCTAAATTCACAAGAGAGACTTAAACACAATTACAGGGTAATTCCTAACAAAATGAGCAAATGATTCCCTATCTTTTATAATCATTATTATCTGAGGTATGTTTGAGGTGAGCAGATTTTTTTTTTTTTATATAAAAAACACTTGAAGTGTGGTTCTTAGAAAATAAGTATAGTATAAAATACTCATAATTATGCACTTTTGCATTAGTGTTACAAAAACACAACCACCTCCTATGTGAATATAATAGATAAAATGAGCAATAAATATAGCAGATTTGACAAAAAATGTAAATGTAAATGTCCAGTTAGAAAGAAACTCCCGGTGGCGCACACGTTTGTGATTGGACACAGTCCATGACGCAGGTAGAGCTGTTGTAATGATTGCCAGTAAATGACAGTGCACTTCCCAATAAATATGAAGGGAAAACGCCCCTGCGATCCATAAAGGACAAAGTTAACTCGCATTTGACATCTGTGTCCATTATGAGCCGGAACGACGCATGCAAGCGCATTGCGCACATCTTCAGTGGAACCTTTGCGCACTCCACACCAAGCTCAGCCCTTGAGATTTTACAGAACTGTGTGCTTGGAGTCGACGAGGAGGGGAAGGTCTGCAGGATGCAACTCTTTCATGTGATCATGTGATATTATTTGGCATTATGCATTATTCTAATTGTGTCCTGTTTCTCTCTCTGAACAGATTGCATTTGTTGAAGAAGATCCAGATGTGGAGAGCCTATCAAGCACATGGGGATTTGACAAGTCTGAAATAAACAAGCTTGGCCAATAGTGAGTATACTTTGCTTTGCCAGGATTTGTGCATTTCAAATATTCTATCCTTTAGGTAAGCTGTAAAAAGAGAATTAAACAGGCTTGAATATTTGAACAGTATTTTATCAATAAAAGGAATGCAGTTTAAAATTTGTATAAAGTTTAAAAAAACTTTTTTATTATTTCCAAATTATTGTATTAAAGTTACTAGAAGTGATCGTATGGAACCACTGTCCATAGTATAAATGAGTGTTTGAATGACTGTTTTTGAGTCAGACTGGCTACATTTATATGAAATAAAACATGTTCAGGAATTTTAACCACCTTAAGTTAAAGAGAAGTAATTAACTTGATTTGGTTTAACATTACCCATTCAAATGAACTATTCATCATTTAATTGTGTTGCTGCAACAAAATATACATTTTTGGTATTGATTGAAAATAATTTTGTAATGTTTATCAAAACTAATGGGGTTATGTGGAACCACTGTCCATAATTCAATTAAGTACGTTTTAAGTATCAATTTTATAGCACTCCTATGAAATGAATATCCAGTATGAAATGCATGCTCAGGCCACCTAAAATAAATATGAAACATAATATGTCTGATCTGGAGCTGGAGTGGCTGTAAACTTGTGCAAGCTTGCATAATTGCCATATATAAAGTCACGGGAACAGCTATCAGTTACTGTAAGTGTCAGTGTTGGATATTGATTTATTATTCTGTTTTGTTGCACAGTGAGTTCTTTATGCCAGGAATGGTTGATACACACATCCATGCATCACAGTATAGCTACACTGGAACTGCCTTAGATTTGCCTTTACTGGACTGGCTCAACACTTACACTTTTCCCGTGGAAAGTCAATATAAAGATCTGGACTTTGCCAGCAATGTGTACACCAAAGTTGTGGTGAGTTCAGTTTGAGCCGATCAAAAGCAATACAGCCGAAATGGCAGTATTGGGGTGGCCTAGAAGTTAAGGGTGTATATAGGACTATTATTTGACTGTTATTTTGTCAGGTTAAGAATAAATTATTAAATGCAAATAAAATAGGGCTGTTAAATTATTAAGCGTGATTAAACATATCCAGAATAATAAAATATGGATACAGTGCATACTACCTTTTTATTTATAAACACAAATATAGAATTTTTTACAAGTTTAGAAAACATTTGGATGTCTATAATGAAAGTTATAGATATATATAAAATGTATGTATTTACATTTGTTTACATATTTATGTTCAATAAATTCACGTAAGTCTGCATTTATAACTTTAAATATGAACAATACAGAGACATACATTATCTAAACACAAACCTTACTTCTGTATGCAATTTATTGCAATTAATCCTTTCATAGTCCTTATATAAATTTAAATGACTTCTAAAAAACATTTAATTATGATGAGCCAAGAAATCATGCTTTTCATATTGTGGGAATCTTTCTCAAAAATGTGATGATGGAGTTTAATTCGATTTTTCGTTTCGATACTATAGAGAAGAACATTAAAGAATGGAACCACAACAGCTTGTTACTTTGCCACAATACACACAGATGCATCTCTTCTGCTTGGGGAACTTGCAGGTAACACACACACATATATGTGCAATTTCCCCTGTGATCTTGTTACAGTATATCTAACTTGCAAAACACACAAAACTCAGCATCCTTGCTTTAACCTTTGGAGTCTTGCTTTATGCAATCTTGGCTCATCATGTTGTCTCCCTTTTTTCTTGACAATCTGTTGTTTAGCTGCATATGTTTGTATTTGCTCTCTTAAACTAGACAGTTAGAGCACTACATGACCTAATAATCTGCAAGGTAACCTGACCTGTGGGTTGTAATGCACTGTGTTTTGTCTATATTTTCACTAGATAAGTTTGGCCAGAGAGCGTTAGTGGGCAAAGTTTGTATGGATTGTAACTCTGCAGTTCCACATTACAAGGAAAGCCCAGAGCAATGTAAAGCAGAGACAGATCGGTGAGTTTTATCCACACTTTGTACAGATCCAGTCTGATATATATACAAGGTTTATACAAACTGTATGGCCCACTGAACTTATAGTGGACCTCCACAAATATTCAGTAAATGTTTAGTTGTTGATTAAATACTATTATTATTATAATTATTATATTAATTATAATTATTATTAATATCGATATTAACATTAATATTAATATCAAAATTAATATTAATATGTATATTCATATGTATATTAATATATTAATATTATTATCATTATTAATATTAATCTTGATATCATATTGTTGTTGTTGTTGTTGTTGTTATTATTGTTATTATTATTGTTTCTAGTAGTAGTAGTAGTAGTAGTAGTAGTAGTATTTTTTTTAAATATAATTTTCAATATGAATTGAATATAAATATATGAAATACATTTTTATATTACTAGCTCTGAGGGAGACCGATAGATAAAACAGTTTAGAAGTTAACTTCAGGCTAGGTAAATGTGTCTTATACTGAATAAGATGTGTGATATTTGGGAGAAACCACCCCCAAAACCAGTATAACACATAACTTTCCTTCCCATACATATAATTTACATTGTAAAAGATTATTTCCTGGATCATATCCAGCTGCAAATGGGCATTTTAATGAAGACCTCAGAAGAAACACCCTCAGCAGTGAGCAAGATGTTACAGAACACTTAAATATATGTTATGATCTGCTCTACTGCTTGGAAAAAATATCATTTTACGAACCGGACTAGGACATTTCAAATGATGCCAAACATGCATATCACATTGTGAGCTTTGAGATGTCCTTGAGCTTTGTGAGAGAGAAAGAGAATGGGGGCAAGGGAAGGATATAAGGGTGTAAGGTTGTTTTTGTAATCTCCCATTTGAAATGTGAAGAACACTGGTGGAGGTTCATTGTTTCTGAGGATGTAGTGAAGGGTCACCCTGGCACCAGCTTTACAACTGCATGTCATTAATAATGGTGGATTAACCCTGGAATATTTTTTTGTGAAACATACTGATGCTTTTTTTGTTCTGTCAGTCATATTGTTCTAATAAATAAACTGAAATAAGGCCAATGCTATACTTTATTTAAATTGAATGCATTAATGCATTTTAGAAAAAGCACAAAAAAAAGTTTTGAGAGATCTTTTACTGATTTTATGTTATTTTTTTTGTTCCTAGTTTCATCATTGAACTTCTGAAAAAGGAGGTAAATAAAGGTGTTAATATGTATCTGAGATAGAGGAAGATAAGGTAGCATGCAATAACATTTTATAAAACATATACATGCTTTGAAAATGTTGAAAGTCTCAGAACACAAAATTTTGTTTTAAAACATATTTTACTTACCAATATTTATATTGTTGGGATTAGAGCATTTTTATTGAATCTCCTTCAGATAAATAAATATAAACTGTGCAATGTTGGACTGTTGTAGTACCCGAATGTTAAACCTGTTGTCACGCCCCGGTTTGCTCCATCCTGTTCCACATCGCTGCTCAGCGATTTGGGTGAAATCGCCAATAACAACAAGCTTCACATTCAGGTTTGTTTTCTTTGTGCAAATTAACATAACCGTTATACACAGGGATTTACTAAACATTAAACAACATTACTAAGACTCTAATGAATGCATTAAAATCATAGTATAGGTTTTCAGTATGTTCTATATTTTCTTGCTGGATGTCATAGGAAAGTAAGTATAGTGTAGAGGTCTTATTGTTGGTCATTGGCCTTACAATGGCCCTTTTTCGTCTGGGTTGTACTGTGTATCTGTTTTAATTATTCCAAGTTTTGAAATGGAAGTAAATTGTGGATGGGAACTCAACTTACAAGAAACTCTGATAATAACACGTTTACTTAACCTTCAGAGTCACATCTCTGAAAACAGACAGGAGGTAGATCTTGTGAAGACACTGTTTCCAGACTGCGTCTCCTACACTGATATTTACCTCAAACACAACCTACTTACAAATAAGGTCAGTGTGGCCGGGTAACTTTATACTTTAGTTTCTTTGAGCTACTTAAAGAAATTGTAGTTCAATGTTAAAATGACCTAGTGAAATATATCTTTCACCTTATATATTCACCTTGGTAGACTTGGTAAAATGCATTTTGAAATGTTTCAGAGCTTTCTATAGTTCCTCACATTGTTTGCCCTCCCACTCCCACTCTTTCTCTCTCTCTCATACATACATATACATATATATACATACATAAACATCTACATATATATATATATATATATATATATATATATATATATATATATGAATTTGCCCAAGATATCACTTCTGCTCTCATGGAATGCATGAAATACATTATTGCTGTTATTTTGATTGAGTTTGACTTCTGAATGTGAGAGTATCAAATATTCACATTAAATCATATATTGAAAAAGTGCAATTATGATTTTATTAGTGATCTATCTACTTTTGGGATTTTTTGCTTCAATGCCTCTAGGTCTGAAAAGTTCATGAAAGAAGTCATGTGCTATTTAATATGTGTTTGTAATCGAGAATTAGTACAGTGGGAACATTGTCATTGGTGGAAGAGGCTCTTCTTTTTTAAACTTGGACCAAATTCAAATCCCAACTTTGTTTGAAAAATAGCAAAATAAAATTCAATGACAAAACATACAGAGGAATTGTCCGATTTACTCTCTCTTTATTCTCAATTTTCTAAATTTTAAATTTCAATATCAACTTCATATTTCTCTTACAAACTGCAGTATTTCTATATTGAAATCAAGTGATATCTTTAATCACCTTCCCAAAATTTAAAAAACCCACGAAAAAAAATGTATAATCTGTGCAGAGATGTTGATGATGATAGTAACAATGGTGTCATTGCAGACTGTTATGGCCCATGGCTGTCATTTAACTGATGAAGAACTGAAGATCTTCCATGAAAGAGGATCGGCAATCTCTCACTGTCCCAACAGCAACATTTCGTGAGCCCCAATAGTTTCCCTCATCAATAAATTATCACCATATAAAAAATATTCAGATCCCTCAAATGCATCCTATTGCTTATAATGTGCTTATTTGTCTTATTTTCTCACAGGATTTGCAGTGGGATGCTTAATGTGCGCAATGTTATGAACCACAAAGTCAAATTGGGTTTGGGGACAGGTGATGTTTCCTCCTTCTCAAAAACAATTGAATTATTTGTAGTCTAGATCACAAACTAGCTGGATTACATAGTGATATAAGCATATCTTATCATTTTGATTTAACCATCTGCAGATGTAGCAGGAGGCTACTCCCCATCCATACTCGATGCCATTCGAAGAGCTCTGGACACATCCAAAGCTTTGACCATCCAGGACCCTGGACATCAGACTTTAACCTTTGAGGAAGCTTTTAGACTGGCTACACTTGGTGGTAGTGAGGGTGAGTTAACGTACAATCTCTCATTGACCACCAACATGTTTAAACCTTGATCTTTTAAAAGCAATGAAGCATTTTAATTTTATAAATATGATTGGTTGCTCTTCTTTATTCCCTTACTCCCTTAAGCGCTGGCATTGGATGATCAAATTGGGAACTTTGTTGTGGGAAAGGACTTTGATGCCCTGCGAGTGGATGTTTGTGTTCCTGGTGGACCAATCGATATGTTTTTGGGAGAGGGCCCCAAGGTTTGAGCTTCACTATATTAAAATAGAGATATACGAAAAATCCTTGAACTGACATGCTGATAAGTGATTTATAATTAAACGTATGCTTTTGCACTTGCATTATACTCAATTATTTATCAGTGTTTTTACTGTTTGGTTTGACGGCTTTGGCTGTATAAGCAAATAGACAAAACATAAGAAGGTGTTTTTAATCATTTAAAATTGTTTGCAGGTCATTTTGGAGAAGTTTTTGAATTTGGGTAAGTTTTTTTTTTTAACTAGATCTGCACAATGAACATTTTCAATTTCAGTCTTTTTCTGGAAACCTTTATGTTTGTTTTTAATAGGTGATGACCGAAACATTACTGAAGTCTACGTGGCTGGAAGACGGGTGGTCCCATTTTTGCGTACATAGACACTTTTTTAAATTGCAATAGATTATATTCCTAAATTATAATTTTATTGCTTGAGAGGGTTGTGTTAAAATTGTTTCGATTGACAAAACAGGGTTTTTATAACTTTTAATGTGCTTTTTCACATTAATCATGAAAGAATTCGAACAGTGACTATAGCACGTGTAACATTTTATCTTTATTTTTTCTTTTATTATAACATTTTATAGTTCAATTAAAAATTAATTTAGATCGCTAATAAATAACATTAGTTACATTACTTTTCATTCATAACTAGTATTTGTGATGATGGTGATGATTATGATGATGATAATAATATAATGTCTGCTCACACACATTCACACACTCCTTAGAAGCTCTTAGAGGTCAGCTCACCTGTGCCTTAACTGCTTAAGCCAGCTGTTTAGAAACATCACAGCACTTTACACAAAAAAACTGTATTCCTTCCTTTTTAAAAAAAAAGATATTTTGAAGAATGTTAGTAACCAAAATAGTCAATTTTTTAATATTCAACGGGTGACCAACACTTTTAAAATATCTTACTTTGTATTCTCTAGACAAATAAAATCATACAGGTTTGAATTGTCTAGAAGGTGGGTGAAAAAATCAGATTTTGGGGGATCTCTTTAAGCTCCTTACACGAGAGAAGCACAAAAGATCCGCACGGGGGCGCTAACACACTGCAGTGCTGCCTGCACACTTCTCAATAATAATGCATTATTACATCTAATCACATTAATTTAATAATTTAATCCAATATTTTTTTTAAGATCAGTTTAATTGCTGCAATGAGTGTGTGTCAGTTTAAATAAAAGTGATAAACAAGTTACCCATAAAAACATGTCATTAATGTCAAGCAAGATTTACAGTTTAAAACATGCTTGTTAATAACTTAACAAATCTGTTTAATTAATTAATACTGTTTGTCTTTACCTCTATGTATTTGTAAAGTAATATCTGAGCTATTATAAAGAACATAATACTACTCAGACGTCTCTCGAATCTTTCAATAGACACTTTGTAAACAATATTCCCTTAAAGAAATCTTTTATAGGAAACCAAAACAGAGAAAGACAGAGACATGAGTTAAGGCCATGTGAAGGGGCGGAGTCTTCTTTCAGGAGCACGTGAAGGAGGCGGGCCTAACGTGTGTCTGTGCTGTGACGTCATATGGCTCTTCTGAAACACGCCCCCTTTTTGCTGCTTTAATGAAAGTGCTGAATCAGTTAAACTCAGATTAGTGTGACTGCTGGCTTCCTGGCTATACCACACAACTCACAAACACCATTGTTTGGAATGAGCATCCAGATTAGCTCTTAAAATCACAAATTTAGTGAGACATTGTAAATATGTGGTCATAAAATATAATAAGTGATGCTGTAGGGTCAATTTAAGCTGACGAACGCTGAGCGAGTCAATGGGATTCCCAAATATCCCATGATCCAGTTTCTCCATTTGATGTGACTAAATTAACTTCCTGTGATCTAACACTACCCCGAGGAGCGCAAGCAGTTTCTTATCTATGTGAACACACCTAAACAAGTTCTGGGGGGGTTGACTCTTCTGTTAACTTTACAGATTACTATCTTGCTGACAGAGGATAAAGGACTAGTATGCAGAAAACACAGTAAGGGCAACACACTGTTTGGTCATCTGCATGACATCTCTTAGACATCTGCTGTCTTGGACCTTTAGAAGATGTCTGCAAGATGTTTAGGATTTAGAACGGATGTACAACAGCTCTAAGATGTTTAGCAGATGATCTAACAAAGCAGATGTTGTCCAGATCTTTAGCAGATCCCTTAGAGACTTAAAGACAGGTATGGTGAAATGAAAGAGTTTGTGAGTCTGGAGTGTTTGCGAATGAGTTGACAAATATAAAGATCACAGTGTGTGTTTGTGTGGGGTATTGTTAGGTCAGGAGGGATTGTGTGACATCACAGGCCGAGCTCACTGCCCTAGTTAAGTGCATCTGTCATAATCTGGAAAAGCACTGCCACAGGCCAACAATTCATTCACCTTTTTTCCATTTCTAGCATTTAATTTCATTCTAAATAGTGCATCATGTGATGTTCTTACATTTACATTACATGGGGGGAGGAGGTCATGGCCTTCTGGTTAGAATGTTTGACTCCTAGTGTTGTGTCCCTGAGAATGTACAGATGAAGTACATGCGTAACATTTACACACGAAATCCCATTTGCTGAACATTTCCTACGTCCTTTTATAAATTCTGCCACCGGCTGTGTATGGGCCACAGGTCAATGGCATGCATCATGTACTTTTGCTTGTGATATCTGATACAATTTGGACTTCATGTCCTTGCCATTACTCTGGATAATCTCACCTCCCACTGTTTAACCCTGCTTGAATGTACTCTCAGCACTCTCTGATGTAACCTCTTTTCCCAACGATTAGCACCTCCCCCTGATGCCTGTCTACACAGCGTGGCATACTCATCTGCTTTCGGCATGTGTTACCACCCATCATTGTGATGTCACCGACAAGGACCGGCTAAACGCCCAGCCCCCTCTAAACACACACTGAGTTCCGTAGACGCTGACTAGTTATAAAAAACTCCAACAATAACACAATTTGGGCAGTGCCAAACAATGATACTAAAACATTTTCTTTATACGAACGCAGACATGTTCTGAAACATGTAGGGGAGAGGTGTGTCTTTTCTTGTTTGTGTGGTTCTTGAAAAACAGTGTGACAGGGGTCAAACCAAGGGAGTGCAACCAAGTCTGTCAAAGTCAGAGTGCCAGAGATTGTATTTTATGACCGGGCCCCTTTGTCCCCGGGCCAAATGAGTAACCTATACTGTAGAGGCCCCCTTATCACAGAGCATGGGACAATGTTTCCAGTCCCCTCCCAATGACAAACCTTCTTACAGCACCTGTTTTGACTCCTGGGGGATGGAACATACACATGCACACATCTCCCACAGCTGCTACCGGGTCAGGCAGGGATGGTCCAATCTCTCTTAGAGGACAGGGAAGCTAAAGGTTGTTATGGCAAGTCCCACAAAGACAGGATGTCTTTGTATTCCTAAGCCGCTGGAACAGGTGCAGAAACATGCAAAATCTGAAAAATCATTTTGGTGCTCCCTGTCACTTCAATGAATCATACAGATCTTGTGTTAAATATGACTGCATATTCTTTCATTACGTGCATTTACATATCCACGTTTTCCTAGCACACCAAAGGGACAAAACAACTGTATATTTTCTCTATATATTTTATTTACAATACTATATTCTTTAAAGCCAAGTAAAAGGATTAAATGCAATACATAAATATGGACATAGTAAAGGTGATTTTTTCATACAAATTTGCATATAACTAATAGTTGAAACTAAACCTGGTACATACTCTCAACAGACACATCTCTTTAGAAAAAACTCAATCCATACAAAGGAAAAGACATTATGTACAATACATGCACTCCAACTCGCTCATAAGCAGACATACAACCGACTGGTGCATTGTGGGTGCATTTCAAAACAACAACGTTTCACTCAAACTCTTTATACTATTGCGGTGTTTCAAATGCACTGTGGGTGGTGGGCGCATCTTACTTTGACATCAAGGACTTACATTTACCTTCACACACAAATGCACTTTCACGGTCTCATTAAAAGGTCGACACATTTCCACACGAAAAAAAAAATTAAAAATTCCCACATCTCTCAGCACTGGTAATAATGAGCAACCATCATCAAAACTCGAAAACGTTTGTGATAAAGTGAAATTGCTGGGTTGACAACATGGGAACCGAGGAGTTAAAACAATGACCTTTGATGAATAAAAGGGTGTAAAGTCACAGTACAAAGTTCACATTTTGAACGAACGCTAAATGAACGGCAAAAGTGACCGAGCAGCCCCACATTCTAATCTCAACTTTGGAAACAACAACTGACATTTCTAGAACAGACTGTACTGAAATACCAACACATGCAGCACACATCAGGTAAGTTACGTCGAGCTTTGACACACGTCATTCATGACAGGTCTAAGGCGGAAACAATGTACGCAAAGTTTCATCCGAATCAGCCACAATTTGGCACACTCCCATTGTGTAAGGGTGGGAACAGGCCAAACAAAAACAAATACCTACGCTTCAGGAAATGAAAGAATATATATGAATAGTTTAGCTAAAAACACCACAGAGGAGAGAAATCGAAACGGAAAGAAATTAATACCTATTAGAAAAACCAAAATCTTAAAGATGGTTCATGCGTGAGCCTCAGATGTACAGTTCTCTTAGTCTTCTTAAGGTGATAGAAAAACACAAGTCCGTTTTTCAGAGTCATTCATTTAATCCGCCAGTGTTCTGTTCACATTCCCGGATGAAAGAGCAAAAAGCTTATATTCTCTGGATCTTGTCGGCCACCACCACAGGGTTCTCCTTGCGAATTTTAGCAGAGGCTTCTGCCTTGTAGTCATAAGTGCAGTTGTGCTTATCTGAGTACCGGTGAATTCCGCAAAAAAGGTTTCCACATCGACAGTCAAATCCTGTAAAGCAACACAAACATGAGTCCCTTCAATCCCATACGCACAAATGTATCTCATCCATATCTGAATGAGGAGTCTAACCTGTCAGGCCTACTCTCTTACGGCAGGTAAAGCATCTATTTTTCTTAGGTTTTGAGGAGTCTGGGCTCTTGCCCTCTTCGCTGCACTGAGGAACATGGGAGTAGGAGGAGGTGGGCTGTGATATAACTGGAAAAATGGAGATTAATTTTAAACAAAATATACACACAGTTGTCTGTGTCTGCAGTGTGGGTATACTGGGACTTCAACTGTAGACAAAACCAATGCAGGTCAATGGCAACCAATAGTTATCTTTTCCCAACTTTCATTCATGTTTTTGATAAAGGAAAGAGTCAAAAAGAACTGAAATATTAAGACGTGGATTAATTTTTGTGACCTATCGGTTTATAAGTCAAATTAAAGCCGGAATGAGCCTTAAGACTGCACTGTTTGTTCTTTTGTTTGTGCTGACAAAGAGAGTAAAGAATGATCAAGTAAAATCCCCTAAGGAATGCTGAAACACTTCATTTACAAACGTACATATTGTCTATTTTATTTACAACGGCTAAGAATTACCTGGTCCTGCATTAGGAGACAAGATCTTCTCCTCTCTAGAAATACTCATTTCTGTCATCTGTTGTGTTACTGGTAAGGAAGTTGAAGGAATACATCTGCAAAAACAATCAGGAAGGGTTTTCGACACACATCGACTCATTCACACTTCAATCTTTACATGTAAACACCTTCCCTCGTTTTTATTTTCAAGTCACACGTGAGGTACTCACTCTCTCATGGCATCTGTGCTTGGTGAAGGTGAGGGTTCTGCTTTGTTTATACTGGCTTCTAGTCTCTGTATAGCCGAGGCCTCTGCTGAGGGGCTGCCAGCTGGTCCGACACAACACAAAGAAACAATCACAAACGGTGCACAGGTGCAGCTGTGCTACAGTATACAAAAAGGCCTGTGACACAAAACTCTCCAAACAAGTGTACTTTACAACCACCAATTATTATGATTCAAGACCACCTTAAAGACAACATTTACTGAGATGTGTGTTATTGGTGTGGACCCTTTTATATCTCAGTCTCTTGAAGCTAGATGAATGATGTTGTTTGCGTAGCGTGTAACCATAGAGTCCTGCACAGTAGGTAAGACAAACAAGTTAATGTTTCGGTTTAACTTACCGTGGGAGCTCATGGGACTACGATCACTGCTCTGCTGTCTGTTCAGGTGCTCTTTATAACACACGGAGCACATGCCGTTATTCCTGGGGTTGCCATAGAAACCGCAGCCTGTGGTACACAGCATAGGCACGGGGCTCTGGTTCGTCTCTTGGGCCATTGCTAATACATCACCAAGAAACAAAACAACAAACGTGTTAACAATAACAGCATTGATGTGGGGTTCACGCACAGCACTGTGTTGGAAGCGCATCAGGGGCGTCTATAAATCAAAAGGCATTGCTTTTAATCTGGCTGAAATAGAGACATATGAGCTCCTGTATAAATACAGTCAAGTCAATCAACTGAATGAGGGTAAATTCGTACCCGGATCCAAACCAAATTCATTTTGATTCCCATTTGTTCTCCCATGGATTTCCCTTGACTACATGCCACAAATGAATGCAAGTCTATAATAAGCAGAACCTCTCGAGCTCTCCCACCTACCCATGACTAACAAGACGAATGGGGGTGTTAAACGTGACATGAGATTTGAGAAGATGATAAAGGTGAGGTGTTGCGCAGCTCACGTCTTCTACTTATGACAGCATGTTCGTTTTGGAGAATTGCGAGTACAGAAAGCTGTCAGGACGGGGGTTTGGTATTTCAGGTGATCACTCATGCACGTGCAGGCATGTGCATTACACATCAACAGACAGACACCACGGATCAATAACGCTTCACCTACACCCGTCCTGCTGACAGCAATTAAATGCGATTTTAAACACTATTTACCCGAGGTTATTTCACAGTTTGTGTAATGTTAAAGGTGGATGTGTTCGGTAACATAGTTACATTACTGTTAACTAACCACCTTAAAGGCATTAAGACTAGTGATGTGTCAGTGGCAAACGAGCCGACTCTGGGAGTCGATTCTTTGTAGTGTACCAGAAGAGCCGACTCCCGTAGGGAAGAGCCGGATCTTTATCTGCAGGAAGGGAGGGGGTTTATTTGGATGGAGGGATTAGGATTATACCATTATGTGAAAGAGGAGTTTAATAATAGCATTCTGTTTTTTTCTGTAATATAAATGTATTAAATACTTTTATTAAATATGTAATAAACACAATGTGATAAAAGTGAGTGTTACAGAGTGTAAGAGAGAGAGACAGAAGAGTCAGATTTAAATGTTAGTGGAAGAAATGAGCGAAAAATAAAATAAAGCATCTGTTAGATTTGGTAAATCATTTTTTTTATCCTAAAATTTTTATATATTTGTAGGAATGGTATTTTTTGTAACAAAAAAATCCATAAAAATAAGTTATGAAAATAAAAAAAATCAATTACAATAGCTAAATTGGGATACAATAGAAGGTGATACAAATAAAGAGTCATTTGGGAGCCGACTCTTCTGAGGGAGCCGAGCCAAAAGAGTCGAATCTAAAAAAGAGCCGAAACTTTAAAACATAGCTGAATGTTCAAAAAGAGTGTAGTGTTTAAAAAGATTCGAAACTTTTTTTTAAGTAGCGTATCTTTAAAACGTGCCAAATGTTTATAAAGAGTCGAATATATAAAAAGAACCGAATCTTTAAAACAGCAGAATGTTCAAAAAGATTCCCCACACAGAGAAATTCTGGTCAGATTTAATTTTGTAAGTGACTTTGCTTTCTGTTTTAAAGATGTTTTCTTTGGTTTGATTATCCAAAAGAGAAAACAGGACAACATTATATAATTAATTTATGTTTCATTCTAGCTAAATTTCACATGCATAAGCAAAAATGTACTGGCTCTAAGTCTCTCTTTTCTCTATTTAAAAATGATCTAGACAAATATATTTACACTATTCAAAACTCTGTTAATTCCAAAGCAATAAAAACTATGTCTCTATATTCATCCTTTATGGCCTCTTAAGGTAAATGCATCATCTTTTCTTTTTTTGTCACCCTGGCAACTTAATTATGTCTGTGTATTGTTTATTTTATTTTTGATATTTGTCCATGTTTATATGTATCGACTTACTGCCTTGTAATGTTGAATAAATAATAATAAAAAATTAAAATAAAAAAAGGTTAAAAAAGATTCGAATCTTCAAAAAGTGTCTTATGTTTAAAAGATTCGAATCTTCATAAAGAGTCTAATGTTTAAAAGATTCGAATCTTCATAAAGAGTTTTATGTTTAAAAGACTCGAATCTTCAAAAGAACCGACTCTTCAAAAAGAACCGATTCTTTAAAACATAGCAGAATATTTAAAAAGAATAATGTTTTAAAAATTAGAATCTTCAAAAAGAGTTGAATGTTTAAACGCCTTTTTTTGTTTTTTTAAGAAGCGTATCTTTAAAACGTGCCAATGTTTATAAAGAGTCGAATCTTCAAAAAGAACCGAGTCTTCCCAAAGATTCGACTCTTTAAAAGATCCGGACTGTTCATCACTACACAAGACGGCCGCTGTCTAGGAAGATCGCTTAAGTTCCGAGGTTTGTCGAGTCTGCCACAAACAAGCTCAACACTATAAAGGTGACATTACATCATTTTCGTAACCCTCGGTTGTCAAGACAACATGACGACACGTCCAAACGCGATCATGGCGACAGCAGAGCATAATAACAGCGATGGCTTTGTTTAATCGTCGCTCTTTGTCCGTCTGTCAAAGCACTTCCTCCCAGACAGTCCAGTCCGAAACAGAACGCTAACGGGATTAACGCAAATCGCGACATTACATCGAAACTGTGTATCGTGACGTCACGTCCTGGATCTGTAATGATGAATCTGTGCTTTATTTCGGGATCAATCCTTCTTCCGGTGATTATCGATTAAAGCTTTGATCATCTTTAAACGCTTACCTTGATAATGTTTTGTCTGATGTAGTTTAAGGAACAGGAATATTCTTTAAATAGGGATAAGTCGTCCACTCGATCCTTGTGGGTGAGATAAATAAGTGAATTCCTCTCCCGTCCTTCCCCGAGCTCTCTTCTTTCTGTTTGTTTCCTTCTTTAGTAAAGGGGACTGACTGAGCGCGTCATCGCCGAGCGGCAGGTCCTGATTGGTCGATTGACGGCCCGGGGGCGGGGCGCTGGTCAGAGGGGCCACAATCCTTTGATATGTTTTCCACCTACACTGATGACGACATCATGGCTTCTGATGTCAGTTCCCAGGCTCGAACAAAGATGATTTGTGATGTTGTTAAAAACTTGATATAGTTTATCAATTAGGACATTAAACAGAAGGGAGTGACAATTCTGTCATGATTTACTCTCTTGTCACCTGTCTGGTTCCTTTCATCAGGGGAACACAGAAGAAGATATTTCGAAGAAAGTTGGTAAAGGCACAGGAGTGCCACTCTCGGTTCACTTTTCTCGCATGAAACCAATCTGTTCTAGTAACGTTCTTTAACTATCTTAGTTTTGCATCTGCGAGAGAAACAAATACAGGTTTGAAATCACAAGAGGGTGAGTAAATGGCAGATTTTTATTTTGGGTGACTTAACACTTTTTTTTGGAAGATTGGAAGTTTTTAACATTGGTCTTGTTTTGTTTGTGATCTCTGCTCTTAAAGATGCTCTCATCTGTTTTATACGACACACAGCTTCTCTGGTCACCTACTACTCATGGAAACGGGAAGAACCTTTGAGCCTTGCGCTGTGAGACGGATTGCTTTCGGCAGTACTCGACTCAGGGGTTGCCTGGCACTAAAGGCAGAAGTCATCTGTTTGTGAGAAAAGAGTTAAAGTGGAGGGAGACATGAAACTGAAAATATAAGGCACATAAACCAGTCTGAACTAACTTAAGTTCAATCTGTCATTCTCATGTATGTGTGCGCTTGCTTGTGTTGTGTGTTCAAACATGCGCGGAACTGGTTTAATCTATAGCATGTTTTGCCTTGAAAACCCTTCGTTTAGAGTCAAAACAAACTGTGCTATAGACTAAAACTGTGTGTGTGTGTGTGTGTGTGTGTGTGTGTGTGTGTGTGTGTGTGTGTGTGTGTGTGTGTGTGTGTGTGTGTGTGTGTGTGTGTGTGTGTGTGTACAATTATCTTTATGAGAACTACTTTGAGTTCCAAACTAGCGGACTTTTTTGGTGAGTCCTCACCTCCAGAGACCTATTTAAACCAAGACTTGGTTTTTGGGGTTTAGGTTATAATTAGGTTAAGGTTAGATTTAGGGTAAAGGTTAGGGTCGGGCTCTTAGTTCTAAAGGGTAAGTTTGTCAAAGTGTGTTCTCTTAAAGATAGTTGCGAGAATGTGTGTGTGTTTGTGTATGAGTGTGTGTGTGTTTGTTGCCTAAATTGAGTTCCTTGCCCCATAGAATGTTTACCTGCTTACAATAGAATGTTTATTTTTTAAATCAGTGATTACATCATACTTTGTTTAAATTAGTCACTTAAGTTAAGGGATATTTGCTGTCTTGTTGGCATTGTTTTGGTGCACACAGAAGACTACTGTTTTTAAATTCAGGTACTGGTTTTTTAAGTGGATCTGCCATACTCATCATTTATAAGATGTTGTAAACAAGTAGACGCTCGGTAGATATTTATAAGACGTACAAAGAGCAAAGACATAAGTGAATGAGGACATTAATTGATTTTTCCTTCCATTTTATGCTTTCTACAGTACTAAAGCCTCTTCCAAATGAAAATGAACAGGAACGATTACAGGCTGCCAGTGAAACGTATACAAAGCTGTTATTGTGCAAACACCAAAATAACACAAATATTATCTGATAGTGTTTGTGATTGCCTTATCCTACTCCTTTTCCTCTGTGTTCCCACAGAGTTGCCAACTGTGTTATATGACTTGTAACAGCTGCTGGTGGCATTGGTTTGCTTTGCTAGTTGACTCATAACACTGCCCATCAGATTGAGATAAACAAGCAACAACACCCTCAAGAAAAGTAGGAGCACAGTGTCTTGTTTTTGTTTTAAGAGAGTGCTTAACTTTTGTATACACTTCATGTATACACAAAAAGACACAAGAAATGCTATTCATTCTTCATGAGTGAAACCTGTTAGACAGCCCAACACGGTCATTTGTTAATCAAAGTGCTTTGCTCAACTTTGAAAAACTTTACCCCTGTTACTTCCTTTATTAAGCCGTCAGTTTGCCCATTTTATTTTGACAGCTTCTTCCTGACCATGTTGTTGCTCCAAACTTTCGCTTGCATAACACCCCCTAAACATGGGGACATTAGTTAAATTGTTTAAACAACATCCAGTATGCCGAGTATGGTACAATGTACAGCTTTATGAGCTATATGTGTTTATAAAAGGTGCACTTGTGACCCTGCCTGTAAAAACCAGACGGAAAATCAAATTCTGAGAAATGAGCATAAAAGTTGGATTTTATCTCATGATTTTACTATGATGTCAAACTTTGACCTGGTCTCAGTCAGTCAATATTCATCATATGAATGATATGTTTTTTTACAGATTGTGAACACATACTGTGTAAAATGATTTTTGTATAAAAGAAATAAATCACAAAAAATGCCTTGAGCTGGGTCACATTTATAATAAATAGAGCGACATGAACAATGAAACACCAGAAAGTTCTCCTAAGTTCAGTCTGTTCAGATAAGTAAACTCCGAATGAATCACAGACCCAGAACTTAAATGTCCCTTTCATATGTGTGTCATCGCCGCCGTGAGCAAAAAGTAAACACATCTGATAGAAGAATGAAAATGGCAATGAATCACACCAACATACTTTCCATTCAAACCTTTTCCCCTTGTTTTTCTTGCATGGGCTGTTCTGAAAACACAGCCTGATTGAAAACGTGAGAGTAACATTGCACCAGCCCTTCTATAAATACATCATCCATCCACCCAGAGTGTATTAAATATCCTGACTAAAGGATTCTTCAGTGTAATGGAATGCCGTTCGTGGTCCTGTCATTGGTTATACCTTTACCTGAGGGTGCTTGTGATGAAGCATTAAAGATGTTAGACACTGTGACTCAGAAAAACTACAGACTGTATCGGGACTGATACTTGAGATATTAACAAACGATCACTGCCAGCTCATGTTTGCAAAGCCTCTTTTAAGGCACAATAGGCTCAGATTCGGATCTAAAAGAAACACAATAGAGATTCTAAAGGTTTTCATTACGCATGAATAATATGAACAATCAACTGTTTGGCATCAAACCCACAAAGTCCTTTATGCATGGGCTTTATTTCAATAGATGTTTTATTGTTTCCCAAGCATTCACCGTCAACTGGATAACATCCCTCCGAGACAACCCAATACATTACTAAAAGACACCCACAGAGAATTCATTTCAATTAAAACACAATCTTAAAATCTCAAGAGATGCTAATGCTGCCAATCAAAGATTTACAGGTTCTTAGTAGATGGATTTACCAAAAGATTCTGTCAAATTTAACCCAGGAAAACAATCCAGCTCTCTGTGGTGTCAGCACACCCTTGTGGATCTTTATAGATAGATACTCAAGCCTATGGGCCACAGTTTCTCTCTCTCTCTTTGCTGCCCTAAGCAAGATTTTAGATACCGACCCTCATATAGAAAAATCTTTTAAAGAAATAAAAAATTCTGATTTATTTATAAATCAGATTTATTGTAATTAACATAAATAGGAAGTCAAAAATACTAAAACATTTTAACAAAAATGTTTCTACAGTAGTTGCACAATTTAGACTAATACAAAATATTCATTTAAATATACTGTTATAAAAACGTTTTTTAAACTATCAATATCTATGAGTATCTTTATGTAGTTAGATTTCTTTTCATGGTATGCCAACCTTTGCACAAATGCTATGGGAAAATAAAAGTTAATGATTTTCTTCTATTATACAATCATTTTATTTCAATTTCTGTTAATTTAGAACCCACAAACAGATGAAACACTTGTGAAAAAATTGTGTCAAATTAATAAATCAATGTATACATGCTCAATTTCTACAGACAATACTCATTACTGTTACTAGTATGATTATGCACACTGTACTAAAGTCATATTTGCATTATATTCCATTCCTTTTTTATGTGCTTTCTTAATGTTGTTCAGTTTTCAGATATGGCAGACCTTTTTATAGTCCAACACTATTTTTTTTGTCTTCCCATACCTTAAAATAATACATTTTCCCTCATTAACTGTTTCGTAGAGCACATCCCCAAAGGACACCTCGGGGATGATATAAACCTATCATCCCATAAATTTCTCTGGAGATGCTTTTTGGCATTCTGGGTTTAGTCTCTGTTACAGAGCAGTTCTGAATGTGTAAAGTTAGCTGTAAATGTTACATTAAAATGATTTCATTGGAATATATCATTATATAAAACATTTTAGCCCTTTGGTATACTGTAGTAGGCTCAGGGGACCAGAAGAAAAGAGAGCAAAAATACCTACTAGATCCTACTAAAAGTGCATTGCCATTCGCATTTCTTTAACTACTTTGTACTGTCTGCTTACTGTCTGGACTCATATGAGCGTAGAAAGTAAAAGTTCAGCTCACATTAAACCTGGTCACCTTGCGGAACTAATTCTCCATTCTCTCTCTTTACAGTCAGTCATTAGACCATCATCCTTCTATTTTGACCCAGTGCTGCGTAACCCCACTTTCAATTTGAAATAAAAAAGGAGTCATAACTCTGTTGAATAATTTAAAGGGGTGAAAATGAGAGCTCTAGAGTTTCGCTGAGTTATTGTTCCTGGACAAGGTTGCTGAATGGTAGTAAAAAGTGAACTCTGCATGCCCAGTAGTCATGGCCCGCTCTGTTTCGCCAGGGCACGGTTAACTGCTGCATCACTAGCACGCATGCAAGGTCACACACACAAATACTCAGAGTGAAGAGCACTAGGGAGGAAGATGCCACGGCAAAAACTTATCACGTCTGAGAGCGATGGTAAATATGATTCTTGCATTTTTCGTGTGCCGTTCACTTTTTATTTGCTGTCGAAGTTTACTTGGATGTGCTTATGATCTTTGCTTTACAATGTGGAACAGGCCTACAATGTGCCATGAATTGATATTGTTATCAATCAAGATAATTATAAATTTTTCATGTAATATTTGTGCACATAAAGTTGTATTTAATAATGATGGAAGAAAACTGGAAGAATAATTTTCTTGGCATTTACCATTTAGGGGACTAGCTGTTCAGGAGTTAAATCCCATAGGGGTCAGAGAGAAAGTATGAACTTTGAGTATGTTTGTGCACTATTTAACATAACTTTTGCCCTTTGACCCTCACGGGAGGACAGTTTGCACTGACACTAATGACAAAAAGCATCATTGTGTCTATTGTACAACACAACTATGCATGTAATGACCCGGTCAGCACTTACCGGTCTGGTTACACTGTGGTCACACACAGTACAGAAGACGCTAAACAGATGCTGTTAACTGTTCAAGCCTGACCATTCTCCACGGAAAATAACTTCTTGACTTACTTTTCCTTTCTAAGACTTTCACTTTTGTTTTGCATGGCCTTGCAGTTAGCATTGAGGTGGGTGAAGGTAAGAAGATTGTTTGTTTGACTTTCTGGATATATTTGTGTGTATAAAATGTTATTTCATACAAATAATTGTCTAGGTCATGACAATGAATTCCACTTGTACTATGTGGAATTGGAGGATCATTCTGAGAATGAGAATCAAGAGTGCAAAAGAAGGAGAGAGAGAAATGGGAAGACCAGCAGACGAACAGCTTCAGAGAGAAGATCAGCAGTGACGAATAATCCAGAGAGAAGAGAGAAAAAACATGCCAAACACAGAAAATCTGTCAGAGAGAGAAGAGAGAGTGATGGGAAAGGGAACGGAAAAAGGCGAAGAAGAAAGAACACAGATGTAAAGGTGGTTGAGGAAGAATGCAGCAAAGAAAACAAGAACACCAAAAATGAAAAAACAAAGACATCAAAGGTGGAGGATGAGAAGGAAGAAGGTAGGAAGAAAAACAAACAGAAGAAAGTTAAAACCGAGGAAGAGGATAGAAATAATGGAAAAATGTATAGTAGAGATCTTAATGATGTGCCTTCGAAAGCCAAGACAAAGAACAGAAAGATGTCTGAGAACATGTAAGTTTTTATCATGTTATAGGAACATACACTTTATGATACCATAGAAGAATTTTTGTCTAAATGGTGTTAAAAGAACATTTCAAATACTTAAACCCTTTCTGTTTAAAAATGGTGTTTTTGTGGTAAAAAAGTTTTTAGATTATTCAAAGTAACAAAGAGAGGCTTCTTTAAAAAACCTTAAACTGAATTTTTTTTTGTGCAACAAAAATCATATAAAGGGTTCTTTCTTAAAAAAAAAAATTTGGGATGGGAAAAATAAATATTGTGGTCAAAATGACCCCAGAATTTGTTATATCATATATCTATAATAATATATGTTTTATAAAATGTAATGACTTATGTATTCCTTCCATGGTGTCAATGTGCTCCAAGAACCGTTTGATACAATATTAATATCCAAGAGTGCACTAAAAATCTGCTGTTTAGATTTATTGTAACCGAGTCTACAAATATTTTACTCCACTTTTTGGACCTCACGTATATATATATGCATTCCCCCTATAGCTTAGAATCAGAGTCTAAGTCTGAGTTGGATTCTGACTCAGAGCCGACGGATGCCAAAACAATAGGAGTTTTGAGTTCTCTGACTCCTGAAGAGCTTGAGAAGTTGAAAGAAGCTGTGGAGGAAAGCAAAAAGCTAGTGGGCAACCTGAGAGGAAAGCCCTGGCCTATGAAGAAAAAATTAGTCATCCTTAGGTATGTCCTACACTGCAGTTTTTATATGTGTCAGTGAGCTTTCATTACATCAATTATTTCTGCCTGCTCTCAGGGAATCACAAGAGTTTGTGGAGAAATATGAAGGTGCTCTGGGGAAGGGCAAAGGAAGGAAGCTCTATGCCTATAAGGTCGTAATGATGAAGGTGAGGAGTGAAATGTGTGATTATCAAATAGAACAGACAAAGCTGAATATCTCCTGCAGATTTAGCTTTTATTTGCTCCAATTTCTAGAAATGGATGAAGTTTCTACGTGACTTTGAGAACTTCAAGACAGCCTGCATCCCGTGGGAGATGAAGATTAAGGAAATAGAAAGTGTGACCTTAATGCATTTGAACATTGGTTTTCCTTTATATGGAGGATTTAAAGTTTTAACTCCCTTTATATCTTCCTACAGGCCATTTCGGCTCATCCGTTGCTTCTTACTTTATATTTCTGAGGTGGATGTATGGCATCAACATGATTTTATTTGGACTTACATTTGGCCTGGTTATGGTTCCAGAGGTGTTGAATCTCAAAACTTTCAATAGCTACAGGATTTGATTGATATAATAATGTTAATACCAAAGTATTTTATGTTTTTTTCCAGGCCTTAATGGGGAAACCATATGGCAGTTTACCCAGAAAAACAGTACCCCGAGAGGAAGAAGCCAGTGCCATGAATTTTGCAGTCTTATGGGACTTTGGAGTAAATATTAATATTTGATTAAAAGTTTACCAAAATCAGGACATGATTTACAATAGATTGTCAACTAAAAGTATGTTTTTTTTCATTCAAGGGCTATGCTAAGTACTCTGTCCTGTTCTATGGCTACTACAATAACCAGAGGTCCATTGGGTGGCTCAAGTTTCGCCTGCCCCTCTCATACTTTCTGGTAGGGGTGGGTACTGTGGCATATAGCTACATGGTTGTAATCAGGACGTAAGTGATGACATCCTATTATCCTTTGACATGTTTTAACAGTTCATATCATAAACATTAATGCAGTTTCAAGTTCAGCTACCGTTTTTAAGTGATCTGCACACTGTACTTCTTATTTCAGTACATATCATAAATTAAGAGGTATAATTCACTCAGAAGTAAAACTCTATCATAATTCACCGTTTAGATGTTTCAAAATTGTATTCATTTCTTTGCTCTGATAAACAGAGAGGAAGCTATTTAGAAGAAGGCTTATGTCCACACAGTTCTCTACCACACTTAGAGCAAAATGTACTTAACATTATTTGCTTTAAAAAATTCAATACAATGAAAAATGTAGGACAATTGAATTTTCATTACCAACTATATTTGTCCTACTGTAGTTGGCAATGGGGGACAAAAGCTTATGGTTACAGGCATTCATGCAAATATCTAAACAAAGAAATCTAAACTGAAATCATAGACCCTACCTTTAAATACTCCTGAACCTTAATAATTAAGAAAATGTTAAAAATAATTATACATCTTTGGTTGACTTTTACTAATATTAAAGATAAGATAACATAATGTATAAAAGAATCAACAATATCAGGTAAAAAGCATGATACTGCATGCTCTATTATTAAGTTTTCCAAAGTAAAAACACTCAGATCAAGAACAGATAAAAAAAAGTATTGTTCCCCTCTGGTTGACCACCTTCGTGAATTTTCATACTTGTATCAACAGCATGGCACGCAATGCAAATGAAGAAGGTGGTGGAGATGACACCTGCTTTAATTTCAGTTGGAAGACGTTTACTAGTTGGGACTATCTCATTGGAAACCCAGAGACAGCAGACAACAAGTTTGCGTCCATCACTACAGGCTTTAAAGTAAGTTTATTTTATGCGGACACTCTTCTGTGGCAATTAAAATATATATATGAACCTTTATTATATCCATTTATTTCCAGCATTAGAAAAGTGGGTGCACTCTCAAAAGCAATGTGGTAAATAAAGTTTTATGAAATTAAATTTTTTGACAAAACAGATTTGAATGCACTGTACTATAAACGATTTAACATATATTTTTTGAGTTAGTTGCATTTTCTCCGTCCAACCAGAAAATCTGCAAAACTTAGTCAACAACAGTAAATATAAACATATGACCACACAATTCGTTCATTCTGTGTCGTCTTCTGCTTAGTTAAAACAGAAACAAACAAATTCATAATATTACTATAACTATGTTCACATCATGGTAATGATAAAAAATAATATAGGCCTTTTTAGCAAGCCCTTTTTGGCTTTATAATAAATGTATGACCTTAACAGGAGGCTATTGTGGAGGAGCAAGAGAGCAGAAAAGATGACAACATCCACCTGACACGATTCCTAAGAGTACTGGCCAACTTCCTAGTGCTCTGCTGTCTGGCAGGAAGCGGCTACCTGATCTACTTTGTGGTGCGCAGGTCACAGAAGTTTGCTCTGGACGGACTGGAGAACTATGGATGGTGGGAGAGAAATGAGGTTAGATTCACAAGTTGTACATTTAAAACTTCAATTGTACAAAAAATACTCATTAAAAAGTATTTGTATAGAAAAACATATTTATCCTCAGGTGAACATGGTCATGTCTCTGTTGGGAATGTTCTGTCCAATGTTATTTGACGTGATCAGTACTTTAGAGAACTATCATCCCCGCATTGCTCTTCAGTGGCAGCTGGGGCGCATCTTCGCACTTTTCTTGGGAAACCTCTACACTTTTATCATCGCTCTTATGGATGCCATCCAGCTTAAGGTACAGCTGAATATGCCTGACTATAATTTCCTACATTTTTGCTTAATCTTTCCAAAAAGCTTCCCTTGGGTGGCAGGATCTGTGCCGAATGAATCGGCTTCTACTCAAGGTCATTCATCCATTTAGTTTTAACTCTCCTTTTTATCATTTGAAGAGGGCAGAGGAGGAGATTGTGAGGAACAATATGACAATCTGGCAGGCTAACATGTACAACGGGACCGTGCCAGACAACACAACTGCTCCTCCGATCACAGTGCACCCTGCTGATGTTCCCAGAGGGCCTTGCTGGGAGACAATGGTGGGGCAGGTACTGTTATTTGAGAACCCTGCAATTTTGGAGGAAATAAGAATGCTAAGTGTAGAATTATATTGCATTTCGTGACATCATAAAAGGTTTGACATTGTTTCTGTCTACAGGAGTTTGTTCGTCTTATTATTTCGGATACGATGACAACGTACATCACTTTGCTTATTGGAGATTTTTTCCGTGCTGTTCTGGTGCGTTTCCTGAACAACTGTTGGTGTTGGGACCTGGAGTATGGTTTTGTGAGTATCCACAATGCATATGCAAAGCACTAGTCGGGATGCGTTGTCACTCCCACCTTTGTTCACTAGCCATCCTATTCAGAGTTTGACGTCAGTGGAAATGTCCTAGGGCTGATCTTCAATCAGGGGATGATCTGGTAAACATTCTTAAAGTTATAATAGCCTTTAATTCATATTTAATGAAGGATACCGTTCATATCAACAAGTCTTTGTGTGCTTGTTTGTGTCTTTGTGTGTATGTCAGGATGGGGGCCTTTTATGCACCATGTCTTCCAGCATTAAATCTACTCCGGCTTCACGTCTCCATGTACCTGCAGTGCTGGGCCGTTATGTGCTGTAATGTGCCACAGGAGCGAGTCTTCAAAGCTTCAGGCTCCAATAATTTCTACATGGCCATGCTGTTGGTCATCCTTTTCCTTTCAACTCTGCCCGCTATATACACCATCGTCTCCATTCCTCCATCCTTCGACTGCGGACCTTTCAGGTTCCGAGCTTATGATTGTATAGAAAGAATGGTTTAGAAATTGGGCTGTCAATCGTTCGTGATTAATAACATCTAGAATAAGAGTTATATAGTATGTGTCTGTGGATTGTGCAGATGAATACATACACATACATTCATGTATTTAGGAAAATATGACGTTTAATAAACATAATTTAAATAACTAAAAATATTTAGTTTGTATGTTCTTATGACAACAAAAATGCAGAAACGAGCTATTAAGTAATAAAGTATCAACAAAAAACTATAAAAACACTTAGGCCGTTGACATCAATGTGTTTTTATTTATCAATAATTATATATTGTTTTAAAGTTTCGATAAATGTTTAAATGTCTTCTTTCTGTAGTGGCAAAGCCCGCATGTTTGATGTTATTCAAGAAACTCTGCAGTCAGACTTCCCGGCTTGGTTCGGGAAGGTTTTCAGTTATGCCTCGAACCCTGGACTGGTTTTGCCATTTCTTCTGCTGTTGGTGTAAGTGTTTAAGTCTAAGTGCTTCCACACATAACAGTGATGCATGGGTGTAATATTATATATCACTCTCATTTCAGACTTGCAATATATTACCTGCAGTCCACCTCTAAAACATACAAACGTGTAAACATGGAGCTGAAAAAGAAGCTTCAAGCTGTAAGTTTAGAAATGCAAATATGTCTGTATTTACAAACTCAGCTGAGATATTGATGCCATAAACTGAATTGTCCACTAGATGGTAGCCAAACATGGCTGCCACATTTCTAACTTAAAGGTTTATTTATTTAGTAATACAATTAAATATTTAAAATCACACATTTTTCTTTAACCTATATATTATTATGCATGTAAAACTACTTACATTTTTTTAGCTACTGCATTCTCTAAAATTTAAAGGGATAGTTCACCCCAAAATAAAAAGTGTGATAAATGACTCAATTTTCAGTTGTTTCAAACTTGTATTTTCTATGTTTGGCTGAACACAAAGAAAGGGATTTGTAAAAAAATTTCTAACAACAGTTTTTTGGTTAGCATGGACTACTATTGTTTAAAAAATTACAATAGAAGTGAATACGTACCATAGACATTTTTTCGTGGCCTACATTCTCTTCACAATATTTTCTGTAAACTTTACAAAACAATATATTCCAACTATAGTAGTCAAAGGTAACCAATATTTCTTTAGTTACAAGCATTCTTCCAAATATCTTTCTCTTTGTTCATTGAAACATACAAATTTATACATATTGTAACAAAGGATTTAAACTATCTCTTCAAGTCCGTCCCCCTGATGTTGCTAACTTGCTCTCATAGATCTGCCTAATTTTTTTTTCTTAGTGCTTGAATTGTGTATTTACAGCAAAATGAGGATAACAAGAAAAAGAACAAACTCGCAGCCCTAAAGGCGGCCAGTGACCTGGAGCAGGCGAGGAATGCCGGAGGACAACACAGCAACGTTGATTCTGATTTGGGTGAGAGCTAAGAAAACACCTCAACCCATCATTCATTTCATCATATGAAATAAACCATCCCGTCAATAAAAAAGAAATGATGTAAACAAGTGATTTCTGTATCAAAGTAATTATGAGTATATGTCTCCCATTTTGTAGGAATGAATGAAGAGGACAATAGCTTAAATGGAACACGTCAGCCCAGTGAGAACGACCAGAATATTCCCTCTGTTCACCCATCAGAAGGTCAGCACAATAAAGACTCCCATCCTATATCTTCGACTCACAAAACCACCAGACGTCCGGTGTCACGGGGTCGAGCTGTGTCTGGACATCTTCCAGGAAACCCACAGCAGCCAAGTAGAAACTCAAACTCCATCAAGAGATAAACTGTCGAAGATCAAATCATTTTATCTGTAAAATATATATAATGACCAGCTAAGGTTTTCTGGTTAACCGTAGAAGTTTTGTTTGTTTATCCTGTCTCACCAGCACTAGACTAATATTCAAAACAGAAAAGATGGTGTTTTCATCATTGGAGGTATAAGTATACAGCACTTAAAGGAATGGTTACCCAAAAAATTTTTTTTTTTTCACCCTCTTGTTATTTCAAACCTGTATGATTTTATTGTACAGTAGAACAAATTTTTTTTTATTATTTATATTTTAAACACTGCTGTTGATAAATTCTATTGTATGGACACAAAAACAATTCCTGTCAATGTGCACCACTGTTGTTCGGTGAACAACATTGTTCAAAATATATTTTTTGTTCTTTCAGAAATAGTTTGCCATAAAGGTTTGAAATTAAAATGTTTGAGTACATGAAGCCAGAATTATTATTTTTAGGTGAACCGTCACTGATCAGAACCTCCCACTGTGTTATTATCTCTGTTTCTTACATACATTACATTACTTTGGCTCTTAAACGTCCATGTTTATTTTTTGTTGATGTGATGATACTGTTCAAAGCTTGAAGCCCAGTCCGATAGCAATGCCCAGCCTGACATGTATGTCTTGTTGATGTTCAAATATTCATCTATATGTAACTGAAGATTGACAAAACTCTTAACTTTGAGAAGCAGAAGAATCTTGTTAGACGCTGACCATCGCCAAATACTTTCCTCTCATAATTTATACTGTGTACACACACGCACACGCACACGCATACACACACACACACACACACACACACACACACACACACACACACACACACACACACACACACACACACACACACACACACACACACACACACACACACACACACATATATATGCATCTTATCTGCCACAAGAAGCCCCAAATCCATCGTCATCCTCCTCAAAATATCACAAAATTAAATCATTTGTTGGAGATTGACATCTTGGCTGTGCCCACCATTATGCCCCTCTTCTCGGGTTCATTGTTTTCCTATTCTCAAATCAATGCCACTTTATCTTGATTCGGTGTGTCAGGTGACCCACAACATTTCCATGCACTGTAGTGTATTATCAAATCTGCTCATAGGGTGTCTAGTGTTCCCATCATGGATTCTTTTCCAGTAGACGCAGATTTGGCAGCAATGATGCATCTGGCACGTGTGTGTTTCTACAGCCTATCACAGTTCTGCTTGGGGTTATCCTGCGTATCGTTTATTTTAGGAAAACTCTCTCAGACATTCTGAAGCAAAATAATGTAATCTTTTATATAAGTAAGATCAAAAGTTTTACAATTCTAAAATCTGTGTGATGTCCCTACATCTCTCGCACAAAGTCTTGGCGGTTATTTATTGGAGAGTTGGCACATAAATTTAATTAAAATTGTAGATGGCCATTCATTATTTACCAGCAATCTTCATGAAGTATTAATAAGAGTCATTTGAGATTGTGATTATTTGTTTGTTTGGGGACGTGTTGTTAATTGCAGCTACTGATCTCTTTGCATTAATGAACTGAAGGAAGACACTCAAAGAATCGATTTAAATGTTACGAATTGCATTTATTTATAAAAGTTTTTAAAATTGCCGAACATTTTAATGAACAAACACAACGTTTTGACGTGTTGAGGTGGTTTTCACAACACCATCAACTACCTACAGAGAGTTGTGTTTAAATGTAGACATCTGATCTGTGTTAATGCAATTCTGTTAGCGGATGTTATAGTAGCAGATCTCTTGTACATAATTTACTCAAAACAATTAATGCCTGTGTCTCAACATGCAGGGTTTCCCTTAATGTCCCTGAATGTTCTTTTAACATTATACTGTTCTTATCATTTACAAACAAATGGCGCATGCTTATTAATAGATTTGTTATGACAAAAAATAATGTTTGCCCACATTTCGAAGTATATTGCATAGGTAAAAGGAATTTATTTTGAAGAATGTTAGAAATTCACAGGTCTGGGACATCATTGACTACCTAAGTAAGAGCATATTGTGCATTTCCTCATTAAAACACAAAACAAAATATTTTATGGACTCAACAAGAGCAAACAGTTCTGTGGCACTATTGACTACCAATTTACTTTGTTCTACTATGACGTCTCAGATTTTTTGGAAGAAACATTCCTCCAAACATCTTTCTTTGTGTCTGACAGAAATTTATAATGGCTTGTGAAAACTTGAGGTTTAGTTATTCATTACAGAATTATTATTTCTACATGTAGAAACAATGGAAAACAATGTGGTAGTGGAACATGGGAAATAAAGAAATAGGAAGCTAATAAAAGTGAGTTGTTTACAATTAATCATTTTACATTTTTAAATAAATAATGAAATATCAGTTACACAACTTGTCACAATAAAATACAGTTTTGAAATTACTGATTGATTGTATTGGAGATTGACATCTTGGCTGGAACGATCTGCCTCTGGCTTCACGCTTGTCAGACTCGGTCTCTATCTTCAAAAAACTCCTAAAAACTCATCTTTTCCGGCTACACCTAACTCACTAACTCACTTCTTTTCTAACTACTCACTCTATCAAAAAAATAAATAAATAAATAAAAAATTATTTTGTAACTTCGCTCTCTGTGTAACTCGGTAGCATTGTTGTAGCACTTGTTCACCTATTGTTGTATCGGCTATTTACCGCTTCATTGTCTCCTCGACTATTGTAAGTCGCTTTGGATAAAAGCGTCTGCTAAATGACTAAATGTAAATGTAAATGTAATGTATTTGTAATTTGTAATCTAACTCATTTTATAAATATCTAATCAGCCTTTACATTATTCCAGGTTTGTTTTCGATTTTTTGTTGTTGATTATTTCTTATTAGAACTCAAGATTTCATTATCATAAATATTAAAACAAGATGATTATTTGCTGACATTTATTATGCAATTGAAATATAAATATAGATGTATGGTATTAGATTAATGTATATTTTGTCTTTTATTTTTTCCTAATTTAGCATAAATGATGAAATTGCATGATTATTTTTATCCAGTTGTTATTTATCTTTTGTATGTTTTTACTTAGAAATGATTGATTGTTTCTATTTTAATCTTTCATCTGTTCTATTTACTACAGCCTTGTTTCCTGGTCTTGTAAGATGGCATAAGATCTTGACTACCGTTCAGTGTAATCAAGGAGACATTTGATGCCTTTTAGGAGTGCAGCACCTGTTCACAGAGACCTGTCTGACTGTCAGGTGTATCATCAGCTGTAGATGACTCAGAAGTTCAGCAGAATAACAGGACAACAGAAGCCAACACAATGCCACGCAAAAGAAATGAAATTGCCATAACCATGGATGATGGTAAGAACATTTAAGAAACATGATCACTTGCATTCAATTTCTTATTCTGAATTTTTAGATGACTACTGAACTATTTTATTTATCGTATCCATCAGGCTTAACATCAGGTGAAAAAATTTATTTAGAATTTAGCTACATCTTGAGAATAAATGTTTATTGAGTTTTCTGACATTAAACTGCCCTTTGATAGTAATATATTAAATATATTTGTGTATCTGCTAATCTACTTACAAAGCAAGTGTGTATAAATATATCTTATTAAACACAATAGCTTGAAGGGATAGACATGCCATAATTGACTAACCTATATGTATCTTATAGTTGGAATGGATTTTGATGGCAAATTTGACAGCGGAAGTGACGGTAAGTTTTCAAATTCAAGTCTGTTTTATTTCTATGAAAGTTGAAATGAAAAATTACTCTCTTGCAATTTCAAACCTATATGATTTATTCTGAATTACACAAAAGAAGAAATTTTGAAGAAAAGTTGGGAACCAAACCGCAGTGGCAACCATTTACTTCTACTGTTTGGACAACAATGCAGCAACATTCTTCAACATTTCTTCTTTCAAATTCTGCAGACAAAACAAAAAATTTAGAGCTCCTTTCCAAAATGAGAGAAATCCATTTAAATTTTTTTCTGAAAAGAAAAGAAAACAAATCTATTCTTTTTGCTTCAAAATGTTAGTTTTTGTCTTTGAAAAAAACAACAACATAAAATGTATGATATCAGGGACTCTTATTATAAATTAATATAAATCAAATAAATGCAAATGTCCAGTCTGCATTTTTTACCCCCAGTGTAGATCTCCCTGGCCATCCAGGCCTTTAACAGTTTTAATGGAGTTTTAAGCACTTAATTTTAGGGTTGAGCACAAACAAACTTTTCAAAGCATTACCATGTTGGATTGCATTGAACAAATTATGATTGGTTGAGAGGACATATCGCATTTAGTCTAAAAAACAGTTCAGCGTTTATAGCTTTTCAGAAAAACCTGCAATTACAAGAAAATATGGTGATTTCGCATGCAACTTTAATGGAGCGGAGAATTGGTTCCCTACACAACGAAATAGCATGTCAAACTCGTTTTTAAAAAGAGCTCTTCAAATAATAATATACTTTTCATTAAGTATTTTGTAAATGTAAACTGTAAATTTCACCATCTTTCCAGTGGATACAAAGAAAAGAGCTAAAGGTAAAAATAACCCAAAGGCTTCACCCCGGGGAAAGAAAGCCAAGCCGGCAGACAGCGTGGATGAGAGCGAGGAAGAAGAAGAGGAAGCCCCACGGAAGAGGAAAGGCAGAAAGAAGAAGCAGGACAGTGAGGACGACAGTGAAGAAGAGCAGAAGGGAAGAAGAAAGAGAGGAGCGGCCTCGAGGAAAAAAGCTGCCAAGAAGGATGACTCGGAAGAAGAGAGCGAGGAGGAGAAAGGAAACCGAAGGAGAGGAGGGAGAAAAGGCGTAAGTAAGAAGGACAAAGAGGAGGAGAATAAGAAGGAGAAGAAGGGAAATGGGAAAGCGGCGGGGAAAGGAGGGAAAGATAAACAGGATGAGAAGGACAAGAAAAAAAACAAAGGCAAACTCAGCAGGTGCAGTATTCTGTAATTCAGTTATGCCCTCTTCCATGCCACACATTCTCAACAATACACATTTATTGCCAATAAAAATAGCTTTCACCAATATTCATAATGCAGCTAATCAAATGAAATCTCCAATAAATGTAAATGAATTTACAGTATATTTTATTGATTGACAGATTATATGATCTCAGGAATGTTTTATGATACAGAGTTTACCAGTGTAATACAGTCTCCTTCTGCCATACATTTTTATTTATTTCGTATTTTTGTCACTGCCTTCCAACTGTTGATCTGGAAGTGCCTTAACCATCATCAAGTCCCATTATTCACCGACACAACTATCTCCATGGGGACTAGACTGTTAATCTGGACTTTCTGGACTGTTCACGGGACTCATGGCTTTGTTCTTCAGCAGTTCCTCTTCGGCCAGCGGTTCTGAAGACGAGTCTCTGTCTGAAGGAGAGATGGCCCGACTGAAAGAGGAGGTGGAGGAAAAGAAAAAGCTGATAACAACGCTGCGAAACAAACCCTGGCGCATGAAGAGGAGACTCAAGTGTCTGAAGTAAACTGGATTTCCCTCCGCTTGCTTGTTCAGTCTGTGCTATGATACTATTGATAACCACTACCTCAAATGAAGTTCATGTATAAGACATGAGTTTCTTGTTTACTTGCTTCATTAAAACCTAAGATTTTAAGTGCTATTAGTTTTCAAATCTTCTCATTTCTTCATGCACTTTAAGCTGAGTTTTAAAGGTGCTCTTCATTGCAAACTCTGTATTGCTGCCCAATGTGTGTATTTGTGAGAAAGTGTTTTTTATGACAGCATGTGTTTGTCTAAAGCTCTGACATCATTTCATATACTCAACCTGTATATGACTCTTTATACTGTGGAACACAAAAGAAGATATTTTGAAATATGTCTCATACAGTGGAAGTCAATTGGGACTCGTGATGCTTGGTTTCCTTTTTTAATAAATAAAAAAAAGAATATATTTGTTTGTGTTCTGCAGAAGAAGGAAATTCATTCAGGTCTAAAATGTATTTAAAGCAGGCGTCACAGGCTATCAAATAACAGTTAAATAGAAGTTTACGGAATCCCCATCTATTTAAAGGCTCTTAATTGTACTTTAAAACACTTGACACTGAGTCTACGCCAATACATTTGCTACCTGCTGGCCTCCAACTGAACTTTTACCTCGCCTGGTGGAATTGACCGGGCGACCAGTAAAACTTTGGACATGTGCCCTTAAAGGTTGGTAGAAAAAGACACGATGCCCAAGTAAGTGTCAGTAGCCTAGGGGCGTGGATGAAACTGTGCCCCAGACAAAGAGGACACACGCTTGGCAAAGCTTTAAGGGCAATGTTATCTCTGTAACCTCTGACAGGAGAGAGCTATTACGCCTTTGAGTTTGGCACTGCTTGATGCACACTGATGTTTCAGCCTGAGGGTGATCTTTGCATTCTATTACGCTTCTGATAGGGTTCGCCCAAATATGAAAATGTTGTCATCATTTATGTAGCTCTTGTTGCTCAATATATTCAATATGTATGTGTTCAATCTGACTCCTGAAGAACACAAAAAAGAGATATTTTGAAGGAAGTTGGGCTCCTATTCACTTCTATTGGATAGATGCAAAACCAACGTCATAACAGAATTTTCATTTTTGGGTGAACTATAAGTACTTTGATATGATCTGGTTGCAAACTGCATAAGCATGGACTGATTTATTGCTTTCATTTCCATTGTACTCCATCAAAAACATTACTTAAAATGATAATTTAAGCAAAAACGAAAATACTGTCATCCTTTCCTCCTTTATGACTTATCCTGCAAAGCTATTTCGCTGATTGTTGGTTACTGGTATCCATTCACTACGTTTTGTGTCCCTACAGAAAAAAACGAATGGGTGCCGCTGATCAACGATTTTCAAAATATCTACCTTTGTATTTTCCAGAAAAAAGTCTTACAGGTTCAAAATGACATGTGGACCAAGAAACGACCAAATTTTCTTTGATTTGTTTGTTTTCTTTTACAGTATAGTTTACATTACTATCAGTTAGAAAACGAATTCATCCATCCTGTGACCATCCTGCTATAACATTCACATTAATTATGCATTGATGAATTCATTAATTGTCGATAGATCAAGTAACAGTGTGTGAAGGTTGTAAGTGAAAGATGATATTTTCCTTCTGCCGTGTCTACACAAAGCTGAGCGTCATCCTGCTTAGTGTACATAATGCACACAGAGCCGGCTAATAGCTTGAAGTATCATCAATCCTCTTCTACACATGTACAGTAGTGTGCCGTTGACATCTTACACTGAAACTGAATTCTTGTTTGTATACTGTGTTGTTCAAGTGGAAATGCAGAGTCACTCATAAATAAAACTTTAGTTCAATATTCAAACTGACATTTGTTTGTATTATCCCGTAGAGAGGCCCAAGGGTTTGTGGAAAAGTTTGAAGGAGCCTTGGGCAAAGGAAAAGGAAGGAGACTCTATGCATTTAAAGTCATGATGACAAAGGTATGACTCCCCAAGTTACAAAATTTTTCAATTCAGTCCTGTATTGTAATTTTCTTTCTTTCTTTTTTCAGAAATTAATCAAGTTCAACAGAGACTTTGAAAACTTTAAGACAGCCTGCATCCCATGGGAAAGTCGAATTAAAGAAGTAGAAAGTATGTTAATCTCTACCTTCATTATTAATTGATAAAATTATATCTATGAATTATTTATTTTATTCCAATTTGGAAATCCTTTAAGCAGTTTTATTTCTACAGGTCATTTTGGGTCTTCTGTTGCCTCCTACTTCATTTTCCTCCGATGGATGTATGGGTTAAATCTGGTTCTTTTCGGCTTTATGTTTGGGCTTGTTGTGATTCCGGAGGTGAGATTTCGTGTTAATACATTTAAAAAAGTTCTAAAACTTAAGTGCATTGTTCAACCAAACAGGATTATTCTGACATTATTAACACAAGAGTCATTCGAATCTTTCATGGCTTTCTTTGATTTTAAAATGTTGTTAAAGTGTTTTTTTTACAAAGTAAATGGGTAGTCAATAGTGCCCCAGAACTGTTTGCTCTTGTTGAGTCCATAAAATATTTTGTTTTGTGTTTTACAGAGGAAATGCTCAATATGCTCTTACTTAGGTAGTCAATGATATCCCAGACCTGTGAATTTCTAACATTCTTCAAAATAAATTCCTTTTACCTATGCAATATACTTCGAAATGTGAGCAAACATTATTTTTTGTCATGACAAATCTATTAATAATATTACAATAGGATTGATTTTTCAGAAGCTCCAAAGCAACAAAAATTATCAAAATGACCGACCCTGTTTATTTCAAGTCCTACAATGAAACGGATTGGTGTGACATTTTTTAGCAATTTGTTGTTTGTTTTCAATGTACTTTATTTGTGTGGAATTATTACATTAAGTTTTGTGTACTTTTGCATAACAAAAACAAAAAACATAACAACATAAAAAAACAGTGCTTTGGTTCCGAAGATATGGAAAACCCATCAATGCTTTCAATGACATGAGAATTAGTAAAAACAAAATAAAATGTATTCTTTCATTTGTATATCTCTTTCAAATTACCCATTTAAACAGTAAGCTGAAAACATTTACTACATCAATTAATTTGACACGTTATTTTTTCTATTACAATCAGACAAATGACCACTGATTTGTCTCTTTTCTCTCTGGAGGTTCTGATGGGCATGCCTTATGGCTCTCTTCCCAGAAAAACCGTCCCCAGAGAGGAGCAGGACAGTGCCATGGACTTCTCTGTCCTGTTTGAGTTTGGAGTAAGGATTTTACTATTGGATTTCATTTGATGATTTGTGAGCTTTCTGAATAATGTTTTTCAAACTTCTTAAAAACAATTTTACAGGGTTATTGCAAGTACTCCATCATGTTTTATGGTTTCTACAATAATCAACGAACTATCGGATTCCTGCAGTTCCGGTTGCCCTTGTCATATCTCTTGGTTGGAGTGGGGATATTCGGCTACAGTTTAATGGTGGTTATCAGAACGTGAGTAACTCCAGAAAAGGTGTTTGTTTCTGGACATTCACATGTTTAATGATATTGAAGTGTTGTTTGTTTTGTAATTTTCTTTTTCTTTATATTTTAGAATGGCCAGAAATGCCAATGAAGGAGGAGATGGAGCCGAAGAAGGTGCTTTTACCTTCTGCTGGAAACTGTTTACCAGCTGGGATTATCTTATAGGAAACCCAGAGACGGCTGACAACAAGTTTGCCTCCACCACCACAAGCTTCAAGGTTGACAACAAAATCAAGCATTTTTAAACAACTCAACTGGTCAAATCAAACAACATCTCTTTAAGGATTGTTTTTTCCTGTAGGAATCTATAGTAGATGAACAGGAAAATCTAAAGGATGAGAACATTCATCTGCGCAGGTTTCTACGAGTCCTAGCCAACGTTCTTATCCTCTGCTGCTTGGGAGGGAGTGGCTATCTCATCTATGCTGTGGTCAAACGATCTCAAGAATTTGCCAAAAAGGACAGAAATGATTTGTCATGGCTTCAAAAAAATGAGGTATCTCTAATGCCTTACCCAGAATCGTATATATCATTTTCAAATTTGAGCAAGTTCATACGAAAATGTCGTCAGACTGAATTCTGAAAGTCTGATTACTCACTTTGGCCAGGTGGAAATTGTGATGTCACTGTTGGGTTTGGTGTGTCCACCTCTGTTTGAGGTCATAGCGGAGCTGGAAGACTATCACCCTCGAATCGCTCTCAAGTGGCAGCTAGCCAGAATCTTTGCCCTCTTTCTGGGCAACCTTTACACTTTCCTGTTCGCCCTGTTTGATGAGGTCAATGCCAAGGTAAGGCCAATTCCTTGTGATTTTGCTTATCCTCTGAGTTCTTGTTTAAATACTGTGTTATTGAAATCAAAGAAATACACCAAAGCAGGGATAAAGTTAGCATTTTATAACTTCTGGTTCAATTACCTCAAACTCAACTGGTTTTTTAATGTTTTTTGTACTGTCTAAAATAAGTTTGGGGTGAACAAAACCTGTTTTCCCCCACATTTTATTATGACACTAAACAGCAATTATAAAAACTCCCTTATGATGTTAAAAGCCTTATCATGATTTAAGAACAGATTCTGCTAAAAGATGTTGAACATCAAATAAAAATATTAAACAAGTGAAAAACATGGACATCATATATAACATATAAGACCGCCTTAAAAGAGACCAGGAAAAGACTTTGCCCAGTCAAGACCATACTAAAAAGTAATAAGAGATAATAAAATCATAATAGATAATAAAGTATAATACAACATTTGTAGGATGTTTAATGTTCCATTTTTATCACCCAGCAACTGTGACAGGAACATTTATGTGCTGAAAAAACAAAAAACCAAAATTAAAAAACAGTAATATCACAAGATAAAGTAAAATCTGTGACTTTAAACAAAAAAGAAATGTTCAATAAAGACGTAACTCAAAAACAGAATTAACAAGTGTGTATTCGTTTTATTGACAGATATGTTTCTTCCATCATTCTCTTATTGGCAGAAACAAAAGTTAAAAAGAAACCAATGAATGCTTTTTAAGCCTAATGTTTAACATCCAATAACAATAAGGTCTTGAGACCTATACCAGGAAATATGTTTTTAATAAAATACAAAACCGTTGCAGAAGGCCTACTTGGGGTTATTTTGAGCGGCCGTTGTATTGTCTATTTATCACATCATGTTAGTGATTTATTTACGGGGATTTCGTTTATATTTATTAATTTGTATTAATTGAATTGATGTAAATATTGTATTTATAGACAAAGCGGTAGACAAAATGAAGTTGTTGGATTTACTTAATTTGATCAATTACATCGATTCCGTTCCATTTGATAAAATAAAGTTGTTTTAACAAAACTCTAGAGAATTTCCAGAGCAATAATATTAAAACAATTTAATTTTATCGCGTTGAACCAATGTGCATGATAAAAAAAAGATTTTTCAATGTAGTACTATAACTCTGTATTAGGGGCCAGGTGTAACCATACTATAGTTCTGTATTTGCATTCACACCACCGGACGCTGGCAATATCGATATGATTATTTTAAGCCCATGTTTTTTCAGCTGGAAAAATCTCTATAAACAAAATAGTTTTTATGATTATCATTACAATGTCAATGGCCCTTTAATCTCATCAAAAATCTATAGGGTTTGGTCAAAGGATCATAATTTCTGGGTAGCTGACAAAATATCTCCTCCCTGCGTTATTCAACAAGTATGTAACTTTACTGATACATTTTTCTGGTGTGTTTCCAGCTTGAAAGGGAGAAAGAGATAAAAAATGAAACAATCTGGGCTCTTAAAGAATACTATGCCAACTACACCTTGCAGTACAATGTGACAGAAAACATTCCACCTCCAAACATATCGCCTGCTGATGTCATCAGAGGACCCTGCTGGGAGACAGAAGTCGGCATTGTAAGGTCATCAATCAAATATCATAATTTTTGTTAATAATCCTTGCTTAACATGTATTGTTTCATAGGAGTTTGTGAAGCTTACTGTATCAGATATTCAGGTAACATACCTGACTATTCTGATAGGAGACTTTTTACGGGCTGTGATTGTGCGATTCCTCAACTATTGCTGGTGCTGGGATCTAGAAGCTGGCTTTGTGAGTTTTTTTCTTATACTCTGTTTGTTTCCAGATCACATTCAACAATGTAAAAATAGAACCATTACAAGTAAAATAAAAATATTTAGTGTGTCTAAGTAACTATCACAAAAACATGTATTTCCTTAATAAAACATTTTAAAACATTATATGAATATTGTTCAGCGGAAAACATTATAATGATTGAGTTAAAATCCCTGAATTTCTCTGAAATTTACAAATATTTTTTAAATTTAGTTTACAAATATTTATTATACAAATACATTTCTTTAACCTAAATTAAAATTGTGTCATCATTTAATCATTTTAAACATGCACTCCGGTAGCCATTTACTTGGTTTCGTGTCTTTACAATAAAAGTGTATACCCACATCAGTTACCAGACATTTTTCAAAATATCTTCTTTTGTCTTCCGGAGAAAAAATAATGTCATACAGATTTGAAATGATAAGAGGGCAAGTAAATGAGGACACCATCGAAGGATTTTATGTGCTGTATACTGCTGTCACCCTCATTGTCCCGTCACATGATATAGGTAACATACTACTCACTCATCTGAGGTCAACCGAACACCATGAGAGGTGGCAGGACAGGTGATAGGGCTCCTTTACAACCACAGTCATAGAGACACACTATTCAGGGCACTTAATTACAGAGAGCGAGAGACAGTGAGAGGTGTTTCTTTACGGTGACATGTCTTACAGTTGTGCAAACAGATATTCACTCATACATGCATGTGTGTGTGTCTGTGTTCCAACAGCCGTCTTATGGAGAATTTGACATCAGTGGTAATGTACTCGGGCTCATCTTCAACCAGGGAATGATCTGGTAAGAACATCACAAGAGTGAGAAGAGCATCTTGATGATCAGTTTCTAAATGAGGGAGAGATGTTTTTTCAAATATATTTCACATTGTGTTGGTACAAATTCTGTTGCAAAGTGCACCGCTGGTAAAAAGTTTGGGACACTACTCAGATATGCATTCATTTTTTTCTACGACTAAAAATAAAAGTTATGAAATAAAATAAAATAAAATAAAGAAGACTATGTGAATTATACTATAACAAAAATAAAATATGTTATATTTGATCTCCTTCAGTCTAGTCCCCATTTGACTTTAAAAAATGTTTTCCTGTCATTTTATCAAACAACTTCCTAAAGGAGCTAATTTTAAGAAAGATCCTAAATCAAATAAAAAAACTCTTCAGAGCTACTTTAAGACCTTATCTAGTAAACCTTTATGTTTGGATTACCTTAGAAAAAGTCGTTTAGAGGAGAGATTGGTTGTAAATTTTAAAGTAACTGCTAGAAATCCCACAAAGTTCCTTAAAGGTCTCAAACTGAGATGCTTTCAAACGAATTTTAAGAAGTTCCTGTCCATTATGTGCTCTTATTGGCTGTTCTCTATTTAATATAAGTTAAAGTCATTTATTTTAATTTATAAAAAAATTGGTAAAACAAAATATATGTTTTGACATAAAAAAATTGCATTTGCTGAATAATATAACATTTATGCATTTACCTTCAGATAAAAAGTTAATGAACAATATTTCACTTAAGTGTCTCCAAACTTTCAACTGTAGTATAATATGTGTGTCACAGGATGGGTGCGTTCTACGCCCCTGGACTGGTGGGCATAAATGTGTTACGTTTGCTGAGCTCCATGTACTACCAGTGTTGGGCAGTGATGGCGTGCAATGTTCCCCATGAAAGAGTGTTCAAAGCCTCCCGATCCAATAACTTCTACATGGGGTTGCTTCTTCTCGTCCTCTTTATGAGTCTTATGCCTGTGATATACTCCATCATGACTCTACCTCCGTCCTTTGACTGTGGACCATTCAGGTAACAACAAAACACACACAAAGTACACATTGAATAAACCGTAAACTCTGACTAGTATGAATTTGTATGTTGCTTCTTCACAGTGGTAAGGATATGATGTATGAAGTGATAATGGAGACTATAGAGAAGGACTTGCCATCATTTATGGCAGATATCTTCGGCTATGCATCCAATCCAGGCCTCATTATACCTGCGGTCTTGCTTATGGTGTAAGTAGTCAACATTAACAAATGCGTATTTGCAGTAGTTAAGAACGGAACATGTCTTTTCTTTTTTCAATATTTTATTTTTATATTTGACAGAAATGCTGTCAGTTAACATTATGAAACAAAATGATCTTCTTATCATAATCGTCTCTTTCCGTGGTTATACATAATAATATATGATTGAATGTGTATCTTTTCTTCTGATAGGTTGGCTATCTATTACCTGAATGCTGTGTCTAAAGCATATCAGAATGCAAACTTGGACTTAAAGCGTAAAATGCAAATGGTTTGTGAACATTCTTTGTAGAGATGGGTATTGCAACTAATTGGGTGATTCGATTTGAAAATTATTTACATACTGGTTCGTATACATAAACACACACACACACACACACACACACACACACACACACACACACACACACACACACACATATATATATATATATATATATATATATACACACACGCATGTACACATAAACACATTATACATAAACATATATATGTGTATGTATATATATATATATATATATATATATAATTCAATAATATTTATATATGTATATATATTTATATATATAATTTAATTATCCAAAAACATTTAAATATATGTATGCTCAATCCACAGACATACATTATGTAAACACATACTTTTGTTCTGGATGTGATTGATCATTTGACAGCACTAGATATAATATAGATTGTTTAACATTGCATTATTATCAAAATATTACATTTTTGCTCATCTTCAGGACATATGTCATGTATAGGGTGTGAAATGTATAACAAATTTAAGATGTTCACCATTTAAAATAATGCAAAACCATAAAATATATTTTACACAGCAGATGTTTTTCAGACTTCCAGATCTTAAGCAGACAACTTACAAACAAGCTGTGTTATCTGAAATACGTTCACTTTGACGAACTTTAAGATAAACATTTCTGTAAAAAGCTTTTCTTATAAAATGTAATAGCGACATGAAACATGTTTAAGGAATTCTTAAAAAAATAGAAAATAGGAAAATAGTGACATGTTCACACTGAGAAACACAACCTATTCACATTCTCTAAAGGAATTCTGATTCTTTAAATTGATTCAAATCTAAGAATAGATTTTTGTAACCCAGCCCTACTTCTTTATAAAGTATGATGAAGTGGTTTGATATGAACAGCGTTTTTTCCTTATTTATTATTAAGCAAAGAGATGAAGAGAAAAACAGGAGGAACAATAAGGACAGCACTAACCAAGTGATGAAAGACCTTGAAGATCTTATGCCCAACAAATCTCTGATTCCCCCTCCATCTGCTGAAGAGACTGGTCAGTGATCTGGGAAAATAGCCTTTACAGTTTATTTGTGTGTGTTTGTGTACTTGTAAAAATGTACCAGCTCCCCTTCAAGTGATTTTACCGCATTAACACAAAGCAGAATTTCACACTGAGCTGTACACTAGCAGTCAAACATTTGGGACAGTTACAGTCTTATTTTTTACACATGTAAGAATTAAACAAATAAAAATTATTTAATAAGACTAAAAGGAACATATGGGAATTATGTTATAACTATAAAAATAAAAACATATTTGATAATCTACAGTGTAGTCCAATTTTAACTAGAATTAGCAAAATTTCTTTTTTATCTTTTTATCAAACAGCTTCTTAAGATCTTACCCTGGGATGCATTTAAAGAGTTTTAGATTCCCCATCTATTTTGCAGTAGTGTAGTATTATGTAAAAGCATCAAGTTCAAGTTCTTATACAATAATTTTCTGAATACATAATAAATGACATTGCATTAATATTGTCAAATGTAATTTTTTTATATACAAAACCATTAATGTTTCTATTGAATTGCATCATCTCTTGCATTACAGAAAAACCAGCTGACCCATCCACCAAGTCCACAAAAGTGACAGGGAAACCTGGTGCTGCTGCCATTGGGAAAAGTGTCCATGTTCAAAAGGAAGTGTCTCTTGCTGCAGCAAATCCAAGGGCACCAATAACCCGCCCGCCAGGTCCCAGGCCCCCTGGACCTCTCCCAGGAAATCCTCATGGACCTGCACCAGGTCAAGGAGCGGGAAGAGGCAGAGGTGGGCCACCACGAAGATAGGGCTTGAAGTATGGGCACATTATTAATGTTGTTCATAATCGTCATTGAGTTTCCTTTTGTACTGTACTGTATTATGGAACCAAAAGTGCAATGTTAGTGCTACAGTAAGCAGACTGTAGTTGTAAATATTCTTGTGTATATGTATTTTTATGTTCTTTATATATGTAATAAAACATTTCACTGGACAACTTTCTGGTGGTTATTTTCATCAAATCAGCTGACTAAACCAAAATCACAAATTGGGACAGTTAAACTGTTCTTGTCTTGACATGAGTTTGAATTATCCCAACTCCCAGCCAGTGGCAAAATCAATACAGTAAATAATATACTCAAACATAGTAATTGGTTTTTATGGTGTTTTGTTATACTTTTTTGGCCTTTTTGTGTTAACTGACAGTCAACAGATTTTTAATAATCTTACATATTCACTTTTGCACCCTTTTTCTATCTTTTTTTTAATCTTTTTCCTGTTCAATATTCAGATTTTTAATGTTACATTGCTTTATTTTAATACTTTTACCAGGTTCTCAAATTCTTGGTCCTTGTGTACACTACAGGACAAGTTTTGAGACCCTTATTTACTTATGCATTTATCAGTATTTTACATTTATTCTACATCTTTCATAAATACAAATAAAAACAAGGGGAACAATAAAGATTTTTTTAAAACTAAAAAATAAATGGATAAAACATGTTATATTTAATAACATTTAGTTTTGTCTATTTTTTACTAGAATTTGCCAGGATGTTTTCCTATAGATTACTTAGGAGAATTCTTATTATTCTTATAAAACAGTTTCTTTTAGATCTCACCCTGATACTTTATAAATAATATTAACAGAGTACCTGTCCCATCTGCACTCTTATAAACTTTAAATGTATTTTTTCTAAATGTATCTTTTCTATTAAAGTTATTTAAAAATGTAGGCATACACCACCATCAGACCAAACGTGTTTTTAATAAGAAAAATTTGCCTGAAGTGTCCTAAAGCTTTTGTTTTACCAATACAATACTTTAACAGTGTGTTTATTATCTACTATATATTGTTGTATATCTGGCAACATTAATTTACATAAATTCATGTTTATTAATGAATTGCTAGTTACATCGTAACACCCCTCCTCTCATGCACTTTGTGCTTCGGACCTGGATTGTTGATCAGTCATGGCACGAGAGTTTAACTCGAGTTGTTGAAACTTCTTATCAAGTATTTGATAAGAAACACGCAGGCAGTTATTTCACAGAAGGTATGTACATGCTGGCTTTTCTGCAAGTGTAGTTTTTTCTTATTATTTAATCTTTTTTGTTCTGAATGCATAATAAAATCCTTGCAGTTGTAAGGTAAGATTACATGTTTAGCTATTTTATTTCAGGAGTTGTAGAAAAATTGTAAAAATTCTGTTTAGTTTTATTTGTGACTGAAAATGATTATAGCATTAATACTCTACCATTAGATAGTTTGGTATTGCAGCTTTAATTTGATTAATTCTAGAGAATTTAGGGAAAATCTAAGTTACTTTTAAAGAACATGTAGGTGTTTTCTCCAGATTTTTGTAAAAAAATATTTTGGTGGGTCTCAATATAGATTGCATATGTCTAGATGGGTCCGGGAATTGCTGCTTTATAAAAACATTTTGCTACACCCTTGCAAATATTCCAAGCAATCTTGAACTGAATAACATATGTATATTTTACAGCACATGCCATGTTTCTTGAGGATTTCTTGTACACATCCGGAGCAACTGTGCTCCTTTGTGTCTTCACTTTTCTCCTGTTGGCTCTTCGTGGTCAGCGAAGATCCCCAAGTGCCTTGCCTCCAGGTCCCAGACCCTGGCCGCTAGTGGGCAACCTCTTTCAGATGGAAGAGCAGATCCATTTATGCCTAACTAACTTGAGGGAACAGTATGGAGATGTGTTCCAGCTGAAATTGGGTTCTCTTGTGGTGGTTGTTTTGAGCGGATATTCTACAATCAAAGACGCTCTGATACGACATGGAGAGTCGTTTGCTGGCCGTCCTGATCTTTTCTCCTTCTCTACAGTTGCAAATGGCACCAGTATGACGTTCAGTGAGAAGTACAGTGAGGCTTGGGTGCTACACAAAAAGATCTGCAGAAATGCCTTGAGGACCTTCTCTCAAGCTGAAGCCCAAGACTCAAATGCTTCTTGTCTCTTAGAGGAACGTATCTGTGCGGAGGTGGTGGAGATGGTGGAGGTTCTAAAGGAACAGGGAGATGAGGCAGGAGATGTGGGGATCGATCCTGTAATGCTGCTAGTGACCTCGGTGGCCAATGTGGTTTGCTCTCTTTGCTTTGGGAAGCGTTACGCTTATAATGACGAAGAGTTCCTCAACATCGTTCATGTTAATAATGAAGTTCTGCGCCTCTTTGCTGCAGGCAATTTGGCAGATTTTTTCCCCATCTTTCGTTATCTGCCCAGTCCGTCTTTGAGAAAGATGGTCCAGACCATAAACAGGATGAACGAATTTATGGAACACAACATCAAGGAACATCTCAATACCTTTGATAGGGTAAAAACAATATCTACAGTTTTGTTATAGCGTAATATTAATATCAATATGATGAATTGTGCAAATTTGAGCACCAGAATATGTCAGAATGATCAGGTTGTATCTCCTCTAGTGAGTTCTAATCCATTGACAAAAAGAATGAAGTTTAGGACCTGTGATGGAAACTGGTCATGTTTTGGCGTCTTTCTTGGCATCTGTTTGCACTTTATCTTTTGAACTTGAAGCTATCGAGTCAATAATGCGTCCAAGCAGATTCCATTACAAATATATAGTTATACTGGAAAAACACACAAGGTTGCTAGAAAAACTAACTTTCATTTTAGCATTCAGTTTTATACTTTTGTTATTTTTTAAATGAATTGAAAAGCAAATCGTACATAAAAGCTCGTACATAAATTTGTTCTCCTGAGATCAAGTGAAAAAAATTTGTTAATTCGAGAAACAAAAAGATTGCTAAAATTATATATATCTAATTATGTATTGATAATTTTTATACCATCGTATTATATGCCTCTATGGCTCAAGATCATTGTACCATTTTCGAAAATGTAAACATTAATTTTTATACACACTTAAATCTTACATTTAAATTTGTTAAAAAACAATCCTGGAAAATGTTGACATTGGTATGAACTGGATAAATATTGTTGCAAAGGGGTCTCAATCATAGAGGTCAGGATCTATATGCAGCTTTACTAAAATAGTAAAAAGATAATCTAGTAAATCAGGCAGATAACAAACAAAGTTCAAAGTACAATCCAAGTAGGCAACGGGCAATCCAAATATAATCCAAACCGGGCAAAGGACAAGCCAAAAGATAACCCAAAGAAATGCTTACTAATATCTACAAGAACAAGACTTTATGAAGAAGCAAGGACAAACACAGATTTTATAAGCTTGGATGACGATTCTCTGGTGTGAACATAATCAGAGAGAGAAATATACTTTATTTAAGCTGTTGGTCCTTGCCGATGTGGAAGCATCTCCATGACCTCCATACTCGTAAAAAAGATGCTGCAGCAGAAAAAATAAGAGACCATTTAATCCAAATTTCTAGCCTCATTTTATAGAAAAAGAAACTCCTTTACTAGATGTACAAATATAACTGTTGAATTTCATGAAAATGAACATAAATGTGATCAGAAAAGAGAGCATCTTTTATAGAAAAAAACTAAAAATAACCATTAAACCCAAACCCAAACATATAAAAAGATTTTTAAATTCAGAAAAACTGAAAATGACTCTGAAACAGTCTCTTAATTATTTTCTTAGCTATAAAGTAACTGGTTTAAAAACTGACACTCCAGTTTCTATTATCATTTTGTGCAGAACTATGTCCGGGACATCACAGATGCTTTAATAGCGATGTGTGAGGACAGAGACGAAGAGAAATCCACGCTCAGCAACTCCCAGATTGTGCACAGTGTCATTGACATCTTTGGTGCTGGTGAGAAACCACAAATCAAAAGCGTGTTAACAACATTGTATCAACTGTACTGTTTACACACTTTGTTGTTGTTTATTATTATGTAACAATTCCTGAACTCATAATTCACACGTGCATCATAACACATACCATACAAGGCTCCAGGTATTTTATTACACGACTAAGTTGGCTTGTTAAAGACATGCATTTACATCCAGAACCAGATGTTTTTCCTGGCTCTGTGCTTTAACCACAAGGTACAGATCAACAGACTGATCTACCAGTATCAGGTTTTGTGTGCTTCTAAGAGTTTGCTTTAGATATATGGTTTTCATTTGGAAAAATAGCTCAGTCTGTTTATTTTCATTCTCCCACAAAAAGCTGAGAATGTTTGTGGGATTTCCCCCTTGTTGCAAAAAATTACATTATTATTAAAATCTGGACACGCATAAGTAAAGCTCTATTTTGCAGAAAGTATGAAATGTTTTCTTTTGTTTCTGAATAGGAGAATGAAGAATTGTGTTTTTTCCACATAGGTTTTGACACCATCATCACCGGTTTACATTGGAGCCTTTTATACCTGATTAAGTTTCCAGACATTCAAGCTAAAATGATCCAGGAGATAGGTAAAGATTTAAAATAATTGCCAAAAAAGAATAGTTTCCCCATTTCTCTAGGTATGCTGCTTCATCTTCAGGAATTGGATCTCCATGAGCTGTGGTTTGTGGTTGGTTTTGAGACACACAGGAACCGAAAACATTAAAATGAGATCAATGTTTCAAAATTGGAATCATGCTTAAAGAAGTGCAAGAGTTTTTAATGGCCGTTGAACTAAACATTACTTATGTGTCCTCACGAATTTGCCACAAACAGAAACCTGTTTAGTTTCAAAAAGATGTTATTTGTTCAGAAGTGACTACAATTCGTGCAAATTATTATATAAGTGATAATGATCAGCACAGACATCTGAAAGAAATCCAGCATGAACTGACAAACAGATGCATTTGTAAAAATACAGCTATTATTTATCATGATATAAACTCTTTGGTATGGTGGTATCTTAAAAGATGGCCAGAGAGCAAACCTTCTTTGGGTTTGGTCTGTAATGAAAGCAAGAAATCCTCCAATGTTAAAACAAGCTTCAGTGCTCTATTTATTATAATAGAATTTTTTCCCCAACTCCACTTTATTTAGTTTTTCTAGGATGGAATAGATGTTTTTTTAAGACTGCACTTACTCACTTATGGTCATTTATTATAATTGCATGTGTTCCCTAGATAACCAGGTTGGGACAGACAGGCTTCCACAATTCAAGGACAAACCAAACATGCCATATGGCGAAGCTTTCATAAATGAGGTGTTTCGCCATGCATCCTATATGCCTTTTACTATACCACACTGGTAAGCCTGTCTAAGCTCTCTTTTCCTATAGACACAGCATAAATGTATATAAATACCCATTTTTTGTTACCGTTGTGTTATAGCACAATGGAAGACATTACATTTAATGGATACTTCATCCCTAAAGACACATGTGTGTTCATCAACCAATATCAAGTCAATCACGACATGTAAGTATTACAATTAAATATTATTATATACTTACATACATCTTTATATATAGTTGAACATTACTGCGTTGAGTATCACTGCAAAATATTTTGTATGGCATGGTAAATATTTCACTTAACTTAAAAAATCTCTAAAACATTGAATAAATTTCTATCAGTGGAAAATAGGAAAAGAATTGATCAAATTCCAACAATTAGTCTCTTAAATTCTTGAAATGAAAAACAGTATTTAAGTATTTGATAAACACATATATATATATATTTGTAATTTAAACCTATATTTTTTGTGAATTCTAATAGAAATATTTTACTATTTTTTAATATAAAAAGGAATGTATATACATATGCGATGTTTACAAAAAATTGAACAGTATATTTACTCAATTTAAAGGCTTTTAAATTAACTCATTTTTTGAGTGTATATGCATTATGTATAAACAACTGTTTTTACCAAAAGGGAGATTTGGGGTGATCCAGAATCCTTCCGCCCTGAACGCTTTCTTACCCAGTCTGGTAATGTAGATAAAACCCTCACAGAGAAGGTCATGATATTCGGTATGGGTATACGCCGTTGCCTCGGTGACAGTTTTGCCCGTTTGGAAATTTTTGTCTTCTTAACCACTTTGCTCCAACGTTTAAAAATAGAAAATGTTACCGGACAAAAGCTTGACCTTAGCTCCACATTTGCACTCACCATGAAACCCAGACCCTTCCGAATGAAAATCTCATCTCGTAACTAAATACATATGCTATTAGTATTAAGTAGAATTATGTCTGAAAGGGATAGTTCTCCCTAAAATGAAAAATAACATTACCATTTACTTTTGTAATTTTAAACTTTCTTCTGCAGAACAAAAAAGGAAATTTTGAAGACCATTGTTCTCAACTGACTTCTATTTTATGAGCACAGAACCAATGCAAGTCAATTGGGGAATAACAGTTTTCTTTTAGCAAAATTTTTTATTATTCTTTTGTGTTCTGCTGAAAAAAAGAGAGTTATAAAGTATAACCTGTTGCACATATTTTCCATGTCTATTCAATATATATGCTATTGCAAAAATTGTCATGTACAGTAAGTGTTTTGGCTCCTGTGTATAGAACTGTACATTTGAAGAATAAAGGGAGAGACACAAGGTAAATTCTAGTTGTTAAAGTTTTTGATGGTTTTTAAATTTTAAAGTAATGAGATAGACATTGTTTTTTAATAAAAAGGTATTAAACGGTACATCAGGAAAGTGAAAATTCACCCCAAAATGAAAATTGTAAAATGTTATTAGTTGTCATTTAATTTCAAACCTTTTTGACTTCTGCACAATACAAAAGAAGATATTTTGAAGAATGTGGATAACTGGAAAGCAACAGTACCAATTTACTTCTTTATCAACAAAACATAAGACCAATGCAAGTGAGTGGGTACCATTCTTGTTGGGTTGCTAATATTATTTAAAATATCTTCTGTTGTGTTATGGGGAAGATAGAATCTCATAGTGGAATGACAGAGGGTGAGTAAATGATGACACAATATAAATTTTTTGTGTGAACTTTCATTTTGATTACTTTGCAGTAATGAGCACACACTTAAACACTAATGAAATCATGTTATATTATGATTATTTTAATTTGGAATTTGTCAAGTTAACATATGAACTGTATTAATATGCTTTTTCTTCATAATTAAATAATGTTGTAGAAAAAGATTTACGTTTAAACGTATGTTTACTGTTTAATTCAGCAGACTTATTTAGATTTATCTCTGATACTGATATTGTAAGCATAAGCTCTGCTGTTTTTCAAGTGTTACAATTGTCCAGTCCTAAAAATGCATTAAACTCATTTAAAGCTAAAGATTGTAAAGCTTCTGTTTTTAAAATCATTGTTTTCCCCAATTATGCAACAGAAGATCATCAAAATTATTAAATACACATCAAAAGACAAAAGAAAACTTAAAATACACACACAAAAAACATTACCTGAATTTCAATGCGTGATAAATGCATTTTAGTAATTTAAGGACTCTAGCTTTTAAACTAGGAAGTGTCTTGGTTCAATAAAATAGAAATAAAATGACGGTCAGTTTCAATGATGTGAAAGCCGCTCAAACATCTTCCTCCACAGGCTGGCCTGACTTCAGTTTCAAAATCACCTTCAAAATAAAACAAGCATAACGGAAATCACACATGGCAAAGATTAAGGTTTATGTTCACAAGCCATATTCATACCTCTTTCAACTGGGCGATTTCTTTGCTGTCTATGTTTTTCTGAGCACTGTTGGTAATGGCTTTCACTCGAGTGGCATAGCTATTGAAACACAAACTTCACAATGTAGGAGACTCCTTCATACTCATTTGAAAAGTATTACATCACTCTCCCTGTGAGATGTTTGTCTCTTACATGAGCGAGGTAAGAGTCTCTTCCAGGTTACTGTCTGAGGGGGAGAGGTTGAGGAACATGAGGGTCTTGGCATTGCCTCCCAGTGAGTCTTGCATGAGTTGGGTCAGTTTGTTGTTTCGGTACGGAACATGAGGTTGTTCCATTGATAAAGCTGAAATGACATCTCCAAGAGCACTCAGAGATTTATTAATAGAGTTTGCCTCCTGAGATAAAATACACATTGAGGAAAATGAGAGCGAGACGTACTTAAAAAAATATAATTTATCATTCACATCGTGATAAAGAATAAAGGGAATAAAGAAATCAACTAGATTTCTGTTGACATAAAACCTTAAGCTGGTCATCTTTGGCTCCTGTTTTTGCTGCTCGTTCACTTCCAGCAAGGTCCACAAGACTGAGCTTCCCATAGCTCACACTCCCGTTGGTCAGATTTCGGCTCTCGATCATGACGCCAGTGATCAGGTGAGAACGTGAACTTTCAACATTCATCTCAGAAGAAATGAATAAAAGGACAAAATGATAACTTACCATTATACAGTCAGATCAGTTTTTATAAACTATTTTAATTTAACATTTAAACTGTTTATTAAAGTCATAGTTCACCCCAAAATACAACCCATTTAGTCATCTTTGAGTTATTTTAAATCTGCATATATTTATTTGTTCTGACGAACACAGAGAAAGATATTGGGAAAAATGCTTTATCACTTTATAATTATTGAACAGCATTGAACACAATAGTAGGAAAATGAATTTATCATGTTTGGTTCCTTTGAACACAAAACAAGACATTTTGAAGACTGGGGCAAAAACCTTTAGGGTAATTTTGACTTCCATTTTTATTTTTCCGACTATGTTGTCAATGGGGTCTGAGAACAGTTGGTTTCAAGTATTTATCAAAATATATTCCTCTGTTCAACCAAACAAACAAATGAACACAGCTTTGGAACATCAATAAGTAATTCTTGACAGAACTTTCGTTTTTTGGTGAACCAGATTTTTGAGCACGCACTTGTGGCTGCGATGTGGCGGTTGGCACATCCCTGCTCGAATAATGCAAAGAGTTCACCAGCACTGGTTGCATCCTTTGTCTCTGCTCCCTGAGCAAACATGAGACCCTTTCTGTCCCTCTTGATTTCAATCCGCTTACTGAATGCTTCAGCTGGGCTCACAAAGAGATCCTGTAGACGGTCGTTGTACAGTTCTAACATGTAGGCTGAAACCTAAGGATGGATAGCAAAAGAGCATGTAAATCTCTACGTTAGCTCAGCTTATAACATATCCAGGTGTACCTTAAAATCAAATTTTGATTCATTCTCCTGGATGATCTCAAAGATCTTGGTGAAGGTTCTTGGAATGATGCCTGGGTTCTTCTGATCTTTTGTCTCCAACCATTGTGAAGGTTTTGCCTGAACCCGTATGGCCGTATGCAAAGATACAAACGTTGAAGCCATCGATTGCACACTGGATGAGTCTAGGAAAAGTAAGCATCTTATTAGAAATATATGTTAGGATTTTACATGCAAAAGTACAGTGTGCGTACCCACTAGACTCCAGAAATACTTCCTCTTGTGTACACTCTGAGTTGAATATCTTGTCAAACTGAAACTCGCGGAGTCCTCGAGGCGTCTCCAGGATCACAGAATAATCATCAAGACAGCTCACTATGGCATGAACTTTTCTCGTCTGCTCCGCATGAGTCAGGGGTCTTATCCGACAAAACACTCTGATCTTACCTACACAAGACAGACCATGATGTGATAAACAACAATTTAAGGAGTCAGAGAATGCAAACATTTCCTTAACATACAGTTATACAGCAATATAAACTTTTACGCAATGTTGGCCTTAAAAAAGTTGCCCCTAGCTGTTTTCTTTTTTTTCGGAATTCATTTGTATTATTGTTTGATCTAAACACAGGACAAGAATGTCTGGGAAACCAGTCAAAAGACTTGGAGATATCTGGCCCAAAGCCTCAGATTAACTAATACATAGCAAAATAATTGAGTTCCAAGGCATTTTGTGTCTTGCAACAGTTGCTATAAAAATTATTTATAGAATGTATATGAGAGTCATGGTCCATGCCTTTCATGTCCTCCACCATGTTGTAATATTTCTTTCTCATGGTCCTTTCAGCTGTGTAGTTCTCTACAATCTTCTTGTTTTCCTCTTTGATCTGCTTTAACTAAAAAGCATAAGAAGTTGTTATGAAAAGTAGATTACGTCAGATTTAATGATTGATATTCACAGTATTTCTTTTCAAATTAAAGTTCCCTGAGAAACATCCTTCAAAAATGAGAAAAGGATTATAAAATGTAGTATTCATTTCATAGTTTTTTCATAAGCCCCTAAACTATATTTATTCTTAAAACAAAACAACATTAAACAAAAACATTATATTCTGTTCTGTAATCTATTCTCTATTCTGTATTCTATAATTTTTAGCACTTTTGTATTGCATTGTAATTGTGATGTATTGTATTTGTTTTGTATTGTAATATATTGAGTCCTAATACTTATCAAGTAAAAGTATCTTGTTTTGTGTGTTATGTTTGGCTTTGGTCACCTCAGCCTGGAGTAACAGAAGTTGCTGTCCAACACTCTTCTCACTATCACTTAACAGTCCATTCTTGCGAAAATTCTCCTCAAACTTCTAGAAAGTGACAGGGCATAAATATGTAGTAATGCTTCGTGTAGAATAAAACAACTATATTATATATATATATATATATATATATATATAAATATATATATATTCATCAACTTTTGGGTATACCCCAACTCTTTTATCCAGCTCTGTTGTCCAGGCCTTATCCGTGACAGACTCTGTAAATGCATCAGAAGACAATTGTTCCACCTCTGTAGTATATAACAAAAGGACATGTATTCTTCTATGTAATTATTGCAAATGATTCAGTTTACCAATGAGAGTAGGTGAAGCCCCAGCTTTGATACACTCCAATGCCACATGTATGACCTCATGATGCCGTAAACTGGTTTGGGATCCATCATCCACCTGTGGCTCCACCCTGAGTAAACATGTTGTCTGTAGTATACATAAGAAGTCCTCATGATTAAAGTTTAAAAAGTTTTATTATTGACTCTTTAGAAACCTACTCTTGGTCTTCATGAGTCTTCTGGTTGGATTCTTCTGTAATTTGCTGTAAACTTTCTTTAATATCTGCTAGGGTTTTTTGGTTGGCCTCTGACATCCTGTCAAACTGTTGCTTAGCCTCTGTCAGCTCAGTATAAACACAATGAGCCTGAAAAACAGAACACAACTATCCATAACAAAAACTGTTAAGCCTTTGAATGGCATGCCTACATTGTACATGGAACAGCGTATCGATTTTCATGTGTAATTTAGCATTATATCCAGGTAAATACAAACATTAGAGGAAATTTCAAAAGAGACGGTAAATGAGTATGGGGGAAAAATTGGTCAAATAATGTGGGCCTGTAAAGATGCTTGAGTCACATCCTTATCATCATCATCATAATCATCATCATCATCATCATCTTTATGTACCATGATAGCATGCTGTAATAAGGAGTCTTAAGGAAAAATGTATTTCTCTGGAAAATGCACACCGTTTTATTCTGTTTTCAAATTGTCTCCTAAAAAATGAAAACTGTAATATGGATGAAATAACAAAAGTTTAGTATAAATGTTGTTTAATAAATGTTATGTAGAGCACCTGTTTAATAACAGCACTCAGGAGTTGAGCATACGCTGACTGTTCAACAGAATCTATCACATCCTCTTTCCCTTCCAAAAGCAATGAGATCTCTTTCTCTCTCTTCAGCAAGTTCCCCTTAAGGACCTCCAGACGAGCCTGTGCACCTTCAAGTGGTACACACGAGTCACTGCAGTCCTACAATAAATAGATGGACAGCTCAGTTTCAGTACAAAACTGATAATGTTATAATAAGTATTTTCTACCTTTTCGTAAGCATTCTCTGGTTCTTTCTTCACCTTAAACACCTCCAGAATCTCCTGGACCTTTCCCATCTCTGTCCTGGCTAACTGCAACTCATGCAGTGCTATAAAAAGAGAGAGATTCAACCTCGTGAAAAGGAACTCTTTAGGCCATCTTTAATAACACAGGCATTCATTTTTATATTAAGGGAAGACACAAGATTGCATACGATGTATAATGCACTGTATTTCTCTTACTTGATGCCTGATGGTTTTGAAGGAGGTCCAGTCTTGAGGAAAACAAATCCATTATCTTGTTCTGCAAATGTTTTCATAGGATGACATACGTAAAAATATAGTAAAATAGTATAAAGTGATATACTATTTCAGCAATACTAATAAACAACGTTTCTCAAAAACAGTAAAGTGATACAACGACGTCACACCTTTTCTCTGTCCCATGATGCTAAATCGTCTCGGTTCTTCTGCTGAAGGATGTTGTGTTGCTTCTGAAGGCCATTATTCAGACTCTCCAGGGTCTGATCAGAATAAAAACATTATAATGAATTAATATGTCATCATAAATAATAATCTGTAACGTAATTTCTAAACCACATCAAGTCTTTGCTAATTGGAAATCAAAATTTTGGGTTTACCCAAAAATAAATATTGTGTTCTCATTTAATCATTTCAAACCCTTGTTTCTTCCGCAGAACACAAAAAGATATTTTGAAGAAAGTTAAAATGTAATCAGAAGTTGCATCCATTCATTTTTATTATGTGGACACAAAACCAATGCACGTGAATGGGTCAAACCGGTTTGGAATGACAAGAGGATGAGTAAATGATAGCACAATTTTCCCTTTTGGTTTTGGTTGATCCCTTTAAAGGAGGAAGTAGAACAAGTTTGATGCTTTTGACTCACCCTGACCTTCTCTTCCCAGAATGCATTTTTTCTGGAGACCTTTTCCTGGTAATTATCCAGGATTCCCTTCAGGGTTATAAGCTTACTTTGGTAAAAAGTCTTAATTTTTGCTGTTGTTCTTTCCTGCATAAACAAGGAGAGTCATATTTGCTTAAAAATCTATGGAAGCATCCCTGAGCACCATATTCTGTGTATTTTTAAAGCTTTTTGTGAGGATTCACCTGATTTTCTCGTGAGGCCATGAGAAAGTTCTCCTCCAGTTCCTTGATCATCTCCTCATGTTTGTTCTTCATTGCCATCATATCATCTGTCATCTGTTGATATGATGACAATATATAATTGACAACACACAATTGTGGAGAAAATGTACTTGTGATTATGTGATTATTGTTTGATTCTGCATTCTACAGTTTGTGGGATTTAAATAAGCTGATCTGCAACTGACACACCACCAAGATGGGTGTGTACTAGAGCATGTTGAGAATTGTCAATATGAGATCATGAGAAGTAATGATGTTCTAAGTTAAGAAAGGGCTTTAAGGGATTGATAAAAGACAAGTCTTTCTAAATGTTTAGTCATGAATGAATGAGCTTTTCTCCAAGACGTACAAATAACCTTTAACAAATGAATGTCCTATTCTCACCCCATTCCCAAAGAGGGCGTGACAGACACATGACTCTTGCAGGAAGCTATGACTTTGCTTTAAACAAAAACCTACTTTGTTAGATTGCATATCTGATGGATAGACCATAATAAACAGCATTTTTGATGTTTTACAATGTATTATATTATCATTATGCAGGTACTCCATGTGAATGTACATGTTGTGTACATACTTGGCTTATGCATAGCTTTGCAGAGTCGTATGGAATGAACATCTTGACATCCATTGAAGGCCGATCTTCACAATCTCTTACTCCTGCACTCACAGGAGACATGTTTGATGCTAAGAATTCAACTACAAAACTATAATTATTTTCAACTACTACCAAAGCCTACCTTTGAGGGTAGAATTTGGATTGTGATGTCGGCCTGTGCCTTTCCAGCGTTTGAACGGGTTCCACTTGAATTTAATGTTCCTGCCGAAGACCTGCCGTTTAGCTGGACCTTTGAATATCAACATGGGGTTACAGGGAAACTTCCTTTTGCAAGTCTGGTACATTATTATTATGAAACATTGATGAACAATGTTTCTGGATGAGTACAGTAATAGATTAGTTGTTGTCTCATATTGATGTAGTCTACACATTAAACAGCTCTTTTATAAAGGTGTGCTATATTTCATACTTTAATTTTTTTAGGAATTGTTATTTGAGTTTTTCGTGTTAAATGCTACTTGTATATTTTATATAAGTATAAAATGTTATTGATAATGTATATCAAATATTATACGACTTTTACATAAAGATTAACAACAAAATTAAGAATGAACAATTAAACAGTCACACTTATTTATGTATTCCTTTATTTAACTCAATTGACATATTCCATTTAATTAAAAATCACAGATAATCCCAGAGCACTATTTATGCATGTTTTTACACAAAATCATTATCATAATATTTCAACATAAAAATAAAACATTTTACATAATTTTAAACCAATTCTACTGTACACAATAACACAAACCAAATATACGTTGCATGTGTAAACATTAAGTGTATCTTTAGTTTATTCTTAAAAGTAGAGATTATTTCTCTTTATTTAGTTTTTTTTTCAGTTATTGTTTCTATCTCTTCCTGTATCACTTTCAGAAGTAGAAAAAACATCACGTTGAAATGTTTGCTCCGGACTTTCTTTCTTAGGAAAAAGGAAAAGACATCTATGTAAAAAAACAAGAAATTTGGTTTTTATGGTCATAATGAAAGTTTATTGGTTCGTTTAGACAGTGTCTTCATTATAAACTCTAAGTTTAATGTTTGATTTAAACACTAAAGAATGTCTAAGTTTAAAGATGTTTAGATTTCAAGAGAAAGGATTTCAAACTCACCCCTATTTTTATTCTGATCTAACAGTGTGTTATGGGTGTTACATGGCCTATACCGTTGAACCTCTTCCTTTAGGTCTGGCACACTGCCTGGCAGCTCTTCTGAGACTGACACAATAGGATGGGAAAGTACCACCCGGGTGGTGCCCACTGCATCATCCTGAGATGTAAGGTCAGCGGTCTCCCAGGCACCTGGAGATAACCAGTGAGTAAGTGTCAGTGTTTTAATCTGTTCTTATTGACGTTAGACACAAAAACATATAGATATAGGAAAAACCCTTTATTTTGCAATATAATGTAAACTCAGTGTTATGTGGTGTTGAATATGACTAAAGTGATGCTCCAGGAAATGAGAAGTGTGAGCTTGTGTGATATTTACATACGCTGTCTTGCTGCTGGGGCAACAGTGTGGTTACGTAACTTCCTACCCATGAAGTTCAAAGAAATGGACACATTTTCGGCTCCGGAATCGACATACATGACGGAAGTGATGAGGCAAAGCTGGTTTTGTTTGACCATGGAAAAGAAACAATAAGTGTCATAATAATACACTTAAACTTATTTCATATAGTAGAGCACATTCTGAGATGTATTTAAAGTCCAAGACACTAGCATTCCTTCACAGTTTCTACCTATAATCAAAACCATGTATCCTGAATATTCTACTTTAAAAGTACATTTGGAACAGCTTAATATTTATAAAAGGTCAGGAGCATTGCCTGAGCTTAAACAATCTGCAAAGACTATAAAAAAAACATTTAGAACGTTTAAATCACTATTTAGATAAAACATGTTAGCCTCTCAAGTTAAAGTAAAAAATGCTACTTAAATTGCTCAAATGTCCACACTTTAGAAATTACCGGGTACCACTGCTATTGGGTTACCAACATTCTTCAAAATATCTTTTCACAATAAACAATCACAATTTTATTTATTTTTTACTAAGGTGAGAATCTAAATTGGGATTTAAAGTGATTATTCAACCAAAAACAATTATTGTGTTGTCTTTTAATAGAAATTAATTGGTGCCACTGCTGTTTCGCTACCAACATTCTTCCAAATTTCTTTTCACAATAAACAATCACAATTTTCCTTTTTTCTGTACAACTATCATTTTAATTGACTATTATGTCATTATACCATTATACAAGTTACTAGCTTGGATAACAAACACACAGGCAAGTTTATTTGGCAGAATTGCTGAAGGAAAAATATTTACCTAGTTCCAAGATGACAATTGACTGCTGGGTGCTCCAGAAATATCAGGCTGGATTAGAGAAAAGGTAAAACTGGAAAGATGCTTGGTTTTGTGAGGAACTAAACTTTCAACACTTGTTAAAATATTAACCATCGTGGATGAGGTTTCAGTGGGGATTAGTTTGCCGATTGCCCGACAATGGCTGCAGACTCTCATCGGGTTTCCAATGTGTGGGATTGAGATTGTAACTGGATCCACATTGGTTTGTCCCTATAGGACAAGGATAATAGCAAACTATATTGTGTATCTGACAAGTTCCTCAATTAGGATCTTACTTTAATGAAAACCATGACATGCTCATACATCATGTGTTTAACCTTCAAAGCATCTTACATGCTTGAAAGAATGAGCAATGCACATTAATATAAGACACAAAGGTGAATAGTTTGTCTATAAGGAACATGTGGCCCTTTATTTTTTGAGGACAATCCTGGTATTTGGGGATCTGGCCCAGATTAAAGCTGACCATGGAAATGTTCTAGTTTTTCAGCATGTCCGAAACACCAGGACTAAAAAAGCCTGATCAACATGTCCTATGCATTATGTAACAGAGCACTAATGTAGAAATAACGTACACAAGCAGAGGAGGCTGTGAACCACACAAATTTAGCCTGAAAAAGGAACAACATTCCTAAAGCGATAGTTCAACCACAAATAAAAATCCACCAAACAAACATCATAAACTCAATTTTGAGATGTTCAAAATCTGGATACATTTCTTTATTTTGATGAACGCAGAAAAAGATATTTGAAAGAATGCTTGGAACCAAACAGTTATTGTAACCTAATGACTACCATAGTAGGGAAATTAAGTTATATATCATTATTTTCTTTCTTTTGAACACAATATGAGATATTTTAAAGAATGGATGAAATCAAAAGGTCCTAAGGTAACTTTGACTTAGATTTTTATATTTCTGGGGTCTATGTTTTTGTCGAAACCTCTTTCTCAGTGTTTCTCAGGGTAATTCATGACAAAGTTTTTATTGTCCTTAGTTTTCCATTCACATATTGATCAAATGATTTCCACACATTGACTACATGAGAAAAAGTGTTATGATTTTGTGTTTTGCCTCCTTGATTTTTGGTTTATCCCATTATATTTCCTGTCTTGTGACATGTGGTTTGTAGTTCTGTGTAGTTCTGTGGTTTCATTGGTGATTCTTGCCTTGTTAAACCTAGTGTACACAAGCCCTTGTTGATTGTCAGTTTTTATATGTACGTCATTGTGTTAATGTTTGTCGTGGTTCTGCTCTTGAATACTTAATCTTGTTTTCTGCCTCTGTACTTTAATAAAGTTTTTTACATACGGATCCGCTCTCCTGCCTGTTTATCTCTCTTCCTTCATCGTTAACAAAAGAATACATCAACATAAACCTATAAAAATAATATTTATCTACGCAATAACACTAACAATTACATTCTCATAAAGGACTCTGTGAATCTGTGCTTGTTTTTAAATAATTGATCATAACAAACAGGGTTCCAGATTAAATATTGGGATTGACCAGGTGAGATAGCGCGTCCAACATTTTCTTTTAACAGAAAATTTATTTGAACAATTATATATTGAAGTCTTAAGGAATATCTAAAAATATAATTGAATAACAATACTGTGTCCTTTCATTCATGATAAATTATAATTTTTTTAATTGCTGATCATGTGGGCGGCGGCTGAGAAAAGCCCCTCCCTGTGGGTTTTTCCGATTACATGACGTCATCTTTAAATAAATGACAAATTTGTAGAGATGGGCAGTTCGGCTCTTTTTAAAGATTCGGCTCTCTCAGAGGAGTCGGCTCTCACGACTCCCAAATGACTCGTAGTATTCTCTATTGAATCCCAATTTTAGTTTAAGTAAAGGATTTTTGTATTATTTTTTCTTCACTTTTTTATAAAATACTTATTTTATGAAGTTTTTGTTTAAAAAAAACACAATTCCAACAAAAAATTAAAATTTTTGAAATGTATAAAAACACTTAATTTACAAAACCAAACAGACTCTGCTTTTTTAATACTTAAATCTGACCCTTCCGTCTCTCTCTCTCTCTCTCTCTCTCTCTCTCTCTCTCTCTCTCTCTCTCTCTCTCTCTCTCTCTCTCTCTCTCTCTCTCTCTCTCTCTCTCTCTGTGTGTAGCATTCACTATTATAACTTTGTGTTCATTACATAATTAATACAATTATTCAAAACATGAATATTGCAGAAAAAAAACTGAATGATATTATTGAACCCCTCTTTCACATAATGGTATAATACTAATCCCTATTTCCATACATAATGTCCCATCCAAATAAAACCCCTCCCTTCCTGCAGATAAAGATTCGGCTCTTCCCTGTGGGAGTCGTTCACTGTAAAGCCTCGAATCTTGGAGTCGACTCACTCGCAAACGAGTCAACGCATCAATACCAAACAGCATAAACGTCATTGTAAAAAAGTGAACATGGTTCACCCAATTAAAAACAACGAGAAGGTGTGAACAGACACCCACACTATTTGTTTTGCAAGTGAAGCCTATTCTTAAACATGTGCTGACAGGTCTAACCAAGCAGCAAGGCACCGTACAGACTCTTAACAATAAATACTGACATGGTCTGTCTGTGTGCCATCAGTGGACGTTAAGAGGAATGTTGGAGAACCAGACCAATGTCTTTGATTTCTTCCTCCAATTGACTTTCCCACGAGATGCATCAGTTCTGCTGATCAAATATGTCTTCATATTTATCAACCCATGTTTAAATATAAGATGTTACGCAACATAATGTTGGCAAATCCTTGATACTGTAGGATCACCCCAAGTGTAAGCAGGAAAAGACTCAAGTTGACACCCAGTTGAAGAGCAACAGTTCATATGATGTTGCTAGGTGTGGTTCAGTGGGTATAAATACAGCTCAAACTTTCCTCCTACTCACTTGCTGTCTTCTCTCTTGGTAAGAACTGAGATTTTCTTCCTTTTTTACACATTCTGATGCTGTTCACCAGTTTGCCAACTTATGTTATTCTGTTTAGGAATGTTTACTAACTTTCACACACTTACAAATAACTCTTTCAAACACAAAACTTCCATTCTGACTGGTCAAATTTTGTAATCCTAAAATAACAAAGGTTATAATAGTTACACTGGTGAATAATGCACTTCCTTTAAGAACCTTATCTAGAAATGTAATATATGACATTATACCTTACTTTCGATGATCCGAGTGTGTTTTGTATTCTGTGTTAATATGTTTTCTGCATGTTTTACTTTGTAGTTCAAGTCTTCCAAGTTAAGTTCCAGGTGCCAACATGTCATTCATCAATGCGTTTCTCGAGCAGATGACCTATCAGGGCATGCAGGATTTGCAAGACATCACAGTAAGTCTGGTTTAGTGTGTTTTTTTATTTCTGTTTTTGGGGGGGTTAATGGAAAATGTGAACAGCACTGTGCTATGAGTCAGAGATAGGAATGTTCCACTCCCAATTCTAGCCACATTCAGCCTGTTAAAGTGGACACGCACCAATGTTTCTTATTTTCCGTCAACTTCTTGATTCTTCTTGGTGTCTTATATTTGTCTGATCCATGTTGGACTGTATTCATGTCCTATATATTTATTTATGTTAGAATAATTTATAGCCTGCCTAACTCTATTAATACTGCATTGCTTTTTCTGCAAAAAAAAATCATGCACTGTGCGGTCTCACGTAAAGCTGCTTTGAAACAATGAGTTTAATTAGTTAAAATAGAGTCTTTTATTTCTTTAGGAGGGACAGGGGACGGTGAAGCCGCATGCTCAGTTCAATGCAGCTTCAGATGCTGCAGTCTTGGACAAAGCTATCAAGACAAAAGGTTAGTTTTGATTGAAATATGTGTGTGTGCTCTGTATGATGTACTGTATACATCTCTCTTGCATCGGTATAATCTCTGCAATGTACATTATTCTGTTATCTCAGGTGTGGATGAGGCCACAATCATTGAAACTCTGGTCCACAGGACCAATGCCCAGCGCCAACAAATAAAGGCTACCTATCAGCAAGTCGCCGGCAAGGTTGGTGTCGCACACATTTACAGGAGTAGAAACTGAATATTTTTATCCTTATAATTGATTCTCACAGTTTTTTTTCCCTTTGTCTAGCCTCTGGATCAGGCTTTGAAGGGTGCACTTAAAGGTGAACTGGAAGAAGTGGTTCTGGCTCTGCTTTTGCCTCCAGCTCAATATGATGCTTTACTGCTGAAAGGTGCTATGAAGGTAACATTATTGATTATGATTATTCTAAGGTAGATTGTAGTCCTTGTATACGGTAGATCAAATGATTCACCCTGTTCAACCTGCAGGGTTTAGGCACAGATGAAGACTTGCTTGTCGAGATTTTGGCCTCCAGGACAAATAAAGAGATCAGAGATATAAAAGAGACTTACAAAAGAGGTAGATTAAAATTTTAATAACAATGACTTATACTTTGGGTGGATGACCTGCAAGCTCTGTGTAATTCCTTTATGGGTTTTTATTTGCAGACCACAAGAAAGATCTAGAGGCAGACATCAAGTCTGAGACAAGTGGCGACTTCAGAAACGCTCTTCTCTCTCTTTGCAAGGTAAGAAGATCCAGTTTTTGTCAATATTTCTTCTCCCAGTACTGCATACTTTAGATGTCTCTATTATCTGGGACATCTGATTCCACTTAAAGTGAATGACATACAAGTGGGTGTGTTATTGAAACCGAGTGAGGAAAATGCTGCTCTACTGCATCTTAAAGTGGAATTTAAGTGTTTGCTTTTGTTTACAGGCTACCAGAAGTGAAGACCGTGTTGTGCAAGCAGACTTGGCTGACAAAGATGCCAGGGTATGTGTAATCGGACAAATGTGAATTATCATGTTCATACATGGTCTTGACCTCCCATTCTTTTTGTAGGCCTTATATGAGGCAGGAGAGAAAAGAAAAGGCACAGACTGCTCTGTGTTCATCGACATCCTCACTACAAGAAGTGGTGCTCAACTTAGGGAAGGTATGAGTAAAGGCCTTTTTAAAACAATGCAAATTTTATACAACTCTGCCGCTCTCTTTCTGACCGTACATATTTTTTGTTTAGTTTTCAATCGGTACTCAAAGTACAGTAAGGTGGATGTTGCAAAGGCTATTGATCTGGAGTTGAAGGGTGACATTGAGAACTGCTTGGTTACTGTTGGTAAGGCACATACTGAATCTGTACAGTATATCCCCCCAGTTTAACTAAACTTCAGAGTATGACAAGCATCACTTGAAGATAAATATTATTTGTCTTTTAATATAAATCAATAAATATTTATTTTGCCTTTGAGCAATATGATTGTTTGACTGTTTATGTGTCAAAGGAAAAGTTGCTTCATAAGAACTTTTCCCCAAATTACATCAAAATTAAGGAACATTACACATGTCTTAGGAAAGTTCTTCTGCAAAACTTGATTCAATGTACTGCACCATTGAGAGTTTATTTAGCCAATCTTAACATTTTCATAATTTTTTTATTATTAATTTTATGTTATATATATCATACACTGAAAATGTGTTAATATGTAGTATACATAACACTGGTTTGTTTTTTTTAACAGTAAAATGTATGGGATGCAAACCTGCATTTTTTGCTGAAAAACTAAACCTAGCAATGAAGGCAAGTATTTCTCATTTACCTTCTGTTTCGTTTGTAACAAATTGTTTTAAATGAAGTTAAAAATATAGGTTAAAAACTGACTGTTGCAATGACAATTATGACTATTTCTGTTCTCGCAGGGTTCTGGTTACAAGGGCAAGATCTTGACCAGAATACTAGTAAGTCGCTCTGAGATTGACCTGGCCAAAATCAAGCAAGAATATCAAAAGAAGTATGGCAAGTCCCTTTACCAAGACATCCAGGTATATTAATAATAAGTAATAAAAATAAATGCTTTAATTGTTAAAACACATTTAATCAATCTTGTTGTATGTTTTTTTAGGATGACACTAAAGGAGACTATGAGAAGATCCTGCTGGCCCTGTGTGGCAATTAATTGCTGCCAATAATAAATTGATACAGATGATGATTGTTTGTAACTAACAGAATAATGCATCCCATGTAAACATAAGTTTAAAAGCATTTTTGGATAAGTAATAAAAACTATTTGAGTTCTAAAATGTGTCATCAGTAGTCATTGTATGATTTATCTACATACCTAGGTGTGAAGTGGTAGATTACATTTATTTAGTAAGGTTAGATTTGGCTTAGAAGTGGAATATAATATTGTTGTAGAAATGCCAATTTCCGAACGGTGGAAGATTCTTGCTTTACATTCTGGTTTTGTTTGGTCAAAGAAGTCAAATCTCTGGTAAGACAGCGTGGCAAGATCCCACCCGAAAGTCACACAATTTATTGTCACTGTCAACTACTATGCAAACAAATAATCCTTTTAAATATTGAATGTGGCACACTCTTAAAGTCTACAACTAGTTGTCACATCACATCAAATGAAAATATTAAAACATTTGTGGTATGACGTCAGAAAATCAATCTTTATTGTCACTCTGTTTGACAAGCTATCACATTAGTACTACAGTAAGATGAGATATATCTTAAATATTCTACATGTGATTATATAACATGTTTTCAACTAAAACAAGGCTGTGATTGGTGCAGTTTACACATTAGGTAGTTTATCAGCGAATGTCATTCATTCAGTTGCCTCAAATCTGTTTTCATGAACCCAGAGATATTTGGAAGAATGCTCATAACTCATCAGATCTCCCTCACTACCACAGCAGGAAAAATTACTTTATTTATGTTGAATCACAAATGATGTTATGTTAAACACATGATGAGATATTTTGAAGAATGTAGGACAACAAAAAGTTCAGAGGCACCTTTTTTCTACTATGGTAGTCAAGGGGGTCTTACATTTCTCCAAATATCTATCTTTTTTAGCCAAACAAATACATCTATACAAGGAAGAACTAGACAGTGAGTCATTTTGATATTCTGGTAAATCATCCCTTTAAATAATTACCTGCAGTACCGCTTTTGTGATGGGGGACGCTGTTGAGCCCTCAGGGGCCTTCTTCTGATTGGCTCTCTGCGTGTGTGACGTCAGCAGCTCCCGCGGAAGTGCTGAAGATTGGAAATAGAGGTTAAACAGCATCGAGCTCAACGGGGGAAGAAAACATTTACCTGTAAATACAATAACGTCTTTGCAATAGCACAATAAATTCTTCATTGTAGTTCTGAATTGTGTTGTTTTACTTCATAAATGAAAGTGTTTGTCAAGTAAAGCATGTGTTTCTCTAGGGATTTCATAAACAAATATGACAGTTTTACGTCAAAATGTGTTGTTTACAAAATACATGGCAGAATCATCTTTGATGCCAGTGGCATGAATGAATAAATGCATGCATGCATGTATGTATGAATGTATGAATCACATTGACAGTGAATGAACTGCATCACCATAACAACATAATACTGTTTCCTGTTATAATGATGACGTTGTTTCCTGTTTAGTGCATCAAAACAATATGCTGATCTAGCAAGTCCTCATCCAACACCCTTCTTGTGTTCCTTCCACAGAACAGCCATGAGCTGAGGCTCTCCAAACCTGTCTCTCCCAATGATGAATGATAAGCTGGTGTTCCTGGGTCTCCTCTACTTCATCCAGGGTATCCCATATGGCCTGCAGTCCTCCCTGCTTCCAGTGTATCTGCGAGGTGCCGGCCACTCCCTCACTCGCATCAGCCTTACCAAAATCCTGTACTTCCCCTGGGTGCTCAAGGTCCTTTGGGCACCTCTGGTGGACCGTACGGGCACCAAGCGCTTCTGGTTGGTGGGCACGGTAGCTGGCTTGGCCCTTATCTGTTTGGTCAGTGCTACCCTCGCACCTGATGTTCAGTACATGGGAGTAGCGGGATCCCTGCTCGCCATGAATGTGCTGGCGTCGGTGCAGGACATTGCGGCTGACGGAGCGGCCGTTCGGCTTTTGAAGGGGCAGGGAGAGGTGGGCCTGGGGAACACCATACAGGTGGTGGGATACAAAGCTGGATCTGTGTTTGCTGGAGGTGGGCTTCTGGCTGTGATTGATGTCGCGGGGTGGGGATGGATGTTCGTCCTGCTGGCTTGTGTATACGGTGGCGTTGCTCTGTTCGTGTGGGGTGCCCCGGTGTTGGACGGAGAGCCGGCACGGGGGCAAGCAGAAGGACGGAGAGGTTCGAAGGATGCCATGCAGCCTTGGAATGTGTGGAGGAAACTTCTGTCTGTGCCAGGAACACCCTGGATAATGTTATACGTCCTTACTTATAAGCTAGGTGAGGTATTTATATTTCTCTTTTAAAAACTGTTCGTTTTTAAGTTTAATTCAGGACTGCACCACCAAATAGAATAACAATATATTGATGTTTTATCAATATTAAAGACATTTGTAATTTCTCTGCTTTTCAGCTTGATACATAAGTGAACCTGCCTGGGAAAACCAGGCTAATGTATGGAACTTCAAAAGTTTGACTTTACTGATTATTTTCACTATGATTTCAATCTTTGACGTGATCTTACCTGGTCAATATATAAGATTTAAATGTTTAAATCTTACAAAATGTTCCTAACATTGTGTAGAATGATTTTATGTATAAAAAAGGCAAATCACAGAAAAATTTTTTTAGCTTTGCTTTTAGAGGCAGGGCCACATGTAGTCAGAATTTGTCTTTTAAGGCATGAGACCAAATGAAAGTATTTTAACTGTTTATCAACCAAAGACAATTACTATCTATTCCCTTCTATTGTATGAACCAAAAAAAAAACAAGTAAATGGGGACCAGCATTTTTTAAAATATCTTCTTTTGTGTCCTGAAGAAGAAAGACATAACAATTTAAATGTCAGCAGAGTTTTTTTTACGAACTATGCCTTTAAATTTTTGACCCTTAAATACAGTTTAAAATACGTTAAAGGTGTTGGAAGGGGAAAGAAAATAACCGAAATGACAGACCTTCCAACTGTTTCCAGCTTCCATGGTGTATGATAGGACCCAGGCAGTATTGCTGTACCACAAGATGGTAGTCTTGCCCCTTTTTCTCATAAACTGTCCCAGTGTCTGTCTACTACAAAACACCAGGAAACTTTAGACTGTTTGATCAACCAGTTTATAACTTCACTTCACATACAATATTAAAACTTCTGGCTAGATCTTAATCACAAACTTTTGTTCACAACCTGAATCTATAATTTAGACATAAATGCTCGGCTAATGAGTCACTTTCAATAAATTGAATTGTTGTTTGGTAACAGAAGGGGATTATATTAGGATTAGAGCCTCTTTGTGTCTGTGGCGTTTTCAATAAAAAATTTAAATGAAAAATATGATCTCCACTGTTCATGGGAATATGTTTTGTTTGCAGCCTTTCACGTATGTAACATTTTATCTAATACTTGATTCATTTTATAAGAAATGAGCTTTGTGTATATGTCTCTGGCAAATAGAGAGAGAGGGAGAATGATAGAGAGCGGTGGTACCATAATCGGATGAGCTCAAGCAGACGAAAACAGACAGAAGTAGTGGCAGCTCACCAATAATCTGCGTTCTCCCTGATCATCATAATCCCTGTTAAACAGCACTTCAGACAACGCAATCTATTTTACTGATGCAGTGACAATATAAGTCTTCCACTAAATTATCAATAAAAGAATAAACATACTTAAAAACTATTCATGTATTTGGCTCAAAAGTTTCAAAGGCCACTCATTTGCACTGCAAATTTTTGAGTTTTTGAACACAACGTGAAATTCTTAATTAGACTAACTAAAAATTAAAAAATTCTATCATCATTTACACACATTTCTTTTAAATCAAACCTGTATGACGTTCTTTCTCCCCAACACAAAAGATGATATTTTGAAAAATGTTACAGCATTGTTAACTGGCACCCAAGCGATTGGATTTGTGTACGCACAGCAGAAGTGAATTAGTTACATTGCTGTTACCACCTTTCTTTTGTGTTTGCGTTAGAAAGTCTTACAGGCTTGAAATGACTAGAAGGTAACAGTGTCTAAGATCAAACTCTACATCTGTCCATCCACGTAGTTCTCCTATCGCAAGTGTTTTTCCAAAGTTTGTTTTATACAGCTTCCCTCATCTCAAGCGTTCATAAAGGGTAATGGAGGGGGTCAGAACACAATCTGCCCTGCAGCGTTGGAGGATGACGATGGGGTGAAGGGGGCTGGGATGTGTCCAGACGTGGAGCTTCCCTGGGAAGAGACCAGGTGGAGGCAGGAGGGAGCGAGGGGAGTCAAACTGGATGATGTGGGAAAAGAATGCCACTTTGGCTCTGTCTATCACTCTTTCTATATATACCTAGCAAATACAAACACAAATTTCTATTGCCTCTTCTTCTCTTCATTCTGCACAGCAGGGATCAGAGAAAGGGAGGGGCTTAGGGGGTGACTGAGGGGTGACGCGAGCAGGAGGCAAATATTTTCCAGAGGGAACGCGAAGGACCGCAGGGGGGATGAATTAATGAACACCCACCACATGGTCAACTATAAGAGAGAGTGACAGAGAGACAGACAGTCAGTTGGTGGGGTGCAGGGGGCATCGAAATGATGAGAGTGCGCAAGACTAGAGAGCCATGGAAAAAATCTAGATTGTGTGAAAGAAGATCAGTAAATGTATGTGATGTCTTCTTGCTGACCTAAATATTTCTCACATTGTTTAGACCATTGTGACTCGGGTGTGAACGTTGACAAAGTTCTGCATTGGGTTGAGGACATGTGAGCTTACATCACATACTTTGAATAGGATGCCACACGGATCTCTGCGTATCTTCACATAAGTTCACATAACTAGCAGTGCAAGTGATAGTTCGGGATGCTTTTGTTTTGTCCGAAACAATTGTGTCCCGTAACATAAAGGGAATAAACTAGACCTCTGCATTATCTAACCTCACAGGTCCTTTGAGACCTGGTTTGTTGTCGTTCGAGGAATCTCTACAATAGAGTGATGAGAAAAATAGATTCAGATACACACGGCACAGTGACCTACAAGACCTGGGAGGGGCAGAGGTTCCTTAGATTTGCTTGTACCTACAGGCAGAGGAGGATCAGTCCGTTCCCATGATATATAGACTCTTGGGAGTTCAGTGATGCATCATAGTGCTGGTTTTAGTCAGCATCTCACATTTTTGTCACACACTTTTAGCTTGTGTTTGTTCATTGAATCATCTGAAAGGTTAAAACAGCTATACCATTTTCCTTTAAACAAGTTTTTAACAGAAACTAAATTTCTTAAACATTTTACTATTTACTCAACAATTACAGAGGTCATTCGTGGTCTGGTGGTTAGAGAGTTGGACTTGTAAGCAGAAGGTTGTGGGTTCAAATCTTTGGGCAAACAGACAATGATTGAAGTGTCCTTATGTAAGACATCTAACTCTTTTTTGCTCTGCAGTGATAATTGACTACTGCATAATACTGTAAGACGCTTTGGATAAAAACGTCTACCAAATTAATAAATATAAATATACAGAGAGTTTTTCTTCACTGTTTCGCTGTTGTACTCTTCAAATCTTGTTTTCATCTCATCTCACTCTGTACGCATTAACTATCATTTCAAGCAGAGGTGAACCGATACATCATCTCATCTCTGCTCTTTCATACCCGCTCTCTTCCGTCTCCTCCCCATGCCGCCGCCTCCTGCTTTTCTCCACTTTCTGTTTTTGTGGATGTCTAATGAAATCCCAAGTGAAATGGACAATTGTTGCTCTGAGATTATTTATAGACATAAATAAGCAGCCTTGTTGTTTGTTTTCAGTGGCTGTATAAAAAATAATTAGTTCCAAACAGCAAAGAAGAAAAAAGAGAGGCAGAATGCTGGAGCGCATGTCCAGATTACACATGTGGGATGATCTAAAGCATCTGTGTAATTCAGTAAAGCTGCATCCTCTTCTGCAAAATTTACAGATAGTGCTTTCATGTTGTAATATAGAGCAACAAGAGTAGGTTAGAGCCATCATTTAACAATAGCAAAAGTCCACATTGATACTTTTTATGACATAGAATGGTCTTTTAACACAGAAAGCACATTAAAGACCATGTATCTGTGTATATATAATAATGCTTCCGTGTATACTCTTAAAAATAAAGGTGCTTAACAATGCCATAAAATAAAGTTTTTCAAATGGTCCCGAGAAGAACTTTTAACATCGAAAAAACCTACCTCTCAGACTTTACAAATGGAAGGAAGAGATTTTTTTAAGGAACCTTTGACTAAATGGTTCTTTTTAGGACCAAAAATTATTCTTCTATGGCATCGCTCTGAAAAACCTTCAAAGCACCTTTATTTGCATTTATTTGAGTGTAGAGTTACATCCAAGCTATCTTAAGGCAGGAAAATGTCTAATTTCAATTGTAAAAAAAGTAGTTTTAGGAGATAAAAAGTATTGACCACAGTTAGACTTTAAGCAGTTTAGTGTTTTGACTGTCATTATAACAATAAAGGAGGAAAGATTGAATCTGGCAAGCTTATCTGTTTTATAAGACAAAAAAGCCAGATCCGCTGAATGTTAAAACCAAAGAAGTTCCATTATTCCTTGTTTCCACCACATTACAGACTTAACAATATCCCTTACAAATCTAGCCTTACTCTCAGATTCTCACTCATGAAAGCGACGTCAAAGCGTTCACGTGACGCTGTCAGCGACCATAGCATAACGCCTGATTTTTGATTTGAATTTCTGTTTTTGTATCTCACCGGTTTCATCTTTGGGACCTCAGAAGCTAAGGATCTTTTTGACAGCGGTCTCAAAGCTGTCAGTCAGCGGTCTCTCTCACTGTCGAACTGAAGTCAGACTCCATAAATAATGACAATGGCGTTAAATAATACACTGCGGCGGGTTAGCGAGGCCTCAGAGCGCCCGCTACCGCACAGCAACGCAGGACTGCTCAATGATGGTGTAACAGCGATGTTTTCTCTGACAGCTTTTGTTTTTGTCACATTTGTCTGAATTAAAGTGACAACTCTGTGAAAAATGACTGCAAGGCAATCCTTTAAGGAATTATAACATGGCCTGTGTTCAGGTTATCACTCTTTGCATTCTCGCATAACAAGTTTTATGTTTTTCTTACTTTGATATGTGGAGCGTGTTTTGAGTTTACCACCCACCACTAATTTGTAAAAATGGTCTTATGCGAACCTGATTTTCATTAGTCTGTTCTGTGTGTTTGCGCTGATTTAATTTTGTCTCCTGTACAGGTGAACAGGGTGCGATCACCATGTTCCCACTCTTCCTGCTGGACCACCACATGACGGCCCGAGAGTTGGGGGTGTGGAACGGGGTGGTTGCCATGGCATTCTCCATCTGTGGCTCTTCAATTGGAGGCTATTTGCTCTCCCAGTACAGGTGAGTGAGTGTGTGTGTTCGTGCGTGCGTGCGTGCGTGCATGTGTGCGTGCGTGTGTGTGTGTGTTTTATTGTGTGACAAAGCAATGGTGAAATCAACCGTAACATCCTTTTCAGCCATATCACGCTTTGCCACTAGTGTTGCAAAAATGGTGCTAGAAGACTTCATTCTTTGAAAGTCTTCTTACACCTTTCTCAAAGCCTCGTCTGCCCCCTCTTCCTTTATCAGATGCTCTTATCTATCATCTGTCTATGCAAGAAACACAGCGCCTTCTTTTTCTCAGGGTTTTCTCGCTATATTTTTCTTCACCTTTCTCAGCCTCAGGCGTGAGAAAATAAAGTACCGTGTGCGAGCGAATGCTGTGTTTTTTAAATATATTTATTTATGTGCTTACACACACGCAAACATATATAGGCAAAGAGGCACAAAAAAACTTACAAAAAGCTTTACATAATGAAAATTACATGCATTTCAGTTTTATACTGCATTGGATTGCATAACATGAGCCTCTGCACTTGATAATAGCTGTTAAGACAACGGTTTTTGCTTCAGTTTAAATGATGTAATGATGGTCTAATAGTAACCTGAGAGTAAGAAGAGTAATTGTTCACTTCCCTAAGACCTGTAATTTCCCAGACATCTAATATTAGTCTTGGTTTATAACGTGGAAACACATGTCCTACTTAATTGAAAGATTGTGTTAGAAGAGCAAAGGTTGTCTTCATTCGCACTTATTATGTGTGTATGTATATCTTGACGCTTGTAATAAAAGCACCTACTACTAAATGCATGAGGTTAAAATGCTGCACAAGTCACTTTTGTTCGCATATGGTCAGGGACAGTTTTTCAGGAGGATCAGTCTGTTCCAGGACAATTCCTGCTGACAGATATTGACAGTAATATCCTGTTGATATTTTGAAGCTCTCTTTTATTATTTATTTTTAATATTTATTTTAGTTAGAAGGTTGTTTAACATTGATTATTTAATTATTTATTTGTTTATTTTATAATTTATTTAAGGATTAGTGTTTTGGTATATTACTTTAGTGCATATAGTGCCTAAATATATCTCAGGTTTAATTGCATGGCCTTGCTCTATGTCAAATTGTATTCAATCTAGATGTAAATGTATAGTCAATCATTTTTATGTGTTGGGTAATGATTGCTTACTTGACAGAGATACCTGCTAACAGGTACCAAGCATATTATCATGTGTGCTTTAAGGTAAAGTGCGTTAATTCTTAACGCCTGTTAAACATGCAGTGTAAACTAACAGTTGAGCCAGTGACACATCAACAGCAACTTGACCAGCGATGTTTGTTTGTGCTCAGGGTAACTGTGGCCAGGGGGACAAGTATTGAGGCAACTTGTTTGAAAACAGTTATTGTTTTAGCACATTTTTTTGTGTCCCATATCACAAAAATGTTACCTTACTTTTGAGGCAAAATTAAATATGTGCTCTCTTAAGTCCTCTGTTCTCTCTTTCCCTCTCAATGCTAAAGGCAGTGTTGGTGAATGGGAAGGAATGTAAAGTTTCACGCAGGGGGCTCGTTCATTTGACACAGTCGTGCATTCAGGCCTTGCTTCCCACAGATTGGGTTTCTGCCGTTGTCTGTTCAAGGCCACTAAAAGCTAATTTGGACACTTATCCAGGCCCTATCTGAAACGCTCGAGTGACCAAAAACTGACCCCCATACAGTAATCTCCATCAGCAATCTGAGAGTACCAATCTTATCAGGCCTAACTGCTCGTGTGATACGCCTGCTTTCCATCTATCTCGCACCCTTCTCTTTCTTCTTCTCTCGGCGTCTGTCCTACAGTTCGCTCTTTTTCTCTACTCAGAGTGAAATATGAAAGAGTGTTATTGTGTAGATGTAGGGAGGATGTTTGCATGATTATAACAGCAGATTCGCTTTCTGTCTGACCGGCTGCTGTTGTTAACTTTGTTTGTAATTGTAAAATGCTGGTTTGAAAGAAGTCTTCAGTCTCCTCTTAACGTCCAGTTGACCTTTAGCCACATCTCCATATCTTTTTCTCTGTCTGGGGCCTTGGTCAGTCCACAGTGCAAGGACACACTCATTGGGTCTGATTGAGCATAGAGAAAACAATGTTTGTGTACTAGAGGTGCGTGATGGTCACTAATAAGGTTAATGTACCCATGTCTGTGGATCTTGTTGCGCTATTGATTATGTCATGAAGGAAGTTCACTTGGGGATTCTGAACTGCTAATAGCAAATCGATTAGAATGTGTAAGAAAACACACTACATTTGTGAATGTCAGTCTGTTGACAGTTCTGTGCGAAAGGAAATTCTTTACAGTTTGTGGCTTTATACGTATCTTTTGTCTATGTTACAATAGGTTGGGTAGGAAAGCTGTGTTACTTGATCACTATTTAATTGTAAAATTATTATATTTAGTTATAGGTGTGAAAATCCTATAAAATATCTTTTCAAATCTGACAATAGAAAAAAAAATTTTAAGGTTGTCATGTTTTGTGAAGTTTTAAATAATGAAATATTGTGATTTCTCTCTTTTCTGTTCACAGTATTGGACTTCTGATGAGACGTGTATTTATGATGCGGACGTTTAGCATGATCTTCCAGAGCTCATTGCTGGTAGTGCTGGAACCATCATCCCTCATGAAAGGTACGAGAGACACACACACTATTGTATGTCTGCCTCAGACAGTTTTCACAATAATTTATGAATGGTTTGCACAACTTCTTCACAGCAATTTTACTTAAAAACTTTAGTTATAAATGTTTTTTTTTACTGGAAATTGTCTCTGATTTCCCCCTTTAAAATCAAATATCCATTTCAACTTAAAGCAGGTGTTTTAGCACTATGTGTCTGTAAAAATGTTAAAAAGACATTTTTATACTTATACCTTTATGCCTTTTTTTTGTCCCATAGATCTGTTGCGATAACCTTTTTTTCAAGTAAAATCGTGAGCTGTATAGAAGACATTATACATATGTTATGTCAAACACGACATCTAGCAGTTCAACTTGCTTCTTTTTCATTCTGGCGAAGTCAACGTTATTTTACCTCGAGTATTCTCACAGCTCACTTTGATAAATGAATAAATCCATATTCCTCTCCCATGCTTTGTCTTTTTCACGCGCTGTCTCTTTCTCTCACAGGTGCTTTGGATGTTTATTTAATGAAAATGATAAAGGATAAGGGAGAGACTCTTGCATTTTAGCTGCTTTACTCTATATTTTCTGCCACTGTATTGCTTTTCTTCGTGATGTTGCGGCTTTTTGTGGAGATGTTTTTGTCAGCGAGCTTCTGTTTGACAACTCCCTGATCTCTCTTATTCTCTCCCTATATCTCTCATTCTGACGTTCTCCCATATGGAACAGAACAAAGCAAGTCTACACGCCCATCCAAAAAAGAATGATAAAGTTCTGCAGAAAATATTTTTCAATATTGTATGAGACCGGATGTCTCAAAAGAGCTGATTTTCCTTCCTGTGGTTTCTGGATAAGTAATGAAGAAGTCTTGTTAGGAAGAACTAAACATTTCCAGTGAATTATTCAGATGGAGCTGATTTTAAAAAAAAAACTATGATTTTTTTCGAAGGGGGTTCTGGAAATAATTGATTTTGAGTGTCTAGAACTCCACAAGTGTATGAAAGTGGTGAATTTTACGCAATTAAATACTCAGCCTAACAGGATATTCATTTTTATTGTTAATGTTAATTTAAGAGGCATACAGGTAAAATCAGAGTGCATGAAATAAATCAAAAGGTTTTTAAGATCATGATCAAAGTTCAGGCAAGTGATCGAAGGCCAACACACATTAACCAAATTTCTCTCTCTCTCTCTCTCTCTCTCTCTCTCTCTCTCTCTCACTCTCACTCTCTCACTCACTCACTCACTCACTCACTCACTCACTCACTCACTCACTCACTCTCTTGCTCTCTTTCTCTCTCTCTCGCTCTCTCTTTCTCAGGTATGGCAGTGCTTAGTCTTGGTTTACAGCATTTCATAGCCGGTCTCATCACGACCCTCACATTCACCGTGATGATGAACTGCACCCAGAGAGCCGAGGAGAGCATTCAGGTACCACACCCCACCCCCTTTCAACCAACCACACCCCTTCGGCCTTCCTGACAGAAGTGAGCAAACTGCAACTGAGTTCAACAGATTGACAAATCTATTTTCTCACAAGTAGAGCTCAGAAGAAACAAAACACGCATCTTTTTGCTTTTGATATTTGTTGACAGGTAGAAATCCACAACAGGCCTTAAGCTGCAGAACGCCTGGGAGATTATCAGTCTACCGCATACACTAGGACATCAGAGCAGTCAAAAGCTCATTCAAGTGTCAGTCAACAGCTCCAGTGTGAGACATATCATCACACTCTCTTTAGCTCAGCGCGTCAACCGATTTCAAACATGTCGCATCAATCACCTATAAAGGGAAAAGCGTTATGAAGAGCGTTCATATTCTTGTTAATGGAACTGTAGATTTGACATCTGATTATATTATTTTGTATATCGAAGGTGTCTGTTTGGTTGGAGCTGTGGCACAGTGATTCCATCACATGCTCTGAATTACCCGCATGAGCACCACAGCGCCATTTTTTCAGTTTCCACATTGGTTTGTGTTGTTTGTAAGCTCAGTCATCTTTTATGAGATTCTGTGGCCTTAAAGAGTGGTTTTATTTTACGGCGTTTCAGGTATTGTTATAAGTATATATAACATATATGTTATTTAAGCAAAGAATGAGAGGTTCGGAGGTCGTTTTTGTTGTCGCAGTAAAAGCTAAAATTTTGTCAATTTATAAAAAACTGTTTGCACTGTAAGGACCTCTACCTAAGTTTAACCTGAGGTTAAGTGCCCATTATAGCTCATGACTCGCTTCTCTTGGAAGTCAAACTAGCAATCTTCCAATTGAAAGCCTAAGGGTTTTTTTCAAGAATTTATAATGATGTAGTTGGGCACCATGGTAGCTAGACCGTAGCACACAGGGCTAGGTAATATTTCATTTTGTCTTTATTCATACAGTAAATATAGCCAGAATCGTGGTTTCAGTGCTGATCTGACTCGTTACGCATATTTGGCACCACCTATTGTTGCGGCTGAACTATTGACACATAAAAGCTAAGAGCTTGATTATAAGACAACCCCATCTTTCACATGTGTCTCCAGAAAAAAGCAATCTCTTAAATTGGGGACAATATGGTTTAGTTATTTAGATCATTTTGGAATATTTGTATTGTAGATATAAACTTGCAGATTGTCACAAATATAGAATATTATTTGAATCTAAGATTAATGTGACAGCACCAACAGTCAGTACGCCTTTACTTTACAAGTAGAGCTTTACTTAGTGTCATTATGTCTCCTAAGGCAGATCTTAAAATAAGGGGTTACTACATTATTCACAATATTATCATATGTGTACAACAACAAAATATTGATAATTGATTGTTTTTTTAATATCACAGTTATTGTGAGTATTAGCCTGCTAGATTTTTCGAGAAGACAACTATTACAAGGGAAAAACTTGTTTTATATGTTTGGGTTGGGTTTATATGTTGGGTATGTTTCAGTTTTTTTAAATAAGGAAAGAGAATGGGGTGGGTAAAAAAGATGATGTGTATATTGAGTAGCATAGAAATCTAGAAATATATTAAAATTTTTAAGCATATCGACCAGCATTAGTTCTGGTCAAGCAAACCATCCAGCGACTCAAGAATCTCTAACAAATGTGTTCTTCATATCCTCTGTGTTCAGAATTCTCTTTTGTTCATTCATTTATTTTTTCTGTATGTTTGTATAGATTTCCCCAAGATGATAATAGATCAGTTCTCACTGTCTATATACTGTACATCACTCCCCTCCCAGCTTCTCCTGTTTCGTCCCTTCATTTATCTTTGACATGCCTGTATTGTCCTGTTTAAATGGTCTTGCGTTGCATGCATGTGATCTTCTCTCCCAGCTATTTGTCACTCTATCAACTCAATACTCAAAGAATTAATGGCACTTACCAAACTCATTAAACAATAAGAAAAGTGTCAGTATATTTTCCCTCGGTCTCCAAGCAATTAAAACCTTGATTTACAATAAGAGGAAAATAACCAAGAGGACTATTGTAAACTGTGGGTTAATTCAAAATGCTCTTATGACATACATACAGTAGCGAGACCGGTGTGTGTTTGTGTTTGTTTTAAGGTGGTATTGGATGACTGACAACCGATACTGTGAATGTTTTTGAAAAGGCCCTCGAGAGAGAAACAGAACACCTTAAACAAGTTTGTAGGAATAAAGGTACCTCACTTAACTTTAGTGGTGGGGCCATGTGAAGGAATGAGCTTGGCTTGGTTTTCCCAGCCAGTATGCTTGGTTTCAGGAAAAGGATGAAAATTGAAGCACTTGTTTGGCGGGATTCAGCAGGTTCAAATGAAATAAGTCAAAAATTTGCATGTCTGCATTGCTTTGATTATGTAATAAAGTTAAGTTTAACTCGTTTAACTGTTTACTTCTTCTATCTTCAGGCCACCCATTACAGTTTTCTGGCTACTTTGGAGGTCCTTGGGAAGTTGAGTTTTAGCGCCCTGGCTGGGGCCATGGTGGACACTGTGGGCTATCCCATAGCCTTCATCATCTTCCTATTTCTCACCTCCAGCAGTGCACTGCATGTGTGGAAAGCCACAGAGACTGGCATACTCAAAGAACAGGTCAAAGGACAGCCACAGTGACCAGCATTAGCCAATCAGAGGGCGTTTAAATGGTATGCATGGTGTAAGACTGGTAATCAAAAGCCAATGCAAAGATTTTGCATTTATTTATGACATAACCAGCATTAATCTTGACAAGAGCCACACAGAGCACTTTCAATAAAAGCCAGAAGATCACAATAAAACAATGCAAAACATCTGCAATGAATAAACAAGTAAAGCGAATAAGATTGAAAGATAAAATCACTGTTTCTGAATGGTGAGAAATGAGCCATAGAACTGTGCCTGCATCTCTGAAAATGCTCAAAAGTATCATTCGGTTAATATTGTTTTACAAGTATTGATGGGTAAGAATATTTTTTTACAGATGAATATTAGTTTGGTTAAACACATCATTCCATCATGTAAAACTTAAAAAAAGAAACAAAAAGCTTATCTTTTATTTTATTGTCCCACTGAAGGTATTATTAAAATATGTTGTTGACCAGTTTATTTTAAGCGCAAATAAAAATAAGAAATCACGGGAAAAATGTTAGTAATATTTCTTAATTTATGATTCGAGGTGCATGTTTGGATTGGAAATTCTAAAAAACTTTGTGGTAACACTATACAATAAGGTGCTATTAGTTAAAAAATACTTAATGCATTAACTAAAACCCAACCAACAATGAACAATTCTACTGCAGCATAATAATGTTAGTTTATGTTAATTTCAGCATTTATTAATAGATTGTTAAAATCAAAAGTTGTCCCTGTTAATATGAATTAATACACCATGAGCTAACAGTAACAAATATGAATAAGTGCTGAAAACTAAATTGTTTATTGTTAGCTGATGTTAATACAAATACTAATATACTCAAATTGCAAATTTTTTATTTACAATAATTCTGAGAAAAAGACAGGATACTGTTAAAAGAAGCAATTTATTTAAATGTGTCAAATGATTTGGGACTTTTAAAAGTATTGAAATGGTAATATTAAAGTTTCCATGCATTCAGGTTGCAATAATTGTTGTAAAGTGGTCATATCATAAGATTTTATTTATTTCCTAAACATATTCCTCATGCGTTAAGTAACCCTTAATGGTACCAACTAATGAAAACGATAAGCAAAATTTATAATAAGCGTGAAAGCATCTCTTTCTAAACTAAGAAGCAGTTATAAGAAAAAAGAAATCTTTTGGACCAAACTAAAATCCTTAACCCATATGTGTTACATGCAGAGAATGTTTTTATACGTTTTTTTACTTAGTAATACAAAATGAATACACATCCTATATTGTCTTTAAAAAACATAAATTTTTCTTGACTAACTTGCTAAATAAAATCTATGATATGACCACTTTAATATCTGGAAAATACTGTATGTAACAGTTCTATTTATCACGCTCATATTTTTGAGCAGACACTGCATTCATTGAAATGTTTTTGTATTATTTTGTATGAAGATGTTTAGTTTTCTGCCGTCCCTATGCAATAACATAAACAAGTCTGTCATGTTCATTAAATACAGCTTTGGTTCTCATTTGACCTGACAAATCATTTCATTTGAGATTCTCAAAGTTGAGGGTAAATACATGTACAGTTTGGACTGTGACGAATTGACATTGAACAAATCTTGGTAGATTAATATGTTTGTACTTTTGTTGTTTCTGAATCTACTATTTTGTTTATTTTGTACAGTTTCTGAGTTTGAACTGCCTTATTTTTTAATAACATGGAGCCAAAATGTTATGTTGTTCTGACGTCTGTAGACAGATTTATGAGGAATACAAAAAACAGTGTACATGGATTCTTTAAGTACTTGAATATCCTCTAGTCATTTCCAACCTGTATGATTACACAAAAGAAGATAGTTTTAATAAAGTAAATAACCAAACAGCAATGGCAAACATTCACTTTATCTGTATGGAAATTAAATTGATTCAAGTGAATGGGTGCCAACATTCTTCAGAATATCGAGAAAAAAAAATATATCAAAAGAAAATCATATGGGTTTCAAATGACGTGGATGAGTAAATTATGAAAATTTTTTATTTTTTTATTTTACAGTTTTTTCAAATGTGAAGTAGTCTTAACATATACTTAACCTGGAAAACAAAACAATGTAAGCGTTTTATCTTAAAAAGTGACGTGAAGTGGAGTGCCTGTTATAAGATGCACTTTTAACCTACTGCTTTGCAGGGCTTATTGCTTTTATAAATGGCTATTCCATATGCGTCGCATGTTTTCATAATATAAAACACAAAAAGCACTGTTTTTCATACTGGCTTAGAATGCTCAGCCAATCATAATCAAAAACCAGAATTGACTATTTTATAAATTGTAATTTTCCAGGGTGGTTATGAAGAGTTGTATTTTCTTATGGAATTGACACAGACAGTCCAAACTTATGAATGTTTAAAAATTAATATGCATATGAAATCTGGAAAACATCAAATTGCTTCCTTTATTTTGCCATTAAATCCTGAATTAGTCAAAAAAAGTTACCAAGCAGAGAGATATCCTTCACATATCTGCTCTGACAGCATCATAGTCTAAAATAAAAAGGTATTACTGAAAGCCCCAGTCTATCTGTATTTTTATGAGCTAATCGGAATCCCCTACAGAAGTCCTGTGTAAACCACCATTAACTTAGTCTTTAGAAATTAAAGTAATGCCATCGTGTACACCTGTGTACAACATCCAAATTGTTAACTTCTATATCCATGTGAGATGATGTAATAGCAGTTGATCCATATCTCCAACCTTTAACATGACACTAAATCCTTAACCTTACCATGACAGAGAGATGATTCCTTGTGGCCAGTTTGAGGGATTAGGAGTTCTTTTGTGAACCATGAATAGACCTCTACTTTACCCTTTTACAGTGTCATTATTTCCTTGGTGGTTTGCCAGAAAGAGAAGACTCTTCTAATTCTTCTTTGTGTGCACTACATCCTAATGTTGAAAAGCCAGAGACCTTACTCGATATTAAGTATTTAGATGCACTTACAAAGAGGTGAAATATGTGCTGCTTGTCTGCCAAACCTTTGACTTTAGTTGTTTGTGTATCTTCTTTTGTGTTTCGGATGAGAAAGGATGTATTTTAGGTATGGAGCAACAAATTGAATTTTCTAAGTGAATGACATTATACTTTACCACTAATTTGAGATAATAAACTAGTTGTTGAACACAATTGACACAATTTTATGCATTTAAGATTCCACCTCATAAGGTGATCTACAGTGCATGCCTCTTCATGGCCTTATGATCATAAGTTCTGTGTGTCTGAATGTAACAAGCACTTTATGTTCAGTGTTTATTCAATTGTTCTAACCAGATGTGATGAGGTTAAAAAAACAAGTCTATTGTTGCAGGAAAGCTTCTATTCAAGCCTTCTTAAACCGGCAGTTAACCTCCAGTTAGCTCTAAGCAAATTCAGCTCTAGCCTGACCAACAGCAAGCTTTAAAGAAGCAATGCTTTCGTAAATTGACTTGTCTTACCTAATCGCCACAAACAATAGGTATGACATGAAGCGGACCTCAAGTTGTTTCTTACACTTTTCCCAGGCATTGAGTTTCCATTTTCTGGGAGCAGAAAGAGGCATTAGAGCCTCGGGTCTTTGGGAAATAAGCCGAGAAGAGAAGAAAGGACACAGTGTAGAGTGAGAAGTAAAGGGACAGTTTGTCTTGTGGTGTCGATTGGAGACGGACCCCCTACAGGGTTCGAGAAATTGGGAGGAGTTGTCCAGCTGAGTGAGGGCATCCGCCGTCACCAAAGCCCATTCTGGTGTTTTCTCCTTCTGCTTGTCTTTGCATGTTTCTCTCATTCTTTTGAGCGGCCCTGTAACCTGAAGTTCTATGTTGCTGACGTAAAAAGTCAAGGTTTTAATTATATATTGTTTATATAGTCTTTGACAATTTTTTGTCCAAAATTCAATTTTCCGGTCTATATGAAATATAGATTATATTTTAATCTTTAAACTCTGATCTGATGATTTGGTTTACAGATGCGTTAGAAAACACCCAACAAACTTCCTCATCAAGTGGGAGATAAAGTTTCCTTTGTGAGACAAGAAGAGATATTGCAACATGTTTTAATATCGGCTAACAAAAGTGTTTTTTTTGGAGCCCCGAAGGGAAGAGGTGTTGGCTTTTTCAGCGCTGCTTTTGTGGGCAGGCCGGCAGAATGCGCTGGTGGCTCTTTGTCTGCTTGGGAAACTTTAGCCGGGAGGTGCTGGCTGAGCGCGGAGCGGGGGCATCGGATAACCATGCATTTCCTCTTCTGCTGTTTACAGGCCTTTTGTTTGTTTTCCAAATGCGAAATATATACATGTCTCCAGATCAGATCTGCTTACCACACGCTGGCTTGCTCTTTGTTTTTCTCATTGTTTCGTTCGTTATTCATTATTCTTCTGGTCTCCTCCTCTTTCCTTGCTTTTGCTGCTTGTTCATATGCTGCTAAAAGTCTGAGCATTCCTTTGGATCTCCATAATAACGTTAGAATTTACATCACATCATTTTTCATTAAAGAATAATTTATAATTTTTGTCAGTATAGTTTTTCCTCCAAAACATGTTTAATATTATTAAAGAAGAAGAATCTAGATTGATATGGAGGTAAAATTCCTTGCTTTATAATTCAGCAATTGATGGTAAACAATGTTGTAAACATTTATTCGCTTCTACTGAATTATACTCGCAACTTGCATGTTTTTGTGTCATATGTTTGTAATGCATAGGCTGTCGGACCATAACATATCAAGCATTTGTCAGACTCTTTACGTGTATTGTTTTATACATTTGTTTCTTACCATGTGACATTGACATTGCCAGCGTAATGCTTTAACCACTGAGCTACAATTAGAAAGTTTTTGAATATTGAAAAATGTTTCAATAAGAGACAGTATTTTAAAATTCTAAAGTGAGTGATTAATATTAATTTATTATATAACTACATATATAGAAATTTATGGTAAAGTTGTTTATTAGATAGGTTAAACTACAATTTTTTAAATTTTAATCAGTCAAAAATAAAAAATTAATGCACTGTAAAAATCGACAAGTATAATTTTTAATAAATTGTATTTTTCCAGTATTATTCCACTATAATAAAATTGATGTTCCCTTCGGGTAAACAACCCTCAGTGACTTTTACAAATTGTTTTTCTCCACAAAGGATTTTTGTCCCTAAACTTTGTGTTATCTGTGTAGTATTTTAAACATATGCACCTTATTCTTTATCTGTTTCTCAGATTTCTATAGTACAGGGTGAATAAATTACCATATACTTTACAGCTGTCCAATATTTTTGAAGAATATCGTCGCACTGCTAGTTTAATGGCAATCACTAAATATCCTTGTTAAAAAGTACATGTTAGTGTTGATGATTAATATTGGTGTAACAAGCTTTTCCGACATCAAATCACCGAGTGACACAAGTGATAGAGGTGATCATGTAGACACAGAATGGTGGTTGATTCTGATTTGTTCATCACACCCGTGCTGGTAATGTGTGGAGAAGCAGGTCGGAACTGATGTGTAGTATAATAGGAATGCGTCTGCGTCTGTATGTGCGTGATGGGTTGGGTTGTGACAAGCTGCCAGCTCATATGGCGTTGAGGCAGAGTCATCACGGCCTCGGTTCTGGATTTACTCCAGTGCTCCTCCACCCACCTCGTTTGGGCCATTACGACAGTGGCAGAAGAAGCCCACAGACCCTCTCTCATCCCCATTTCACCCCTCCATCCTCGTTCCCCCTCACTGCTTCCACTATTCTAACTCCCACCCCCCTCTGCTAGGTCCTGTCCCTAAATCACAGCATTTCTCACTCGCCCCTGCCTCCTGGTGACATCACGGCACATTCTTTGCTCAGTCTGTGGATGCATGGATGTTCATCGGACCACGGCTCGTAAGCACGGCAGCGTGAATCGAAATACTATTTCTGTTCGCTTCGCCGGGTTGGTCTTTGTGGGGAGGGCGACTCGACAAATAACGGGCCGATGTGCTTTTCATTTCTGTGGTTATTAAATGAGAATGCTGCAATTAGATGTGACATGTCACAGAAAGTTGCATAGGTTTAAATGTGCTTCATATGAAGTTATGGCCAGTATCTGGTCGTACAGTATACATTTTCGACATTGTTGGATTTTTAATTTCTTAAAGTGATTAAACTACTTTAAAATAATTTCTACTGCAGAACACAAAATAATATATTTTGAAGAATGTATTTTCCACCCATAAACTTGCGTGCATTAGAAGTGAATGGGTGCTACAGCTGTTTTGGAGACCTATCTTCTTCTATGTTTTGATGGAGAAATAAACTCTTAAATATTCTTAAATATTACATTGTGTAAATATTGACTTTAGATCAGTTTCAGTTTTTTTCTCATTTAAAAATAAGGTATATCCAATAAAATTTTGATTAAAGAGTTTTTTCATTTTCATAACACTGGATACCTATCCACCTTATTGTCTGTTCCTTTAACAGTAAGATTATAAGTATTGATATTTGTGTGGAAGACAGTGCTTGACTTTCTAAAGTGCTGACCCCGAGGACATTGCTGTAAATGTGGGGCTAGCAAAGCATCCTGGGAAATAATTGGATACTGATCCACAGACGTGTTAGACTGATGAGATGGCTGAATTGTCTGTTGTATATCTGTCATTATGGGATGGCCTTGCCAATGTCACTGGTTTTATTTCATTGGTATAATTCCTTCAAAGTCAAAAAGGAGAAGATAAATCAAAACAATGGCTCATGTCTTATGGTGTATTTGTTTATCATTCAGTGCTGGGTTATGAATTTAATTTTGTTCAGCACTTAAAAATTTATGAGTGTATATTTCTGAAGATGTTTGGGGAATGAAAATTTAGTTTGGGGTCAAGAATGACGTTTGACAATTAAGTTTCTTCAAAACTTTACCTACAGTATTTATTTGAAAGGTTTACTCACTTATAAATGACTCGTATTATTTAATATCCTCAATCTAGATGTTCAAATTTTTTTCATATTTGTTTCTTTAAGTGAGTGCAGTACAATGAGCTTTTGTTGCTGTTGTTCATTAAGTCTAACATTATTTTCTGTGTTTAACAGAAGTCTAGAGTCAGCCATGTGGACTGACCGATAAGTAAATAAATTATGATGATACTGTCTGTCTCAATCTGACTCGAGGTGTGAGGAGTGGACGTCTGCACAAACCAATAAAATTATTTCTGCTCACTGAGAGGATCCAAGAATAACTCTTCATCTATAAGTAAGGTTTTAAAATTCAACAAATGGATAAGTCATCCACATAACAAAAAAATAATGCGTTAAGTAGAAGCAGTGAAAGTCTGCTGTTAGAAGATTGATGTTGTGGTACTTTAACAAACTGATATGAACAGTAGCACAACTCAATGATGGGAAGGTGAATCCATTGGGCTTATCAAAGAACTGCTGGTAAGAGGATGTCAGTGAATAGCCTGCCACCAGAAACGTGAATCACTCATTGGACTGCTTCATTGGACCCAGTAGAAAAGGTCGGACATGACATTGAAAGATTAGTTTTCTGTCTTTGGTCATCTGTGTGATCTTGTCAACATTAGGTAGTTGTTAATATGAATAACAGTTTGCAGTGGATGTTGTTAGTGTTGAGTAAATGTTGTTTTCTTGTAATTGGACAGAAAGTTCATCTTTCTCAGTGTCCTCGCTTTACCTCCTTCCCCTTTCATGCCCCTGACCCCCCTTCACCTTCTGCCCACCTCATTAGGACCCTAATTGGTCTGTATTTGTTAAGTGTTAAAGTACACTAACTGTAGCGTGGACTGTTGGCTGAAGACTTGCCAAGTAAACAAGATGTGTGTGGTAATGCTTGGACCGCTTACTCGTTGAGATTCAATTGTGCGGTTAAACAAACTTAAGAATTTGTTCTATATTAATAAAATAATGAAAATGTGTTTCTAGAAAAAATCTCTTTGTAAGATTTAATTGTGTTGTCACTTACAATACAATGGTTGATAAGGTTTATTCTCGTCAAAAAATGTATTATTATGATTTTTTTATGTATTTAGATTTTTTTAAGATGTCATTGGACAGCTTGCTGACCACATCTAAAGGCAGTAGTGATTTTTAAGCGGGTATTTGTTTCAGGACATGACGGACAAGGGCTGGGCAATCTTCTCAAAAAAAGCAGATGACGATCTTCAAAACACAGAATTGCAATCCACAATCTGAATCGCACTTACAGAGTTTACATGCGCACCAACGTTGTGATCATTTTTAATAATCAGAGTAAAAAGTCTTCCACAATAACATGTTTACATGACATCAAAACAACACTTGGTCCAGTTTACGTTAAGGTTTAATTTGTCTTACTTATATAATTTGAATAATGCACAACACAAACAATGACTATATGTAGAATATATGAATATATGTAGAAAGGTCGTAATATATCAAATGTCAAGCACGACATGTGATATGTTATGACCAATTGGCACAGCCATCTAGCAGAAATTCATTGGGCTGTTCAACTTTACATGACAGATATTTAAAAGCAACCTATGGGTCTGATCAGCAATTTTATAGACCACAGTCAAGATCACAATCCTCGCCATTGTTTTTGTGGTGTAAAAGTACCTTAAATTGTTAATTGACTTATATATAAATGCTTATGAAGGCTCTGTAAACAAATGCTGTAAATGTATGTACGCTACGCAATTTGATACAGATTCTATAATATAAATACATTTTGAATGTTAAGAGAAAAATTATAAAAAAAATTTGTCTGATCTGGCAGCCTACGTCTCGACCATCCTTTGCAGATTCCCTCTCTATCTAATGCTTTCCTGTCTGTTCTTCACTTTCTTTTTAGATTATAAGCAAACAGCCCCTTAAATATATATGTATTAATAGAAATAACTATTCTGAATTGCATGTTTTCTAACTCTTAATAGTCTTGATCCTTAATAACTTTTTGACTTTTTTACTCACAATATCCTAAACTGTGTGGTTGCTTACGCTGGTGTGCCTGATAATTTTGAGCAAAGACAAATTATGTCATTTTCAGAATTCCCATGTGTGTTAATTTCCCCAAGACAAAAGAGTGTTTCATGTTTTAACACTGTAGTTGGAGATGTTACCCCTGCTCATACGGGGTCAATACATTGTTTATGTAAAACAAAAGGATAAATGTGATGTAATGTCTAGACAAGATGCAAATGAACATTTATAACGCTTTGTTTCTATCGCGTTCAACCATACTGCATATATAAGTGGTTTTAGAAATCTCAATAACCATAAATATGTGTTGTTTTACAGTAATTTATTTAGTAACCAGTCACTTTACGTCACTAAAGTGTGTGCCATGACCTTCACAATTAAAAGTTATTGTCCAAATCCACAAAAAAGCCATTTTCTTTTATCTGTACACATGACGATGCTTTAAAACATAAACTGTTAAATCAATTCGCCAAACAACAACTGTGGGTATTTAATTAATTTATATTTTATTTCAATTAGTCACTTTGACACATTAAATCCTGCACTTTCCTGAAATGTGGGAGCATCTTTTCTTCTTTAATGTTCAGTCTCGCTTATTCAGAAAACATGTCTTTCACTCTCAGCTTTCACAATATTGTATCTTTACACTTTACTATGATCCATAACCCATTAGAGCTCCTTTCTATCAACTACCTTTGTGTTCAGTCTTTCTCTTTTCACACACACTAGACTAGTACATTTAGTTTGCTATAACTCGTGACAAACAACTCTGAGCCTATATGCTTATATCAATGCTCCCAACTGAAATGATCTGAAACCAGAGCCAACTACAACTGTTTAACTTAACATAGACTATATTTTAGCATTTTTAACAAGCCACCCTTTACCAGAGGTGTTCATGCCAATTCGAGTGATGAAAGAATGAGGAATAAGATGGGCAGGCCTTTTATAATGCAACATCTGTGCTCACATTTCTGCTCATCGAAGACGATGAGTAACAATTGAGTAACAATGAGTAACAATTGTTCATGCAGTTATTAAATGACTAACTTTAAGATGGTCCGATAAACTTGAGATCTTTTCCTCTGTGAGCTTGTATTCATGTGAAAATTATTGGTGAAACACATAAGTGTTCAGTGCATTTTTATGCTTTGTGTTTATATTACAGGATTATTGATCTATTCATAAACTCGGCCTCTTGTCATGTCAGAGTTAAGATGGACAGATGGCTGTCATCGTGTGAGAGCCGTTTTGCACATTCTAGTAACGGCGGGAAAGAAACATAGCAAACATATGCATTGGCCAGCAGGACCCAGTCACTGTAAATAATGTTCATACGGATGAAACCCCAGCACATGTGTACACGTGTGTCAATATGAACCTATCGTACACATGCTCTGAGTATTACAGAAACTCTTGGAATGAGTGGATGTTTTCAAGATGATGTCATGATGTAGAGTTTGATTCTGATTTGAGGGAATTGCTTTTACAAATAACAAGATAGCATTTGTTTTTCTTTTGAGCAGTTTCCATAAATAAAGAGTATGTTATCTTAAATAGTATCACACTTAAACATTCGCACACTCCAGTGATGGCAGCGGCAGCTGTAATTTCTGCCGCATTTATGTTCATTCAATCCTACACTGTGATGCTGAAACTGATTTTCTCCAGTAGAACCTTGAGCTTTTGTTCCCGCTGGCATTGAAGTTTCCTACATAAGATATTTATGAAGCCTATAGCTCATGAGTTAAACGCTCACCTAGGATTACAACATCTCCTTACGTGTAAATCAAGAAGCAGGTTGTATGTCAACATCTGATATCTTTAATACATTGGCCACTGGATAGATGTAGACTTTAGTGTTGCCTAAGAGTTTCATTTGTGCAAGCATCATATATGAATATTTCTCATCATAAAAGTATTCCTGTGATCCAAAAAAGAAATGTTGTTCATGTACTGTATGCAGTTCAGTCAAAAAGTCTTGCAATGTCAAATTAAATTTTCTAATTTTTTTAGATTTTAACTACAACTTCATTTTTTGTGGCTGAATGTTGGAATCTCATTGATAATTATTACGTAAAATGTAATGTAACTCTCTATGGGTTATTTAAATAGTGACCCTGCCTGTGAAACCCAGCTAGTCATCTAAGAAACATTCACATTAACATTTACATTTAGGCATTAAGCAGACGCTTTTATCCAAAGCGACTTACAATAGTCGAGGAGACATGGAAGCGGTAAATAGCCGATACAACAATAGGTGTACAAGTGCTATATTCAGTGAGAATATAACATCGATATCTTAATATTTACTGAGTGAGACCAAGTCAATAAATGTATATACATTTATTTATTTTCATTTATATTATAGCCCTTACTTTTTGTTACATAAGCTAATAATCTTAAATGGCGTATAGTAGTTGGAAAATGAGAATGTGACATCATAGCTTAATATCTGTAATATATCACACTTTTTCTCCTCCTATAGGACCACTCTCTCTCTCTCTCTCTCTCTCTCTCTCTCTCTCTCTCTCTCTCTCTCTCTCTCTCTCTCTCTCTCTCTCTCTCTCTCTCTCTCTCTCTTTCACTCACTCTCTCTTTCACTCACTCACTCACTCACTCACTCTCTTACTCTCTCACACTCTCTCTCTCTCTCTCTCTCTCTCTCTCTCTCTCTCTCCCTCTCTCCGTGTGTGTGTTGAGTCCCTAACTGTAGCTGACAGGCAGCAGCTCATTAGAGAAGACGCTCATTTTGTTTCTCCGTCCGCCCGCTCCCCGGGACTCTACTTAGGGGCGGGGGGCAAGGGGACCTGGACCGGCTGGCCCAAACAATGCTACTGTTTGTCTGTGACATGTACAGCCTAACATTGGCGGCTCAGGATTTGGTCAGGGGATGGGGGAGAGATGTGTTTTTTGGGGGGTATGTGTGTGTAATGTTCTGTACTCTCCTGCACAAAGATATAATTAATGAAATGGGCAAATGGCACAAGAAATTGGCTCTTGAGCGTTGTAACTATGGAAACGATAGTTTTTGTGTTGGTCGGGGTCCATGTTAGAGATTGGTGGTTGCATTTGTTTTTATTTCTTGTTTACAAATAAACAAAACTCAAGGCTTGTTTGTGGACAGTTAAAGAAATGTACTTTGATGTTGTCATGTAGATTTGGCCTACTGGGATGAATTGGGCTTTATATTTACATGTTCAAATTGATATACCATATACTCTATGTTGTTGAAAATTTATTTCATATTATTGCCTTCCTATTGTCTACATTTGGCAATTTTGCTACAACTGTTTAACAATGAATGTTAATAACCAAAGTTCGTAAACTCCATCCCGGAATACATAAACATTGGACATTTTAGTTACTAAAAGTTCTGCTAAAACCGTAATGCGGGTTTTATACTTGACACGAAATAACAGAAATAAAATTTTTTTTTTCAAAAGTACATATACACTTTTTAAGCAATACAAGTTATCAAATATTATTTTTATGCGAGAACAACGATTTTTGTTCCAGTTTTCATGTTTTTGTTTTGCTGGTCTTTCAAGTTGCTTTTGAATGACTTCGTTAATTCCATGGATTTGTTTTGTTGAAAGTCAAATGGCCACAATACATTTAGAAATGCTTATATAATAACAATTGGGAGTGTTTTACCCCAAATTATATTCCACAATTGTATATAATTTTTATTTTATGATTTTGTATATATATAACATTATATACTCATTTTAAGCTTTTGTGGATGTGTATACTTCTTTATTTAAATTAAAACATTCTAAAAGTTCTTTATTCTTCAATGGCAAAACTTAAATAATTTTTTGATGTCTGGCAGTTTCTTTCTTTATAGATGAACTTGAAGCTTTCTTCAGTACAGTCATTATTGTATAAAGGCACAGTTGTAATTGAGCTCAGTTAGAGATTTTGCACAACATCACTATTATTCTCTGGCGACTTACTGAAAGTTAATTTTTTATTACAAAACTCCCGGTCCTAGAAGTTGGGTAAATAATCTGGTACATCCTGCACAAAAACACATTATTAACAGAACAACAGAAAGCTAAACACAATACACAAATATTATCTGTATTTCGGAGCTCATTTAAGGGAACAGAGACATTTTTATAACAGTATATGCGTGTACAGTTAATACAAATGCTGATGTTTAAATATTACATGCACATGAATTTAAACCAAACCTCTCTCACTCACATAAACACCGTTCTTTATTACCTGAAATGCTGAGAGCTCTTTGCTCTGTTCTCAATGTTTGCAAGAGGCTCTTTGCCCTGCGATTAACAATGATTATATCCTCTTCACTTTCTATTGCTGGCACACTGGAGATTTTAATTTGTAGTTTAATTAATTTTAATAACATAACACTGTGCTCAAAAATACACCTAAAAAGATGGATTGCAACAGCACAAGAAAACCAAAACATAATGTGGTTATTTTTATGGTTTTATATGCACCGCGTCTTTGGCATTGAAAGAATCAGATCATTTTCACTCATATGGAGGACTTGCTTTTGTGTGACGGCTGTTGACGTGCATTAATGGGTTTTAGAGGACATCAAAGAGATATAAAGCAGGCCTTTAATTAACTACTCTATGAGTCAATGAAAAAACAGGGAGAGTTTTACAATACCCGAAAGAACTGCAATATTGCATCCGTTGCCTCTTATTATCTTGGTTATAGCAGAGAAAATGTAATTTTGTGGCTTGTTAGTGACAAAAGATAATCGATAGGCGATCAATTAGTGGTGATGAGAGATGGACAGATGTCAAGGACAAACCCTGAGAGCCAATCGATTAATGAGGGAACGTTTCAGCCGGCTTCCAGGGAGCATGTTTGTCACTGTTGATTTGTTACATAAGGTCCCTCTTTACGTTAAACAGAATGTGTGTTACTGGAAATGTACCTTATTTTAAGTAATTTATTTTAAGTAAAAATATAAATTATAACAATTGTAACGTGTTTGTACATTGCTGATTTGATACATTTGATACATCGAGATGGCATGGACAAAGCCTGAGGATTTGTCATACCAGCATGATTAGAGAATATTTTAATGAGAAGTTATATTTTTTAAAAATAAATTATATTTGTGCAGTGCTGTTTTTAATCGTAAAATGTAACATCTTAAAAATGTAAAGTTTAAATTTACAATTATTTTATATAGAACTATTTTACCGTGTCTTTAGCGGTTCTTTATTCTTATTACCTTTTCTTTAGGTTAGTTTTTGACCCTGCCTGCAAAAACCCAATTAAGGTCATTTTTGAATGTAAGGAACATTTTGTGATATGTCTTTAATATTGACCCAGTAAGACTAGGTCAAAGATTTAAATCATAGAAAAATAATAGGTAGAATCAAACTTAACACTTGTTTACTAGGAATTAGATTTTTCGACTTTATCCTTGTTTTCACAGGTCACATGGTCACAGCTATTATAAACTCGACATCTCTTAAAAGTTCAAACACTCAATATTTATGTTTTTTCAACATATACAGTGTCCAAATATTAGGGGCTTTTAAATAAGTTGTGATCCAGACAGTAAATTATACTTTTCACAATCAAAGAAATTGCTTACTAGTTATTGGCATTAGTCAATATTAAACTAATATTAAGTTCCTCTGAGGACCTTGAAATGTTTTTTAACCAAATTGGTTTAAACTTGAGTCCTTTGAAGATGTGCAAACTTAATAAAATATTATACTCATGTGAAAGTACAGATACTGAAAATTCTATGAAAAGTCAAAGTATATAGCCAAAAATATACTTAAGTGAAGGTAAAACAATGAACTTTATGTAGAAAAACAAAAAACAACATTAGCTGGTTTTTCACTGGCTGAGTCACATATGTTATTTAGGATGGATTGTCCGTTTAACATGAACATGAGAAAAGCACTCAATATTCTCACAGTATTAAGGGAATTAACATTAATATAACAACTGTAAACATGAAAAAACTCTAACAGGAGCGGTTTAAAAAAAATAAGGCATCAAGCCTAGGTCTTCGGTGCTAAAATTAGCAATTTAGTTGGCCTTGTACATAAAGCTGAATTATGTCCCTCTATTTTTTTCAGTAATGGGTAAAACATGGGGTATCCCACACAGTTTCAGCCAATCTTACGTTAATGAGTACCTGTAGTGTGGAATCACGTTATTCATATCTCAGAAAACTCTTTCGTTTATTTCCGGATAAAACCAAGCTCCTGGAATGAACACGCTGATGCTTGTGCTCTTCCGGGCTCTCTGATTGATGCTCTGATTACAGGTGAATAGTCAATAAATAACTCAAGACATTGGTGTAAAATTCCAGATTTAAAAAAAACTTTCCGAAACGTGTTGCAGTTCTAGAAGAGTGTACCACAGAAATACTACGTCATGCGTCCAGCTTGGCCTTTAACAAATGGACCACGTTGAACATGAGAACTCAGTTATAATGCATAAGACAGCCTGCTACTACACCTGTAATGGGCTTGCATCAATTCCTGTGGCGTGGCATCAACTCCCAGAGACTAATTAACCTGTATGGCTCATCACATAGTACAGAGTGTTGAAACTTATCTCATTAATAGAATAAAACCTGACATCATGAGCACAACTTTGTTGGTTGCAATGCCAAAAAAATTATTAAACATTAAAGTATTGTTAAAGTACTTTTCAAGTGTAAATAAAATTGTGGTGAGTAAAAATAAAACTGTAGAGAGTAAAAGTACAGATCTAGAAAATAATACTTAAGTATAGTACTCGAGTAAAATTACTGAAGTACTTTACACTACTGGTCCTTTTGTCATGCCTGTGATACATTGCCTCTACTACTCTCTCGCCCTCTCCCTCTCTCGCCCCATGAGCCAAAACAACAGGCTCCAAACAGCTTGAGCCTCTCCTTATCAGCTGAAAGAAGTGCCCCATTTTCACGGCTTTGAATCTGACATTTTTGGCACATTAAGTATTGGACATTAATAAATTAAATGTAATGAAGTGACATGAAAGCAGAGCAAGTCAGATGGTACAATGCAAAACAAGTAGAAAGGAAGAGAGAAACTTTCTTTTGCTGCAATTAGCTAATACTTTTTAAAAGTCATCTGAGAGTATTTTTATGTTCATTTATTCAGACGTACAGTGAATTATTAAACAGGCAGAGATGTAATGAAGAAATACAAGTGAAGTTTGTGCCAGTAAATTCCTGTTTGTGGACATAAACTGAGAATCATTTGGAATTCATTTTGGTTTCCGTTTATCTTAATTGGTCACCCGGTGGGTATTTTGTAGCATTGAAATAATCATAGACATAGACGTTCTGGTTTGCATTAATATTTGCGTCTGTTTTAAATAAGACACACAATAAACCATTCATATTCGGGGATCATGCTACCAGATTTTACAGTGAAAACCACCTGTGATAAAAAGACTTAATCTTATGCAAATCATATTATCTCATTGCCTTCATCATGAAATAAATAATAAAATTAAGGGTTAGGATTTTTAATTATTTATGCATTTGTGCTTTTATTAATTGTATTCCAATATAACATGATACAGAAATCCAATAGAAAATCCAATAACCTATCTTTCTAAACATTAATAGGTAATGGAGCTTTACGTAAGTCCCCTGCAGTTGCAGTGCATATGGAGTGTGTGCGTTCATATGTTTGTGTGATTGAGCTCAGAGGGCGTACGTTTAAGAAAAAGTGGGTTTGAGCCTTTGGGCCTTGGATTAAGAGGAGGAGTGAAAGGATGTGTGGATGGATGAATGAGTAGAAGGATCCAGTGCCAGGACTCTCAGCACAGGGAAAGTGACTGGACCAGTTGTCCTCCTCTGGGCACAGGGATGAGCGAGACTGGTACGCTAGTGTGCCGATGAAAGGAAACGGCAGGGTCTGTGGAGGAAGTGTATGGGCGGGGAGATCAGGGCAACACTCGGAGCAAGGGAACGGAGCTAAAATCGACATCAAAAAAACAAAGAGAAAATACAAATAAACAAACACAAAAAGATGCAGTGGAGAGAAGAAACGCAGACTCCAAGGTCCTTTCGCTAATTACCAGCACTTGCATTTATTAATAAGGTCTAATGAGCACTTTCTCAATAGTTTGTTTTCCCTTAATATGAATATTTCCTTTTCATTAACAGGCTACATGTGCAGGGATTCTTTCCAATGATCACAGCCTCTGAGCTGTTTGTGTTTATATCAGTATTAAGTGGAGGACAACGATGTTGTGTTTTTACTGTATTCTCAGATTGTGGTTATTTGTTCTATTTTTGGTTATGTACTCAACTCTTTTTATAGCATAAGTCTTAACAATTCAAATTGTTATTCTTATTGACAGACCGTGTATGTGTGCGTGTGTGCTTGTGTGTTCATGTGTGTGTGCCTGTGTGCGTGCGGGCGTGCGTGCATGTGTGCGGTGAGGGTCAACTCAATTGCCAAGTTCAAGCAGATGGTTTGCCTTACACTACCTGATTGGAAGCATGTAGCCATCATTAAATGAACTAATTTCAAAAAGAGTCCATATTGTACACATGCTTAATTAATCAGCCCCTGGCTTACACACTAAATAACTGCTGGTTCTTCACCAAACATACAAATATACACTGTCACAAACATGTTCATCCTTCATTGAATGGAGAGGTTGTGGATTTGTGTTGCAGTTTATACAGAGGCGTTTAGTGTCTGCTTTTGTAGTCTCCTATATTGCAGACAACTTTGGTTTTCTTTACTTGCGAGGCTTTTATGATTTTACAAACATTATCAGATGGAGAATGATTATATTTGTAGCAATGGTATCCCTTTATTGTGAAAGGACAGTAGAGGGGTGGTAAAAAAATCTCACATAAGATCTGAAAATAATAGTTTTACTAAAAATGTAAAAATGGCGATCATTTACTCATTTACTCAGATGCAAACATCTGTGGCTTTCTTTCTTTCGCAGGTGACAGAAGAAGATATTTTGAAGAAAGTTAATTACTGAACAACAAAACCTAGGGGTGCCAGTTTCCTGCTTTCTTCAAAATATCTTATAACTTAAGAGGAAATGATAACACGTTTCCATTTTTGGTTGAAGAACAACTTTATTTTCGAAATTTCACAATGAGCTCAAAAGGAGAGCAAATGAAACGTTTCCTGCATCAGATTTTTCCTCTGGGAAAAAGTACTGTAAATCTCCAACCAAATAATTTAGGCGGCAAATTGTATGTATTTGTACAATGTGAATAATTCAAAAACACATGCTTATTAGAAAAAAACAATACTCCACCCCACCCCTAAACGTAACAGTTTATGGCACGAAAGCACAGCGTATAAATTGTAAAGAAAAAACAAGATAGCACAAATGAATATGAATCAGGCACCTTATAAAATAGTTAGGGTTTTTTGTGATATTGTTTCAGAATCGTACAAATGTCTCCATTACAGTTTAACAGTTTACTAGAGGTTTAAATTGTTAACAGATTTACACAAATCTAGATTTAACTTATATATCGTACATATGTTTTACTGCTCTTTACCATGCATGTATAAATGTTTACTTCACAACTGTCATACCTTTTATCCATTTTTCTATTTCATAGTTTTAGGTGAACACCTGATAGTAAACCGATATTTAATTTAAAGATTGTGTTCATCATTCATAATCAACAGATTGTATTCATTTATTAAAGGTTAGGTCCTAAGCTATACTGCGGGTTGTAATGAATATCTTCATGTTGGGAAATTGTTCTTGACTGCATTCCAAAACATTTTATTCGTACACAGTAATATAAAAGAAAACAATCTGTTACTTGTAAATGTAAAGTGAAATAAAGAAATAAACAATGGGTAATACATTCAGTTTTAAAAGCACTCTCTTGTAGTTTTTATTTGTACAGTACACTCAAAGTCCTGTCTTTTCTGGAAATGCTGCAGGCAAATGTGTGGGAATATTTTTATGCCACCTTAAGAAGAAAAAAATGAATACGTTTATGATGTTTTTATAGTATGATTTAGATTTGCTTCACAAAACACAACTTTTAATGTTGTTTAATTCAATGCATGATGATGCAAAATATTCTGACAGCAGAATCAGGTAGGAGGGTGTAAATCTGTACTGTATGATCTTGTTTTGATATAACAGTAGAAAGTAAGACACTGTATGTAATCTTTCTGCCTGAAGTAATTAAATCCAGTCTGACGGGAGAGTGGGAGATTTGTTAATCTGGTCTGTAGGCAGCTTGTAATTAGTGATGAGTTGATTGGTAATCTGGCCTCTCCTGGTGCTCTAGCTGCGCTGAGTTAAGACCCAGTCCCTAATCTGGTCTGCCAAGTGTGTCTGTACACAGTTAGAAAATTTTATCAAGACTCTTGCTTGTGTTTTGTGTGTTATCAATTATTATTTAGCTACTATTACTGGTGAAATAGGCGATGCCTTCATCAACCGTGTGGCTTGGTGTGTGGTGCTATAGTACCCTTATGTATGGTTGGGCCTAAATCAAATCCTGTTAAATGAGAGGATTGTAACATCAAAAAATTTACTTTAAAGCCTGACCTCTGATGTCTTTATTTAACCTCTGACGTTTGGTAGATGCTTTAACCACACCATCTGGACCCATAAGACTCTTTCCTCTGTAGAGCATCAAAGAAGATATTTAGAGAAATATCTTAGTACTTTTGTGTCCATACAGTGGATGTCAAAGGGGTCCAATGTTGTTTGGTTACCAACATTCTTTAATTCATCTTCTTTTGTGTTATGAAGAAAGAAAGTCATACAGGCTTGACACAAGGTAAATAATGGATGATATAGGAGTAAATAACGAACGCATTTTCAGTTACTTTAAAAATGTAAAAAATTGCACTTGTGCCAGTCAAACAACCCTTCAACTCCAAAAACACTCTTAAAATACTACTGTGCTTTTTCGTGGAACAATTCACACAAAAAAAGAGATCATATTAAGCCTTTGAAATTAATACAATTTTATGTTTTAATTTTGTGTATATGTATTTGAAAAAAAGTATATCTGAATAACTCATATATTTCTATTACAATTCATCAAAAATATAAGGTCTAAATTACAAATAAATTTTTTACAAATAAATATTTGTACATTTTTGATAATTTAACTGTTGGATTTTTAATCCATTCTTTTAAAAGTTTATAAAACTGTTTATGTATGTGATATTTACCAAGCCAGGTGAATATGAGTGTAAAACCAAAAGAGAAAAATAACATTAAGTTTGTATTTCGAAAATATTTGTAAAAGTGTCAAATGTGACGCTGTGGTTAAAAATCAATACAAAAGGATGTAGAAGAACCAATAGGGAGTGAGTTTACAAAAGCAATCTGAGCATGCAAAGGAGCTTATAGGCTATTTGGTCTGTCATTTATCCAAGCTTTCTTCCTCACCTCCTCTGTGTGTCATCCTTTTTCATGCTCTTCCTCCTCTATGGCAGATCTCTGTTGGAGGCTGGAAACCATCCACTAACCCAAACTTTCCATCACCACCCCCTGCTCAAGAATTTACTGTATTTACAGTTAATGCATCTGAAGCGTGAACTTGGATACGCCCTTGATGACCGACTCACCTGAACACTTACACATGGTACTGGGTTGCACAGGTGAAACAATGATCCCGGAGATCAAGGGTGGGTCTCCTCTCACCCTGGGACTGTATAGAGCAGGAATATATTGTAGCAGAATAATGAGGTAACCTATATACTCTGTGTTGTGTCACTTTAACCTAATTAACGCTCAATACACCAAGAGACGTACCTGTTACACTGCCCAGCAAATCTGATATCGGTGTTCACCTATTAGCTTTATTACTCTGCTACATGTTACACGGCTCTCACAAACATATCTAGTTTTGCTCGGCAGAAGTGTTTTGGGACTTTAACTGGTCATCTAATTTCCCATTATATTAAAGTGTCCGCTGATAAGGAATGTTGGGATGTTGAGTGCATGAGGACTGAATTTACATATTATAAATTATGATGTAATGACTCATAAATGATTTTCCAGAGATTATTTGTAAATTGTAAATTTGTAAAAACTATTTTAATCTGCTCTCTTCTTTTACCAATAGTCATATGGAAATAATACAGAAAAATAAAAAAACTTTTTCATATGAAAAAGAATGTGTACACACATAGTATCATAGTAAAAATTATGATGAATGTTGTATCACATGAATACAAAAACACTAATACATGTCAAAACTCTCTCTTTGTTATTCTTTATGTGGTTCTTAACATATTTAATATATTACAACATTCACATGGATTGCCATTGCAGAAATTCAACTTACGGATCAATTGAACCATGATGGTGGGAATTAAAATTTATTTAGGGCCTATAGGCTGTGTGTCCTTTTCTGCACATAAATGTTAGTGCTCCTGGTCTGAGACACAGAAATGCTAAATATGCCCCCAGTGAAGAGTATGTCCTGGCATTTGGGGTTTAAACACTGCATACTTACTACAGAGGTAGAAGTATTCTGCTGCTTAGGCCATTTTAAGAGACAAGAGACAAAAACAAGACATTACTTCTCGTTAATTTAGACATTGCATCCATGAAGGAGTTAAAACCAGGCACATGATCTGAAATACTGCATTGCAATTGTGATAGCAGTAAGAGAAAGATTATTTCTCTTTTTTTCACATTTTGAATAAAATAAATATTTTAAAAATAAAAAGTGATTGAAATAATAAGTAATGTTCTGCAGAGTTCGAAAGTTATGAAGTGTTGAGAGGAAAAATTAGGGAAACTACACAAAAAAATTGGACAAAAAAATGAGTAAATTTAAAAGCATTCACTATTGGATTTTTAATCCATTATTTTAATAATTTTATATTTATTGTTTTTAATGTTTTTTTTGTTAACATTATTTTTGTGATGTTTACTAAGCCACATGTAATATTTTTAGTGTGTGTGTTTATTTTTCCTTATATTTCAGTGGACTTGTTGATATAATGTTTAGAAAAGAACATTAAACATTAAACTGAATTTATCAAGTGCCGAACATAATGCAACAGAAAAAAATAAGTGGCAATGTTTTGATCATTTATCTGATTTTAAAATATATATACTTTTTACAGTAAATTGTAGATGTGTTAGGTTTTTTTCTAGCAAATTTTTACCAAATACCAAATAAATATAATGTTTCTGTTAGCAATTATTTGCAGAAAATGGTCAAAATAACAGAAAATATTTTGTGCTAGACAATGCAACTTTTTACTTTCAAGCAATAATCATTTAACCGTAGAATATTTAGTATTTGTGCATCTATTCAGGAATTTTTTTTTTTCGAAATCCATGATTTTATCACATATAATTTCATTGTTATATTGTGATTTAACGTCCTGTTCTATTCTCAGGCACCTATTCGCTTCAGGTTTCAGATGAGGGAGTAATAATTTGTTCAGCCTTATCAACCTTTGTATAGATATCATTACTGAATGATATCTCAACAATTTGATACTTTTTTATTTTGTAGGACAAACACAGCATGAAAGTGACACTTGACAGTCATTAGATATTGCTTTGCTGAACAAATGCTAGATATTAAAAACGAGAGGGATGTCTCTAAGTGTCTTGGAGCAGTTGTTTGGAAATATAATTATAACACACAACTGATATGTGTTTGTATAAACATTACTTTTTATCAGTTATGTATTAATATATAACATAAATAAAGTTGATCAAATATAATTAATGATCTTACTATTAAAGAGCATTATTATACATATAAAATAGCTTTAGAAGGGAGTGCTGTACCTGAGACTAAAAAAAAGTTTGGGGTACACTGTATTAGACAGCATCCATATCAATCACAAAATAGGATAATATTGCAACGTGAGGCTAAATTAACAAATGAGGATATTTTCCTAAAACTATTTTTAAGTAGTTTTTTCTGTATGTGCCAACAATATTGGATCTGTAAACTCGGTTATGATACAGTTTGTCACATGCGCATTATTATATGAAAAATAGGGATTCATATACGCTGCCGCTTATGAAAACATGCCGGCCCTCCAGGGCAAAACATTCGCACAGAAGACACGAACAGAAAGAAGTGTGGAAAGCTTTCAAGTTCAACAGAGTGAGTTTTATGTGGAAGAATGTCTAGACGCTCAGGAGAGCAATGCGTTTCTCATTTCCACATCCCATCAGTAAAACCCTGTTCTGTCTCTTTTAGCTCGGTCCTTTCACTGCAGGACTTCTGCATTATCTGTCTGTCATCTAAAGCCTGTAGGCATGTTCTGCCCACACTGGGTGGGGGTGGGCAGGACCAGAGAGATGCATCTCTACCCTGTGGCTAACGGATTGGTACTAATTCAACATCAAATCGGCGGTCACTTATATCGCAGAGCTCTGTCATGACTAATCTCTCTGTTCTGAAATCATTTTCACAGTTAAGTTAGAGAACTGTAAATTTTAGGTTCATGCTGAGCAAAACACTAAAAGATATTTTGAGAAATGTTACAGTGGTTTTGTGTCAACACAATGGAAGTTTGTGAAGGCAAATATTTTCCTTTGTATTCTGTTGAAGAAACAGTCAGATATAACTATTTATTCTAAACCAGTGTTCCATACAAACTATTTTTAGAAACCTTTTTTATAACTTTTTGCCCTCATGTCAACACCAAACAATTGAAAGTCAACCCAAAATGAAAATTTCATTATCATTTACTCTTCCTCTTGTTATTTCAAATGTTCTTTTTTTCTGCAAACAAAAAAAGATGATGCAAGGGAATGGGTGTACGTTACCAATTAAAATTCATGTTTTGAAATGATTCAAAGTACATAAAGAATATATTTTAAAAGATTTTGGTCACCATTTCTTTCTGTTGTATGGACACAAATCCAATGGATGTCAATTGCAACCTTCCATTTTCTTCTACCAACATTTTTTAAAATATCTTCTTTAGTGGTCTACAGAAGAAAGTAAGTCATATAGGTTTGAAAATGTTTTTTTAAACATTTGTTCCGCTCCATTTGTCATCCTTAGAAAGACTATTTAATTATTTTCAACATTTACACATTTTTGTTTTATTTTTCAATTTCTGTGGTAACAAGAAATACGGCAAATATGAAATTATTCAAAGTATCCCCCTTTGCCATAGTTGGCCACCATTGGTTTCGGATGTAAGTAAATATTGCATCATAGAACCTTTCTGCTTGCACATTTTAAGCTAAACACCAAAACATTAAATCAATCTGAACAAAACGAGGCACCCTGTGAAATCATCTCTTCCCATAGTCAGTGGCTGCTCTGCGGTCTATCAGCACACTGTGCGACTGCCCGGCGTGAAGGGCCGCTGAATATTGCACACTGCAGATCTATAAGGTGGAGCCCCTTGTGAGCGGTGAGTCCTTGACGCAGCAGGAGAGTAAGTTCCCACTCTTATGATTGGAGACATCCATTATTGATGATGTCCTGATGAGATTAATCAAGCTCGAGAGTCTTTTCTCCCTCTTTTCTGTTTTTTTCTTAAACCAGAATCATGTTGAAACCAATAACGCCGTCATGACATCCTAATCGCTGTTTGCGATGAATATTTATATAAAAGGGAAAATGATGCGTTCCATATTCATGACCTTTCTGTTTTTGTTTTGTGCTTTCATCTATCAGGGTTTTTATTTGATTTATTTATATTATTATTGAAAGTGTACGCTTCTAAAGCGCATTCCAGTGCTGCATATGGATGTGTTTTAATGTGTAGTTCTTTCATTCTTGAATAAATCTGTGCGTTACTGATAGTCGGATTATACCGTGTCGTAGTCCTTTGCTTGCTCAGATATGATGAATCTTTCTGTTTTGACACAGCGACAATCACCCGCTCATAAATATTGTCTCTAAAAAAAACTTACATGCTATCCAAGCACAAGAATAGTCTTTCATGTCAGAAAAGACCAAATAAAAGAAGGTTTTGATCAAGGCTGACGGCTTCTTTTTTGAAAGGAAGTCGACTCTTGTAAGGAACTTAACCACTGCAGAAGCACTTTACGCTTGTGTGAATTATTGATTCAAATGAGTTTTCTCATGCCATTCTGTCCAGCTTCCTAAGCCCTTAAAACTTGTCTCTGAATACCTTATCAGTTCATTTACAAGCTTACGGGTAGGACTGAAACACTGAGAGTGTGACAAAATATGTTTTGTTAGATACATTGAATGTTGTATAATATATGTGACTTTGGCAGTCATAACTTTTCATTTGCTGAAAACATTTAAGTGTTCTTAATATTGATGCCGGAGAACAATTTTGGTTCAACAAAAAACATTGTTATAGGTTCAGTAAAAGTCAATTCTTCCAAAAATGTATATTCTTTGATGAATCACTCCCTCTCTAGTTGTTACAAACCTGTATAAATGTCTTTGTTTGGTTAAACAAAGAGAAAGATATTTGGACAAATGCTTGTAATTAAAGAGTTCTTGGACCGTATAGAAATAGTAGGAATAATAACAATGGTGTTTAAAAGTGCCCCAGACTTTTTGCACTGCTGCATTCTTCAAAATGTCTTATTCTGTGTTTAACTGAAAAATTATAAAGTACTATGGGCAATGTGGCCCAAGACGTGTTTGTTTATTCACACACTTTAAAACATCTTTCCTGAAGAATCTTATTAAGCTTAATAAAAACTCTTAGGTCGTTTTCTTTTAAGAACATATTGGATTTTTGTGGTGATGTTTATATTTATGCCTGTAAAACATGTATGTGGATGAGATTAACCTGAGCATGAGACAAAGAATGTGATGCACATTGCATTCTTTTTTATATGGTCATATTATTCTCATTAAATATACAGCCTTGAGGAGCTACAGAGACATTTAGTGACGTGATGACCAGGGAAAGGTCTCGGCTACCCTGTGGTGTCTCTTTAAGCACAAATTGAAATGCAAAAATGCAGATGAGATAATAGAGCTCAAAACAGATACGTTGCACACTGTACATGGTATTCAGGTCCATGTCTGGAGGCTGAGTAAGTCTCTTGAATTTATACTTTATTTTGTAAAGATTTCAGAGACCCCTGTAATGGTCTTGTCCTTTCTTGCAATCACCTCGACTTTTAACAGTTTACTAAAAGAAATGTTGTCACTTTTAAAGGGATAGTAAACCCAAAAATAATAAATACTCAACCTCTTGTCATTTTAAACCTGTGTGATTCAGAACACAAAAAGTATATATTTTGAAAAATGTTGGTCCTAAGTCTATTGTATGGACACAAAAACAAGTCAAGTCAATGAGGACCACATTTTCTTACACTGACATTTTTCAAAACATTTTGTGTTCTGCAGAAGAATGAAGCTCATACATATTTGAAATGAGTATTATGACAAAATATTCATTTTAACTCACTCTGGTCTTATTTCAACTTCATGCCATTAGGTAAATAAATGAGAGATGTGAGAAGCATGTGTTTTAGGCTGTTGTCCATAAAAGCCTTTTTACTCCTCTTGGGTAACAGTCAACACAAAAGGTCTGATGCTAGACCCCTGTGCCCCACAATTTGTTCGGCATGTGCACACATGTTTATGTTTGTCTGGGTATGAAAGGTGAATGGATCCCCTACAGCAGTGTGTAGTAACAAGTGAATTCTATGTAGGGGGCAGAGAGAATGGAGGGAAATGGATTGGATTAGAACCATTGCAGGACATGAGGACCATGGTGTGTAGAAGATAAGATCTGCCTCCTGGCTTTCCCGATTCTCCATGAGCACACCCTCTTTCTCTTTCTTTCTTTATTTCTCTCTGTCTCTCTCATGCATTTATCCAGTGGCCTTGAGCAGCATATCCTCTTGTTCAGCTGGCAAGCATCTCTGTCAATAAGGATACATCAGAGGTCCCAGCCTACAGAAGATCCACCCATTACCAAACACTCCCCCCCTTCCAAACCCACACTTATTCCCTCACTCCATACACTGCCAGAGGCTTCCATTAGTCCCACCACCTGCTGTGCCATCCCCCTCGAACACAGTCACTGTTATTATTTTTCAAGGTCTCCAAATCTGTACAATTTCTTTATTTTAACTCTTTTGTAAAATATTTGGTTTAAGTATATCACCTATCTGACCCATCATGGTGCCAAAGGTGTGGTGGGTGGAAAAGTCCCAGGGCTAAATCCATCACCTCTCCTTTTCTCTGGGACACACCGAGCGGAGAGAACGACGATGCGGTGCAATTATTTTAATTGGTTGTGACTTATTCATTTACATGACAAGTGCGTGCACATCCTGGGAAACAGCGGTCTGCTTCCCCAGCGGAGGAGACCCCTTGGTCAGCGTGGGACACTGGGTTCGGGGGCTCTGGAGGTCCGAGGGGGGTTATATCGCGGCTGCTTGCACAAATCCCACAGAACAATATGGTCTGCTATCTGGTCCGGGCTTTTTCTATTCAACTCAAGCCCATACCTTACTTTGTCTGGCTTTGCTCATTTACTTTCTATTGTCCTCTAGTGGAAGTCAACGCACCCCACGCTTTCTTAAATAGTGAAATTGCTCATTAACAAGAAAGTTGTGTGCTTTTTGAGAAAAAAGCTGACTACTCAACTGAATCATTATAATGATGATTAGTTTGGCTAGGTTGGGTTTTCTGTGTTTACATATTTCTTTGGATTTAGTTGATGTTGGTTTAGCCCCCATCCTCCCAAAGTTCATGTGTCAAATTGAATCACATTTGCATGTTTCATTTGTGAGTTAAAGCTCACAGCATTTATTTAAAAGGCCACTGATGTATTCAGAATGTGTAATAAAAATTATTTAGATGTGTTCTTTTCGTTTTCACTAAACAAAGTATGTACACAGGTTTATGGTTGTACCCAAGACAACATTCACCAACTTAAAGGTATTGACTTCAGCTGCATTTACAGAACACAAATCCAAACATTTGTTAAAATATCCTTTTTGTGTTCCACGGGTTTTGAATGACATGAGGGTAAATAAAGGATTAGATGTTTTTATTTTGGGTTCCATTTAAAGAAATTGTTTAACTAGTCATGAATAAGTCTTTAGTTGTTCCAAACCTGTGTACATGCTTTGTTCTGATAAAAACAGAGAAAGATCCATGTGTTTAGACGAATGCTTCTAACCAAACAGGGTTTGGACTCAATTATCTACTTTAGTGGGAAAAATGACAATGGTTGTTAAAATTACCCCCAAACTTTTGGTTGCCCTACATTATTCAAAACGTATCATTTTGTGTTCAACAGAACAATAATTACAAAGTCATTTTTACCTGTTAGTCAATGGGGTCCAATAATAGTTTGGTTACAAATATCTTTGTGCTTATCAACAAATAAATGTATTAGATTTTAAACTCCAAATTGAGTAAATGATGAGACAATTTTTATTTTGGGTAACGTACCCTTTTCAAGAGAAAATTTCGACGACCTCAAACAACAATTTATTAATTATTAATTAAAGTATATTTTCTTTGTTGTATTATTTTGTTTATATCTACACAGGCTTGTTTTTTGAATAGAAACTAAAACGATGGAATGAATTTGAAAGACTTTAATTGATGCATGACATTAAAATGCTAGCAAACACTGCAATGGGAGACATGTTATGAAGAACAGATGAAACTGCCTGTAACTATCCTCAGTCAAGGTGCAAGTTTGGATTAACTCAAATGAAAGGAAATCAATTCAGTTTGGGGACTCCCAGGGGTGTCGTCTGACTCTGGCTCGTACGTGCGCCACCATCAAAACATGCTGGCAGTAAAAAGATGCGTCTTCACATCGATGCCACAAAGCTGCCTTTGTGCTGCATGTGAGGGAATCTTTTAAAACAGGCACTTTATAAACGGAATAGCGAGTGATACAGAACTTCTCTAGTTTACATTTTCAGCTGACAATGAGTAGAGGAAAGCACAATGTGAGTGATAGGACGAACAAAAGAGTCGTTTTCTCTCGCTCAGACGCCGGTGCTGCCAAATTTATGGTCCAAAACAAGAGGCAGATGAAATTCTAGGCTGGTGTTTGGGTTTAATTCGGTCCAGCCTGGAGCTCGGCTGGTCTGTTCTCACGCCCTGCCGGGTGTGTCTTGCGGCTGGGGGTGTAGCTGTCCGACACCTAACACAGCTTTGAACTCTGTGTTACCTGTCCCAAGGAGGACAGCCAGTTTCACAGGAGAGACGAGAGATAATGTGGAGGAATTTTGGGTCATCGCAGGATTTTAGCTCATTATTCTTTTCCATTATACCTGACGGTTACGTGCAACTTTTTGGAAATATCTAGGCTGACACTGCATGACACAGATAAAATAATGAACTGCCGACTCACTTGACTTTGTAGAGTACAGTACAGTCTATGACACACTCTGTGTACGGAATCTGTATGTCCATTTACATTAATACATTAAGCAAGGGAAAACATGATAATATGAGAAGTGCTGAGATACTAAGTGTAAGGAAAGTTTTAACATGGTGGAGAAATATAGGCTAGAAAAGGGAGAAAAAAGGGTATAGGGAATCCTGTGTCTCAACTGGCAAGGACCTAAGACCTAAGATAAATCACATCGGGGACATCTGTGTATGTCAATCAGTGAATTTAAATGAAGAGTTTGAGTTCATTTAAACCAATTTTTTATAAAAATCCACATGACCCTATATATGTCCTATCAAATTGTACAGATTGTCCTATCAAAAAGTACAGATTATTTTTAATGCACTGTGCAAAAATCTAGAGATAAAGTTTCAACCAAACTTTAACATTCTGTCACATAAACCAACCTACAGGTCATTTCAAACCTGTGACTTTCGTTTTTCTGCAAAACTCAAAATTTTGTTACCCAAACAACATCGGTCCCCATTGATTTCTATTTGTATGGCCTAAAAACCTGTGCAAGTCAATGTGTACTGCCATTGTTCGGCAACCAACATTCTTCCAGATATTCTTTTCCGTTCTGCAAAGTAGGGAAAGTTCTATATGTTTAAAATGCCTAAAGTATGAGTAAATGATGACAACATTGTCATTGTTTCTTTATTAAAAAATAGCAATATTAGTAGAAATACTTGTGATATTGAGCGCTGAATTAAAATATTTGAGAACTTTCAGAGCTATGAAAATAAACCACTGAGCAATAACTAAAGCCAGTATTTTAGGGCAAAATTATGCTTTGTTTTAAATCGAATGTCTTCATGCAAAGGGTCAAACATGGATTATATTAAATCTTAATAAGACAAAAACGTATGTGTTTATCCTCTCTATAGCCATTCTGAAGGTCTTTGTGTGGGTTAAAGAGAGTTTGTTCACATTTATTACCCTGTTGGTATATTTCACTGTCCAAAAAGGGAACTTTTGGGCGTTCCTCTCCCTTGTCTCCGTTGTCTTTTTCTGTCATTAAACATGCCTGTATTTTATTAGCTCAGTTCCACGCAAGGTCATTAATTGCAGCTGGGACCTGGGGTAGCCCAGCTCCACTAAGAGGTGAAGGAGAGCTAGAGAGAGGAGGGGGAAGGATTGTTAACGTGTTACGGCACAGGCGTCTTTTGAGATTGCCTGCTTGATTGCTTCATAAGGACCCTTTGGCACACAGCAATTAGGAGTCGCAGACCAGAGAAGCACTCCGATGATTTGACTGAGACTCTTCCAGTATCAGACCTGCGGATCGGCACGCTCAGCCTTTCCCTGGCGGTGCCAGTTGCAGGGACGGGGAGAGAAGGGAGTTTCAGGAGAGGTTAATGACATCCAGAGCAGGGAACATGTGCAGTGGGTAATTGGTAAATGGTGGTATAATGAAAAAATTATAAACGTTGTAATGACTGTGCTCCTGTGAAAAGAGAAGTGTGTGTTTACACTGGAGAGGAAGGAAAATGAAGGGATAGAGAGAGAGAAAAGAGCTGCAGGAATGGATGAGATGAAGGGTGGGTGCAAACAAAGCGGTGACATTGGTGAGTGTGAATCATTGGAGTTTAAGAGAAAGGCCCCTGGCTGTGAGAAAGCTCAGAGGAGCCATTACACGCTCAATTATATGAAGACATATAGCTACAAATAGTTTCTTTCTCTGCGCGTGGAGGGGTGTGTGTAAAGTTTAGGTTGTACTGTACCTCTGAGACATTTTTAAAATTGTCTTTACAAATATATTGAGACATGGTGGTCTTCAATTGAGAAAATAGCAGTTTTTTTAAATCAGCCAAATCATGTTTTGCTTTGAACAGAAGCTTAGAGGTTATATTACTATTGTATTAAATATTATAAAACTATATAATAGATAATCATTAAGGTCTTCCTTACAGCAACATTACAAGAAGAAGGACTAAAGACACTTTTAACCCATTTTTGGGCAATTATTATAACACTTGCTGCATTGTACTGCATTATGTTCAGCTTTTTTGATGGCTTACGCAAAGGGTGTGTCGATAACAATCTTTTACTTTGGAAAGTTATATTATTTCGTTTTTCTTTGCGTCAAAAATGTTAATCATATTCTTCCAAAGATAAGTTTATTTTGATAAAGGGCTTTAATCCACACTAACTGTTGACTATTTTTTATTTTAAGGAACAATGCACTGTACTTACATTGGGCGTTGTGTAAGTTTATCCGACTTAATCAGTAATTTTTGGCAGATTGATAGAAAAGAAATGCTAAACCACTTTTCAACAAATACACATGACCAACACAATCACAAAAACACTTTAAACAAAGAAAAACCAATCGTGGATATATGTTTGAGTATACAATAACCTTAAATGATGAAAAGGAAGTCAAATATGTGCTATTTCTTAAATATTCATGGATATTACAGCTTTTGTAAGCAGTAGCTTCAGTGGATGACCCTAAAAGAAAATAAGTTTATTAAAGTGTATTCTAAGACGTATTCTAAACTAAACATAGAAAACTATACTTTTATAAAAAGTGGGTTAATTAAGTCCCAAGCGCTGTAGTACACAAACAAGTAAACTACTCGTACATTGTTAGAAGTATACTTACTGAATAAAGTATACTTGACCTTTACGTAAGTAAAATTAACTTCTTGTACATATTTTCATAAGGGGAATTATGACTTCAAAAATTTTCTTAAAGGGATAGTTCACCTCAAAATAGAAGTTCTGTCATCACCTACTCACTTCCATGTCATTTCAAACCTGTATGGCTTTCTTTCTCACGAAAAACACAAAAGAAGACATTTGGAAGAATGTTGGTGATCAAACAGCAACGGCACTCATTCACTTCTACTGTATGGATAAAAAACAATGCACAGGAATTTCACAACATTCTTCAAAATACATTAAGTGTTTGTGAAGCCATACCATGAAAAAGTTGTTTACATTCTTTAATGTATGCTTCATGGCACTGTTTTATCAAGTGTATGTGTGTTTCACAATCCAGTTAGTCATTTCCAGTTAGTAACTGTGTTTCTTTGGGCGTTGTGGTATCAATGCCGCAGGGTCTCTTTCCACACCCCTCCCCCCGCCCTTACAAATACGAATCCACATAGTGGCACACATAATTGACAGCGTGTTTAACTGCAGCTGATGAATGCCCTTGATTTCCCGTGTGTCCGAGACACAGCAGGAAGTCAAGGTTGTGTGAGGTTGATTCGAATGTAACCACCATACATTACGGACAGTAGCTCATGACGGGATATGACACATCCTGACACACACCACCGTCATAATCTATCATCAAAGATGTTTAACTATTTCTTGAATTAGATATAACCTATATCATATAATGATTTTATTAGTTTGTGATTATGTGTCTGATTTTCTTCCCTCCATAGTATATGCAAGCTGACATTAAGAGACACTGTGTGCTTTAATCTATGTTTTTTGAAAAACTATGCAAATAAAAAATTAACTTGCTTGACAAGTCAATGTTATGTTCAATGATACTTGAGTAATGCATTTTTGTCTTGTATCCTTTGTTTGTACTAATATGTACAGCTCCAAAGTGATGGATTATATTTGATCTCAGACTTGGTTTTCGTATCACACGATCCCATCATTTTCAGATTGCTGGCTGGAAATCTAATAAGCTGATGTTTTCTCAGTCTCCTGATCATGTTTATATACCCATTCGGTTTCAGTTTTGTCAACGCTGAAGCTGAAATTACGTATAAACCATTTACAATAATGACATCGTGTGCTCGGAAGGTTTCTGTATATAAAACATTGTCTGACAAAGGGATTCTTATGTGAAAATAGATAAGAAAAAAATGTGGGAAACTTAGCAAAGTTAACTATTTTCATTTGAATCATACTCAATCCAAACTTTGTTTTTATTTCTTTATTTATTTCCACCTTTTTCTGTCCCCAGACACACAGAGTTGCACGGGAAGCAAAGCGAGCTCAGCTCCTGTGGCTTGGGTGGCAGAATAATTTTCTTTTTAAAGTATTCTTTATTCATGTGTTATTTGTTTATGTGGGTAAATTATTAAAAATTTGCTGGGTTTTCCAAAGGTTCTAGTTTGCAGTTAATGATTCTCCTCCATTCTTTCCCGATGGGTATAGTTCGTAATTTTCCTGAATATAAAAGCTGCATTATTCATGTGTATCGGCAGACCACATCTATTAATTATGTCCTTTTTTTTAGGTGCTTACATTTCTTCAATGTTATTGTTTTCCCTGTTTAAGAGAGGCCTGTGATCTATATCTGAATTAACACCCTGGCCCTGCAGTAAGGTTAAATATCACTTTTGTAGGTTCTCATAGTTCACAGGGGCATTAGTTTAAAAACAGAGAGAAGAAAACGCAAAGAAAAAAGTGAAAAGAATAATAAGATTGAGTAAGAGAAGTTTGTTGAGAAGTAGAGATGTAAATGCCCCTCTTTAGTAATTCATAGATGTGGGACTTGAGTGAAACTCTCTACAGAACCATAAACTATTGATGCGTCTAATCTTTCAGATCCTGCCAACATAATAATGATCTGGTTGACAGTGAGAGAAAGAGATGCACCCTATTCTCACCCCCCAAATAAACACAGCCTTAAACCAGTGGTGTTGTGTCTCAAATATTTTCTAAAGTAAATTTACAACTTGGCAGGATTTACACTATAGACATTTTTAGACAATAAACAATAAACACCATATTAACCCACAGCCCCCGCCACAGTCCTTTGAGATTAATTATTTCTAGTGTTCGGTTTTGCATTAATTTAAAAAGAATGTTTGTGTTCTTGTGAAATCTTCAATAAATCATAAATGTTAACCTTTGGCCATGGCAAATATGTGGGAGTGTGGCTCTTCTAACATATTTCGATATTTCATTTTCTCTCTATTTACCCTATAAGTTCTGTCATCATTCACTTACATTTTTGTTGTTTCAAATTTGTATAAATGTCTTTGCTCGGATAAACATAGAGAAAGATTGCTTGTAACTAAACAATTGACTAGCAATTTACTGAATAATAGAAGAAAAATATTTGTTCTATCAAATACATATTAAGATATTTTGAAGAATGTTGGACAGCAAAAAAAGTTTTTTCGTACTATAGTCAGTTGAGACTTACTGTTTTGTGATAAGGATTTGACCAAATAGCTTTCTCTGTTTTCAACCAAACAAAGAAATGTATAAAACTTTGGAACAAATTGAGTGAGAAAAATGTATGGCATAATTGTAACTTTTGGATAAACTTTAACTTTATTCCTATCTATTTAACATTTCCCCAAGTTTGAAGAAAATCTTGAAGAAAAAATCTTTTCAAAGTCTGCCATCAAAACGTTACAACATTTATCAAAAGAAAATAAAATAATTTTGGGATTTTATGCTTACTATTGTATGGAATTGAAAGAAACATTTCTTGTACACAAAAGCAGTAAATTAAACAACTGAAAAGCGATGAAAAGTCTAGTTCTGAGAAATCAAAATTTACTTCTTTACGAAGAGAATGACACAATTACATTTTTAATAAAAAATAATATCTGCATATTTACTCAAAGTATAATCTCCTGATTGATCTTAAAAAGATTCATGCATGTGATGTTTGTAATTAACCGTAATGTCAAAGAATTGACTTTCATCATTTGTGAAGCCATCTATAATAATGAGAGCCATGACAGTAGTTTACATTTCATAGCTGGATTGCCCCCTGTGGTTTGTGCGAGGAGCGGGGCAGTCTGCTAAACAAATGTAATGTTTGCTTTCAAACTGATCTTTAACATTTGACATATGTCATTAATTATTGACTGAGTATATGCTCTCTTGTTTATCTCTATTGGAAAAAATACTATAAGCAGAAAGAATGAGTCCTGTGTGGACCCTAAGCATACATGATGAGACATCATGAATTGCTTTGAGTAATCTATTACTGGAGTATATATGATTAAGTCAATAGATTTATCAAATGATATAACCACCATTCTAACATCATCTGACTCCTACCTGCAGAGAGGTTAAAAGGGAAAGGCATACAATACATTTATGAAGTCCAGGAGAAACTGACTGAATTGGTGTTGTTTTGGGGCTCGTTGGTGTGTTCTTGCTGTTGGTGTCTCTGGCATGTTCAGTCACGTTCGTCACACGGAGAAAGTGAAGGTCACTCATGATACTGACACAGTCTGGTCCAGAGCCTAAATCACACATAAACCTCAGAATTCCCATCACTACATGCTTCTCTGAATGGGCATGTTTTTGACTCATCTTTGATCTAGGAGTTAGACTCTGTTTGTTGGATATTAATGTCCCTAAATAGTGATAAATGTATCAATGTTGAAATACTCTTATACTTTCTTTTAAAATGTATAAAGACTTTGCTAATAGGAACAGTTTTGTTGTCTGTGAAACTTCAAATGAGCAGATATGCGCAAAACACAAGCATTCGTTTTCTTGATAGTATATATAAACACTATTCATAAGATAAATAAATAATATAGTATTGAATAATGCTCTGTAATTGATGAAAATCACCAAAAAACTATCAATTGTTTTTTAGAAATACAAGCCTATTAAATGTGAATAATATTTTCCACTTATAACTTAATGGCTATATTTATAAACTCTATTTCTTAGAAATTGCAAAAAGATTTAATTTTAACACAGGTACAGTATCAATTGGCAAAGCTTGCTAGATAAAACTTAATATGTGCACTGAGTTTTTTTTAGAGAAAATCCCTTTGGAATTACATTATTTAATCATGTACATCGGTTCCACATAATTTAATATTGTCTTAAACAGAATTTGTTTTAAATTTCAACAATTTTTGAGAGATATAATGTTAAGAAACTCAATCAAATCATATGGAACTGGTTTCAACAACCAATTTTCCAGTGTCGAAAAATTAAAATGTGGCTACAAATCCTGTTCTTATATATGAGAATAAAGTCCGGCATTCTTCCTTGGTTTATAAATGCTCATACAGATCATATACCTGTAGTAGGTAAAATTACTTAACCTTGTTTTATTTTTTACTTAATTTTCACTTTTACTATGAACTTACAACAATTCTCCTAAATTTCAATCAAAAATATTTTTGCTTTTATTTGCATATTTGCATTTATTTGCAGAAATAGAAAACTGGAGAAACAGTTCAAAATTCTGCATGAAGTTTAATTCACCTACAAGCAATACAGGTTTAGTAAAAAGTAAAAAAACATTCTTTGTAACAGTTTTCATGTTTCTTGTCCTGCTGTTAGTCTTTCACATTGCTATTAAATGACTTAATGTCACTCCTTAGGTTTGATTCTGTTGAAATTTAACAGACAATGAACTGTTATGGCCACGATACATCCAGAGATTAAATAAAAGTGTGAAGAGGTCTCTTAATTGTATATATTTCAAATTTCAGAGATAAACAATCAAAAAGAAGCATCATGACAACAGTTATTATGACACTATTATTTTTGTAGCTGTTTTCTTTATAATGGTTGATCAGAGCAATATGAAACACCCTGCATCTACCTTTTCCCGGTCTTTCTTTTGCTGTTTTTCATCTCTCTGAAACATAATGAAAACTCTTTTCTACACCGTGATTATATGATTTGCTCTTCTAAGGCCTGTGTGTTATTGTCTATTAATGGACAGACAAATTATATAAATGCATCTCAGAAATAATGGTGCACAATGGCTGATGCGTGTAATAGCCGTCAGTGTGGCAGCCCGGCGGCTCGTCGTGAGAGAGCAATACAATGTTCTCCAGCTCGAACAACAGTGTCCAACTACCTCTGAACCCATATTATTCATACCCTGATAAAGATGAGAGAACAGAAATGTTCAGGGACAGGAGGAGTGCTCCTATGCTTTTACACGCCTACATGCAGTAGTCTCGGCCCTTTGTTTTACAAATACTATATTTAACTTTCATTTTCAAAAATACTGGTTGAAGTATGCATGATTTAATTGACATTTTTATGTTTAATGATGGACCAACAGGGGCTGGTTCATATAAGTCCATAGCGAACAAACATGCAAGTTCCATGTCATGATACTGTCAGTGAAGGACTTGGTTATGCGATTTGCGATATCCGATCAGTCGATGGGTTGTTCCTCATGTAGAATTTTAGTTTTATTACATCCTCCGACAGCATGAGAATCTTACAACACAGCATAATTTTTGCTCCAGGCTTTTCATGCATGACAAAGCACGGCCCCTATAAGGGTGAGTGGATGCTCGAGCTCATTGTAATCTATAATTAAACCTGGCGCTAACAGCAAAGCTCAAACCTACACATATCTACTAACGGCTAGCCACCCCGCCAACTGCGCAACTGAAGGAGATGCATGATGGGACCTGACAGCACTGCCCGGGGGTGTCCCTGAGAGGGCGGAGCCTAACAAGGTGGTAAAAGAGAGGTGCAGGGCATTTGAGACGAGCACTAAGACTTCCTGTTAAAAAAAGTGACTATTTAAAGAATACTCTATTTGATCGAAAACAACGGCTGAATTCGGAAATACAACTGTGCACATGGATCACAATGCAAAAGTGTGCATTTTGCATGACGTTGCTCTGAAAATTCACGTATAAGTGAAATTGTATGGTGGATGCATGAACTCAGGAGTGAAGTAAATATTAAATGTTATATTTAATATTTACTGTATGCTCACGCAGCCATACCGAATATTACAGGGCATTAAATATTCTCTCAGAGCCCAGTCCACGTGTGTTAATGTGCTTTGACAGGGTGTAGGGTTTTTTCCCCTTCAGCTGTTCCTCTTGAACATTTGCATTTGAGTCATGGTTTCAGCACTCTGCCAAGCATATATTCAGATTCTGCTTTAGAAATGTGGTCATCATCAGGTTGTAAAGAAGCAAAGATGCCCACTTTGGGGTCAGATGGGGTACGGTAACATGGCCAAGAGGGTTCGCAATAACGATATTATTACAGTACCTGGTGAAATTGTTTTTTTAAGAAATAAATGATGACAATAGATAATTTAATTTAGTTGATTTATGTTTTGTCTGTTGGTTGGTGAATATCTGACACTGAGATTATAAATAAGGATGGCAAAGAAGAAGAGATTCCCTCCATTATTCAGTCATCATATACTCACCCTCATGCCATTTTAAACTAGTATGACTATATTTCTACAAAACACAGAGAATTTTGAAGAATGTTTCTAATCAAAAACAGCAAGTCCCCATTGACTTTTATTGTATGGACACAAAAACAATGGAAGCCAATGGGGACCAACGGTTTTCTTTTATCAACATTTTTCGAAACATCCTCTGGAGATGAAAGAAAGTCATACAGGTTTGAAAGGTCAAGATCTTGAGTAAATGGTGACAATAAAGAATAATACCTTTAAGACAAAAATCCAGATGGGTCCAAAAACAATATTAATGATCAATAATCAAAGTTCCAGATATAACAGTTATTGAATTACTGGTGTATTTACTGACACCCCTTAGATAAACTATGGACTACATTAAAAGCGTCAACAATTTCCATACAAGTATGTCATTATTATTATAAAGCTTGAGTATGGCTGAACGATGTTAGACCTCTTCCTACCTGAGTTACACTACTGTAAGAGGGTGAAAAGTCATTTAGAGTTTTTCCATTAGTGAGAAACAACATAGCCAGATAGCCATGAATAAAATATCGTAAAGCATGCCGGACTACAGCTTTTACTATAACAACCCATGAGATACGAGTAAAAGTGACAGAGAAAGTAAATAATAGAGACAAATCGCACTGTAGTAGAAACTGCTTACAAATACATTATTAGCAATGCAAAATATACCTCCAATCACATTAACAATAAATATAAAAAAAAAGGTTCAAAATGTACTCACATATCAAACATGGAGGTATTCACTTTTGCTGTGTTCATTTGTAATAATGAGAACGAATGAGTGCAGTGTGCAGTACAGCGTGATGGAGACACATGTTCATCTGTGTCTCACCTGGGGCTTCAGAGGACACATGAATCTGAAGGGTATCTCAGTGTTATACAGTATCCGCCAGCATCTATGTAGGAAGCACATATGCATCATGTTTGCATGGTAAGATTCAGTAGGCAGTTTTTACGTTAAAAGCCTGAAATGCCCCCTATCAATATCAATCATATCAATATAATCAAATGTCACTTAAAGAGTGTTCAGTTAAATCAGGCAATACTTGCTTTGCTCATCAATCCTCTTTACGTACATACAAGTTTGTTTGTACTGTATGCGTGCATGGCCAGAGTTTGGACTGTGCTGGTCAATGCACAGTCCTGGGACTTCATGCCCTGAAGACTGAGTCTAGACACGAGCCAGCCAAGCTGCCCTGATGACCTACATCCTATTACAACCATCATTCCATTCACACGCAGAGAGAGAGAGAGAGAGAGAGAGAGAGAGAGAGGGAGAGAGAGAGAAAGAGAGAGAGAGAGAGAGAGAGAGAGAGAGAGAGAGTAAGGGAGAGTGAGATAGTAAGAAAGAGAAAGAGAGAGAAGAAAATACATAGAGAGAGAGATTTGTCCAAAGGGTAAAAAAATATGTGACAGTATTAAACTTCTTTTAATCTCCCAGAAATATATCCATGGCAAACATCCAGATAAATCTTGTTTTAAAGAAGCAAAATACCATGCTTTTCTTTTTTTCCTATTAACTTTAAACATAGAGTCCAAAAGAGCACATATATCTCATCCATGTTTTTTTTCAGATCGACATAAAAGAGCCAAGCACACTCTGTCAAATACATTTGTCTTCTCTTCATTCGCTTTCTTGGGGTATTGAATGAGTCAGTTGGACTGTGTTAATGTGTATTTGTCTGCGTAAAAAAGAGCTTTCTAAGCCCAGGCAGCCTATAACATTAAGATAACATTTCAGACATATCTCAACCCCCCCAACAACACTAATGCACACAATCACATCCGATACAGCATGAGATGTTCCAAGAAAATGTTCAAATAAAAAATATTTTGATGTGAGTTTGCAAATTTGTTTTCTGTTATCAAGCCATTCGTCATGTTTGTAATATCAAACGTGTCAAATCTACTGCTAATATTCCTGCAAATCGGCTATGGGTAATAAGTGGCTGCATGTATAGTTTGTTTCAATAAGAAAGCTGAGTAATGTTCCTTGTCCTTTAATTATTTCTCCGTCGCCCCCACCACAGACACGGTTGTTTGAGTTGCAACTACTTAATCCTCAAGATTAATGATTGTGCTTCAGCTGAGACAGAGATAAAATGATCTGCTTGGCAGTCAAAGGTGACAGAATGACAGAAAGAGGGAACAATCACAAAACATCAATAAAGAAATAACGCAAAAACACACAGTTCCCAAATGATACGTTTGAGTTATTAAGGAGAAGATACTGCTTCTAATAAAACACGTTAACAAAATGTAAAGTTATTCCAACAATATTTAATGAACATACAGAGACTATAAAAAAGTATGTGGATGCTATCAAGACATATTGAAAATTTACATGAAACTGCATTATGCCCACTTAAATGGTTGTATATTGTTTTAAATTATGAATGACTTTTAGGTTTCTTATAAAGAAAGACATTATTGCTGACTGAAAATTTTTTTTTTTAATAATTTAATTGAATGGATTGTTTTCTTTAATTTTTTTATTTTATTCTAATTTATTTTTTATGTTATTAATATTAATATTAATTGTTTAAAATGACTAGAAGAAATTTCCTTCAAATCCAACCTAAATTTCACACTTAAATGGAAAATAAATTCTTGTAAAAAAACTAAATAAAGTCAAGGTAAAACTCTTGATTCTTTTTTACATTTACAATGAATGCTGTGACGTTCATACACTCAAACTGTATCCTAATAGTTGAGTCACAAAAATAAGCATATCTAATATCTATGACTAAAGTAAACACTTTTAAGAGCATCATGTGTAGATTGCGTGTTTACATTTTGTGCGTTGTCTAATTATGCATAAAAGATCATTATCACGCGTCAGATTAAAATAATAATCATACGCTACACTGCGGCCGTCATACATTAAACTGCTTATATACATAATCTTGGATGTGTGTGGAAAGAATCGTTGCCTGTTGTGGGATGTTGGTAGAGTGGAGTGTCTTCTAATCCCACTCCTAGACTCAGGATTAAGCTGACCAGTCCCGAGAGCGAGGGACGAGTTGAAAACAGAAGGTCTCATCACCCCCACCATCATTGTCATTACTACAAACATGCACGACAGACCAGTCCCAACCCCCTCAAACCCAAACTCCCCGGCATACACTTCGACAAACCCACTCTCATGTACAGATTAAAGTGCTTATGTTGTGATGTGCTGAGTGTGCAGACAGTAAGCGGATACAGTCAGATCCTGGTCTCCGGTGGGCTCTGATTGCCGTCTACCCCCTTTCTATAATTTCCGATGGGGTACCGAGATGATGCCAATGATCAGGAGGCAGATATCAAGGGTTCGGCACTAAGGTTTATATGAGATGTCACTTTCGCTTGAACAATTGCAATGCTTCACGGTGCTTACAGGGATGTATACTCACCGTAGTGAATGCAATCCCTGCTTCTTATAATATTTGTGTTCAATAATGAATAAAGACATTATCAGCATAACTCCCAGACCCTCCCTCCCATTTCCCTCGAGAAACCCTATAATCCGCCAACGGTCCAAGCTGTCAGCTGCACTCACAGGTTTGCTACAATAAATGTTGATGTGTTTATGAGTCTGATAACCCCCCTTCACTTCCCACCCCCCACCCCCCCCCGTCTCTACAAGCATCACAACACTACTGTAATTTCTCCCCAACACTGGCAACAAGTTCCCCTTTGTTTTCGGTTTGGCTCGCGAGACAGGCCTTTCCATGCTCTCACAACCGAACAATAGAGAAGCTATGCAACCTCTTCTTTGTGTCTATCCCTGCCCTTGTGTTCTAATGCTACTTTATTTGTCCGCGTAGACTAACTCTCGGGCTTGCACAGGCGAGATGCCCATCAATTCATTTACTTGATCTGTTTTTCATGAGACAGGGAAGAAGACAGTCGTAAAAAACACGCCAGAAGATGCCGACTGTTCACCATCCAAACCATTTAATGGTGACAGCCTATAGAAAGACAAATAAATGTTTGAGGCTAGATAAATGACAGAGATAAAAGTAAAGAACAGATGTGTCTTTGAAACTGTGCGCTCAACGGCAAAAGAAGAAAAGTCACTCATCTAGACCGGCGTACGCATGCTTCCGTGTGCAAGTGTTTATTGCACCGGTGGCTCTAGTAAGGATCAAGTGAATAATTCAGTTACTGCAGGCGTATGTTCCATTACCTCAACCCCTCCGACTGTAGTCTTCAGCCCCAGAGGTGACTACACAGCAGCCATTAGCCACATCTCATCAAAAACTTCCTCCATCCTTTGGGGGGTGCAGAGAGGTGAAGGTCTCCCCCATTAGATCCATCCCTTTTAGGTTCATAAATTGCAAAGGCCAATCTGGGATAATGGTTCCTAAAAAATGATTGCACTAATCAAATATGTAGGTGTGAATTATTAACCGTGAGTTATGTTCAGGGATGAATAAGGAATGTTCATTTAATGGTGTGTATCTGTGGTAGACTAAGTTCTAAGAAGGTTCGATTTGTTTGAACTTGAACTTATGTAGGGCATAGGGGTCATGCTGTGACCCAGAATTTGATTGTTTCGGATGATTAGAGAAGTTATTTGACTTGATATTGTATGCTATAGATGTTGGCATCTGGCATGAAGTTAAAGTGAAAGTTCAGACTGTAATAAATATAGTGTCATCAGCTACTCATACTCTTTTCATCTCAAGCCTGTATGACTTTCTTTTTTCTGCAGTGCACAAACGAAGATATTTTGTAGAAAGTTGGTAACCAAACAGCAGTGGCAGCCAATGTGTCTTCTTTTGTGTTCTGTGGGAGAAACTTACAGCCAGTTTCTGATCATCGTAATGCCGAGGTGTGTATTACAATACAAAGCTGTCTAGCAAAGCAAATTATTTATATCTGATTTAAAATCTGTGTTATAAAGGTAGTTATTCTGTGCAAAAGTCTGGAATAACTTTCTCAATATCCCACATCAACATGTATTAAGCTTTGAAAACTAAATCAGCAGGAAAATGATTTGAAGAGTTTGCCTCGGGGCGTATGAGGATATTTTAATGTGTCATACAGAAACTCTACACACTCCATGTAACATTTGATTTAAGATCTTAATAGCTTTGTTAAAAGAGTGAAAAAGAAAAAATCATGGATTAGGAAGAAATCCAATTAAAATGAACTGATTGGCAGACTTCTATACTCTGTTGATGGGAAGGCAGTTACATTTTTGGTCTTATTAAGAGCTTTGATGAGAAATCTGCTTATTACTTGCTGATACAGATGAGATGAGCACCAACTTTATTAGTTTCACAATGAAATTACAACTCAGTCCCCTTTGGCTCTTTTTCGGCCCGTTTTGACATGCGGCTGAAATGATTCTATATAGTTCATCTCATAATTTATTGGTGTGAAAACATATGTTGAAATTAATGTGATCGTTTTACATTGTTGATTAAAGAGTTGTCAATGGTTGTAATGTCATTATTTACTCTATATATCAATTAAGAAGATTTCTGTGAGTGAAGCTTGTGTGTGTGTAAGAGTAAGACAGTGTGCAGGTATGCATCTGTGTGTGTGGAGAAGTTTAGTGATCTTTTCCTCTGCCATTTTTCAAGGTGACACAGCTCAGCTCCTTTAGGGCTTTCTTTCCAATTCTTTTTGGGATTGAAATTATGATGAAGTAATTTTTTCCCAGAAAATTGCCTCTGTCACTTGTGGTATCTTTCTGTAAATTTCTCAAGTGTATTTTCCCTCTGTCTCTCTCTCTTTCTCTCTCTGAAAGCCAATGTCATTCTCTCTCTCTCTCTCTCTCTCTCTCTCTCTCTCTCTCTCTCTCTCTCTCTCTCTCTCTCTCTCTCTCTCTCTCTCTCTCTCTCTCTCTCTCTCTCTCTCTCTCTCTCTCTCTCTCTCTCTCTCAACTCATTACCACAGCAAGGATTTGCCGAGATTCAGCATGTTGACATTTGACATGTAGATATGCGAGGGCAGACAATTATCTGGTGATCACTGATCTACATACCTACATTTTACGTTGAACTGTACTAGAAAAAGATTGAAATGCTCGACATCAGGACACACTCAATGCTTCATGATCTTTACATATGTGATGATTTTTTTTACGATATATTCATTTCTTAGCAAACACCTGCTTGTTTCCAGGGTGTAATATAAAGACATATGTCATTTGAGAATTAAAGGGAATCCCTTTGAGAAAAAGTGACCTAATTTTTATTTTCAATGGAAACTTATCCAATTATTTTTAAGTTAACTTCATGATGGTCGATTCAAGGACAAAAGGAATTGCACAGATATGTTTTAACCTCAAAACAGGGGATATAAATCATTTGTAATGGTTCTGTCTGTAGACCTCTGTCTGTTCTTTTTTTTTTTTTTTTTACCAAAAATGACTAATGGTGAGGTGGACCGACCAACGGATCATTAATGTGGAGTACTGTGTACTTATGAGAAATAACATCACAATTTAACGATTCTGAAGTGATCCTGTTTGACAGCAATATGTTATGAAAATAGGCAAATTCAACTGTATAAAAAAATAATAGAGAGGAGAAATGGAATGAGCGGATGTTTAATGCATGCTTAACATAAGCATAAAACAAACCCCGTTTATATTGAAGGTTTACTGTTTGTACACTTTTGAACACTAGACTTCATAATAATGTATGAAGTGAAGTTTTCTTAGCATATGTGACATATTTGTCAAAATGTTTCTCAGACTTTTATTGCTCACATTACATTAGCTTCTTGACCTTTGCTGAATTTCATGTTACATGCACTACGACCCATCCATTCCACTTCACAGGTTACATGTATTTCTTTTACAAATGTTCAGCCCTTTTATGAAAATCTGCAAAAAAGCTTTTTGTTCAGCAACTGTGCTGTCACTGCCGGACAATACCTTGCAATCTCAAGTGGAGCGGTCTGCTTTATTGTCATGCTTGCGTCTTGTCATTACATCACAATTATGAGTTTGTCCATACAGGGAAAATGGAAAATAAAAAAGGAAAAAAGAAGAAATGTAGGTCAGTGGTGATGTGCTCTGGGCAGTTAGTCTTTGCCTTGCCTGGATGGGTCTATGGCACTGCCTCCACCTCCCCCCTACACACGCACACACACACACACACACACACACACACACACACACACACACACACACACACACACACACACACACACACACACACACACACACACACACACACACACACACACACACACACACACACACACACACACACACACACACACACACACACACACACATGAATATACACATAGGCAGTGGGCAATTGAACATGCTAAACTATTTGCAGTGAACATTTGTAGTAGATGAGCACTAATGTGTGACTTACGAATAATGATCTTTAAAAGTCTTAACAATACAGATTGTATTGTGTGCCTTTTTTTAAAGTAGGGATTTATTTTGCACCCTTTTTACTATGAATTTTATACTATTTCAACATACATTGCATCAATTTGTATTTTATATTGCAACAGGATACATTTAAGTCATATACAACAGACTTTAAAAATGCAATGATATGTACATTAATAAAATATCTGACATATTCATACACATATAAGCAATATGTATATTTGAGATATTTAATTCATGTGCATTCAGTGCAGTTTTTCAGGCTGTAAACATATATATATATATATATATATATATATATATATATATATATATATATATATATATATTATTAAAGTTAGATATACAACATATATATGTATATGTGTGTATTTAACTTTGTCCTGTGCTATATATATATACATCAAAATTAAAAAGTTAGATATACAACAAATATATATATATATATATATATATATATATATATATATATATATATATATATATATATATATATTTGTTGTATATCTAACTTTTTAATTATGATGTCTATACAAGACACAAAAAACTGCACTGAATAAACATGAATAAAATATCTGACATATGTAGACACATATATGCCATATATATTTCAGATATTTAGTTCATTTGCAGTTTTTTTGCCTGTATATATATATATCTATAGCACAGGACAAAATAAAATACAGAGCTTCAGAAAAGTAAAAAAGTTTGTTTTAAAGGATGTAATAAAAAATTCTGCAATTTCTATTCACATGACCTCTAAAGCACCAACAATCCGTATAATAATGATGATTTTGCACAAACTTTGCACAATCGAAGAAAAGCAACACTTTTATAAACACAAAGTAGTGCAATAACATTTGAAACGTGACGGATATTTCTAAGCGGAAGAAATAAAGTGTCTTCACTGTAAGAAGTGAGTTCTGATACAGAACCTTGTGATCAGCTTTAAACAACTTCAAGACGCTGAAAGTGGGCGGAGCATAAAAAAGTGTCCGTCCAATCCGCGCTCCTGCGCTGACGGAGGCAGTGAAAACCTCCGCCGGGTGTCCGCGCCCGCAGATGTCATGTGAAGAGTCGGACCGCCGCGCTGCTGCCTCTCGTCCCTGGAATGGTTTTGCACGGCTGTGACGCCGACGACACGAAACTTGACGCAGGATCTTGTGTTTTTTACTCTGGTTTGCGTTTGTTTCTTCATGACTGACGCGTTCGGGAGAAAGACGCCAGCACTATGCGAGGTAGGCACGCAGTCCTCTCTGACAGCTGAACGCTGGGCTCTCATCTCTGGGTCTGTCCAGTTTCTTGTGCTGTCATCCCTTCCAGAAGTTCTGTGTTCACAGAAATGTAATCATGCATTTTTCATGCAGGAACTGGAGAGTTCTGAAGAACTCCCCCCAACTTTCCTTTTATTTTATTTTTAAATAAGTTTTATTATTTATGTTCTTGTTTTGCCTATTTGAAGGATTGTTTCTTGGTTTAAATGTGATATGGATGAGCCTAAAGTAGGGGAGACTGGGAACAATACCAACATGTTTTATTTCTCTATATAGGAATAAACTAGTGATGTTGCTCATGATGCACATGCTGATTGGACATTCCTTCTGTAAAGAACAGCCATATGTTACCATTACATACAGGCAAGAATTGAACATACAAGTATTTTTTACTGTTCAGTATTGTTATTCTACTGTCTTAACTATGTAAGATAGACTGACTATTCACATTCAAATATTTGTTTGGCAAGTGTCTATTGTGTCCATTAAGTTTTATCGAACAAGTTTTAGTGTTAAGTTATTCAAAACATGGTTTGTTGTGATAACTTGGATTTATGTTATTTATATTCCATACACACAGTTTATTTATCTCTTAAAACATTTACACAAACACGCGCGTATTTCTATTCCTAGTGTCTTGATCATGTCTGTCATCAAATAATATAAAATAAATTTTGATAAACGCATCAGTTCTGTTGAAGTATAAATCCTGCGTATTTTATCATCCATACATGTTTTACATTGTGTGTGGATATCTGACAGATGTGGATTTAACATGTCACAATTTTGGCCTTCTGTTAAAGACTTTACACAAAAGTGTTGCAAACTTCTCCAGTCTCCCCTGCTATGTGAACTTGCGCAGAAAAGTTAGAGGAACAGAGCTGCATGAAAACTCACCTGTTATTCTGAAAAGGAGGTGAGTAACACCTTAACACAGACCTGCGTGGTGTGGGCAAACTCATGAGTTTGGGACATGCGTTCTACTGACCCATTTCCGTCAGTCAGGCGCCGCTGAGCGCTCACAGCTTCGAAGTGCAGCACCAGGGTCCGCGCGGCCCGGCCTCATACACGCGTGGGGCTCTGTTAACAGCTGCCTTCATTCACATCACAGTAAAAATAAAGATTATAGTGTGTAAACGTCAGATTTTATGAGTATGAGCTCAAAGAAAAAGAAATGTTTAGGCCCAAATAGGAAAATGTATATAGTTTGTTATATTGTTTGCAATATTATTTATTAATATTATAGTGTTTGCTTCTTGTCAACATTTTTATACGCTTAATAAAGACATGTTTTAGTTTCCTTCACAGTTCTGAAATAAAAAAGAATTAAGTGTGTTTTATGTTTATCATGTTCGTCATCATCAAAAACGAAAAAAAAGATATCTTCGTTAAGTGTGATGCAAAATAGATTACAAATGCTTGTTTTAGCTTTTTACTCATGTTCATTTCTTCTAAACAAGTGCGACATACATTAAGAGACAGTATGTATCTACTTGTTAAAGGGAGATCATTCTCTAATGGAAGGGTCCCCTGTTCATCTGCCCGGACAAACTTTTGGATGCACCTTAGAGCATCTCTCTGCTTCTTTCTTTCTATGCCCCAAAGGATCGTGTCAGAAAGAATTACATCAGTATAAGAGGCCCCTTTCTGAACCCGGTTCCATCAGCCAAACGCGGGACTCTTGTTTTCCTCTTATACTATTAAACATGCTTTGTAATTTAATTATATAGAAATGAAAAGATTAAATAAAGTAAAAGATAATTTTGTAATTAAATCATTTCTATTATTTGTTTAAAGGAGTGATGAGACCATATAACAATTTCATTTGTTGTTTCTTTAAGCTAAATTTTGAAGATTTATAGACAAACGACCTTGTAACAAAATAAATATAAAATAAATAATAACATTGCTAGTTGTAATGGGTAGTGATTCATCATAACTACACTATTTCTGTTTGAGGTGGCTTTTAAGCAGATGATAATTTTTTCTCTAAATTATTATTGACATTATTTTATAATCTGTATGGATTTGAAATGAGTTTAAATTTCTCTGATGCTTTGAAGTAATCAAAGCATGCATTCCTTTGACTAATGCACAAGTTTATTTGTTGTATCTTTAAGATTGTTAATCATTTACACATCGATGGTTTCTGTGGTCAACACATTTACCAGGTTGCTTCGCTGACCAGAAACGGACATGCAGTGTGTTTTACTACATGTCTCTTGGGTTATGCTTTCCATTCTTGTAACTCTAGTTCTTTATGCGTGTCTTCCCTATTTCTTTGTGTAGTGCTGCTTGAGGGCTGGTGTTCGTTTTCCCACAACTCTGTCACACGCAGATCACATTCAAACTTGTCGTATCCAAACCCCCTCCCATCTTTTATTTGTTTGCTTTTAAAGGACGACGAGGAAATATGTCAGGTGTTCTTACTTCACTGTGATTTCTCTGACTATCACTGCGCTATCCGTGCCACACAAAACTCTATGCCACAGACACAAAAAGAGACAAAGTTACGCATGAACTCCCAATGCCAATAGCTTTTAGCATCACATTGGCTTCCAGAGGGAGAGGCCCTCTCTCCATCGACCTGCTTGACGTTGCATGGCTAGGCTTGCTGAAGGGTTGGATCAATATGCATGGCCCGCTTGACCATGAGCTGTTTACAGTGCAAGAACCACTCAGAAAATCTTTATCCCACGTATAAATGTTTATTTCAGTATAGTTGTTATAGCGCTTGCATTTGTATATAACAAAATTATTTGTGTAGTTAACACTTTACAATAAGGTATTTTTTCAGGTTAATTATTAATTGTATAAAGCAAGAATTAATGCATGCTTAAAACGGCATTGCTTATTGTTAGCTCAAGTTAGTTAATGGATTTACTTATGTTAACAAGAAAAACTTTTGTACTGTTCATATGACCACAAGATAGGGTACATTACAAAGTGCTTTTTTTCAACTAGTTAGTGAGTTATCTAAATCTGAGTTTCAGGTTATGTGTGCTGTGTGATCTGGATCAAAAAATAAGACTCATTTTTTCTTTAATCTGTTCTCTGTCACAAATGGAAAAAGCTATTGCTGAATTGTAATACCTCATAAAGTTCAGCACTCAGATCATTGGAGTTTCCAAGCAGAAACTTTGGGGCAAAGTTTGTACAATCAGATTTAAGTGTTTGTGGTGAATGTTGTGAATTTAGAGTGATAGTTAACCCCAAATAAAAATATTGTTATCATTTCCACCCCTGTTTGACATCATTTGTCTGCGGAACACAAAAAATATATTTAGAAAAATGTTGGTAAAAGAAAACTGTTGGTCTCCATTGACTTAAATCGCTTTTGTGTTCAACCAATGTTTTGTGGGGACCAATGGTTACTAACATTATTAAAAATATCTTTCGTGGTTTTTCGCAAAAACAGTTATACGGGTTTGAAATGACAAAAGGCTGAGTAAAGGGCAGAATTTCCTCTTGGGGTAATCTATCCCTTTAACTGTGTTTGTGTGTTTCACAGAAGTCGGAAGATTAAGAAATAATATCATATGATCAATTGTTTATTGTAACTGTTAGTTTTTCGCTGTTCTGCTGACTAATAGCTTGTACTTACGTAACCTGAGAAAGATTACGCAAAGTAAACCAGGAGCTGTAATCCCCTAAAGTGAGAAAGAAACTGAGTTGCCCAGCCGGCACAAAACCTAATCCATTCAGCATGCTGCGTTTTTGAGTTCTTAGTTTTTTTATGGTGCGTTTAGACTTTATGTGAAAAAATGAATCCTTTCAGAATACAACTTGTACCTTTTCAACTTGTTTTTTATAGTGCAGGGTATTCCTTCTCTCGAAGTGTTTTGTGAAGAATTGTATTATTGACTGACAATATACAGGTTCATGTTTGCCATCTGTTTCTTTAGACCTTGCTTAAGATGCTTCAGTGTGCGTGAGAAAAATCACTGAAAGACCAAAACAAAATTTTGCATTCTGCCCTCCCTGTGGCATTTCCACATGTTTTCTCTACTTTGCTTGGTTTTATTAGTTCTCTTTGACTGGTCGTGCCTTCCCGTGGTGTTCATTCATTCAATAAAGTGTGCTGTGGATACTGACACCTGGTGCTTTTAAAATGGTGCAGGAGGGGCTGAGAGCCTCTTTGGAGAATAGTTTTTCGGATCTATTCATCAGACACTTATAATTAATTGTAATCTCACATTTTAATCGTTAGTTATTTTTTTCTGGGATTAGAACCCATGACCGTGAGACAGAGATTGACTGGAGACAGACATTATATACTTTTGCTGGCTTTGTCCTTGAGTCTTTTCAGCATGATACTGATGTGTCCAAAAATATAGTTTCTGTTGAAAGGCTTACTGTTCGACCTCAGGCACCGAGGAGAGAAAGAGAGAGAAACTTACGCTTACGCTGTAGAGACTGAATTAAGACACATTGTTATGTAACACAGAAATCCGATCTAGAGGGGAGCTCTCGCTCTCTTTCTGCAGTATAAAAGTGTGTGTCCTCAGTCAGTTTCTCTGTATTTACAGTTGGATGGGAAAATTGATATATGTTAAGACAGGAACTCATGCAAAGGACAACAAGTGTGTTTTTGTGTGCTTAAAGAAGCCCCTGAGAAGATCAGGAATTGACGGAAAGGGAAATTTAAATGAGCTTTTATAGAGATGTAGATGAGCAGAAGTGATGTAAGAGAGTGATAAGGATGCTTAGATGGATTGAACAAGGGAGATGAGTGAGACAGAGAGAGAGAGAGAGAGAGAGAGAGAGAGAGAGAGAGAGAGAGAGAGAGAGAGAGAGAGAGAGAGAGAGAGAGAGAGAGAGAGAGAGAGAGAGAGAGAGAGAGAGAGCTCTCAGGTGAAGAGAGGCCTTAGATTGTCTTTGTGATCAATTTGCTTCTTTCAGAGAGGGGCTCCTGGGGCCACTTTGGGGAAGGACCTCGTTACATGGAATTAAATTGTGGCCTAAGGCGAGCTATTACCATCCCGTCCTGAGAGGAAAGCTGTAAAGAGGAACACAGAGCATACACACACACACACACACACACACACACACACACACACACACACACACACACACACACACACACACACACACACACACACACACACACATCTACATACCAATATTTAGAGAACAGAGGCAGTTTGATGGATATCAGAGCTGGTTTGTCATTTAGCTGCTGACAGAAATACACATTTCAAAACCTGCTATTATAACAGACATGTCTCAATACTGTATGAGTGGTAGATAACATACAATAATCCTAATCTTTCAAGAATGTCCATGTCTGGCTGAATGTTCTTCTAAATTTGCATTCAAAATATGGCTGTATTTGTTGAACAAATTGATTTTTTACAGAATGAGGAGATCACACACATGGAGATAATACACGTATGTGAAAAAAGTGCACTTCTTTAATGTGTAGTGCATTTTCCTTCTTAATAAAATCTTAAGTCTATTCCAGTGTTTTATCTTTGCAATTTTGAGACACCATAAATATAAATTAAAGTATGCTTTTAATATACTATCTCTGAATTTAAAACTGCTTTTAGAACACATGAAGGCATGTGTCATATAATAGTATGTTCAAGTTTACTTGAAGAACAACAAATAAATACAGAGATAGGATATTCAAAGCATAATTTAGTTAATATTAATTGTGTCTCAAAATAGCACAGTTAAGTACACTTAGATGATCTTAAGATTATCTTAAGAAGAGATATAGCTACATTTTTAGTATATTAAGCACAAAATCAATGATGGAAAATAAAGCACTTTAAGGACATTATGGAAATTCATTTATTATACAGTCTATGGTCCAACTATTCTTTTTTTATTTTAAGACTTGATATTTTAAGTTGTTACTCTTTGAATGATTTATGAATTGTTTGTGTTTCATACATTTTTTAGTTTTTGAATGTTGCAAAAACACATCAATAATAGGCATGCTGTTCATTTTGCCAGTTGGGTTTTTATTTTACTTAATAAAGCATCTTACACAGACAGAAGTGCAACTACTTCCTTATGCCTTTAATGTTCATTTTTTCCATGCGCCTGTTCCTTATGTCCATACATTACAGTCATGGTAAACTCCTCAGCAATTTACATTCATGTTGATATTTGAAACTGTACTGCATAACCTTTGACCATAGGGTCGGATTATTTAATTCTGAAGGGAGAAGAGTGAGAGAGCACTGTCCAAACACCCAGATACTGTATGACACGACTATGCTACCCTTAGGCTGAGTGACTTACTAACCCACTTTAACAGTTTACACAACACTCACAAACACACACGCAGAAGCACTTTAGGCCACAGTGACAGACTTGTTGTGTTACAGAACTAGCAACCTCTCTCTTCGCTTAAAAAACTACTTGTAAAAAAACATCGCTCTCCATTGTACAAACACATCCAAGTTTATTTAATGTCTATTATTAGGAAAGAGGTGTTTTTCAGTTTTTGTTAATGACTTTTTTAGAGAAATACTTGGCCACAGAAACAAACACAGTGTCTTTAAGGAAAGTTTAAAGGTGGTCGAGGTCAAAGATGTTGCGCTGATTAAAGGCAGTCAGGTCATGAAGGTCAGACGAATGGAGGGATTCAATTCTTTTGTCTGCTGTAGAGTGTATTCGTTTTTAATGAAATGTTATTAGATAAGACAGGTCACTCTTTTGTCCTGATTCATCTTAAACATATTAGACAAGACAACTTCCTTTCCCCTATTTCATTTCTGTCCTTCCAAAAACCCTGGATGTTCAAATGTATTGCATTTTTAAGGAGCAAAACACTGTATTAAGATATTTTTAAGTTATAATCATAGAAATATAAAACAATAAAATCTTAGATCTTATTTTAGAAGAACGGTAGGTTTCGGCCTAAAATCACACACATTTTATTGGAAGATGTAATCTGTATACAATCTGACAGATTTTTTAAAATATACAGCTGTAGTGCGTATTTGACTACGATTTAATTTATTCTAATGGTTTTAATTGTGTCTCAGAAATCTCAGTTGCTAACATTCTTCCACATATTTTTTTTGTGTTTAACAGAACATAGATAGTTACACAGGTTTGAAAGGTGAAATTTTGTCTATGGTGTCTAGAGTTTACATTGGCAACATATTCAGGATACAAATAAAGGCAGAGTTTTCCTAGATTTAGGATTTAGTTCTTTTTGTCTCCTTGTGTATTTCCTCATTGACTCTTAATGTGGTCTAAACCGACTAACAATATATTATCAATATATTGATTTTAAATGCATTTCTGTCCAATATGTTCTCGTTGCAATATTAAACAAACACACATAGTTTAATTTCATATGTTGTGCTGTGTTCTGTAGATGTTGGATACATGCCAGCATGTCCCCTTCTGTAGCCTCAGTGAGGCGGCCAATCAGATTTCAGATCAAAGATGCTGGAGTCTGGCACAGCTGATGACATGCCAATGGGGAAATGCCTACAGCCTCATCAACAAATGCACACGTTGCTCTAAAGACATAACTCCAGCAACACTATGCCCTCTGACATAAAATTACTCAACACACACGTTTAGGAACGTGAGCACCTTCAGATCGTCTCTCTACAAATTTTTTTGCACGAATGTAGATGTACAGAAAGCCTAAAGTGGGAGGGATATAATACTCCCCATTATGTAACAATATGGCAGATTTTGTGACATAAATAAGGATGAACAAATTATTTCCACAGTGTATTCAATGGTGCCTCACAGTCACAAATCAGAGTCGCTTACATTCTTCTTAATATATTTTTTTTAGTTCAACCGAACAAAGAAATTCATACAGTTTTGTAACAACTTGTTAATTCCTAACAGAATTTTGTTTTTGGGTGGGCTGTCCCTTTAAAACAGTAAGAAGAACTTTACTAAGAATTGGAATGAAACTAGAACAATATTTTTTTATTATTATCTAATTAAAAGGACTTTATGATGCAGTGTATTTGTTTGCTTTTTTATTAATTGATGAACCAAAAAAAGACTAGTTACTGTTATTTGGCTCCAAAAACTTCGCTTCACTTCATACGTGGTATTTATATGATAATCTTGCAGGTGGTCAGACACATATATCTTTAAGACATAGAAGAAGTGTAATATCTTATATTCCCATCTGGAATTGTCCTAATTATTTTTTTTTAGTAATCCTCACTGGGATGGTTGTGAGAGTCAGGATGATAATGTTGCTGACAGGCGGTGAAGCATCTAAGTGCCCAGGGCCTTTATCACAGAGCCCTTCCCTGAAGGAAATGATGTAAAACATAGATGAACGCCACATGCTGTCACAGGCTGCCCATCTTGATTCAAGCAACCGCTACCCCTAGGCACCTGTCAAGCTGGACAATGTGCCACCAAATGTAAATGAGCTGCCATTACAACTATCCCCTCACTCTTCAAACACAAGTTTGTATCTAATGGAGAAATTTTGCAAGAAAAACTACAGTTCCAAGTCTTAGGCCATTTTGACTATGTGTCATCAAGTGTTTGTTAGTACTAAAGAGGCGCTGATTGTTGACATGTTCACAAGTGTGTGTTCAAGATAATCTTCCACCTACACAATGTATTAGCATCACTGTTTAGCATATCCCAACATGAAATATCATCGGGCCGGCTGCCAGATGACAAAACAACATCTTATCGTTCGCATACAGGCTAGATTTACTTTAAGTGGTCTTCCGTCTTCATTGACATTATCAGTTCAGTCACCTGAAGCCATGCCGCAAACAAGATTCCTGGATGTCATTTAGTGAACTGGAAATATTATAATTTTATTTCATTAACGGGATACTCCATCCAAAAAGGAAAATTCGGTTATGAATTACTCACCCTCAGGTTGTTCCAAACCTGTGAACTATGTTTCTTTATTCGGTTAAACAAATACATGTTGGCAACTAATATTTTAAGGGAAGTGCTGACCATCATGGAACCAAAATAATTGTATTGTAAAATACATTAAATGATTTAGAATAATATTAAAGTCTGAGGAAACTTTGACTTTCATTTAAAAAAGTTTTATGAAGGCATCAGAGAAATCTCAGATGCTGACTTTCTTACAAACAGCTTTCTTTGTGTTTAACAGAACAATGACATTTATACATGAGGGTGGTCATTCATGACAGTGTTTTAAATGGAAAAAAAATTTATTAGGTACTCAATTTTGCCTTGTTCCAAATCTGTACAAGATTTGGGTCAGTACTGGTCTGGTGGTTAGAGAGCTGGACTTTGTTAGCAGAAGGTTGCGGGTTCAAATCCAACTGTCAGCAGACAATCACTTAAGTGTCCTTGAGCAAGACACCTTACCCCCATTTGCTCTGCAGTGATACTTGGCAACTGCTTTATAGTTGCTTTGGATAAAAGTGTCTTTTAAATGAATAAATGTAAATGTAGTGTTTAAATTACTTTATTTGATCATATGAATACAGAGAAGATATTTAGGATGAATGCTTGTAACCAAAAAGTTCTCGGACCCCATTGACTACCATTGACAAAATGATTTTAAATAATTTCATGTTCCGTTAAACACAGATCTAGATATTTGAAAGTATGTAGGTAAAGTATTTTTGGGTGAATTCTGCTTCTAAAACCCACAAAAATGAAGAGAGTAAAGAATCAGAATAAAGCAGAAAGCAGAAAGCATAAAGAACTGTAGCAAAAACAAGTGCATGACAATAATTATCTTGTAAATAATGAATTATCAAATTATTTCATCACAAGCCATGTTGATACACATCTGTCTTGCAGACAATTGACATCATGACAGCTGTTACACACAGACGATATTTATCAGCACTCTCCGGCACGTGCGGGTGTGCATGTGTGGTAATAAATGAAGTTGCAGGGGTGCTCATATCTACTTTAATGAAGCTAATTAAAGAACTATTTAGAGAGAGTGGGGACTTCTCCTGGGACAGAAATGAGCTTCATATCATTAGGAATCAATTACACCATCCACGTGCCTCTTGCGTGTGTCTCCCTCGTTCACTTACACGCAAATTAATCTTTCAAACTCGCACCACGGGTATCAAAACTGTTTAGAAGTAGAATCTAAAACATTGTCTCCTTGTGTGAGTCTCAGTGATTTGAGTTTGTGAAATGTCGCGTGTGGTATCCACAGCCTCTGTCCATCTTCGGCTAAGCCTGCAGGGCTGAGCTCCTCTTAACTGAGGAATCGCCAGCGTTGCACTCCCTTTCTTACATAACCCCCAGATCGGCCTTAAACTCATGAGCAAAGGCCGTCTGAATAACCACATGCTTGTGTTTACTCAATAATATTTGATGTATGTATGTATTCTTGGTTCTGCACTGATGGGTTTTGACAGGTGGACGCTTTGTGCCACGGTTACAAAAAACAGGAATCTGTAATTGCTTAAATTGTAGCCGCTTTAATTCCCCTACCAACAACCCTCTAGGTTTCTCTGTTTGCATATTTTGAGGTTTTTAATCCTTTAAAAAGGCTTAAATTAGTAAAGCTGAAACAATGAGAAATGCACACTGTAGTTGTATTGGTAGGGACGGCGATGACATCACATCCTGTTGGATTGTCACAGTGGTGTGGATGATCGCTCTGACAGGCAGACTATACAGCCCTCCTACCCACAAACCCAGGGAGGCTGTGGTCGTCCTGGCAACAGTGACATTGACACGGACATCTCCTTATTACTTATGACAGGTCTACACACATAGGCCCTGCGGCCATTCTAACACACGAACAGACACTTCCAATATATCCATTCAGACCAAAAACTCCCATACACAACTGCCAACCCACAGTTTATACACAGTACCACACATGTTTTTTAACTTTCACTTGCAATTTGGTTTGCGAGATTCTAGAAGCTTTCCAGAAGTTTTAATTGTGTTGTACATTGTAACTACATTAACACCAAAATTTTGGCGTGGCAAAAACATAATACCCCGTTTTTCAGTTTAGCGTGATGTCTGTTGTGTATAGTTTAATATGAAAACAGTGTTTTATAACACTGATTTGTATTTGAAAGTGTTCACAACAGGTTCAGGCCTTGATATGTTATTTGACCCAGTTTGGAGGTGGCACTGGTCGAAGTGGGTCATGAGAGGAACCAGTCCAGTGTACTGAGACAGGCCAATAGCTCCCGCTTTCTGTATAAAGAGTCGGATGCTTTTATACATTGTTATGAAGCAGTCATGACTCGTCTGAAAACGTAATGTTCTATTATATGACCTTAAAAGCAAGGACAGTGTGTGCTAGATTTAGTGTTTAAAAAATTTTTTGTGGTGTTTTTCAGTTTATGTGCACTCCAGGTGATTATATGACAGTGTATTTGTTATTATAACGTATCAATTAAACTTAATGTGTCTATAATAGTTACTCCAAAAAATAAATCTCAATACCTTAATGGTTAAACGGAAAGAATAAAATATTGTAGTGTAATAAAAAAGTAAGATTTCTGTTTCAACTGTTTTAATTGTATTCTAAATGAAGTCTATGTGATATAAACAGCGATGCCTACAGAAATAGTTCAAGATAAAAATACATCTGTGGCATACTTTCATTTACCACAGAAAATTATTTTGTCATAACAGGACACAGAAACATAAGTCTACAGGGTCATCATAAACTTCTTATATCTAAACGAATTACTGTCAACACAGTTAACTCAACATCCCTATTTACATATTCAGGTTTACATGCTTCCTTAGAGGGATTTTTCACTCGAAATGTAATTTTTGCCATTATTCATTCTAAAGTTCTTCGTTTGATCTATAATAAAATAAAGATATCTGGAGCAATGTTAGCAATTAATATTTCTGGGGCCCCTTTGACTACCATAGTAGAAATTAAATTATCATATTTTTTCTGTTGTACACAGAATATTTTGGAGAATTTAGAAAAACAAACACTTCTGGGCCATCATTGACTTCTACTACAACTATGGTGGTCACAGATAGCCTAGAAATATCCATTGCTGACATTCTTTTGAATATCCTTTTTTTTTTCGTTCAACCAAATAAAGAACTTTTGGATGGACATACGTTTTGGATGGAGTTTTTCTTTAAACTACTTGTGAAGTCTCACTAATATAAAATCCTAAAAAGATAATATTACTAAAACATAATATTGTTGTTTTTTATTCTCACTTTTTTCTCTTTGTCTAACCCAAAAGAAATGGAATAATCTTCCTATACACAAATAATAGATCCATCAAGTGAATCCATGTTCAGAGTTACTTCTGGGACAGACATTGACAGAAGGTGACATTACCATGGGAACAACCTTGTATGTGGCTCCTATAGCCGAGGGTCGTACCCCCACCCCCCATAACCGCCAAACTCACAGACGCTGTGGCTTCGGTCTATAGTTTGCAAGACAGAGACAGGAAGACATATAGCCAGACCAGCTACAGCTTAACCATACAATACTGGCATGCATGTGAGCATGTTAATCTCATTACACTGTCCAGAATACATGTGTACATTTTCAATGCACATTGCACATAACTCAAAATTAAAAATAAAATTATTGAAATAATAGCATGTACATGCAGAATATAAGATACAAGCTCTAAGCATATACATTACATATACAGAATGCCAGTACACATTAGTTAGCCTCTTCGAGTTTATGTTGTCAGATTAGAAGCACACACACATATGCATTCACTAACGGATGCATACACACTTGCAAACTTCTTGAGCTTCACACCACGGTCTTGAGTCAGGTGTTGGTTTGCCACTATAGTTCATCTTTCTCAAAATGAAAACAGATGTTATAGGTAAGAAACCATTTACATGTATTGATTACAGCAATTGTTTACAAATGAAAGTGTATGAACCTTTTATCAATGAACCAAGGTATGTTTGCATGTGCAGTTCACCTGTTTTTGCACCTAGTTTGGTTGGTAGAGGATAAAACTTGTGAGTTCTTTGCCAGTTTGTTAGATGATGTCAACTTGAACGTGACTAATGCGGCAACACAAATAGTGTCCGATTATAAGAAAATTTATTTTAACAAAATGGACATATAATGTTTTGTCACATAATATTTTGACACACATGTGTTTCATGACCTTGCATAGACTGAATCATAATTTTGACTATGTTATCGATAATATAACAAATTGAAAGGTGATTACTTCTTTGCATTGTAATATAGAAACAGAGAAACTGCATACAATTTATGGCAATCTTAAAGTGCATTTCTTTGTTTTATTAGTATGGTGAATTTCTCTAGGAAAAACTTGAGAGTAATGACTATGATCATTGCTGTCTCCTTATCAAAACTGTATCTGCCATTACTTTGTGTTTGTTTTATTTCAGCTTTTTCGTCCCTTTTGTCTGAATCCTTTAAGTATAAATGTGCATAGAGAAGGGCAGCAGACCAAAGCAATGTATTCGCATTTGTTCTTTTTCTTGTTCAATGTGAATAAAGTCAGAAGTGAATTTGTGTTTGAGTGAGAAAGGCTGAATTAAGAAATGCTGCATCAGATAAGCCCGTTGAGAGCAGAGGACCAAGCATGTGGAGAAATAATTTAGGATTAGATTGGGCGGCTAATCTCTTTATTGTAAGCGTGCAGTCTCAGCATGGTGACGGGTTTTTCTACTATCTGTGCAACTCTCTCGATCTTCTCTCTCTCCATCACTCCTGAGGTTTTGTCTTCTCTTTTTAACATTGCCTAGTTTTACATGATGGAGGTGAAAAGGTTGGAGTTGGTTTTTGATTTTTGAACACGACTGGTCAAATAGTCTTAGACACTCTGTGATCAACATGTCAGAATAATAATAAAGTTATGAAATTATGAAACAAAAAATACTATTTTTACTAATTATGTTATAATTTACAAATAAAATAAAGGATGCTTTTTAAATCATTTCCCCATTCTGTGCTTTTCTGACTTCCATATTCGCTCAAAGTCATTCCTTTTAAAACATTTGTATTAAATAAAATAAAGTTTTGTCATGAAAAAAAAACATTGAAGGTTTAGTGAATTATATTTTTGTCTATTAAACTAATTTCAGACATACACTTCCACTCAAGCGTCCCAAGACCTTGGACCAGTTGTGTATTTATTATCTTATTATCTTATTAAACTACTTGGCATGTTCTGGTTATATTCTTCATGTTATTTCTGCTTTGGTTATACAGCAGCTGTGCAAAAGACGATGATTGACTGATTTTATAATAACAGTCATTTCCGATTCAAATTTGGACTTTTTTGGGAAATGCTTGCTCTTTCCATATAAGTACATTGAGGGGTTCGGACTCGCTCAGCAATTGTAATCTTCCAGGAACTACCCCAAATTGCAAGATGTCAAACTGTCTTGACACAAATTATAAAAGCACATCCTAGTCCAATGTGAATGCAACATCACACTTAAACCTGAGCTGGTCATTGTGTCACCAAGACGAGCTCACCTGCGTTTATTTAAAGCACAACTCTTGATGTGCTTTTTTTTCAGCTCAAATTGAAGTCATACCATGCAAAATCTGCGGAGACAAGTCATCAGGCATCCACTATGGAGTCATCACATGCGAAGGCTGCAAGGTTTGTGAATGTTTTTCTCTTATGTCCTTTTGCAACACACATTGGCCTTAGCAAAATCCTTTCAATAACACATTTTTTATGCTGTGTTTTTGGATCAAATGCAGGGTTTCATGTATGGCATTAACATGTGTCCTACTGCAATTACTGTTTACCAGTAACTTTGTAACTTTATTTTAAACCAAGATATATTTTCACAGAAAAAAGGTGTTTAAATGTGTAACTTTGAAGGGATTACATTAAGGACAACGGGGAAAGTTCTATCAAAACCGTATCCTTTTGATAGAATGCATCTTAGTTTTCTTTGTTGTATGTATATTGCAGGGTTTCTTCAGGCGGAGTCAACAGAACAACGCCTCATACTCTTGTCCCCGTCAGCGCAACTGTTTGATTGACAGAACGAACCGCAACCGCTGCCAGCACTGTCGCCTACAAAAGTGCCTGGCGCTGGGCATGTCCCGGGACGGTGAGCAATATCATATTGTTTCATTTAAACAAATGTACACTCTCGGTTTTGAAACCATGTTTTCATTTTACCCTAAAGCGAAATGTTGAGGCAGGACTGTCTGTGTCCATTATGGTGAATGAAAAGGCTTTTCATTAGAATTATTAGAATATTTCCAATAATGCTTTTCTTTAGAATATTAAATTCAAGTGGGCTAGTATTAGAAAAAATAAACGTATTTATATTTTAGGTAATAGATTGGATACTGATATTTTGAAATACATTTGTATCAGATAACATTGACCCAATGTATGGAAACAAACAAATTTTTTTTATATGTTATTTCTGATTTTTAGTTTTTTTGGTTGGTCTATCCCTTGCAAATTTGGTTGAAAAGCTGGTATGGGATAGTGAAAATTAACCTAAAAAGTTTTTTTGGTAATTAAAAACCTGTTTGAATTATTTTCTAAGATATTTTGAAGACTGTTGGTAACTGGCATCCATTTACTTGTAGTGGTTCTATGTCTGTCCAATTGAAACAATTGGTGTTCCACTTTCTTCGAAAAAAGTTGGCCAATTTGGTCAAAAGATTATGTTTACTACTGAGCATTAAAGTTATATTACTAGATATCAAAGAGAATTGATTAAACACTGAATGAATATTAAAAAAATATTACATTTACTAAGACTTAAACTTAGCTTTAAAAAACACTTTTAAAACACTTTAAAGTCTAATCTTCCGTTTCATAAAATGTCTCCCCCTCCCCAGCTGTTAAATTTGGCCGCATGTCTAAGAAGCAGAGGGACTCTCTATATGCAGAGGTGCAGAAACACCAGCAGAGGATGCAGGAACAGCGTCAGCAGCAGACAGGGGAGGCCGAGGCCCTCGCTCGAGTTTACTCCTCCAGCCTCACCAACGGCCTCAGCACCCTTAACCACGAGATAGGTGGCACATACGCCAACGGTCACGTCATAGACATGCCCAAAGGCCAGCCGAACGGCGTCCCCGGGGGCTACTACGGCATGGATTCAACCCAGCCCAGCCCTGATCAGTCCGGTCTGGATATGACGGGATTAAAGCAGATCAAGCAGGAACCCATATACGATCTTACCCCCGTTCCAAACCTCTTCGCCTACGGCTCCTATCAGGACAACCAGCTGACGCCTGGAGTGTCCATGGGGGAGTTAGGTATGACAGTTAAGATTTGGATAATATTACATTGATTTTTGTTTTTTACATAAGTTGTGTTCCGTTAGTTTTCTTAGATAACATCATGTTTTTCTCTTTATCAGACCGAATTGCACAGAACATCATTAAGTCTCACCTGGAAACATGTCAGTACACAGCAGATGAGCTTCAGCAGCTTGCCTGGCAGACACACTCGTATGAAGAGGTCAAGATGTACCAAAGCAAGGTGTGAGGTCACTTCCTCAATCACTTCTCAGAGTCGCTCATTCATTTCCATGCTTTATCACCTGGAGCGGCGCTCATGCCTCGTGCATATTCTCTCGTGTTAAGTCAGATAGCACGCTCATAGTTCATTAAAGTATCTCAGTCCCCTGCAGCAGATACTATCCGACCTCTGCAGGGTTAAAGACTGACAAAGAGCAGGCTAACGGATTTCACTAACAAACACTCAGAGCACAATGGTGGAGGGTGCCAGACGTACTACAAGCCCTCTTCAATTCTCTGTGTCAAATGGATTATGGGTAATTACAGAGAAGCGCTTTGAAATAGTGCCTTTGAATAATCTTTATGCAGGGAGAGAATTGCAGAGCTCACAAAAGCAATTTGCTGATATCACAATTTTCAAGATTCAGTGTCCTGTGTTGGAACCGTAAATGAAAAAACTACAAATTATTTAATTTTGCAATTTTTCATGAGTAGGGAAGAATGTCACCATTACTTTTAACAACTTGATTAAAAACGGAAAGTGTTCTTTTCTGTGCTAGTTTAATTAAAGATCAACGTTTTAGAGTGTAGAGACGTCTGTTTGTTTAAAGAAAGAATGCATATAAAACATACTGTACAGTATTAACAAACGATGGGTGTGCGATATTGGTAAAAAATATTGGGATTTTGCAGATAATGATATTTTTATTTTATCCTTATAAATGTGTCTAATATATTGAAATACCAGCTTTACAACATGCTTACAGAATCGATAACTTATAATAATAATAATAAATATAGCTGCCAAACAGAGATGACAGCCCTTGAACTACTGTGCTAATGCTACATGGTGGTTCTCGGAAAACAATGGGCACATGAATCTAAATCATGCGATGTACGCTTTAAATGTTAAACATTTTCTGATGATCTTGTTGCCTTTACCTGCATCACCATGGCTTCATTATTCCAGATACCAAAAATCTTTTTGAAAATTAGAAACTTCCCCCCCTGGGAGGGCTTTTGTCTATACCTACTAAAATATTTTGTATGTTTAAGAATATCCTCAAATACCTTTAATATTGTATTGATGTTTGATGCCATGACGGGGCTCTAGACAAACGTTTAGTAGAGGTTGCACTGGTGCTACCAAGACATAACGTTGTTTATACCAGCCCTAAATATGGTAGCGATGGTGTCCTGGAGTGATGCATAAACTAAACTACATACATACAAATAAATACGAATCATTATTTATGATTTAGGTTGATTTGTATTGTTTAGGCAAACTCTTTTCCAACAATTAACACAACCACCATATTAAAAGCATATCTTTAACAACTGAATTATCGTACGCTACTTCATTTATTTATTTTAAATGATGTACAGGTGAAAATCCTTTTATATCATTGGGTCTTTTCACACTCTCTAATGTTGTTTAAAAAAATAAGGAAACATGGATCTAATAACTTTCTTTTGAGGAGGGATTAAGGAGTTTGAATCGATAAAGAAGGGGAGAGAAAATGTTTGTCCGAATACAACACATGCACAATATATAAATTTCTTTACATAATATTTCTAATATGCATATATATTTCTAATAAAATTATATACAGTAAGTCTTAGGCCAGAAAACATTTTTAACCAAATAAATTCATTTTGATTTATTATTTATATCATTTCGAGTCGTTTGTTTTGAAAAAAAATGAGTTTATATTTCTCAACATTCATTTTAGCATTAAATGTTAATAACCAGTGAGATTTTTGTATGCGCAAGATGTGTGATGATAACCAGTGAACCACACAGACAACATATACATTATCTATTATTACATCATTAAAAGAGATGAGGAGGACTTAGCAATATCATTTAGAAATTTTGAAAAAGAAAAAAAATGTCAAGCTTACCCATGATGCCTCTGTGTGTGTTTCAGACGCGGGATGTGTTGTGGCAGCAGTGTGCTATACAGATAACTCATGCAATTCAGTATGTGGTGGAGTTTGCTAAACGCATCACCGGCTTCATGGAGCTCTGTCAGAACGATCAGATATTACTGCTAAAATCAGGTGAGGAACCAGTTAAAAAAATCACATATACCAAAAAAATTAACACTACTACTGTACTTATTTTCTGCAATAAAAATAAAACATTTTTACAAATGTTGCTCTGACCTTCTCAGGTTGTCTAGAAGTTGTGCTGGTCCGAATGTGTCGGGCGTTCAACCCGCTTAACAACACGGTTCTGTTTGAGGGGAAATATGGAGGCATGCAGCTGTTTAAAGCTCTAGGTACAACACCGATTTCTGGGACTTTTTTGACACAACAGCTATATCGTATCATTTCTTAACTACATGTTGACAATGATAATATAATGTATGTACCTGCAGGCTGTGATGATCTGGTCAGTGCTGTGTTCGACTTTGCCAAGAGTCTGTGTTCCCTGCAGTTAACCGAAGAAGAGATCGCCCTGTTTTCTGCTGCAGTGCTCATATCTACAGGTCAGGCCACAACGCAAATCTGGATCCTCAATTAAACCAACATGTTTATTGAGTGTCAACATGAACAGATTAAATGGACAGTTCCCTCAAAAATGATAATTCTGTCACAAATTACACGCTCTCTAGTTGTTCTAATCCTGAGTATTTCTTCGTTTGGACAACATGGAAAGATATTTAAAAGAATGCTTGTGAACAAAGAGTTCTTGGACCACATTGACTACCTGGGAGGAAAAACTACATGTGAGGGATTGCTTGCTTCTACATTCTTCAAAATATTTTTTGTGTTAAACAGAACAAAAAACATTATAAGGTGTTTACCCTACTACGGTAGTCAATGGAATCCAAGAACTGTTTAGCATTCTTATAAATATCTTTCTTTTTGTACATTAGGGCAAAGAAATGTTTACAGATTTCAACTCAAAAGCGAGTAAATGATGCCAGATTTTTTTTGGGGTGGGGGTGAACTCAACCTTTAAAAAATGACACTATAGATTTTATTTCTACTGATTTACATTTGCAATGTTGCAGTTCTTCCATAAATCAGACTGGTATTTAGTATCTATATATTTTATACCTTCTCATGTTTAGACCGGCCGTGGTTAATGGAGCCCAGAAAAGTGCAGAAGTTGCAGGAGAAGATCTACTTTGCCCTGCAGCACATCATGCAAAAGAACCATCTGGATGAGGACGCGCTAGCCAAGGTAGGTCATTTCAAGTGATCCATACAGCTCAACTCTGTTTTTAGTCATGTGATCCTTATTCTGCCGTATCTCTGACTCTTGCAGCTGATTGGTCGAATCCCCACGCTGTCGGCACTGTGCACTCTCCACACAGAGGAGTTACAGGCGTTTCAGCAGCTCCACCCAGAGACGGTTAACATGCTCTTCCCACCCCTTTATAAAGAGCTCTTCAACCCCGATGCCACAAGCATCATGCCCAAATGACCGTGCATATTTACAGGATGGAAAAACAACAGGTCTGTCCTCCTGCGGTCGACGAGCCGATGATAAACACTGTGTCGCAGTACCCAGATATTTTGCAGCTACAAAAAAAGACTTTAGGAATGTCCTACACTTCAAAAATTCTACAATTTCACCGGTACAGTCATAAGAATGTATATAGGCGCCTTCAAGTTTGACCAGAAATGTACAGAATTTAGGACAATTTAATGTGTCTTTAAACTGGGTAAGTTTATTTGTTTATTTTACTTTTTTTTTATAATGTCATGAGGGTTGGGGATGCATTCAAAAACGATAAAGTAGTCTTTCTTTAGTACAAAGCGGTATTCCAGTATTAATGTTCTGTTCATATTTTAGACATTATTTAAAACAACAGCAGCTCAAGAGGCTCATGCCTTGTTTATGTAATTTTTTCGTAATTGTTATGTAGTTCTCTGTACAGAATATTTGAGGTTCGAAACTGGTATAAGGTTAATAGGGGGCTTTGTCTGGCCACGTTAAAAAGCCTTGTCTGGGCTATGTAGATATATGTATAAAAGCACACACTAATTCTACACGCAAGGATTTTTAATGCGGAAAAAAGAAAACTTTTCCATACGTATCTATAGAGATATATATTTTACGAAGGATTACCATCTTGTCAGTAATCGCTGCAATAACACTTTCTGTAACTGCTGAAAAACAATCCAGTCAAATGTGACTTATGGGAAGCCCTCACAACCGCTTCTCATCTATAATCCTTTTACTCTAAATGCCTCAAAATATGTTCTTACTGCCACACTGCCAAACCCACACAGTAGCTCTTATTCTGGGAAAACATATGTAGCTGAACAATCAGATCCGTCACTGATATTTCAAATATACTAAACTCTTTTCTGTTGCCTTCGGTAGAATCTCTTTCTTAAGCAATAACATAGAAAACATAATCCAGTGGCCAGCTCAAGTACAGTAGGTTGAAATGTAAAAGCACTTATAATTTGTTTATTTGCCAGCTTATTTAATCAGAAACACTCTTGAAATAAAGGTGCTTCACAATGACATAGAAAAACCTTTTTTTCTAAATCGTTCAACAAAGAACCTTTGACATCTGAAGATCACTTCTGTCTTACAAATAGTTTGTTGCTGTGAAAAAATATATTATAAAAAGATAAAATGGGATGTTTTCTGAAGAACATTTAACTGATATTTTTTGTGCAACCAAAACCGGTTCTTCTATGCCATCACTGTTGAACTTTTAAGAACTTTTTATTTTAAGAATTAAATTCCAGTTTCCTGCAGTTTCCAATTGTGTCCCTGTCTGTGAAATCAAGGCAAAATCTCATTATGAGATCAAAGTTTATTACCCAATAATAACATTGCGGACCAATAATTTTCACTAGTCATTTTTGCATTCCTCTTAGTATATTTTAATATGTGTAATATTTTCCCAGGATTCATGAAAGGATGGCAGATGTAACAGAGAATCCCCAAATATCACTTTTGCTGATTTTTCACAGACAGGTTGACAATTGAAGTTGACTGAGGATTTAAACAAATCATCCATCCATTCCTCTAGAACCATTCCTAATATAATTGTAATACTTTAATAATATAATAATTTAATACCATTGATAGACAGGAACAAACACTGGTACCAGTCAAACCTAAAATAGTCAAATAATAATTTAGGACCAGTTATGGATCCTAATGGGAATTTCTTCAAGAACTGAAAAACACCCTACTGAAACAACCAACTAAACCATCTAATCTCAATCTTTTGTCATGGAATTTATTTGGTCAAAACTTTTTTAAACAAAGCAAATATATACAGACCGGCAATCCTAATTTGACTGTAAACGGTTTCTTGTAAATTCTTCACTTGTGTATAATCCATAGCAAGCATTTTTCAATAACTTCTATGATGTAGTTTCAAAGACAATCATCTTCATGTCATGTATTTGAATAATCAGTACGACACAACATTCTCCGTAAAGGACAGTTTGGGATTGAACCTCTAAAGAGAAGACTTATACCTTCTCATCCCACCAGATGGCGAAGAGTGCTTTTCCCCTTGACCTGTCCTTACTGGATCTAAAGCCATATGCCAGTTTCACATGAAGGGAAGAGAACATTCGGACTCACTTGATCATTAAACACATTTATAATGCGAAATGCACTTGAAAGCACTTAACCATGAAGGAAACATTACTAAAGACATTAAGTCAGTTGAAGATTTTCAAGTCTCCCATTAACCAAACACGCAGTCCAACTTTAGGGAATCCAATTCCTGTTGAAGACAATCAATTCTGGGTGCAACTCTCCATGCATCCGTCTCAGGGACTTCTTGTAATATTTTCAATAGAGAGAGCTATTTTAAGAATAAGGACCTTTTTAAGGAAAACAAACAATCACGGCGGTTTTCACAAATACAAAACCTACCCAGACAAGGCTTTGCTATGTGTATGTGTGTAAGGTACCTATCCATGAGAGGCTGAATTCCCAATTTCTCTCATTCTGTAAATATGGGGATGTGCAGCCGTAGCCTGCGCTCCAAATGAGAAACGTTGTAATTATTAAGCATCTTCTGAAATGAAATTCATTTATGTAAGTTAGATTATTTATACAGAGCATTAATAAGCTGCTCTATCTATTTCTATGCTCATTACAGAAAACGGATGAAGTCGGAAATCACGTTTTAAACGTGCTTTTTTGTACTAGACTGTGAATCGAGAGCAAGGGGAATTTGAATATGTGAGGTGGAGAACACTGTTAGGTACTGTAGCAATAATGAAGCATTTACTACAGTCATGTTTGCATTCTAAGATTTTTATTTTATTATAATTATAATATTATTATTAGCCTGTTGTCGTTCAGTTATCTGCATGCTGGTTCATAATAATGAGACCTTTGGGTTTTTTGTGTTTTCTTATGTGTTACGGACAGGGGGGGGGGGGTTGGGTTGGGGGCCTTTTATTCTGAATGTAACCAGGTAGTTGTTCAGTGTTTAAGACTGAATAACACACCCTGTTCATTCTGTTAACACACACAGACACACACACACAAACAATATTGTGTAGGAATAAAATAATACAGTTTGCTGTTTTAATCTTGCTATATAAGAGCATGCACTTGGCCTACACCGGACATGAAGGACAAAACAACCCTTGTGTGTGTCTGTGTGTGTATTAAAATTACAACCGTATGTTCTACTGAAGCTCCTTCAACACTACTGAAAAATAGCACACATCGTTTCTTTTTATTTATAAATCTGAATGTGTCTGCCTCCCGGATGAAGAATAACAGACAGCAGACGAACAAAGGTAGCATCTGTTACCAAAACTCTTACGACTGGATATGTGTATGTACTAAGTATGTATAAGAGACATTTTTGTTTTCAAGTGCCATAGCTAGTGTGAAGTAAAGCTAAATGGCATACATGATAGATGCTTTACTGTATCAGACGTTTCCTTGAGAAGCAATCATAAAGTGGAATTCAGATGCAAGTGTGAATATTCAGAAACCAACTCTTTGTGATGGAGATCAGGCTTGGAGATTGACAGAACTTGAGCACATGTCCACAATTTAAAGCAGGTATAATTTGCCAAGTGTGTGTGTGTGCGTGTGTGTGTGTGTTGTATTGTTCAAACAGTAAATAAATGAAGGATGAATAGCACTTTGTATGATAAACTGATTATGTGTCTATGTGTGGCTTGAAGTGCGGTAATTGTGGGATGGACATGTCGAGTACTGATTAATCGAAAGCTAAAGGAGTCTCCTCCATGTTGTACATATTAAGCAAAGTACTTAAGTGATTTTTGTTAAATTCTATATTTTATGGCTTTTGTAGACATTTCTTTGTGGGATAAAAAAATAAAGAAAATTTTATGGATGCAATATCTCTGTTTGTGTTTCATGTTCCAACGGAGAAACTCAGTTTATTTATTATAGACAAAATACACATTTGTATGTTAGTAAAAACAAAATAACCCAGAGACAATAAATCTGAAATAATATACGAAGTATGTCCTTTACAAACATTGTAACATTTTTATAAATATGCATAGCCTATATAATATAAACATGTGTTGAATCAATAAACATTTACAGGAATCCCAGTTTTATTTTATTTTTTTAATTATCAATGTTATCCCCTCTGTCTTTTTTACCTGTTTGGATTTCTCCCGCAAACACAAAAAAAGATCTTTTGAAAAATGTTTAACCATGGTGATATCCATTGACTTTGTATGTTCTCAAAAATAATGCAAGTCAAAAGGTATCACTGTAGTTTGGTTACAATAACATTCTCTTTTGTGTTCTAAAGAAAGTCATAAAGGTTTGAAACGACAAGAGGGAAGGTAAATAGAGACAGAATCGTATTTTTTGGTGAACTTTCCCTTTAAGAGGCTCTATTCTTTACAAAATCAAGTAAATTGTGATATGTATTGGACAGTCTTTGCATACCCTCTGTGGATATGTTTAAGACTCATTCCAGGTCAAAGGTCAAACGGTGCTGCTCGTGTCTTCAAAGGCAGGAAATGACTCACTGTCGCACCTCCTCAAATCTGAAGAGTCAAACACAACACACACAATGACATATTCATAATTTAATACAGGGAGATACTTTTCTTAAGATCCGAAATGAAACGTGTGGATTTGGCATTAATAATTTGTCGTGATTTGATGCGAATCTTGGATAGGACGCAAGTCGAAAAACAAAGCACCTTTGAAATATCAAACAAATGTAGCGGAGTGCTTTTGGTGTGTTTATTTTTCATCTCTTCACTTCTGAAGTTGTGCCTGCCTCTCGATACAAACAACAGGCATCTCATATGTCTTCCATGAGACGGTAATTAATATCTAATCAAAGTCAACACTCTCAAACGCACAAAGAACTATTAAATATGTAATCAAAGAAAACATTTCAGATGCCACAAAGGAAGCCACGCCCCTCTTCTGCATGCCTTTGCTGTCATGGAAATGCAATAATTTCTGCCTCATTAAAAAAAATTCGAAGGCCTTCCGGCTTAATTAGACTGCTTTTCATGTTCGCTTCAAAGTTTACGAAATTGTTGTATAGATATCAGATAAATAAGTAAAATAATCATGGAGGTGTGCCATGTTCACAGACAGATGAACTGCCAATGTTTATTGTGAAGACCCACTGACGTGAGGTTGGCATGAGCTTACCTGAGAGACCCAGCTTCTTACAGCACGAGTTGCAGGTGTGTTTGACAACAAAGCTCTGAATTGCATCATCGCCCAGATTGGCAGGTCCAAACGCCATCTCACCAGACAAGCTACAAAAAAACAAAAGTGTTTCGAGGATCTTTTTTCACAAACTATCATTTAATATAACACACACGTGCAAGGGGATACCTTTTGTCATCAACTCTGATCAACGAGGGATCTGTGAGGTCTTCTCCCACACCTGAAACAAAATATCAGCTCATTTTATTTTATAAACAATCAATATAAGTGATGTGAATCACAATTCTGACACAATGTAGTCCTCCTCATATGATGACAAATCTGTTAAGCTCTTACTTCTGCAGAACACAAAATATGTTAAATTGAAGAATGTGTGCAACCAAGTGACAGTGGAACCCATTGACTTGCCTTGGTTTTGACTAGTATTGTATACAAACAAAAACTATTGTTCGGTTACCAACATTCTTCAAAATATCTTCTTTTTCTGGAGAAGGAAACCCTACACTTTTCAAAACACAAGACGATGAGTAAATTAAGTTATACAGATTACTTTATTAAGAGAAAGTGTTAATACCTTGAAGATCCAGCACTAACAGTTCTTTCTTGGTGTATTCGTAAGTCCAGTGAGAGAAAGCCAGCATGGTTTCCTCCAGACCAGATGCAGGACGGATCTCCTCCCCTGTGTTATTGTTGTATTTCCTAAAATGACCACTCATGTTCTTCTCAATAGTCAACCACTGACCATCTGAGCGCCAATACAGCAAAGAGACGTCCAGAAACCTTCATGTATACACATGGTGAGATACACAAGCGTCACTTTCAAAAGAACCGATCATTGCATTAATACAGATGGTGTTGATTTACTATGCTGACCTCGGACTGTGTGGCACAGTGCTGGGTTTCATTTGGTTGAATCTCTGCATGAGTTTCTGTGCCGCTCTTTGTTGTTGGATCTCCTACAGGTTCAAGCAAACAAGATAGTACAGAAGGTAGTACAGTAGATAAAATTATACGAAATATAGTTCTCGACTCAAAATGACAAGATGTACCCTTAGACAAAGATGCAGCGACGTGCTGTTTGGAAATACTTTCTGCCAGATACGAACCACCTCTGGTCTAAACGCCTTCACCACGTACACCGAGCCCAGTTTCAACACATTGCCCTCAGCCCAGGTGCACACCACCTTGGTGGCCCTGCACAGACCTCCGACCAGCACCTCCTGGTGAGCTAACGGTTGCAGGACTGCCGTACGGCCATGCTGAAGCCAGGTGGAGACGCTGGAGGACTGTGAGGAACCTGCTTCAGTCTCCTCCAGTGTATAAATGCAGACCTCTTCACCACCTGAACACATCAGTTTGTGAATATTAAGAAAAGTAGATTTGCATTCATGTCTGATTCATTCACAAGAATTTGGTATTTACCCAATAAAGACACGGGGGTGAATGGTATGGAGTGGGCTAGTCTCATTAGGTTGTTCCTTTCCATCGCTAAATAAAGAAATAAATAAAATCAATGTGGGAACTCCAGCAAAATGAATACAAAGAATAAGTCTGAAAAAACCTACCAGAGAAGTGTTGGCCTAAATCTTCAGTCAGCTTGAATGTAGAGCCCCTAACTAACAGACAAATACACAGTTAAAACAACCAATCGTTTCAACAGCAAATATTATATGACATTATTAAATTGATTTTTTAAAAAGGGCATTTTATTTTAGTCGATTACCTTCTGTTGCAGTGCTGCTTATCCTACCAGATGTGGTGTACAAAATGATGGTGTTAGCGTTGTAAATTTAGTTTAATTGATTTCTTGAGATCAGTAAAATTCTCAACTTACGAGGGTCTTTGACCAATGGACGTCGCCCAGCTGCTGAGCAACGGCTGCCCTGGGTTCTTTGTGTTCTGAGAAGAGATTGTGACATTTAGAGAAATCAGGTGTCAGAACAGAACTGGAAGTAATAGAACATAATGACCTTAATAATGCAAGTGACCTTACCAGCCACGATGGGGCCAACTTTCTAAAATCCACTTGGTCGACATCTATAAAAAGCTTGGTTAGAATTGTTTGGTTTTAAGAAGTAATTTATAACTTAGCATGCAAAATCTGAGAAGATGGTTTCATAAATAGCTTTTTATAATATGACATTTTAATATGTTTAATTTAATTTTATTGTACATTAATTAATATTTTTAGATTTAATTCCATAATTTTAAAATATATATTTTATTTTCAAATTATCCAACAAAATGAAAAATGCTCTTAATTTAAATGTAAAAGTTCACTCAAAACAAATTCTGTTTCTTTCTTCCACAGAACATAAATGAAGATATTGAAAGTTGAAAAAAAAGTTGAAAGCTGAATGGCAGTGACACACTTTACTGTATGGAAACAGACAGGTTTAGAAACAGTTTTTGTAATTCTAAACAGGTTAAGAATTACAAGAAGGTGAACAATTAAACAATTCTATCTTTGGGCGAACTATTAATAAAATATTTTCTGTATCATAAATAAGTCATTGTAAATGTAATTTGGTTGAAGAATTACATACTTAACTGGGTGAGACTAACAGAACTTCTGAATTTTCGGTCAAACATGCCCTTTACTTTCTTCTTCATTCTTCTACGTGGATCAAACTCATGCGTGGATCCATGCAATACATCTAGTTTCACCTACAAGGAAATCATCAGACCATAAATGCACAGTCTTTAGCAGATGACAAAAAACTATTTGGAAACAGAAACAGCAGCTTTTCTTACATTCTCAGATGTTCCTGTTTTTTTCCGGGTTGACTTTTTTCCAAATGATCTCCTGAAGATCTTGGAAAACCCTTTGACCACATACACAAACTGATGAACAAACTAAACCTTATATTTATATATATTATTAATTTATGATATACAACCACGATACCTCTCTGGTGGTTAGGTGTGAGTGTCTCTCTAAAAGTCTGCTCTGATGTTTCTGTGTCAGGCATGGCCAAAGCCTCCACACTGGCTGAGAGCGAGCGGCTCTGCTCTAAATCAAAGTCCCATTTAAGTCCCGGAGCTCGTCTCAGCCGTACACCATCATTTCTGTAGAAGGCTGGGTTTCTAATCCCTGCTTCTCTTTCTCCATCATTCTGAGAATCCGAGAGCAGGAACGTATGGCTGGAGGCTCTGGATATTGTGCACATGTCATCATCATCATCGTCATCTTCCTCCAGGGATTCCTCATGACTGGGTGGAAGTTCATAGATGAGGATGTCTCTCATCAAAGGATTAGAGGGAGAACTGGCACGGGATGGTCCCGCAGATCCATACATCCCCTTGTCCCTCCACCCATCACACAGGTGAGGTGAAGAACCATGTGTGAGCCGACAGTCCATCATGGCACCATCTCTAGAATCGCTGCGAAGAAAAGCCCGTCTTAAACCACTTTCTTCCTCTTGATTGCTTTTATTTCTGACCTCAAGGTGTCCAACACTGGGCACTGGTGGAAGCTGCCAGCCGGGTCCCAAACCTCGAAGCAGGGAAGGGGGGGTGCTACGGTAGTGTTTCGGGGACGGGAGGGCCTGGCTTGGCGCGACGCTTCCGCCAATGCGGAAGAAGCAGCTATGGGACACTTTCTCGTTCCAGCATTTCATTGGCTCGCTTTGACCCAAACGGGCCACTTCTTGCTGCTGATTGTCTGAGGCGGAGAGGAGTTTAAGAGTGTCCACTGCTAGAACGGACAAGTCCTGTAATTGGCCCAAGTGGTTGTCTAAAGTGCGCAGGTTGTCCTGGATATCACAAACTTTTTCGGTAACCTCAACCAGTAATCCAGCCATCTCTTCAGCCCTAAGAACAAACTTAAATGTAAGGGGGGCTTGATTATGACATAAATTATAATCATGATTATTATATCCAATGTTAAGATTACAATCATTCTACACGTTATTCGACTGGAAACATCAGTATCGATAGATAAATAATAAAACCGAGGACTTGATTACAAATATATTTTATGAAATGTTTTTTAAATCATTTGTAATAAATATGGTTGATTTTAATAATTATTCTTTGATTTACATAAATAAATAAATAAATCAAAAACATTTATTTTGTTTTCATAATTTTGGAAAAACAGAATTGAATTGAAAATCAATGATGATTATTCGCGCAACTCTTGTAAATGTGAGCTCCCATCATGTGCAGTGAACATCTAGAATTTTAACAGCCTGACATGATGTCATTTTCTGTTGCCAGACTAAAGGCCAGGTCTATGATCTCTGGGATATTTGACTCACTTGTCCGCCACCGAGCGAATCTTGTTGATTTCGCTGCTTTGCTGATTCTCAATTCTGTCTCTGAAATAACCAGCGACACACTTCTCTTCAAACTCATGCAGTTTCTTCAGATCATCAGGGGCCAAGAGTAATTCTGTTAACACGACAAACACATTTACATCAGACCTAATATTAATAAGACGTAACCAAATTTCCCACCCATACAGACATATACAAACTCACTAAGACCGGTTTTCTTTTGTTTGGATGCCCTGGTGCTCTTCTGCCACACTGAGCTGAGACACAGAGTCACGTGACTAAGACAGATGAGAGGGGGTGGAAGCCATGGCTTTTCCTGATAGGTCATGATGTAACGATAGCGGTTGTATTTCCACAGATTACAAGATATGGCGCTCATGTCGAAGTAAACGTTGCTGTGAAGTGAATAAGACAAAGTAGGTTAAACCATCACGAAACTCCACAGCACATCAGCATCGATTTATCAACTACACAGAGATGTAAATCACATTAAATAAGAATGACATTCATATTAACGAGATAGTTTTCCCAAGAATTCCTTAAGCAGAACACAAAAAAGATGTTTTGAGGAACTGCTGTAACCAAGCAACACTGCTGCACTTCGACTTCCATCGTATGGACACAAACCACTCAAACATTCTTTTAAGTATCTTGTAATTTTGAATTATTATGTCATATCGGACCTAGAGGTTTATAGAAATATTTTGAGGAAAGTTGATTATAGCAGTTGCCCCCCATTCACTTCTAATGTATAGAAACAAAACCAATGCAAGTACCAACATTCTTCAAATATTCTTTTGTTTAATGTGGAAGGTTTGAAATGACAAGTGTGTAAGTTAATGATCACATAATTTTCATATTTGGGTGAACTGCCACTTCAAGACTTGTTTAAAGGTAAGGGTGAAATACGCACTTGAAGAAAGCAATGAGCACATTGACCATGATAATGTACTGAATGAAAAGGTAGACAGCCTGTAAGAAGGGGGTCAGGAAGGCTCCCGGAACACAGTTTTCAGGTGTAGCACAGGCTGCCAAAAAAAAGATAGGCTTAAAAATCAAAGCAAAATTGTTTTGACCTTATAAGAATCATAAGCATTAACTGAATGGTTTAATGAGCAACAATCTTACTCACCATCAATCTCTCCAGCATACACTTCCCCAAATATCATCCAGTAGGGTTGGAAGACCACATCTCGGAGGAGAGTCCATGATGGATCCTCATTGGGTGACAGGATTGACTTCCTGGATGTACCAAAACTCACTAGTACAATTGCCATTATGACCACAATGTAGAACATGTTGCTCATCTGTTGAGAAAAAAAGACCCTTTTTGTGGTTAAGTATTGTTTTTTCAATATCTTTTCCACAGTTTCACCCACCTATAAGTAAAACATTTTAAAAACGGCACCAAATATTAAAGATTGCCTTTATATGTAATTATTTATGTGTGTATTTCCACTACACACCATTTTGGTAATCATGGTCAGATAGGGTCCTGCGTGCTGATTGACGGCAAACACATCCAGAAGTCGGACAGACCAGAAGATGAAATCCAGCGAGTAGACAATATGACTGGCTAACAATGTGTCTTTGCGCCACCGGAGAGAAACCCCAACAAAAAACAGGAGGATTCCCATAAAGTCGTTGATGTTCCAGTACTCACTGAACCAAACCTTCAGTTTCTTACTGAACTTCCTGGGTTCCAACACCCATACCTAAAAAGAAACACAATAAGCACATGATATTAAGCTCATTTTGATAAAAAAAACACTACATAAATCCCAACTTTGTATTGCCACTTAATAATTTTGTATATCGTATGTAAATTATACTATATGTAATGTAATACATATAGTATAATTTATAATGTATATAGCATTAATAAATATAATGTAATGTAATTACATTTAATGTAATAGCATTAATAAATGATTATTTAACATAAATTCTTTAGTAAAATATATAATATTATTTTCTGATACTTTATAGGAAAATGAAGTTAGTTCCAATGCAGTAGATTGATAAGACAGCTATAGTGATGTCAAAACCGATCTGTAAATGTACGTAATTATCCACATTTTGTGATATTGAATTATTGATAAAACTTGTATTTCAAGTTTGTTCAGGGTATACACAAATGCATCAAAATTCATATCGCATATGTTGTATACTGTCGTACTTTGTTAATAATTCATCAATGTAGAGTTCACAGAGGTTACTAAGGTGCGTGAGTTAGACTGTGAATTTCTCAAGGCAAACTTGAGAAAACTATAATCAGAATGAGATAGCTTCTCAACAAGAGACCTTTGAATCCAGCACAATAAAGATAAGACTTTTCAACAACACTTCATTTTGTAATTGCCCTAAACAGCTGCAGGCGAACACATCAGACGCTGATGATGATGCCTTCCTCTATCTCCTAACAGCCATTGTTCAAGTGTCTCCTGCAGAGGCTTATGATTTGGAGAGCGCTCACCTCTCGAGCTTTTTCTGCCGCAGTGCTCAGTATATACATTATGACCAAACATTCCTGAACGTTGGGCTCATCCCCCATCCTCACCAGCACTGTGTAAGAGAACAGCATGAGAAAGCCCAGGAACGCCATCTGTGTGTTTAAATACAAACACTTAATTGATCTGATTTCAAGGTCAGATGGAGAAGTTGAGAAGGATATAAACTTGGAACAAACGTACAGTGTGAAACCAAAATTTGACCACAGGAGCTGTGTAGAAGTCATACACTTTTCTGGTCCAGGGAAGAAGACAGTTGGTTCCTTTCTCCTCATCCCCCTGGTTCTAAAGAAATCCAAAGGAAGAGAGTAAGTTAGAATGTGGATGCTGAGTTAAAGGGTATTCAATCTGTACTGAGTATGTCTTACAATATTTGGCGTCTTTTCCTGTTCCGGTGCTACAGGGCTTCCTGTTTCCCACCCAAACTGCAAAGCCTCCTGAGGCTGAGGAACATGGGACATCTCTGCCTGACTCTTAAACTCTAGTAGCTGAATGGCCATAGGCATCAGGATACTGGCAATGATCTGGTGAGGAAGGATGTAGTTGTAAACAACGGACTTTAAAAGTGCAGATGTAGGTCAGAGTGGAAATTTGATTTAATGTTTTAAACAAAGTGAAACCTCGGAAAAGCCACAGATAAAAATCCCACAATACAGTTTAATGTCATGATACCTTGTATTCCCATATTTTTATTTTTAAATTATGGTATCACCAAAGGGAGATTAGAACCCGGGTGACCGCCAGCCAACAGCTCATACATATGTCTGGAGCACTTACCAGTGGGACAAAACTAAAACGTGATAAAATCTTTTTACATTTATATATATAAACGTATATCTAAGAAGTATATTGTGTATAAATATAAATTATACATTACAACGTTTTCCTAAATATACATGTACATATACATACAAATATAAATACACTACGTGCACAATTATTAGGCAAGTGACTATATTTTATTCATAATTTTTAACTCCAAGCTTTATAAACTTGAATGTTTATGGATTTAATGCATATTTGGTGTAACCAAGACACCATAGAATCAAACATGAAGGGACCAGGAACCCATTATCCTCTAGTGTTGCCATATTCCACAAATGCAACCTACATAGACATGGCCAAAGTAAGTTAGACATGGCCAAAGTAAGAAAGGCTGAAATCCCTACCATATCTGAACAAAACACAAAAGTTACAACATCAAGAATAGGCCGAGAAATATCTGAAAACAGATATTTCAAAGGTTTTTGGACTAATAGGTGAGAGGGACTCTTTACAGACCAGTTGGAAGAGCCCGTGGTTTGATCAGTAATTGACACAGAGCTCCACTTCGCCAGCAAGGCGAAGGTTGATGGTATGGGCAGGTTTTATTAAAGGTGAGCTAGTTTACCATTTCGGTTCGAAAGTTGACTCAAAATTATCTCTAAAACCTCTTAAAAGACACTTTCTTCAAGTGATGATACAGGGAAAAGTCTGCATCTTTCAAGAAGACTTTCATTTTTATGCAAGAAAACGCTCCATCACATGCATCATAGTACTCAAAGTAAAGGCTTTAAAGATGAAAACCGATTGACATGGCCCCCTTCTTCATCTGACTTTAACCTTATTGAGAACTTTCTGGCCCTTTTAAAGCAGGAAATTTAAAGTGAGGGTAAACAGTACACCTCACTGAGCAGTGTCTGGGTTGATTCGGAACAGATCAAGAAACTGACGGACTCTGTGAATGGAAATCTTGTGACGAAAAGAAGGATGGATATATTGGTTTAAAATTCTACACACTAATAGTTGCCTAATAATATTGTAAATGTAGATATTCTCTTAAGAAACCCAAAAGTTTAATTTAACTACTTAAATGTTCCGATTTGAGGGTTTTTAAAAAAAATTTACTGGCCAAGAGCACTGTAGTTGTGCTCAAAAATACAACTTACCTAATCATTTTGTAAGTGTATGCTGTTTGTGTATTAAGAAAAACATATTGATAAACACCAAACACACAACAAAAAACAAGCATTTTTATAAATTAATCTGATAAATTGTGATTAACGGATTTAACAGCACTAATATCTTTATATGACTTCTATATCTACTACTGTCCCAAACAACTTTTTTCGCAATAAATGTATTTAAAAGTATAACTTAAAATATTATTTCTACATCATCTCAACGGATCTAACCTTAAACCAGGAGTTTTTACTCATGTTAAGTCGGCCCATCCAAAGGTCTGTGAGGAGCATCTGGGTGCACTTGTGGGCCACAAAGGGTCGGAGTCTTGAGGAGACGGCCATCTGCAGACAGGTAAAGTTACTCCAGTCCTTCATCTCCCAGGTCAGCAGCTTCATCGACATACGCTCGTTCTCTCTGAAGGCTTTGTCCAGAAGATCCACAGCCAACTGACCGAACTCTCTGTTGAATTAATAACTACATTATTGTTCTGTTACCACAAACTCTTTGCTGTGCAAACTTGATCCTAGCTCCCAGCTTAATGTATCCAGACCGCTTCAAAATGTAAAAAACTTGATTCTATCAAAGCATTTTTGCCAAGCCAAACGAAAGCCTGTCAAAGCAACAGTGGCATGACAAAATGTGCAAGATGGAGGAAGAACTTTTCATTTTTCTGACCAATGACAGATGACAAAATGATCAAGGAAACCTGTCTGAAAACAATCAATTTGGTTTAAGTTTGGTGACATTGTGCAATCTCTGAAGTTAACATGAAAGTACATCAAACTCACAGTGAGTTCTTCTTCAGCTGCTCGACCGTGCTCTCATCCATATTGCTCTCCTTAGCTTGCGCTGCCATAGCCCGGTAGAGCTTGCAGGCCACCACGGCCCTGGCCATAGCCTGCTCTCCATGCTGCCACAGAAACAGTGCCATCTTTTGCCGATGCTTGAGAACTGCCCACACAAACAGGTCATTAAAAGTGCATGCAAATTCCGAGCTCGGTGCAGACTTCAGGTCCTGAGGCACTACCGCACCTTCCTGCAAAAACACAGTTCTGGGTGTTTTTAATAAATGATTAAAAAAAAGCATGATTGTTAAAGTATTCATAGACAGATGACATTTGATTGTGTGTGAATACAAAAATTCAAGGACCTGTCTGTAAGGCTGAGCGGTTCTGTGGAAGTGGGAGTGAGGTGGGGTAGTCTCCGGAGTTACAGTGTCTTTCTTGCCCTTGTTGAAGGGGCTGGATCCCTCCTGGCTCAGGCCAAAATAGAGGATAATCATAAAGACGATTATGTCAAGTATACATTTGATCAGTGTATGCGTTCTCCAGTGATTAAACCCACAGTATTCCTGCCTGATGTTTTATTTTTTGTTTTACTATTATGATTTGTTTTTAAAGATCTGGAAATTAAGTGACATCCAGAAGTGAGGTTACAAATGGCAACCAGCAGCTCTGTCATTTTTTTGACATATTTCTGTAAATTTTTCAATTAAATATTTGTTGTTAGAAGACGTTGAAACACTTGAAATACTGTAAGTACACAGTTTTTAGAGAGAAGGCATACCTTTGCTGGGTTGTGGAGGCGATTGTACATTATTCTGAAGCTCTTGCGTGTATACGTGCTTCGATAAGCTCCACCAATCAGGTATTCAATCACCATACCAATGTCAATCAAAGATATCTTATACACAGCAGGCAGTCGGGTCTACACAAAAACATGCAAGACATGTTTAGAGAAACACACCAAATACACTGGTAGTTGTTCTCCAGAAATGTACAAACCTGTCTGGCATCTTCAATGAGGTGTCGCAGAAAATGATCTGGTCCACCTTTTTGCTAAAAAAAAAATACAAATAAATCTCAATACAAACACTGCATACCTGGCTCAACACAAAGAATTTAAATGAATAGTCCATCCATAAATGACAAATGTCTTCATAATAGGAAAAATATTGTATGTACATTCTTTTGAACACAACAGAAGGGAAAAAAACAATTCCGTGCACCTCAGATTACCATTCTTTGTACTAAGATAACCTCAGAAAATCTCAGTTGCTGACATTGATGTATTTCTTTTTGTTTAACAATACAAATAAATCTGATCAGAATACTTTAGTCTTTGCTTGCTTGTAATGGACATAAAAACTTTACTATGTTATAGAGCTGCTCCAGACGGGAGATGGACAAGAAGCGACTCATCGTCATGCCGTTCTCGATCAGAAGCTTAGCAAAACTGACACGATCCATCACCAATGCATCCAACATGGTCTGCTCAAGAGATCCTACCTATAACACGAAGCAACATATCATGCTGGACCACTCAGCTCAAAGCAATATTACTGGCTGTGCGATAACGAATAGATTGCTGTACCTGCCATTGTTGTCCATACACAAAAATGTGGTCCCTTGCAATATCAGTTCTGTTCCAAGCCAATGAGATACTCAATTGATCATCAGGAGAGGCTCTGGTACCTGTTTGTAGCACAATTCCAACAGGATTTAAGGTTTACAATGTTAAAGTCCTTGGATTTGATAAGCACAAAGCAAATTAGCAGAAATTACTTTATCAGGAATGTTTGTGGTTCCTGTGATGTCATAACCAGAAGTGTTGTAAAATGATCCCAAAGACACCAATCCAGATATTTACATTTAACAATCCAGACCCAACAGTATTACAAAGGATAGTCCACACATATGCAAAAAATCTGTCCATGGTAGGAAAATATTGTATGTTTTACACAAAAGAAGATATTTATGAAAGAAGAGTTATGGAAAACAAAAAGTCATATTTCCAGATATCTTTCTTTGTGTTTAACAAAACAAATGAATTATATCAGGATGAAAGAATTTACTTTCCTTTTGATATCTCCCTTATTCTTCTAGACATGTCATGGAAAGCAAAAGCAAACTTTTTCTTTAAGTCGGCTGTGTCTCAGTTGTTTCTCCACAGAAAAAAGTTATTATGTCAAAATTATTGACTGTTCAATATTGAAGGTAAAATGTCCACATATTTCATCAGATTATTCTCCTATGATTGATGGTTACATAATCTTTTTTCATTTTACAGCTCCATGCTATTAATGTTCTTCCGAAATTATCAGATTTCCTTCCTTTTTAAGAAATTGTATGAGGACCATTTGCGACATCTGAAGTTTTATATCGAAAAACTGCCTGAAATCTAAGTGATTCAAATAATTAAATCCTCTGAGCTTGACCTTTATATTAAGTGTTTAAAGGTATATTGCAGTGAGTTGATGGAAAACAAAAACTATATTACAACATTCTTACCTCGCAATGATGAAGTGAGAATGGCAACATCTGCCTCTTGAAGATCCTCTGATTCTGAGTCATAAATAGTGATCTAAAATATAAAAAGTCATAAGCGCGCAAACCTCAACTTACATCAATCCATGTCCAAATGTCCTCAAAAACTTTCAACTAAACACAAAAAGAACAACTTATAATGATTGACAACATTAAAATATATGCATAAATTAGTACTGTTGCCATTGTGTCATGTTCAATACCGCCAGAAGTTATTTATTTTGTTTGGTATTAGTGTTAACCACCGGCATCTTGTGCCAATATAGTAATGCATATAACTCTATAAGACACCCAGAGGAGATGTTTCTTCTCTTAACATGCCTTTGGCATTTCAATTTCACATGAGTGATTCATAGCCAATCAAAGAATCTGTATGCCTGGGGACCAAATTAATCCCTTCTATTCGATTAATATGGAAATACGTTTCATGCGCCATCATTCCAATTATTCTGTTCTCTCTCAATTTAGAAGCTTGGAGATGTTGGAAGGGTGTGGTAAACTACAACATTCTGTTTGATGAAGGCTTAACATCAGAGCTTTCGGCATAATGACAGAGACAGAACGCAGCAGGCATCTTATCACACAAAACAACCACTGTTTACCGCCAAGTAGGAGGAGAGAGGAAGACATAGGAGAGGAAACCGCAAAACACAGGAAGAGAGAAAGAATGTAAAGATGTCAAAGGAATTTGAATGTGTTGCACGGGCCTAGGGTTTCACTGTAGAGGGTTCATGACTACAAGGTTACCCCAAAATGTAGAAATAAGCGAGTGTGACCTGAGTATCATTCAGTATATATGATTATATGCAAATTAGTCCGGGCCTCTTCTTTAACCTACACACTTAGAAGAGTAACTGGTGACATAAAAATATTTGACGTGGTTTTTCAAAATGATATTAATCAGTGGTGATTGCTTTAAAATTTCCAGATGGTTTGTTTGAAAGGTCTTGAAAACAACTATGGTCGTGTGATGTGCAAAGTATGTTTTAATATGGGTTGGTTTTGGTTTCCGATTCATTAAATAAGCTCAAAATATTTAACCAGACGCACCTTTCGTTTTACTCCATAAGAAAGTTAATAACTCCTGGTTGGAAGACAGATGTGTATTCAAATGATATATTTAATAAAATTCTTTGTGTTTGACTGAATTAACTCATAACTCACTTAAATGAGATGGCATTTAAGTGAGTTATGAGAAGTAAATGTTATTTCCTGAACTGATGATAATAATCTTCAGTGACTCCTCCTCAGTGATTTCCATCTCATATGACCAGAAAAACAAGAGAGGGTATGGCACTATCTTCCACATGAATTACTGAGTCACTTCCTAAATTTCTGTCTCCTGGTAAAATAAGCCATTGGTCCAAGCTGGCATGGGTTTTCCCACTCACCGCCTCTCTGTGTTCCATACATTTCATGAGTGTGCTGAGAAGTTCAAGCGCCTCTGGTCTATCCACACTAAACATCTCCTGAATCCTCAGTACAAAATCTTCTTCAATATCTGAATCCAGTTTCCTTTATACAGACATAATGACAAATCATACAGGCATTTAAAACAAATAGGATGCCACTGATTTCACAACAGGACATAAAACAAAAACAGGAAGTACAAACTAGACCACTGCACATCATTGCATACATAGTGTTTTGTTCTAGATGGAAAACCGTACTTTCAGTTGTCTTAAATTCAGACACACACCTGTCCAGAGCAGTCTCTTTGTGTATAAAAGCCAGCAGGTCGGCTGCCTTGCCTGTTCCCTCAAACACCAGCACAGGTACCGGGGAACTTCTGTGGACATACTCCAGGACCACAGAGATGACAGTAGGACCCCCCTCTACTACAACACACACCAAAGGCACATGCTGATGCAATCCTTAAAAGAACACACACAAATAGAGATACAACACATGTATGTTTAGATGAACATATCATTTAGAAAATATAATATTTCAAAATAGATCACTGAAGAGTATAAATTAGTAAATTGAAGCTTGTATGACCTTCGGCTGCAGAACACAAAATAAGATATTTTGAAAAATGCTGAAAACCTAACAACATTGTTAACATTTTTCAATCTTCTTAAGTGTTACACAGGTAAACGATACACAGCTTCCGGGGGATAAGTAATGCATTTTGGGGTGAACAATTCCATAAACATGTCGATTTTAACGCAGGTTCCTTTAAAGAAACAGTTTACACAGTTGAACCCAAAACACAAAGACACTTACTGGGGTGGATCTTCTGAAAATGTATGCACCTCTCCAGTCTCTTTCTCAGGTCTACCTGACATCCAGATTTACCCATGGTCCCATCATCAACTAACAGGAAGTGGGAATGCATGCCATTTAAACTGGCACGTTTACTCAGAGGATTACCCAAAGCTTGGTAGTGCCGCAGAACCTTACAAAAAGACATGCCAACATCTCAGTGCTCAAGTACATTATTTCTGTAGGCAATACATATAACACAGATCATTTATAAAGGATATTACTTTAAACACATTACAATAAGTTAGAATGCTTTTATTCAAGTAGAATTAGAGTTTTTTTTCCATGGTTTTTCAAATATGGTATTAATTACGATTTATACTTATGCATGTGCATATATTTAGTGTAATAAATGTATAACTCACATCTCTGCCAATGAGGTCACTGTTATTCTCAATGATCCCCCAAGGTGTGATTCCCACAACATTCCTCTTCCTGCGGTCATGGGATCCATACTCCTTTACAGCATCACCCACAAACCTAGACACACCTATGACAGGATGGACAAAATTTGACAAGAAAATATTTCACCTTTGATTGGCATGACCTTCTTGAGGTAACATGATATTTCATTTAATGTTTATGACTTCTCTACACTGTTAAATCTGTCTAACATGTTCCAAGTAGTTCAACCCAATTCTACACTACATGTAGTCAAGAATAAATGACCGTAACTGTATTTCATATCCCACCTTTAAGTAATAGCAATATTCATACTGCATGTACTCCTTTTTGATATAGTATGAAAACAAGTGAAGTGTTTTTCACAACACAAACCAATATTGATCCCATCAGTCAGTATCCATGCTCCAGTGCTTTCGGCAGCTCTTATGAGTCCTGTACTGAAGGCCTGACACACTCGTGGAGACATGGAGAAGTTATCAGTTCCTCCGTGCACTGAAATCACCAGCTTGGGCATCTCCATGTGCCATTCCCTCAACATCAGCTGGAGCAGGTGCTCTGGCGGAGTGTTGATGGAAAGACGCACATACTGCGGAACAAAAACAGTAAAGTCTAAACACCGTCTCAGATTTCCAAGAAAGGAATATTTTGCTGTTCTCAAATACATCTGGTGTTGCTGGGTGTTCAGAGATTCAGAGAGTTCCCTGTATCACACTGAACATAGAACGCAATCCTTCAATTAATTAAAAGCTACTATCATATATACAGGACCACTAGTTGCCCTTTGAAAAATGTTTGACATCTAGATATACTGTGAGCCTTGAATAAGTGTGAATATATATACAGTTTAAAAAAATTCAACCAAATGAGTTCTTTGCCCTTGTATTGACAAACCTTAGCACGACAAGTGCGCTTCGTGCTGCCCTGAAAGTCTAAGGATCCGAAAGCATCGGTAGGGCTGATGCTGGTGTGTCGCTCCAATGACCATTCCTCATCATCAGCAGAACCAGGACCACGTTCAAGGAGACCGGAGTAAGGACCCACATGCTCCAGGATCAGCCTCCCACAACAACATCTGTACAAGGATGTGAGGATACAGTAAAAGCAGGTATGTGTGTCTTAAATGATAGTTCACCCAAAAATTAAAATTCTGATATCGTTTACTGAGCCTCGTGACATGTGGAATCTTCATGAGGGCCATTCGTGAAAACGTCAACCTCACCATGAAATGATCGAGTTTTGACCGAGAACTTTAGAATACTTGTAGCACAGATGTCAACATTTGGTTGTGAGGTCTCTCTTAAAATTTTTAGAGCATTATTTTTATTTTTAGCAAATTATTTTTGATTGTTAAATAAGGGCTATTTTCAGGATTGTCACATTCATATTGCATCGTTTTACTCAAAAACAGTCACTTAAAAATAAGTTATTACTTTATGTTCTATTAAGAACTATTCCTTGACCATTTGTTAAATATGTTGATGCTGGTTTGTACATTTTAATACACATAAATCTTAAGAAATTTGTCTCCCAAAATGTCTATTTTTGTCACGTCCATAACACGGGTTAATCTATCTTTTTTTTATAGAAAACATGTGCATAGTCTGATATTTTTCAAATGTTTAACCACTATCAACAGGGGTTTTATATAAAACAAACAATTGTTTCAGTTAACTGGAAACAACCACATTCTTGTGATTTAATGTCACGTCCACAACCCAAAATGTCACGTCCGCGGCGCTGGAATTGCCCATGAGATTCTTTCTTTGGCAGAACAAAAGATATTTCAAAGAATCCAGGCACCCGTTCACACAACAGAAATGAACGTGGTGCCACTGCTGTTCAGTTCGCAGCTTTCTTCCAAATATCTTTTAAGCGTTCTGCGGAAAGAAGGTCATACAGGTTTTCGAAAGGAAAAAAAGCTGTTACCTCACTAAGCTTTGGCACACTTGACAGACAGGATCACATCTGCAAAACAGTCAAATCTGCTGTCACTCACTCATTTCGACACTCACAACCCTCCCATAAAGATAACAAGCAGTCTATAGATCTGATCAAGAACATACCTGTGGTGCTCACGTGACACTGGCAGAAATGTGACACATTCTCTCTTGTGAAAAGTGGCCTGTATCCAAGTCAGTCTAGACTAGAAAGGGTCAGATGCATTATTGTTACAACACCACACATCTTTAATGTTGCATCATTTCTGTATCATTCATTCTACAGTAGGAACAAGTTGAACATACCATGTTTAAGGTCTCTGCCACAAGTCCCTATGGAAGTCCGAGGTCATTCCTGCAACAAATAAGAACAATGCATACTCAACAGATGGAAAGCTTCCTCTAAACATCCTTTTCCAGGAATTCTGAGCACTGGATACAATACTAACCATGAGTGCCGCCATCTAGCAGAAGAAAAACACATCAAAGGGTGGAGAGAAACAAGAACATGTTGTTTCGTTTAATAACTAAAGCAAATGACTGCACACATGAGATGAACACACACACACTGTCCTGCGGGTGGAATGATGATGATGACATAACTTACATGTTTTAACAGGCCTTAGAGAAGCTCCCTGCGGGTGTGAGTTCTTCCGACTGTAGTACAGAACACATGAAAGTGGACTTTATTAGAACAAGCCCGTGTTTAAAGTCATGCTTTCCCTGTGTCCAGCACTGTATCCCTGTGTGTAGTTGTGTGCTAGGAAGTGGGTGGTCTCAGATCGTAAATTGTCAGCTAGTGTGGACATGCAGCTGGAACTTTAGGGGGTTGTTTTGTTGAGTTGCATAACTTTCCTTCACACTTTCTTTCACTTATTTAAGATGTTTTAGAGAGGGCATGAGAGACTGTTGTGCATTTGTTTCAAGGGCTAAATAATAGACAGATGGCTTGGAACAGATGTTTCATGTTTGTATGAATATGCATTTGTAGTGTTTTTAAACTATATCTCTATTAAGACTTGTAACATGAGACTAAGGTTTCGTATCATTTTCAGATTAACTCAAAGTAAAATACAAAAGGTAATTGCACTTTGTATGGCCATTGGTAATAAGTTGAAAATTACTCAAAATGTTTTAGATAACAACATTCATAAAGAATTGGCATAATGCAAGAATGACAAGAATGTGAGCAATAATGAAAGAAGCTTCCCTATTAAGATGTTCTCTAAAGTGTTCTCTTTCAAAGACAAGCCAACAGAACAAACATTGAGGATCTTGCACCATTTGTAGCTACAAAAAGGGTTTTGACTATTGAAGCATCCCAAATAACAGAAAGAAGGCATGGGACAGATACACATGTTTCATGTACTAATGGATTTGCATTTGTAGTTCTGTATGTGATCTGCTTTGATGAGACACCCCCTTTAAATAAGTAACATTATAAGCTATATCTTATGACGACAAATTAAATGTCAGAAATGTTGGCAAGACATTTGTTTGATTTATTACATGAGAATAAGGTTCATAGAATTTTCAGATTAACCCAAAATGGGTTGCATGTAGTTCACCCTATTGCACTTTGTATGGCCTTTAGTAATAAGTTGTAAATTACTCATTATGATTTAGATAACAACATTTGTAAAGAATTGTCATAATGCAAGAATGACAAGTAGGTGAGCAAATCATGATAGAAGTTTCCCTATTACTATTGTTCTCTAACTCTTACAAAGACAAGCCAACATTTGTACAATTTGTAGCTGCAAAAACGGCTATGATTATTGAAGCTTGACCAGACCACTCAAGTACATCTCATATACAGATATTTGCTCACATTTCCATAAACCACATTTGAAACCAAATACAGTGTTAGAAGTACAATGAGTCTTACCCTTGAAGCAAGTGCTTACCTTCATTTATCAGATGAGCTGTCTCTACAGGTTGATCACTGGCGATTGTAATCCCGAGATAAAGATGGCTTGCTCTCAGCTTTCATACAGTAAGTTTCCCTCCTAGATCAAAGGTCAACAACACAACACTGTGGAAACAGGTGTATTTTACTTCCTTTTGGATATAGAATGAAAACGGCAAGTAAAGACTGCTTTGAGACAGCAATTCAACTGTGAATGTAAACTATAATGAATATATGAAAATGATGATGTTGCAAACTTATGAAGAATAAAATGTCATAATGAACTGTGCAAGAAAGCCATAACTCTGTGCAAACAAATTTATTACGAACATATTTTAGTGCTGTTGAGCAATTTAAAAATCAGAGTACAATGATCGCCACTGGACACACAAAGCATTTGTTAACCCGAAAAACATTCTGGAGACATCATACTGCTGATAAATACTGTTCATGAAATACAATCAACAAAATCAAATACAATGGCTCAAAAACAAGAATGGAACGTTTCAGTGAAAAAATAGCAATAAGGAAATAAAACTTTAATGGTCTGACCATTTAAACTTTAAACTACATCCTGCCCAAAGCCCACTGAACATTTTCTCTGGTCTCAATTTTACAAAAATCCATGATGAAACACTTTACATACATACAAGATCAAATTAAGGATGTGTCCCCCGTTTGTTTCAATGTTATAAAATGAGTGCTTCTGCTGGAGGCCGCCATACATCAAAAGGTTTCAATACAAACATTCAGTGCGGATTGATGCAAAATCAGTTCATCAGTAGACGTCTGCGCACATGTCAAGTCAGGTCACTACAACTAAATACATCTCAACGTGAATGGGCATGTCCATCTCTTGATACTCCTCATGTTTCCATTGCTTCTAAATCTTTTGTGGAAACTGCTGTAACAGGCTCATCTGTGGGCTCCAGAAGAGAGAGATCCACCTCTGGAAGTGGAACTCGCCAGAACTGGAAGGTGTTAAAAGCAGAGAGCTCCTCATCTGAGTGCATCACCTAGTGCGATTAAGCAAAAAGAAAAATTTTAAAAACATGAACTTTAAGGAAACGTTCATCCAATAATGCTGACATTGATTTACCCTCATGTAATTCAAAACCTGTACTTCAACCATGGCTCTATGTAACACATGTTCTGAGAAATTTCAGTTTTTTAATACTACGAAAGAGGTGCCACTAATTTGCTACCAGCAACATCCTTTAAAAAATTTATTTTGTGTTTTTCAGAAAAAAGAAAGCCAAGTCGGTTTGGAACAACTTGAGGGTAAAAATAATAATACGAAAAATTTCACCATGAATTACTCACTCTTAAGACGCTTTAAATCTGTTTTACATTTTCTTCCTCATGAACACATAAAAACATAATTGGACTTTTCCTGACAACTACTTACCCCACTAACTGTCACTAACGTCTGTCCTACATTCTTAAAATCTCTCATTTATTTATAACAGAACAAAATAAGTACGTTTCCTACTATAGCACTCAATGGGGTCCCATTGTTGTTTGGTTGCAAGCATTCTTCAAAATATCTCTCTCTAAAATGTAAAAATATTAGCATTAAGCAAAGAGCAATTGCAGCGGTATGGACGTTACATTATACATTATGAACGTTACATAAAATGTTCTTATGATGTAATTTTAACCGGTAAACAGAACAAACTGTTTGTATAGAAAACACTTGATTGTGTTTAAACATGAGACAAATATAAGTCTGTGAACAAATTTTGGGAGACGTCTTAACATTAATGTGAATGTAAATGTACAAACCATTGCAAAAATATCCAACAAATGGATAAGGAATAACTTATTATAGAACATAATATAATTAGTATATTTTTATTTTACAGTATCTGTTTTTGAGCAAAATGAAGTGTTATGGATGTGACAATAATAAAAACTTTAATCATGATCTAAAAATAAATAAAAACTAAATGTTGACACAAGTACTTTTAAGATACTTTAACCCAAAAACCCTTGATTTTCATTGTAGGGTTGACATGTCCCACTGGTTTATATACACCTGTAGCGCCACCACGTGTTCAACAACAAACACTGGATTCAGCAACTTCTTGAAGTTTGCAAATACGTCACCTTGTCTCCTTTATTCGCCTCATTCTGTTCCTTTCTCGTGTTCTTTGACTCCTCCTTTAACATGACATCCGGGAACGTTCCAGACTTACACGTGTTTCTTTTTCTTTTCGGAGAGCTTTTTCTCGTTACGTCATCCGTGACTCGAGTCTTCGTTGAGTCTTCGGTATGGTTCGGCCTTTTTCGGGGTCCAACACATAATAAAAGTGGGCCGCCGTTTTGCCCCACAGTCACTCCATCGACCGGTGTGTCATCATTGTTGGAAAGGGAACGAAAAGACCGTTTGTTTGGAAGTTCAGGAGGCAAACCGTTCTCTGCTCTCCGTTTGGTCATGTGTGCTTCTGTTTGTGATGCCGTATTACAGTGTCTGCTGTTTTACGACAGTTGTTTGTATTGTTTATGTGTGTGCCGTATAAAAGAAATGTTTTACGACAGTTGTTTGTGTCGTAGATGAAGTTGGCCTACAGCGTCATCTGTTGCCATAGTGCTCGAAAAACACTGTAGGTCACAGTCTGACCTTTAGTAGATTGCCATGTTTTTGTCTTTTTTATATTTTTATACTGGAACTCATAGGACAAGAATAAAATAGCCAAGGGATTACATTCAAATCTATAAAATAATAATCAATAATATTAAAACACCACAATGGGAATATTACAATATTACAAAGAGATTCCCGCACACTGAAATAAGGAAAGCATCTAAATACACAGGGCTTAAATTCCTCATAATAATGTTTCAGGAATCATGAAATTAAGATAATTTAGAAGCTATTTTAGTTACGTTTAAAAAAAGTGGAAAATGTGGTGGACTCTTGACTGATTCATTGTTTGTGAATGAATAAAATAAACAAAACTTTAAAGATGTTTCAGGGGGTATTTTTATAATTATAATAACAATAAGTAGTATCATTTCAACTAAAGGAGTGTAGAACTTTAGCACATACATAAAAACTAAGGTTGGATGATGGAGAATCAAAAAATGATGTCTTGAATAAAATTATGTAAATCTCCTCTGCTTGTTTGCAAACAGAACATGAGCTGTCAATGTCCAAATATTTAGAAACATTAGAATAAACAGGATGTTTATAAACATATAAACGTGCTTCCCTTGCCCCACCACAAGATCTCGTAGGTAAAAGTCAGGACCTTCTCCATCCCGCATCCTCAAGGATCTCCAGTTCAAAGTTCCTCAAGAAAAATGTGTCCTTGAAAAATTTGGCACACGAGCTTAAATTATAACAGACCAAAGCCTTCCAAATCAAAAGTAGACTGAGTAGCAACCATACTGTAAGCGTTAAATAAAGAGTCATGTTAAAAATGTGAATAAACCCAGTAGAATGTATTTAACAAAGCAAAAACTGTCACATCTTAACACTAGTGTTAGTCTTAATATTATAAGAATGCTTAGGATAAGAAATCGTACACATTTTTACTATTATGAGCTGTTATTTAGACAGAAACCTTTACCTAAGTATATAGGCGAGTATAGTTTTCTGCGTTCAAACAACATCCTCATAGACATAATGTCTTAGCTAGTCCCCATTGTCCCAAAAGGCTGAAAGCGAGTTTTGAGGCCTTAGGCCTTACAATTTCAGTAAGGGATCAAATCCTCAATAATTCCTAAAATTGAGAAGGTAATGATACATGTGGTGTACACATTCCTAATCCCAACTATGAATTTATCACTGAAACTTGATCTGATAGAACTCTATTTGATGATCTCTTACGGATGACACAGTGATATCTGGGAAATGTTGTCCCAGGGTCAACAGAATCTTGTCTTAAAAGGTTAATAAAATGAATAATGATATTTTTCTCAGTGTAAAACAGTTTTATTGCATCATAACATATGAGCACCATAATAACAATCGTTCAAGTTTAAAACAACTTGTTTTATCACCACCAACTGTTCCCTACAAAGTCTTTCAGAGACACTGGGGTTATTGTGTAAGATAACAAGTAACCAAGGACAGTTCAAGGAAATCCATGATAATGTAAACAGGCATGAGAAAACACTGACATTGCTGTGTAAAATATCATTTGTATGATGTGAAGCAGCACAGAGAACCTGAGGAATACGAGTGCAAAGTGAGGCACTAATACATGACTATAATATTACATGTTAAATTTATGAAATGATTCAACACACAATAATAATCCAATCTTGTTCTGTCATCAGGAGTTAGCTACAATGCTGGCTTTCACGGTTAAAAAGCCTCAGTTAGTAATTGGACCATTTGTCAATTATAAATCCAGAGCTTTAGTCTTAGTGTCATGTTGATATTTCATCTGTGTTTAAAGAATCCATACTCTGGCCATCCTTCTGTGTCTGGTCTCCATTGGTCAACTGATCCACAGGTTTCCGTACGATAAAAAAGACACTCTCATAAAGGTACTTGAGCATGGAACGGTCATTTTCGGTGTATGTGCTGGAAACAGAATCTCTCTCAAACTGTGGAAATCAAAAATGATACTTTAATAATACAAAATATTTGGAAAAAACATCTGTGGTTAAATGATGATCAGGTGTAATGCATGTATATAAGGACAATAAAATACTGTTGGAAAAGCATACCTCCATTATAAATCCATATTTTAAAATTGCCGCCTTTATGTCCTCATAGCTTAGCTCAATAGACAATTCATTGGCCATGTTCTCAAAATGGTAAAGAAGTGGACCTTTAAGAAAAAACAAAAAGCAGTAACACCATTTTCAATCTCTCATATACTATATAACCTTGGTGTTGGAATACAATAGAAAACAGCTGAATTCATCACATACCCAAATTCATCCAGACACCACCGGGTTTCAGAATATTCCATATGGTTTCAATATAGTCCAGAACATTGTGGGCTGTGTCGATGAAGAAACACGTTGCAACACAATCCCAAATGTCTGTGTAGAAGACAAAAAAAGTTTGCAGAGTATACATTTGTGTGATGACCTTTGTGTAAACTTGAACACTTTACATGTCAAAAAGTTAACTCTCCAGTTAAGTGCATCTTAATATGTTTGTGATGGCAAAGAACTGACCTGGATCAGAGTACACTTCTTGGAAGTCTCCAGCCACCATCGAGAAGTCTGAGTCTTCGGGAAGACTCTGTGGGTTGACATCTGGAAAGGACACAGGTCTTGTCTGATCTGAGGACATTTTGTTATTACTAAACTGGTGAATCCAGGGATACAAAGTGAAAGTATTTTCCTCAATACACCTGAAAAACAAACATTCTGTGAGCTTATGACTTACTGGAGGTCATGTAAAGCTGTTTGTGATTCCATTTTGTAGTACGTGTACTGTCCTAAACCAGGATTGAGAGTCAAAATATGCAATACATTTCTTAGTCATTTCTACAAATAGGGTCCATCAATTGCCCAAATACAAAATTAAAAGAAGTACACACAAGTCAATGCAATCCTTCTCTTTGCCTTAACATACAAATCATAATGTACCTATTCAGTACGAAATTAGAGGAGAAGAGCATGAAAAAGCTCCACTCGTTTCCTTGACACGAATAGCCACGATGAGCGATCTCCCATGCCAGCCGACCTAGACCTGCCCCTGGCACCAACACTCTGATTTGAGAGACATCACTGCAAACATCACAATACCTTTAACATTGTTCTAAAAAAATGCAATTGCTCAACATCGTGTAAACAGTCTCAGCGCCAATACAAACGTCACATTGGCACTACTGATAAAATGACATTTTTACCACTGGTCAGGAGGAAACAGTCTCTGAATTTCGTCTACGAGGGGTTTATAACAGCTGTCTCTTTCGGCCTTGCCTTCCTCGCTCCAGTCCCGAACAAACTGCTTAATGGTGGACTTGAGCTTGTCCATGTCAAAAGTGGAGGCAGGCCGCACTTTTCTTGGGTCTTCTTTAATAAAGCTCTGCGAACACAAAAGAGAGAAAGTCACTCGTGATAGACACCCTAATCCAAACGTGTTCCACATGCAAATCCAATAGTACGTAAGAACCACACATTTTAACAACTAGTGACAGCACAGCAGTACAATTCCTATGAAATGTGAGACCTGCTGCCAGTGCATGCCACCTACATCCTCTCCATACTCCATGTTCTCAAACATATGGATGCAGTTGTGCACTATGGCCTGGAGCACCTCTTGGTTTCGGTCAATGCAGACTCGGATCTTAGACAGGTTGGGAAGGAAGCTGGGTAAAAGTTTCTGCTGGTGGTCTGGGATGCTCTGGAAATGCCTCTCAGCTCGATTCACCCTTTCATGGACGTGAATTCTGAAACAGTGGGATTCGATTTCCAAACATACACAGGTACAGATGAAATAACATGACCCAAATATCAGAACTCTAAACCACAGGGACTAGAAAACACACCACTAGATCTCCCCATTGTGCAAACATGTGAAACCCCTCCACCATGTTTGTTATGAATGCTTTAACAATCATTACCTGTAATATTTAAAGGCATTGATGACATTCCAGAAATGTTGTCGCTCTAACCTCGCATCCTCCTCGGGAGAACATTTCATCCTTTTCCTATAGCTGCGAATTTCATCTGGTTGGGAAACGTCCACCGTTTCAGTCGTGCTGTCAGCCATTGCTGAACACAGCAGGCGTAAATAATCGATAAAACGGTCACACACAGGCAAGAGAATGGACTGTCGATTCATCGATCGAACACGTGGGGGCGTCATTTGGAGCACAAATCATTTTCTGCTTTATTAGTATGTGGATCTTAAAATATATAAGAGAATAATAATAAATATCCTGCTTTGCAGCCATTAAATCTGCCAAAACACAAGGTTTCCTTTGCATATTTTAATAAAAACCCTAAAACATGAGATATGTTTCAGGTATTATTGTTGTTGGTTTGACTCTATTGGTTTTCATTCATCTGATAACATCTCATCACATTACACCAGAAATAATGTTTGCATTAAAATCTGTACAGTTTCATTCACACCCATTAATTCCATTAGATGTATTTGATGGTTTCTAATGTGTTATATGTTTTATTAAATGAAATGTTGACGAACACTGTTGAATATTGGTATAGATTTGAGGGTTTTCTGACATTTCTGGAAGGTTCACCATAGGAAACCACAAAAGCAGCCTGCTCTCATTCGGATGTCAAGATCTGTTGTGTAAGTTTCTGTTGTGGAAGTTTCATTGTAAGAATTTTCACAACCACACATCATGTGAAAGTGATGGATCCTAATCCTTGCATGCTCAAAAATCGGAGATCAGGCTTGTAGAATAAGTTGAAACTTTATTGATCAGAATAACCTTGAGGAAACAGCTGGGTTGTTCTTGACACAATGTCTTACAGAGGAGAACAACACCCAGCAATGGTATTACAGTATATTTATATGTGTATGTGTAAGGTGTGTCTTCATTCTTCGGGACAGCCTCCCAGTTCCATATAGATTTCTTCTCCAATCAGCTGCTCGTTTTGGTTCCCTGTAACACAACACTTATGCATATTCTGCAACCCTGTACAACTGATGACCCTGTGCAACTGTCTTCCCCCAGGAAACCCCGCTAGGAAGACCCCCTCTCCTCGTTACATATTTTCTTTGATCTCCCAGGAAGCCCCGATAGGAAGACCCCATCCCTTGTGCCATTTGTTCTTCGTCCAGGATGCCCCTCTAGAAAGACCCCCTCTCCTCGTGACATATTTTCTTTGATCTCCCAGGAAGCCCCGGTAGGAAAACCACATCCCCTGTTTTAGTACATTCTTTTACAACTAGAATCACACAAGGTTATATTCCTGAGTCTTAGTTAATTCACACTTGATTATTCTCAAACATCTTTAAAATCAACAAATATAAAAGTTATAATGGTAAGAAAAATCCCTTTTAACACATATAACATAGAAAAACCCTATAAAAGCATAGAAAACCCTTTAAAAGTTAAATAAAAATGGTTTAAATAGTTTACTGTTTCTATGCACCTTAAATACATAATTTTTTAAGCCAAACATTGTCTTTTTGTGGTCTCTAGAGGTGTGAAATGCAGCCTTATGAGCTACGAGTTAAGGTAGATGGTGCGGTTTACATGGTTGTAAGAATAATAGATGTCACCTTTAGAAACTAATTATAATATTTAATTTTTATAATACTTTTCACATCAAGAGAACATAAGATTCCCCTAAAAAGTATTCCTATGCAATAAAACCCCCAATCCTTTCATTTCGACACACACTTTTATAGGGCAAAACACAGTAGGCCACAATATGTTTTTTTTATGACCAACACCCTGGCATCGCACTGCTGTGATGTGTTGTGAGATGTGACTCATTTTGGTTTAATGTTGACAGTTATTGTCAATCAGAAAGTATACACAACCCTTGCAGTATGGGTGCATTTACTTTGCTTATTGCTAAATCTTAAAAAAAATGATTAAGTAACTTTGTATGATAAATCTACAAATTAGATAACTCAACGCTATGCATTGATAGTCTTATAAAGGGGAACTGATGAGAATTGAGATTTTTAGGACCCTTAATATATCACCAACACATTTCCAACACACGACTAAAATGTGCTGAGAAATATCTCCAATGATACTTAATTTCTTGTTGTCTCGAGTTTTCAAATACAAGCCAATAACATTATTTTTCAGATATAATATACATTAGTTAACATCAAACTTTATAAAAGCCGTTTGAGTGCTTATACCAATTTCTATTAGAAAGTGCATGTATTCTATTTTTTTTATAAAATTGTCATACAATAACTTGACTATTATAGTGTAAAGTCTACGCTTATCATATTTAATAGGAATACTTCTAAGGAGCCGTCTTAAAGGTGTAGATTTAATAGTAATTATGTTTATTGTCTTATAGGCCTATACATTACATCTCAACTGTCAAACATATATTGCTGCCTCATGTTTAAGCTTTTAAACATATTATAAAAAGGCACTAATATGAAATATTTGCACTATGTAATGTCAACTGTTGACCCAGCTATAAAGATCCTCGTAAACTTTCTTATGCTTTGACAACTGATGATAATGCCTGCAAATATTACACAGTCTCTCTCTCCAGTCTGTGTACGTTTTAATGTTATAGTAACGATGCCATTTAAAATATGATTCATAACGCTCTCTACTCGCAGCAACTTGACTTAAGAAAGAAGCCAGCGCCTTAGTGCTGTTAAAATCATTTACATGAATGAATGATTCTCGTGGAACTGCTAGCTCATAAACGTTTCTTGGTGGTCCGAGCACCACGGGAACACTTCCCGCTTGAAAGGAGTTTCTCCATAACTTCTCAGTAATGTAGTCTTTGGATATAGAATTCTCAAATGCAAGGTAGAAGTAACATCGAGATATAGTGGTCAGCAATTTGTTGTTGGAAAGCGGGCGTCCGGGCCAGTTCCCATATATTTCTATTAGTTTAGATGGAACATGTTTCAAAAGCTGCTGGAAAACTAGAGAGCGATTCTGATTGGCCTTGTATCTACTAACCACCCAGCCGATCAGGCAGTCTCCCTTTTTGGGAATGACGTATGTGCCATTGGTGTTTTTTGAAACAAGCTCTCCGTATGGCATGAATATGTCAGCATCACGACGATAACTCATGGTCCAGTTGAATAAGCCATTGTAGTCACTGAGGTTGTGGTTGTTCACAGGAGGTTCCAATGACAACCAAAGCCACTTCTGCAAGGTCGGACGAGAGAGGTGGAGAGGAACTTTTGAGCGTCCAGTCCAGAGTTCGTGGTGGTGGAAGACCACAACATCTGCTTGAGGCAAAAGGGATCGGTTATCCTTCAAAATGCATCTTGGGATTTCATAGTTCTCCAGACACACATCTCTATCAAGGCTTAAGTTGACTCCAAATGGCCAGTGCCACAGAAGGATGGTGATGTTCTGTTGGTAAATGTTGGTAGAGCTGCTTCTGACCTGACTTAACATTGGCAGATTTCTTCGGGATAAGAAACTGTAGAGAAGCACTAAGGCAAACAGACAATATAAAGCACGACCAAGTTGTTTAATAAATCCCATGGTACAAACACTGTGAAGATAAAGTTAGGTCAGAGGTTTCAGAAAGGAAAGGGATCTAGTCTCTTCCTGTTTTAATCTATTGCACAGTATAGATGAAACAAACATCAATTCTATAAATAGGATAGTTTCCAAAAAAACTCATTTTAATAGCCTAATGATTTCTTTTAACTTGATCACAGAAGCAAATAACTGACATCTGCATATGTAAAAGCAAAGTTATAAGATGTACTTGCTAAGAGTACCCAAGAGCCAGAAGAAGAAGGATGTGAAAGATTTGTAGGTGTGAATGCAGAGTGCCACAGCTCAGTTAGTTAACTATATAAACCAAGAGAATGTATCCGCTCTTGCTCCGCCTTAATGTTCCCCTGCGCTATTTTATTACAAGATTGCCACAGAGATATTAACCAACCACATGCTGAAGATCCATTTTGGTAGATTTGTGATGATGAAACATATTACATGAACCTATTTATGGTTTTCATCCTTTATGACGGATAACAGTTTCAAAGTTTCAGTTTAAATTTATTTTTAAAAATTGAATACATTTTTAGCTAAAGTGTGGTCGGGGTTCAGGTCAAAAGTCAAAGTTCCAATTAAATAATAGTGTGAAAAAATTATAGAAATAATATAAAGAAATTAAAAGTCACCCTAAAAAATATTTTTAAAAGCTTTTGGAAGCTGAAGTTTTCAATGGTTCAATATCTTACTAGACAGTGAAATTGTGTGCACAGAGATATCTTGTTTTTTCCTCTTAATATAAACATTATTTTTGTGATGTATTCACGTTCTGGCCACAGAAATATATTTTTTTTCGTTTCTGTCTTGAGTGTATTAAGTTTACAAAAAGTTGTCATGTTGTAAAAGACATTGCAGGATGGTTCACAAAATTTTGAAATGACAAAGTCTTTCTTTCTTCCTGTCTTTGGGGGCTGTTCAAGAGATCATCTCAACGGTCAACACTGACACAAGTCAATCATCCAAAATCCTAAAAACATAGTCTTTCTGTGTAACGGGCTAAGAAATCCATCATCACCCAATTTTTTTTCAGATTAACCACAACTTGCTTTCCAAACCACATCGAATATAAAAGGTGCCGTGTTCAGATTCATACCGATTTGGTTCGTCTTATGACCTATCATGTTAATCCTCAGTGTTTGAAAATATATTTTATCTTACATTTAATTCATCTAAAAAGATGTGTAATGATATAAAGAATGTTGTGATTTCTTTATTAGTTTGAGAGAATCAAAGTAGTTCAGCCATGAAATATTGATAGCCACGAGAGAAAGCTATACGTGGTTATTTTTGTTGAAGAAAATTATTGATAAAACAAAAAATGAAACTTAAAATATTTAATAATTTTTTTTTATTAATATAAAGAGATAGTTTCCCCAAAAATGAAAATGATTTCAGGGATTAGTCACTCTCTAGTTTTTCGAAACCTGTATACATTTCTTTGTTAAACACAGAGAGAGATATTTTGACAAATGCTTCTAACCAAACAGTTCTTGAATCCCACTGACTACCATAGTAGGAAAAATGACAATGATAGAAGAAGTCAAGTCACGTCAACTTGATGTGTGTCACGTCAACTGCGATGTCATAATTTTGAGTTGTCTCTGGATGACTATCCAGAGGAAGTGAAGAAGGCAGAAATAACAAATTAACGTAGCGGCTGTTCACAGTATTACATGAATACTTCTAAAATGTGTTTTTAACCTAGATTTATACTGGGAGACAGTGTCTTAACCCCAAACAGTGTCTGATAACAGCTCTGTTAGGTATGTCGAAGCTGAACCAGTTAAAGCTTTGTAGGTGGTCAGCAGAACTTTATAGTTTTTGCGATACCTCATGGTTCGCCAGTGTAAAGTTTTAAAAGTAGGGTTAATGTTAACGTATTTTCTAGATTTAGCAGGCACCCTGGCAGTGGCCTTTCGAACTAACTGTAGTCTATTTAGTGATGATGCAGGACAACCACTTAGTAATGCATTACAGTAGTCAAGTCTGGAGATCATGAATGCATGAACTCACTGTTCTGCATCAGCAATACACAAAATATTTTGTAGTTTGGCTATGTTTCTGGTAGAAGGCTGTTTTTGAAAGATTTGAAATAGGACTTAGTCAGGTTACTGTCTAATATCACGCATAGGTCTTTTACTGCATTTGCATTTGCGGGGTTAACAGTGCGGCATCCTATTATAAAATTGTAGTCTGAAATATTAAAAGTTTTTGTTCCAGTTTAGAAAATTAAAAGGTTTCATCTGGTCTAGAAGAAATATATAACTGTGTATAATCTGCATAGCAGTGTAAACTGATTATTTGTTTTCTTATAATATGACCATGGGGCTGCATGTATATAGAGAAGAGTACAGGCCCTAAAAGCGACCCTTGAGGTAATCCGTAGTTTACTTATGTTAGATTTGCTGATTTGCTGTTTATATAGACAATAGATGTCAGTTAGATGAGAATTTAAAATATTTAACCATTTCAATACCTGTCCCTGAATACCAGTGTAATTCTGCAGGCAAACCAGTAATATGTTGTGGTCTATTGTAGCAAACAGAGCACAGAGGTCAAGCAGTACCCCAGAACATTATGCTGTCTTACAAAATATAGAAAAAAGCCATTTTCCTACTATGGTGGTCAGTGAGCTCTAAAAACTGATTGGTTAAAAGCTTTCTTCCAGATATCTCCCAAAGCATTCTTCCAAAGGGGGAAGTCATGGCCTAGTGGTTAGAGAGTTTGCCTCCTAACCCCAGTGTTGTGGGTTAAAGTGCCTACAATACCATGACTTTTTAGATGGGCAGTCGTGGCCTGGTAGTTAAAGTCTTGTACTCGCGATCTGAAGGTTGCTGGTTCGAAACTCGGAACCAGCGGGATACCACGAATGAGGTGAGTCCCTTGAGCAAGGCATGGTCCCCCCACTGCTCCGGGTGTGTGTGTGTGTGTGTGTGTTCACTGTGTGTGTGTGTGTGTGTGTGTGTGTGTGTGTGTGTGTGCGTGTGCGTGTGCGTGTGTGTGTGTGTCCACTTTCACCATACTTGGCAATACGTACATCACTTCACTACAGTGTGTGCCATGACCTTCACTTAGGTGTCCTTGAGCAGAACCCCCAATGGCTACCAACCGCTGCGGGTGTGTGTTCACTCTTGTGTGTGTGCACTCAGGATGGATTACACCACACGAATTCTGAGTACGGCCCGCCATACCTGTCCGCATGCCACGTCACTTAGACATCTTCCTATATGGATCTCAGATCAATGTCAAATGATGACATTTTGGGTGGGCTTGCCACAGAGCATCTCTCCTCAATATAAGTCTATAAGCTTAACCAGAATGCAAGCTCTTCCTTTTCTGTGGCTTGTGTGCATGAGTTCACACATTGATCTGCAGGGGGTGCTGTTCACTTTCAACCCAAATGAATGGAAACTGTTAGAATAACATGCTCATGAGACAACCTTCATGCACAGATGTGTTCCTGCTGCAGAGTGTGTGTTCAGGACATCAGACAGAGGGGATTAGCTCAATCCCCGACATCAAGATCCTGGTGAGATTAAAACACACTTCCACATCGATGGAGTTGCTATAAATAGTCGCAGGCGTCGCAGAATGATGAGGATTCAGCATCCAGCGCATCAGTCGGCCAATAGATTCCCATACAATCTCATCTCGGCCACTTGACACACTTCGTTTTCAAGTTACAGTGGGAACCGTTCTGACTCCGGAACAGGAGAATCTCCGCCCACTGCTCTCAATGAGATGCGAGGAGATCCGCTATCACAGCAGCAGTTTGTTTCGACATTATAGGATGTCCAAACTGTGATGAACAGATCCCACTTGTGACATCACCGGGAGCGATTCTCCATCTCATCCACGATGGGATTCCTTCACCAGCTGCATCTCCTCCTGTGGAAGAACGTGACTTTAAAGCGGAGAGGACCGGTGAGTGGGTGCTCGTGACGTTTTAAAAGCAGGCCTGGGTGGGTTTTTGGGGAACATTTGTTGGTTTTGATTCCCTCTAATGTTTATTTTCATCAAAACAAGTGTTGGTTGAACTTGGGTTGCATTGCAGTTACAGTTGGTTAGGTTTGAACAGGTTGTTTGGGAAACTACAGGTTGTTTCCTGGTGGTTCGATGGGGGGGGTGGGAGGGGCGGCCCCGCCCCTAAAGCAGGTTGTGGTGTTGGGGTGTCAACACAACCTGATGATGTTGATGATGATGATGCTGAGGATGATGGTGATGGTGATGGTGATGCTGAGGATGCTGATGATGATGATGTTGATGATGATGTTGATGGTGATGGTGATGGTGATGCTGATGATGATGATGTTGATTATGATGATGATGATGATGATGATGATGAGGATGATGATGATGGTGATGATGGTGATGGTGATGCTGATGATGATGATGATGATGATGATGAGGATGATGATGATGGTGATGGTGATGATGTTGATTATGATGATGATGATGATGATGATGAGGATGAAGTTGATGGTGATGATGGTGATGATGATGATGCTGATGATGCTGATGAGGATGATGTTGATGATGATGATGATGATGATGGTGATGGTGATGGTGATGGTGATGGTGATGGTGATGGTGATGCTGATGATGATGATGTTGATTATGATGATGATGATGAGGATGATGTTGATGATGATGGTGATGATGATGCTGATGATGCTGATGATGATGGTGATGATGATGCTGATGCTGGATGAGCAGATTCTAATGTTCATCTTGGATCAGGTTTCAACAAATGTGAACACTGTTATGTCATTTTCAGGATACATCCTTGTGATCTAATGGATGAGCTGATTTGGGTTTGGTTTGGAGGGGAACAGACAGCATCAACTGTTGAATTGCATTATGATGATGTGAGACTAAAGAGAATCAACATTTTGTTTTGTCGACACTTCCTGGAGAATAGACTATTCGCCGTCTCAACGTTGATGTCACTTGAGTCTTTTCTGTTGGTATCAACAATGTGCTTGAAAAGCACTGTCGTGTTAGTGTTATACTGTCATAAGACAGTGATAAGACTGTCATAAGACAGTGATGTAAAGAACTGCCGTTTAAATGTATTGTATGCACGTTGTATATTTTATTCTGTGTTTGTGTTTTGTGTAGTGGGCCGGTTGCAATCGCATTAAGGCAAACATAACGGAAGGATGGCAGGATTATCAACTCTAGGTTTTATCGCAACAGGCTGTAGGAACATTATGTAAAGAGACGAGAGTTACATTTGAATATGGAAAGCACACCCAGTGGCGCACATACATCCGGCAGATGTCTATTTGATGTCTGCTTTTTCATCCGCATATTTCGCAGACATCGTTTGCTCATCTGCAGTATGTCTCTGAGATGTCAGATGATATACACTTTATCAAAGGTATTCGTTCACCCATCCAAATAAGGAAAATCAGGTGTTTCACTCTTACTCTGAATGCTTCCAACTTTGTGCGATAAGTTTGGAGATGAATCTTTCTCTTCTAACATGACATTAGTGCACAAAGCAAGGTCCAAGTACACATGTATGACACAGTCTGGTGTGGATGAACTTCACTGGCCTGCACAGAGTCCTGACTTCATCCCGTTAGAACACATTTGAGATGAATTAGAGCTGAGACTGAGAGTCAAGGCCTTCTCGGCCAACATCAGTGTGTGACCTCACAAATGCTCTTCTGGAAGAATGGTGAAAAATTCCCATAAACACACTCCTAAACCTTTTGGACAGCCTTTCCAGAAGAGTTGAAGCTGTTACAGTTGCTGACATCATATTGAACCCTATGGATAAGGAATTTCACTTAAGTTCATATGTGAGTCAAAGCAGGTGAGCGAATACTTTTGGCAATGCAGCGTACATACATAGTGCAGACATCTAATTGACGTTTGCATTTTCATCTGCAAGACATTTCGCAGACGTTGTTTGCTCATCTGCAGATTGTCTCTGATTTAGAATGGATGTAAAACAGCTCTTTTCAAATTGTTAAGCAGATGATTTAACACAGCAGATGTTGTCCAGATCTTTAGCAGACATCTTACAGACATACTTTTGCTATCTTGCCAATGTCTAGGAATGACAAAAAGTAACAAAAGTGGGATCTCAAGGGACCCTCTGGAACACTTGGTTAAAAAAGCACAGCTCTGCTTTGAAGCTTTTTTTGACCTCGATTGCTACAGCATCGTCCCTCTGTCTTTCCCTCGTACTCTGGATGTATTTTTAGAAACTGTAACATTTTGCATTCTAGCTCACGTGCACTGCAGACATCAGGCTCCCCAGAGGTTAGGATCACCCCGGTAAGAATAGTAACAGTTACATCAATGGGCCGGTTGGATCACATACAGTAGGCGCACTTCTGGGGGGTTGTTTGACAACTTTGCAGATTGATGGACCCTGGGAAGTGGTTAGTCAGCAAAAGGAACAGTGGGGTTGCTTCGTTGTGTTCTGTCCTATGGATGCTAAATGAATGAGCTCCAGTGAGTTCAACTCTCCCTTGACGGCTTTATTGGTTAAACACAGCTGATGTGTTATTGCTGAATGCTGCCAGTTTTTGTCAAGAGAGTTGTTTGATGATTGGAAGAGGGTTTTTTTTATCCGGGTGTATTTTTGTCTTAGGATTTATTATTGTGGTGAAGTGCTTTTATTACCCGAGGCAGAGAATTTACAGATCTGTTGTGATTTTAGCTTGTAGAATAGGATGTGATTGGTAGATAACAGCTTTATGTTTTGCAATTACCTTAATGTTTGCTATACAATCTGAGTTAAGCACTAACATTGTTCCTTTGACAATGAGTTTGATTAAGGGGGATGAATAATTCAAGTCTAAATAGTGTCTGTCACAACTTATTATTTTGTATGGAAAGTCCAAGCACATCGATCTTTAGTATGGGATGTGTTTAAGCAATAGTTCACCCAAAAAAGAAATTCTGTACTCATTTAATCACCCTCTTTACAGTTCAAACCTGGATGACATTTTGCTAGAGAACACAAAAAGAAGGTATTTTAAAGAATAATGATGACTAGAGATGAGTATCGTTAAATCACTTTAACGCAATTGATACCACTTATAAATTTGGTACTTTTACTATACTCTTATCTGTACATTTGTTTTATGGTTAAAACAAATCTGTCGAGGGAGGCTGGCTTCTTTAGACCAAATTATACCAATCTTTCTATTAGAATTTATTGTTATATGATGGATTTACAATTTTTTGTCACACACTGAAATATGAATTACATAATTTATTGATATATTCCTCATCTAGTTTTGCCGTTTTGTATTTTGCATCACTAAATATTGCTTTTTGTCATTAATTATTAAGTATTATATTCAGAAATCAGGTATTGAATGTTTACCGTGCGTTAGACTACTGCAGGCGAGGGTGTCAAGATGACACTAGTCATTCATTTTGGCGCCAAGAATAGTTAAAATAAAAAACAGTAAACTTTAAGGAAATAAGCATAGTGTTGCAAAAATAAGCAAAATATTTGCGTACCGGGTCATAAGTAAACAGAATAATGCTTGCATCAAGATGTCTGAAGTCGTTAGTTTTTGATGTGCGTTTATTTGATTTGCCCGCGCGCGTGCGTGCGTGTGTGTGTGTGCAAAAGAGTGTTTCTGCAGCAAATTAATTCATCAGGATAACTTAATTTTTCCTTCGTAGTTAGTCTGCAAAATCAATATTAACCTTTGCAGCACCTTTAAATCAAATTTACAAGACCAGGCGTCCAATCGTTAGAGTGTCAACAAGTCTTTCTGCTCCAGCAGCGGTGGAAGGGTGACCCAAGTCTATCATGATGCTCTCACCGGAGACAGTCTGGACACATGGTTTGCCACAGTGAAGCATTCTGCTGTACACGTGAACACTGTCATCTTTGATTTGATTGCTTGGCTCTGTAACTCCCGCATTCGTTCAATTGCTTTTCCACTCACTAATTTTGACATCGAGTGTTTTTGCTTTGTAAAAATTATGCTGGATACTAAAGTATAATCCACATAAATTACTTATGTAATGTGTGCCGTTAGTGCGTGTGAAAAAGCGTGAGAGTTTTCAGCACTGTATTAATATTATTTAACTTAGATAGACCTCATGTGATTGCTAGCATATGTATCATTACCTAAGGATGCATATGATGTTGTAGCTTGGCAGTCGAAAACTTTACATTTGTATGTCTGCATATAATGTACTTTTGAAAGAAGTGTGTTTCCTATTTTACAAGAAAACAACCTGGTGCATTTGTTGCAAGGATCATTGTTGGTGTCCACTCGAGAGAAGTACCACCCTACTCTTGACCATTTCGTTCTCGCTGCCATCCTCACTCTCTTAAGGGCAGGCTTATGAAGTGTTTTTATCTTGTGTTTTGTGCGAGCGAGCCCTGTGTACTGCAGAAAAAAGACGAATTTTTATCACATGAATGCCAACAGTGCAGATAAATAACAAACATCGTAAATGTTAAAAGCCTGGTCTGTTAAAATATGATAGGCCCCGATGGCATTAACGTAAGAGCTTATTGATACTTCGGTCTATCATAATTTAGCACGGATATCAATAAAGTACAAAGTTTTGATACCCATCCCTTTTGATAACCAACCAGCAGTAGCAGTTCACTTCTATTGATTGCAAACAAAATCATTGCCAATGATTTGGTGGCACTTATTCACATTCTTCAAAATGTCTCCTTTTTCTTTTCTCAACAAAAAAAATCATACAGGTTTTAAATGACAAGAGGGGAGTAAATGACCACACAGTTTAATTCACTTTTTAAGGTTAGATGACCATAAACCCAAAATTGTGGATTTAATGCACCGTCTGTTTTAACCGTATGCCAAATACAACACGAGCTGACCTACTTTCTTTTTAGCTTCAATCCCGAACAACCGGCTGAGGCAGGGATGGGCATAGCTGTCTGCGTATCTATGGAGACTGAGATAGGAAGAGGTGGAAAGATAGATGGAAAAAGCGAGAAAGTGAAACCGCAGAACGGCAGTCCGTGGATAACCGTTTAAAAGCCTGGATTAAACATGCACGCTGTATAAAAATAAAACATGTTAGTATGTGCCCTGCGAGCCAGCTATGGGCTATGATCCGATCTAATAGAAATGCAGCACGTGAATGGGCAAAGATTATGTTTTGATCAAATACTTTCTTCTAAATTGGTGGGATGAGTTTTAAATAATGCATCCACTTACCCTGTAAATATTTCAAAAATATCAACATCAGCATTTTTGATACAGTGTTATTATTCTATTTACCGAATGGCATTATAGAAGATTCTGTTGCTTTTATATAAATGGCATTAGCTGCCCATCAGTGTTTTGAGAAATAAGCCCGTCAGTAGTGAATTTGGCAAACTGTAGGGCTCCTTTTTTGAGATGAAAATTATATTGGAAGGTCCATGAGAAATATTAAATGTTCAAAGACTGTTGAATCAGCAAGTAATAAAGAAAGTTATGCAGCGATACGGAGCTCTTGTTGAGCTTGTGCCTGCAACTATGGTGAGCTCTTTTCCTTATGCATGCACAAAATGATTCAATTATTTTAAAAGAGGTCTGTTGCAGAACAGGTGGAAATTGAGATTTTGGATCGGTTTTGAAAACGGCACATTTAAGCATAATGTAGTGTATTATTGATTGTGTAATATGATTGTGTAATAGAAATTGATAGAATGCTTCATATTGTTAGTGTGTGCCACATTTACTTGCAAAGAAAAAATGGATTGTTGGAATTACTTAATTTTATCATCGGTTCCACATAATAAAACAAATTTTTTCTTGAAATTAACAAAAGGCTATGTGAACTTCTTCCAATTGTGGATTTCTGCAACATACAGATGGTGTACATTTTACAGAAAATGTCATCCCGCATCTCATTTGCACAGAAACAAAAGCTGCAAGCTAGGCTGGCTCGAAACTAACATCATTGTTTTTTCTGCCGTGTAAACACTGGTATTTCTGGGAGATCTGGTGTTTATGAAGAACTGCGTGTTTGAATACATGTCGTCTAAGACAGTGTAAATAGATGTTGAATAGCTCGTGTAGGAGTGTGGCAAATCAGTACATTGCTGTGGTGAAAAGCAGCATTGGGACTATTGTGTGACATGAATATTATTAACATGATGGCAGAGCTCTGCGCTCACCCAGCGGTTGCATAAAGAACTCTCTGGAAAGAAGTGCCGTGATCTCTGGTTTTAATGGCTAGGCTGATGTGAAATCAATTCACATGGACATTAAGCATTCAGAGGGATCATTCTACATCAAAACACATAAATAAATGCTGATCTATAGTATGTGTGAAGGCAAAGGGCTGGATGACGGATTCAAACTGCATCCGTATCAGTCTGCCCGTTTCCTGCATCAGGACCACAGCATGCATGTCTGTTTGAAACAGAAGGAAATTGAAGTTTTTTTTTGTGTTCGTTCTTCACGCTTCATAAAATTAAAGGCAAATCACTTTAGTCACATGGTCTATTTTAACTGCTACTTTTCTGGGCCCAATGTGATAGTTTGGGTCAAAAAGCTTCTTGACCTCATTAAAATATCGTCATTGCCATTTTTTGTACAGAAACAAATGTCGACTGATACGGATGCAGGATGACATAAACTGCAGGAGTTAAAAAGATGCCCAAGTTTTCATACAGTGATGATGATCTGTTTGCTTATAATAAGTGAAGCATTGATACTTAAAGTTTCTTTTTGTCCAATGGTGGGGTGCCCTGCTAGCCTTGCACAACTCAGACAGCTGCTAAATTATTGAGATCTCTGTGTACTCCTGGGAGAAATGCAGCGCAGATGGAAGATTGGATGAAATAAACATGAAATGAAAGAGAACAGAAATAAGGCAAAGAGCGACAGGAGAAAAGCGCCCTTGTGGTCAACCGTTCAGGAGGGGAAAGAAGAAAGTTGACGGACAAGAAAAGTAGAAACACTCAAACATCTCGATGTCTGCATTTTCGTCTGTTTGATCATCTGCAAGACATCTCTGAGATGTCTGTTATCATACAGACCTTAAGAGATCTGTAAAATGTTTTTTTAGCAGATGACTTTACACAGTAGATGTTGTCCAGATCTACAGAACTTCATAAGACATCTTACAGACGTTAGCCAGTGGCGTGAGTTCAGGAGGGTGAGATGATTCCAGCGCTGGCTTTAGTAATGGCAAATTAAAGAGAAGAAGAATTTGCTCGACATGAACGAGGACAATGAAATGAAACAGGAAAGAGCGATTGTGGGGGACAGAACTCCGGAGTCAATGAGTTATTCTTCATTCGGTCACAAGATCATCTATAAAACCATGACCCCTTAAGGCACTTAATGTGTGTCTACTTTAATTGAATAGCAATGTGTGTCCAGAGTCAGAGACGGGCCTTTGTAAATGATCATTACTGCAGCAACGCTCACCTTGTAAAACCAAGCTCAGCGGGTAACCATAAATTGGGGCAGAGAGAAAGAGATCAAGAGAACCGTTTCATTTTTAAACATTGAGATGCTGTTGCATCTACGATATTACATGTGGTTATTTCTTTAGGAAGCTGTTCAACTGCAGTGTGAATTTAGTTAAGTACAGGCGTACATTGATACTTGGGTAAAAATATGTGAGACTCATTTGAGATACAGTATACAAACATGGTTTGAAATTGCTGAAGTATCAACTAGATTTTTAGACAATGTTATGAAGACAGGATGTTGACAGGTGGTTTAGCTGTGGCTTAGTGGCCTTTTCTGTTAATAAGAACCAGAGGCTGGTGTTATGAAATAATGTTTCATTGTAAAAAAGAATTCCTGTGGCTTAGTAAATATCACAAAAATAAATAGTTATATCTGTTTTATAAAATCTTTTAAAAACATCAAATAAATTTCTTTCATTGGAAAACATAAAAATAATTGAACAAAAATCCAACAGTAAATTTCTCTCAAATTTACAAATATTGTTAATTTCTATGTAATGATAAAAGTATTTATTTAAAAAAATATATATATATTTGTAATATAAACCAATATTTTGTATGAATTCTAATATAAATATTAAAGTGAATGCACAACATTTAAACAAGATATTTTCTGTAAAAATTGAAATATACACTTTTTAAATTTTAAACTTTTAAAGAAGTTGGCAAGTGTGTGTCCCAAGCCTTTTTAAAATTTAATGTTGTTTAATACGCATTTCAATCTGTAATCTTAAATCCTCTTTGGATGTGGTGTATTGTGCTCCATGGGTCATTTAAATGTGCTTTGTAAGTAAATAACTACATTAAATAAGGCATCATTATCTTTCTTTTATTCTTTAGAGAATTAGTAGCAGGTTTATACAATATTAAAAGTCATGCTTCCCTTAGAAAGCAGCTACTAAAAAGTAATATTCTCTTCCTTTTTTAGGATATTGTTGATATTTTTAAGACACTTCCTTATTTTTGCTGAAAGGTAACACAATGAGGAAGTGAGCATTTGTCTACAATGTGTTGAAAGTAATCTTCCAAAATTTTGTCACCAGAAGTTGCATGAAAAGATGCATTGGTTGTCAATGTATATAACTACATATATAAATCCATAATCGTGGTTATCTGTGTGACAGTTGATCATAAAAATTGATGAGCTGTACAGTTCAAACAAAAACCCAGAATCCCAAGCCTTCATTGTATTGCCACATTAATCTTGAAGATGCTTCATCTAAACTCTCTAACTTTTATGATATTAATCACAGCCGTCCATCAAAGAGTGTCACAGAAACGTCCTATTGATCTGTTTTTGTGTTGGTGAATTTTCATGATGGATATCAGTTTGTTTGCTTATCCTTGACCTGTTGTAAGGCCCAACCTGTTATCTATTTAAACATATTTCCTTGTCATGTGTATTTTTAACTATTATTATGACTGTGAAGACATTAAGGGTTTAAGTATTATTATACTCTGTCTAAATAATAATAGTTATTTAAAATTCACTTATATTTATGTATTTGGCGGACACTAATTCAAAATATATGAGAAAAAAGTGTCCACCAAAGCTTGTGTTTTGTTTTATCTTTATTACAGAGCAAATTAAGTTTATACATTCGTCCTTTATGTGCTTTAATGTCCTTTATGTCTTTAACATTTTCCTCTTAAGGAGAAAGAATCTGTTCTTGATCAAATTTGCTCTCGGCCTCCGCTAATTTTGTCTTCATGTTTAAATCATTTCATGAAATATTTACAACTTTGATAAACATGAAATATTCATCATAAATGTTCCTCTCTACCTTCATTTTCCTGTCTTATTATGCAAAAAGCTGTGGGACAATTACAAGCCAATGTCAGATTCCGAATTGTAAAAAAAATGTTAACCTTATGTTAATCAAAATGATTTCTTGGACATAGCATTTCGAATGATGTTATTATTATGATGTAATTTTTCATTTGTTTTATGTTTATTTGAAAAGTATATCTGTTCTTGCAAGGCAATAATCTAAAAAAAACTGACTTATAAGTTTTCTTTTTATTAAATTTTTTGTCATTATACATAGTCAATGAACAGAATGCCATCTTAAAGTTTGCGTTAGGTTTCTGTCATTGGTCGACAAGTGTGATCTTATCTAATGTCACCTAAGTGTCTATTTATTCTATGCTCTTCTCTGCAGAGGGAATTTACGGGCCAAGATGTTCCCTGACACGGTTCAGCATTAGATAGAGAGAAGAGAGAAAATAAGACTGCAGATTTCTCTTAAATCAAGCCAAACGTAAAGTTTACACACCGCATGGACAAGAGAGATTAAGAGCGAGAAATGTATGAAGATGTACAGTCTTCTTTCAGTTGTTTGTAACTGATCCTTTTCATCTTCGATTCAGTCGCAACATCCTGGTTGTAAGATGATATATTTTCTCAGGAGCTTCCTGTTTGTAGAGTTTCGCCATGGCTGATTCAGCTTTCAGGGTCGAGCCTTCACTAGAATGAATGATTTATCTTAAAATGAGAAAGTCTTCAGATTAGGCTTATCTTTCAGCGACATGGCCTTCGAGGACAGTAAAAACAGCACCTGTCATCTTTACACACATACAGTGAGTGGGAAACGGCCTTGAGGGAGCGTCTAATGTATCAACGGCAAAGGTTACAGCCTTAAACTGGCAGAGATCCTATTGGCAAGGAATAACAGTGGAGCAAGGCTTCTTCTAAAAGATGGTCTGTTTGACCCCAATCTTTTTGGCTACCAACATTCTTCCAAATATATCTCTGCATTTAGTATAAGAACAACATATAAAGGCAGGGTCTATGATTTTTCAGAAATGCTTTCGAAAACTGTGTTGGATCAAAGTCCCAAAATAATCGTGCAGCCAATCAACAATAAAGGGCGCGTCCACTCAATCATAAATGACGTGTCTTTTCTTGGTGTAAAAAGGAACATTAGATGACATGTGAGGAAGTGAAGAAGTGATGTGACATGACATACAGCCTATATGGTGATTCATGCTCAGAATTTGTACTCTGCATTTTTACCCTTCAAAGTGGACACACACACACACACACACACACACACACACACACACACACACACACACACACACACACACACACACACACACACACACACACACACACACACACACACACACACACACAAACCAACCATGAACACACACCCTGAGCGGTGGTGGGCAGCCACCAAAGTCATGGTATTGCCGGCCCTAGACTTAGATGCCAATTGAACAAGGCACCGAACCCCCAACTGCTCCCCAGGAAGAGGGGTGACCTATCCCCTTAAATACCATGATAAACTTAAAACGGCATAATAAAAACATGGCAAAGGTTTGGTGTGTTTGTGGACGGGAGATTATTCCGTTAAAGACAGAAGGGTCTGCTCTTTAGGTTGAAAATGTTTTAACATGATTTAAAAAATCTTCTTCAGTTTATGTTTGACATTGACATGGCTAAACTTGAACATTAGATTATTGGGAATTGGTGTCATGCATAAATAATTTTGTCATTGTAAATATTTTACTTTTTAAACTGGTATTTAATTATCACATTATAGCGGATTCTTTACAGAGCACGGAAAGATAGCAGAAAAAGTTTAGGGACACTTTCACACTTAAGCACTTATATTTTTTTACATTTAAAAAAAATAATAAACTCTTTATTAAAATTATAAAATAATGGAAATGATGTTATAAAAAAAAATAAAAAAAATAAAGCATCTTATTTGGCTTAGTTAATGTCCGCTTTTGACTAGAATTTGCAGAAATGGGCAATGCCAGCGTTATGGAAGTGACATTTTGTGTTGGACGTGATATAAAAACACTCTTAGAATATATTTGTGAAACAACTGTTTATATGATATAAAACATAAATAAAGGACCACGTTTTGGGGAGACAACAATCTCCTTAAGATTTACTTCCCTAACTTGACTATGAAAAATAATGCACGAAACTAAACATAATTCTATAAAAACTTTAAGAGAGACATAACCTTTGTATTTGAACCACCAAATGTTGACATCTATGCTGAAAGTATACTAAAAACCTTGCCTAAAAACTCGATATTTTCATGATAAGGTTGACATTTTCAAGGTTTTCTTGTTATTTTCTCAAACAGCTTCAGTAGATTTTACCTTGAGATGATTTTTGAAGAATACAATGTGACCTTATACAAAAGAAATGTTGCATTACATTTGTATGTTACTGGAAATATAGCCATTAGCAAATTACATAAAAATATATTATAGTTAAATCTTGTTAGTTTTTAAACAATCTTTTTTTTTCATTTTAAACCTAATTTCGCATGGTGTTCTGTAATATGTGATCATGAATATATGCCATGTGTTGCAAATAGGTTTCCCTTGGCCTGTCTCTCCCTCCTGTCCCTTTTAAGATTTCTCATTTTAGCCAGATTCTAAGGCAGCGTCAAATATATCCTTTACAGAGAAGCCAAAGCCATTCTGCATTTAGCTGAGCAGACAAGGTGAGAGAATGTCATTCACTATTGAAAAGCTAAGTTCAGTAGTTCAGTGTAAGTGAAAATGGATTGTTTTCCCAATTTTGGATGGGATATGCATTTTCAGGGCTTCTTCGATTTTGTTTATACATACTCTTGGCATTGTCACTGGATGGGCTTTATTGTTGTGATGCTCGATGAAATACGGGCCGCGATGTGGAGAAAAAACATCAGCAGTTTGCCAAACTTTATATTTATGTGTCCAGGGCTATTAATAGTTAATGTATTGTGCACCGGTCTCATGCAGGAAGTAGATAAACAACAAAAATACAGAACCAGAATAAGGCATGAGCACATTTTATTGTAGTGATTGGGTATTTCTTTTGTCAAAGTATTAAAAAAGTTCAAATTCAAGCAAAGGTTATTACCATACTGACAGATCTGATGTCAATGTTTCATGTTTTAAATACCCATTTGAAAGTTTTCAAAGCATATTTTCCATAGTCAGGTAAGTTCAACTTTGAGAATTGTCATGTTAAAATGACATTCAAATTATTATAATACTATATAATATATAATATTAATACTAAAACTATTTTTTGTTTTATGAATTACCATTCCTTTTCGGTTTTGTGTCTGGTTTGTGCAATTTAATTGATTGACATCCTACAATGTATGTCGAAAGACTAAAACTAAAATATAAAGAGATGTTAAGATATTGTTCAATACATTTCTAAACAAAAATATTACCTTAAGGATCATCAATTGTCTTTGAGTTGCCTGTTATTTTGTTTTACTCTCTCTTAAAGAGAGCCATTTTTAAGATTATACATTAAATTAAATACTATAGATTTTATTTTATAGATTATATTTTTACATTTCCGGTATTCTTTAGTGTGTTATCCTGGGAGCTCTAACGTCTGAGCTCTTTAAAGAGAGTTATTCTCTAAAACCGAACTCTGAATCCAGAACATAAATGTCACAATATTCCTTATTAAAATACTGCTTCAAGATATGCTTGCAAAGCTTGTTATGTTTGATCTATTTGTTCTTTACCTTGTTTGACTCGAAAAGATAAGACCAAATTCATGTCATTGTTAGTGTTTACATCTGATAAGATAAATCCCATGGTTATGGGAAGAGGCATGCATTTAGAGAGAGAGAGTCCTTCAGAAAATGAACATTCTGTCATGAAAAACTCACCAACAAGTTGTTTCAAACCTTACTAATTTCTTTGTTTTGCTAAACACAAAGAAAGATATTTGAAAGAATGTTGGCAGCTGACATTTCTTGGGCCCCATTTGACTACCGTAGTCGAAAAAAAAGATGATTTGCTGTAAAAAAATCCTTAAAACAACAGAACATTTTCTGTTTATTTTATGGCCATATTTGTTAATGCTTGAATGTAATTTTATGCTGTGAAAGGTGTAAATTACAGTTAAAACGTCTGTAAAAATGTAAAGCTGAACATTGCTTTATATTAATACCGTATATTGTATCATATTTTCACAGTTTATTTTTAGAATTTAGTCAAATGTGCCTCTTAACAGTTTAACTTAACTCTTTAACATATAAATTCCTTTGCAAAATCTTTGCAAAAAACTACTGCTTTTTTTACGATGGAAGTTAATGGTGCCCCAGACATCAAGATAACATTCTTTTAAATATCTGTCTTTGTGTTTAACATAACAAAACCATTTATACAGGTTTGGAACAATTTAAGGGTAAGTCATTCTTGACGAAATATACATTTTTGGTTAAATTATGACATTAAGTAACATAATCCATTTTTTCCCAATCCCATAGAATTTTTTTCCTGCGAAAAAGTGGTAAGGAACCACTCTTTTTGTGACATTCATTATTTAGGTCTTCTATAGAGGTGCACAAGCTTCATGCCAAGTACCCAGGTCAACATTGCAGTCTATCTTTTCCAGGCGTGCATAATTTATGATATACCTTACATGCTGTCATTAACCCCTTATCTCAACCTTTCTTAGAAAAGTGCCGCTCTCAGGTTCCTTTTCCTCGTGCCATTTTTCAAGCCTACACCTGTCCTGGTACAAAGGGCGTGTTTAATTTCTTGTGTACATGAACCATAAAAAATTAATAATCGAAAAACAGACATTATAAAACGAATAAGTAACCCACATGCTGTGTGCTTAGGGTTGAACTTTGGCTTCTTTTTTATGGTCATTTTAAGAAACAGTTTCAGGCTCATGTATGTGGATGTCTGGTGATGTCAAAGTCTTTCTATAGTTAATGGGTTCATCTGTAATGACTCTCTTTTCAGTCATTACACAGAGATGAATGCGCTACTGAAAGAACACATAGGTTAATTAACCTTTAAATTAGATGAGCTGGATCCTGTAATTGTGCCATCTGTATATCTGGGAATCAAACAGAGCATCTGACTTTTTAAGTGCAATTGGACATTTACTGCGTGGCCCACACCAAATTTGTCTCTGCCTTACCTTATTCAACAAGTATTCAGTGTCTATAGTTTTTGACTGCTATTGATTTTATGGTTAAAAAAAATCTTTTTTTATAAAGAAAGTACATTTTGAAACCCTTATTTTTAAATAAATAAATTCGTATTTTGGTATTTAGCTTCTCGAGGTCTCAACCTGGGAAGATTTTTTTATTTTTTCCTATCCTTTATATTGAAACGTTTTTCAAGATATGAAATGAGAAAAACGTTGTATTTAAGTTTGAACAAAAAAAATGAGATCTCAAATTTTATAGCCAAACTACAACAGCTCTCGATGAGATCCATATATTTAAAGTTGACAAAATTCATAGGAAGCTTTTTAAGAATATTGCATGGTTTTCCATAGTGTCTTTTACTAAACAACTTAGAGAAATCTATTTAATAAATGAAATAAATATGTGTTATGGTCATGACAAAAAGGACGTGGTTATTGGGTGATAACAAACTTTGTAGAATGTATGTGAATTAAAACGCCACAAGCATTTATACCCAACTAACTGGCATGGGATGTCTCATTATAGAACATAAACATTTTTTGTGTTTATTTATGAAGAATATGGGGTTTTATGGATGAGACGCTCCTGAAAACAGCCCTTACTTTCTTATGAGAAAAAAAATGCTATTTAAAACCTCACATAGGTATTTTTTTATTATATCGATTTCAAATGGGATTGGTATATTTACTTAAATTCTGTTTTTAATTTTCTTCTGAAGCGGAAAAGCTCAGTAATTTCTTAGCAGAAAGCTCAGTAATGACCAAAGGACAGTCTTTTGTTACTCCCTTTAACAGAAACAAGATCCCTAAATAAAGTTTTATGGTATAGATTTTTAAGAGTAATACCTGAAGCACTGCTGTCTGCAAGAGGAGCAGGAGTATTGGTTCAGAGCCACCGACCTTTCGAGAGAAACCGAGCCAAACAATTCAACGCATCACTCCTCTTTTCTATTGTATAGTATTTTCTCATGCTTTTTCTGAAGCATCCCACACGATCTATGTGAGTGCGTGTGTACAGTAAGAAATCCATCACAAGGCACTGTGATAAGATCAGTCTTGTCTATTCAGCCTTCAAATATCCGGAGAGATTTATTAGGTGACGTTTTTACATGAACAGTAATCGTTTAAAATAACTAGTTCTAAGGATTTGTAATGGACGCACAGATGTAAATCCATCCCAGCAATCTCTATGGAATGATTTTTAAAGCAGTCCACTTATCAAATGACTGAAAAAGTCACGCATAAGTCGATGTCAGGAGCTCATTTGCATTGCATTTACATTTATGCATTTGCAAGACACTTTTGCCAAAGTCACCTGGAGTGCATTCAGGTTTCAACTGACGTGCATGCTTTGGGGATCAAACCGGGCTGGGACCTTGCTGTCTCTAGGTCTCTAAAGCCAAACAATGTGAAAGATTTGTTGTTGTGAATTTAGGTGTGAGGTTTTTACTGAACTGTTCCTCAACGTCTCCATGCAGAATGAATTTGATAACGAGAGTGGAAGATAAAGGTGCATGTGTGCGCTTGTCCTTACCCGCACTCGATTTGGAAATAAGGCCCTGAAGGGCTGTCAGCTGTAAATGCAGCGATGTCTTTATTATCAGAGTTTTGTGGAAATGGCTGGGGGAAATATACAAAACTTTTATCCATTGATTTAAAAACCGGCAAGAAATGAAACTAGATTCTCGAGCTCATAATGCACTCCTGTAATTGAAAAGGTGCTTTTGTGTTGAGCCTGAATAAATGTAACAACGTTTATTCATTTTCCTTGTCGGCCCTGTGCAAGGCTTTGTTTTCTGATAAACTTTAATGATAGTAATTGGTGCACAAAGCACAAAATATAGTTATTCACCTGAGAAGGAAACAAACCATTGCACATTTCTGTTTGAGCGGAACGGTTTCTGAATAACCCTGTTTGGGTTTGGTAGTACAATGTTCTGGTACGTCTCGGGAGAAATATGTCTATAGCCCGGAGCAGCTGGGTATTAACCGAGGTTATTATGCGTAATAAATCCAGCGTGAATGGCCAGTGATCCATTTTCCCAAACCCGGCATGAAGCATTAAGAAAGAGTCAGAGAAGATACACCCACATAACCTTACTTTGAAGATAAAGCAAGGAAGATATTATGAAGAATGTTCAGAGCTTTATTGCCAGTTGTGCTTACGAACAAGAAATTTGTCAAGTACAAATTATAAATATGTAAGACCACCCGGTAGAAATGGCATACAGCTTCGGATGGAATGAGAAGATGTACAAATTTATTATAAATATGCCAGTATAAAGGTGCAAGTAGTATAAGGAAAAGTATTATGTTTATTCTATAGAAAGCAAATATTTAACTCATTATGGGGTAGATGACCTAAGGAAAGAAACTTTTCCTATTTCTGGCTATTTTTGTGCTCTGTAGCCATGACCAAACGGGAACAGTTACTACAGAAAGTGTGTTTGGTAAGTAATTAAATGTTAATATGCCATTTCAAAACCTGCTGATTTGAAAAACAGCTCACACGAATACTTGTGTGACACAAATAGCTCTCGTGTGCAGTCCCAGGTGACTGTGCAGGCTGTTTGCATTCAACAATTGTAGCGATTATTATAAATACTTAATGATGTTTTGTGCTTGTGAGTTTTTTCTAAGGAGAAAAACAGGCAGAGAAATAGACTGTAGATTAAATTGAAAGGAGAAGAGAGGGAGGGACTGTATATATAAGATATACTGTACTATTGTTACTGTTGCCTAGTGTTGGATGTTACTCTATGGGAGGGATAGAAATATGATGCAGTGGGGGTGAATAGAGAGTGTGTTTTAGCAGATAAAGAACTGTATAGAGAATCGACAGCTGACACTGACTGTTCTAGAGTAGAAATGTGTTGCTGTGTTTAGTTGGCTTGAAATGTTATTGTACTTATAGAATAATCATTCTTTATAAAGTTTTATTTTTCTAGAATTGTTTAGTTTATTTTAATTCAGATCTTGGCTTAATGAGTAAGATAGCTTTTGTACCGTTGATAAAACTGTCACCCATCACCAGTGCTTTCATTATTAAGACAGATTTTTATTAAAGTTCACCAAAAATAAACCTCAACTTACTTGTGCCAGAACTTACTCATATGACAACCCTCTTATCATTTAAAACATGTATGCATTTCTTACACGGAACAAAAAAGAAGAAATTTTGAAGAATGTTGGTAACCAGCACCCATTCACTTCCATTGGTGGAATCCATACAGTAGAATTTAAATTTTTAGTGTAAATTGTTTCATAGAAAAAAACAAGTGTCAAGTTTGTGTATTTAGTTTTAGTGTTTTTGGGAAATCCAACTCATTTGGAAAAATGAGTGCACTAAATTATAAAGCGTGTGTGTTACGTTTTACTCAACAATATTTTATAATTAACTTTATAAAATATAAACAGCACTAATGTATAAAAAATGCACTTGATAGGTAAGATATTTAAGTGTAATACACCTCTGCCGTCAGCTCTGTCTGGGTTAAAATCAACTCAGCATTTTATTAAAAAGTTTAAAAGATCTTATCAACATTGGCACCATATGTAATCATTTAAAAAGTACCTGCTTGTCAATTGAGCAGTATTAAATTACTGACCTCACCATTTGAGGCCTCATCCACAGTACATCCACATTCAGATAACTGGGTAAACGCTGACAGGCACAATGGCTTCATAAATAATTTACGATCAGCCACCAACATACAAATTAGTCACGGCGAGCAGAGCAAGCTGTTTAATATTCAAATCCAGTGGTTCTCTTTCCCTCTTCTGAGGCTGGAAATCAATAAGCCACAGGACTTTAGGAAGAAAGACGGGCTCTCTTCGGCTCTCCGGGTCTCGTAACCAAAGCTTTGTGTTGCATGTCAGCTGCGCCTTTGTGCATTGTCAGAGATGCATGTAAAAGGAGCTTCTTGTTTGTCGTGACCTTCAGAGGCAGAGATGGGTAGAATGCTTAGCAGTGGAAGAAAAACCTCTTCAACGTCTGATGTCACTTGTAGACAGTCGAGAGATAAACAGAGGCAGGGAGTGTAGTGTTCGATGTGAATCTGTACAGTTGTGAAAGACACATTGTGGACAGAGAGACAAGTTGTTGTAAGACGCTGACCTGAGATAAGTTTTTTTGTGCCATCCACAGACAAAAGGGCTGATCTCAGTTCAGCTATAAATAGGAATGTCTGAGTTTCTTGTCTACACTTCAGCCATCAGCTTATTTTTTAGGCAGGTATGATAGATCCCAAAGCAAGCCCTCTCGCTGAGAGAGAGAGAGAGAGAGAGATGAGAAACAGTGCAGTTGTCAAGTGATGCACCTCTCTGCTGTTCTTTGCATACTTTAAACAAGGTGCCTGAAAGTCCCTAAACACCGGCTGTTGAGCCTGTGTGTGTGTGTGTGTGTGTGTGTGTGTGTGCGTGCGTGCGTGCGTGCGTGTGTGTGTGTGTGTGTGTGTGTGCTTGTGTGTGTGCTTGTGTGTGTGTTAATGTGCATCCTTGCATGCGTGCAGACACTTGTGTCTTTAAGCCTGTCAAAGATTTAGCCCCTCATAGGTGAAGCTAAAACTATACACAGTGTTATCACAATCACACCGTTGTTGGGTCCTTATTTTAGTATTAAATCCACTATTAAAAGTAACTAATGGAATTTTTAAGATGTGTGGATGGGTTTTTATTTGTAAGTCCCAAAAAATTTAATTTGACCAACAATTAATATGATCAGGGCTCTATATTTAAAATGAACTTGTGTAAGAAAAAAAATGCTTAAAATACTGTTTATACATTTTATAGTTTTAGGGTTGTGAATGTTTGTAATGTTCAGAACATCAGTAATTGAAAAAATATTTACAATATTATGTTGACCTGTTTGTTTATCAAATGGTTTATTTAACTTTTAAAAGAATAAGTAAATAACCTTGGGAAAATGACACATTTGCAAGGTTAAAGTTTGTAACCTAACTTCTTGGGATAGGTTAACCCCATATATATGGGTTCAAAACAACTAAATTGGTTTTTTCAACCCAGGGGTTTAAAATGTACATTGTGTAGAATGATTTAATATGTAAAAAAGTAAATACCATAAAAATACTTAAGTTTTTACCACCAGCAGGGTCACAAATGTTTAATATAAGCAAATAACTAGGGCTGTCAAAACGATTATTGCGATGAAGAAATATCCAGAATAAAAGATTGTGTTACAATTTACCTTGTTCATATCTACAAAAGTATTTGGTTTACTCACAATAACAGAGCAGCGCTCACAAACCAACGTTCTCATGAGAGATTCTCTTGTGGAATGTACACGCTGATGCTCGTGCTTTTCCGTGATCTCTGATTGGTGCTTTGGCGGGTTTTTACTGGCGAATGGCTCATAAACAACTTGGGATTTAATGATGGTGATAAGTTAAATATTTGAAACAACCTTTCCGATGCCTTAAGATGTTCAGGGGGGATGTATTGAGCACAGGAATACCATGCCATGCGTCTATCTCGGTTTTTATAATTGGATCACTTTGAACATGAGAACTCAACATGTTTAACAGTCTAAAGCACTTCTAATGCATGAAACAGCACGCTAATTTCCCTTTAAAGATGATAAATAATATAAACCAAACATGTTTACATTCGATATTTTTCTCAAATATATGTGTGTATGTATTTATGAATTCAAAATCAATATGCACAGTCCACAGACACTTTTTATAAAAGCCCTACTTATAACATAGTGCTTTTGACACTTGGACTGTTTCTCAGAATACTGAAATGACTTATACGATACTTATAATGATGATTATACGATATGATGTTTAAAACACAGCAGGAATTGCATGGTTGAAATGGTACGTTTTTAGAAAAAAAGTAAGTATTTGGACAAAACTTTTTGATCCTTCTTAAGTAGGAAATGTACAGTAAAGGTAAACAGTACACCTCTCTGAAAAGTGTCTGGAAGACTGTGGATTAAAGAAACTGACTGACTCTATGTATGGATGGCTTGTGACTATTAACGAAAAGAAGGGTGGATATATTGGTCACAAAGGCTTTTTTTTATTTATTTTTTAATTTTCTAGTTTGTTTATTACTCTCACATTAACCGGTGAAGTTAAAGAAGTGCGATTGGAAAATCTATGTTTTTCATTTAGTTGCATAATAATTCTGCACATTAATAGTTGCCTAATAATGATGAACATGTAGATATTCTCTTAAGAAATCCAATACTTTTTCTTCTAAAATGTTTAGATTGTTTAACATTTTAACTAACCAAGACCACTGTAGTTGAACAGTAAAAAAATGAATCCTCAAAAATACATCTTGCCTAATAAATTTGCACACAGTGTACATTTGTTCTGGTGTTCTGAAACCGTTGAAGTTGGGAGCACCAGTGCTACCAAGTAAAAAACTAATTTCGAGTCCTGTATGATCCAATTTTCAACGGTGCTGAACCAAATACCGAGATCCAATGCTACATACACCCTAATGCGCCTAACATCTTGGAAACGTCAACATTGCATGCTTGTTTATCACTAAAATCGATTTATTTCTACACTAATGGCGCATACTCTGAAAAAGCTTGCTGATGTCCTCCTTCACAGAATGAAGGAGGACATCCCTTTGTTGATACCCTTTGTTTCTCCTCCAGCTCTTAACAAATGTTGGAAGAGACTGGCAGGTGTGTTGGCCAGGCCTATAGCAAAAATTGCATGTTAGGCAAACGAGAGAGCGTTTAAGTGGTGGGACCATTACTTACCGAATCGATCCCTGACACACAACTCAATCAGTCCGATACTTTATCGAGAATATATGGACCACAGTGGCCATTGTGAATGACCATGTGCTTTAAATACAACCACCAGCCAACAAGGTTACTGCGTATAAGCTCATTGTGTTTCGGGAGGGTTTATAACACCTTTGTTTATGTTTGCAGTGGGTGCTTGCCTTCGAGATCTTCATCCCACTGGTCCTCTTCTTCATTCTTTTGGGCTTGCGGCAGAAGAAGCCGGCCATACCTGTGAAAGAAGGTAAGGTCAGGGATGGAAGGCCGACAAGGGGACCTCCCCCAGCTCATTATCGCACCCTATTGGTCAGAATACATTGCATCATCACCTGGGGTTGTTGTGAAGTCCAGAGTTGTAATAGATTTTTTGATGTATAAGTGTTGTTTGCAGTATATGAAAATGTTTTTTTCACATTTAAGTTTCTCATCACACAATTTTGCTAATCTTCCGCAGATTGCAAAGTTGTTTGGCTGTTAGACGGTAGCCATATAGTGTTTTACTTTTTATCACAAAGCACCATCATTTCTATGTCTTCACAATGTCTTTGTTATTTCTATTGTTGAAATCACACCATGTTTCTTTTATTTTTGCTTCTTCTTGTCACCTGTCCCTTTGCTCTCTTTTTATTGTATCCCTCTCTCTTTCTCTCCCTGTCTCTGTCACTCTATCTTTTATTCTTACTCTCTCACGGTGCATGTTCACTGCATGCTGGACCAGTGTGTAAGTCAAAACATTGTTTTTTTTGTGTAGCTGAATTTGTTTGGGCTCATGGGATTGTTACACTCTGTCCTTTAACTGTGTGTGTGTGTTATGCCGTGTGTTGTGTATTTGTCATTATGTTATCTGTTTAATCATTCTAATGGGAAAGAGATATGTGCGTTAATAACTTTTGTAGTCTGTCTGCTTACATATGTCAACACATGCACTCAAAACGTGTTTTGCTGTATTTAAAAGGACATTGTCAAGAAGTGTATTTATGTTGGGGCTGTCACAATATCAGATTTTATAGTGGCCATCAAAAATCTCAATAACAATATTATTGCAAATGGTTATTGAAGGTTATTGAATGGATAATGAATAGCAATGAATATATGGGCAGATAGAACCATAAACAAAAATGTTGACATATTTTGAGTCACCACTTCTATAGTTGTCTGTGGTGACCCAAAATGACTCGGATACAAATTTTCTTCAAAATATATTTTTGTAACAGATTTGTATCTGAAGGGTGAGCAAATTAAGACAAAACTTTTCAATGAGCTATAATTTGTTCACCTATGTTGCAAACCTGACAACATATTTTGCCTTCGGTGTGAACACAGGCCAACCCCGGTTGGTCCGTTCACGGCCTTGTTCTTGGGGTTTCCTTCTCGATCTGTTCATGATTGGGTTCTGGTAGTTTCACGGGATAATTAACAAAACAGGAGGGTGGCGGGACATGGGTGTGAAAAACAGGAGACTCCCGGACAAACTAAGAGTGTTGACAGGTACAGTATTGTATATTGTGACATCCTTAGCGTACATAGCCTTCACAAAGCCTTTCTATAGCCTTTTATTGGTCTGCTTGTCAACTTGTCAGCTATACTGTTTTAAAAAATTATCACAATAATTTGTATTTTATCAATAGATTGAAGGTCAGATTTACTTCCATTCTGCCCAGACTTACAATGATAGTTCACCCTAGAATGAAAGTTTTTTCATAATACCACCTTTCTAGTCATTTCAGACCTGTATGACCTGTATTTTATTGACCTCTTGCTTGTGCATATCACAAAATTAGATCTTTTTGAAAAAACTTGATAACAAAACATTAGCAGCAACCATTCACTTCTACTGTATGAGAGAGGACCCATTCAAGTGCATGGGTGTCAGTTTCCAACATTCCTCAAAATATCTTTTTTTGTTCTGAGGAGGAAAGAAAGTCATGCAGATGTGAAACCCCAAGTGGGTGTGTTTGTAAATGATGAAATTATTGTTTATTTTAGAGGGAACTATCACTTTAGGCAAAAACAAGTGCCTTTATTCAAGTGTAATTTAAATCTAAAGTAGTTTAGTTTTCAGGTCCAATATTTTTCTGTAAGCCTAACCCACATCCATCATTAATAATAACACAACTATGGGTTTACATTTCGTGCACACACACACACACACACACACACACACACACACACACACACACACACACACACACACACACACACACACACACACACACACACACACACACACACACACACAAGCACAAGCACAAGCACGCACACACACACACACACACACACACACACACACATGCACACACACCATGATATCCTAAATTCATGTAATACTAAGGCCTAATGTTATTTCTTCTGACTGATCTGTGCTTTTTATCAACCCCGGCTGTGTTTTTGCAGAGAGAGAACATATGTCAGATATAAGAGTTGGGAAACCAAGGCTAAACCCAGCTGGACAAGCTGTCACTGGAACAGTAGAAATGACACACCTCAGTGTTACCGTCAATGTTGGTCGAGCGCTGGTACTTAAATCTATTAACCAAACGCTGCTTCTTCTGAGAGAAAGTGCCGCGGTGCCCAACGCTGTGTGAGGATGCCAGCCCCACAGGCCACAAGCCGCAGTGACAAAACACTTAGGGGTGGAAATGGAGTCAGCACTTACCATTAAGTAACGTTCTAAATCCCTCTATAAGTGCCAGCTGCCTCGTGTTTGCATTTCAGGCAGAGGTGCCAAAATACGACAGAGAGGCAGAGATTGGGCGACCGCATTTCTCTCAGAGCCATTCATTTATTAGAGCTTTGTTAAATCATCTAAGCAACAATTATAAACTTAATTTAGCCATTACCGGTTCAGTGCAGGGCAAAGCCTTGGGATCGTTTTATCTGAGAAACCAAGTCTGCGTGGAAGGAAAATTTGATTAGGAAGCATCTGTTGTGCTCTTTTTAACCTTTTTCTGGCCTTTAGATAACTAGGCAGAAGAGATTCAAACATTATGAATGACATCTGATTCAAACTTTGTAAATTAGTTATTTTTGTAATATTTGCCATCAAAAGCATGCTGAACTGATGTATCTGACACTTAATCTTATGCGTTTGACATAAATTATACACCAAATGTGTTTTCATTGATTCTACATTTGTTTACATAAAATATAATAATACCTATGAGATTAATTGACTTTGTTTGTATAGTCTTTCAGTAGGAAATATCAGTTAAAAAAAATTTAAGTCATGGCAGTTTTCACTCACCCTCTTGTCATTTTTAAACCTCTACGGTTTCTGTCCTCTGCAGAACACAAAAGAAGATACTTTGAAGTAAATTGGGAGTGAAAAATGCTGTCTTTCAATTACATGCATTGGTTTAGTGGCCAGACAATAGAAGTGATGGTCACTAACATTCTTCAAAATATCTTCTTTAGTGTTCTGCATAAAAAGGTCCAAGTTAGGTCCAATAATAGAATTTTTGTTTTTCGCAAGAACTGTCCCTTTACGGTAAATGCCTTTTCCTCAACAAAATGCTTATTTTATGGATGTCTAAATGTTTCTAAAAGTAAACAAGCCATGTTTGCAGTCAGTTTAACATCTCTTCCTACAGTACCTGTTTATAGAAGTAAAAAGTTGCGTGCTGTGACCAGGGAAATGTGGGTTTAGAATAGCTGAAGAAAAACTCAGCGATGCTCATTTCTCTGTTTCTGTGATTGCTTGTCCAGTTAACCTCTGTGTGTGTCTCGAAGTGCCCTTTAGATTTACTTCGCCCCCGCTTACACAGTTTATCGAACCAATCTGATATCTGAGATCTCTCTGGCTCTGTTTGCTCTGATATGTGACAGCTGCCTCTTTTTCTCTTTCTCTGTTCTAATCTCTCCTCAAATCATCGTCTATGATCCCTGGACCCCGGAAATGTCACCATCATTATTTCTGCTGTTATCCCTCGACTCAAACGTACTCATTCACATCGCCGGTCATAAATATTCATTCACACCTACATCTAAACATCTGATGTCAAAACCTCATTTCAACACCTCTCTATCACCTCCATCCTTCCTTCTATCCCTCCATCCTGGTGGTCTGTTTTTCCTGGCCTTATCCAGCCTTCTACAGCGCAGCCCCCCTCACCTCCGCCGGCATCTTTCCCATCATGCAGTCGCTGTGTCCGGATGGTCAGAGGGATGAGTTTGGCTTCCTGCAGTATAAAAACTCCACGTGAGTCAGAGATTTGTCCACCTACGCTGTGTTTCTAGATTTGTATCTCTGTATGACTAAGACGGCTATAATGGATTCTGTTCTCACCCAGCCTGCTTGCTTTTACGGTGTGAACGGTAGTCATCATTACCACGTGTAATAGATATCATTTGAGATGGAAGATTGTATATGACATCTTTTATTGGTTCCTAGCATATCAAATCCACTTCACGGTAGTTCTTTCAAAAGCTGTGGCATATTGTAAGTCAGTGGGTGATCATTGACCCGATGGCTGCTTTTCTCGATGAATAGTAAAAATGAGTCCTCTACTTGATGTAACCTCATAAAATGTCTTTGATCTCCTTCTCTCTGCTGTTTCTCAGTGTGACTCAGTTGTTGGAGAGGATTAGTGAGGTTGTCGAGCAGAATCACTTGTTTACGTCAGACAGGCCAAGTCTGGGGGAAGAGCTGGAGTCACTGCAGCAGCACTTGGAGAGCCTCAGCTCGGCACATGGCCCTTTAGAGAGTCATTACAACACCAACCATGGTCAGAAAACAATCATAACTTTATGCTATTAAAGACTTATATGTTCAGAGTATCAGTGTCTGTTATAAGTATGTGAAGGCCAACATGGTCTAAGCTAGTATATCCACACATTACTGATATGCAATGCTTTGAGTAGAATTAGGAATTGCATTGTCATGGGTTCTCAGAATATTGAACGGAATATTGTCATGATGGAACAATTTTTTTAAAGGAAACTTTGCTCAGAAAGTGACTATATAACTAACATTAAGTAGAGAGACTTTATTTATATTTTTTATTGAAAGTATGGATTTTAGTTATTTTTTTATATAAGCAGGGGTTATTAGCATAAATTATTTGTACGATTCCATATTTACTTTTATAATAGAATTAATAAGTTAAATATTATGTTATATGTTATATTTTATTATTTACTCATCCACATGTATTTCGAAAATGTACTTTCTTCTACAATTCACAAACAAAATTTATTTAAAGGACCTAAGTGACTACAAAACATTGTTACATCTTAAATCACTTCTTTGAATATCTTCATTATTGTTCCACAGATGAGTTACATCCATGTTTTAAGTTTTCAACATTCTGTAATTGCACTTAAAGGGACACTTAATGGAACGAATGAATTACTCGTCCTTAAGTTGTTTCAACATGTGTAAGTCCCTTTGTTTGGTTGAACACAAAGGTAGCTATTTGGAAGAATGTTAATAACAGAGATGTGTGGGCCATATAGGACTATAGTAGGACTAAAGTAGTAGTTTTGTAGAAAAACTGATATGATATGATATTCTGAAGAATTTCTGAAAACAAACACGTCTGGTACACCTTTGACTTTCAGTGGCTATAATTATTCCAAATATCTTTCTTTATCTTAAACAAATATTATACAGATTTGTAACAACTTGAATGGAAGTAATATAAAACATACAATATTATACAAAACAGTATAATGTTTAAACAATAATGATGATTTCTTTTTTATTGAAAAAACACTAATAACATTTTAATTTCATAACACATCTAACAAATATATTTCAACCATTATTTTGGCCATTAAACTCATTTCAGACCTTATTCTGATCTAAAGATTTGTAAGGTCAAGATGACCGTTTTACTCAAGTGACCCTAAACTTTCAATCGATAGTGTATCTTCACATACGTTTACAATACATAATTTCACCTGCACCAGTTGCAGGCTCTTAAACACTTTCTGTATGTGTCTTTTTCAGGTTTTACTGTAGGAAGTGTCCTCAAGAACCAGTCGATGTTCCAAAAGTTTCTGACCCGAAACCTTTCCCTGCCGAATGACACCGCCAGCCTCCTGCTCTCTTCCCCCATCAATCTGAAAGAGGTCTGTCTTACATGCTCAGTTCAAACTTCTTTTTCTCCATCCCTGGTCAGACAGCTTCGCCTTTGAAGACTCGTGACTCATCCGCTAACTCCTCTGAGCCTCCCGTCTCTCTTTCATCCTTTTCGGAGGCTCAGCTTCAGTTTGCGGCCCGCACCATTAGCAATTTTACTCAGTGACAGCGTAGAGAGGGTGTGCGATAGAATCTAATGCTTCAGGGCACTGGAGCTCCTGTGTAGTGCGTTTTAAGTGTCGAGTTAATGCTCCGTAGTCTGTTAAAAAGTGCTGAGAGATGCTCTTGCAAGCTCCCGAATGAAATGTTGATTTTTGTGGGAGTTTAATTTCGAATCTCCTCCGTCTATTTAAAGATTTGAGTGGGATGGGAGTTTCTAAATCTGTGCTTGTGTGTGTGTTCTGTTCAGGTTTATAATCGTATTTTTGGTACGTATCCTAAACTCGGAACAAGGGCACAAGGAAGGGATGAAGGACAGCACAGTCCTGGGGAAAAGCTTGTACAGCTGGAGGTACAGTATTTGGAATATAGTAACTATTTAAAATTCAAATATAGTAACTATTTTATGTTCAAAAAAGAGCTATGCCATGTCCATTTGTTATGTATTATTGCTTCTGATTTGTACATTTAATTTAGAAAAAATTTAACAAAGTTTATCATCTGGCTTTTTTGTAAAATCCCATTTTAAAACTGAAAACTTGTGCATAGACAGATTTTTTTGTGTTTAGATTCAACCATCGGAGGTTTAGTAAAATATCAACAGATAGTTAAGCATTATGAACAAATACATATTTTTGAATGTTTTTATGTCACCTCCATAATGCAAAATATCACATTCAAAATGCTGGAATTGCTCAGATAGTTATTTTATGAAATGCATATTGAAGAGGCCATATGGAGTGTGGCAGACTGCTAAAGCGAGGAGGGAAAGTACGTTTGGGGATTTATTTTCAGATATTTTAATAAATAAATGCGTATGTTCTAGTTCCGTTTGAAGCTGGTGGCCCAGTTGATAAACTTCAAGACCAAACTGACTCAAAGTGGCGATGTCCAACTGAGCTTTGAACTCTGTCATTACTGATTTCCACAGTTTGATCAATTCTGGCCTTTTTGTAACATGTTGAAAATATTAATTTTCCAAGTGTCAATTTTTTCCTTTTTTCTTTGTCACTTGGGATTCATTAACAATTAACATTTATGAATGTCTCATTGACACATTAAAGGGATAAATAATCTAAAAATGGCAATAATTGTAAGATGAACACAGATCGCAGATCACAAAAGTTCTTCTGTTATGATCCACAGATGAACAGGTTTAGGCCCTGCATGAGCTCACTGTGAACTAAATTCATGTTTATGCTTTTACCAGACACTATCAAGTTCTTCTTGGATTTTAAACCTCATTTTACATTTTCTTTGTGTGTTTGTGTTTGTTAGTACCTGTAAAATCCCAAAGTTCACAATAAAACGAGTGATCATCTTTAACAGATTTCTAATGTCTCCGACTACGCCAGGATTGTGGGTATCCAGTTACTTCAGTGATGTATTGTCAGAGACCCGTAATGGCAGTAACTGGATTCTCATGATGTTGCCTCATCTCTAGATTAACTGAAAGCTGAGTTGACCAATAACAAAAAAACTTGAGATTTAATGACATTAATGCGTAATTGAGGACTCAAACAATACAATTAATAGTTTAATTACCAAATAAGGGTCTCTTTAATAAAACTCGTAATCTCTGTGATGATTCCATAGAAACTGAGCTACAGTTAATATTCAGATAAAATAGTCATAACTATTCGTTTGGCATATTTCCAAATAAGACATCATCTTTTAAAACCCAAACAGACTTGTTAAAAAAGGAACACAATTAGCTCCTTGTCCGAAGTTAAGTCTATCACGGAAATAAGGGACCGCCAATGACATGAGCATCATAAAAACACTCTCCAACACACAACTCTTCATTCAAATTTTATATGCTCTGCTGTGGAAAGAGCCTAGGTCACTTCAGAGGTTGTAATGCTGGGGCTAATAAAATTGGAAAAATGGACTAAGGAAACAGGCGTATGTACTTGTTCCAGAACTTTGTTCCTGAATTCATCCAGTGGGAAAGTAGCTTATGTTTTTTACACATTTAGAAGCAGTTACTCGGAGGCTGGAGCAGTTTGGATGGGGATCTCATTCAGAAGGCGTTGAGAGACCCCACGAATGCAGCTCACCCCCAAGCTCTACTCAAAGTCCTTTCCCAGGCATTAGGAATCGCGGGGGGGGAAGTTGGTCAAAAATTTGATCCCCAAGCCTTGCGTGAGATGGAGGTGAGTTTACCAGTTGACTTTAATGCTAAACGTGTATTGAAAAACACAGTTAAATATCCAGATACTGCAACTAGAAATGCAGACGTATACGGTCAAAAAAACAATATTGGTCAGCTTTAACAAACCTCTTTCTTCTTTTTGATCTCATTGTTCTCAGGATATTCTGTTGACTGGTGCAGTTCTTGAAAGGCTCACCTGTGGAGAGGGAGGGAACAGCGAGTTAAACAAAATCCTATCAGTCCCTGAAAAGCAGCAGGCAGCTTTGCAAGTCTACCAAACGACCGTATGTGACGGCGAAGAGGAGCAGAGGACGATGCTTTTTGGGGAGATGAGCTCTGAGCTCAGAGAGCAGATTGACACACAGAGAGTATTCGAAAAGGTGCATTTTTAGTATTTACTCTTATCATTTCAGACCTGTATAAGATTCTTCTACAGAACACAAAAGATTATGATTTCTCATTTATGTTGGGAAACAAACAACTACATCACACATTGATTTTGTGCACATACAACAGAAGTAAATGATTGCCGTGTCTTTCTTCAAAATATATTCATTTTCTGTTTACTTACCCTTACCCTTAATCCTAATAAGCTTAAGTTACTCATATTTTAAGTTAATCTAATATCAATCTGCCCTTAAAAACAACCATAGATACACCACAATCATTTAAAAGCTACTTCCCATTGCATTATTTATGTTTTACCATGTTTTACACTTCTATTTACATGTTATTCCTTTCTATTCATCCTTTTCATCTTAAGTTACGTCTTGAGCAGTCAAACGTGTCTGGTCTGTTGGATCAGTCCCGTCTCGGAGCTCTCCTGAAAAATCTGGCCGATGTGGAAAGGCTGCTGAGGGATGTGGATCTGTTGTCGGGCCTGGCCAGACTGCTCCCTAAAGGGGCTTGTGCAGGTCACCCGCCTCCTCCCGCAGCCAACACCACCTCCTGGAGCTCCAACACAACAACATGGGGTCCCAACACAACAGACAGCCCAGGGGAAGATGGAGGTGGATCTACAGGAAATGAAGCTGAAGCTGAAAATCCTAAATCCCAGTTTTCTGCTTTTGTTCAGCTGTGGGCAGGACTTCAACCCATTCTGTGTGGAAATAACAGGTTTGTGTGTATGGATCTAGAAAGTTATGAGCATAAATGTTGGTATTGTTTTGCTGTGGCTTTCTAATTAACTTTATTCTGGTAGGATTATTGAGCCAGAAGCTCTGAAACAGGGAAATATGAGTTCCCTGGGCTTTACCAGTAAAGAACAACGAAACCTGGGTTTACTGGTTCATCTCATGACTACAAATCCCAAAATCCTTTACTCTCCCATTGGCTCAGAGGTGGATAAGGTCATACAAAAGGCAAGTCATAATGTTGTGAAGGTTTATTAAAGAATTTGCTATAATTAGTTTCTCGTTTTTCACATTTTGGTAGAATACTTAAAGGCATCGACATTACATCTACAGTAAGCGATTTCCGAGAAGTGCTGATGAGAAGTTTAATCAACAACATGTAATTTTCTGAATACTTACTATATGTTTGTCCTGTAAAGGTTTTGGAATTTGCACATAATGCTGGTTTTGTAAAAAGAAGAAAAAGTAATCCGTTAACCAATTTAAAGTGATAGCCCCTTTAAGCCTAAGGATTCTTATGTGTAACAGCCAAGTTTTAGAATACTCTTACAAAAGTAATGAGATATAACAATTATATAAATGAGACCGCTCCCATTAGTGAACATTAGATTTGCTCTTTTATTCTACATTTGTTATTTATTACATTTAAGTAATTTTGCACACAAGTGATAGAGAGTCACTTGGATATCTGAAGTGATTTTGATTATAAATTAATTTTTTGTAAATGATATTATTATACATAATTTTATTTTCTCTCCCTAGGCCAATGAAACATTTGCATTTGTTGGAAACGTGACTCACTATGCCCGGGTGTGGCTCAACATCTCAGCCGAACTGAGAGCTTTCTTGGAAGAGGGTAAACTCAACAATCACCTGTTATGGCTCCAACAGGTAACACTGAAAGTCAACTTAATGAAAAGTTATAGTTGTATCTATTTTATATGAAACATCAGTTTCTCTTATCATGGATTTCTTGTCTTTGTGTCATAGTTCATCTCTGACTTAAAGAAGCACCATGAAATGTTAAACGGGTCAGACAGTGAGCTGTTGAACACTCTGATGGAGGAGAACTTCACCCTGCCAAACACAACCACCCTCCTGGAGCAGCTCCACACCATTGATAATGCTGCCTGCGGGTGGACACACTTTATGTCAAAGGTTAGAAGAAACTACTGAAGATTCCTGTGTTTGACACTGATGATATTTGTATGAAATATATAAAATCTAAACGTATCTTTTTAGGTCAGTGTGGATATTTTCAGAGGCTTTCCTGATGAAGAGAGCATTGTGAACTACACGCTGAACCAAGCCTACCAAGACAACGTCTCTGTGTTTGCAAGTCAGTTACTTTTGAATCTCACTAAGAAAAACACATTTAGCAGTTGGGTATACAGTAACATATTAAATGCAGTTAGTTAATATAATGTGGATTCTCTCTGCAGGTGTGATATTTCAGGCTAATAAAGATGGCAGTCTGCCACCTCACGTTATGTATAAGATCCGACAGAACTCCAGTTTCACAGAGAAAACCAATGAAATCCGTCGGGCTTATTGGCGCCCTGGGCCGAACACGGGTGGCAAATTCTACTTCTTGTATGGCTTTGTGTGGATTCAAGGTATGATCAGATGGCTAAGCAGTATTCCTTCCAAAATTTCCAAAGGAAATATTCAAAACTTTAACTAAGCATTTTAACGTTCAGATTTTATTGGAAGTGAAAGGACTGCTTTTAAATAAGGACAGACTCAATCATTAGCTTTGCCAGTTATGCAAAATTATGCTTACAAAGCATTAAATCATTCACTTTAGTAACATCCTCATTGTTCTCAGTTGGCATGGGTAAATTCAAATGAATTTGATGTTTTATTTAAAATGAAAGTTATGTTGGCTAATTCAGTATGTGGTTAAGTAAAGCCTGCTGCACCAGTCAGGTGTACATAAAGCGCTGACTTGGCTCTTCTGAAAGCCCTATTCATCCAAGATATACATGGGAGGAATAACCAACATGCTAAAAGTAAATGTGGGTTTAGATTTATACATTTTCCAGATATTTCTCTTCCAAAACATATATATATAGCCCACCCCATATTCACACCTTTTCACAGCATTTTCACTTTTTAGTTAAGTGTACATATAATTAATCTGAGATGAAAAGTAAGATTATTTATTTTAAATCTGTGACTATTTCTTCCGGCGAACACAAAGGAAAATATTTTTATTGAAATTCTAGTTCATACAATGGAAGTAAATGGGGAACAATGTTGTCTGGTTAGCTGTTTTCTTTTGTGTTTTACATCAGAATGTATGCTTTTGAGCAATAAGGATCAAATCAAATATAATTGTAAAATTTGTGGGTGGTCTGCCCTTTAAGATAAATGGACTTGGAAGCAACACATTAAAAGTTACTTAGACAAGACTGTTTCCAGTCTTTTTGTTTTAGTCCACTAGAAGATGTATTGCTTATTTATAATTAAGACAAATACAAATTCTATAGTTCACTTAGATAGAAAAAAAATAAGAAAGATCTGAGAACCTGCCTGGATAGCTAATGCAAAGTTGTTTCACAAACTTTGTTTAAAAATCTTAAAATTTTCTTTTTTTCGATCTATCTTTAAATATTTTAGTTCTTCTCTAGTTGGTGTGACGTTACATTAATAAAATATAACATTTCTCTACATGTTCCTCCCCAGATATGATTGAAAGGGCAATCATCAACACATTTGTGGGCCATGATGTTGTGGAGCCTGGAAACTACGTACAGATGTTTCCCTATCCTTGCTACACTAGAGACGAGTGAGCTTTGTTTCGTGTATGACTTATTAAATATTCTGCCATTTATATGGCACTGCTAAAGGTGTTAACCAATATGTCCATTTGCAGTTTTCTGTTTGTGATTGAGCACATGATGCCTCTGTGTATGGTCATATCCTGGGTCTACTCAGTGGCTATGATGATCCAACACATTGTAGCAGAGAAGGAGCAAAGGTTAAAAGAGGTGAGAGCATTTTCCTCCTTTGATACAAAAAAGGGAAGTAACTTATAAATAAGAAACAGATGAAAGTGCTGTGGTTGATCCCGAGTGTGTTCACTCAGGTGATGAAGATGATGGGCTTGAATAATGCAGTGCACTGGGTGGCCTGGTTTATCACCGGCTTCGTGCAGCTCTCGATCTCCGTGACCGCTCTCACTGCCATACTGAAATACGGCAAAGTTCTCCTCCACAGCGATCCTTTTATCATCTGGCTCTTTCTCACAGTCTACGCCATCGCTACCATCATGTTCTGGTACTGGACCAAACCTAACTTTTTGAACCTTGCTTAATGGGATAGTTCACCCAAAAATAAACATTTTGTTATTTTTTATTCACCTTTGAGTTTTTGAATATGTATGTATTTCTTTGTTCTGATTGACACAGAAAGATAATTGAAAGTATGCTTATAACAGAACAGTTCTTGGACTTTATTGACTTCCAAAGTTGGAAAGAAATAAAAATGTTTTGATTTGTTTGTAACTTTAAGGTCGTGGGTTTAATAAATGTATTAATAATGCAATGCAAGTCGAATAAGTTCGTGAAATAAGCGAATAATTCATGATAGAATTTATATTTTTGGGCGAAACTTTACTCTTTACATATTTTTGCAGTTTAATATCTTTTTACACCTGTACTTAAAAAGTAATTGTTTTATCTCTTCTCTGTAAGTTTCCTGGTGTCAGTGTTGTACTCTAAAGCAAAACTGGCATCAGCATGTGGAGGAATCATCTACTTTCTGAGTTATGTGCCCTACATGTATGTGGCCATCCGAGAAGAGGTGGCTCATGACAAGATCACTGCCTTTGAAAAGTGTATAGCGGTATGAATTCCTCCTGTTTACCTCCACATTATTTTCCATTCATGCACAAAGTCTCGATGAAATTGTTTTACATTGTAGTTTCTTCCGTGTGCTTTCTATTAAATCAGACATTCTATCTAGTGCAGCATGATTCATCAATACTTCTGATCCATTTTTTCTGGCTTAGAAAGGAGTTTAAAATATATTTGCTGAAAGAACTTATGGAAGTAGACAAATGTACTTACAAAATCACAGATTTTTCACAGGCTTTTCTGTTTTTATGTACAATTGAATATTTATCCTCATTAGTCTGTAACCATTTCTCTCTGTCTCCAGTCTTTGATGTCTACCACAGCTTTTGGTCTGGGGTCTAAGTACTTTGCCCTGTATGAAGTGGCTGGGGTGGGAATTCAGTGGCGTACTTTCAACCAGTCACCTGTGGAGGGTGATGATTTTAACCTGCTGCTATCTGTGGTCATGCTTATCATTGATGCCATTGTGTATGGTGTTCTGACCTGGTATATTGAGGCTGTGCATCCAGGTAAGATACTTTGTGGTGCCATCACTTTTACCATGTTATGTCAACATTGGCTCTGCTTTTTAAAATCCCAGCAACTTAACATGCATAAAATGGGATTTTTGACTAATTCTTATATGTTGATATTTCTACTTATTTTTATAAAAATTTTTGTCAAAACAAAAAACAGTATACAGATTGCACTTACAAGCCATTATTAAATGATAACATGTTGCATTCCGACCTGCACAATCTATATGGTTTTGAAGTCATATGTAAATGAATAAAAATTTGTGTTCCCACAGGGTAACAATATTTTCTGCCCTTGTTTTGGTTCCAGGGATGTACGGCCTGCCCCGCCCATGGTACTTTCCCTTGCAGAAATCCTATTGGTTGGGTAGTGGACGCATCGAGACATGGGATTGGCCATGGGGCAGCAGCACAAGGTTGAGTGTGATGGAGGAGGATCAGGCTTGTGCTATGGAACACAGACGCTCAGGTGCCTTTAGGATCTAAAATAAATTTTAACCTTGTTTGTAATAAAGTTTGTAATAGTTACTTAAATCGAAACTAAATGTGTTTGGTTTTGTGGTTTAGAGGAAAGTCGAGGAATTGAAGAAGAGCCAAGCCACTTACCGCTGGTGGTGTGCATAGACAAACTTACCAAAGTCTACAAGACCGGGAGCAAACTTGCCCTAAACAAGTTATGCTTAAATCTTCATGAGAACCAGGTCGTCTCCTTCTTAGGACACAATGGGGCTGGCAAGACCACCACTATGTGAGTGAGGAATCATTTTGGGATTGTGTTAAAAACCTGCAGAAAATTTGTTAACCTCACATCTCTTATAGGTCTATTCTCACGGGACTGTTTCCACCCACCTCCGGCTCCGCCACTATATACGGTCATGACATTCGCACAGAGATGGAGCGCATCCGACAAAACTTAGGCATGTGCCCCCAGCACAACGTTCTGTTTGACAAGTTGAGTGTGGAGGAACACTTGTGGTTCTACTCACGTCTGAAGGGCATGGCTGAAGAAGACATCCGCAAGGAGATGGAGAAGTGGGTTTAAGTGCATGTGTCACCAACTTTTTTTTTTTCTAAAACAAACTTCTTTAAGACTGTGTTTGAATTCACAGGATGATAGAAGATCTCGAGTTGTCCAACAAACGTCACAGTCTGGTTCAGACTCTATCCGGCGGGATGAAGAGGAAGCTGTCGGTGGCGATCGCGTTTGTGGGTGGGTCTCGGGCGGTGATACTGGACGAACCTACGGCAGGAGTTGACCCCTACGCACGTCGGGCCATCTGGGATCTCATCCTTAAATATAAACAAGGTCATTGGTCACCAATCACAGCTGACACTTTTTTCTTACAAATGAATATCATTCTAAACTGTGTGTATGATCAGGCCGTACCATTCTGCTCTCCACTCACCATATGGATGAGGCTGATCTGTTGGGAGACCGTATTGCCATCATCTCCCATGGAAAGCTGAAGTGCTGCGGTTCACCTTTGTTTCTGAAGAGCACGTATGGAGATGGTTACAAGCTCACTCTTGTAAAGAAGCAGAGTGACTCACACGCTGCAGGTATATGGGTTTATGTCTGCGCACTTTTGACAAAGGGATGATTCACCCAAAAAAAGAACGATTAACACACAAAGACATTTGGAAGAAAGCATGTAACCAAACAGTTCTCTGAACAAAGAAATGTATACAGATTTGAAACAAATAAAGAGTAATCATGTCAGATTTTTCCTAGTTTACCGCAAAGATGTTGTGATACCTTTGTACTGTTAAATGCAAAGATATTTGGAGAAATGTTAGCAACTGCAATTTCTGGGAACCACTGACTTCAAAAGTAGATTTTTGTAAAAATCGGAAGCCAATGGTGCTCCAAAGTGGTTTGTTTTCCTAAAATCTTAAAAATGTCTTCTTTTGTTCCACAGAACAAAAAAGTCTACTTTGGTAGTCAGTGGTAGCCTAAAAATTGCTAACATTCTTCAGAATAACTTTCTTTCTGTTAAACTGAACAAAGAGATGTTTGTATAAACTGAATTTTCTGGAGTCTGGAGGGACATCATTTCTCTTTAAAATGTATCCCTTTCTTTTATTGCTCAAAGATCTTTTTTAAATATGTTTTAGAAGAAAAATAATATCTTTAATGCAAGATAAATTTCATTCAGTGCATATTTAGGCAGAGAGAATATATCTTGAATTATAGTTGTTTTTCTGACCCCAGCGGCAAATTTGCTTTGCTTTAGAAATAAATCTTAATAGAAGCAAAGGGTTTAAGTCCGGTTCACACGTAAAGCTAGAAAGAAATAAAAAATACCTGTAAGAAAAATTAATTCAAAAAGATATTGCCTGAAAGCGTCCTTATTATATTATACTGCAGTTTTGTTTCTCGATTGAATTGAGCCATTTTCTGAGGCAAGCTATTTGTTTTCTTCTTTTTTATGTTTTGCTTTTACTGTTACTTTTTGATCTTATACATTTAACTTCCCTGCACCATCACAATGCATTCTTTCTTTTCCATGACTGACATCATGCTTCTCTGTTCTCAGATCAGTCAAGCCAGTCTCCATCCACTTTGATATCTCCATGTTCAGAGAGCAGAGTTACACAGTTCATCCGTCAGTACCTAGCCTCCTGCCTGCTTGTGTCTGACACCAACACTGAGCTCTCTTATGTCCTGCCGTCAGAGGCGGTAAAGAAAGGCTGTTTCGAGAGGCTCTTTCAGGTACACAGTGTGAAAGGACACAGGTTACAGCTTATAAACGGTTGATGGTGGAGAAAGAGCATTCTGTACGACAGGCATTTAGGAAGAATGATTTATGCAGGGGTGTTACTGAATGTTGGATGTCTTTCTTTCAGGCTCTGGAGCAGAGTTTGGACAGCTTGGCTTTGACCAGCTTCGGTGTGATGGACACCACGTTAGAGGAGGTCTTTCTGAAGGTGTCAGAGGAGGATCAGTCATTGGAGAACAGCGATGCAGGTTAGTGAGACTCAGACAGAATGTCAGTCTGATGTGGGGTAGGGATATGTGGCATGTAACAATAAATATTTCAACCCCTTTGACAGATATGAAAAGCTCTCCTGGTGGAGCATCAGCAGGCAAGCCCGCCAATCCGCTTGGAGGTCCGCAGTGCGAGGGAGCCCCAGCTGGGGCTGTAAGCCGGCCGGAGGTGGAGCTCAATAACCTCACAATGTGTTCTAGACTGAGCGCGAGCCAGGGGTCACTGCAGTCCGGATCTTCTCTGGGCTCTGTTAGAGGGGATGAAGGAGGTCTCTATGCTGACTTCTATGGAGACTACTGTCCACTGTTTGCCAATGGCCAGGACACAGACTCGGCCAGTCTAAGAGGTGATAAATTGATAACATTGATAACATAATAACCCTTGTGTCATTCAAAACCTGTCTTCTTTTCCTGTTACACCCAAAAGAAGATATTTTGAGAAATCTCTCTCTTCGGCCCATACAATGGAAGGCAATGACGACTTATGTTGTTTGCTGCCGATATTCATTAAAATGTTTTGCAGAAGAAAGAAAGTTGACAAGTTGAAATGACAAGTGTGTTTTTACACTTTTAAAAAGGATTTTTGTATAGAAATGTGTGCATCTTCCAGTCACTTATGGCCAAAGTCAAATCTGTCTAAAAGTGCTTAGCTATCAATGAGAGTAATAAAGACTTTCCATGTCTCTGTGCTATAGATGAAGAGCACTCCTCAAAGCCGGTCGTACTGGAGGGTCAGGGCAGCTTCAAGCTCGAAGGCTGGTGGCTCAAACTCCGTCAGTTCCACGGGTTGATAGTAAAGAGGTTTCACTGTGCCAAGAGGAACACCAAGGGCATTTTCTCTCAGATCCTGTTACCTGCCTTCTTCGTCTGTGTCGCCATGACCGTAGCCTTGTCTGTGCCTGAGATTGGTAAGCAAAACAAAGAGCTGCTTGACTCTTGTATAAATAAACTGTTTTTACGGTGTGTTTATATATATATATATATACAGAATCAAAAGTAATATTAAAGTGAAGGTTCTCTCAAAATTTTTAATTCTGTCGTCATTTACTCGCCTTCTTGTCCTTTCAGACCTGTACGAGTTTTTTCACAGAACAGAGACGGAGCTATTTCAAAGAATGTTGGTCACTTGAATGGTTTCGTTTTTTATAAAATACAAGTAAATGAGTGGTCTGGTGGACAGAGAGTTGGACTTGTAAGCAGAAGGTTACAGGTTCAAATCCTAGTGCAAGCAGACAATGACTGAAGTATCTAAAAGCAAGACACTCTACCTCCATTTACTCTGGAGTGATATTTGGCAACTTCCTCACGCTTGTATGTTGCTTTGGATAAAAGCATCTGCCAAATAAATAAATGTAAATGTGTGCCACTGCTGCTCAATGACCAACGTTCTTCAAAACGTACTCTTTCATGTTTTGCAGGGGAAAAAAGCCATGCAGGTTTTTAATGACAAGAAATTGTATAAATAATAATACAGGTTTTGGTTGAACTTTCACTCTAGGTAAAACTAATATTACTAAAACTAGTTATATTTTTAAATACTTATCAAATTCAAATTCATCTGCACACATTTTATAGTATATCTGCAGTATAAACTGTTCAACAGAACCTCATCTAGTTGGCACACATCTACTGTCACTTAATATATACTGTCACACAGCCTTATTCAGTGCAAGCTGTTCTGATGATTTTTTGGTTCTGCAGGTGACCTTCCCCCTCTCATTCTGTCTCCATCTCAATATCACAACTACACACAACCTCGTGGAAACTTTATTCCTTATGCCAACGAAGACAGACTTCAGTACAGGTCAGCTAAAGGAATTCATAGCTATATAGACATTTATAAGATATGCTTCATTTTTATCATATATATCATAATTCTTTTTTAAAAAGGAACAGGAGAGATTTATCTGGATATTTGTGCAGACACACAGGCACATTAATGGGTCCAAATGAAGACACTCATTCTCTTTTCACTTTTTTCTGCTCCTCCAGGAGTAAAATGTCTCCAGACGCTGGTCCTCAAAGCATAGCAAATACCCTTCGCCTGCCTTCCGGAGTTGGTGCTACTTGTGTGTTGAAAACTCCCTTTAACAGCACTCTGGACCAGCTGGCCCAAACGCTGAACCCATACGCCAATAACTCCAAAACTCTGGCAGCCCGCTACTTTGATTCCATGTGCCTAGATTCCTTCACTCAGGGTGTGCCTTTATCAAATTTTGTGCCCCCGCCTCCCTCCCCTGCCCCGTCAGATGACCCAGACGCACATTTTGAGGACGGCCTTTGGAACTATACCGCTGCTCCACCAACTACTGTCAGAGGTGAAAGTGCTATATCATCAAATCTGTACATGAAGGAAGTCTAAATGGAAAAAAATGAGGAAAGAAATATGAGAATTCATGCTAACTGATGATTTTGCTTTTGCATAAACGGTACCCCTTGGGGATGATATCACTGAAACTAATTCTTCGAAAAGATAGTTGTCCCAGCGCACTTGCTGGATTTTGCCTAAAGTGAATCTTTGCATTGTTTCTGCATAATTTTGATTAGTCTTTCTTTTCCGTGTATTTTATTTCTCACGCTGTTTGTTCCCAAAGAGATGGCAACCTCTCCCCCCACACTCCCACTGACCATCCGTGAGCCCGTCCGCTGCATCTGCTCCATGCAGGGAACAGGCTTCTCCTGTCCCAGTGGAGTTGGGGGTCGTCCCCCTCTTATGAAGGTAGTAACTGGAGACATCCTGGTGGACGTAACAGGTCGCAATGTTTCTGAATATCTCCTCTACACCTCTGATCGACTGAGATTGCACAGGTAGTTTTCAGAAAAGGGTAATATTTACTGTTACTGTATACATCCACAAAAATTTGGTAAAGATTTTCTCATTTTAATACAAATTTAATACAGTATTATTGTTTTCTGTAATATAGAATTCCTGAAAGATAGGATAATGGTTTTAAAATTATTCCATTAAGCGAAACTGTATTAAAAAGTTTTATTTTGATATACTAAAATATGCATAATTCATTCCCATTCTTTAGATATGGAGGCTTCACGGTTGGAAACATCCAAAAATCTGTTCCAGCTTCCTTTGGCAGAAAAACTCCACCTATGGTGCGCAAAATTGCAGTGAGACGATCCTCGCAGGTAAACCTCTGCATTCTAAACTCTTTTGAACTGATTATATATAGCTAATGTTCTCTTATATGGTTAATGTTTATTTTTTCTCGGTAGGTGCTGTACAATAACAAAGGCTATCACAGCATGCCCACTTACCTGAATGTCCTCAACAATGCCATTCTCAGAGCCAATCTGCCCAAAAGTAAAGGAAACCCTGCTGCATACGGTGAGACATTCACTTCCAGTTATCAATAAGCTGCAACTATGGGCATCACTGCATTGTGTTTTGTTTTAGAGATTGTGTTTAATTATGCTGAAAAGTTCAATTGCTTTGTATGCAAATGTATTTATACTCTATGCAAATACGCTTCACAGGCATCACAGTGACCAATCATCCAATGAACAGAACCAGTGCCAGTCTTTCTCTGGACTATTTGTAAGTTTAACTCTTTTTGTACTTCCTGTTTCAACCTCCATATTTCTGATTCCTCCTTCATTTCTTTATTCTCCTTTAGGCTCCAGGGCACTGATGTGGTTATCGCCATCTTCATAATCGTAGCCATGTCCTTTGTGCCAGCCAGCTTCGTGGTCTTTCTTGTAGCAGAGAAATCCACTAAGGCCAAGCACCTGCAGTTTGTCAGCGGTTGTGACCCTGTCACGTACTGGCTAGCGAACTACATATGGGATATGGTAAGGTCTGCCCCATTGAAAAGCATTCTGAGATTGCCTTATCTGATGCATACATTGCGGCCCGAATTTAATTTGTTTTTGGAACATTTTTATGTGATCTGCGCTAAAAATGACTCCGTAGGCAGCTTGCTCGATTTGTTTAAATCATCTTACTGTTGCCTTGATGTCAACCACATTTCCAAGGGCTTAAATGGTTTTCTCGGCGCTTTCTTTGCCAGCTCAACTACCTGGTTCCAGCCACATGCTGTGTCCTAATTCTGTTTGTGTTCGACCTTCCTGCATACACATCACCTACAAATTTCCCGGCAGTGCTCTCTCTATTCCTCCTTTATGGGTAAGCTCTGTCTATATCTCTGAGATCTTTTCAATCTCCGTCTGGTCAGACAGAATGAGGAGTGAGATTCGAAACAATGCGATGTTTTATTTCTTTTAAATACTACATAAATGTTTTCTAGATTAATTTTCTAGATCAATTTATCTTCAATTTAATTCGCATTAACCCCTTTGCCTATAATACCACAAACTGAACCATCTTTTCTCTTTTGTTCTCCGTGTTAAGCTGCCCTGAAAAAATATTTATTGTATAAAGCTCTATTAATAAAATTTAATTGAAAAATGTGATAAAAGGATTAAAGTTTCGTGTTTTGTTTAGCTTTGGTTTTACTTTCTTTTTATTCTTTCTCTCTGTAGCTGGTCTATAACCCCCATCATGTATCCGGCGTCCTTCTGGTTTGAGGTGCCCAGCACAGCCTATGTGTTTCTCATAGTCATCAATCTATTCATTGGCATCACTGCCACAGTGGCCACTTTCCTGCTTCAGCTCTTTGAGCGTGACAAGGTACATCAGAGAGAGAAATGACTTTTTCCATTATTATTTTTATCACTGGGGCAGGTTCGATGAGAACCGTGCCAATTGGAGCCCAATTACTTATATAAGCTATATCAAGAAACAAATCCTGTTTTTTTAGCAACACACTTCAAACATTGGATAAAAGTTATTTAAACTTTATTATAACATTAATTTGATGTTTTTAACTAGGTCATTATATTAAGAATATCTGTTTCCCCACTGTCTGTTGAATTTAGATTTATTCTGTTGTAAATGTTAAATGATTGTATATTTCATTGTTTTTGTATAACTCATGATTACTTGCTTTTTCATGTCAGGATCTCAAATTGGTTAACAGTTATCTGAAGTCCTGCTTTCTCATCTTCCCCAACTATAACCTGGGTCATGGTTTAATGGAGATGGCGTATAATGAGTACATTAACGAATATTACGCAAAAATAGGTGTGTTCTTTGATTCTGCTGTTCTCAACATGAATTTTTTTCATTCTATTATTATTTATTCACCCTTAGTTATTTCAAACCTAAAGATTTTTTTTCTGCAGAACACATAAGAAGATATTTAGAAAAAATTTGTTGACTGAACAATGGTGGTATCCATTGAATTGCATTGGTTCGTGTCACTACAATAGAAGTGAATGTGTACGTTCCTAAAAATATCTTCGATTGTGTTCTGCAAAAGAAAACAATAAAGGTTAAATATAACAAGTACCAGATTGTGATATTTTTGGGTGACCTACCCCTTTAATAATACATTTTCCCTGCAGGCCAGTTTGACAAAGTAAAGTCGCCATTTGAATGGGACATTGTGACACGGGGACTGGTAGCAATGACCATTGAGGGATTCGTTGGCTTTCTTATCACAATTCTGTGCCAGTACAACTTCCTCAGAAAAGCTCAGTGAGTGTGATTTTGTAATTGTGCTTGTTCGTGTAATACTAACAGAATTTCATTTTTGGATGTACGGTCCCTTTAAATAATTCCCAAGGTCACTGATTACTTGTCATTGAAGGAGAGTGCCTGTCAACAGCCAGCCAGTGGATGATGATGATGTGGACGTGGCCTGTGAGAGGCGAAGATTGCTGAGAGGAGATGCTGACAATGACATGCTGAAGATTGACAACCTCACTAAGGTTTATGATGTTTTCCTCTGTTACCCTGTTCTGAGCTCTCCTTACATCCCCAAAAGTCCTTGTGTCCTCAAGATTCTAAGTTTTTACAGGTGTATAAGTCTCGCAAGATGGGGCGTATCCTGGCTGTGGACCGGCTGTGTCTGGGGGTCCGTCCTGGGGAATGCTTTGGGCTGCTGGGGGTGAATGGAGCAGGAAAGACCACAACTTTCAAAATGCTGACAGGAGATGAGAGCACGACGGGGGGAGAGGCTTTTATTCAAGGAAACAGGTGCTGCATTCAGACTTCTTCCCAAAAAATTTTAATCACCCTCCCACACCTGTTTGACTTTCTTTCTTCTGCAAAACACATAAGAAGATATTTCAAAGAATGTTTGGAGCTGGCACACATTTACTTGCACTAGTATTGAGTCTATAATGCTTATGTAATCTGCACATTTGCCATCTCTTGCAGCATCCTCCGCGAGCTTTTGCGCGTGCAGCAGAGCATCGGTTACTGCCCTCAGTTTGACGCTCTGTTTGATGATCTGACTGCTCGAGAACATCTGGAACTGTACACTCGCCTCCGCGGCATCCCCTGGAAGGATGAGGAGCGGGTGAGCATGCTGCACACACACAATCGGCGTAGTCAGATGACATGCGGTAAATGTTGTCAAGTGGAGTGTGTGGCTGTGCACAAGAGCTCCTAAAAGCTCTCTTGAAATCAGCGCAGAAGCACTTAGCAATCAATTATCCCTAATCACTATTTGAAGTTCATTGTTAAAGTGTTCTTGCTGTCAGCGATGATATATGCTGTTTTTATTTGGTACGACTTTTGATTTGTGTGTATCATCTTTCCTCTCACTTTTGAAGGTGGTTCAGTGGGCTTTGGAGAAACTGGAGTTGTCCAAGTATGCCGACAAGCCAGCCGGTACATACAGTGGAGGCAACAAACGCAAACTCTCGACGGCCATCGCTCTGATTGGATACCCCTCGCTTATATTTCTGGTCAGAACAATCTCCCGTCACAGTGAAGTCACAAACAAGCGACATATAATGTCCTATAATGTGCTTTTGTTGATTGTTACAGGACGAGCCCACCACAGGAATGGACCCAAAGGCTCGCCGTTTCTTATGGAACCTGATTCTTGACATCATCAAGACTGGACGCTCAGTTGTGCTGACGTCACACAGGTTTGGCAATCATAGAAGTGTGTTAGCGTGTGTAATAGTCCAGACCTTTTCATCATCTTTGCCATGTGTTTGTTCCAGTATGGAGGAGTGTGAAGCTCTATGTACTAGACTTGGCATCATGGTTAACGGCAGGTTCAAGTGTTTGGGGAGCATCCAGCATCTCAAAAACAGGTTTGGAAATGTACCCTTTATGCATTCACAATTTAACGTTTTATCTGTTTGTGCATTATTTGGAAGTTGGATGATCCATGATTTCATATTTTTCTAACAGGTTTGGGGATGGATACATGATCACGGTTCGCACCAAGACCACTGCTAGTGTGAAGGAAGTCATCCGGTTTTTTAACAGGAATTTCCCAGAGGCTATACTAAAAGTATGTTTTATTTTAGTATACTTGTACTTATACATTTTAGTTTTATAAACTAGCATATAAAATGTCGAACATGGGCAAAGTGTGCTTGATATTTCCTCTAGTGTCATAAGTAACTTAAAGGAAAAGTTCACCCACCAAATTTCCTCATCATTTGCTTAACCTGTATACATTTGTATGTTTTGCTGAACACAAATTTAGATATTTTAATGAAAGTTTGTCATTTTATGTCACCATTGTCTTCCATAGTAGGACAAAAGCTCAACATATGAGTTCAGCAGAGTGAGCATTTTGTGTGAAATATTCCTTCAAGTATCTACTGTTATGTTGTTGGGCAGATTTTTATATATAAAATGAATTTGTGTTTGTATAAAAGTTGCAAAAAAGTATGACTCACTCTATCAACATGTTTTGTAAAACGCTGACCAAACTAAAGACATGTGCATGTACTTTGAGCTTTGTGTACAGTCAAAACGGTAAACTTCTGCTTATTTCTTTAACCCAAGGAGCGGCACCACACAAAGATTCAGTACCAGCTGAAGTCTGAGAACATCTCTCTGGCTCAGGTCTTCAGTAAAATGGAGCAGGTGGTGGAGGTGTTAAGCATCGAGGATTATTCAGTCAGCCAGACAACCCTGGATAATGTGTGTATAACTCAGCCTTTTTATAGTTATCCCAAAATGAAAATTCTGAACATTTCACACCTGTATTGAAACTTCATTTTTCAGAATACAAAAAAAGATATTTTGAAGAATGTTGGTAAATAAAAACTGTTGATTCCCTTTGACTTTATACATACATCAAATATCTTCATTTGTGTTGTGCAGAAGAATGAAAGTTATACAGATTTGAGATGATGTAAGGATGTGTAAATGATGACATAATGTCCATATCCCTCTAACACTGATAAAAATTACATTAAAAGTATAGAAAATACCTTTAACGCGAATAGTATGTTAAACGTGGATCATTTCGCCTGTCATACACAAATTTTAACACTCTAAAAGACAATTTAATAAGAAGGTATTAAATGAAAAAGAGAATAATATTTTTTCCTGTATTATGCTTAGGTTTTTGTCAACTTTGCTAAAAAGCAAAGTGATAACATAGAACCACAAGAAAGTTCTCCCTCCAGTGGAGGTCAGTCTCCACTGCAGCGACTGCTCAGCATCCTCAGGCCTCGTCCAGCTAACACAGAACTCAGTGCCCTGGTCAGTGAAGAACCGGAGGAACTTGAGAGTGATGATGATGAAGGACTGATCAGCTTCGAAGAAGAGAGGGTAAAACGCATTCACAAAAACTTTCTGTTACCCTTTAAAGATCATGAAATAAAAATGTGAGCAGGGTTAGATTCTGACAATAATGTTTCATTAAATGTTTCATATTGTAAAAAAGAAAGAAAATTACAACAGAATGTCTTTGTTATATGTATTGATTCAGTTGTATTTTCACAGGTGCAGTTATCCTTTAATACAGACACTCTGTGCTAAACTAGAGCTCTGTTAATCTCAAAGAAAGAAAATCAAAACAAGCCTCAAGATCAGACATCTGTCTGTACGGTGAAAGACATTTATGCGCTTTTTCTCTTTGGAGAGGATCCGTCTCTCTGGCCCTGCGAGTGGCTTGTTCTTATTTCCATTTGCACTTCAACATCACAGCGAGAGAATGGCTCCTCTGGGGACTCTAAACAGAGATGCAGTCAGTGCCTGAACGGGATCAGGCCAGAGAGAGCCGGACTCCGTGGTACTAAATTTAACAAAGACCTCCGTCCATGAGCTGCAGCCGATGAAAACGTGTCCTTTAGATTCAAGCCTGCTGGATGGGAATGTAACAGAATGTTTTGGATAGAAACGGCTTTGTGGTCGTAGCGTTTATTTTGGTATTGCTCAAAATTTGATAATGGTTACACGACCTTCAAACACGACCTTTTAAACTTGAAGTTTAACCGTGTTGATGTCAACATAATCACCCCGTGATGGGTTCGACCTGTTTATCCTAAAGTTCAGTTGAAACCATTTTACCTATACAGTGCATATATTTTCTTTACTTGGACCTAACTTGTTTCTTTGTACTTGCATTGAGAGCATGCATTAAAGACAAGCCTGTCGTGTTGTGGATTGAAGAAATTTACCTATGCTTAAGTGTTTTGAACAGATCTCTTGTTGAATTGTTGAAGAATGCAAATGTATCCGTGCACCTTTGTTCCTACTTTGGACATTCTTGGTGAATGACTTGTATCTAATTCCAAGGCCTTTGGTCTTAAGTGAACCGAACCAGCCCTGATGTAGAGAAGCTGGATGTTTATTGAACAGTTATTGAATGTGCAAGGCATAAAAGTGTTTTGTGCTGATATGTGTATCCTGAACCAGGGGGTTGGCATTAATTTTAATGGATGATTTCTGTTTAAACACTGTAATTGATGCCAGTGTCTGTCTTGCTAAGTTAGGTGTTTTTTGCTAAATGGAATATGACCTGATGGCAGCTGAAATGCACTGCTTACCAGATGTCAGTCTATTTTAAGTGTCACGCTATCACTGTGAAAACAATGGTGAACTTGGATTATTACATATAGACAGAAATCAGGTCATTGCTGTTTTATTATAATTATGATTGCCCATATGTTTGTGATGATTAAGTTTAGCACTGTAATGTAATTTATTTTGACCTAAACCAGTGGATTACATCGCAAAGCAGAAAAGATTCTTCTTCTGAATCCAGGACTCTGTTCATTTATGTCATCGATGTATAGAAATACTAAGTCCTGTTGCTTGGTGACAGTCCTACTGAGTTTAGTCTCAGAATCTTGCACAGTGGTCTGCACTTGGTACTTTAATGGTGTCTTATTTTTCTGACATAGCTGCATACATATGCTTACTATTTTTAACTCTTCAAAGAGGATTGTGACATAAACATGTCCTTAGTGAAGTTTGACTTGTATAATGACCAAAGGAAAACGAAACGGTGTTTGGACAGTGTAATATAAATGTGGACCTAACAATTTACTTGATGATCGCGTCTTTGATTATTAAACAGAAAACCTTGACAGCCTAACTAAAGATAAGAACAAGCTGCTTAACTGGAAATTGACAAGTGCAGCGATTTAAGACACCAGCAAATGTGTGATTCTATATCATTAAAAAAAGCATTGAATTGATCTTGTTTATTGACAATGGAGTATTCTATTTTTCTTTCTAGTGCTTTGGAATGTAAATTCAGTACATGTGAATATGATTCTATATATTTATGATTGTTTTTCAGTAAAACCTTTGTTCTGATGCAGTTCCTTGTAACAAGATTGACTGGACCTTTAAAGCTTGTTTTCACTTTTACTGTCTCCATTCTCTTGTGCTAACTGATGTTTTTAATATTACCAGGGAGAAAAGAGAATAATAAAATGTTCAACTGATTTTGTTTTTTTTTCTGCCTGATTCACACAGTATTCAACACTTATAATTAAAATCTGTTTATTAAAAGTATCATGTTAATACAATATTTTATATATAGTTAAAAATGTCCTACAATAAAACCTCAGATAGATGTTCAATGACAGGGTTCATGGTTGAATGATATCTATACAAAAACTATGATATCCAGTGAGTGTTGTGTTTAATTTCAATTCATGATTTCTAAAAATCTGAGAACTTAGGTTTTTGACATTATTCATCGTCTTCATCAAAGTCCACACCTGTCGCAGGTTTCTTTCTGTGAAATTACAGAAATACATAAATGAGCAAACATAGACTAAGGTAGAAATAAAGTTATAAATGTTTTAAGGAATTTAAATTGAAAGAAAAACGTACCTCCTTGTTCCTGGGTTAATAAGAGAATCCCCAGGGTAACGTTTCCTAACAGCTATACTCGGACCCTTTAGATTTCTGACTTCAAATTCTAAAGCCAACATTTTTTATTAATACCTAATACATGTAAAAAATGATTCCAAATCAGTGTGGATTAAATATTTACCAGTGCTTCTCTTCTGGGGGCTCTTGACCGGACTAAAAGAAGATGCACCTAAACATGAAAACAATATCAATATAGAATAAAGTTAGTAAGCACCTTAAAAATGTTTCTTCTTCAAATAAGTGTACATTCGAACATTTACCTCCATTCTCCCTCTGTATCAAGCTGTCGGCCATCCTGAACAGCAGGTCCTTAACTTCTGTTCTTCCCTCAGAGTCTGTGAGTTTTGACAGCGTCAGATTCAGATCTGTGTTCTCGGGTCCTAAATGCAGCTCTGCACTTTCCTCCTGCAGCTTCACAAATGCTCGGCCTGCCTTACATGCACACCTGTTCACATTCACAAGGGACAGAACACATATCACATCATATTTATTCATCAGCACGCATTAATAGAGCCTTACTTGAGTTTAAGAGTATAATCCTCTGTGGACTTTAAGGAAAACTTCATCTGTAAAGAAATGCAGAGTTATAGGAGGAAAAAACAACACTTTAAAGCACCACATGGACAATCTCTTACAAGCTGAGACAGGATCTCCTCTGATAAATGTGTCTTCCAGACATCTTCACCATTTGTAAATCTGTAGAAAACAGGACATCCTTATATGATTGATGAAGAACACCTTAAAGTAAACTTAAACACATTATGGTCAACTCACCCCACATGTATGCCCCCTCCTGCCTTCTTTTGGGTAAAAAACACATACTTAGACTGGTTGTTTTTATCAAGCAATGTACAAAGGACAGATTTCGATTCAGATGTACCACTTTCCATCATACTTTATGGATTTATAACACAACACAAGCACGGCCCCCTTAAAACTGAAACTGAACCAAAACACAGCTACGTCATTTAAACGCGCAGCCAATCGCCTCACAGCAACCCGGAAGTCTTTTCTTCCTCGCTTCCTGTTTACATCCTTAATCGGAAAATACATTAAAATGTCATTAAAACACACTTCTATTTCTTTTTAGGCTGCATTACGTCATTGAGTTTGTTAATTTTATTGGTAAATAAGAAATATATGCTGAGCCATTAAACAGAGGACACGTTCAGAGTAAGAGCTCCCATGAGGAGTTGAGGAATATTGGCAAACTTGTTAAAAATGGGATCTCGAACCCGAACCCTTCAGGTGTTTGATACGGAGTTAAGTGCTGATACTGTGGAATGGTGTCCCTTAGAAGAATGGTCTCATGTTTTGGCATGTGGCACCTACCAACTTCAAAAAGGAGATGAGATGGTATTGCAAAGATGATGGTTTTATTATTTATATATATATATATATATATATTCATATGAGTAAGTTAATTTTGCCAAGTGTTAAATCTGTATGTTCTGTTCACAGACAGCAGAGGAATCAGCTGCACCCACCAGAATAGGTCGACTGTATCTGTTTCACTGTGACCCAAGAGCATCATTCAGGCCTCCACTAACAGAGATCCAACACATAGACACCCCTGCTATACTGGATCTGAAGTGGTGGGTGTTGTGTTTCTTATGTACAATTCTAATCACTAGAGTGTGCTTCACACTGAAAATGAGCCATGGGTATCACAATCACAATGAATGCTCCATTCCAGCAACCACTGACCATTAAAGAGATTGTTTTATAAATAATAAGAAAATTAAAAGTCTGTTATTAGATTAGATTAGATTAGATTCAACTTTATTGTGACTGCACATGTAAGACACAAGGCAAAGAAATAGAGTTAGCATCTAACCAGAAGTGCAATAAGCTGTAAGGACAGAATATATATGTAATATGTGCAATACTGATACAGAATAGAAAGTATAGATAAGTGTTATGGACAGATTCACAGGTTAAAATACGAAGCATATATAAAGGCAGGTGTGCTATGAACATACTATACATTTTGTAAAAGTGTATGTACACTATAGACAGATCTATGATCATACTATACAGATGGATGATGTAAAAGTGTATGTACACTATAGACAGATCTATGATCTGGGTGTCAGAGGACAGAGTTCAGTGAGGAGATTTTACCCTTGAAGGTATTTTGAAGAACGATGGCATTCAGATAAGAGCAGGCACCTTGCATTTCTACTGACACAAGTCAAGTCAAACTAAGGCTGTGTGATATGCGAAAAAAATGCTTAACATTTTCTTTATTTGAACACTATATATCTTTTCCAAAATCTATTTAAATTTTATTTCAATATGTTTTAATAAATTATGCAACCAGATTTGGTTTAACATTGTTTTAGAACAACGAAAGCATCACTACAACTTTTGGAAGTTATTGCTTATCATAACTAGGCTTGCTTGCTTAACACACATTTCTGAATTCATTCAAAAGTTTGTTACAGATAGCTGGATCGGAGGTCTGTTGCACATTCAAAGAGTTTCCAATAACCTATATACATACATCTTGATCCATTTAAAAAAGAAATTAGCTTATTTATCGCAAACCATTGCGATATGCTCTTTTGCAATATTTCAATAAATTGTAACTTCAGTGTGTTTCTTATGTACAATTTTAATCACTAAACTCTGCTTCACACTGAAAATGAGCCATGGTTACCACAACCACAATGAATGTTCCATTGCCTCATTCCAGCTACCACTAACCATTTCAGGGATAGTTCTCCCAAAAATAAAAATTCTGTTATTATACTCTATTTTATACATACATTTAAAAAAAGCTATTAGATCATTCATCGCAAACCATTGCGATATGCTGTTTTGCAATATTTCGATAAATTGCACTGCCCTAGATACCACTGTTGTTTGCTTACCAACATTCTTTAAAATATTTTCTTTTAAAATCCTACCGTTTGAAATCACAAGAGAGTGTATAAATGATTGCAACATTATTATTTTTGGGTGAACTCTAACGTAACTATGACATTTGTTGTAAGACTGTGGACATGTAAATGGTAATCCTGCAAAAGGATTAATACTCCAATACGACAGTACTAAAAGGGTTAATTTTTATATGTGATGAGTTTTCATTTTATTATTATGTTTATTACATTTAATGTTTATTCAGGTGTCATGTACCTATATCAGAACGCCCACTATTGGGGATGGCCACCGCTGGAGGAGAAATCCAGCTGTACAAACTAACAGAGCTTCAGGTGATTCATTGAAAATATTTAAATGTTTTTATTGCTGTGTTTGTGATATAGACCACTTTAGAAAGCGTAAGCAATGCTGTAACATTTATAACTGAATCTACCTTTTAAGATTGATATTTGTGTATTATTTAAATTTTACATCTCTTGAATTGGTCTATGTTAAGTATTCTCTGCTTTGTTTGTCTGGACTGTGCCTCCAGTAGCAAGGCACCTGTCATCTGGAATGTGAGTCGAGCACAGTGTTGGGTCCTGACAGGCTTGCTTTATCTCTAGACTGGTCGACAGGCAGAGGTGACAGGTAAGGTGTTCTCATCATAACTCATTTGTCCTCTGCTTGCCTTTTCCTGTTATAGTTCCTTACTGTTTACTACTCTTTCTTTGTAGCAGTGACGTGCGTGTCGTGTCCAGTGACTCCACTGGCTCACTGACAGTGCTGTCTTTGGGGGAAGCGAGTTTAACTGCTGTGTGTCACTGGAAAGCTCATGACTTTGAGGCTTGGATCTCAGCATTTAGTTACTGGGATACTCAGGTTGTTTATTCAGGTTAGAGATCAGTTTTTATACATCAATGTATGTGCAGTATTGGATATTTTATTTCCATGTTATCTTTTTTATACATGTAACATATTATTTACATTATTATTTCTGTTTGACTTTAAAAGGTGGTGATGACTGCAAATTAAAGGGCTGGGATCTAAGAATAGGTTCCTCTTCCCCTACCTTCACCAGCAAGAGGTGAGATGTGCTAGTCTTACCAGAACCATTTTTTATTTACTGTTTATGATGCCAGAGGTTGACCAGGGGTATTGCATTTAACCAAGAGATGGTATCAAGCTGGGATTTTCAAGTTATCCAGGAGGAATTTAGCCCTGGTTTGCATAAAAGCAAACAACAATTGAGAACAATTGAGCTGCTATGCTTATTCTTTGCTCCAGAATTGGCTAAGACCAGGCAAGAATTAATCTTCGTAATTTTCCGTCTGTTCCACTTTTAATCCTACTAGAAATGCATGTTTTATAACCAAAATGTTTTTCCAGAACTTTTTATAATAAATTTGTACAATAAATACTTAAATAACTAAAATATTTGAGAAATTAAGTGTTCTCATGTTATAAAAATTGACTTCAAAATTCTAATTTTCCAGAATTATAAATTCCGTTCCCTTATATAGTCAGAGGTTTGATGAATACATTCAGGTGCATTTCAATAATTTAGAAAGTTGTGGAAAGGTTATTTATTCAAGTAATTCTATTTAAATTTTCAAGTTGTGTGTTAAACCAATTCAAAGTCGTTGTGTTTGTTCTTTTATTTGTGGTGATTTTGGCTCACATTTAACAAAAACCCACCAAATCTCAACTAATTAGGATACTTCATGAGAATCCAACAGCTGTTGCCAACTTCCTTGACACATTTTTTGTGTGGTAGCTCTTGATGCCTTGATCCCATCCTCAGTCCATTCATTGTGAAGTGCACCCAAATTATTGAATCAATTGGGCTTGACAAGCCATGATTCTTCCGGTTGGTTGTGCCATACTTTTTCCTTTCCACTAAATTTTCTGTTAACAAAACATTCTTGGATACAGCACCCTCTGATCAGCCAGCTTCATTGGACACAAAAGGATACAATGGCTTTGTTAAAATCACAAAAAAATAAGTAAACAGAATTAAACAGCTTTTTGACGTATTTTGAGAAAAGCATAAAAAACTGACCACTCCAAGATATAATTTCTGCAAAATGTACATGTATGACTTTTATTTTTTATTAAGTTTATTAAGTGACAAAATATAAGTAATAAACAAAATAAATTTTTAATATATTCTTTCTATTTTTGAAAAAGTATAGTGAAAAAGGGTAAAGCTAGGCATTCAAAACCCTGGCTCAGCAAACATGCGATGGACTAAGCTGGATAAGCTGATTTCTCAATTCTACTTTTGAACAAGAGCCTTGTGTACAGCTTTTGGCTGATTGAAGTTATAAAAAAATTAAAACAATGTCATTATGGATTTAACATTTTCTCATGCCTGTATGTCTTTTTAATTTTGCAAAACCCAAAAAAGATATTTTGAAATGTATTGGTAACCCAGCAACAGCTGTAACAATTCACTTCTATCGTACGGACATAAATAATGCCAATGTGTCAATAGATTTTGTGGTCTGCAGAACAAATATTTTTTTTTAATTAAAAAAAACAACTTTATGCATAGTTATTGTTAAGGATAACTGCTCTCTTCCTGCCATACAGACACACTATGGGAGTGTGCAGCATACACAGTAACCCCCATCGAGAGCACATACTAGCCACCGGAAGGTAAGTAGCTTCGACTCAAATGGTCAGAAACACAATATACTCCATTCAGCAACGTACAAATGCATGTTTTCATCTTTCATTGTCTCAGCTATGATGAGAATGTGTTGCTCTGGGACGGGAGGAATATGAAACGGCCCTTGGGTGAGACTGCCGTCGGTGGGGGCGTTTGGAGACTCAAGTGGCATCCCACCCAAGAGCACTTGTTGCTAGCTGCATGTATGCATAATGATTTCCATATTCTTCACTGCCAGAAAGCTATAGGTAAGAATTCTGTCACGACTAAAAAGTAAGACCTTAATGATAGAACTGCATGGTTTTAATACTTTTGTATTTTAGATGGACAAGATGCACCTTGCCCTGTCCTTGCTTCCTATATTCTTCACAACTCTTTGGCATATGGAGCAGACTGGTCCCGAGTCACCCTCAGCACCTCTGCTCCCCCCTCTCCTCAGGAGCCACCCCAAGCCAGCACTGTGCTCTCAGAGTCTCTCGGCCACCTCAGGATCCAGTACGAATCTCCAACTGCCAGCTTTGATACGTCCCTGGAGGATGACTCGGGACAGTACATACCAGAACACCTCTCTTTATCAGAGAAAAGTTCTGCTTTAGATACCCTCCCACTTTCTGCTGAAGACTCCCAGTCTCTGTCCTGTCTGATGGCCACCTGCTCCTTCTACGATCACATGCTACATGTTTGGAGATGGGACTGGAGCCCGGGGGAAAAACAGAAAGAGTCTAATCCCGCACCTTCTTAAAACACCTCCCACTTTGGCGGAGTGACATGCTGCTCTGTAAAACATTGTCTTTAATAATTTGGAGAAACGCTTGTTAACAAACAGTTCTCAGACCACATTGACTACAATGGTAGTCAAAAGACATTCTTCAAGTATCTCATTCTTAATTTACAAAAAAGTAAAGTAATTTTTTCCTACTATGGTTGTCAGTGGTGTTCGAGAGCTGTTACCATTCAAGTATTCTTTAAAATATCTTTGTGTTCATACAGAACTCAAGGATGAATAAAGGGAAGGGAATTTTAATTTGGGGTACTGATCCCTTTAAATATATGCAATTTTGGGCTATTGGTATTTCAGACATTGTAATTACATTTTAGCAATAAAGTATTTAGCAGTATTTAGTTTTGCATCAACAAGAGACTTTGTTACAAAATAATGTACTTTGTACAAATAAACTAAACATCAATAGATCAATATTTATACATTTATTTCTTTAGTAAAAAGTGTGTATTTACTTTTTTACTTTTGCATAACAATCAGAATAATAACAGCAATAACTAGACTGGCATACACAACATTTATTAAATAATGACGGAGTATGAATGAATGAATTTAAGTTTTGCTTGTTGACAGAGTTAACAAAACCCAGTTGTGTTCATAAAATGCTTTCAGATTTAGCGAGCGTAGTTCTTAGGGTACAATTTGAACAACTTTCCTTCCTGTGTTTTCTCCAGTCCATACTTCTCAAGATTGTCACCTTTGAAAACCCCCTCCTCAAAGTCTCTCTCGATCTGTGGTGCCACCACCTGACTGAAGAGGGACTCAGGAGTCATGGGCTGCTCCGTCCCTTCTGGGGTTTTGTATGATACATAGGGTTTCAGGTTAAAGCCTTCCAGGTTGGGCACTACAAACTCGGGTATCATAGCTCGTACGGGTATGAATTTTCTGCTGGAGGTCAGGACTCCGGTGGGTCTGGCACCTCGGCTCTTGTAGAAAGTCCTGGGTCCTCGCTTGCTTGTGAACTCCGCCATTCTGTCTGCTCCTCTCACGAGCCCACGTGTAAGCGCTGACAGGACCCCCATCTGCAACAATGACATTCATAAGAAAATCCATTAAAGATACTGTATTTGTACACAATAATCCATTATTGTCCTTTATGAATTGTTGTACAGTTCCTAAAATAAAATTTTACGTAAATTGTGGTAAATTATGTTGCAGTTAAAAAAAACTGCTAGTCAAACCATTCAAGTTGTACATAAGAATATGATATACAATTTTTATACTTTGATGCATAATAAGTGAAGTTACATTCAGCCAAGTGTGGTGACCCATACTCAGAACTCCTTTTCAGCATTTAATCTGTCTAAAGTACGCACACACAGTAGTGAACACACACAGCAAGCGTGAACACACATAAACCCTGTACACACACGGAGCAGTGGACAGCCATTTATGCTATGGCGCCTTGGGAGCAATTGGGGGTTCAAGACTTGAACTTATAACCCTAGGGTTAGCAGTCCAACTCTCTAACCACTAGGCCATGACTTCCTCAATATGATAATCATGGACAAGAACTGGTAACAAACAAAAGTTAATCAATGTTATTCAGGGGTCAGTCATTGTCTGGTGGTTAGAAATTTGCAATTGTAGAAGACTAAGCAGAAGAATGCTGGTTCAAATCCCAGCTCCAGCAGAAGGTTTCAGGTTTGAATTTCAGTTCCAGCAGAAGTTTGCATGTTTGAATCCCACTTACAGCAGTAGGTTTCAGGTTTGAATCACAGTTTCTCCAGAAGGATGCGGGTTCAAAGCCCAGTTAAAACAACAGGTTAATGGTTCGAAGCCCAGATCAATTTAGAAGGTGACCGGTTTGAATCCCAGTTTCAGCAGAAGGATGTGGGTTCAAAGCCTAGTTAAAACAAAAGGTTGATGGTTTAAAGACCAGTTCCAGCAGAAGGTTTCAGGTTCGAATCCCAGTTCCAGCAGAAGGATGCTGGTTCAAAGCCCAGTTAAAACAAAATGTTGCTGGTTTAAAGCCCAAATCCAGCAGTAGGTTTCAAGTTTGAATCCCATTTTCAGCAGAAGGATGCTGGTTCAAAGCCCAGTTAAAACAAAATGTTGCTGGTTTACAGCCCAAATCCAGCAGTAGGTTTCAAGTTTGAATCCCATTTTCAGCAGAAGGATGCTGGTTCAAAGCCCAGTTAAAACAAAATGTTGCTGGTTTAAAGCCCAAATCCATCAGTAGGTTTCAAGTTTGAATCCCATTTTCAGCGGAAGGATGCTGGTTCAAAGCCTAGTTAAAACAAAAGGTTGATGGTTCGAAGCCCAGATCCAGCAGACAATGACTGAAGTGTCCTTGAGTAAGACACGTTACCCCTGTGTGCTCTGCAGTGATGATTGGCTCCTGCACAATACTCACTTAAGAATAAATTTAAGTCACTTTATGAATAGTTGTGAACTCTGCCAAACCAATAAATGTAAATGTAAATGTATCTCTAACACAAATATGGGCTGCTATGGTGACGACACGACAGCACGTGAACGGATTCACATGCCACGAGCAGTTAGCAAACATTTGCTAAGTCGGGCGGTTAGCATAAACACTTGCGTCATCGTAAAACGATAAACAAAGAATCGACGAGCACGTTCGAATATAAACGAAAGCTCAACAAACGTCAAGTTCCTCCATACACTCAAACACGTGTCGTCCTCTCTTTTCCAATCCATTCATCACAAACAAGCAAACCAAGAAGTTATTGTTCTGACGTCACATTAAAACAATTCAAAACAATGTATTGCATAAATGCATAAACACAACGCGACACATTCACCTTGAGCAGCGCGCTAGCAGAGACGCTTATCCCGTCCCAAACGTGCCACAGACGTCAGCAGTGATTGGTCGAACCCGGTCCGCGGCGGCCAATAGGAGCGCGGAATACTGAATAGAGGATTTGGGGGAGCTGAATGGACTCCCAGGGAGACAGAAGCGCCTTCAAAGTGACGAGAACACAACGTGGAAACGTCATTCAGTAGGTCTTCGCGTTTTATACACTTCACGTGGAGTATTGACATTATACCGTCACGTAACGTTTCGACCCACTCGTGTGATTGACAAGTCAAGTGTGTTTCCAAGAGCGTCAACATGTTGACCTCTAACCCAACAACACCTGTCAATCAACTCCTAACAGATATCAAACATCACTTGTGATGCTTTTCTGTTCGGTGCTCAGCTGATTTAGGTCGTTTTCGGTGGATAACCCTCCTTTAACCCGGGTCAAGGGATTGGCCCTTACATTGGGACAGGGGATTTGGAAATAACATGACAGGGGTCAGATTGCAGTTGGGAGTCTGCTCATATCAGATGGATTTCCTGATTCAGAGGAACTCTTTTGTGGAAACTGACATTCTAGTTCACCTTAAAGGGATTGTGCATTGAACTATAAGCTTTAATTTCATATAAATGTATGGATCTTTTCTCCCTACTTCAGGAGATACTCTGAGCCATCCAATGTATATTAGTGCTTCTAAATGACAGTGATTTGTCTTCTGTACTTGACTTGTTTTGTTGATTTTTATTATGCAACATATCTCACATTTTAGGCTTCATGAACTGGAAATATGCAAATTGTGCCAGTTATGATTATTGATTTCTATTCTATCCATAGATATGGGAGACAAGGAACAAGAGGATACCTGCAGTATATACCTGGTAAGACGTCTCGTATTGCAGCTCTTGCTTTGTGTTTGATCTTTTTGGTCTTCTTTTCTTAACTAACAGACGCACAGAACTTAAACGTTTCTTCATCAGCAGGAAAAGAAAAAATATAGAAGATAGGTTGAGTTAAAGATGCATCGTTTTGTAAAAGTCACTGATTTAAAAGCTGGTGTGGTTGAAAGCATGAAATCGGCCGTTTTGAAGATTTGGAGGGGTTTTTTTCACTGCAAGCTGTTTGATTAAAAAGTATACATGTTTCCTTTTCTGTGGTGGAATTATTTGGTAGTCTAAGGTGAGGTAGGGGCTTCTATTGGAGGCACAATATTCTGTCCATGGCTGATTTTTGTCATCATTTTTTTATTTAATCTTCTAAGGTGTATTTGATTTACATTTTGGAATAATTTATTTAAGTGCAGAAAATTACTGTTATCGGTTCAATAGTTTGAGTCAGATTGGGCTTTTTAATACCAAATAAACTCAGAAATCCGTATTCGGAATCGGCCAGCTTGGTTTAAAAAAATTCAGAATGTCATCATTTGCTCACCTTTGAGTTGTTCCAATTTGCCCCAAAATGGTTTATGTGTAAACTTTCATTTTTAAAGAAATGCTTAATTTTGAATAAATGTCTATTTACATTCACTGAAGTTTCAAAATAGCTCCGCCCACCAATATCTGATGGAAGTTTTCAGTAAAGACGTAATTGGAAAATAAAGTATAATGTTGCCTCACACGGACGACCTGGATCAACCGGCTTACAATCATAATGGAAATAAAACTTCTTTCAATAATATATTGAATACAAAGTTATGCTGCGCATTAATACTATTATTATAACTTTACTTAAAAGATGGTATATCAAAATGAAAGGCTGTTTTGTAACCAAAATTTGAAAAGATTATCATTCCAAACTTTGGTGGGGGCCTTTCAATCAAGAGTTTCAACTATGACTATTGCTTTAAATGAACCATGTATGGTTAACTGGATTGTGTTCATTATCCAATCATACAATGATTAAACAGAACTGTGAGCAGAGAATATCTGTTTCTTGGCTATTTCTTACAACATATATTCTCCCCCTGCTGAATATATCAGTATACTGTAGTTTAGAAGCTGGTCTCAGGATGGAATGGTTTGGGTTCTACTAGGCCTTGGGTGGAAGTTGGTTATTACATTTAATATAAAATAATAATTTTGATGTACTTTGTCATAGGCAGCTCTTCCGTCTGGTAGTGAAATCAAGGCTCGTGTGCAGCACTGGTCTCAGGATGGAATGGTTTGGGTTCTACTATGCCTTCGGTTGAGGTTGGTAATTATATTTAATACAAAATAATAATTTTCATGTACTTTGTTGTAGGCAGCTCTTCCATCTGGTAATGAGATCAAGGCTCGTGTGCAGCACTTCATAGAAGATCAGTTACAGAGTACCATGGTATACAGCTATCACTGATGATTTATTGAATTGATTGTCTAAATCAGTATTGCTCATCTAATGTTCATTCATCACTTTGTTTTATTGTAACTTATGCAGTGGACAGGTGTGATGATTGGAGCTGGTGTTGCAGTTTTACTAATAAGTATTGTTGTCTTTTTTATGCACAGAAGATACAAGGCAAGTGAGTATTCCGGTTTTAAATTTTTTTTATTCTGTATTATGGATTCAGGATGAAAACACACAAAGTTTACGACAAGCTTGTATTGTGTTTGGTAATACTGTATATGGCATGCAGGTGGAGTGTTATAAAAGGGTTTAAAATTATTTATATTTTAAATGTTTCATTCTGTGATTCTCGAGGTGAAGAACAAGCAGAGGGTCCTAAATATCGATTCAGGAAAAGAGACAAAGTTCTGTTTTATGGCAGGAAGATTATGAGAAAGGTAAACTATGAGTAACCATGTTTCTGTGTAATTTAATACATGTGATGAAATGACATTAAGTGATAATTCCATTATTCAGGTACAGACACTGTCCTCACCACCACCTTCAGGTCCAGTATACCAAAGGAGAACAAGAAAAAGAACAAAAGTTCTGTCGATAGCCCGCAAGTATGTGACGGATGGAAAGACACCAACAATAAAAGAAAATCCCATTAAATCTTAATATCCTCTCTGTCTCTTAATCAGAATCCTGCGTATTCAGAGGGAACCGCCGACCCTGCAGCCTAAAGAGCCTCCTCCATCACTTTTGGAAGCTGATCTGACCGAATTTGACATGCAGAACTCTCACCTCCCCTCTGAGGTCCTGTACATGCTGAAAAACGTGAGGTTAGTGATTCTTTTCCATGATTAACAAATTACTCGTAATTCCAGGTCAGATTTCTTGGATATTGTTTTTCCTCAGAGTTTTGGGTCACTTTGAGAAGCCTCTCTTCCTGGAGCTGTGTAGACATATGGTGTTTGTGCAGCTGCAGCAGGGGGAAGGATTATTCCGCCCGGGGGATCTCGATGACAGTATCTATGTGGTGCAGGATGGCCATCTTGAACTCTGTATCCATGAGAATGTAAGAGCTGAACAGTGGATCACTGTTCTCTATTCTGATGTGGCTGATAACAGCGTTTTTAAGTACCGTGTCATTGAGTGCATTTTTCTTTTCCAATATTCAGGATGGCAGAGAAGTGGTGGTGAAGCATGTTTTGCCTGGAGACAGTGTTCACAGTCTACTCAGCATCCTTGATGTTATAACTGTAATATTTATATAGCTTTATTTATTATTCCCCATAACTTAGGTCTTATTCTTAAAAGATGTCCTTTATTTTATAGGGTCACCCAGCGCCATATAAAACGGTTTCAGCCAGGGCAGCAGCTCCCACCACTGTTCTCCGGCTTACAGCAAAAGCTTTTGAGTCCGTGTTTGAGAACTACCCGGAGACCTTAGTCCGTGTTGTCCAGGTATAAAGCTTTTCTTCCAAAAAATGTTTAAGGTATCAAAGAGTGCAGTTTCTTAGAATTCACTGAAGCAATTTAACAGAAAGTCGGACTCTAATTTAATTGACTTTTTTCCAGATAATTATGGTGCGTCTTCAGAGAGTGACCTTTCTTGCACTACACAACTACCTGGGCTTGACCACTGAACTTTTCAACCAGGTTTATATCATTGTGTTTTGTTGTAAAAATCCTAAAAACAGAATAAATTCTGCGTTTCTTTTTGACTATGTTCATTGCTGTCGTATCATTTAGGAAAGTCAAGCGGTTCCACTGGTGTCAGTTGTTGGGGTTCTAGGAGAAGCCAATCCTGGGAAAGGACTGCGTAGGCATTCTCAGACAGTAGAGGAAGTCCCTCAGAGGTCCTCAGACCATTTTAGTGAGACAAGAGTTACAGGAGAGGGTAAGGTTGTCTATAAGGTTTGGATAGTTGACCCAAAGTTACAAATTCTGTCATCGTTCATTTACCCTTTTGTAATATGACTTTATTCTTTCTGCAGACCACAAAATAATTTGGGGTTAACTATCCCTTTAACCTTTACATCTTTTATTTAACTTTGATGAATCACATTTTGTGTGACTGTTATATTATAATCTTGTTAAATAAACTAAGTTAAGTGATTATATGTTATCTTAATAAATTTACTTTTAAGTCACACAGATTTATAGAATTGTCTACGTTTCTCTTTGTTTTTAGATGGTGCAAAACCTAATCCAACAGAGAGTCCTTCTTCTCTTTTCCGGAAGTCTCGCTCTATGTCAAGCCCTTCAGATGGTGTGCATGGTACTGAAGATCTTTCTTTCTGTTCCTTATGTTTAATATGTTATAAATACATATAGAATCAACATGCGTTTATCATTATTACAGCTGTGCCTCCTGGTCACAACATAGCCCCTGATAGAGAAAATGTTCCTGAAAGTCCAGTTATTCAGAAGGTACCTCTGCGTCATTCTGTATCATGTAATTTCTCATAAACTCACCTGTGACCTCACATTTACTTAAACAGAAATCACGTGTGTTGGTATTTTTGTCCTATCCTTAGCCTATCCGGAAGAAGTCTGTGACACTGCAGTACGTTCCTTCAGCAGTTTTTCACTACTCAGACACCGGGGGGCACACCAGTCACGTCCACCACTGTAAAGTTAATGCCATTTTCCAAGCTGCCAAGAAAGATCTGATAAAGCTTATTCAACTTCAGGTCAGGCCACATTCCTTATATTGGATTTTTGTTGTGGATTTGTGGAAAAAAGCACATACTCTTAAAGCTGAGGAACAGTATAAAGGCTGGAATATTAGTATATGTTTATATGTAATATCACAATTTGAATAGTTTTTTTTTATTATGTTGACTTCATTTGTGTTGCAGGACTCTAATCTTTTGGAGGACAGAGTGACTCTAAGGCAGGTAAAGGCAGGATCTGTTGTAGCAAGTGAAGGAGACCAGGTAGGAAGATCACATCAACCTTACATTCCTCAGTGACTGATAACCTTTCAAGTTCAACACTACATCACAATTCCATGTCTGTGGTAGGATGTAAGCGTGCAGTTTGTGATCTCGGGAACTCTGCACGTGTATCAGAAATTAATTGACAGAAAGGAAGAAACATGTCTGTTTGTGGCACACCCTGGAGAGATGGTTGGTCACCTGGCCGTTCTCACGGGAGAGCCTCTTATCTTCTCTGTGCGTGCACACCGTGACTGCTGCTTCCTGTCCATCTCCAAAGCTCACTTCTATGAGTATGTGATGTATACGTATGTTTAAAGCATGCATATGATCGTCTATAAAGAGATTAGATACCGTATGATATAATATGTGCATCTTTAACTATGTCCAGGATTATGCGTGCCGAGCCACGGATTGTATTAAATGTTGCTCACACAGTGGTACGGAGGGTATCGTCTTTTGTCCGTCAGATCGATTTCGCGCTGGACTGGATGGCAGTGGAGGCCGGCCGCGCTGTCTACAGGTAAACACACTTTTTGTCTAACTGGATTGTCTTATTCAAGTCATCAATATTGTAAAAGTCAGTCTTATGACACTTCTGTTATTCTCTCCTGACTGTCTCAGACAAGATGATAAGTCTGACAGCACTTTTATTGTTCTGAGTGGCCGCCTGCGTTCTGTCATTAGGAAGGATAATGGGAAAAAGGAGCTTGCTGGAGAGTATGGTCGTGGAGACCTTATTGGTGTTGTGAGTTTGGGAGCTTCTATAAATTTACAGTTTGTATGTTTTAACAGATGAAGCAGATTTTTTGTCTTAAAAACTTAGAGTCTTTGTTCTCTAAGTAGATGGTAGTATAGAATAGTAAAGTAAATAATTAAAATCATAGTCAAAGTCTTATTAAATATACACATTTTATATACATTATTTTAGGTGGAGGCCTTGACACATATGAACAGGGCTACTACAGTTCATGCAGTCCGAGACTCTGAACTGGCTAAACTCCCAGAGGGAGCTCTTAACTCCATTAAGAGAAAATATCCACAGGTTAAGCAACATCAACAAACATTCCAGTCCATTATATGATAGAATAACATTTCAAGTATATTAACAAACATCTTTCTTTTTGATAGGTTGTCACTCGTCTCATCCATCTTCTTGGACAGAAAATCTTGGGAAATATGCAAGAAGGGAATGGTCCACTTTCAGGTTTGTATGAAAGGCTTTATGGTTAAATTTTATACCTTAAGATGATGATGTTTCTTTTGATGATATCCACAGTTCGAAATCTAGGTTTTCACACCCCAACCAGCAAGTGGGATGCGGGTAATCCTGCTACCAATCTGTCTACTGTTGCCATTCTGCCCGTGTCTGAAGAGGTTCCTTTGACAGCCTTCACCCTGGAGCTACAGCATGCTCTGAGTGCTATTGGTTAGCAGACTGTAGAACTTTCTTCAAAGTAAAATGACTGGTTTTTGGTTATTGCTAATTGCACTACTTTTTTAGGCCCCACTTTGCTTCTTACCAGTGATACCATCAGACAGCGCCTGGGTGTTGCAGCCTTGGACAGGTGAGCAGCTCAACACCAGATTTTTGCACATAGTTTAAATGTGAATTGTCTTTTAAATAAGGTGCACTGCCATTATTTTGTCAAAAACCTTTCTTTTCAGTGTTCACGAGTACCGTTTGTCCAGTTGGCTAGGCCATCAAGAGGACATCCACCGGATTGTCCTGTATCAGTCAGATGGTTCTCTGACACCTTGGACTCAACGCTGCATCAGACAGGCAGACTGCATCATCATCGTGGGTCTCGGTGAACAAGAGCCCACAGTGGGAGAGGTGAAATGAGACTAATTTTGAATTAGATCAAAGACATGGATTTCATTCATTTTGCTGGTCTGGAGATGTTAAGTGGAGTTTTTGCTGCTTACTATAGACTTTTAAAGGTTAGATTTAGAGATTCTTCTCTTTGTGCTGTCAGCTGGAGCGTATGTTGGAGAGCAGTGCAGTAAGAGCTCAGAAGCAGCTGGTCCTTCTGCACAGAGAGGATGGACCTCCACCCAGTGGAACAGCCGAATGGCTTAACATGCGCAGCTGGATCTCCAGACATCTTCACCTGTCTTGCCCTCACAGGGTTTTCTCTAAGAGAAATTTACCCAAGCTGGTAAAATTTACTAAAATGTTATGGTTGGTAACATTAAGGCTGAGATCAGGATTTATTGTAATTATAATTTGGAACTAAATAAAATAGGAGAAAGAAAATAAGTGATGAAGTTCTAATCCTGAACTGAAGCCACTGAACCCAAATATCACAAAAAGTGTAATTAAAACTGCCTTCTTATTTGCTTCCATCTGCTCTGTTCCTCTAGAGAGAAATGTATCAACGTGTCTTTGAGAAGCCTCCTGACCGTCATTCCGACTTCTCGCGTCTGGCTCGGATCCTGACCGGCAACGCGATCGCTCTGGTATTGGGAGGAGGAGGGGCCAGGTACAGCTGTCCTCCCATTCATCCCCAATAATTCACATGGCCTGCCGTCAACCATATCTTATTTATACCCCACATAAATAACACTAGTGAAAGCATGATGAGGTTAGAGGAATGTTGACTGATTTTCTACGTGATTCTTTTATTTGTTCTCCTGTAGTTTTAGTCTTTTCCTTTTATATCCATTACAAGTATGGGCCCATGTACCAGTCACATGTTTTGACACTGTGAATCTCTCTTATAATATAAGAGATGAATTACATTTTTTGCAGATAAATATAAGATGTGATGAACACCAAACTTGAAATGTGGCCTATTCATTTTTTAAATGCATTAGGTGGAGCAGATGGTGGAGAAAAACACATATTTGCATAACACCTTTTGTTCTTGCATTTATAATTTAACATTTTGATGACTATTTATGACTAAATGACTACATTCATAAGTATTTAAAAATAATAAGTCTTCCCAAACATTTGACTGGTTGCGAAGGTCTTTCAACAGTTTGTCTATACACTAACCCTATTTAACCATTTCTAAGTCACGAGTGGTGTTTTAATCCTCAGCATGTGATAATAGAGACTTTTTATGTGCTCTCTGTCCCTGCCTGCAGTAAATCATAATCTGCAAGCTAACAAAGGTGGGTAAAATATATTATACCATGGGATATAAAATGTATTCTAAAACAATCTTTACTGGCATAACAATAACACAATTTTACAGTGTAAATCTTTGTAATGTTTGTTTTATGTTCTATATGATATATATTTCCCGGGACTTTGCATAACAGCATATCAAGAATATATATAATATCAACATCAAACCAGGTGCAACTTCTTCCTCAGTCTGAATCCATTTCTCTCTGTCCTGCAGAGGTTGTTCTCAGGTGGGTATCATTCGGGCACTGAGTGAAGCGGGCATCCCTGTGGATCTGATTGGTGGCACGTCCATCGGTTCTCTCATGGGTGCACTGTATGCTGAAGAGCGAAGCATCAGTCGCATGATAGTCAGGGCACGCCAGTGGGCCATGGTAAGATGGAAAAAAATATTCACAGAACCATTATCTTTCTATTTCAGATTAATATATCTTTCTGTTTTTAACAGGATTTTGGGTCTATTTTTAAGAAGATCACCGACCTGACCTACCCTGTGACATCCATGTTTACTGGAGCATCATTTAACTCCAGCATAAGTGGTGTTTTCAAGGATAAACAGATTGAGGTTTGATGCTTTGGCACTGTCTTAAGGATTCAGTCTTAACTTTCATTGTTTGGAAAAATAAGTCATGCTGGTTTGTTTGCTCTACACCTCAAACATGTCTTTGCATTTGTATGATAGGACCTTTGGATCCCATACTTCAACATAACCACAGACATCACTGCATCCTCCATGAGAGTTCACACTGATGGTTTGATCTTTATTTCCTTAAAGGAGTAGTTAACCCAAACATAAACTTTCTGTCATCATTTATTTTCAAACCTGTATGACTTTCTTTTGCAGAAAACAAAAGAAGATATTATGATAAATATTGGTACTAAAAAAACACTGGGTCCCCATTGGCTTGCATTGGTTTTGTGCCAATAAATTAGAAGCTAATATGGACTGCTGGTTTTTGGTACAAATATTTTTCAAAATAAGTTTTTTGTATAAGAAAAGAAGTCATACAAGGGTAAAATGACAAAAGGGTTAGAAAATGATCAGTTTCTTAAAGTTCTGGATGTCCCTAGTGTCTTTTGTAATGCATCCTAACATTAACTCTTTTGTCAGGATCTCTATGGCGTTATGTGCGTGCAAGCATGTCTCTTTCTGGGTATCTTCCCCCTTTGTGTGATCCAAAAGATGGACACTTACTCATGGATGGAGGCTACATCAGTAACCTTCCTGGTTAAGTGTAGTGTCATACTCACAGACCAAAGTTCTAAACCGTTTCAACAATATGTCATTTATTTTGTCATATTTGTGATATTAATGTTTTCCCTTTACATATGTAAAGCTGACACGGCCCGCTCAATGGGGGCCAAGTTTGTGATTGCCGTTGATGTCGGCAGTCAAGATGAGACCGACCTTACCAACTATGGAGACTCTTTGTCTGGATGGTGGCTACTTTGGAAACGCCTGAACCCACTGGCAGAGAAAGTGAAGGTTAGACAAATGGTGATGAATGGGATTGATAATCAATGGTTTACCAATGATTGATGTTGTAGTCGTGGAAGCTACATCATAGTGCAATGTTAGACAAGTCTGGACTTTATATCCTGTAGGTGCTGAACATGGCGGAAATTCAGACCCGTTTGGCTTACGTTTGCTCTGTACGTCAGATGGAACTGGTGAAAGATTGTGACTACTGCGAGTACCTGCGGCCGCCTATTGACCGTTACGGCACACTGGACTTTGGAAAATTTGATGAGATTGCTGTCAGTAGTCCTTTTACATTTAACTTAAGGGATGGTTCACCCCACAATTGATTTTCTGTTAATCACTAACTAAACTCACTATTCAAACCTGACACTAGAACACAAAAGAAGATACTTTGAAGAATGTTGGTAACCAAAAAATGTAGGCTATTAACTTGAGCACAAACCCAATGCAATAGGGACCAATGAAAATTGTCATACCACAAAGTTATCCAGGTCTTAAATGACCATGGGTCCATAAATTATCAGTTTTTATTTTGGGGTAAGCAATCACTTTAAGCTTCTGTTTTTAGTGAGGGCTTTAGTGATGGTTCTTTGTAACTTTAGGACGTTGGATATCGGCATGGAAAGACCGTGTTTGATGTGTGGTGCAGAAGTGGAGTGAAGGAAAAGATGCTGAAAGACCAACATCAAGAGGAGTTTCACAAATCCAAAAATACAAATGCAAGAGGAGCAAAACGCCATCATTTTTATTTTGTGTTGCACTTTTCTTTTCAACCTTTTCATCTTATTATCTGACTCGCAGATGATGACCTGTCCCAATGCATCCTTTACTGATCTGGCTGAAATAGTGTCCAGAATAGAGCCGGTGAAGCAGGCTGTTGTGGATGGTGAGAATACTTGTATTTTTAATCACACTTTCATTATGTAATTTAATTCAAAGATTATGTTTTTGGGATCTTTCTCATGGCTATTGATGTCATTTTGTATTGTTACTGACAAACACACAGAGGAATCTGAGTATCAGACAGACTATGATGAAGATGCTGTCCTGTCAGACTTTGATCTCTCCAACCCAAACAGTGAACACAGTGAAGAGGAGGAGGAGGAGGAAGAGACAGCAGATACGCTTGACACAGTAAGACAACTAGATTACTTTTGATTTTTTAAATGCTCTCAATGATGTCAATACTTAAGATTCTCAACATCTAAACAGGAGGATGAAATGGAGATCAGACAAAGTCACCAATCATCAAACCACACAAGCCGCCTTGGCACCTGACCTCAAATATCTCCATTTGAATCTGTTTTTAGTTTAAAGTTTTTAACTTTAGTTATTTTCTGTCTCTGAGTCCAGTAACAACTGATTTAACTAAAGCAAAATTCTTTTGCTATTGCAGTAAATAATGTAAAAATTATTTTTCATAGAATTTCTAATGCAAGCTGTCAATGCAAGCACAACACTTTAACTGTATGAAAATCTGTTGTAATTCAATATTATCTTGTTATGGGGATAATTTCATAATTACTTGTTTTATTGATGTTTTATAAAATTGTAGTCTAATCGATTTACAACCTTAGAACAAAAATATAAGCTCTTAAAAAACTGTGAATAAAATTTTGATTTTAGTTTTGGCATACAGTATGTAGATTTATTAGGGTTTTGGATTATGAGGAAATCTAGGCCTGAATGAAGCTGTTACTTTTGTTATTTGTTCCATTAAAAGTAAGTTGTCTAATTTATTGATTTATAATTAAATATTTGCAGTTACTGCATACTAGGTTTTATGAATGTAGTGTCACAAGTCTCGACAATGCTACTAAAACGCACAGTTTTAAAAATTCTTTCCATACTCATGCAGACTGTATTGAAGAGGTCTAATTGGATGTCACTATCACATACTTTTACTATAAGATTGTGTTGAACTTACATTAACTAACAAAAAACTATTCTTTTATTTAACATTTTAGTCCAAGTTAATTTCAGCATTTAGTAATACATATTTTTAACGAAATGTTAACATTATTAATGCGCCCTTAACTAATGTTAACGGAGATAAATAAAACTGAAGGACTATATTGCTCATTGTTAGTTCATGTTAGTAAATGATTTAATGGGTCAGTTGTTGTCTGATGGTAAGAGAGTTCAATTTGTAAGCAGAAGGTTGCGGGTTCAAATCCTAGCCAGCAGACAATGACTGAAGTCCTTGAGCAAAACATCTTACACCCATTTGCTCTGCAGTGATACTTGGCGACTGCATTATACTTGTAAGTCACTTCGGATAAAAGAGTCTGCCAAATAAATAAATGTAAATGGAATATGTTAACCAATATCCCAGTAAACAGTATTGTGTGTAACCATTCTAATTAAAGAATCAAATCCTGTCTTTGTGTGCTGATTTTATTTGTGCTTTTAGATGCTTAATATTATCAATGTAATGTGAAATGCATCACACAAGACCTTTATAGTAGCAAATGTGTCTTAATTTAGTGTTAATTATAGTTTAAAAAACTTTCCTGAAGTTCATTAATAATGAATACGTTTTTTAAGATGAGGGACTAATGGGTCAGTGTTATTATTTTAGAATAAAGTCATTACTTCAGAAAATATTGTATAATTAAAGAACACGTTGCAGTTTTTGGAAGAAATTTAGGAAATGGTGTGCTGATAGTACAAACTAAAAAAAGTTGTGATAAATAAAACAAATTAAATGTTATCCTTTGCTTTGGAAATAAACACATTCTCGGCTCATCATTAAACCCCTGCTTGAATGTGTAATTTTTAGACGTGACATTTCATTGTTTCTCCATTAAATGGAATGGCATACAGAGATCCTTTTTGATTGTATTATTTTGGAAGCTCATCCTGAAGAGTGTTTGATATTTGTCAAAGTTGTCAAAGCTTGTGTTGTGTACTAAGAGCTAGAGTTGTTGGATGTGGCAGTTGAATATCTGGAGACATCTTGTACCATTTATGTGGTGGTTGTGCATCTGTGCATGTGTGAATACAGATGTATAGCATTCATACCTCGCTCACATTATTGCCCATATGCACACCGTGTGCTGTTCGGGATCACTTGAGGATCTACGTCTATCTCATGAGGACAGGATCTTTGGGGAGGGAAATTGTTTGCATTAAAGGGATAGAAATGTCTTTCATCATTTACATAACCTATTGTCATTTTAAACCTGTAGGACTTTCTCATCTCAGCAAAAAAGATATTTGGAAGATTGTACAGGGCAGCACACATTCACTTGTTTTGACTGGACATAAAAAACAAATTCAAGTGTAAAATATCTTCTTTATGCTCTCCGGAAGAAAGAAAGTCATATAGGTTCAAAATGATAAGAGGATGCATAAATGATGACAGAATTCTGGTAACTGTATATATAGCATTCAGTGTCTGATGCTACAGAAATGGCTCTTGTTGGTAAAAATAAAATGAAGATTTTGTAAAAAAAAACGCTGGAAGTAATTACCAAACCCCACACAGACTTCCTTCTGTGGCTCACCGCTAATCTTATTTAAGACTCCCATCGGCATCTTTGCTTTGGTTGTTTTAGGTTATAGGTTCCCTATAATGTGTTGAAGATAAACATGCAGGAAACACATTTTACAATCTGTAATGATAAACTGATGGACATTACTTACCATGCCTTCCGGGGTTGGCTTTATATGCTGTTGTAAAACTTGGATCTGAGAGAGACCATAAAAAAACAGTCTAGATGCAAGACTGGCTCAGTTTATGTAACCCTTATACGTTGTTCATGTGTTTTAAAGAAGATATTTGAAAGAATTTTGTTAAAAACAATAAGTGTCGAACACAATTATTCTTTTGTATGAACACAAAACCAATGGGTACCTTTGGTTTTCTTTTACCAACATTTTTCAAAGCATCTTTTTGTACAGATTTGAAATGTCAAGAGAGGGAGTAAGTGATAACAGAATTTCGATTTTTGGGGTGAACAGTTTCTATAAGTCCTGTTGTGGGAAAACATTTTGTAGGATTTTCTGTTCCTGCAGAACACTAAAAAACATATTTTGAAGAACGTTGGTAATCAAAAGTGTCAGTCCCAATTCACGTGTTTTGTATGGACACAAAAGAAGATATGCCAACGGTCTTCTTTTACCAACATTTGTGAAGATATATATATTTTAACAGGTTTATCATGACAAGAGGGTGTGTACTGTCACTTTTAGTCCTGTTTGGCAGAAAATGCTTTATGTATGTTGCATGACTTTCTTCTGCAGAACAAGACAGAAAATAATTTGAAGAACGTCGGTTGGCAAAAGTGTCAGTCTTCTTTTGTATGGACACCAAACCAATGAGAACCAATGTTTTTTTTAAGTCCCTTTAAGTCCTGTTATGTGTAAAATGCATTTTGCAAATGTCTCAGTATTTTTATGAGAAATTGTTATATTTATATTAACATAACGAGAATTTGTCTTTTCAGTTGACCAAAAGTCACAATGTTCAATGCACCTGTTGCTCATTTTCTGCTCAACAAAAGTGTCACTTATCACTAGGTGGCGACACACTCCAAATCTACATGTTGTTGCCTTAACTGCAAGGGAGCTGCTCTTGACATCTGGTCTCCTGCCAGCACAGCTCATATACCCTGTCTCACCTCCATACGTTTCCAAGCCCTGATCTATTCAAGCACAGGATATTCATTCTATAAGATTCCTCTTGAGACTTCCAACACTCATCAGAAATTTTGGGGATGGCACCAGTAAGGAAAAGACGGACTAATTTGTGTCTCTATATTAGGTTTCTCCCAGGCATCCATACCATCTCCCATCACAACTTCGACCCCCAAAGTTCACCCAAAGTTCTGTTATACATACAGGAAATCTGTCTCCTACAGGAAATACACAACATAAGCCAGGTTTAGGATGGACAGACTTATGTTCCACATATACATCCAGGATATGACTACAGGAGCATAAATTCAAGAGGTTGGTTTTTCTTTTCATGTCTGATCTGAATATAGTCGTGCTACAGTTTGACATGCATCACATTTTTCACATGTGACCTACGCATTGGCTGAGAAATCCAGCCCATTCTTATAGACCTTGAAATATAGTTTCGGCTTTTAAGTCTTGACCAAGGAGTCTTTTAATTCTGTGCCAAATCATGGTCAGATAAAGCTAAAAAGAACTTTTCCACCTGGGATATCTCTACCCACTTTCTTCTTTTGTGTATATCTGGCAGGATCTTGGTACTTCATGTTATGAGGAGATGTCTTATGGCCTAGTGAGTTGATTTTGCTTTGTGGTAAGTGGGATAAAATCTTTTCAAACATTTACAAACATAGCATAGGATAAAGAACACCCAGGTAGCTCTGCCAACCTTACAGACACATGCACAAAAGTCTCTTCTTCTCTGTAAATCTTTGTTTTGAGTGCCAACAGGAACTCTAGGAACTCTATTACAATGGAAGTTACTGCCAAAAGTGTTCATTGGGGACACTTCTAAAAAATTAGTCAAAACAATGCAATGCAATAAAAAGTGTGTTTAACCACTCAAATGAAAAGAAGAGGTGAATAGATAGAAGCTTTTAAGTGTAATAAACACAGATTGCTCAGTTGTGGGAGAGGCTAAGATAAGACTAGAAGACAATCAAGTAGCCACACAGAAAAAAAGGGCTTAATAAAAAGACCCTCGACGCCACTTTCCCCCCTCTTGATTTCTTTTCAAGCCAAGATTATTTTCAGCTCCCACACTGCTGTGATTTATATGAACCCTGAAACGCTCTACCGCCTGGTTGGCACGGCTTTCCACCTGCTGCTTTCTAAATGCCACGGGCGGACCGAACAGAAAGCGTTGACATGTCATGTGTCTCTCACCATACTTGTTTCCTTTGGAGCAGGTGTCAGACAAGTTTTCTTCTCGAGTCTCTTTGTTTGCTTACACTGGTTACCAGCGTGTTTGTGTTTTGGATGTCTGTCACACTTTTAGGCCAACCATCTTCAGCTCCAGGACTGCTATTTCACATTACTATTTTTCATTCTTGGTAACAGATTTGTTTTAATGATGCGTCACTCCAACATGCCAAACTGTGACACCACCTTGTTGGCCATTTGTAAGATTGATGCCTTCTGCCCATGCTTTGCTTTTTCTGTCTTGAAGGGGGTCTGTTGAGGAGAGTCACTCAACCTTAGATATATATGAGTGGGGCTGGAGCCCATCCTCCCTGCTGAGACAGGTGTTTAGCTTGGACATGGTATGCAGCTTTGCGGTTTCTAGGAACCTCTCCGTTCTTCGTTTTTCTTCTTTCGAAAAGACTTTGCTCACTTAGTTCCTTTTGCTTTTTGGAGGGGGATTGTCAGGTGACTTTTTAAGTCAGTTGACGCATAAGCATGTGGGGAGGCGAGAACAAGAATCTGTGATCACCGTTGGTTGTGATTTGATGAAGAGCAACAAGAAATAAAGCATTACAAAAGGGCTCAGGATAACATGCTCCTTTTAACATGCTCGGCAAAGTCGTGTTCTAGTGGTTAGAGAGTTTAACTTCTAGGGTTGTGGTTTCAAGTCTTGGGCCGACAATATCATGACTTAGGTGCCCTTGAGCAAGTCACCAAACTTCAAACTGCTCCCCAGGTGCTGCAGCATAAATGTCTGCCCACTGCCCCGTGTGTATATGTTCACTGCTGTGCGTGTGTGTGTTCATGGTTGTGTGTGTGTTCACTTTGCGTGTGTGTCAGTTCACTACTTTGCGTGTGTGTGTGTGTGTGTGTGTGTGTGTGTGTGTGTTCACGGTTGGGGTGTGTGTTCACTACAATCTTTGTGCACTCTGGATGGGTTAAATGCAGAACACGAATTCTGAGTATGGCGCACCATACTTGGCTGTATGTCACGTCACCTCACCTTCTTTTAATCGCTTGAAGTGAGTCCCAAAAATGAAAACTACATCAACATTTATTAACACTCCGGTCATTTGAATGCTGCATGGCTTACATTCTTTTCTTCTTACTCTGTAAGATATTTCAAAGAATGTTGGTAACCAAAGAGCGGTGGCACACATTTACATACATTGTAGGGAGACAAAGCCAATGCAAGTCTAAAAACTCATCTTTTCGGGCTACACCTTACTCACTAGGAGTACCTTCTTTTCTAACCTACTCACTGTATCTAAAAAAAATATATATATATATTTTGTAACTTCTCTCTCTGTGTAACTTGGTAGCATTGTTGTAGCACTTGTTCACCTATTGTTGTATCGGCTATTTACCGCTTCATTGTCTCCTCGACTATTGTAAGTCGCTTTGGATAAAAGCGCCTGCTAAATGCCTAAATGTAAATGATGTAAATGTAAGTCAAATGGTGTCAGTATTGAACATTCTTCAAAATATCTTTTGTGTTCTATCAAAGAAAGAAAGCCGACCTGTTCATTAAATGATAAGAGGTCATTTAAAAATGACTTTTATCACTTGGAGGACAATCCCTGTGCATTTTGCAGACCTGCACCCCTGCTTTATCCCCCACATTGCCTTTAAGCCAGGCATGCAAGGTAAACTTAAAAATCTCAGGTGTCAAAAATCACATCTTGTGTACACAATGAAATCAGATCAAAATTCAAGTCCCTTTGACTTTGCATAGAGGATGACATATCTAATGTCAACCATCTCTATAGTATTTAACTTTATTTTCCATCAATCCCAAAAAACAATGAGTATCCATTCATTTATCTTCCCAAAGTTTTCCCTGTAAGAGCAGAGAGAGGTGAGGGGGGGGGGTTGAGGGGACACAACTGGGCTGGGTGAAGAACTCCAGACGGACCGAGAGACTCAAGGCGACTATAAAACGGCTTTCGTGCCCATTGTGTCGATACAGACAAGTTATAAGAGACGGAGATGGAGGAGTGAGGCGGGAACGGTTCGCGGAAACTTTCTGAAAAGTGCGCTTTGACATCCATCTGTGACATTCTTCTAAATATTTACCTGATTAATTAACACCGTACAGTGGAATTGATATATCAGTCGTGCGAGTCGTACATTTTTAGAGTGAAATAAAGAGTTAATACCGAAATGGGAGCGTGTGACGGGCGCTCCGTGACCGCGGTGTGCCGGAGATCTCTCCTCCCGTGGACGCTGCTGGTCCTGTGGATGACGTGTGTCCAGGGGACGTGGGGACCCGGAGTTTACAAGTACCAGACACTCCACAAAGATGCGTCACAAAGGTAACGTACTGTGAGGGACAGCCGTTTACAGTTGGGGAGCAACGTCACTCACAATTTTCCGTTATTTGGGGAGATTTAAACTTGCCAGTGGCGGGAAACTCTCTCAGGAGTTTCTCTCCTGTCTTTACTTTCTCTGTGTTTTAATAGAGTTTAAACCCCTATCATTCATGTGACAAACTCCAAACTTACAGTATTTGATTATTATTCTAGAATCAAAAGTTGTTCATTTGTGTTTTTACTTGTTCATATCCTTTTCATACCTCTAAGATACAATACCCCAAAATCAATATTCTGTCATCATTTCATTTATCATATTTCCTCTTGTCATTTCAAAGAGGATATTTTGAAGAATGTTGCTACGCACAACAGCGGTCCGCATTCACTTTGCATTGGTTTCCTTACAACAGAAGCGAAGTGGAACCACAATTATGTCATTTTTACTCTCATATCATTTTAAAATTGTATGACTTCTGTAGAACACAAAAGAAGATATTTTGAAGAATGTTGGTAAGCAAACAACGACTGTTCCTGTTTACTTGCATTTGTTCTTGTGACCATGTAAAAGTATTGAAAGGGCACTTATTCGAGTTTTAACTTTTTTTTTAGATAGTTTAACCGAAAGTAAAAATTCTGTCATAATTTAATTTGTTTTACTTTTATGTAAGATATTTTGAAGAATTTTGTTAACTGGCACCCATTCTCTTGCATTGATTTTATGTCACAGGGTGACGCTGCTGTCAGCTACCAACTTTCTTCAAAATGTCCTCTTTTGGTTTGTTGGGAGACAGTAAATCATACATGTTTGGGCTTTCCCTTTACAATTAGATAAAGATTCAACATGTCACCTTATTTACCAAAGATGAACATAATTTGATACATCCCGCTATCTGTATTTAAATATTTACTTTGTGTAAGTGGATTAGAGTTGTTGTGGGTGGGATGTATGCAGGTGTGGAGGTGGTCTTTGTTCTTCATGCTGATGGTTTGATCTTTCACCCCCTCTTCTTGTCAGTCAAACCAACGAAGCAGACTATGTTTACCAAACACATGCAGCTGCATCGACTTATGCTGAGAGAGAGATGTATGTCACTGCGGCCTGATCATACAGAGAAGAGAGGACACAGACCTCATTGAAATGCATCGGATGAGGATTTAGATGAGTGCTTAGATGTACATTTTCAATGGTAGATAATTTTATCCCCACAAATTGAGTTTTACATTTTATTACTGGGAATCCAAACACTTTGTGCTGCTAAAGCAATGCTTGATCGTTTGAGCTACATACATTTACAGTCTTAATAGGTTTACTTATTCATATACAGTAAGGTAATAACACCTGAACATTGGAAATATACAGCTGTTCTTCTAAGCTGCTGTAGTCCTATCTGACCTGATTTTTGTTGTTGTACCACAGCATCTGCTTTTGACAACCACAACTTAATTTCCCACATCAGAGCACACAGGACCCGTTCATTCTATATATTAAAGCATCAATGAGGGGGTGTAGAGACCCATGAGCTCTTGCCATATATCATAATTAACCCCGTCCCTCATCCTGACCTTCAACCAAACCCATTTTTAATGCTTCCAAGACAATCCCAGCAAACACAAATGGCCCTTATGAATATCTGTCTAATAAGAGCAGTTTGGGGTTAAGTCAGCAACTATTTCCTGTTCTGCTCGACTTCATTTCCCTGAAAAGACACGCTGTGTGTGAGAGTGTGAGACTCGGTTCCCACAGGGACATTTAGCTGCTGACCCATCAACACATAACTCCACTCTCATTCTGCCTTCTTCAGAGGATAAGACTTGTGACGCTTTGATCTTTAGATGTTGTTTAGTATATGATCTTATTCACTGTGGATTTTTTATTCGCTTTTATTTGTTTTGCTCTTTATTTTGCAGATTTATTAGATCTGATGTATTTTGGTTTTAATTTGCATTCCTTAGTCAAGCTGCATCTCCGTCTTGTTTTTATATGACACATTTACGTGTTCTTTTCTGCACAAAAAGATCCTCTAAAATGAAAACAAATGCTCAAAAAGCACGCGGCGGCACCCTTACTCGCAAAGATAAATCAAGTCTGTCAAACAGAATGAAATTCAAATCAGTCATCTCATTGTGAGGATGGATTTACTTTCGGGAAAGATACACCGAGCACCTTGATGATGTATGGGAGTTAGTGTGTGTGTAATCACTTATCCCCATCATCCCCATCAGCAGTGTTTATCCCACGGGACTTGTCCTTAAGTTCGACTTTGGAGATCGACTCTATCCTTCCCTGGCCTTTGACCTGTCCTTTGAACATCTTAGGGACTGAAGGTTTCGGTTTATTTCTTCCATTCTTCCTTTTTCTTTCTTTTTATGTCCTTTTTAGTACTTTTTGATGCTTTCTTTCAGCATGTCATTAATCTTCTTCAAGCCTCTCTGTTTTGCCCACTGTTGGAGGCCATGAACACAGCCTTAATTGGGTTATCTTACCCCAAGCGTCTCCCCGGAGGGCTTCATTACTGATGCAATGATGAAATACTCTTGTTCCAAGCCCTCCTGTCCGGCTGCCACATCTTTCTATTGTCTTCTGTTACAAATTTCATTTATTTTCATCCGAGTCAGTAATCTTTAGAATTTTCTGTTTAATTTTTAAGTGGAGAACTTCATTATTCTTCAGCCTGTTTAACATCCCTGGTCACAAGTACAGAATATGTTTGCGAGAGAATTTCAGAGACATTTTTTGTGTTTAACTGTTTTCTACGTGAAACCATCCTATAAAATGCAAATGCTTATGCCATACTTTTAAATGATATAGTTTAAGTAAGTACAATTGTAATTCATGTCATGAATAACTTGTTCTCAAGTTGCTCTTAACCTGTATAGATTTCTTTGTTTGGTTGAGCATGAAGAAAGATACTTGAAAGAAAGTTAGCAGCTCATATTCTAGGGCACCATTGATAACCATAAAAATATTATTTTTTAGTTGTTCTGTTGGACACCAAAAAAGATATTTAAAGAAATTTGGAAAACAAACTGTTCTTGTGCACTTTTATAACTGCTGCTAACATTCTGTCCAATATCTGCCTTTGTGTGTTACCATATAAATAAATGTATGCAGGTTTGGAACTACTTGAGGGTACTTCATGACAGAATTTTTGTTTTTGTATGAACTATTCCTTTAATATTTACTTAGTATGTTGTTTATAATGATTACGAGACTTTAGTCTGTTTTTTACACACAGGGTTACAAATCTAGCACATTAACAATCTAAACTTTTCTTTTCTCTTAAACCCGACCATCCCATAATCTTTTCTCCAGATTTCATACTGTATGTGTGAGTTTAACTTTTGTTTTATTGGCCTTGGCATGGTGTGTGTCCAAACCTGTTTGATAACTGCCATCCTTTTCTGATTTTACTTGTTCTCAACACTCACAGTCTACACTATGATCGGGGAATACTGTTATTTATTTATTAGGTTTGTGGTCCCATATGTGTTTGTGAAGAAAAGAGCCGGTCCTTGGAACTGATGGCTAAGAACATGTTTTTGGCCGTAAAATGCAGCATTGCTGAGCTTTTAAAAGCCTTCACACCTTTTAGCATGACTTACATTACCTACTGCATATCTGAGACACAATGAAGCTAGAAGCACAAACTACAGGCTTCAATGAGGCTCTAAGTGAAATGTACTTGAACAAGCCATAGAACATTCAGACCTGTTTTACTATTTCATCACTCTCCTTCTGAAATCTTGAAAGTTCAAATTCGCAGATTATCAGGAAAAAGAGAGGAAACACTGAATGTTTTCAATAAGTAAATACAATGTTGTCAGAGTTAACAAATCTTTTAATAATTATTATTGGTGGAACATGTTGGCCTTCCTTTGAAAACCAGGCTAAAGTCTGAAAATCACATTCCAAGAAAACAAGCATTACATTTCGATTTTACTTAATAATTTCACTATAATTTACCTTTGATATGGTCTTTCTCAGTGATTTACAGTAAAGATGAAATACAAAAATAGATACAAATAAAAAAAAAATTTATACCAAAAAATTAAATTAGCTGGGGTTTCACAGGCAGGGTCACGTATTTTCAAAACCCATTGTCAAATACAAACGAAAAGATATAGTCTGAAATATTTTCTCATTAAAGGCTTACTTTTTAGTTGTTGCAAATCTCTATACAATAAAATTTTGTGCTAAACACAAATGAAGCTATTAATAAAAGTTTGTTACTAAGCCTTTTGACTTCTATACGTAGTCTTTTATCCTACTATGGGAATCAACGGTGTCCCCAAAATGACACACTTTTTTTGTGTTCAGAAGTACAAAGCAGTGTATGCTGTGTAAAGTAGGGAGGGTGAGCAAATTAAGACAAAGTTAGGTAAAATTTTATAGTCATGATTTATGACAAAAAAAATCACAAAATACTGTAGAGAGAATAGAGAGAAATAGAGAGACAAGGTCCCAGAAGGACAGCAGTAGCAATATATGTTATACAGGAAGTAGAACAATGAGCAGAAGTGTTATCGTGTTTAGATTTGTGAAGGAGAGATGATGGATTTCAGGGATAATTTTGTGTAATAACCGCTCCTCCTCTTTTAACCCACAATCTCTCCCTGCCCTTGAGGGTTTAGTCTGGATCAAAGCTTATTTTGTATCTGTGTTCAGAGAGCAGGCTAGGGCTGATTTTCCATTTAAACCTTTTGTGCTGTGCTGTTTGTATATCCTCTCATTTATTCATACACTATAGCGCTGGTTTCCAGCCTTGTCCAAATCTTTTGATCTGGAGAATTCCATGCACAATGCTCTTTTAAAACAGAAAATATTTGCTGTGGGATATTAGACCTTTTGACACAGTTTTCTCTTTGGAACTATTAGGTTAATTGCTGCATTGAGAGAGCACTTTTGGGTAACATACCAAATCAGATTTGATACCATGTACGATCAGATGAGAGGAGGAGGAAATGAGTGGATGAACAAATCTCTCAGTTCATCATGCTACTCTTGGGGGCGGTGTGGGAATTTACTCTGGATCTTTATCTTCTCATCGCTCAGATGATGCTTCCTATAAACTGTTCATGTGACTGCTGGAAGTTGGGCACAGTACCTGTTTGGATCAAGAGGATTAGGATGGCTGGTTGGCATATCCCAGTTAGTTCCTCCTGTTAGATGCCAGAACTTCTACATAAGACTTCAAAAATATTTTTTCTCCTTTAACAGCCTTTTGATATCAAAACTAGATAAGGTAACATTTAAAAAAAGTGAAGGTCATGGCACACACTGCAGTGAGGTGAAGTGACGTGACGTGTTGTCAAGTATGGTGTTCCATCCTTGGAATTTGTGCTCTGCATTTAACTCATCCCAGTGCACACACACAATAAGTGAACACACACACACACACTGTGAATACACACCCGGAGCAGTGGGCAGCCATGCTGGGACGCCCGGGGAGCAGGGGGGGACGGTGCCTTGTTCAAGGGACTCACCTCAGTTGTGGTTTTACCGCTGGTTCCGAGTCTCGAACCAGCAACCTTCGGATCACGAGTCCAAGACTCGAACCAACAGGCTGCGACTACCCCATTTTCTGTTCTTCTGAGATTACTAGAAAAATATTTATACCAAACAAAATTATGATTTTATTGATGAAAATTAAAATTGAATAACCAGTCAAAATACGAGAGATATGCTTGAAAACTGCAAAGAAAACTAGTTTATGTTCACTTTTAAGCAGTGCAATAGTAAAATGTATACATGTTTTTATGAAAAGTTGACTTTAATCACAGTTTTCGTATGTCTTGTTATGCTGTCAGTCTTTCACATTGATTTCACATTGATGAGATTTGACATTTAACAGACTCTTTCAGGGAAAAGATCTTGGGGCTGCACAATTAATCAAAACATTTATTTTCTAAAGTTAGTTATTCGTTTTAGATTTCTAAATAACAACATTATTGTTTTTATTTACATTTATACTATATTATTTGATTTTGAATGTTTAGAATTTTCCATCTAGCTGCTTCACAGAAAGTTATGGAACATTTTAGACTTTAAGCTATTTCCTTTTAAACCCATTAATTCATAATATTAATAACAATTACAAAATCAAGGTGAAAAATCAATTATTATTATACAGCCCTAACACATCGTAAATTATGATTAAATGAATATTTAGTGTCAAATGGACTCCCAATTTTATTTGTGAATGTATACCTTGTATATAAAGCTTATATTTCAGTTTGACAGGTAGTTGGTTGCTAACATAAACTGTTTATTTATTGCAAAACAAAAGGTCAGGTTAGTTAATTGTGCATTATAAAATGTTAAAATTAAACAATTTTGATGTTGAAAATATACTGCTAAATACTCAACTTAACATTAACTAATGCTGGAAGTGTTGTTCATTGTTAGTTCATGCATTAACTATATTGGTAATAAATATGAGCTTGATGTAATGTGTTACCAATACGTTTCACGCTGGTGCATAGGAGTTTGTATTTTGGAGCATTCAGTGTCTTTTTTTAGGGAAAACGGGGCTCATACATAAATATATAAAAGCACAATATTCACATTGCAGTGTGCACTGGGAAAATGAGATACTGGAAAACAATGACGCATTTGTTTAGTCATGTGATCCCTTTCCCAAAGAAATAATTGGTTTTAGGAGTATGTTTAAGTTTTGGGAAAGGAATAAGGTTTGGGCTTTAATTGATGTATTGGAATCGTTGCCAGCAAACCATATAACTCCAGTAACATTTCCTACTTGGTTGAATTATGTTGAGTGTATTCAAACATGGCAGTAGACTGGACGCTTTCTTGACTGAATTGCCTAAGCAACAGTTTGCCAAAAAGCAAATCAGTGGTTTTAAATGTAATCCTTTTTGTACAATTGTTTATGATTAGTGAAGCTTGTGCATGTATTTTTTAAAAGCATTTGATTATGGCTCTGGATTCCAAAACTTGCGGATTACAAAAATAACCCCGGTCTGTGACCAGATTTGCTTATATGTTGGTGTGTCCAGTGTGTGTGTTGGCTAGGTTTGGACAGCTGGACATGTAGTGATTGGATAAGTTTGTGGTAACCCCAATACTGCTTCCTGTCTCAGAAGGGCATGGAAACCACCTAAAATTCATATGCTTTGGAAATGTCTGGAATACTTGCGGCTGGTTTTCACAGTTTAAGCCAGTTCTGGGAATATACTTAAACAAGTATATTATGAACTGATAATGTGTAAGTGTAGGAGGTTATTCATTTGAGCATTGATGTTGACCTCCCGTGATTAAACAGATACACAAATGAATGCAAAGCATATGATGATTTACTATGTATATGCATGCTGAAAAATAGTACCAATACTGTCAATCTCTGATATGTCTGAAGCAACTTCTATAGTTGGCCAACACACATGCAGTGGCACACAGTATAAAAACATTCACAGGCGGATTGATGCTAATTATTTAGCATGTACGGTTTTGTGTGATCGTAGCTGCTTGTACATCGAGTGGTTTATAACAGCCGCTGAAGTATTTGATATAATGCCCTCCATATGTAACACATGCATTAACTGGCTTTGAATTCTGCTCCACATCTCCTTGACTTATGTTTGTTCAACTTGAGGCATAATGGTTCATACAAAGGTCTGTTTGAGGTGAATTTATCAATAGCTCTTTGTTACAAGCCCTTCTGTGTGAAAACCATGAGGGAACTCAGGGGGAAAGAGATCTGATTGGTGTTTCTCCTCAAACCCACGTTCATTCCTTTCTTTTGTGACTTCTGGCATATGCGAAGTAAGCCTGGGCTCAGGCCGTGCAGCTCTGTTTTGGTTCTCTGTGTTACTTGTCCCTCGACCATAGTCTGCTCCTCATCAGCCTGGATTTGCCACTGGCTCCCCAATTAGAAAGCTTCACGTTATGTAGGGCACATTTAATGATTACCGTGGCAAACTTTCCAGATGACTTTTTATCTCCCAGGTCTCCTTCTCTTGCCTGCATTTTCCACTTAACAATGAGAGCGTGACTGAAACCATACCTGGAGCTCATTTCTGTTTCAGGTCTGAGAAACTGTCTTGCATGGATACATATTTTAAAGAAGTCAGGTTTTCATATATAAAATGAAAACAATTGTATTACTCAGAATAAGCTCTTTGAAACTAGGACATTTTTCAGAGACTGAACTCTTTCCTAAACAATTTTGATAGATTATATGGGTTAAGTTGTTTAAAAAAAAAAAAAGAAATAATGACAGTAAACAGGAAGATTTGGTAAAGTAACAATGAATCAAGTCTGCTACTTTACAAAGAAAAAAGGCACAAAAATATATGAAATAGACTTAATATGAACAAAGCCCTATTTCAGGACATTTTGTGCTTAGTTAAACCAGATTGATGTAAGACACTTTGAATTAAAACGGTTTTGACATTTTCGACCACCAGTGACTCATTTTACATACTTTTTACGCAACTCAAAATGTTTCGCAGCTTGTTTAAGTAAAAGAAAGCAGTACAAAAGAGCCAGTCTTCTCCCAGGGACTGGAGCATTTTGGCTCGAGTTGCCTTAAAAAACATGCCTTAAATCCAAATCCAGTTGAGGTACCTACGGTCACTAGCCCAGACCAACAATCCCCATCCTCATCTGTTCCCCCTCCGTGACTTGACCTTCTTGTAGTCCTGCGGAAAGAATAAAAAATGGGGGGATGTTTATTGATAGTGAAAGACCACTAAATAAACAACCCTGACAATACTCTCCTGCCGGGCTCACGGGCCATTTAACCTGCGTAAACACCATAAAGTGCTTTGAAAAGCACAGAGAGACCTTAGAAGGACTAAAACTTGCAGGGTTTCTTAAAGCGTCCCACAGAGAACACTAAACACTGATCACAAGTGTGTGTGGATCTTCTATCGGTATGTGTTAGATTAGGTTTTATGGCCAGCTGTGGTGTGCTTGGACTTATTTTTATGTAATCAGAAGCCTCCAGTGGCTGATGGAGTTCTATGAATCATTTTTCTCTATCTCTCTCTTAGGAACTGGTGTCCACAGACAGTCTCAAAGACAGTGACGTGTCAGGTGCAGAATGGAACCACTCTTCAGAGAGTTTACCAGACCTGCAGGTGGCCTCAGGGATGCAACGGGGGAAGGTGAGTTTAATATTCACACACATCCATAGATTTGTTTTTTATGATTTCCTGTTATATGCTCTCACTCATGAAGACCTCACAGTTAACGTTATTGAGATTTTGTTGTTCTTTTAAAAAAATTTGCTTTACACTGTACTGAAATATAGAAGTTAAATGATTCTCTGCAAACACATGCATGTTTAGTTCTAAGCGTTTCAACAAAATCGCTATCATGCAGTATAAATGTAATGTAGCAAACACTAAAACATGTCACTGAAAGCAAACACTAAACATGTCACTGACCTTTTTACAGTTTCACATGTTTAAATACATTCGGCATTCGTCACTGTACAAATGTATGTTGTTTGCTGTCTATTTTGATAACAGTTTAATTTGTGTGTGTTGTAGTTACCGTACAGTGGTCCGTCCGTCCTATAAAGTTGTTTACCGCACCATCACCTCTTTGGAGTGGAAATGTTGTCCTGGGTACAGCGGACCTCAGTGTGAGGAAGGTAAGGGCCAAAACGTTTTTTTGCAGTCTAATTCACATTTCAAACTTTTATATCCCTCAGTCAGCGTTGAGGAAGTTGGTTGACAGTTCACCCTAGAATCTAAATTTGCTTTCATTACCCTTATCTGTAATTTCAAAACTGTCTGACTTACTTTCTTCAACTGCACTGGTTTAGAATCCATACAATAAAAATGATTGCCCCTGAAGTGTGGTTACTGCCCTACTTTAAAATATCTTATATTGAGTCTGCAGAAGAAGAAAGTCACACAGTTTTGAAAGTGCTGCTCTTTTGTTAAATCCAGAAAGTCCGGTAGTTGATGCAAGTTTTTGGGGTCCACGTAGTTGTACAATTTTTTATTGTTATTGATAGTGTTCATTCAAACGCACATTTATAGACAACTGGACGTGATGTGTTGTCCTAAAGCTCAAATCTCTCTTTTACATTAACTTCCACATGTTTGCTCCTCTCTCTGTTTGTAAATCATGCTCCACTGTCAGGAAAGCAAATAGTGGAGAAGACAAAAGATGAGACACCGGATAGATGGCTATTTTGAGACAGCGTGTGTGTGCCAGTGAGCGTGTGATTAATGCGTGTGTGTGTCAGCCTGCTGTTTCTGGCTTTTTTACTGTGTGACAGAGTGTGTTTAGATGTGCGTGTGTTTGGCACCAGTCTCTGATTGTAAGCCAGAGTCTAATGTGAGTCGTGCAGGGAGTAACTGCAAAGACCAGCCAGCAGCCATGAAATTCTCCTCTCGTCTTCCTTTATCTCTTTTTTCTCTCCTCTTCTTTTGGAATCTATTATATGATGTCAGCTGTGTTTTAAACACTGTGTCTGGTTTATGACTGTTCTGAGATGGCCTGAGACCCTCTAGGTCAAGCCGTTGACCAGCTTAAAACTGGACCATACCAGCTAATGACTAGCTCCTGAAACATTATTACAAAGGTTTTTAGTCTTTATCAATTTAAAGAGATTTATTTTTCTTGGTTAAAGGTCATCATCCCTCTTAGATTTTTTTCAAAGCAGCTGTACTGACTCTGAAAGCTGGAAAAAGTTGTTGAGAGTTGATGATTTTTTAATATTTAATTTTGCAAACCTTTGTCTGAACATTAATTCACTTGCATAGCCAGTTCATGCTTTAACATGAAATAGTAAGTTGTGAGATATTGTACACCGCCCGTGCTTGTTAAGAGGTCTAGTTTGTGTGTTTGTGGGTGTGTATTAGTTGCTTCCTGTCTGTGCAGCAGGGTGTAGTTTCTTTAATGCACTGCCAGCGGCTTTGTCCATCTGGAGTCCTTTATATTCTCGGGGTTACAACAGAAGCAATTACCCACATCATCTTCATTATGTTATGTTTGATTTATCGTAAATTGGTCCCTTATGATATACATTTTACATTACATTAGATTTCAGGCATTTAGCAGATGCTTTTGTCCAGAAGAAAGAAAAACAAAAAGGCGATCTATCATATACTGTAGGGATGGAAAGCAATGATACAAAAAGTGCAACGATACAACATTCCTACAGACATATCTGAGTATGAAAGAGAACAATGCAGGGATTTACTAACCTAAATGTGGAGTACACATTCAGCATGTCCCCATCAATTGCTCAAATCCATCAATTGCTTAAATTTTAAGGGATTCAGGCAATAGTTAGAGGTTTTGTTACCTTTGTCATTCTGATGGCATTTCATATTAGACACTAAAGGATAAATCTTCTAAAATATTTCACAGAATGTCAAATAAAAAACGTCAAATTAATGAGAACTGGGGCTTTCAAACTACTTTTTGATACTTTTTTGGCACTTTATTTAAAGTCTTCTGAATCCATACAATAGATTTGTCCTCGAAACAAACCAAAGGGTAAATAATTATTCACTGTATTTATTTGGTTAATTTGTCCCCTTAGGTGCTTACAGATCAGAAAAACTGCTATATCGTGCAGGGAATTAAGATTTCTTGCTAACATGCCACACATTGTAATCCTTTGACAAGAAGCTGACATGAAAATGGGGTATGAGAGAGTTTTACTGAGCCAAGAATGCAAATCAGCACTCGGGGATTAAAATGATCTAATAATTACTTCATTTGGGGAATTAGTTCATTTTTAATCCAAACACAAACTTACACACTGCCAACCTAAAGGCAATTCACGCTACATATTCACACTCTTAAATACCCCAAAGGCAGCTGATATCCATGAAATGAGAATTAAGTGCTATCTGTTCCTCATAAGAGAGGGATGATGAAATTGATATTGGATACTCACTGTGAACACTGGTGTCTTATCAGGACCATGTGAGACAAACTGTGATCACAGACACTCTTGAGTGGAACAGACAGCTGTATTCTGTTTTACTCCCTCTCCTCTCTCTCTCTTTCTCTGACAACACTGTCTAAAGTGTGTCTTAGCAACCTAAGGATGTCTGTGATTGAAGAACTTTTCCAGTGAAATCCAGGAAAGGTGCACAGCCTAAATAGTTAGTTCTTTATTTAACTCTTGTAACTTTTGTTAACTAAATGAGTGAGATTCTGCATGTTTTAACGCAAAGCCTGATCTTTCAGAACATTTAGAACTTTTTGTGAATTTATCTGATTGGCATCCAGTAAATCATATAGTAATTCAGTGTCATGTATGCAATCTGATTTTTGATTTGAAATATAATGTATTTGTATTTCAACGATGACTTTTGGGAATTTCTCTGTGTTGTTCAGTTGTGTTGTTTGGAATGAGCAATAAGAAAAGGCATGCTTTGCTTGTTATCTCTTATACATTATCTTCACTTGCATTATCAAATGCCTTAATGAAAAATAAATCTTATTCTCTGTAAAGCATAACATACAGTACTGGGTGCATGTTTAAGGGTTTGAGCTGCTTTAAAGTGTGTACATTTAAGGTTAGTTCACACTACAGGATTTTGATCCTTATTTTAACCAGATTGAGCTCACCCATAGGTTGGGCTGTTATTTGAAGAAAATCAGGGGTTGATGGGTGCATGTCAGTCCTATGTGTGAACTACTCAACAACGCATCAAAGAGGCTTGTTGATGTGTTCACAGGCATGTCACAGATGAAAAACAAATATCTAGTATGCTTTATATCTGGACCGTTTGCCGTCGCAGCATCACATGATGTCATGCATCTCAACTAGCTGCAGCCATTGAGAGATTCATTAGTAGGTAGCGTTAACTATTTGAAAAAAAACAGACACACCTACAACAGTCGAAGTAATATTCACATAAATTCTTTACACCAGAACAGCGAAATCTATAACATATTAACGGTTAACACTCATGAGTTACTCAGGAAAAATGTGGATTAACATGTTTTACTCACCTCCAACTCTCGCAGAAGCATGAAAGATGATACAGACTGAACACATTACATCATGCATTATCTCGGACAAATGAATTGCGATTTCAAAATAAATTTCAATCGTATCCACTTTCACCTAAGTTTATTATTTCAGATCATGCTGTTGACCTAACATGTGTCACAAGTCATTATAACCATGTTTCCAAAAGGAGAATTCTCAACAGGCATTTAGTGTTCTTTTTAAATATATTATTGAGGATTACATTTGAAATGTTTATTCCTATAATCTTCATTCTAATGTGTGTGTGCATGTGAAAGACTGACAGCCAGCAAGTAGTAGAGGGGAAATGAGCAGCTTGTATGTTTGTTGTGTGGGAGGACGTGTTGAATTAACACGCCTGTCACACAAGTGTTAAGGGCCTTAAATCAAACCCCGCCCCTTAGCCAAAGCGAGGTTGTGCGCTTTTGATGCGCTAATTAGACACATGACTTGCAGGCATCCGATGGTCACTTTAAGGCCACAGAAATGTAATCCGTGTTTTCACAGATCAGCTCGGCTTATCAGGGGTTTTCCTCTAAGCTCTTGTGCTTCTAACATCAGTTAGATATTCACCCTCGCTGAGGAGGCTGTCAGTTGGGAGAGGGTGTGAGCTGAGCTCTTTTTTGGTATAATTTAAGATCTGCTTAATAAATTAGGAAGGGGCCAAAGCCTGAGGCAGAGCTTCCTGCCTGTCTTTGTTGTACTCAGGCAGTGTTGTGCGGCTTGTGTGTTTATGTTTCTCAAACAAGGAATTGCTTGTGTTTCAGCAGGTGTAGAATATATGAGTGTCGAAGAGAGATATTTTAAAGAATGTCGCTGTTATTTCATTTCCATCTTTCTAAAAAAAAAAAAAATGTTGTGTTGCGTGTTGAAATTTGTATTCCTACTATGAAATACTATTCTCTCATGTGATTCTTTGAACAGTTCTAAAGGTTTAAATGTGTAAGCAGTTTATTATTCTAAAAGCTGGCCTGTATATTGTTTATAAGTAAAACAAAAATCCCATTCTTTTCCGGTCTGCACCATAATGGTTTGTATGAGCTGAGTTCCTCGCAATAGTTCCAGTTAATGACCAGGGCAACATAACTCACCTGCTGAAATGTGTTTCTGTGCTTGTTCAACATTTGGGTGTAAACCTAAGAATGTCAAGTTTAACAGTCCCAGTGCTGTATATCCCACCACATAAAGTCAAACAGGAAGTGCCGCATGGCACAGCGCCCCACCGGAGGAAGTGCAGCACTGGAGAGGGAAAGAAACAAATTAACTGAGAACTAGGAAGGAAGGTATATATTTATAGAAGAGACATTCTATTTGTCTTCACCCTGACTGCTTGCTTTGCACTAAAGTTTTATTATTGTAAACTATTATTGTAAAGTCAATTCAATATAGTTTTGTCCCCTTTAGTAAAAATCCATTTTTTATGTTGTATATGTTTATGCTGTGCTTTTGATTTGGTTAAAGCCAAACCATGTGCTACTTTATAATATATAATTATTTTCTACAAAAAAAATGAAAATAAGGTTTGAAACTGCCCAGGATAATGACATCATGAATCTGTAACCATTCATGTATCTCATTCATGTATCTACATAAGCTTATTGCAAGGCAAACAATTTTTTTTCTGACGAAAATTTTTAAAATAAGTAATTTTGATGGTTAAAGATTAGTGTAATAAATACCAGTAAAGAAATTGGTTATTCAGTTAATTTATTTGCCTTCCTTACGTGTGTCAAACTGTAACCATGCTCAGCAATCCGTACAGCTTGTTTAGGTGTATGTGTTTGGTTTTATTTTTTTATTTTTAAAAGAGCTAGTAAAATTTAACCATGAGTCTGTCACCTGAAACAGCCGTGCTGTGTGTATTATTAATTACTAGAAAGTCTTTTTCTTATGTTTACACCTCCAATCTCTTTAGCTCACTTCTGTGGTTCTCTAAGAATGACAGACGACCGCAGAAGTCTTCAAATGCCAAATGGGGTCATGTTGTCATTCTGATATTGAAATTGTGGTTTTCTCAAGCTTTATTTAAATATTACACAGAACAGCAAAGCAATACAAACCTGAGTTGCCCTGATTTCATGAGCAAACAGTTGTAATTGTGTGTTTGTGTGTATATGTCTGGATCTGTGTGCGCTGACATGGTGGATGAGAGAGAAGGAGAAATAGAGATGGTTGTGATTAGAGGAAGGATTTGGATGAGCTTTGCATATGCGCACACACAGACATGCTTATTAGAGTAACTCTCTGCAGCACTGCTGTTGAAACTTATAGGATAAAAGGATTAGTATGAAACCAGTTGACCGCAGGGAGGTTGTGTTACAATAGAACTGCAGCGAGTCCCAGTTTTACATGGACTGATGGATTGCATTATACTTTGAAGGTGAAGATTATTTCTTCTGCTTCTACACAAAGAAAAGTTGTAGTGACTTGTGTAAAATGCTGGAGGTTTAAAGGTGGTTGCCAGGGCATTGCTATGCTTTTGCAACTGTGTTCTGAATAGATTTTATCTTGCTGAGGAATTCTGTACAAATAATGTATAGTCCAAACTTTAGTTCAAGTACTACAGCTTAGGCATATACTAAGAAATAAATACATAACTTATACATGAGTGCTTACTACTAAGATGTTTATTATATTTATAATGATAAAAATATGGCATCCCATCCAATTACCCACCAGTGTTTATGAAAGACGTTTGGCTATATCAGGTTTCAGGTGATTTCTTTTAAAAACATTTTTAAAATCATTGAAAGCGGAAGTTTACCCAAAAAGTGAAATTTTACCCAAATTCATGTTATTCCAAAAGACTTCAGAAGTGATTGTTTGCTGTGTGTTTTATTGCCTGTAGCTTTAGCCAAGTCTGCAGCGCTGACTTCATCTTAACAGACCAAATCTATTTCGGAAAAGAAATCCATCATGCGGGGCTACAGATTTAAAAACGAAGGGATTTCATTTGTCCCTGTTGATCTCATCCATGAAGTGTGTCTGAGCTTGATTAATACATTTAAGTTCTGCTGAAGTATTGTGTATCTAGTTGACATTCACTCAGAAAAGAAAAGGGATTCATGTTTTATCACTTACCTGCCATCACATAAGACACAGTCCTGCTTTCCAAAAAGGAAATTGAGCCTCTAAGAAAATAATATGATTTTAAACAACATAATGGTATATAAATTCTGTAGCAGTTTAAATGTTTGATTAAACGGTCACTTTGAAAAAATTTTACAAAATTAGTAAATAAAACAAATGGAACTATAGTAATTGTTATAACTAAAAAAAATAAAATGATATGTGTAGTCACTATTTACTAAAATATTATATAAGTTTAGTCTTGAAAGAAAGATGTATATTTCCTTAATTATATTTTTGACTATAATTCTAGTTTCAGACATTCATTTTAAGACTTAAAGTTTTTTAAAATAATAAGAAACATTTCTCTCAAGTTTCCCAAAACGTTTCACCTGTAGTGTATATGATGAACAAGGACTTTGCAGTGAGGTATTGAGGTAAACTGGATCTGTCACCCATCAGCCAAAATACCATCAATCTATTTCCAAGAAAACTACAAAAAGCAAAACTTAAAGCCAAAAAACTCACTGCTCACACCATTTGTTTTGCCTCCATTTTCTCAGCAGACATACAAGTGGTAAATCATTTTAATAGACTAAGTGCCATGACATAAAGCATGACAAATTTAAGGTTAAAATTTTGACCTCCAAACAGCCGATGAAGAAGGTCATTGAAAGCTGTCTGAAGATGCCATTGGTACGAATGAAAGACTGTATGGGTGAATTTAAGTTACACATTGAAAGGCTGATGTCTGGTTCTTTTATTGGGGCTGGATGGGTTCCACATCATCTGTCTTAAAAGTTGCCCCTGGCATCTGTGTTTGTGTGTGTGTGTGTGTGTGTGTGTGTGTGTGTGCGTGCGTGCGTGCGTGCGTGCGTGCGTGCGTGCGTGCGTGCGTGCGTGCGTGTGTGTGTGTGTGCGTGTGTGCGTGCGTGTGTGTTTGTGTGATGCAGAAAAGTTATCAATCTAAATGTTGTAGCAGTATCTCTTAAAACAAGACCATTCGGATTTTTTGGCCGTTTATCAGTCGTGTGGAAGTTGGTGACTTGCCGGTCTTAAACTTGTTATATTTATAGAGCTCCTGTTGGGCCTTTAAGCGACTCCAACAGCAGATACACACACATCCTGCAATATCTGGACAATAGTATCCTTTATTAGGTGTCCATCTTTTTCTTCTTTCCTTCTCAGATAAATCACTCAATTATATTTACTCAAGGCAATGTTATGTTTCTCCAAGAAACCTCAACAAAAGATCTTTTCAGATTGTTTGGTTTGAGAAATAAGTTTGTTACATGCCACCAGTTTATTTTTGATGCGTGAACTCTCGGTTTAAGTTTAACATGGAAAGATAGGAAGATTAGTTTCCTGTTTTTTGTATGTATCATGATATAGTTTCCCTCTCTGTCATCGTACAGAAACAGTGTGGTGAAAGACATACTTAAGAAGAAAAGAGAAAGGCTGGGGAAAATCCAAATATATACGTTTCCTATGACTTCTACCCGGTATCAATGCCAAAATAAGTTAATCTCTCTCTGTCCCGAACTTGGTCTGGCAGAGGAATCTGTGGGTTTAGATTGTAGATATCTCATCTCTATTGAAAAGTTGTTATTGTAAGATACTGTGTAATGAATAAACTTAAAAAAAAAAGAAAACAAAACAAAACCTGTTTTATTTGATTTTCTTCAGTGTCAAGTGTAATCACAGTGTAGATTATAATATGCAGTAATGATTTCTTGTCATTTTATCAAACAGCTTGTTAAGACCTTGCCCTAAGATGCTTTTATATAATTTTAAAATAGCCCCTGTCTATTCTACACTCCGATTGGCTGTTCCCTTTTTTTAAATATTTGGTCCTCCATTTCAAAAACAATTTTTATTAAATAAATGTACTGTTTATCGAGAAAGAAAAATTTATATTTACTTAATTATACTTTTGTTTATTAAACTAATCTAAGACAACTTCAGATCAAAATATAAAAATAAAAAAATAGAGAAAAATGTCATTCATGTGTCTCAAATTTATGACTGGTAATGGACACTTAAAAATCAACAATGTTTGTTTAACATTTAGGAACAAGTGAAATCATCATAATTCTTTTTATTTCCAAGTATAAAGAAATTTGCCTGGAAGTCCTAAGTTTATGATGTGAACAAGTACATCAATCATGTTGTTTCCGGCTTCATGTCTTTTAAAGCATTGTGGCCAGTGTTTTATTTTTTCCAATGTCCTTGACCTCGTCAGGCTAACACACATTTTTGTGTAATATCATCATATTTTGGATGAACCTGTCAAAGTGTAATGCAGGCTTTTTCAAAGAAAACATTATTGAAGGTTAACACAGCACCAGCCATATTGGATCTGATAGCAGTCTTTGAACGCTCAGTGTAGAAAATCATGTATTTTCAATACAAGTATGTATTTAAAAGTCACGTAAAACAAAAATCTTACTTTTGGTCCAAATTGAATTGACATTATTCGTGGACCTCAGGGAGTTCATTAAAACATGATGTTTTAATTATATTTCTTCATAATTGACCTTCTGTTATGAAACATGAGTGTTTTGGGGAAAACACAGAAGCTTGTCGGACTGCCACAAACTGCTATTCCTAACTAGGACATTGTGTATTCAGCTCAAACAAGCCCAAATTTAACCAAACACTATCATAATGGCTAGTTGCTCTTCTGGGCAACACAAACTAGTTTTTATGTTGACTTTTATGGAAGAGGACCAAACAGAGAGATCAATTTGTATCACATGTATGCAGAGTGTATGTATGTCTGCGGTCTGAGAGTGGTAGGTATTTCTAGAAGAGGTCAGAGTGTTTGTGTCTGTTTGAGAACTTGTTTCTCATTTCCCGGCACTAGACCAAAATGTGAGAGAGATCTCAGCGGTGAACCTCTAAGTGTCTAAATGATACGGTCCAGCCCAGTTGGCTTTTACACTATGATTAGTCCGTTGTGGATTAGGTTTCTTTGCTAAAGTCTCCATTTTCTTGAAATTCTTGGTAGAAAGATAGGAACGTGCCAGATTTTGGGCATTGCTTAATGTGGCTCCATATGTACTTCTATGCCGAATGGACTGTAGGTTTTTTCTTTTCAGTCATTGAAAAGATTAATTGTTGTTTGTCAGTTTTTTATAGAATTACGATTAATTTCGTCAAATGTTTGTTTGACTATTGTTGCTTGCGTTCTTTCAACACAAACAAATTAAGTTCCTGTTTCCCTTCTCATGACATCTGGACATCCGTTTATTCTCCTTTTCCCTTCCTTTTTATAAGATTTTCATGTAAATTTTTCTGTTCCCTCTCTCAATTAAAGTAGCACTTGTATCTATTGAAGAATTAGGATGTTGTGTGAGGTTGAATAAAAAGGGACAAACACTAGAGTTGATGGTTGTTGAAGGGCAAACACTGAGAATGAACTGTGGCCTGTCGATCTAATGGTTTGTATTTGAACACTGCACACAAAGGTAGAATAACTGTTTATGGATTAACTAAGTCTTAAAAATGCTTTGTTACCTCTTGTACTAAAGGCTTGTTTTGTAAACCTGATTTCTATGTTGCTTTGGATTAAAGTGTCAGCTAAATGACAAAATGTAATTGTATTTCGTACCTTACTGCACATTTACATCATATTTGTCATAGAATCAATTGTAAGGGATTCTCATTTCTTTATTAATTTTGTTTGTGATTTACTACTTATATCCTTTTTTCTGTTCCTTTTTCCATATTTTGTTGAGTTTGCTCTTCCATGTTCTCCCAGCAACAATGCCAAACCAGCACCACTCCCAACTCTTTTTTACACATGCTTGCTTTGGACCAAGTGGTTCCACATTTATAGTAAATGTTTTTAACCCATGCAGCCTTTTTGATATTTTTTCCTTAGATCATCTGTCTTTGCATTACCCTAATGTTACATTACAACAGAAAGTTGTGCAACGTAAGGTTTATAGTATTTCGTAGAAATTTAAAACATGCAGTTCTATTTAAATTTCAATGCTGTCGGTTATTGGTAGTTTAGTTTCATCATATTGAGCCATAATTAGTCAAAAATATTTTCATGAGACATTTGTCAATACATAAGTAATAATTGTGTCATCATTGAGTTACCCTTTTGTCATTTCAAACCTGTATGAAATATCAGAAGAGAAACATTCATGTTTAAATTGGCCAGAAGATAAGTAAATGCTGACACAATTTTAACTTTTTTTAACTTTAAACTATAACTTTAACATATCATAGTAACTGTGATGCGCCATGTATGCATGATTTAATGTTAGATTTACCTTTGCATCTGAGTTATGACATATACCCCTTTGGCAAATATTTCATCGTTTTTGACGAGCTACATAAAAATTACTTATCCCCAGAAAAGGGATTTAACATATGGATAATTTCTCCCGTAGAGGTCTCACGGTTTAGTTGTTTCTGGAGATCTCATAGCGGTTGATCAGGCCATGACTGCAAATTTGACACTTATTGCGAGTCACATCAGATTTTCAGATATAAAGTTATTTGCCCTTATTGTCCAGACATCCAGTAGCTTTGGCGCCTCATACATCAGGTCTTGTTTAATTATGATAACCCCACAACCCCATCAACAATATATGGAAAAGCCATTTTCCCGCTGAGACGGCATGATTTCATTTTCCATAGCCCGAACTATCTCATAATCTGCCCACTGGGTGAAGTCATTTGTATTCATTAAGCTTAGAGACTTCATAAGTTAGCTTGAAAGGCTTAACCGCCCTGTTTTTTTAAAAGCATTTATGAGTTAAGTGAGCCGACTGGGAGGCAGCTGATAAAATGAAAATTGCTAAGTAGAGATATTTTTGTCTTTTATTTATTTAATTATTTAGTAATATAGCTGCTGCTTAAATTATATTGCAGCTAGATTTTTATAGCAGACGTGCAAAGACAATTATTTATGATTGTAAAAACAAGTAAGCTATAAAAAACAAATTTTTAAAGCAATAACATTTAAATAAATTGTCACAACTAGTGAAATTTAGTAAGCACAAATCCTCCAAAGCACTGTTCCTCAGTGACTTGACCTCCAGTGACCCTTGGCTTTGACTCACATATGTATTTTGACTAAATATTAAAGAAGAATCTGGGTGTGTTGTATTACAAGTCTCGCATGGTCAGATCCCGTCTGTTTGATGTTTCTTTCGCATTTGAATATCCCCTCATTGCCCTGCTCTTTCATCCCATTCCATCCCAGTACAGCTTTTTATCCTTTTTTCTTTCATCCACCCCTATATTAACACAAACACAGCACAGTGTGGATGTTCCGTTGAAGTGGCTGCTTAAGATATGCTCAGATCTGTGAAGAGATGGAGCGAGAGGGACTGATGGGAATCGGCTGTAGAATTCTGTGGGAATTCTAAGTTTCTTTATCTATCTCACCAAACACTCACTGGCCTGGTCTGCTTTATGTTGAAAAGAGTGCTTGCAGAGTTTTGTATGTGTATGTGCAAGCCAGAATGGGGAAAAATGGAAGTCACAGGAGAATAATGTTATGTGGTTCCCAACATTCTTCAAAATATTGAGTTATCTGTAGAAGGAATAAAGCCATGTCGGTTTGAAATGACATACGTAAATGATAACATAATGTTCATTTGTAGGTGAACTATCTCTTCTAAAAGACAACAAAAAGCCAGTAAAGGGCACAGGCAAGGTGATGTAGCCATGTGAAAAGTTGCTGAGTCAGGGTTTAATGGATGTTGCCTCTTTTAACAGGAATATTAAAGGTCAGCGGGGCAGAAAGATTTAGTAGTGCTGGCTGAAAGTGAACTCCTGCTGTAGAAGGTATATCACACGCTCCATAAAAAGCTTTTGCAAGAGACTCTTGAACTTTTAAAAGAGAAAGAGAATGGACCTTTACTTCACCCACTTGTCGTTTCAAACCTGCATGTTTTTCTGCCCAACGCATAATAAGATATTATGAGGAACCAAACGGTGACTGTACCCATCCACAAGTCAAAGGTATCATCAATGATCTGTTACCAACATTCTTCAAAGAATCTTATTTTGTGTTTTGCAAAAGGAAGTAAGTCATACAGGTTTAAAATAACAAGAGGGTACGTAAATGATGACAGAATTTCATTTCAGTTTTTGGGTGAACTATCCCTTTAGACTAAGTATGTCTTTGTGTGCACATGTGGGCATTGAGTATGCGAGTGTGTAGGTTTAGCAATACTTTTGAAAATGTACAAATAAAATGAATCGTGTCCAACACTAACTTGTGAGATCATTTAAGGTGGTCCTCATTAGAAACTTAGGCGCACAGATGTGCCAAATAATGCTGTACATAATGTTGAACTTTAATAATGTGTAATCTAATAACATCCACAGATTTGTACAAGGGTTAGCTTCAGGGGTAGTGATGCAGTTGGGGATTGAAAATATCATTAGCCTGGTATGAAAACAATAGAAAGCTTTGAGATGTCCTCACTAATACAGTGAATCAAACCTGAGTTTGATGAGGGAATGATGTGAGACTGTCTCCCTGTTTCATATTAGGCAATTTTTTTGTCTTTCTCTCCTTGTGGAGATAAATCATGTGCGTTCAAATATACATGACTTTCTTCTGCACAACACAAAAGAAGATATTCTGAAGAATGTTGGTTCACTAAATATAAACAAACAACAGGTTTCCATTGTCTTCTTTTTTATGTATATAAGCACTGGCACCCATTCACTTCCAATGGGTGCCAATTCCTATCATTCTTCAAAATATCTTCTTTTGTGTAAGAACAAAAGTCATACACGTTTGAAATGCCATGGGGGTGGGTAAATAATGACTGAAGTCATTTTTTAAGAATTTATGATGAGCACTAGCAAAGGGTGTTGAGTTGATGGCTCACTTAAGCGTTTTTAATACAAGGAGAAGAAAAGTCATAGCAAACAGCTTAAGTGTTGTCAGATCAGCCACTAAAAAACGCTCAGTGTCCTTTGTTCTTCAAGAACCTACACTGGGAATCCATCCACCTGTGATACAGACCAGATGCAGGCACAGAGTAAAACAAGGAGATAGAGACAAAGATTAAAAGATGGAGGTCAGATGAGGTCAGACAAAAGGCAATTACTCCCGTCTAGATAACACAACGAACAAGAGGGAAGATGAGAGGTTTTGTGTGTGTCCTGATAGCAGAACCTGAGGAAACAGATAAGGATCCTGTCCCTGTGATAACAAGACCCATTCTCTCCCTCTCTCACACACACACACACACACACACACACACACACACACACACACACACACACACACACACACACACACACACACACACACACACACACACACACACACACACACACAATTGTTGGCAAACAGCAATTCATCCCGCTTCCAGTGCTTACAACTTTAGCATTGTCTAGTTTCTGCTCATCTGTGTGGGTGCCTGATTTAAGCACACATAAACACGCACATCATTCAGCCAGTAGCCTGGAGAGCAATGAGAGGACTGACCTCAGTTTTCAGTGTAAATGATCATCTCACTGTTTAGATCCATGTTAAACTAACATCTTGTCCAGAGCTCCATGCAGGCTGCTTCATTAAAAGAAACAGCTGGGTCAGCTGGACCTCATTGCTTTTCCATAATGAGTATTTGGCCGAGTCGAGATGAGCTGTATCTTATTTCGCTACTTAGGTCCCTCCTTTTCTGTTTTGGTATAATGTACTTATGCTGTGTATATAGGCAAATGTTCTGTATACATGAAATATCCTGCCAAAAAGAAAACGCTAAAGAAAACAGACCAAATGGAATTTGGTATCCCTCTCAGCCTACCATGTCTAGTGTGACAAATTTACTTTTAATGCGTTTTGCAGATGTGATTATGTTGAGCAATCCATAGTACAAATGAAGGGATAGTTTACTGAGTAATTAAAATTCTTTCATCATTTTCTCAGCCTAATGTCCAAATCTGTATGACTTTCATTTTTTTGCAGAACACAAAAGAATATACTTTAAAGAATGTTGATAACCAAACAACAGGCCCCCATTGCCTTCTTTTGTATGGATCCTAAAGCCCATTTGCCAATCTTCTTTTATGTTCCACAGAAAAATTAGTCATGTAAAGGTTATGAACATGAAGGATATGAATGAGTTTTACCAGTATTAAATTTTCTTGCATGGAAATACAACATCTATAAAAACATCAGTGAATGTATATAGCATTATGCACTCTATCCTAAAATAAAAAGTTGGTTCACAATGGCATACAAGAACAGATAACATAAAGGATTGACTTCTGTAAGCATGTGTTAATGTCGGCGAGCCATGTTTAAACATAAACTGTACACATGTTTTTTTGTGTATGTGTTCTTATTGATTTCCTGTATGTGTGGCATCTCAAGACCTGTAATTGTGGGGAAAACAGATCCAATTTAAAACCCAGCTAAATGTGTGGCACACAGCGATCCATTTAGAACAGAGAGCAAAGTGCCGCTTCAAACCCTGTAATGTTGTAACTTTGTATGTTTTCATTGGGTTTAAATGAGTTAAACACATGGAAGCATTGATGTATAATTGCTCATGCAACGTTGTCACTTTGAGCAGCCATTACCACAAAAGACATTGCTACCGTTCTAAAGACAGCAATATATTTAATGAAGTCTACGGCCACCCTGAAGAACAGCCACCACTTAAACTCTCTTTAACTCTTACTTTAAAACTAATTGTACACACTCTTTCATGCACACATGTACAGACAAATTAATCACTTTTGGCTCATTGCATGTGTAAAAAATTCTGAGTTATTTCTCATGCCCATCGCCATTTGTATAGTCATATTACATATTTCATTTTTTGGCAAGTGTTTGTCAGATTGCATTTTTTATATTATCCATCCCTACAACATAATTGTAGTAACTTAAAATTTTCCATACGTTCTTTCATCTGCTCTTCAGGTATTATCATTATCATTCTGGATGCATTCCATTTTATTAAAAACGTGTTTTTTACATTTTTTTTTATTGTTGCAAACAACCTTACATGCATTATTATTAAATAATACAAATTATTATTATAGATGAATTAGGGCTAGGTGGTATGACCACAATTTTATTCACGATATGAGAGATTTTTATACACGGTAATGCTGTCTTTCACAATATTGTTTTTATTGAGGTAGTTATTTTCTAAACTTTTCTGAAGTAATCTTCTCACAGATATAAAATATATCAAAAGTAAGAAACGTAAAAATAAACCTTAAATATGAAAATATAAATATGTGAACACTTTAAGGAAATATCAAACCCATTTGGGGTTAGTCCGATGGAGTGTCTTTCTTAGGCTCACGCATGATGCACATGGTTTGACCATGCACACTTCTTTAAATTCCGGATATACACAGAATAAAAAATATTTTAAAGTACACATTTCATTCTGCTGTAACAATGTATTCCTTCATATCTTACCCAAGCCCTTAGATGAGTAAGACAATATATGGTATTAAAATACATGGTATTATTGCTAATATAATATAACTTTGTTTGTATTAACCCTTGAAAGAAAATATCTTTGTAATGAATTTGCAATGGTTGAAATAATGAATATCAAATATGAATAAAAATTTGCAATTTACAGTGAAAGTTAAGAAATTGGATAAGAAAAGTATTTGCACATATTACGTGTCTTTTATTGTGAATGGTGATTTATATCTGACAGCAATGGTTCTCTTGTTATTGTGTTGGTTGTTGTTTTTTTAGTTTTTGTGTGGAAACCCATAAGCGTGTGTTTTTGGATAAATGAGGAGCGGGAGAATGATTTGTTGATTTCTGTTACTCCTTTGCTCGATAGTGATCAAATAATATTTCCAAAGATACAAACATTTTTAATTCACAGGATGTGAATCATATTTGGACAATTATAACATTGATGTAAATCCTGAAGTCTTAGGGTGAAATTCTAAACTGACATGTGCGTGAGAGGCTATTAATTTTCATTGGAATATATGACTTAATAAAATAAAAGGAACAGGTGTTCTGAAGCAATTAAAACAGTTTTATCTCATTTAATTACATGAGCTCTATTTATCATTGCTATTGAAAGCTGTTATCTTTTCCCTCATATCCTTCCCATGATGCATTCTTAAACTCTCTGTTTGACGTGTTGTCTTTAAGTTTTCAGTATTGTGGCACTGTTCTGCATATTTATCTGTTTTGTTTCAAAGTTCTGTGGTTGTATTTTTTTTCATACCATCTGCACAGCATCATTATTCTGACGAACTAATAGCCAAAAGCTAATATCAAAGGCACTTATTATTTGAAATGGTTATGTTTCTACAGTGATTGTTAGAGTGCTTTCAGAACCTTTCGAGGTCAGCCATGAATTCCTCTTGACTTTAGGGAGGCGAATCCAAACCTCTCAACATCTTTTCATATTGGACTTCCCTCGGTCTCTTAAACATAACCCTGCTGACTTAAAGTCAGCTTTTCCGAACACTTCAAATGAAGATTGTCGAAATTCCAACGTGCACGTCCAATGTTTTGGCCTGAAACTGAGGCAGGAGGTTTCTGTAGCGCTAGACGCCAAAACATTGGATCATACGATCACACACAGTTCAGTGCGAAATCAACTCCCCGGCTTAAAGCGAAGGTATGAAATGGGGCTGTATAAATCAGACTCTTTCCACCCAGTTTGATGAGTTGGAGTGAATTCATAACCTTAAAGATTAATGCAGGTTTACGATCTGGGATCGAGAGGAGTTTTGCTGAGGGGGAAGCTGGATTGGTGCTTCCTTTGGCCAAAAGAACCGTGCTGTCATAATGATTAAGTTCCTGTTTTTGACGCCATATTTATGATGTTTCTGTGGTAACGGAGGGGTTGTAGTGGACCTCCAAATGTTTTTGTTATTTTTGGAGATGTTAAAGGTGGGATGCGATCTGGCCATCTGTGCTGTGCTCACACGGCCAGAAGGTCTTGTTAAAAATCATTCTGTACTTACAGTGCAGCTGGTGGCCAAAAATACTTGAGTTTGCTATGAACTCAGTGGGAGCGAAATCAATAAAATCTCTCTAGGATGTTACAACAGAGTTACAACAGAGGCTGTAGATGTAGGTGTTTTTTGGATTCAGAAGGTTTGAATTAAACACAGATATCACTTATGTAAAGTTGGTCTAGTTTTTTTAAAACAATCGAACAACCATATAATAGAAGACTCCATTGTAAGAAAATAAAGTAAAATATGGATAGTTGACAAATAAACCGTTTATGTGTCCTGTGGTTTGACAGCTTACATTCTTTATTTACTTTATATCATGTAATATTAATATTCATTATATTAAATACAATAGGAGAGATTTTTCTTATTTGGGGGTTTTGTACTACTTTTTTGCAAAATCAGACCATAGGACACATGTATGGTTGATTTGATCCAAATAAAGGTATTGTTCACCCAAAAACAAAGTTATTAAATTTTTTGCTTTCCATTTGTTCCAAACCTTTATACACTTTTTATGTTCCCTTGTACACAAAGACAGTACATTAAGAAGAATGTTAGCAACTGAGATTTCTGGGGAACCATTAACTACCATAATAGAAAACATTTAAATGTTAATCAAAGGTGTCCCTGAACTAAATTTCTAAAACTTTCAAAACATCTTTAAAACAGAACAAACAATTCTACAATATTTTTTCTACAATGACAGTCTGTGGTGCCCCCAAAATCTCAGTTGTTAATAGTTTTCCAAATATCTTTCTTTGTGTTCAACAAAAAGAAGAAATATATACAAGTTTATAACAACTTCAGTATTTCTTGACATGTTTGGGTGGACTATCCTTTTAAAATCGCCAGGAAACATTGCACAGTTATCATGTTATTCATAAGCCTATTCATAAGCATGTTTTTGGTTATCAAGCAAAATGACAATTACGATAAAATGTGAGATCTTATGCTTAAAATTTGTGTTTTACAATGGATTCTAAAGACAGGAGCTAGAGTCTGAAATATTTAAAATGAGCATTTTATTACATTCGTTTACTTTGTAACTTTCTCAGACACTGAGTTCATGGGCACTCATCTGTAAAGTTCCGGACAGAAATAAAAGACAATTTTGGACACGTTACAACAGCTCCTTCCCTTTGTTTTCATTTAAAGACTGTTTTTATGGTAAATGCCCCTTTAAGCTCTTATTTAGTTTTTTAAGGCTCTTCTCTTTGATGCCTATGTTAATTAGGCCTACTTGTGTGTTAAAGAGCTGATTTTGTGGGGTCCTAAATGAAGCAGGAGTTGTTTTCCTGGGCTTGTTTTTGAATCTCTTGTGGTGATGCGCCGATGAGCTGAGAGGTTTTTCAATGACTTCTCAGTCTTTGGAGTGGCTGGTGTGGCTAGCTGAGATGATCCACTCCCTGCCTGACTTTCTAACAAACAACATTTTGTGGTTCAGACTGGCTTTTGTGGTAGCGTCCACCAATGAAGGGTCAGCTACTGAACTGTGTAAGTGAGACAGTTCAAATAAATAGTTTGAAGCCAACCAGCAGAAGTGAGGTGACACTGGTATTGGCAAGAGGTCAGGCAAGGTCAACAAACAAAGACGAAAGTGCATCGTTTTTACGATCGGAGGAGGTTCCCGGTCAGTATGCTTTGTGTTTCTGTCTAATAAAGAAGGACAAGTGGGCCGGCCTTCTTTCTGTTCAACATCTGTTTTCTTAGTGTGGGAGGAAGTGTCAAAGAAACGAGAGGCGGTTCTGCGGTGTGGAAGATCTCATCTGAGGAGGTACTGCTGGTCTACATGGTTACACATGCTTCCAGGGCTTATTTTAGATCTTCCACAGACACCACATGACTGTTTGTCTCTTGTAGAAAAGTGTTTCCATGCTGTACACTTTAAAATTTGTTTCCACAGGGTGCAGAGGATAACTAAACTGAAACAGGAGTGGTCAATCTCTTTCACAGACATGTCGGAGAAACTTGCTGCTTTAAGTTCAGCGCACCGATTATTTTCTTTTCCAACCACTTTTTAGGATTTTTGGGAGTTGACTAATTTTTAGTTTTTTTTTTTCAGATTTAGAAGGTATTGGTCATTATTAATGTCAAACCCTTAAGTTATATCTAAAGCATAAAAAGAATTATGTTTTATCTGTGCATTATCTCTGGCAGACAATAGACCAAAAGGAAACATCCCATAGACGGGATAATAATATTTAGCTTGAGTAGCATACTAGAAAATAATAAATTTCATAGTTTTTGGTCTGCTTTAAAAAAGAAAAATATTTACCAGTTGGGTAAGATAATAATTTAAATTCAAGCTTTATGAAATTCAATAATTTTAATTCAAGTTTATTTTTTCTGCTCCATTAGGAGATATTTTTTCATTGTAAAGCATTTAGATTTTGAGTAAAAACTGAGATTAAGATATACGTGTAAAATCAAGACCAAAAAAGGAAATATAAATGAACTATACAGTAAAGGTAGATTACTACGTAGATAAACCATAGCAACTACCTCACAAACACTAAAAAAACAACTGCATAGCTACTGTCTACATTACACTGTCTAGAGCAACTGCATGTCGTTCATTACATTTATGAAAATGAAGTACAACACTTAGAGAATTAATGCATCAGAATCAAAGCAAGAGATGAGGACCAAGCAATTCTCCTTTCTTTGAAGAAAACAAAGCCTTTTGTTTTCTGTGTTTACATCTGTCATTGCATGATGTCAGAGAGTCACAACTGTTAGTTAATTTCAAATAAAGGACACTTTGTTATTACAGCGTGCCGGACAGATTTACTGTTGCTTGGGGGTTAGAGTAAGACAGTTTAAGGGAAAAAGTTGTTGGTTTTATTTACCAGGGTGTTACTGTTGCACAAAGCCTGGAGAGAGACTCTTTTTTCTGAATTGTTTTCAGGTTTTGTTTTGTTCCCTGAGAGCTTCACATGCAACTTGGCATAGGTTTAAATGCACGGTATGGTGCCAGCATTGGTTCCCACTGTAAATGTGCTATTTGTAGCTGGTGTGAGGAGAAGTTGATGTTTAAAATCGATACAGTAGACTTAGATCTGCATGAGTAAGTCCACCAAAACTTTTCAAATCTGTCATCTTTTTTTCACTTTCTTGTCTCTCTGTACCCGTATGATTTGTGGGCCAGTGGAGTTCATGCCACCCCTTAATCCTATTAGCAAGGGTCCTGGTCTATAGGAATGTTGCATGTGGTTGTTGGCCTGCAAATATTTGCTTTTTGTGCTCCTATTATGGGGGTATATGCCATGGTCAGAAGTGGAGAAAATGAAATAAAATGTCCAAAAAAAAGCAGACGTCAGAATGGCTTCCCTTTAGAAGATTATAGGCTGTATGTACTTGCACATCTGGACCGGTTGACAGGTGCATATTCAGAGGAGGAGCGACTGCTTGATCGAGGAATGCTAATGGTTGTCAAATACCAACTAAGAAACACTCACCTTTAGTGCCTGTTGTGGGGAATTGTGGGTAATTTGTAAAGCCAGACTGCCAAAAAATAAAGTACATTGTATGACTTTCTTTCTGCAACAGCCAGTGCTGTTTTTTCCTTTAAGTTTTGCATGTCAGCAGTGGCATCAGGGTGTAGTAGGACTGAGGGGCATGAGTGTGGTTGTGCGTGAAGTGTGTGGGGGCGTGTGTGAAGTCAAACTGAAGTATGTGTGTGACCATGCAGGAATGTTGACTGATGAGGTGAGATGAATGTATGTAGGAGGTGAGTTCTCCCCCTTCCTATTTTTCTTGCGTCACTCCTTCTCTCCGTCTGCTCAAGTTTGGCATTGATCTGTTCCAAAACCTACACGTCTGCACTAAATAGGGCTTATTATTATATTTAGTGGGCCACATTTTTGCTATACACAGGACTAATGTATAATCTGTTTTTGCTCTCTTTGAAAAGACGTCTGACCTTATGCGGTAGTGAGTTTTCATTCAGTATCAGTTGAATTGACAGCTTATTTTAATTAGAGGTTTGAGTTTAAAAGTGTTTTGAATGTGTATTAAATATTTAATATATGGAAATATTAAATGATTCATGTACTTTTGACAATTGTGATTGACTTAAATTATGTTATCTAAAATGGTTTAGTAAATGATGAAAGAGAGAGTGAGAGAGAGAGAGAGAGAGAGCGAGGGAGAGGGAGAGGGAGAGGGAGAGGGAGAGGGAGAGGGAGAGGGAGAGGGAGAGGGAGAGAGACAGAGACAGAGACAGAGACAGAGACAGAGAGAGAGAGAGAGAGAGAGAGAGAGAGAGAGAGAGAGAGAGAGAGAGAGAGAGAGAGAGAGAGAGAGAGAGAGAGAGAGAGAGAGAGAGAGAGAAAGAGGGGGACAAGGTCCTTGCCCTACCTTATAATACGGAGACTGCTTTCTCAGCAGAAATAACTCCCTGCAGACCAAGTTGACATTCTATATGGCGGTTTCCTTATGAAAAGAGAGCAAGTCGGAATTTAACTTGAGCGTCACAGACACGCAGACACATGCACCTAATGTACCTCACCTGCTTTCATCACTGCCACCTGGTCTCTAATGAATCTGTGGTGCTGATGGCAGCACTATACACTGACAGAGATGAATGTCCATGGCCATGTAGTCGTTTTATTCTTCCTTTTTCAGTTTTTGTCTGCAGCTGCGTGTTTGGCCAACCTCGTTTCTACTCCATTTAGTCAGGTTAAATAATCCAAAGTTTTGTCATTGTGGACATAGTTATATGCATACTCTCAAAATTTTTTAAAGTCAATTGAAAAGTTAATCTGACTACCACAAATATTTCTATTAATTCACCAAAATTATTGGTGTATATTACAATATTTATTTGTTAAATAAATACTTCATTGCATTTTAATATTTTAATATGAATAACTCTTTACTGTTATGAAATTTCCTAAACCACATGGAACATTTTTACAGTGTAGTGATAATGATGTTCTCTCTATTATACTGTATATGTTTAGTCATTAAAATATTTTGTCTTTGTGAGTAAGCTGCTCCTCAAGATCTGAATTTGCATGATTTTCACACAAAATTTTATGCTAGGAGTAAAATTCAACGTTATTTGGCATCTTCGATGTTTCTACTTTTCAAACATAATTTACAACCTCAAATTTAGAGATTGAGATGTCTTAATGGACAGTATAGGGCAGTAAAGCTTTGTCTGCTTCCAAGAAATAAGTTTTTGTATGAGATTATTATTATTTGAATCATGACAAGTATGACAATATGTGCTGACAATAAAAGCTAGGGTTATTTATGGATGAAGGACAGAAGTTTTGTTAAGAACCCAAAAAAATGATGATCAAGGTAGGGACATTTATTTCCTGGCAAAATCAGTTAAGCCTGGCAAATATGCGCGCACGTGTGTGTGTGTGTGTGTGTGTGTGTGTGTGTGTGTGTGTGTGTGTGTGTGTGTGTGCGTGCGTGCGTGCGTGCGTGCGTGCGTGCGTGCGTGTGTGTGCATTTGTGTGTGTGCTTGGGTGCCTGTGCGTGTGTGTGTGTGTGTGTGTGTGTGTGTGTGTGTGCGTGCGTGCGTGCGTGCGTGCGTGCGTGCGTGCGTGCGTGCGTGCATGCGTGCAGGATGAACTTTGTGTCATGTCCTGTGAGCAGGTTTATTTTCAATGTGAAAGATATATTAGGCTGACCTTGGGCCATTAATAACTTCAAGGCTGAGTAAGGAACAAAATAACTGTGACTTCTAGTGGCAAACTACATACCCATAATTCACACACACAAATGCCCTACTGTTATTCTGATGTAGCTAGACCATGCAAAAATGTTGCCACGGAAGCTACAGCCATTGTTCCCACACACATATACACACACACACAAACACTGTATTTTTACTGTATCCCTAAACCCTCAGACACATTTCTGCACTTTTAGATTCTTAAATAGCATAAATTCATTTGATAATCTCATGAAGTCAGAAGATGTCATCACAAATTACTGTCTGTTCCCTGGTCCTTGCTATATTTTTATTATTAGAGCAGCCAAACAAACTCTTTATGCCACCACAAACCTTGTATCAAACATTTTAAATGTGTCTGTGAAATCACATAATCCTTACAAGAACATTTCAAATGTGTTTATGACACCACATACTCCTAAATATAAATTTTTTAGGCTGTCCATGACATCACATAATCCTAAAAAGAACATTTAAAATTTAATTACACCACAAAACCCTACATCAAACATTTTAATTATGTCTATAACATCACATAATCCTTGAAATAACATTTTAAATCTTTCTTTGACTTCACAAAACCCTTCATAAATAATCTTTCATGTGTCTTTGACACCACATATCCTTAATAGAAAATTTAAAATGTGTCTATGACATCACACAATCCTAATTCGAACTTTTTAAATCTTTTTTAATCAATCTTAATAACATCTTTCGAAATGTGTCTAACTGTTGTATTTCAGCATCTATTCCACATTGATGTATTATCTGACATCTTTTATCAAGAAATTTAGAGGATAATTTTGACGAGAAATCTAAATTGTATCATCATTTACTTATACTTTCATCATGTCAAACCTGTATAACTTTATTTTATGTGCAGAACACTAAAGCACCACATATTTTGAAAAATATTTGGAACTGGCACCCATTGGTATTTTGGACACAAAACCAATGCAAACCAAAGTGAATGAATGCCAGTTCATTTTTCAAAATAACTCTTTAAATGACTCGTTTGGCATTGCGGTAAAAAGTCATACAGGTTTGAAATGACAAAAAGGAGAGAAGTGAATAACAAAAATTTTTAATTTTGGGTGAACTACTACTTTTAGGTGATGACAATCCAATTGAATTCACCTTGTAAAGTTATTTTCAAATGAACAGTGTTTTAAACTTAAACTTTAAACTTTTAAACTTTAAACTGCTAGAAGTGGTAAACACTTATTTATTCAAGATGAGCACAACATTAAAACCCATTAAAAAGTAATTTTGTCACTTAATAGACAGTTTATTGAAACGAGTGCAAACACTCCTTTAAACACATCTGTTATCCCTACATACTGCATTATTCACATACAAACTCGGGTGCTTCCTTCCACAAACATTTCTTATTGTATATAAGATGATAAACATCTCCCCCTCTCAAAGTCGCACAGACACAAAGACATCACACATTACTCACACATAATCTTTTACATCTTTCATTAAGGGATTTCTTGAGCTGGTGATGATCTCTTCCCTCAGCTTTGTGATGTGTGAATCATATTACATTTCTGATAACCAGAGACAAGAGTCAGTTTTTCAATTTTGTAAGGAGGTGACCTCATAACTTTGTTAAGGCCTCTTAACCCTTGAACTATCCCCTATTTAGGCATGCACACATTTGGACACCTTTTCTGACCTCACAGAGCCAAGGGTTTTACATAATAGACAGATTTATCACATGATCTGATCTTGATATCCCCTTGCTTTAAACTTGGTTATTAAACATCTGATGATAATATCAACCTTCCTTCCAGAGTATATGCACACACCCAAGAGTGAAAGGTCAATCTTTTTCACATTTTCAGGTTGACATGACTCTTGGCATGGTAAGATGAAGCATATTTATAGGAAGAAGTATTAAAAATCGAGTTAAAAGTACAGTTGCGATATTTTAAGTCACGTTAGTTATTTATTTGCATCACAAAAAAACACTAAATATTTATTTGGCAATGGGGGACTATGTCGGTAACACTAACATTCTTCTGAATATTTTCTTTTTTGACCCGTAGACAGAAAGTCATGCATGTTTGAAATAACTTTGCAAATTGGATGAACTGTCACTTTGAAATAGAAAGTCTTGTAGCATTTAAAGTTGGACTTGGTAAATAGCTTTAGCTAACCTTGCACAGAAGTCCCAACAGCATTTTAGACTAAACACAACCGTCTTTTAGTGCAAAGCATTATGGGAAATGTCCTTTTTCTCTTATCCACAAACACACCCATACAAAGTACATCTAAAGACTGAAGGAAACATTTATCCCAAGGTTTCTTCCAAACAGTTAAAATCCGTTTTTCCTGATGATGTTTTTGAATTCTCTTTTCTCATTATAAAATTAAAAAGTGTATTTTACATTTTCCAATGCAGCATCTTTGTCCTTTATTTTCCTCCAGTGACCACACCACTCACATTCTCATTTACATAAACCAAGTTCCTCAACAGTTTTCCTACACCAGGTCTGAGAACAAGGCAGGTACCACTTTATTGGTTATGGTTCTGTTTCTCCTGTGGTTTAAGTCACGTCAGAGCGGCTAACGTGAGGTTTCCCCATACCCAGTAATGAAGCATTAAAGCATTACTTGTTTATGTCTAGAGCACCTGAGCTGGCCACAGACAGCCGAATATAAGAGACAGGTTTCTTAGAGTAATATGAAACAGGTTGGTCTAAGGAATAAAACGTCGCACTACCTTGAAGAGAACGATTGAGAGGGAAAACTGAACTGAGCCCTATTCCAACAACACAAGAGAGCCATTGTTTTAAATTCGAGTTGTCTTCTCCTTTCTGGCAAATGTAACCCATTCCTTTTCAAGATCACCAAGAAGATAGAGAAAAGCTGTCATAGAATCTAAAGGAACCAAATGAAAACATATAATACCTAAAGATGAGTGTCTTGATTATTATTAAAGCGTTTTTATTTTCTGATGTAGCCCACCCCTTTGCAAGGGGTCTGTGTGGCCTTACCTGTCAGGGCAGCCTCTAAATGTCTTTTCTGTCTCTACAGGTAGGAAGCATCATTATTTGGGCTCATTAGAGCGTAACTATCCCCATACTTTTGTGGGAATTCATTTGAATCTAAAGAATGCTGTTTATTTTATGTCTGATAGACGCATTACTTGCTGGAGATTAAACTTAGTTTGGAGTAATCAAATGATGGTTAAGTTGAAATTTGTTTCTTAAAAAACATTATTAAGTTCACTTTGGTTTGCAGAGTTGAATCACATCAGTATCAACCCAGTCTCACTGCAATTTGTGATGTAATAACAAAACTCTTTATCAATTTAATTATTAACATGTACTAAAATTTACCGTTTCTATATAAAATAGTTATGAATTCGGATTGTATTTATGCATATTTATACATGATAATTTTATGATACTTTCTTATATGTATTGTCTGTTTAATTATAATGTGTGATCTGATTAATTGAAATTGGCATCACCTTAAAATATTTATTGTGTTTATGTTTGTATGGGTTGTGGTTTTTAAAGGGAGAGTTTACCCCAAAATGAAAATTATGTTATTTTAACCTTTATAAATTTCTTTGTGGGGTTTAACACCAATAACAATATTTTTTGAAAAGCAATCTGATTTTATTTATTTACATGAAGACGTTACATAATTTACAAAAAGGAAGATTCAATGTTGTCATTTGGATAACATTTACATTTACCTGTAATTTTAATATCATTAGTTTTTCATTTTATCCATAGCAATTTACAAATGAAAACATGTTTTTTTAAAACAAAAACAAAATGTTTTGCAAAAAATTCTGTTATTTGCATTTTCAGATTTTAGCAAAAATGTTGAGATATTTATGCATCATGTACCAAGTAATGTCTATTGAATTGTGTTGTGCTTTAACAGTGGTATCAAAGATAGATTTTCTCATGATGACCTCTGAACTTCTTTGCACAGGCTCTTCAAGTAACCTGGTTGCTCAGGAAGCGGTACGGAAACATGCCTTACTTCTGAAACCTGTTGGGAAAACAGCAGAGCATCTTACTAGTAAGAGCTATTAAGAAGTCCATTCACAACTCTAAACATGCTTAACTTTACTCCACTTTGCTTCCAGTGAGACAGCAACGGCCAAAATAATAATCAATTTAACCCAAAATGATGCAACTGAGCCATAAAAGTAAACATATACTTCCTGGCACCTTTTCAGACTGTTTATGACTTAACTGTTTTTTTATTCCTGATCAGAAACAATGACAGGAGCTATAAAAAGAAATTATACTTCAGAACTTTTAAATGGCTCACTTGGCAAGAGTGTTGGCTGTTATTGATCACATTGGTTATTATTTGCCTGTCTCGAAACTTAATTTTTCTCTTTATTTTCTTCACATTCAGACTGTCTGAACTGCAGTCGTTTCACAGCTCTCACCAATCGTGTCAGCTCTCTGGAGGCTAAGGTAAAGTCACATCCTTCTCTTTGAGATTCTTTAAGGAGCAATTGACTTACAAATGACACTTGTGCTGATCTTGTGCTCTCTCAGGTTCAAGATCTAACTGCCCCTGCTTCAACTTCTCAAAAAAACACTCAGACCAAAAATGAAGCTGATTCCTTTTCTCTTATGGGAGCTACACCTGCTAAAGGCGCTCCTGGGGCTCAGGGTCCCGCAGGTATATTTTTCTAAATTTGCATTACATACATATTTATATTTTCAGAATATAGATTTAAAGTGTCAAAGATGACACTTTATTAGCCAATAGAAATGTGGAGATAATCACACTAATAATGATAATCCAAAAATCCTATTCTTTTATCTCTCCACACAGTTGTCAGGGATTTTACTGTGGGGAGATTAAAGTAGATTTAAAGTAGTTTGTGTTTTGGATAGTGGGAATGGTGATGGTGGTGGGTGTTTTTGGATGAATGCCATGATGCTAATGGGTTTGAATCCCACCAATTCATCAATGCCATTGAGATTTAGTATTGAAACATTAAAGAGGATTGTGAAGACGAAGAAGTTGAATTGTCTTGTATATCGGTAAGAGAAACCAGATCCTTGCATTTTGAATGACATCAGAAATAATAGTATGATACAAAACTCTAGACTGTAAATTATTTATCTAGTGTTACTTATTGTGTTTTTTCCATATCGTTTTGAGTGCATTATGGAAGTGGGTGGCAAATTGTCTTTTTCTCTTTCGGTGGCGATTGATTTAAAGAATTGTTTTTCTTTTATTCAATTTGATCTTAAAATACGTATTAATAATTTAAGAAATATTTACAAGCTCTTTTTGTTTTCATGTTTTACGGCCTTAGTTGAAGTGTTAGGTTATGTAAAGATCAGGTTCTTCCATCACCTAACTCTAATCCTCCCATCAATGATTATCCTCCCATTTCTCCCAATTGAGGGCTCCCATTTCCTCCTCTGAAGACATCAAATCATACTTTATGAGAGGTATTAATCATCCTTGTTTCTATGAACTGTTAATAAAACTGAAAGCTCTCATCGTAAGTCTAAATGCTCTCAACACTGTCCCCCTCCTTCTTTTGCTGATTTGGCTGAACTATTTAGTAAATCATGGGCAGTTCAATAACTTCCACAGAAAGCATTGTGAGATTTGCTGCCCAGAGGAACTACATCTCATACACCCTTCTTCTATCCAGTCTACACCCCGGCCGTGAAGGCTTTTGGTGCATACAGAGAAACAGGGAAAACTACCCGAAAGGGGATTATGGGGATGTACTCGGTAGATGGATTGGCAGAGTGATGTTCCCAAATGAAATGCTTCCATGGCAGGCATGAGCATTTTAAATGCTTGGAATGATTTTTTTGTGCACGTCAGCAAAAATTCTGCACAATCTATCCAGAAGAACAGAGGAACAGAGCAGAAATTTCTCAACCCCCAAAAATGTCAGTTCTAAAACATCTGGGCTCTTGTGTTTATAGTAGAAGTAGTTCACGTGATACATCTGCATCCTGCATTTCCTGACCATTAATGATGTTGTGAATCTGGTCAAGTGCTGCTGATGTGTTTCCAAACACACCAGACTTGGTGGTCGAGATGCCAAGGCAGAGGTGTTTGCATTTGTTTACGTTGTGTGGTGTTCAGATGTTAAGTTTGTACATTTTTGCTCCCTGCTGATTTAGTTTGTTTAGGCTATGTAGTAGTTACATCTATGCTGATGGACAACTGTCTCTGTGACGTCTTCCCGGCTTTTCCTGTTTGTTTGTTTTTAGACTCAACAGTAGGATGCTGGTTGTAGAGTTGTGTTTGATCAATGCTATGAGTAAGGCAATGTGTCAATCAAAACAATTATTTGCAAGGGTGAGGAACTGAGAGTTTGACTCTGATAGTTTTGTTCTTTTGGCAGATGGTTGAAAACTATTTAACTTTGGGAAAAACACTCAGTTTGTAAATGTCACTTTTTCTTTTTTTTTACAAAATGACAAATTACCGTGCAGGAACAGTGAGAAAAAACTATACCAACCAACATTCAATTTCTAATAGTACACAAAAGTGGTTTGATGATGACAAAGGAAAAAACAGCAGTACTACCTATTCACTTGTATGATATAGTATGGTGCAATTTTCCAACTTTCTTCCATATATCTTATATTGTGGTCTGTGAAAGAAAAAAAACTCAGGGTTTGAAATGTCAAGAGAGAGAGTAAATGATGACACCATTATTATTTTTGGGTCAACTGCCACTTTAAAAATTCTCTGTACAAGTGAAAAAGCAAGCATGGCCAGATTTTTTTCCTTTTTTAATCTTTCATATCAACGTATCAGATCATAAATGATTCCCCTAGGGAATCTTGTCTCTGCAGTGATGTCACAGACGATGATCTCATTGAATGAGCTCAGTGTTATTTAAACTTGATCTGCCAGCAGACACTTCACAGATTCACTGATTCTATTAGGCTGTATTTTGTGAGATCTGTATCGCCTGTAGCTGTATTGCGTGTAATTTTTGGTGTTTTTTTGGCTCAGGTCCTCAGGGTGAGAAAGGGAAAGATGGGTTACCTGGTAAAGAAGGTGAGTTGTGCCATACTTGTACATGTGTCATATATTTTAATTGCAGTTGCATTAAAACATTTGTGAATTACATGTCAAAATAAAATTATGATCTTTGTCTGCAGGTAAACCAGGATCTAGAGGTCTACCAGGGCCAAAAGGTGATGCAGGAACCAGGGGTCCATCTGGGGCTCCAGGGACAAAAGGAACAACAGGTCCGCCAGGTATCAATCCCGCACCAAAATGTCCTGTTAAAACTTCTTTCTTTTGTCTTATGGTCCTATTGGTTGAAACCTTAAAACTAAAAATATATATATTGTCGTCAGCACAATTTGTCAAGATAAATACACTGTTTAGTAAACACAAACATGATGGAGTGGATCAATTGGTTCTTTGTGAAATATCTTATTAATGATATTTTGATTTTGTCTAATGTACAAATTGCATATATGTAGAAGCACACAAAGAACATATATGCAGACTGTCTGTGTTTCAGTGTACTGTAAAGTATTTCAGAGTTCAGTTTTTCTGAATTGGTCTTTGTACATTGATTTATTGAACTATATCCTGGAATAACAGAGCCTCGCTCTCTTGTGGAGTATTGACCTGCGACTGGCAGTGCGGTTTCTCCTCACGTTGACGTTTGTGCCATAAGAGACACTATATCGAGAAACTGCATCCTCAGCATTGAGCCCCAAGTCCGCTGCCAAAATATTTGTGCTTAGACCACACCGTAAAAAATCCTTTTTAGTTCACAGCATGATGTGCTATGCTGGGTTTTGGTACAAATACACATGCGCACACACACGCGTACACATACACAAAAATCACACACAGGCTAGCATATCACTTACCCAAAAACTTTAAGATAATATAGATTTAGTGTTGTTGTAATTGTCGTAACACAGCCACAGGTATGAAGGATTTTACTGGGCCTCCACAGACATGTGAATATAATCTAAAGTTAACATGAGATATGTATACAATACTCACTTCTTATTTCTTTCATGTGTTTGTCATTGTATTGTTGAATTTACCATTTTTCTCTACGCCGTCATATAGATAAGTTAAAAGAATACATTTTAGGTCAGACAAAAAATGTGGTCTGTTGGGAGTAATGATAACAAATTATACCATGGTACTTAAATACATACCAAATGGTGGCAATATTTATCTTTACATAGAATACCAAAGTACAAAAAGGAAATATTTATATGGTATGACTACGGTAACTTGTCCAAAAATGTACCATGTACAATGTTTTTATAACTGAAGGATGTTATTGGAAATGACAAACAGGGTGTCATCATATTGTTCAGTGTGATCCTCTGTGTGTTTGTGTGTGTTTGCCCCTGACTGAACTGTGGAATGGAAACAGGAAATCCTCTTTACATTATGCTCTTACGTTCACACAATGGACTTCTATGCAACTTATTAACATCTCAGAAAGAAAAACAGCCTACTCTAGATGTGACCTGGTCTGTGACTTTCAGAAAGTGAAAACTGTTTACTCAGGATAATGACATTTTATCCTTCCTTTCTTCTGACCTCATTCCTTCCGAAGAATTGTTAAACGTTTTTTGCATAACATCACTTTTCAAACAGACTGGGATATAGATAGATTACAAGAGTATTTAAGGGATAGAACACCAAAAAAAATCTATTTTATAATTATTAAGTTCTATTGTGTGGACACAAACCTAAAATATGTCATAGCAAACCAATGGTTTCATTTTTTTCCATATTTTCCAAATGAATTGCTCCTCTTATGATGTTTCATAGAAGAAGAAAGTCAAACATGTTTGAAATTACTAAAGGGTAAGGAAATAAAATTATACTTTTTTGAGGAGGTCAGCCTTTTTTTTTGGTAAAGTTCTTTTTTCTTATCATTTAATGATAAAGACTTTTTATACTTTTCTTTGTTATAATAAATCATTAATTATTATTAATTATTATAATTAATTCATTAACTTTTTTGAAACCCTGATACAAAAATGGGGAAAAATGAAAACACTTATCTGCATAAATATGTTGTTGTTGTTTTATAGCAATAAAAAGTAAATAGACAAGAAAAATATTTCTAATTGCTAAATAAGTAAGTTTCAAGTATAAAATGTCACATGCACTTACTCTTCAGTGTATGCAATAAATGTATGATTAAGTTGACAACAAAAGCAACAGTCTGCAAATTGTACGAAAATTATCAAGAATAAGAGAATTGTGTTATTACAAGGAAATAAAATAATGTCAGCGTGGAGAAATCAAAGCAGATGTTCTTTAGTATAATCACACGTTTTCACTACAGCTGATCTCGTGCACCAGCTGTTACATGTAAGTGAGGTTTCCACTTAATCAAAACGAACAGGCAATGAGAAACCAGCTGGAGGAACCTTCTGTAGATGCACACGTTCATATACACATCCAAACAGAGAGCCATATGACTCAACATAGTCACTCGCCAGCCTTTAATTTATTACACACCAGAGACGCTAATATGCTCCGGCATTTAACAGTGTTTATTTGACTTTTCCCAGTTTCCCCTTTTAGAGCCCAGTGCATGGATATTATAATACCCTTCTGTTAATTACAGCCCACACACAACGGCTTTGTTCTAATAGTCCGGCAATGAACAGCAAGTCACATTATGTGTGTTCGACCCTTTAAGTTCAATTCCAAATGGTGTGGCACATGAAAAAAAGGCACATGAGCCAGCAAAAAGTCACCTAATGTTATTAGAGGTAAAAATCTTTATCGGCCTGGCCCAAGTGTTGTTTAATGATGAAGTGGTATTATAATTGAACAGAGTTTAGAATACTTCTGCAGATTTTTCCTGCAAAGTGTGTAGGGAGCGCTAATAACTGCATGGGGACACTGTGAATCTTAAAACAATTTCAGCAATGGAGAAAACACCATTGAACTGTTCCTGAAACAGCCAAGTACTGAAACGCAATACTTCATTTTACCTCCATCTGTGCTTTCTTTTATTTCCCTTTATGACTTTGAATATCTTTTTTCATATGGATGCTTGGCAAAATTTGCAAAAGTAGACACATGCAGTAGTTCCTGTTGTTTTAAACTGCACAACAGTGTTTCATTTATGACAATTTAAGGGTTTTAAAAGCTTCTCTTGCATTGAATCTACTATTTTGTTTGCTTTTTTATTAGGGCCACAGGGACCACAGGGCCTCCCAGGGGAGAGGGGCCTCCCTGGGCCACCCGGCCCTCCCGGACCCCCCGGACCTACAGCCTCTGTGCCGGAACAAGATGTTGGTATGAGTGCAAATAATCAAATGCAGTATGTAAAGGATACTGCATTTGAGGCTTGTTGTTACATATTATTATTCGGCTACTGATGACATTGGACAGAAAAGATTGAATGGTTTCATGAGCCACATCACAAAGTTCAAACATGCAATTTGGTTTAATCATGTATAAATATAATCTCACTGATGAGAGGAATTTAAAACTTGCATAAATTGGGAGAAAAATGGTATAGTATTTCTCAGGTACTGCTAAAGTATAGTAACTTCCACGTCTGATTAAAATGGCAGGTTTAAAGAGGTTACACAGGCTAGACTCAATAGTCACATGCTGGGAAAAAGACCTGTCTGTCTGATGCTGATGTCATTCAATCACTTCCAGATGTGCGTGGCCAAAACAGCAGGGCAGAGCAGGAGGAAGAGTTTGTGTGTGTGCACAGTTAAGGCTGTCTTGAGACTTAAACTCAGTTAAGCTTAAAGCACGAGGGAGTGTTTTAGAATAGAAGCAATAATATTTTAGTATGTGTTTCGTCACTCATGAAGAAGACTGGCCCGTGTAGCAAACCGACACTTCACCTCGATTCAGTTGTATATCTGCTTTCTGTTAAAGGGGACAGCAGTCGACTTAGACCTCTTAAAGTTAAAGTATTTTAAATTGAGGCTTTATAACTTAGTAAAGACTTTAATTCCCGAGATTCCACCTTCAAAGTGTAATTAAAGGTTCTGTGAGGAGCTTCCATAGAAAAAAAGTCTTCCTGTCTTAGCTCTGGGAAACCCTGCAGCTACAGACGGCACAGCAGCAAACTCACCTGCTGGAGAGAGTCTTTTAAAAGGATGAATCACACTTCACAGGCCTGTTGTGGTATAATAGCCAGCAGTTACAAAAAAAAATGCAAGGCACTTGTTATCTAGAACCAGTGGAGATGAAGTGTTACTGAGACAGAGCACGGATTGTTATATGTTTTGAGAGTAGTCTACAGAGAGGACTGCACAAAATAATTGTTATGAAGACTTTGTAAGGATTGGAGGCAAATAGGTCAATGAGGGGAAAACTGGCAGCCCATATATGAAATAGAGACAAATAAAACCGTTAAGTTTTATTTGATAAATAGTCAAATTATGACTGGCCATACTTTAATTTATTTTAGAATATTGAAAAGCCGACACAGTAAAATGCCACAACCAATATCATTGTCATGTGATGATTATTAAAACAATATAATTCAACAATCTGCTTAAGTATAGTGAATAAATTCCTGTTCATTCTTGTCTAAACATTGCCATCTACAGCCAAGTTGATATATTGAATCTTAACATGATTGCCATGGTCACTTTGACTCTTAGACAAAACGTTTTAATACAGATATTTCCTTATGAATTATCAAAAGTAATGATAGCAGAGCAGCACAACGAATTAATAAATATAGTCCATATACAGTGATATATAGTATGTTATGTGAATTGTATGTCAATATGAATTGCAGGCCTGAAAAAGGAAAGCCTCCTCCATAACAACTTTCCTGACCTTAGAGTTACCCCTCCACACGGGCCACCTGGTCCACCTGGGCCCACAGGTCAGTCAAACACACATTTGTATATTTCTTTATGATAACAGTTTGTGCATGCACTGCAGTTGGTTTTTAGTCATCCTTAACCAATTCTGAATCAGTTCTCTTTATAAATACTTGAAATATGACAATGGAATTGTTCTTTTCATTTGAAATCTGTATGACCTTTATTCTTCTGAATTACACAAACAAACATATTTGAAAGTTGCTAAACAAACAAATTCACTTTTATTGTATGGACACAAGACCAATACTAGTAAATGGGTTTAACTCCCCAACATTCTTCAAAATATATTATTTTGTATTCTGCAGAGGAAAGAAAGTCATACTGAATGACATGGCTGATTTTTCATTTTTGGGTTAACTATCAAGTTAAATTTATTGGCTCTTAATTTATTGTGCAACTTCTGTTTATTCTGTGCCCTAGATAACTTTAAAAAAAAAACTGTGAGATCACATAAATAAATCAGTCAGCTAGCACATATTTGAGTGACCTGACTTTAGTAAAACAGCTGTCAAAATACTAATTTCGAAAACATCACACAACCAAACTTTTACATTGGCCCATTAATTTGCCCATTAATTAAAAAAGTGAATTTCACTATCAACAATTTGTCTTGTATATCATAAAATATGTTTATCTTGAATGTAAAAAGTATGTGTCCTTTGGGAATACTGTGTTTTAGACTTTGCATGTCTCTTCATAAAATAAATGAACCCGAGAGGGTTTAAAATGTAATAATTTGTGAAGATATTTTTATCTTTTTCGGGTCAGCAATGTTTAAGCAATTATACATTCTGCCATAGACCAGGCGCCAGCTATAAAACCACTGATTTTACAAAGTTTTGTACTATGCTAAAGTTTTTTGTGTTTTGTTTGACGGTATTATAATTCGCTATAGAAAATCTTTGTTTAATGTGAGTGATAAAATTTGACCTTTCCACATTGATCACAATTTACATTCATGCATTTGGCAGATGCTTAATTTAAGACCTCTGTGCCTTTAATGCAAGGCTCCACCAGTTGAGCTACAGGAACACTAGACATATAAACTACATTAGTCAACATTTCAAGTGGATCAAAACCTTTTATCCGAGTTTTGAATAACATCTTTCTTCAGGATTTGAACATTTACAACCACACATATTCTTGTTTTAGGACAACGTAGATCAACTTTTTTGATCCACTTTAAATGTTGACTACTGTATAATAAACTATAAAAAAAAATTAATATGGTCATGTTTTCAGTATGTATTTTGCGATTGGAGATATCAACTGAGCTTTGAGTGAAGTCAATAATGCATGATTTAAAGTGTTGCTAATATTTAATTAATTAGAACTTATTGTGCCCTGATGAGTGAAATTCTTGGGAGCTTGCTCCAAAAAAATCACAGTACAGGTAACATGTAACATATAGTACAACATTGGACAGTGTGCAATATGCACATACAAAAAAACATATTCACAGTGTACTATCGGACAAACACAGTTGAAACATTCAACACAGTGTATACATACATACATTAAACACAAACAACTTAGTGTGTATACAAACAACAAGGTTTCTGTAAATAATTTCTTATAATTAGCAAAAAAAACTAAGAACACCGTTATTTATCTGTCCCATTCAGGACCACCGGGACCAATAGGACCAATTGGGCCACCAGGAGCTTCCGGGCCAACTGTAAGCTATAGCATTGTGTAAGTGTCATTGTGTGTGCTTGTGAGTGTACAAACCTTGTCATTTTTTCCTTGAATGTTAAGGGAAAGCCTGGAGATCCTGGCTTGCAAGGCCCTGTGGGACCGAAAGGAGAACGAGGAGAGAGAGTGAGTGCTAACACTAAGCTAAACAATACCCATAATGCAAGTCACTCTACATGGATATCTTCCTCTGTATATTGTCCCTTACTCCTCATTTAACTCTGTAGGGACCACTTGGATATCCAGGAGAGAGAGGGTTTAAAGGGGAGCCGGTAAGATGCCCACTTACCTCTGGAAAACTGAGTTTTTGCTGGACGAAGTAGCCTAAAAGCACAATGAGAAACGTTATTCATTTTTGACTTATGGTAATGTTATTCTTCTTAGGGACAACCAGGGCCCAAAGGAGAACCTGGAGAGAAAGGTCTTCCGGTAAGAGACAACCATCTGGTGCCCTGTTAGTAACACATAAAGCAATATGGGCAAGAAATCTTGAATAATAATTCTTCCCTAAGCTACTGTTTTAAATCCACTGGTTTTTCCAATTAGTCAAGAAGAAACCTGTTTACATTAATGCAGCAATAATGTCTTTCTTCAATTACCCTTCTCCTTATGCCTGCTTATCTTTATAGAGCGATTTAAACGTAAGACATTTTGAAAATAGATGTTGTGTATTTGTTGGTCCTGGTTTACAGGTTTGTTATTGCTCATGGTGTCGTCCATCTGTGTTTTAACATCAGCGATCATGTTAAATCCTTCAGTGGAATTTTTATTAGCAAATGAGACCAATGTGACCAAAATCAACAGAAAAAAATAATTTGACTGCATTTGACATGAAGTAAATATGACAGAAATAAACAGTTAACTTAATAAGATCTTAAAATAATAGATTACTGAAATTGTTGATTAAAAATCCATCTGATATAGTCTCTTAAATTTACAAAAAAATATTTTTTAAGTTTATGTAAGCAAAAAAAGCACTCATTTAACAAATATGTATTTTAATACATATATATGTTAATGCAGATTCTTACAGAAATATGTGTTTTTTTACCTATATGTACACAAATGGAAGTATATTTAATTAATTTCAAAGGTTCAAAATTTACCTTTTTTAGAGTGTAAATTGTTTCACGTAAAAACAAGAATCAGAAATAACACCAAAGAGATAGAACATGACTGCAGATGTGTCAATGAAAACTCCACTGTACGGATTTGCTCCACAATCACTATTCATAGCTTACTCACTGTACTCACTGTTAGCACATTATATTTGATTTCAAATATGCACTTTGTTTACTTGTTTTGAATTGACTGAGGGTTTTAACAGTTGGTCTGGGATCAGTTTTTCATCTTCTGTACAGTACACTGTCCAAATGGAGATTATAAACTGGTCTCAGGTGTACATAAAAGGGACAGTTCATCTAAAAAATTAAAACCCTGTCATAATTTGTTCACTCTCTTGTAATTCCAAACCTGTTACTTTCTATTGTATAGGATATTTTGAAGAATGTCAGTAACCGAACAACAGTAATCCCCTTTGAATTCCATAGTCTGTGAGACATTTCTCAAAATATCTTCTTTTGTGTTCCAGAGAAGAAATTATCATAAACAGATTTGGAACAACACAAGGGGGTTTTACTAATGCAAGAAAAATTTAAATTTTAAGGTGACCTATCCTTTTAAGGGGTGTTGTTGTTGTTGTAATTGATGTTGTTAATGTTTATTTGGATTGCTTGGTGGTATGGGCTGTCTCTGAGTGTTTCCCCTGTCCTCTAAAGCTGTCCGATTCCTGCTCATCACTGTCTCCATGGTTGCCTTTCACAGCCACCACTAGCTACCAGCTCTGGCATATACCCAACACACAGAGAGCCAAATCTTTACTTTGTTGTGGTGTCACAACAAAGAGAAACCACCGTTTTATTAAATAGTCTAGGTTAATGTAAATTACAGATTACCGTTGGCTAGAAACTGAACTGTTGGATGTTTGTGTAACTGGAGCGTGTTAAATGTAGCCAACAATATAGACATGCAGGAAGAGGCGGATAGAAAATAAAAAAAATGGTTTTATTTATGTGTGTTGTGTATATGCTCCATTATAGAATCTTCAGGGATAGTGATGTTGGTTGGTATTTGGGTTTGTGGGTGGATACAGCTATCCTTCAATGTCCCACAATGCATTGCTGCATGTTTCCATCTCATCCTACTGCTTGCATTCTTCTCTTTTGCTTCCTAAACTTATATATAACATCAAATTGAGTATAGCACCATTGGGTTAGAACTAGCATATATTTATTTAGATAGTTTCATAATTCATTGTCGATCACAAACTCACATGAATAATGGATTTCCAGGTGGCCTGCCAACCCTGAAATACATGGGTTATTTAAGGATTATAAATCATAATATAACAGATATCTATTGTGTGTAACTTATTTGATTTGTGTAGACTCCAGAGAGATATTAATGACACACACACAGACCATTTCACTATTCAGAGATTCATCTTTTCACATTAATCAATGTGAGGCCAAGCCCTCCATAGAGAGTGATTTTGGACCATAGCAATACATGTATTTCTTAATTTTATTCAGGAACGTATGTGATATATTATTTACCATTTTATTTGGCAAGATGAACTACGTCTCACAGGGACTAAGATCAACCTTACATCTTACTTTTTCCCAAGCACATATGTGTTCATTAATAAGAGTTTTCTAGTGTGTGCTTGAGCTCGTGACTTTTGTATTGAATGTATTTCCCAAATTTGTTAATGCTGTTTGAGAAATGCCAACCAAAGCCACATAACAATTCAAATACAAACCTTTTCATGTGTCATGAATATATGCTGCTAATTTATTTTTTAAATGAAAAAATGAAAAAATAAATGTTTAATAAAGTGTTCTTTCCAGAGAGACATATTTTTATTCCCTTAATTTTTATTCTTTAATAATATAAAGAAAATCCCTTAAAGAACCTTCCTCTTCAAATAATCTTTTATGCAAGGTATTTTGTAGAACCATGAGAAAATTTCAGAAAGATGCTTTAGTAATCTTAATTTATAGCTCTTTTGTTCAGATATGTTCATCATGAAATTGATTTAAAAGGACCCCAGTAGTTTTGTGAACAGAAAGCTCTTCAATTTGAGCATGTGTTGGTGGCTTTGGTATAAGAGCTTTCTTTACCTTGAGATCAGTATTATTAAGTGTTTGTGTGTACAGTCAACCGAGTACAATTGTACAGATGACTTGCACATCTCTTTAGATTTAACAAAGCTGCTCACCTCCTTGTCTTGGAATAACATAGTTTGAGTCTACTGGGAATGTTAAATGCATGTTAAAATCTAAAATGATTGAACATTTGGTCTTGATTTGCTCTTAAGAGCCTTTGGCCTGGCCTAAATCAAATGCATGCTGTTTTGTCAAGACTTACGGCATGGCCAGATGAAACGAATGAAAACAAAGGCAGACGAAAGATCTTAATCTGTTGTTGTAGTTAACCGTAGTTTCGTAGTGACTGGAAGCTGAGAATTTAACACTCTAACAGTGGGAATGGATTGGAATTAATATTATAGATTAACAGAATGACTTTGCATCTTGGCGATGGCTTTGTTTGGCTTGTGCTCAATACCATGACGGCTGTATCTATCTCAACAGGGGGATGGGATACACCAAATCCGTGAGGCCCTGAAGATCTTAGCCGAGAGGGTTTTAATCCTCGAGACTATGATCGGTATCCACGGTGAGTAGAGGCCAGACATAGGGTCAGGTTTGAAGGAAATAGGGTCAGGGATTTAAATTCCCCCACGACCAAGAGTTTTTGGAAGCGAGTGAAGAGCAAAGTATGGTGGAGGACAGGGGCCAAGTACTCAGGAAATCGCCAATCACGAGCCCCCGCCATGCTTGTCAAAACTCTTGATCTTTAATAGGACTTAAATTTGAAGAAGTTCCAAGACTTGCAGGCTGACTTAGAGCTGCTGGCTCGCAGGGTGCAGCTGCTGGAGGCGATCATCTGGCCAGGTAATGCCCTCCTCCCCTTGCCTGCCATCTACTGGCCAACAAGAAGACCACATTTCAAAGACCCCAAATCCAATTCACAGTCAGGCTCCAGCAGAAGTTCCAAGTTGTTTTTGTATATGATGCTACACAACTACATAAGACACTTTCCTATTTAAAATACATTTCTGTCCCCTTGCTGTATCCTCAGGTTTCAAATACCCTATGTTTGTGATGATAATATCTTTAGTGTAGAAGTCTTTTAATTATTAACTACTCTTATAGTTTTTTGTGCACTTCTGTATATGACTGAGGATACTTCAATACTGAATACAATGGTCTGAAGGGGATTTTGAGAGATAACAATTCTTTCATCAGTTAGTCATACTCATATCATTCTCATCCTGTTTGACTTCCTACACAGCAAAAAAAAAATTTGTAGTTAAACAACACTCTCCCCATTGACTTACATAGTTTTTCATTATTCAAAATAGGTCCTTTAGTGTCCTACAGGACCAACTATACATCTTACTATGCATCCTTAACATATTGCGGTTGAAGAATAGATGACAGAATGTATTTTTCAGCTTTTTTATCCCCATCAAATGTACAGAATTAATTGACTAGTTAATCTGTGTCCATAAGAAGCTAATAGAGTGGCCTCAACTCTCTTTTTCTTCAACAGAACCAGACCTAGGGTCAGGAGATGGTCTATTTGGCACACCTTCTCCGGACGTCTACCGGATTAAAAGGGCGAGGATGTCATCTTTTCAGGTCAACTCACCCTTTATCACTGCTAAGGCCAAGGTTCGAGGAAAGTAGTCTTCATATATCAAAGAGTGAAGCCATATTTTCCATCTTGATTCCATCATCCGTACGTCATCTACACATGTCCCCTGAGACAGCTCCGTTAACCGTCTGTGGTAACTGCTTTGGAATATTCCAGGAAGGGGAGACACCTCAGGGAAGACCAAATGGTGCTGTATAAATTAACCACAACAAATAGGACTCCATAGATTCCTAGCACCTCTCCTCTGGCAAATTATGCGCACAATGATTTGCCTTTGTTATGTGATAACCAAACGAACAAAATCACAAGTCTCAGAAGGATTTCTTTTAACTGTTGTTACGTTTTACATGAAACATTTATAGACAATAATTGGTGCTTTTACAATTGTTATAAACAAAAGCAGGGCAAGAAGGGTACAAAACCTGATGGAATTTGTGATAAAGATAATTGTCTTAGGGAGAGTTTCAAGTTATATTTTCTTTCTAGCTGCTGTTAAAATCTCATATTAACTTTGGCAAATGTACTGTATGAGGAAAATGCACATATTCATGAGTCATAAAGATTTCACTATTCAGCCAAACACAACACTTTTTATTCTCTTCTTGGCATTAAATGCACTATGTAGATAGAAAACATCTTGTTTTTAGGGAGCAAGGAACATTTGAAATACATAAAAAAAACTTTTAAAACTAAACAAATTGTATTAGAGGAATTGCTTTGAGCTTTCCTCATTCCCTGAACATTCTAGACTGATTTTAGGTATCAAAGTTTACTTTTAAGTCATGGATTTAGGTGATTCTGTGACTCAATGTAGTTCAGGAAAAAAATATAAAGATTCTAATACAGTGTCCAAGTATCCCTCCAAAAGAAATGTGCACTTCTGTGAGCTAGGGGAGTCTCTTTATCCAAAACCAGATTGAATACAAGTGGAGCACACACCTATATGTTTAACTTGAATTCTGTTTTTGTGTTTCATGCATGTCTTTCCATCACAGTTACATGCATAGGACTGGTTTCCTTCCTGAAGAATTTCCATGACTGTCTTTGTATTCCTATATAAATATTGTTGTATTAATTATTTATAGATGATTTTAGCAGTTGATGTTTTCTTTAATATGTATACCAATTCATGTAACGTCGCTTGTATTTTTCAATTTCTAGCATCTTTGAATTTGTCTTGCCAGAGTGCAGTCTTACCGGTTGGTGTAAAATCAAAATAAACTTTGTTGAGTGTTTCTTTTTTAATACAATTCATATTTCATCAGTAGTTACTACACAAATACTGTCTAGATGTTTTACTGAACCTTATTCTGTTTCAAAGGAAGTATAAGTGACATATTCCCAAGCTTTTCTTAATTTGCAATGTGAATATAATGAAGTCATGTCAATAGAGATATTAGATGGATCATAAAGAACATCCACATTTCCTACATTGAGTGATTTAAAGAATGTTGTTTCAGAAATAATCTTTGAATCCAGCTGCCAACACAGTTAAATAAAAATGTTAACATCTTCCACACACCACCCACAGTTTTGTCTTCCACACGTAAGACATAATATTTCAATCATTTTATATCAGCCATACAGATCAATATCATGCCTAAAGAATAGTTCAGAGCTGTTATATATATGTATAAAGAAAAACAATGAAAATTCTGACATCATTTATTGACCATTGATATCTTTTTTTCTCCACTAAAGTAAGTCCAACTGGACCCAAATTAGGTTTTCCATGCAATTCACATAAATATTAACAACAGCTGACAAGCTAATTTTTAAGTGACCACAAAAGAAACTATAATTCAAAATCAAAAGATCTGGAAAAAAGTGAGCCACATGGACAAATTTTGATGTTTTGCTTACTTTTATAACTTGCCAGTCCCTGTTCACCTGTATGGAACAGAAAGCGTTGAATGTTAACATTTTTCTAAAAGTCTACTTTTAAGAATATATGATGACAGAATTTTCCTTTTCAATATAAAGCTGTTTTTTTCACATGGTCTGGATGTCCACAAGTTATTATCATGATGGGGACTTCTTCCCTTTAGAGATGACTACTGTCTCCTGTCCAATCTGATCATCAATAAGCAGGGAAATTGCTCCATCCAGCTGTCCTGTAGCAGCAAGAGCCACAACAGCTTTCTCTGTGGGGAAGCCCATCTTCTCCAGCTGTTGAAGCCTGAAAGACCAGCAGTAAAATGCATGATCAATGAAAGGACAAACTTAATTCAATCTATAAGAATACATTCAGCAGCACCAACCGTAATGAAGATACTGAAGATTTGGGTACTTCAACTTTTTTGTCTGCACCCTCAGGTGCGTCCTGTAATGATGCTAATATCCCCGCTCGTAGCATCTGCTCCTCTAACATCTGTGCATCGTCTGCCAAAGTCTCTTGTTGCCACTCGGGTACAGAACGTTGCCATAGGAGTGAATGATCTGCCAACTGGGATCTGCTGGTTGGTGGCATGTGTCCTATCTGAGATGGTTCATCACTTGTCTCTGGTCTGATACAGAATAACACTAATGAAAAATACAACACAAGGCTCGATTATGAAAATACATAAAATATTATAAAAAGTTCATAAAAACCTTTTCGAGGGCCTGATGTAGGTTGGCAAGTGAGGGTAAGATGTAACAGAAATGTAAGTGCATTTTGGGAACCGGGCACATATGCCCAATCTCTCTATGTTCTGTAATATTCCAATGAACTCATTATTGTCTGTATAATGCGTTAAGGGTAAAGCATCACTTGAATCCCTTATGTATCTTGAATTATATGAATGATTAAGGATACAGTTAAGACCTAGGCAAATGGCATAAAAATGCAGCAGACCCGGAGCACTGGGAAGCAAGAAGAGGTCCAGAACCAAAAAGAACCAAGGCAAGAACCAGACAGGAACACAGCGCAGAACTTTCCTCTGCTTCACCTGCCGACACTGAGCTGTGAACAGAGCTAGATGAGAAGCAGAGTATCCACTGACCCTGCTGGCCTCATCCCCCGTGACAAACAGAAACAAGGCGTATATAGGAGGAAGGAGCACAGTGGAGATGAAGGAAAGCGTGAGGAAGACAAACGTTCCCCATCTTCGTTCCTGACAAGGTCCGAGCCACAGCAGCAGAGTGATGTTGTAGAGAAAGGAGGTGAACTCCTCATGGCTGAAGGCGTAGAATATGAAATCTGAAATGCAGAAGAATATTATTAGATTAGATTAGATTAGATTAGATTCAACTTTATTGTGACTGCACATGTAAGACACAAGGCCATGAAATGCAGTTAGCATCTAACCAGAAGTGCAATAAGCAGTAAGTACAAAATATATGAGCAATATGTACAATAATTATACAGAATAGACATGGACATAATTTACAGATTAAAATACTAAGCATTAAATAAAGAGAGGTACTATGATCATACTATACAGATGGATGATGTAAAAGTGTATGTACACTATAGACAGATCTATGAACATACTATACAGATGGATGATGTAAAAGTGTATGTACACTATAGACAGATCTATGAACATACTATACAGATGGATTATGTAAAAGTGTATGAACGCTATAGACAGATCTATGAACATACTATACAGATGGATGATGTAAAAGTGTATGTACGCTATAGACAGATCTATGATCATACTATACAGATGGATGATGTAAAAGTGTATGTACACTATAGACAGATCTATGAACATACTATACAGATGGATGATGTAAAAGTGTATGTACACTATAGACAGATCTATGATCATACTATACAGATGGATTATGTAAAAGTGTATGTACACTATAGACAGATCTATGAACATACTATACAGATGGATGATGTAAAAGTGTATGTACACTAAAGACAGATCTATGATCATACTATACAGATGGATTATGTAAAAGTGTATGTACACTATAGACAGATCTATGATCATACTATACAGATGGATGATGTAAAAGTGCATGAACACTATAGACAGATCTATGATCATACTATACAGATGGATTATGTAAAAGTGCATGAACACTATAGATAGATCTATGATCATACTATACAGATGGATTATGTAAAGTGTTTGTACACTATAGACAGATCTATGATCATACTATACAGATGGATTATGTAAAAGTGTATGTACACTATAGACAGATCTATGAACATACTATACAGATGGATGATGTAAAAGTGTATGTTCACTATAGACAGATCTATGAACATACTATACAGATGGATGATGTAAAAGTGTATGTACACTATAGACAGATCTATGAACATACTATACAGATGGATGATGTAAAAGTGTATGTTCACTATAGACAGATCTATGATCATACTATACAGATGGATGATGTAAAAGTGTATGTTCACTATAGACAGATCTATGATCATACTATACAGATGGATGATGTAAAAGTGTATGTACAGTATAGACAGATCTATGATCATACTATACAGATGGATGATGTAAAAGTGTATGTACACTATAGACAGATCTATGATCATACTATACAGATGGATGATGTAAAAGTGCATGAACACTATAGACAGATCTATGATCATACTATACAGATGGATTATGTAAAAGTGCATGAACACTATAGATAGATCTATGATCATACTATACAGATGGATTATGTAAAGTGTTTGTACACTATAGACAGATCTATGATCATACTATACAGATGGATTATGTAAAAGTGTATGTACACTATAGACAGATCTATGAACATACTATACAGATGGATGATGTAAAAGTGTATGTTCACTATAGACAGATCTATGAACATACTATACAGATGGATGATGTAAAAGTGTATGTACACTATAGACAGATCTATGAACATACTATACAGATGGATGATGTAAAAGTGTATGTTCACTATAGACAGATCTATGATCATACTATACAGATGGATGATGTAAAAGTGTATGTACAGTATAGACAGATCTATGATCATACTATACAGATGGATGATGTAAAAGTGTATGTACACTATAGACAGATCTATGATCATACTATACAGATGGATGATGTAAAAGTGTATGTTCACTATAGACAGATCTATGATCATACTATACAGATGGATGATGTAAAAGTGTATGTTCACTATAGACAGATCTATGATCATACTATACAGATGGATGATGTAAAAGTGTATGTACACTATAGACAGATCTATGATCATACTATACAGATGGATGATGTAAAAGTGTTTGTACACTATAGACAGATCTATGAACATACTATACAGATGGATGATGTAAAAGTGTATGTACACTATAGACAGATCTATGAACATAACAGATCAATATCAGACACACTGAATCATAAAGTTGAATTCTTTAAATCATAGTTTTGCAAATTGTCTATTGCTTACCATAAATCCCAGGAAATTCCCCACCTGGTCCTAAACTTAGACTTGCATGAATACCAGACAGCCAGGTCGACAAAATTAAAATAAATATTAAAAATGTGCCACTACAGAATCCTGGCCGGTTTGATCCAAACCACAGCCATGCTGAAAAAATATGATCAAGCATTTTAAACAATTCAAATCAAATTTCATTTTTTTATGTGAGCACTCTCTTAAATTCTACTAATTAATTATTTCACAAGCCCAATAATTATCAACATGCGATGTTAATGATACAAATAATAACATTGTCAATTAAATACAAGCAAGTCACACTCATAACCCATATTGACATTTAGGAACACTATCGTTTTGACAGCGAGCAACTTCCGGTTCTAAACACGCGAGTGTTTATGGGGGGTGTTTTTAAATAACATTAAAAATACGCAATTTTCATGTCATGGCTTGACTTATATTTATTTATTACTTAATTTAATAATTATAAATGGAGTATTTAATTTCTCATATTATGTGTAAGCAACTACACAAGCAGAATGAGTGTGTGTTTGGATTAGTCCACCCCTCTGCTGCGCTCGGTTGGTATGTTCCGCACCGCTTTCACGCATGCGCACATCGCGCATGCTCATACCGTCGTCTCCTGCGCCCTAACGGAAAATGGCGTCCGTCTCTAGTGAGTATTTCGTGTTTTCTTGTTTTATTTCGCTCTTTAAGTCCACTTCAGCATGAGGGAACTTCGAATAATCATAACAGAGTTGTAAATAAACTAATTTCCGCAAATATTTGTACAAAATGAAAAAGTGCGCGAACACGCGGCCTTTGGTTTGTTTATGGGTCAAGGTGGTCGGTTGCTAACCCGGGTTTAAACACAACGTTTGCTTACGTCATCATAGCAGCTTAAACCAGACACAATTATCAATAAAAGTATTATATAGTTAATAATATTCCCTATATGTGCTGGTTTTCTTAGTTTTTGTGAGTGTGAACTGCAGCATGCTAGGTTTACTAGCCGCGGCTAACAACAGTTACTTTTGCGCGTGTAACGTATGGCGTTACTTTACACGTTACGTTACTTTTTCGTTTTTTATGATTAAGTTAAAAACGTTTTTAATGGAGTTTCTTTCACCCACATGGTATCATCTCAACGTGTGTTGGTGCTGTAGGTGTTTGTTTCCCTATAGGCCGCCATGTTTGTTTATTGTTAAACTTGTAAATAAACACCTGGATCAAACCTCGTTTTCTAATTATTATGAAACACTGACTTTTGTTTTAAGTGTTTGATAGTGTTGTCATATTTTGTCTGATTTATGTGTTTCACCCTCACCAGATTACAGTAGCTACAACCAGGCTGGTGCACAGCAGTCGTAAGTTCTCGTAAATTATCGTATCAAGAATTTGAAATGTTTAATCTTTGTTTGTTAATGATGTTTATCTTAACAGGTATGGATCTTACACTGCCCCTCCTGCTCAAGGCTATGGGCAGACTGCCCAGGTAAGCCTCGCTTGTCCAAATCCTTTGTGTGGACTTAAGGGTTTACGTCATTAAGATTTAAGACGCCGACTCTCAAAGTGTTTGTTTGTGATTAACGTAGGTCTACGCGAGCGTATTTAATCAGAGTTTGTTTTACAGCAGGGTTATGCTCAGCAGGAGTACAGTTACGCTCAACCCGCTGCAGCACCTGAGTCCACGTACAGTCAAGCTGCGCCCTCTGCTGGAGGGTATGCACAACAGCAGTATGGGTCCTCATACGGGCAAGCAGCAGCAACCGCAGCAGCAGCCACGACTGCTGCACCAGGTCTGAAAGCACAACTTGCATACATTGCTTTCAATATATGAAGCCATCTTGGAACCAATAAATCATCTTGCTTTCAAAATGTCAGACGTGATGTTTTCAAAATGTCGAATTCTCAATCGCAATTTTCGGTGTAATTTATATTCAGACATGATTTAAATTAAAAACTTTTAGACACATTTTCTATACAAAAAAGCGTTATCTCATTGTCGTAGACCTTTAAAACAATTGATTTGTTTTGACAAAGGCAAAAGCCATGATGTTTGAGCAAGTTATAGCAGTCAAATATCGTGTGAAATGCATGTAACCTTTTCCGTATTTTTTTCTAATGAAAATAGAAAAGGCAGTGAATACAGGATGACAAAAAAAAACTAATTTGTTAACCTATATTCAGTTCAAAGACACTAGTACATGGGTTTGTTCCCATAATATCTACTTAATGTATATATTTAAGCCTTTTAATTGATATGGAGGATGAGAATTTCAGTCATTGAAACTTCAAACTATTATTTTTTTGTTAAAAACACTGGAATATTATGAATAGTCACTGTGTCATTTGAAAACAACCATGTACCCAGACATACCTGGGCGTGTGATGGTAGTAAGAATTCCGGATGAAAAGGCTATTAAATGCATCATTCTTATATAAAAATTATGTCTTGTCTAAATGATGGTTTAGTGGTTCGTGAGAATGACCCAAGTACATTTTTGCTTACTACATGGTTACTGTAGCTTGTCAGCATAAAGAGGATCCTGTTATGTAGCACAGTTGATCACAATTAATTCTTTTTTTTCCAGCTGCATATGGAACACCACAGTCAGGAGCATATAATCCTTCCACTCAGAGTTACGGGACAAGCAGCTACACCAACTCAACTGCAGCCCCTGCTGCCCAGGCCTCCTATGGCTCCCAGCCCGGATACTCAGCCCAACCGGCCTATTCTGGCTACAATCAGCAGGCTGCTGCCTCTACTCCTCAGAGGTAACTTGACCATGTCCAAGCATATTGACCTGATGCTATAGAACCTCCCACAATTTTTCCATATACTGTTATTTTTTTTCATGCTTTTAAGTGTCAGTGTTATTATATACCGTTTAACGTTCTATCAAGGAAATGTACAAAGTGGCGTGCCATGAGATTGATCCCTAAGATGAATCTCTTTGTTTTTATCATGCAGTTATAGTGCAACCAGCCAGCCATCCTATAACCAGGGTGCCTACTCTCAGCCTGGAGGATACTCTCAGTCTCAGAGTGGGTACCAGGCTCAGCAGCCTGGTTATGGACAGCAGCAGAGCAGCTACGGTCAACCACCTCAGCAGCATCAGCAAGGCCCTCCTGCTGCCTACCCTCCCCAAGGAAACGGCTCATATGGGCAACCTCAGTACAGCCAGCAGGGTACACCGCAGAATGATTACAACCAGTCAAGTCACTACAGTAAGGGTATACCTATCACTGCTTCAATTTGCTTATGTTTACAATTTGATATTTATTGGTTTGTTTGTTCTCCCTCTCTCTCTTGTAGGCAGTTACAATCAGGGTGGTGTAAGTGGAGGATACCCAGGATCACAGTCTCAGCGTGGTGGATACTCTGGATCAGATAGAGGCAGAGATGGTTATGATCGCGGAGGCCCTCGGGGCCGTGGGGGTATGGGCCGCGGCGGAATGGGGTAAGCACAGGGCTTCATAATTTCTTTAACAATCTCTCTTATTCTCAACAGTATGGAAACACTCACCAGTCATGAAGGAGTTTGTGCAGTTTTCTCTGTTGCAGAGACGCAATCTGTGTTTTACTTGGGTCTCCTGATCAGAGCATTTTACTCTAGTGTTATGTTTTGGACTAACAAATATATATAATTATTCTAAAATGGGCATCAATCTTGCAGTGTACTTTGGGTATATTGTATTCTCCCTTTGCATACGATACAAACACTTGGGACTTTTTGGGGAACTTTTTTATGAGAAAAAAAGAAACACAAAATTGTGGCACTTTTTGGTGGAGGTTTTAAAGAGTCATGGGTGGTTAAAAATTGTTTCTGCAGAGCATACTGCGGCGCACAATAGAGTTTTACCAATTCTCCTTGTTTAACTTATGAAAGATTCTGTAGAGAATTAGAAAAAATTACGTGTTTTAATGTGTATAAAGATTTGGTGTACAAGAGTTTGGGTGAAAAAAAGGTATAACAGTTTATATGTAGTCTATTATTTTAAGGTATGTTTGATAGTCATTCCTAATTAAAGTTATTTTAAAGTATACATGATTTTGATCTTTCCCATCTTAAAAGCAACTTCAGAGTTTTTATCCACTTCAACTTTTGACTATTTTGGTGAGAGTTTCTAAATTCAGGTAGGAATTGACTGAGTTATAACCTGAAAAGCATTTGCTTATTTTTATTCCAAACAGGTGTCGAGGGACAGTAAGCATATAAATGCATCTCAACATTTATACATTTTCATGTACTGAAATATTTTTGCATTATGAACTGTTTTGTTTATCTCATTTATGAGGTCTTGTTTTAACATTCTTTGTCACATTTATACGCTACAGGTGTCAGAGATCCGTATAAAGAGCACCAGTACTTATTTTTAAGTATCTGTTTCAAAGGCAACAGTGAACCAAAGTGAACTTGTTGGGTTTAGATATATTTTTATTTAGCTGAGGTTTAAAATTTTTTGTTAATGTGTCACCCTTTTTAAACCTTTCTATTTTAAAACCTTTGCCAAGTGTGCTTTAATGCATGCATTTTATTTAGTTTGGGTGGATATGTAAGGATTGTTTTTGTTAATTGGCCAAAAGGATTTGCTATGTAATGGTTTATTTAAATTCTACATTAACCACCATATTTATATGTGTAAATATTGGTTTTATTTTAAAGCAAAGTTTCAAACTTTTCCTAAATTATGACAACTACCGAATGGACAATGTATTTCTCTGGTATTTATTTGTATTGGACTATTGGTTACTATAAAAGAATATTTTAGTAGTTAGCCCTTATCTACTAAAGTACACATGCAATGTATAATATCATAAGACATTTTAAAAGAGAGGGAGATTGTTCATTTGCTACTCAAGTCCTTTGGTTGAAGACTAAATGGAATATCGCCTTCATATCTTCATGTTTAGCATCGCTGGAGACCGTGGGGGCTTCAATAAGCCTGGTGGTAAGTTGCTAAGAGTATTCCATTGGTTAGTCCACTCCTGAATTATTATTGAGGGCATTCCTGCCTATGAATCCTTAAGAGTTTCCATTGGTGTGCCACTTTTTCCAATAAGAGTGAGTTTCCTGATGGTTTTTTGTCTTTTTATATTTTTGAATTATCAAATTTGGATTATTCGAGCCAGATGTGTTTTTTGACAAGCATCATTTTCAAGAGTCATTTTCAATTTATCTTTTGAGTGCAGTCCTAAATGTTTTTCTCAGGGAATTTATTTGCCAGTACTGCTGGTGTAATTTTTTTTGTCTTTGCAGGGTTTGATGTTTGATGTCATTGATGTTTAAATATTTTTTGTTTCTTTGTCTTTTCCTCTGTGATACGTGGATACCTAGGAGGCATGAGGGGTGGAATGAATCGTGACATGGGTATGTTCTGTGGCCTGAATCTTATTGTTAAAATTTCAGTGTTTTATTTTTATTTAATGGTATTCTCTACCACAAACATGCAGGATATCAAGGAGGACAAGACGATTCTGAGAACAGCACCATATACATCACAGGCCTCACTGAAAATGCAACTCTTCCAGAGATGGCTGACTTTTTTAAGCACAGTGGAACCATAAGGGTAAGGGAAATGAAAACATGCATGAATTGTTCAAAATAACCTGCATATTTTGACATTAAATAATCTGGTTGTTTGAGTTGGTTTGTTCAGGCATGTTTTTTTCATTTGTAAAGCACTGCAACATGTTTTTTTTTTCTGGTAGATAAACCGCCGTTTAAATCAACCAGCCATAAACATCTACACAGATAAAGATAGCGGCAAACCAAAGGGAGATGCCACACTGTCCTATGAGGAGCCCTCATGTGCCAAAGCTGCCGTTGAGCACTTTGATGGTTGGTTATCTTTATTACTAACCATTTTTTTTAAATACATAAATGTCGTAGTCTCTTAGGGATTCTATTTTACTTTTTAAAAATATCTAACTAGTTTTCTTGCTAACATACTTTTAGGTAAAGAGTTCCAGGGCCAGAAGATAAAGGTATCCATGGCTCGGCGTAAGCCTGGAATGGGAGGTATGAGAGGAGGAATGCCAATGAGAGGTGGACCTGGGATGGACCGTGGAGGTATGATGTTCCTTGAGACTATCTGAATTTTTGTATGCATTACTCATTGGTATGACATAACTCATGGCAGATCTGTTTTGATTTCATCAAGGAATGATGGGGAGAGGTGGAGACCGCGGTGGTTTCCCGCCTCGTGGGGGTCCACGTGGTGGAATGGGCTGGGGTGGTCCTCAACCTGGCAATGTGCAAAAGAGAGCCGGAGACTGGGATTGTCCCAACCCGTTAGTGCCAATTTACTATTTATTTTGATGTTCCTTTCTCTCTCACTCTTAATTCTATTGATTTTCACTACTCTCACTGCAGTGGATGTGGAAATCAGAACTTCTCTTGGAGGATGGAGTGTAACCAGTGTAAAGCTCCAAAACCTGAAGGCCTTGATTCTCCACCTTTCCCTCATGGAGGTACATCCAGATTAAAACAAATTCCTTTCATGTGTCATCTGTTTATATTTTGTTTTAACTTAATATTTTGTTGTGTTTGGAGGCGAGCGTGGCAGGGGTGGTATGGGAATGAGAGGTGGTAGAGGAATGGATCGTGGTGGCATGCGTGGAGGTTGGGGAGATCGCGGAGGATTCAGAGGGGGTCGTGGTGGAATGGATAGAGGTGGTTTCAGAGGCAGCAGGGGTGGTCCCATGGATAGAGGGGGCAGGAGAGGCATGGGACCCCCAGGCAAGATGGATATGAGGTGAGCCTCACTTACTGTGAGTATAATAACGGGTTAATGATAGTGAAGTGCCTCCAAAATGTCTTATTACATATGTGCTGTTTTTTCTTTTCACTAGGGAGCATCGTCAGGAGCGTAGAGACAGACCCTACTGAGTTACTGCATCAAGCACAGATTTACATAAAAGAGGAATTTTAAAATCCTTTTATTTATGATTCCATATTTATAAATGGTCTCGTTCTTTGCTTGCTTTTGTGGTTTTAAGTTCAGTAGCTCACTTCGATTTTAGTTAATCCTTGGTTGAATTTTGTATGCATTTTTTCTCTAGTGGCCCAGCTCACCATTTTTGGGAGTCTGTCTTACCTGTCCCTTTGTAATGTAACCTTGTAATTTGAACATTTTTTTATTAAAAAATAAACTTCCACCTCAAGTTTGGTCAAGAGTCTCGTTTATTAATGTTGTCATAGATGTACATGTGCATGCAGTCAATAATTTCTCTAAACTGTTTAGTGGGGCTCATTTGAACCTGTCTGACAGTTTTGTAAAAAGTGAAAATCTGAACACTTTAACTTTAGTTCATAAAAATCGTATGCAGAGAGTAACTTCCAATTGTGTGTTGGGACTTTGAATAAGTTTAATGTTCTTCAAAGCGTCAGGCTGTTTTTTTTAATGTTTTTGCATCAACAAAGTATATGGTTTATGTTCAAAGAAAGCTTTGTTCTTGAGTCATCGCTGTTAATTGAGGTGTTAACAGGATCTAACAGGATGAGACTTGAACATGCTATGAAGATTTTCTACAAAGTTCAAACTATATCCAATTGTACACTTCCCATGAAGTTTGTAGGCTTTAACTGTTGGGAAATTAAATCACACAAAGGTTGGAGCCACAAGTCATAAAAATCTTACACTGTACAGAATGGCAAGATGACTGATGCCACTGACTTTTTAATAGACTCACTTGTTGGGTCTGTATAAAATGTTTCTGTGTGTGTTCACAGGAGCTGATTCATTCAGCTCTTGAAGAATGATGTCATTCCTTCGCTCTGCGTGTCCTCCCCTCTGTCTAGCTCTCTTTGACCAGTGCTTTTCAAATGAAAACAAGGGCCTCCCTTTGGCTGCTCAGCTGCTGTCGCAATAAAGGCATGCTGCAGTGGTTCAGGCTTAGCCATTGATAGAGCATGCCACCCAACATTAAACAACACGAGCAGGAAGTAAAGAAAGGGAGGGAAAGATTCCATTCCCATTTATGTTCTTAGCAGAAGCTAATGTTGTTGGCAGAGAAAGAAAAGGAACATGCGGCTTCACAAACCAGGGAGGTCATCTACCTCTGGAAAGTAGGAAGGATTCAATATACAGTTGCCTTACTTGGTGACGGAAAAATTACTCGAGGAGGCAACAAAGCTGGAGACATTGAGGCCGTTTGTGATACATCTAGAAAAAAGATTTAAGCACAGGTACGTCTGACTGCAAAACCACTGACATTCAGTAAATAAGTTAATTAACTTAAATGAATTAGTTATATATAATTAGTAATACCTCTGAATAATTTGTGAATTGCTTCTTTATAATGTATGTGATACATTAACTCCAATGATTTAAGTAAAATTAATTGAATACAGTAGTTAAAACAGTATTTTTTTCTCAAGAAATTGGTTGAATTATTGCCAAGTTTATTTATCATGAAATATCTTCATAAATAATCAATGGGGCGTCAAGCATAACCTTTAGACAAATACTATAAAGTACTTATATATATATATATATATCCATAATGCTGAAGTTCTAGGTTTTACTAAATATCTGCTATTTAAAATCACCTGACATATTTCTTGGAAAGATCTGTTAGACATCCATTCTCCATCATAAACATCCGACATCTTCTTAAGGTCATGACATCCGATAGCAGGCGTCTCAGAGACGTATTGAAGATGCAACTCTGCAGATAAAAATACAGACATCAAACAAATGTCTCCCAGACGTAGGGGTAAAAACTTGACTCCAATATGAAATATGAATCCTGCACATCTTGTTGTGTCTCAATCACAGCATGCAGAGGAAGCCTTTGTCCTGAATGTTCTTAAGAGTTGAGTGTCTCAAGACAGACTTTCCTTTGTATGCATCCATGGAGCTAATCATTAAAAGTAGGCTGATTAACATCACCATGATGTCTTCTTGTCGGTCTTTTGTCTGCTTATTCAGAAAAGCTCTTTTCATTTGCTGATGACCAACACCATTGGCACAGTCATGTGAGGATCTTCATGTCTGATCCACAAAGGCCAAAGACAAACAGAGCATCTTTGACTGCTTAAAACATTTACTTGGTTCATTTTTATTAGTGGATTTGCTCATTTACTATTCGAGGATTGATGATGTTTTCATGTGACATTAATGACATCATTGTTATCTGTTTTGCATGAAGCCATCACAACACTATCAGTGTTTACAGCATGCAAATAGTAGGTCAATGAGAAGCGTTGTGTAATCCAACCAATGTTTGCTGTATTTGGATATAGAATGCAAATATAAACGTTTCGTTCGTGTAATTTTAATAAAATGGGGTGTGGGGATGAAGTGGCAGTTGAGGCTTTAATGCGATGAATAACTGAATAAGCCACAGCAGCTCGACACGACGAGCAGAGGGCGGCGCACATCTCCAATGATGAGCAATCCGACTCTTTAAAGATTCGGTTCTTATGAACCGACTCCCTATAAGATTCGACTCTTAGGGCCCTCAAAGGAATCTTAGTTTGTTTCATCTTTTTATATCCCACTTGTAAATGATTTATGTATGATTGTTTTATTTTCGGTTACAATTTTATTCATTCAAAAAAATACAATTCTTACAAAAATAACCATTTTTAGAATTAATAAAGCATAACTTACAAAATAAATGGAACACTTTAATCTGACTCCTCCCTCTCTCTCTCTCTCTAGACCTCACTATAACACAAGTTTATAACAGAATTAATAAAATAATTTGAATTTGAAAGAAATAATGTAAAAACTAAATGCTATAATCGAACCCCCCTCACATAATGGTATAGTCCTAATCCCTCTTTCCATACACCATGTCCCATCCAAATAAACCCTTTATTTATTTTTTTATTCAACATTACAAAGCAGAACATCGATACATATAAACATGAACAAATAACAAAAAACAAAATTAAAATAAATAATACGCAGACACAATTAAGTTGCCAGGGTGACAAAAAAAGAAAAGAAAAGATGATGCATTTTTCCCTCCCTCTCTGCAGCTAAAGATTCGGATCTTCCCTACAAGAGTCGACTCTTCTCGTTCACTTCACGGAATCGACTCCCAGAGTCGACTCATCCCTAATCGCGCGCTCTTGTTAAAGCGCCGAGGCCCATACGGACGCGCATCATTTGGGATGAACGATTCCCGTTTCCTCCTGCTCTCCCATACGGGAACGAGTCATGTCAGTGCTGATTAAAGGAGGCGGGTATCTCCCAGACATCCGGAATCCATCGCGGAATCCCACCACGGACGCAGGATGTCGTGATGCGATGATTTGGGATATTTAGACCCGTTTTTTGGGAACATGGCAGATCAGAGCAACATCCAATCGGCCGCTTCCAAAAGCATCAGGCCGTTTAAATCCAGCGAGGAGTACCTGTATGCCATGAAGGAGGACCTGGCCGAATGGCTGAACGCCTTGTACGATCTGGACATCACCGCCGACACGTTTTTGGAGGGGCTCGACACCGGTTGCGCTCTGTGCCGGCACGCCAACAACGTGAACCGGAGCGCGCTGGAATTTAAGGAGACGCACCGGGACGCGGCGCGCTCGCTGCGGATCCCCGGCAAGGACGTGGTCTTCCAATCCCGGAACGTCACACCCGGGTCTTTTTTGGCCCGGGACAACGTGTCCAACTTCATCGCCTGGTGCCGGCTGGAGCTCCGGATCAAGGATGTTCTCATGTTCGAGACCAACGATTTGGTGGAAAGGTGCAACGAGAAGAACGTCGTGCTCTGCCTGCTGGAGGTGGCGCGCCGGGGGGCAAAATTCGGCATGCTGGCCCCCATGTTGATTCAGCTCGAGGCGGAGATCGAGGAGGAGATACGGGACCAGGAGACCCTGGGCGAGTCGAGCCCGCCGAGCAGGACGTTTGGGGCCAAGGAGAGCATTGGAGAACCCGACCCAGAGCTGGTGGCCTCCTGGCAGCAGCAGCAGCAGAAGAGAGTCCTGCTGGATATGCGGAACCTGGACGAGCTGGTGAGTTTACAGAGGATGACATGTGTCAGTGAGTTGTTTCTTGTGATAACATCTTAGATGCTTGTCATTTTCCATCCCAGAAGCCAGGCCTGGGCTTCAAGAGATGTGATTCTGATCAGGGGGTTCAAACTTTGCTGTGCCAGGGACCCCCAAATATGATGGAACTTTAATGATGACCCCCTTTCTATTCTTTCTACATTATATTTCATAAAGAAGCATTTCAACTATGTCAGATTAATAGTGAGAATAGGATCATATAGGTTAAATATAATATTAAATAGTTGTCTATGATATGAATAATGTTGATTGTATGCCCAAAGAGAAGCAATTCCTGTTTTTGAATGAAACAGCATTGAAAACATACCGTGAATATATATGTGAAACATGTACAAATTAATATTTTAGATTTATTTTAATTGAATTTACTTTAATTTCATTTATTTTAAGATTTAAAAGAAAACTTAAGTGTACATTTACAATTTAAAGATTTTCTGGGGACCCCCTTGAGCCTTTTGGAGGCCGGGGGGTGCCAGGACCCCAGTTTGAAAGCCTCTGATTTAGATAGTCTTAGTTGCTTTTTAATAAATAATGACGTTTCAAAAAATCTGTTTTGGTTTGGATCAGAAATATAGCAAAATATACCAAACTCTAGATCATTTCCTAATAACACACCACCTCTCTTTGGGAAACAAGCCTGCTGTTATTGCACATCTTCTGTGTTTGTAAATATAGCATACAGGATGAAAGGTTAAAGTTACATTACATTTATTCATTTGGCAGACGCTTTTATCCAAACGCTTTTATCTAAAGGACACTTCAGTCATTGTCTGATGACACTGGCATAGGTTTGTGTTGTGGATGAAAGGTCATATTTCAGAATCTTATTGGTTTCCATCCATGTTATCCCAAACCAGTTCTTCTGAAGATGTTCCACCATTTAATTCTCACCGAGAAATACACAAAATGTCTATACTTTATTATTAGAGCTGATCTAATCATCGCACATTTTGGAAAGATTTGTATCTTTGACTTCCATGCCTTGTTATCGTCATCATTGTTGATATCAAGACACAGGAAACTTCTCAATATTTGAAGGTTGGAACATCATTTGACTGACAATTTGACTGTGTCCCAGTTACAGCGTGACCTGTTGTGGGAAATATCCAACCAGAATTTCCCTTTGAAAGTCCCTCACTTCACTCTATATACTGACCTCTTATCACCAGTTCACATTATCACTTCAAACCGTCAACAGATTTTTCTTGCCAAAGATCAAAGTGCTGGCATATTAAATTGAGGTGTTGATCTAATTGTGCTCCATCAGAGAATGAACAGTCAGCTTCGTTGAGCGTAAGCACCTTTTTCGAGGGATGAACTGCTCGCATCAGCATAAGTTCAGGCAGGGTGAAGATAACGGTGCACGTCAGTGGCTGTTTCATCACCGTCAAACATTGTGTAAAAATAAAGTCTGTTTGTGCTGAAAGGGATCTTTAAGATTTATTGGTTTGGAGCTGGCTGGATTGATCCCTCTTCCGCATGACCTCGTGTCTTACACAGCTGCTTGTCATCATATGTCACCAACAATGTGGCTGTGCGGAGCAACTTGGTCTCTTTAGTCCGAGCGGATTTAGACAGCAGATCATGGTGCAGAATGCAGTGAAATGTATCTGTCCAGCTGTCTTCTGTTATAGTGAGATGACATGCCCTGTTTAATTATAAGATTCCGGAAAGCCTTTGGTCTCACACAGGCAAGTCGATACAAAACATTGTTTTGAATCATTTACGCTTAGTTGCCATAGTTCAGAAATCTGTGGTCCAACCACCTGGATGACAAATGCATCCTTCCGACTTCCTCTTCTGTATCAGTGTTACTGATCTTTCAAACCATTGGAATATGGAAGTTCAGTACCAGGCCAAATATAAATGAAGTTGTTGTAAACATTGCCTGTGATTTTCTCATTTAATTGATCGTAATTACGTCTGTGACTTTACAATTCCAGATTTACTGTAACACAATGAATGTTGTTTTCTCTGATGCACTTACATAAATGTAATCATTTATTCCCAAAATTTGGTTTATTTTTTGTATGCAAGATGCTTTATTCGGGTAATCTAATAGTCACGATATCCAACATGTGGACGTGTGGTGTAATCCAGGCAGCTGGACCGATATCACAGATTTAGCTTGTGGATTCTTGTGAATATCAAATTCTAATACGGATACACGCATATATCCCGTCCCAGCTGACGTGAGGGTTACGTGGCTTTTAAGTAAAATGCTGATCATCAGGATTATTCCCTATGTATATTATATTTTAAGAGATTTCCATGATAATAGGGGACTTTTTAGATGTGGTTGGATTAAGTCGTCCTGGTAATCGTGATCATCCCTGAGGAATATGAAAGTATGCCTGATCTTCACCTTATATAATGTGTCAGTTACATGGATATGGACATACACACAAACAATTGCATGAATTTCTATGCATCCTACCGTCCAGCTAGTTTAATAATCTCAAATGTCATATTCGCTGTATGAGGAAAAGCAGAAGTGTCTGGGAAATGAGTGTATTTGAATTGCGGATATAGTTCCTCTCTTTATTTTCTTGGTAACAGAACTACACCTCTCCCTTTAATGCTTTAGTAATCTCACATGGCTCGACTGGGGTTTTCCACTGTTAGACAGTGTGGGGGAGATGAAGACACTGCTTCCCTCTGTGTTAATATTATTTAGGAAAGTCTGGTCTTACTCTTAATAAAGTCTAGTCACAAAAATTCAAGAGTAACCATGGATGATTTTTCCATACTTTAACAACTCTTAGAGTAAAATAGTTGTTTTTGTAACATCACTTGATGACACGTGTCTGCGTTTGCTTTCCGGCTGTCACATTAGTAACACAGAAATCTTTAAATAGCATTGCTTTATTAAGCGTAAATCTATGATGTTTTCTTCCAGATATTTGTGTCTGTGGCACAGACAGCGTCTATTCAAGTTATATATTTATTTTTCGGCATTTAAGTCCTAAAAGCATGTCTTTTATTCATCTCCATTTGGTTGAAAACCAAATATTTTTCTTTTTCTACAGAACACAAAAGAATATATCTCAGTGGAAGTCTATGGGGGCCATTGTTGTTAGGTTACCAACATTTTTCAAAATATCTTATGTGTTCTGTAGAAAAGAAAAAACATATAGGTTTGTAATAAAACGCATTTATAAACAAACAAACAGACACAATTTTGACAGAAAGTGCCAAGTGAATTGATTTTAAAGCACATGACCAGAAGAATGTCTGACTATCACAAAGACATCAGTGCATTTCTATCCAATAACCTCCCCCCTCTCTTATTCTTTACACACCCCGAGGACTTGACGCTCTGCTCTACGGTTTTGTCAATAATGCACAACCCCGATATTCTCTACACACACACGCACGCGCACGCACGCTAACACACACACACACACACACACACACACACACACACACACACACACACACACACACACACACACACACACACACACACACACAAATACCTTATAAAAGTGAAATAAAATATAAGAAGTACAACAAAATTATTAAAAGATAAAACAAGAAATAGCTAAATATGAGAGAAATCCAGACCAGGCCGATTAATCGCAGTCTCTGCCCTCGCTCAAGGACAGTAAGAACATCCTTTGTTAGACATCACAGGGGATTCACAGATGGATGCTGCAGTACTCCGGGCAAATCATGTGGCTTTTTCTAATGTGTTATAGGCAAAATATGTTCTTGGAAAACTACATATCAACACCCTGATAACCAGCCAAAACACCCAAGCATCTAACTGCAAACTCCAAAAGGCCAAAGGAAACACAAACATTGCGAGAGGGGCACATCGCTGAGTGGTGGGGTGAAATGAAGGACAATGGGAGTGAGATATCAGATAGAGAGGTGGAGCCCAAGAAATCAGAAAGCTTTGCTGGAGATAGAGGAAAATATGAAACAAGAGACATGTGGGGAGGAAAGGTCAAATGAGAAAAGGTGAAAAGAGGACAGAAAATCAAGGAGGAGGTGGACGGAGAGTAAAGGGCAGCTGGGGTGATGTGATGCTCGGTGAACATCATGGTTCATGCAAAAGAAAAAAGGAGAGACGAGTGCCGGAGGTGCCTGTACTGTACGGCCCGATGGACCCGCCTTTGATGGATTTTACACCAGAGAGAGAGAGAGACACAAAACGAGAGATGGGAAAAGTAGGTCATGGCAGTTTCTGCTCGGTCAGCCTCACACATGCTGAAGCGGCTGCTGGAGAATGTCTCTCTCTCTCACTCTCTCACTTTCTGAGTCATTTCTCTGTTTATGCTCATGCGGATTTATGCTTTTAATTTGAGCTGCCATAGGACACATGTGTTTCTCTGTGATGTGCTGCAGTATTTAGCTGTGAAGTAATGGAGCGGTTCATAGAAACACCTGTTTGTGTTACATTTGTGTGTACCTTCATAGTTTTATATCATACTGTGATGTGAAGACTCAAAAAGACCAAAATAAACAACCCGATGGGAAAAAAAGTGCACTTCCATAATGTACTTGAAGTACTCTATTTCTGCATACTAGTTTTGTTCTTTATATACAAAAAATTAATCTTCAGTACTTCTTAACAAAACCTTAAATCCACCTAAGTGCACTTAACAGTGCTATTTTGAGACGCCATTCATATGAACTAAAATATGCTTTTGATATACTATGACTTTATTTAAAAATCCATTTTGTTACCATGTGAAGTACTTGAACACACTATTATATAAAATATTAGCTCAAGTGTATATCAAGTAACACAAATAAATACAGAGATGGGATATTTAAAGCAAATATTCATATTCATATGTCATATTAATGGTGTCTTAAAATAGCACAGTTGAGTTTGATTATCCTAAGAGGACTAAACTTTATATTAAGTACAAAATTATTGTGTGGGTAAAGCACTTTAAAAACATTATTGAAGTGGACTTTTTTTATCCGAGACATTTTACACCATTAACAATATTAATACCATGATGTTTGTGGAGTACAATTATATCCTTTCTATAGGATAGTATTACTGATGCGATGCACTCAATAGGAAGGCAATTAAACATTTTCTGTGTGTTGATTCACTTGATATATTTTCCCTGACCGCCAAATAGAAGTCAAAAGTGTAGGCGCTTCCAATTTATACATAGTAACCTGCATCCACCCACCTTCCTCTCTTGGGCATTTGAATTAAAAAAAAAAGTCATTGATGATGCTTTTAGCGGCTCTGTCGAAGCTAAAAGCTTTATTATACTGAACATTGAAGTCAGCGAAATCTGGGGCAGAGTATAGTTAAATATGATAATAATGCATGTATGTTGTAAAATATGTATGTTGTGGGCGGAAGAAAGAGGAAATGGAAAATATTTAATTGATATTTAAAATATAAAGTGATGAATGGTAATGCTTGGATATTTTAAAGTTGCCTACATTACACATCGCCAAAATCCTCAAATAATAGATGTCCATTTTGTGCTCATTCTCTCTATTTCTGCAGTATGTTAGGGCAATAAATACATTGGCAAATGAGAGATTGTAAAATTGATGAGGTGAGGTGTACTATAAATATTCCATAATTGTTTTTGTATTACAATATATTATTTAGTTATAGACGTTTAAAATTTACCATTCAGCTCCTTCACAAAAAAGTGTCAAAGCTTTCAAAATGTCAATGTAAAATCTATTATGCGATAATAATAATCGCAATAGTAATATCAAGGTAAATAATCAACAATTATGTTTTTTGTCATAATCGTTCAGCCCGTTCAGTTGGAGGTTAAAAGGGATTGTTAGTAGTACAGTTCGACGTAGTCAATGTTCCAGGGGAAAATGAAATTTACCAAAAACTAATATATAAAATCTCAACCTGGTTTCAATTGTTTGTTTCAATGGATAGCACAGTTTAGATACGTTAAGGTATTTGATTCTGAAAAATATCTCCCTTTGTGAACCAACTAAATTTAATATACACAATTCAGGAAAAAAGCTTAACAGGGTTTGAAGAACCCTGTCTTTCCCAAAAGGTGTTCCTCGAACTTTAGTAATAATATAAAGTCATGTGAAGTTTAGTACTATATATTTCTAGCCGAGGGTCACATGATCGTATTTACAAGTTTTGAGTCAGTATATCTTCTAGTCTTGTCTTGGAGCTTATCAACGTCTTAAACAAAGGCATTGTGTGTAAAGGTCTTGCGCTACAGTCAGAAATCCAGAGACCTTTTTTCTTTACTACTTTGACAGGACATGTATTTTCTCTGCCCTTGAGCACAAGCCACAACAAGCCTTTCTTGTCTACTCACTGGAGTTTAACCTTTGAAAGTTCCATAGTTAAAGTTTATAGAAATTGACGGAAATGATCCAATCATGTTGGCTTAGTTGCTATTGACCTGTCATCGACATTTACCTTCGAGACATCTTGCAACATATTTCCTCATCGCAGCTGGTTTGTCTGGTTCTTTCTCTGGGTCTTTTTCGTCTTTCTTCTATGTCTGTCTGCCTTGGTGATGATAATTAAAGAGATGTTCTGAAACATCTGATATTTGGGTGATTCTTACGAAACCACGGAAACATTGAAACATCATGACAGTATTGATTCAATACATTACATAAAGTATAAGCATCATAGAGATATATAAGAGAAAATATTTGTGAAAATTTGTGACAATTAATAATTTTTTGATAGGAATTTATTTTTTTCATTACTGTAATGCCCCATTTTTTCTAATTGCATCATATTATAAAATTGCATTATATTATAAAATATTATATTATTAAACAGGGTGAAATTAAAATTCTATTCATAAAAGCTAATAAATATGAACGATTTGCTAGATTTAAACGATTTTCCAGATGAGATTTTCTCTCTCGTTGGTCATAGAGGTTCACATTTAAAAATATTTACATGTATATTAAAATACAATTCATTTATGTTTTGTTAAACTTGATTGATAAAAACCTGCTTCGGTAGAAAAACATCCTTTGAGATTGACAGTTTTTTATGGTTATGGTAATAAATACATTTTGAAGAGTTTTGATTATTTTTAAATATTGTAAATTTTACATTTTGGTTAAACTGTAAAAATTATACTATTCAAACAAAGTATAACATTGTATAACATGTTATACCTTGTTTGAATGAAGAACATCATGTTTGATATCTTAAGTATGTGCTCTGGATATTTTGAAGCCCATCTGAAGAAGTATGCTGGTAAAGCACATGACCCGACTCTCTGAGATCACAATCACATGGTCGCAGCTTGCTGATACTGTAAATGTTATGTAGGTCCTCGTGTGAAAATGTTAATTTATCCGTGGTTATTTGGCTGATACGAAATATTGTACTGTTGTTTTTGGCTCGGCGTCAGCTGGTAACTAACTTCACCCTCCTGTGGAGGTGCAAAAATGTTTTTGTTCAGCAAGACACCCCCTGAAGCTCAGAGAACACCCGAATGTGGCTCAGATTGAGGTCATGATGGGGTTTGGATTGGAATGCGTCCAGTCATCTTGTGATATATCCTAGTGAAATCAGAACGTATTGGCAAACAGAAAACGTTTCATTTGTGCACGACTGAAACAACAAATGTTGATCTGTTTGGTGGATTTTATTAGCTTTTCTCAAACAGTTCCCTTCTGCATATTTTGTTAGTAACCATTTACAAGTACAAATGTTGACCTTGGTAACCACAGCGTCTGCCAAACAACAGCATGTTGCTGCAGTTATTGTAGTACTGTCATAAAACAATCAGAGCATTTTTGCAAGCTTTAAGGCTTAGGTAACAAAAAAATCTTAAATCTATCAACATTTATTCACTCTTAAACCTGTATTGTTCTGTGGATCACAAAGTAAGATATTTCGAAAAAATGTCTTTTTTGATTGGTGTCCAAACAGTGGATGTCGAGCAGCCATTCACTTTCATTGTTTTTGATCCAAACAATAGGAGTGAATGGGTGCCGCTGCTGTTTAGTTAACAACTTTTTCCTAAATATCTTCTTCTGTGTTCTGAGAAAGAAAGAAAGTAATTAAATGACGAGAGTGGGTAAATAATCACAGAATTTAAATTTGGGGAGAAATATCATTTCAGGAGACCTTGTAAAAACACAATATTTGTCTGGTTTTGTACATCTAGAAACAAGTGTAGCATTATTTTTCTCGCCTGTTTGATTTGAGGGCACATTTGCACGCATGTCCCAGGAGACGCTCCATCACGCGATTCCTGATAAACGATTCAGCAACTCCAAATTAGTCCACCCTTACTGCATTGGATCTAAGTTGGAAAGATCCTTCTTTTCCTTTCCTCAGTTGGTAGGCCAGTACAAAGCCAGACATGTGTATGTGTGTGTAACAGGTACCCTGTAGTTATCAAAGACCCAGATACAGGTTACTATCTCTCAGATGCCCCATTTCCTCATCCGTGTCTCCGGGCAGACCGCACCCCTACTGTATCTTTGATGCTGTCGCTCACGGTCCCACAGTGACTTTGACTTTAAAGGAAGTGGAGCGATAATCGGAGAGTTCCCTGCGGACATGCTCTCAGGCAAAACTGGACAGATTACAGCAGTCGGGATGGTCTGATGGTACCCAAAACAAACAGAGATGAGGTCAACAAGCCAAGCAGAAGTTTGAGTTTTATTAAGATGCATTGTGTGATCTGTCGGTAGTTTAAGAATGGCATAATGTTTTTGTATTAAACGTATTGTGGTATGTTTATTATTTTTGTTCATTTCCAAAGTGTGTGCAGATTAAAGACAAGGTTTTCTAATTTTTCAGTATTCGCTCTGGCATAGGCACATCTCATTGTTTCTGCTCTGTTTGCATATATGACAGCTGAGCCATAGTGCCGGTTTGGCATGCATTTAAATAACGGCTCTCGGACAGGGAGGAGCCCTAATCTTAAAACAACAAGGAAAGGTTTAGAGAACGTTACAGAGAGTCCTGTTTTGGTTGGGATACAGTGCATTAAGAAACCTTGTTTGGACCTAATCCACCTTTTAGTGAAACAAGAGCATTCTGTACTTTTGTGAAATTAAATTGACTCCCTTAAGTCCATTTGATCGCTTACAAGCATAGTCATCCTTTATGAAACAAAATAAATGGGAATGAACTGGAAAATATAATGCAACAAAATAAATAATGCATATTTATATATGTTTTAAAATATAAATGGTAAAAATTCTGTGTGTTTCTGTAATACAGTTTAATATTGTATTATATTATAATTATCTCTCAAAAGCATGAGATTTCTTTAAGGGATAGTCTACCCAAAAAAAACAAATATTCTAAATTCTTATTTACTTTACTTTTTGGCAAACCTGCGTTATCTTCTTTTCAATCTATGAAATAATTTGATTTATGTCGGTCATGGAAAACCAATTGCACCCATAGACCCGCATTAGGTTTGTGTCCATACAACAGAAGCGAACCGGTGCCTTCATTTTTTGGGGGAGAATATTTTTTAAAACATCTTTTTCTGTGTTCTGCAAAAAAGAAAGGATTTTTAAACAATAACAAAATAATCATTTAAAGGGATCATCCATATATCACATAAAATTAGCTATTTTAGGATGTAAGGTAGACTGCATATAGATTTTTCGAACTTGCATTTGGCTCCTTCGTCTCGACACAGACATGGTTTCCAGACACCTTCAAAGAGAGAGAAAGAAAGAGCGATTAGTTTATTATTAGAGAAAGCAGCAGAAAGTTTGAGGAGAGAGAACGGGAGAAAGGGACTGGTTTTATGATATCTGGTTTTGTAGCGACTGTCAAACACATGCTGTCTGAATATAGTCAAATGACAGAATCTTCTAGCTTGAACCATCTAATCTTCTGAACAGACGGTATTATAAAAATATTATCATGGATATTCATAGAGCATTAAACTACAGTTTGTACAGTCAATCAACTGTGTTGGGGTAGATGGTATCCATCATGCCAACAGCAGTCTGTCATCTCTCCCAGCAATGGAAACTGAGCTCAGTTTAACATGTGGTCAAATCAAATAGTGTCCACACAATGTCTGTAAGAACAAACTGCTGTTTAAATCAAGCATGTTACAAAAAGCAAAAATCTGTGGCTTGTTTTGATTTAAGATGACTGTAATGTGAAAATCCAGGGATGAAGCAGAGATGATCCTAAAGATTACAAATGTGAATATCCAAAAAACAGGCCAGGGTCAACAGGCCAGGTTCATAGACAAAACATGGTTGCACTAAACAAAGCTTGACATTAGAGAAGGTGAAATGAGGGATTATGTATACTGGGGTTAATAAGGTAACAAGACACAATAAAACAGAAGAACTACAAAACACAGTACAAGAACAGGAACTAAACAGGACTAAACCAATTGACAAGACAAATGATGGATCTTAAGACACACATTATAACTGTGACACACAAAAGTGAGATTCTTGCACATTCTTGCTCACTTGCCTGTGTCATAATCCTCTTTGAAAAGGGTGTGCTAATGATAAAATGTGTGTCAGAGATGATTAATGTTGTGTGTATGTTATGGATATAGATGTCTTTGTCTTCACATTGCTGGTGCCATATGGGCACACTTTAACTTCTTTTTAAGGAAAGGAACAACATCTGAGTTTCAGAGAAAGAGCCTGGCAAGTTCATGCCCACCACGCCCAGGCTGACCGCTCGGCTTCTGTTGGTCAGACACACTGCTACGTCATTCTATTTCAAGTCCATAATTACATCTCATCATGTACATGAGTACATGAGTTAATCTTTGGATTGATTTCAGAGTATGACGCAACTCAGGGAATGGCTCTTTGTTTCTGTATGTGCGCTGTTTTCTCCATGTGATCCAAATGATGTGTGACAGGAATTGGAGTGAGTCACCTCAGGACCTCAAAAGTCAATATTATACAGACATGCCATTACATAAAAGTTTATTTAGTCAGTTCACACGCACACACACGCTCCCTGTTTCCTTCGCTGCCTGGCGCTCTTAAGTTAAAGGGAGGAGAGGGATGTGACTCAGTGTTTCTTGCAGGAAACTGCTTCTGTTCAGGTGCTGTGGAGCACTATCTGGAACATGTCGAGCATGACTAAATGTCATTTGAAGTCTGTAAGCAATTCGTTTAACAACGGCTCGGTATGACTATAGTGAAAGTATCATGTATGAGCATAGCTTGGTTCATTTCCCATATTGGAAAGACATTTAATCATTGTTTCTTATGTTTTATGCCTGATTGTAAACCTTCGTTGTCCATAGGGTTTTAGAACTCTGCCGGTGGGTTACACAGTAGGATAAAGTTAAGTCCAGTGGATGACTACCAACAGCAATGTCTGCACATGACTATTTCAGTTAAAGGGATAGTTCCTCCTAAAGTGAGAATTCTGTCATCATTTACTCATCGTTTTTTCATTTCAAACCTGTATTACTTTATTTCTTAGACGAAAACACAAAAGAAGTCATTTCAAAGAATCTTACCTAACCAATCATTGGCTGTACCTATTCACTACTTCTATATGGGTAAAATCAGTATAGGTGAATGAGTTTCTATTCTGCAAATTCTTCAAAATCTCTATGGAGTTCTGCGTATAAAAGAAAATCATACAGGTTTGACAAAAGGTAAACAAGTGATGACATATTTTTCATTTTTGCGTGAACTATTAACATTATCACAAGTTTTGTGAATGTCATATTGTAAAATGCAATTTAACAATCTAATATATGTTTGTATATTTATAATTACACCTCTTTACTTTTGTTTATATTTTAGGTGTAGCTGCAATGCAAAATTGAAAAAAGGTCTATATAATAAATGTGAATCGCATTTCCATTACTTTATGCAACACCAATAATCAAAGAAAAGTCATTGTTTTATATCGATATATTTGATATATATTTATAAAAAAATTCAAATATTTTCCTTAGTGTTTTGGTTAAGAAAACGTTGGAGATACCTCATATGTGTTTAATAAGTATATATATTGTGTTTTATAGGTACGGGAGATTCTGGGCCAGTGCTCCTGTCCGTCACAATTCCCCATGACCAAAGTCTCTGAAGGAAAGTACAAAGTGGGCGACTCCAGTGCACTCATCTTTATCAGGGTACATCTTCAGTCTTAATCTTATCTCTCACTTTCATGTCTATTCTACTACATTCTGGCATAAAAGAACAGCTTGATTCTTGCTTAATTCTCGCTTCTATGAATTGTCTGTACTATACTGTATGTAAGGTTAGTGCACACACTTTTTACACATCGACCTACAACTCTGCTGTTTACCATTTGTGCTGCTGTATTATTGCACACCCAGAATAGAGTCCAGACTATAATAATTATAGCTTCATAATAAGTCATGTTGAGCCTGAATGGTGTTTACACAGTTTCCAAGCTGACCTATTCAAGACAAGTCTGTTATCCAACATCTAAAGCACCCACACCCACCCGTACTGAAGACCGAAATAGAAAATTGTGTCATTTCCTTTCCCCTACCTAGCTCCTACGTTTTTGTTCTTGCATTATTTCATGCATACATCTTTGTTTGATAAATATGTTTTTAGGGCCTGCAAGAATAATTTTTTATAAAGGAATGTTATCATCCCTCAGTGCAGCAGGCCAAAATCAATTAACTCCATTGAGTGTATTTCTCCACATGGATAATATAACTGCAACCCTATATCCCCCTCTCTCTCTCTCTTTCTCTCCCTGTCTCCATCTGTCTTGATTAGCTCTCAGTTTTTCCTGTTCCTAATGGTTTCTTCCCTGTGGTTTGTGCTTTTGTGGGCATGTGCGTACCACTTAGCCGGTGCTGTACGACTGAGCCCTTTTATTTAGTGTGTCAAAGATTATATATTAAACCATCGCCCCATCATTCTTCACCAGCACAATAAACCCCACGGGGTGAAGCAGTGGCCCTTCACATGCCAACCTCTGCGCCATTGTGTTTGAAGCAGAAGATGTTTGAAGAGAAAAAGATGCGCATAATAAGAGAATAAGTTGGCATCTTATTTTGTTTGCAAACCACAATAAAACACTACAATCCCCAGTAAAAGAGTTCTTGGTTGGGGACATATTTGAACATTGTTTAGCATAACATATTTTTTCCTGTTGCCGTGGCAACTTCACATATGACTCCCATGTGTTTTAAAGCTGAAGTTTGATCTTGGTATACAGAGGCAACAGTTTGATGAAAACCTGTAGAAGTGTATACACAGCGGATCTGTTACGCTATCCAAACATGTTCTGTTTGCTGTGTCAACCCATTGGGGAAAATAGACACTTAGCGCATCTTTCGGCAGTAACATTTATATGTTGACAATATCAACACAGCTCAACAGATACATACAGTCAAGTGTAAGGTGTGGAGTGTTTGTGTTTCAGTCTTTGTTCAAACACAACCTTGTGTAAATTTGCGGAGGAGAGCAATGTGCTCTTTTCATGGCACAGACACACGGACACTCATCACATTTCAAAGCATGTGCTCAGCAGATGGAGCTTAGCGATGCTTAAGACCATTATTGTTTCAGGTTCAAAGTATGCTGTCGACAACTATTTTTCTAACTCAAGGTTTGAGAAAGGATTGAATGCGAGGCTCTTTTCTCCTTTTTTTCTGTTCACTTGTTAAACTGAAGAGGAAAGGAAGCAGTGCCTTATGCTAATTCTCATACATTCCCCTCTCTCTGGTTACCAGCTGAATAAGGGAGAGTGTTTGTGTAGGGCCTGATGTCATTTTGTTTTCTCTTCAACTCTTTATAGTGTGTTGTTGTGATAATGAAGGAGGCAGTGAGGTGGACAGAGGAAGTGTTGGTGGGCTCTGTTACGGTACATTAAAGGAAACATGGGCATGGTCTCATAATAGCTACAGATCCACACACCGTCCACACTTGTACTATTATGGTTGTTTATAATAAACAATCTTTTGAGTCATAAGCAATCCTTTGAACAAACTTTGATAATTGTCTATATTAAATAACGAATTGAACATTTGAGATATGAATGAAACATAAAGAAGCCTTTGGTAACCTTCTCCGGCTACTGATAAACACTTAAAATTTCTTAAAATGTTTACCTTGTGTATCTATCTGCTGAAATACTTATTTATTTATTTTACATTTACATTTATTCATTGGGCAGACGCTTTTACCCAAAGCGATGAGTATTATGTTGTAGTCAATCATCACTGCAGAGCAGATGGAGGTAAGGTGTCTCAAGGACACTTCAGTCATTGTCTGCTGGCACTGAGATTCGAAGCCATAACCTTCCACTTACAAGTCTAGCTCTCTAACCAGCAGACCACAACCAACCCAAATTTATTTTGACATATGGAGCTCAATGTCATGTAGATGTCAGAAAAGGCAAACTTTGCTTTTCGTCCCACTCCATTTACTCACTCTCTTGTCTTTTTAACTGTGTATGTTTTCTTGCCTCTGTAAAACCCAAAAGGGGATATTTTAAAGAATGTTGGGAACCCCTATTCACTTTTCTTCATTAGACACCAAATCAATGCCATTTTTCAAAGATCTTCTTTCTGTTCTTCAGAAGAAATCTTAAATCAATTTACAGCATGAAATGTTTATCTTGCATACGTGTCCAGTCACATACTTATTTTAGTACGTTTTATATGTCAGGTAAATGTGATTTTTTTATTTTATTTAGCTTTTTGTCCTAGTCACCTTTTAGTAATCTTACAATGATAGTTTAACCACAAATAAAAATTCTGTTATCATTTACTCACCCTCTTTTCATTTTAATTCTGAAAGTTGCTTCTGTTAAATACAAAAGATATTTTGAAGAATGTTGGTAATTAAACATTGGTCCCAATTCACTTCTTATAATTGTACCCAACCAATGACATTTTTTAAAATATTTTTTCTGTTCAGAAGAAATGAAGTCATACAGGTTTAAAATGAGGTTATGTATATGTGGTGTATTTTGATAAAAGCATTTTTGCTAAAATGCACATTGTGAAAGTCTCTATATTAATACACTTGAATTAGATCTCTGTATATTAGTTTTACATCAGCTGTGTGTCTCTCTGTAGGTGTTACGGACTCATGTAATGGTACGTGTGGGTGGAGGTTGGGACACGCTTGAGCATTACCTCGACAAACATGATCCCTGTCGCTGCGCCGCTTTTTGTAAGTTTCCTGTCTCTGAGATTATATAGAATCTTGACATAGTTTTTCCATAGTTTGCTTTTTAAACATATCATTTATTTCAGTAATGCAGGTTTCTAGTGTTTCTCTGTAACTAAGGATTAGTTCCTTAAATTCAGTATTCTATACAAATTGCGAAATGCAATGTCTATTTGTGGTCTAAATGATGACAAATAATTAGTACATATATTGTAACATGCCGTCACAAATACATTAGACGAACTAGTCATCTTTGAGAAATCATGTTGGGAAATGACCCTGAAATATTTTTAGAATGCCTTCGATTTTGTTTTAAATATTTAATAAGACGTCTTATATGTTTGACTTTTACAGCTCACAGGTATCAGCAGGCAAAAGCTTGCGGCCAGGGTCCTCACAGCAAGAGCTCAAGCGCTCATTCCTCACGCTCTACAAGCCCAGGACCTCACTGGCGTAACGAGGGCATAGCCCCCTATAAAACCACTGACAGACGCTCCCTGGATCCTGCATTGGGCACTACGACGCACTCCTCTCCATCAAGGCCGGGCAGGCCCCATGCAGCTGGACCTGTGGAGATGGACACAGGGCGACCAACAACCCTTCTGCCTCGACCACCGCGAGACAGATCAGAACCACGTCACTTCAATCCTCTCAGGTCTTTCATCATTTACTTTATTGGCATTTTTATACATTGTATTGACCTGTATGACTTTCTTTCTTTCTTCCTTACACAGAACACTAAAAAAGATATTTTGAAAATTTCGGTAAAAGAAAACCGTGGTCCTTATTGAATTGCATTGGTCTTGTGTTCATATAATACGATTCAGTGGCGATCATCAGATTTTGGTTTTCAACAACCTTTGAAATATTTTCAAGTTTAAAGTGACAAGTGGTTGAGTAAACAATGAAAGAATTTTCATTTTGGGGAGAACTATATCTTTAAGCCATTAAAAAGTGCATTAAAATAAAGATTAAAATTAAATTAGATTTTTTTAAATAATCTTCTTTAGATGAAAGATGGCTTAACATGGGAAGCTTTGTTAACTTTATATGTAAATACATATTGCAATAGTAAATTTTTATTTTATTTGAATAATAATAAAAGCTTTAAAAAGCTAAAAAAGAAACACCTCTTCCTCCTTTACAAAAAGATAAATATTAATGCTTATGGAATAAAAAAATCTGAATTTGTTAATAAAGAATTTTTTACTTTTTTAAATGTGATAACCCTGTAGATTTTTTGCAAATGTATTATCTATTTTTTATATGGACTAAACACATACATGAATATGTTGAATCCCTCAGGGTGTCTGCCATTTGTTCATACTGACCTAGTTCACTCAACACAAATTACAGCACTGCAAGAAGCATTTTAAGGCGACTTTATACATAGACACAAACAAACACTCAAACTGGGAAGACTCAGACTCATACTGCAAGCAGATTGAACTAATCCCAGCTGACATTGACCTGACGTCTAGCTTCTGCATGTCCAGTTAACCCCACCTGAGTTAGATTTATAAATAGCGTTTTTACAGAGTGCACTTTCTGTAAGCTTGCATTTTTAGAAATTTCCTTACATTCTGTATAGTTTGTGAAAATGCACAAATAGACCCTTTTGTATATAAAAGTCTGGCAAGAATGGTAAACTGAAAAAATGCTTTTTTATCACTCCTGTCTTATAATGGGGCATAGTTGTGTATAAATGTGCTGTGGGTATGCCATTGTATAACCACTCCACGAACAGCTTGCTGGTTTACCTTGGCAGTGTGCCTCCGTTTCCTTAGACTGACCAGTGATGCAGGCCAAGCGTCAAGCAAAACCTTTTAACACTTGCCCTGCCAGATTCACAGGTGAGAGAGGCTGGATTACTAGAGATTAGAATAATCTCACCCCTCAGGTCTGCCAGTGAAAAAATGGGTCAGCAGAACATTTCTTCAGGTTCATTACAAGTCCAGACTGTCAACATTTTATTTAACTGACATGGTTCCCTTTTGCAAGGGGAAGTATACACTTCAAAAGTATATTTTTGGATCTGGAATAATTTCCTGTAATCTTTAGCTGATTAGAGTTATTGACTGTGTGATGATGGTTATATAATCCTACAGATTTGTATGCTGAGATTACAATTTTGCATGTGCTCCACTGCATGATTTGCACAGATTCCCTCTGCAAAGAGTTCACAGGGACTTAAAATATTAAATAGAATCATGTAAATTATTGAAATCGCACTTAACATTGGAAATGAGGTAACCTTTATTATATAAAAGGATATGAATTACTGTCCCTGAACACAGAGGGAGACATTTTGACTACCAAAAACATCTGAACTATTGTCAAAGGTGCACCACATTTTTTGCTAAATTATGTTTTAGTTTCAACAGACCTGAGTTCCCCTGAATTGTCAGCTGCTGAGCTTCTTCAAAATATCTTAGTTTGTGTTCACAAACAAAGTACTTTACACAGGTTTGAAACAACTTGAGATTGAGTAATTTATGACAGAATTTTCATTTTTGGGTGGAGAAACCTTTTTATCAAAAACATTTATTTTTGTTGAGTTCTTATGCATTTGTGGTTTGACTGACACAAAACGAGCATCAAAATTAAGATGGAAACTGAGCCAGTAACATGTCTTTGAAAATTTGTAATGCTGACTTAATTTTCTTTTTCTTATAGGAATAAGGAGTCCCTTCTTCCCCTTACTCGCAGACTTTCTGGAGATAGCGACTCCTCCACAGCCTCCTCCAAAGGTGGAGGTAGCACAGGAGGTGGCCGTTTCTCTCTGGGTACACGGCAGGCTCGCGGAGAGGAGGTGGTGCTGCTGGTGAACCGTAAGGAAGGGAAGCATGCCATTGAGCGTCCTACCCCAGGGTCGCAGGTCGCAGCTGTGAGATTGGCTCAGAACCGTGCCCGAAGTGCTTCCAGAGAGCGCCCTGCGGCTCAGTCCACCCCCTTACTGAAACCTAGTCCACCCCAGGCCTCAGCAGATGGACAGCGTATACCCCGCACATCTGAGAGGGGCAGATCTTTGGGTCCTGAAGGTCCACGAAGGCTCCAGGCTCCACGGTCCCTCAGCCAGGGCAAGACACCCAGAAACCGACTGGGTGAGTCCAGTCCTGGATCATCACCTCGTCACAGAGAACCTCAACTTCTCCCCATGGATCGCAGAGAGGAACTGAGGCCCAAACATGCACTCCCAGCATATTCAAGAATAAGCGGAAGTTTGCCCAGGAGGCAGGCATCTGCCTCTGCTTCCAACTCACCTGTGAAAGGCAGCGTAAACGGGAGTCCTGGAAAAAAGGTGATGGTAACACCCAAACCCCCTGCTCCTCACTCACCTTCCTCCGGAAGTCGCAAAGTGCTGCCTCCCGTCTCACAGGCAGGGCGCCGTTCTCCACATTCTTCTCCACGATCCAATCATCACCATACGCCACGTTCCCCTCGAAACATGTACAATCCCCGATCCGTAGGGAGAGAACAAAAAGGATTGGTAAATCCCCACCTCCACCAGCAGGCGAGCCAGGGGGAGGGCGGGATTTTAAGTTTGCACTCCCTGCAAAGTCTGGACCCTCAACGGGAACAAGATTTGTATCGCAGCTTTGAGGCAGAGTTTCTGGCTAACACACAACAATCCAGGCCAGGACAGAGCAAACCCTCCAGCGCTGGGAGGGAAGCGGGGTCAGTTCTGCTTCCCATTGCCCAGCACGGTCTAGGGTTGCTTCCGATTTCCACAGGGGATGCTAATGTTACAGACTCAGCTTATTCTTCTTCAAACTCTTCAACGTCTTCTTTAAACGTGGGGGGCAAGGTAGGAGTGCTGCCTGACTTACGAGAGTCTAAGCGGACTCACACTCGTGCTTGTGCGCTTGAGGATCCTCCCACTGTTCTCCACAATCAGATTCGTGGAGGCTTTCCCAATGGTGGAGTGCTGGAGGGAGAGAGATGGGCTGGTCGAGGCGGAGCCCTCCGTAAGCTCCCCTCCATCTCCAGTTCTATTGAGGAAGGAGATCTCCCGCAGGGCATATCTCATGCTGTATGCCATTCCAAAGATCTAAGTGGTAGTTTACCAGTCCCGATGGATAGCCTTCATGACCTAGTGGAATGGGCTGGTGTGGAAGGAGACGTCCCACAAACCGAACTCCATCCTAATCTACCATATAACCATAGCGCAGACCCAAATGGTGACCTACCTCTCCCAGAGTCATTTCCCTCTCCTCCACCCCCTCCAGATGACTGCTCCTACCAAGATTCTTCGAGTGAGAGCTCCTCCATGTGCTTCAGCCTGAGTGAACCTCTATCTGAGGGTTCTTGCACCCCTCCTTTAGCATTGCCCAATGGAGATACCGATGGTGCAGTGGTCCTCCGGGCCAAACGTTGTCAAAAGAAGGCAGAGAGGGTGCCCTCCATCTACAAGCTCAAACTACGTCCTCGGATAAGACCTCGGACTGACAACAGACCAGATAACAGCCCATCGCGCATTCCCACCCCTATACAATACAGGCCTCATTATCAGTCTCCTGCAAACTCTTCTCCCCTCCAGACCCCACCACAGTCCCCACGTTCGAACAATCACCAGCCATCACACAAAGCTTTGCACCAGGCTTTTGCAGACTTTATTCAGCCCCAGCAGCGGTCTCCAGCTATGGGATCTAGAGAGTGCGCTTACTCTTCAGAGTCCAGCCTTGACCAGGAGGCCTGGATGTGAAGTGTGTGGATGGTAAACTAACATCTACAGCTTTAAAATATTGGAGTGGGGTGTGTGGAAAATAAAGCACATTTATAAATACAAGACAGTGCACATCTAATGTAGCAGGTTGCTGGAGTCTTAACCGTCATTTCACTGGAGACATAAGTTTATCCATTAAGTGGTTTAGAACGTTACCAACATTTTTGACTGACATGAATCACAAACAGGGTTGCCAGATCTGCCGAATGGCACCTGGTCATTGAAATGATGTGATTTTGATGATAAGTAAGAACATCTGTATTTATGGTTAGCTGCATCTTACCTTGAAAGTAAAAAGGAGCCCAGTTCTGTTGATGGGTTGTGGACCTGGCAACCCTGATCACAATCATCACCTGCACTATGTGTAATTTCTTTTATTGAACGGTAATTTTTTTTCTTTAAGTTTTCTATTTTAAAAAGTTACTGAATTTATCAATGAAAGCTTTTAGGTTTGTTGAATACGTTTTATGCACAGCAGCATTTTTCATTTTTTAAACCATTTCTCACATTTTTTTTTACTAGTTTTCAGTTTTCTTAAGATGGTGATAACGTGTTTAACATTAAGTGAACTGAATATACAGATTATTCTGTATCCTTATGTTCTCATTTGACAATAAGAGCAAGCAAACAAGCACGCTGGAAACAACTAATACAATTGTATGTGCATCTGCTGGCAACATGGAGCATCTAACTTAAGTTTTGACCTAAGTGAGTTCCAAAATTGCTTTGCAGTTTAGTAAGTTTATTTTATTTAGCTCATGCTAAATAGAACATCATATCAATACCTCTATTCCTCTTTTCAGACTATCGCTTTACACATTTGCGAAAAAATAGGTCACCCTTGTTAATTTCTGTGTAATATGTACAAAATAGTTAATGTATAGGTTTATATGTAATATATGTTGATTTGATGAAACTTGTGTTCATGTAAATAGAAGAATTGAATTTAAAGTTGGCGTATTATACGTATGCGTTTTATTTCGGTGTGATTCTGCCTTAGCTATGCAATGTTGCTATTGAATGTTGCCTTGACAAATCTTCTTGCCTTAAAGAAGGGATGAGAAGTTGTGTTTGAGGGTCCTGTATGTATGTGTATCTGGGTATGTCAATGTGATGTTTGAGATGTTGATTGGCCCTCTTTTACGGCCCATTGTTAACCATAAGACAGCCACTCATAGTTAAGATAACAAGAGGACAAACATGCTTTATTGACATTTTGGTAGGTCTTAAATGAATCAGATTGATTTCTTGGATTATGTGGATGGAAGCTTCATTTTATGATTTCTCATATTAATAGGTTGTTATAAGTGGGAATCACTATGAAATGTGTCTAGAAACGGAAATGATTTTAAATAAGCCTGAGTCACTTTTATTGTAAATTGCATATGGATTACAAAGACTGGCCACTGTCATTTTTTATCAAAGCTTTGTGGCGCCACCAAGTGGTCGAATGAATTGCACACATTGCCACATCTAAAGCTGTGGATGTGCAGAAAATGTCCATTAAGTAACTCTGTTACTTGCCTGTTAATGTATATGTTACTGAGGATTTAAGAGAACAGCATGTATGTTTGAGAGAGTCATTTTATAAAAAGTTTGTTTTAAATTTGTTGGAATAATTTAAATATTTTAGTATGAATTACACTACGGCGTATTGGTTTGGCAGTGGATTGTTTTATTTATATACGATGAAATGGTAAAAGTTTGTGGAGTGTTTCATAAAGGGAAGATGTTTGAATTAATGGATGGATTGTTCATGTATGGTAAGTTCTCTTTTAAAGGCTTTATTATTCTGCTATGTGTTAATGAGGGTTGTAAGTGTTTTGTTCTTAAGTTTTCAGTGTTCGGTTTGCCTAAAAGACTGCAACTAAGACTATTACTGCTGGTATTATCATACATACTCTCCCTTATAAATAAAACCTGCATTAAAGTGCATCACTGCACATTGCTTCTGCTGTGGCACTTTAGGACAATGTTAAATTTCACACCCTGAAACAAGATTGTAGAGCTTTCTGCGGTCTATCAGATTATATTCATGGTTGCTGGGCCTATTTTGCATTGCAGTCAGGTTAACACATATACACACTACATAGCCAGTTTATCTTTACAGTATCTAATCATTATGACGCAAGTAAAATTGACCCATTTTGATCAGTTGTGATTTTTCTTGTTTTTCAAATAAACGTTCTTCTCTTGATGACATTCATTGTGGATTTGAAATCACATTTACTAATGTTGATATAATTTATTGCATGGGTGGGTTTTGTTGATCTTTATTCAATCTTGACATCCGAACAACAATCATGTAGATTCACATGCTTATTTACTTGAGCAAACCATTTTTTATTGTGCAGATGTGACCTCCAAAAATGCATGTTGAATCGATAACATGGCTGGTTGATGAAAAGACTGTTGATTGATTTGATCTGATTGTTTAGGGATCATTTTCATTTCTACTATTTGCAAATTCGACTGATTGTTTCTATTCGTTTAATGTTTACAGCATAATGTTGACATTGTGGATTATGTGTGTTGAATAGCAATATTGCAAGACCAATGTTCCACTGTTCCCTGAAAACCAATTGCTGTTAATTTAATTCTTGTAATAAAAATGTTTGGATGAAATATTGGGATCTGTGTGATTGTCTATGAAGGACAAAGCATAAAATGTGTTGAACATAATAACAACAAAGACCAATTTAGGTTGTTGGCATTTTACAAAGATAAATTGAACAAAGAGCGACCCCTACATCTATACAAAAATATAAAATGAGTTGACTATAATAACCACAAAGACCATTTTAGTTTTGGGCTTTTTACAAAGATAAAATGAACAACTGGAGATACCCGACAATTATTTAATGTCTGCCTTTTATTTGCCAAACATCTGGCAGACATTGTTCATTGTTTGCTTATATACATACAATACATCTTAAGAGACGTCTGAAAGTGACGTGAAAAAGAACCAAGCATACTCAGAATTCATGCTCTGCATTTAACCTATCCAAAGTGAACACACACACACAGACACACGCAGAAAGACAGACAGACACAGACAGACACACAGACAGACACGTAAAGACACACAGACAGACACATAAAGACACACACACAGACAGACAGACAGACACATAAAGACACACACAGACAGACAAACAGACCCATAAAGACACACACACAGATAGACAGACAGACACATAAAGACACACACAGACATAAAAGACAGACACAGACAGACAGACACATAAAGACACAGACAGACAGACAGACACAGACAGACAGACAGACACATAAAGACACACACAGACAGACACAAAGACAGACAGACAGACACATAAAGACACAGACAGACAGACACACAGACGGACATTCTGCGGCTCCCAGGGAACAGATGGGGGTTCCATGCCTGTCTCAAGGGCATCTAAGTCATTGATATTGCCGGCCCGGGCCTCGAACCCACAACCCTAGGGGTCAAACTCTCTACCCACAAGGCCATGACTCCCACATAAGATGTCCATATGATACTGTCAGAACCTCACAATGATGTAGAATGGAAGCCAAACAGCTCTTTCCAACCGTTTTTAACTGATTTCACACAGCGGGTCTACAAATCTTAATCAGATGACAAAGAGGAGCAAAAGGAGAAAATGTTCATGTTTAATAGTCCTTAAATTAGGTCTAGGCTACATGAAAGGTCAAAAGGTGACATCCACAATATACTGTCAATACACCAACATTGTTCTGCATTTTAATAATTCTACAATAAACATCTGTAAAATAAAACATCAGTAAATAAAATAATGTAAATGTTTTTAAAACTCTGCCTTTACAATTGTGGGCAACATAGAAAGCGGAAGTGTGAATCATCTGATGACAACATCAAGTGTGTGAGGGAAGGAAGAAGCCCGACCTGCACACACTCACACTTCACTTCGGTAAGCACCATTACTCCGTTTAACCGAGACACGCTGACTTTTTTCTAACTATCTCTTCCTCTCTGTCCCGTGTGCTGGGATCGCAACACGGTCCGCTAGATTAAAAGATTAACTTTGCGCTAAACCCCGATTAAGGAGGTCGGGAAGCTTAAGATCGCTAGCCGTTAGCAGTGAGCTAGCATCTCTATGTCGGCTGGGTAAAGCAGAGCTTCATTCATACGCCAAAATGGAGTGGGCGAGCCAGTTATGTGTGAGTTGGGGTCTATTTCACATGTGACGTAAGGAGAGAGTCTGGTTTGGGCTTTTTAGATTCGACATTGGGATTTAATGGCTGATGTTGGGCGATATAAACGGGTTTGCTACTCTGCTAGTTTGCTAGCTGTGTGCGCGTATGACAGTCACCTGCTGCTGTGACATCATCGCCACGTCACATATCGAGACATTCATATTTGTATTGATATAAAGTGTGCATCACGTGTCGTGCAGAATGGATATTTTATAGTATTTTAATACTGTCAACTCATTGACAGCTGCTTATCAGTGCTGTGCTGATAATGCTGGAGGGATAGCTGTAGTTTTATGTCTTATGATATAAGATAACTGTGTTATTTAATGTACATTGGTATGACAAAGTGTCCTATTTTGTTATTTCTAGTGTTAGATGATGTAAACTGTGTTTTTTTGGCATAGTGTAGTTGCAAATGTTTGCTGATGGTCCATATAGTAAATAGTTGGCATGAATAACAGTCTGTTTGTGTTCTAATAAGCTCCAATTTAAACAGATGTTCAGATGTTAAGAAATCTGAAAGTAATCTTACGCTGTTGTTAATTTCGTTTTGATAACCTTGAAGGCTTTCTGTCTCCTCCAGGGACTGCAACGCAACCAAATGGTCAGTCGTGGTCGAACTTGTGATCACAAGGTCGCCGGTTCGATTCCCATGGCAGACAGGTAACGAGTGTCGTGCCCCGGTTTGCTCGCCGGTGATTGCTGCCCACTGCTCCGGCTGTGTGTGTGTTCACGACTCACAGGATGGGTTAAATGCAGAGGTCACGTTTCGGGTGTGGGTCATCATATCTGACAGATCGGTCACTTTCACTCAAATGCGACATGTCATAGTGTCACCTTCAGCGCTTTTGTGTTTTGGTTGCGTTGCAGTCTTTGGAGGAGTCTGAAAGCTCATGGACCTCAAGCTATACATCTTACTTGTGTTATGATGATAAACCGATGCGATAGGATTATGAAACCACTTGATGCTACTTTATTATATCGATGGAGAACTAATCCATTCATACCTACAAGTTTCTCACGAAAATGTATATAGGGTATGCTCATTTTGATGAAATATGCCAATGGCTTCTCTTCAATATTTAATTTATATCGAGGTAGTGGTCTGCATTGTTCACTTTCGAACTAAGAGGGTCAGATCACCCTTTCAGTCTGTTGTTATCTTTTATATGCCATAATTCATGAATGGTAAAGTTGAGTTGCAAAAAGCATCATGCTTTTGCTGGACCATAGTCTCTCTGTGAGTATGTTTGCCTTACCTTAAGATAGTGCTGTTGGAATCTAATGGTTCATTTCCTCCCAGAAGACCTTTCAGGTTATAGTGAGAGTCTGATGTTCAATAACAGGAAATGGGAAAATGCTTCACAGCAGGTTTAGAGTCAGAGGGAGGACAATTGCTTCCAGTAAAATATATGGTTTGCTGACTAGTAAAGATGATGTGTTATGGAACAATTGTTTTTTGCCTTTGAGAAACATCAGTAAAGGTTTAACAGGACAGGGACTGGACTTCCTCTTATTTCCCTGGGCTTGCACTTTTCTAGTACCCTTCATCAACTCTTGTCCACTCTTGTCCTCTTTTCCAGGAGAACCGAGGCTTAGGATCCAAGATGACAGACTCCAAGTATTTCACCACTACCAAGAAAGGTTAGTTATTCACTGTTTTGTGTTTTTCTTTGAAGATGTGGCAGTGCCCCTTTTTGGGCACTTCAGAATAATTTCATTGCATTGGCTCATTACACATGTAAACACTGTGAAATAGAACATCTTCTCCATTTATGGTTCATGTAGTGCTTCATTTGCATATATATCCTGCTAGTTTTTTGTGCCTGATGATTAACTTCAATGGTGTCTAATGTTGCATAAAGGCAAGTGGATAGAAATAGCTATCTGCGGTTGGAATGAGATCTGAAGTCTTTGGCTCCAGTTATACCTTTACATGGAGTATTTCACTCACATTGTACCAGAAGAGTTTTTTTTAACTGCAAACAAAAAATGTTGTTACTTAGCCAAGAAATTATGTGGACAGTGAGTTCAGAATGGATTATATTATTTGTTCTTTTGCAAACAAGGGAAAGTGTGCATTTCTATTTCTATTAGTCACTCTGTTTTCGTGAGCTAAATAAATTCATAATACCAGATATTGTTTGCTTTGTGTGATCTTCAGGAGAGATCTTTGAGCTGAAGGCAGAGCTGAACAGTGATAAGAAGGAGAAGAAAAAAGAGGCTGTTAAGAAAGTCATTGCCTCTATGACAGTGGGAAAGGATGTCAGGTGAGTGCATGAAATCTTTTAAAAGATGTTTTATAGTATGAACTGTAATATGAAGTTGATCGGAATATTTTGTCCACAGTGCTTTGTTTCCCGATGTTGTGAACTGCATGCAGACGGATAATCTGGAACTCAAAAAACTGGTCTATCTGTACTTAATGAACTATGCCAAGAGCCAGCCGGACATGGCTATTATGGCAGTCAATACCTTTGTCAAGGTATGATTCAAATAAAAATTATAAAAATGTACACACTTTATTCTTATCAGACTTATTGGCCAATTAAATACATTCTAGAAATTCTTAAAATATGGAAATGAACTGACCTCTAAACAAATTTTGCTTATACACTTTAATTTGTGTTGTTGACATGTTACACCTGGAAAAGGCCAGAAGCCAAAATATGTGCATACAAGCATAAATCACATTTAATTTTAGAACGTATATTAAAGTAACACTGTTTTTATTCTGTATATAATATGCAAGGGTGTATGTATCATGCCAAATAAATTGGTTCTTTGTCTGCAGGACTGTGAGGATCCAAACCCTCTGATCCGTGCACTGGCTGTGCGCACCATGGGCTGTATCCGAGTGGACAAGATCACAGAGTACCTGTGTGAACCCCTGAGGAAGTGTTTGAAGGATGAAGATCCCTATGTGAGAAAGACTGCAGCAGTTTGTGTGGCAAAGCTACATGACATCAATGCCCAGCTGGTAGAAGACCAGGGCTTCCTGGACACCCTGAAGGACCTGATCTCTGACTCCAATCCCATGGTAAGTTTTTGTGGATAACCTGTCCATTTGGGTGGAAGTAGGTTGTGAATTTAGATTATCCAAATTATTTCAGTCTTGTCTAACATTAACCCAAATGCCTTGGGAATCTTAGCCTCTTATAAGAGTGTGGTTGCTAATCTTAGATTTGTATAAGATGGATGAGTAGCTTGCAACCTATTATTTTTCATTTAGTGCACTTATATTTGTATTGTGAAGCTATCCATGGCCAGAACTTTTTAGCTCTCTCCACAGTGTAAAATTGCATACTGTTATTTGAAACCCTGAACTTCGCATACACACACATGCACGCACACTGTGACTTCATTGAGTTGAATGTCTTTGTTATGTTTCCTACATTAGGTTGTTGCAAACGCAGTTGCAGCTCTGTCTGAAATTGCAGAGTCTCATCCTAACAGCAATCTACTGGACCTGAACCCTCAGACCATTAACAAGCTTCTGACAGCTCTTAATGAATGCACAGAATGGGGTCAGATCTTCATCCTTGACTGCCTGGCCAACTACACGCCCCGTGATGACAGAGAGTCACAGAGGTCAGAAAGCAATGTTATCCCATCCCTCCCGTGTGTTGACCTATTAATAAGTTTCTCTAATAAGGTCTAATACATCCCGCTAAACTTCCACCTCCAAGAAATAAATGAACAGATCAATCTTGAGATTAGAAGAAATCTATACTACATGATTACAAAATAATTGATCATCAAATTGAAATCAATGTTTTACAAAGCCACAGACGCTTCACTGCATGCCTTTGTTCTCCAAGGTTTGTTTTGCAATGCATTGCTGAGTCAGACAGTTTTTTTATGTTTTGCCAATTGTGTTTCCCTTTCCACTTCCGCAGTATCTGTGAGCGTGTAACTCCACGCCTGTCCCATGCTAACTCTGCTGTGGTGCTGTCTGCTGTGAATGTTCTGATGAAGTTTATGGAGATGCTTCCTAAGGATTTAGATTATTACGGCACACTATTGAAGAAACTTGCTCCTCCTTTAGTCACACTGCTCTCAGCTGAGCCTGAACTTCAGTATGTCGCCCTCAGGAATATTAACCTCATCGTACAGAAACGGTAGGTGCAGGCTCGTGGATAATATCCTTACAAATGACTTGTGGTTTGGAGCCAGAAGGAATACTTGTTTAGGAATAAAAAGTGCAATCCACAATAATAACAAAATGTTATAAAAAATTGTCATTTCGTGCTCTCCTTTCAGTTTTAGTGAAAAAAAATTGGGATATCTTTATGAAAGAATGTATCCTTATTCATATTGCTGCCATTTTCAATGAAAACAAGGCTGTGAGGGATATCAGTCAAGCAGTATCCACTATAGTGCATTATTGCGTACTGAAATGCTGATTACATAACCAACATTTTCCATTAATAAATTAGACGTCATTAGACAATTTTTCACAGGACAGAGTTATGGCTATATGCTAATTTCAAAATGGCAGTGAGCTGAATGAGGCGTATTGGCATTTATAGTACGTATGGTGACCCAAAACAAAAATATCAACAACAAATTAATTTTTTTATCACAATGAGACTTCATTATCTTTGCAAACAGAGGTAAAGTCTTGGTTTATGATTTTCAGTCCTGAAATCCTGAAGCATGAGATGAAGGTTTTCTTTGTGAAATATAATGACCCGATCTACGTCAAACTAGAGAAGCTGGACATTATGATCCGCCTGGCGTCTCAGGCCAACATCGCTCAGGTAAACAAATGCCACCCACACTCCCAGATCTCCTTCCTCGCTTATGTTGAACATGATCTCCACTTAATCATTCATGTTTGTTGATCCTCTATTACACCGCCCACTCCTGCAGATATATCGCATTGACATTTGTTTTTATGAGACTCTATGCTAAATATTTGTGCCGGTTGTGTAGGTGCTGGCTGAGCTAAAGGAATACGCTACAGAGGTGGACGTAGACTTTGTGCGTAAGGCGGTTCGAGCCATAGGCCGCTGCGCTATCAAAGTCGAGGTGAGCTGGTGTGGCAGTTTGATGAATGTTCATTTTAATTAAACATTAAACTTCAACCCTTCTAATGAAAGCATTTAACCTGACATGAAACAGAAACCGTTTCCAATTCTTTTTTTTACTGATCTCTGAATGATGTTATTTAAGCTTTTTGGTTAATCTCTGGTTGATCTTTTTCATCGTCTGTCTCTTCTGATATACCTCTCACACAGCAATCAGCAGAGCGTTGTGTCAGCACACTGCTTGACCTCATACAGACCAAGGTTAATTATGTGGTACAGGAAGCCATCGTGGTTATCAAGGACATCTTCCGCAAGTACCCTAACAAGTAGGTCTCTCTTATACAAGTTCTTATGTCCCTGAGCCTTTGTCAACAATGATTAATTAGCCTGACATCTATCTCTCGGCTGGATACTTTCTTCTGTTTAAGCTGTTTATCTATAATGCTTAAGGTCAGATGAAAATAGTTCACCAAGAGTTCACACTAACTCTTTACTGTGCAATGTTTTCTGGATGTGTTTCCAGGTATGAAAGCGTTATCGCCACCCTGTGTGAAAACCTTGACTCCTTGGATGAGCCTGAGGCACGTGCAGCAATGATCTGGATTGTTGGAGAGTATGCAGAGAGGATTGACAATGCTGATGAATTACTGGAAAGTTTCCTGGAAGGTTTTCATGATGAAAGCACACAGGTAAATAACCTATAAAATAAAAAAACAGGAACACTCAAGTGGTGCAATGCAGCATCTACCTGTAATTTATTTCAATGTATTATATAGACTTTATTTTTAAGAGGTCATATTAAAAGGTTTGTATATAAACACCATTTTGCATGTCCAAAAAAATTGCCAAATAACACTGTGTTCTTCCACCAGTGCTTTTTTTAACCAAAAAATATGCGTCTACAAGTCTGCCAAATACATAAACGTAAATGTTTTTATTTTTGCAGTCAATCTCAAAGTTTCTTTTCTTGTGGATTTACCCACACCTTTTAACTCTGCACACTAGCAACAGTATTAGAGTGTTGAACTTGTGTGAACTTTTGTACATGTTTTTCTCACGGTTCTCACAGGTGCAGCTGCAGTTACTGACAGCCATCGTAAAACTGTTCCTGAAGAAGCCCACTGAGACCCAGGAGCTGGTGCAACAAGTCCTGAGTCTCGCCACACAGGTGAGATATACACAAGTACACAGACAGATATCGAAGCGAAAAAAAATACATGAGAACATGACACAACATCTATACTTGCTCACACCTTTTGGAGGTGTTTCTCTCTTCTGAATCTAGAAATCTCTGGCTGGCTAGAAAACTCTGGCGAGCTTGTGTTAACCATGAAGCAAGATGTTTAGAATGGCAGAGAATATTATAATGGATTATTAAAAGACATCAATACTACATATGCTCCTGTTAATCATAACCAGTACTGGATAGAAACCCCCTTGGTGTTGTTGAAGATGTTTAGACAATCCAGAAAAAGGAGGCCTGATTTTCTTTCAAAGCATTTGTTTTATTGCCAGAATGCTAACAAGCCTTGTCCTCGGTGCCAACCACAGATTGAAATCATTGTTAGCAGTTCCTCGTTGAGAGTGCCGTTTGCAGTTGGCTTGTTCATTAGAACAACTTTTCTGTGTTAATTAAAGCAGTGAAGTATGGTAAGTGTTCGTGCCTAGTGTTCTGTTGCATTTTTGACTTTTCTAAGCAGATGAAAACACTTTACGTTTTGTTTGTCCCTGTGGAATGATGTCCTGATCTGTCCTTCTTCCCAAAATAGAACTGGAATTTATTATCCTGGCACACTGTCTGCCGAGGTGTAAAATAAACGCTGCTGTTCAAATCTTTAGGGTGACCTGAGTGAAATGTTTCTCTTGAGCTTACGAGCTTCTTGGTCTGAAGGCTTATGTCTAATTTTTTAAATTAGTTATGTAAGAGAAAATATCATCCCAGGCTAAGACTGTAGAAAGCGGCATGCTTAGATGCCAAAAGAAGGCAAAATATAAAATAAAATAATAAAATAACATTTTTGTTATTCTATAGTTTTTATAACGTTTATATTAGAAATACTAAACTTACCGCAAATTTTTTATGGCAGTACTTTAAGAGGTTATTCTTGTCAAATAACTCCACAACAAATTGATCCTTTTCCTTAACACATCCTTATTGTGTATATTTGTTTATATATATATTGTATACATGATATATACAAGTTGCTGCTTGATAGATTGTTGTTTGTTTGTGTAGGAGCAAAAAAGTGAGTGTGATTATTTGATCTTGTTAATATTCAGAGCCTTGGGCTTAAACTGTCAGACTGGGATCTGAGATTGAATCTTGTCATTATTAACTTTGGGATTCAGTGCCACAGGCTGTAGTCGCTGCCAGGGTTCTGTCAGAATACAAAATGTCCTCCTCCATCCCAGGTGGTGTTTTATGACTTTCATATCTATTTCCTGCACCGCTGTTTCGCTCTGGGTGTTGCTGGTGCATCACTTGATCTTATCACAAGGATGAATTAGTGCTTGTGTGACGTTCTGCATTATTTACACAATACTTTGAATGTTCTCTTCACAAACCTCCCCTAAAGGGCAGACACTGTCTCCCACTTTTTCTCATCTCTATTTTCACTTAGAAAGTCATAAGGATGGTATTACTATACAAGGTGGATTCTAATATTGTAACTAAACAGGCAGAAAGAAAGTGGGTTATGGATATTTGACCTTGAAATTGTCTTGTTCTTTAATTAAGTTTTCTTTTAACTTAGTTCCTGTCTGTTCACTTTAATAAGGAGTTTTAACTGTACTACATTAATATTTTTAAATACAGGTAATTTATTTCTGGTGTGGATTTAAAATTTAGTTTATATACTTACATATTTTATAAACTTATTTTGGCCAGCAATTTATGTCTTTGGGAGTCATTCACCATTGTTCTTCTTTATTCCATTTATCCTCAAAATGTTTTTCTCTTACATTTCAGGATTCTGATAACCCTGACCTGCGTGATCGTGGCTACATCTACTGGCGTCTGCTCTCCACAGACCCTGTGGCAGCCAAGGAGGTGGTGTTGGCCGAGAAGCCTCTGATCTCTGAGGAGACGGATCTGATTGAGCCCACCCTCCTAGAAGAGCTCATCTGCCATATCGGTACTCTGGCTTCAGTCTACCACAAACCCCCCAGCGCATTTGTGGAGGGCAGTCGTGGCGTTCAGCACAAGAGAATCTCGCCGCGTGCTGGATCGTGAGTGTTGCTATTTCATGTCATTTGTATCAACTTTAAGTGTATTTTCATTATTTCTTTAGACTTTGATTATGTTGATAAATTGAGTTGTCTTTTGCTTAGTGGGGAGAGTTCTGAGAGCCCGGATGTTGGCATAACCGGTGCTTCTGAAGCACCACCCGCTGTCATTCCATCACAAGGTGATCTCTTAGGGGACCTGCTCAACCTGGATTTGGCCCCACCCACTGCCACTATCCCTTCTGTTCAACCCTCTATGCAAATGGGAGGCATGGACCTCTTAGGAGGAGGTCTGGATAGTCTGGTATGTCCCTCCTCGTTATGATAAGTCTGTTATAGTGTATAAAAGAGTGCAGGATTGTTTGGGTACAATGTTTTTTATCAATTCAGCTTACAAACTGTGTGGGTCTGTGTTAGTTTATTTTATTTTTTACTTAAAGACTGTGTTGACTTGGATCAGATCCAGACCTATTTTGCCAAATATAGGATCTTCAAAGAGGAGAAGCTGATCCTGGATCAGCCCTTGGCTTTACAGCACACTGACAAAATTCCTTTAACCAGTGTTATTGTGTTTGTTGAGAAATCCCAGATGGTCTTGCATAAGTGGCCTTTCCTTGCCCGAATTCCCTTTCTTTTCCTCTGATTCTTTTGTTGATTCTGTTTTTTTCCCACTCTTTTTCCTTATGCTACACTTGCAGATGGGAGATGAATCAGATACGGTAATTAAACGAAATAGAGAACTGTTATATTGTACCTCTCATTCATTTGAAATTAGGATTTTTAGGAATTTATTGTATTTTAAAGTTGTACTTATCACACCAGCAGAGGGCTGCTTGAGGTTATTGAGTGATTGTGTTTCATTTAAAGAAAATATTTTGTTTACTATATAATATGGGGGTCGATTGCGTATGTCATCAAAAGTCCCCGATTTCATAAATGGTCGCAGTTTTAATAAATCCTGATAATCCACTTGTCTGCCCTAAAGGTGATGGTTAAAAAAATTAAGCTTATATTCCCAACATCATTTCCTGCCTTTTTTATGTCACTGGAACCCTTTCATCCCTTCCTTATTTCTGTATCAGCCGAGTGCTTCATACAGGAGAGAGGTGCAATCTCCCCAGCCCCCTTCTGATTATTGTGAGAGAGAGGTCTGTGAGGTTGTACTTACTTTTGAGTCTCTATACTGATCTTAGACCTGACCCTATATCCTAAAGCCATCATGTCAAACTCGTCTCAGATCAGTATAAAGTGGGACTTACCTCTGTGTTTTCTAATTTTTAGAGTTTTGGTGGTAGTTGTAGTCGGGTAGATGTTGGTGTGTATCAATAAATGTTGGATGTAGCTTTAATGTAGTGAAACCCTAAAGTTATTCCAAACCTGTAATATGTTTCTTTGTTCTGCTGAACAAAAAGGGATATATTTGGAATAAAGCAAGGTTCCCCATAATTGTAAGTTGCTAACATTTTCCCAAAAATCTCCTTTAGTGTTCAACCATACAAAGAAATGCCATTTCTAAACACTGTAACATAAGCAGGTTAAAGGCTCTTAAAGTCTTTCTATGCTATAAGTCTATGAGTTTTAAATTGAATTACATCTATAATCTGAATATCATAAATAGAGTGATGTAAACAAAGAACATTTTTAATTTAAAAAGAATTGTTAATCCCATGTTTTAAGCAGAAGAAATATGACAGGTGAAACTGGAACTTTCTATTTGCTTAGGGATAAGTAGGAGATTTTTTTTAATAGATGTTTTTCTATTATATATTGGAAGCTCATTCGAGCATAATTTAAGTATATTTTGAATCTAAAAAAAACATATTAAAAATGAGAAAGTTAATGGAAATTAAGTTCCATGTCATCCACTGTAACCTGTAATATACTTTTGTCTACGTTATCCCCAGCACCCTCTACATCATAGATGTAAAACATTCGGGACCCCTGTACCTGACTTTTTGTTTTTCCTTTTCACAGCTGGGTGGAGATCTTGGCGGAAGTCCTTCGGTAAGTGGGAATCTATTAAAGTTCAGCCAGACTTTGATAAATGTGCTTCATACAGTTTGTACCGTGGATTAGCATCAACACATGGCTTTCTTCCATTAATCACAGGGGTTCTTGAAGGGCTGTTAAATTGCACCTTCTTTTTTCCTCTTAATTTCACTGCATGCCTCTTGACTGGAGGTCTCCTTACAGTTAAGTAAGGTCGTAAAGGTTCTAAAACTCCTCTTCCTTTTCTCAGATGGGAGCAGGTTTGGGAGTGACTCCAGCAGCCATGCCTAGTACTCTGGGTGCCGCTCCTGCTGTCGGAGGTGGATTAGGAGACCTCTTTGACCTCGGTGGAGGTGTTGGCATGCCAAGTGGATCCTTTGTCCCTCCTAAAGTTGTAAGGCTGGAATAAATCAATAATTCAAATCAATAACTCTGCTATGACCTCAGCAGTCTTTTTTTGGCTGTTTCCCTTACCTTTAAATCAATTTGCACCAGTGCAGTGCAGCACCACAACGTTATTATGTGGGCATCTGTTTCAGGTGTGGTTACCAGCAATGAAGGCCAAAGGGCTGGAGATTTCTGGGACGTTTGCCCGGCGCGGTGGGGTCATCCAGATTGATTTGTCTCTTACCAACAAAGCTATGAGCGTTATGTCTGACTTTGCTATACAGTTCAACAAAAACAGGTGAGTGAATGGACAGGTTGGGACACTGGGGTGGAAATTGTTTTGGAGGGCTTTTCAAGGGTTTGCTCTGATGTGGCGATTTTTAATCAGTTTGGAGGCCTTCCTGATAACTTAACATTTGTTTTTTTCGCAGAGGATTATTCAAGGACACCCTGATATCTTAAAACATTTTAATTTTGATTAAGTACTTCTGCCTAGTAACTTAAGTAAAACCTCAAAGTAAAATATTATTATATGTCTAGTTGGACATTTCGGGTAATTCAAGTACAGCCTCAAATTTACTTTTTTGTTTGTATAGCTGGATAAGCAAGATTAAAAAACTTTTCTTTTTTGAGATTGATAAGACGAAATAGCTTGTTGCTTACTAACTCCACCCGTCTGTATCTTGTTGAAATATAGAACTGTAGAAAAACATACCACTCTAGACCACTCAAAATGATTTTTAAGTTAACTCTTTTAATGCCCTTTTCATTGTTTAAGTCTGATGTTCAAAAATAAAAATTGTCTCATATCAACAAGCCGCACTATGAACAATCATTCACATCCAAAGCATAAACAGCCATTACCAAGTAGTACCAGCGGCTGTGAGATGAGTGATACTTGCTGTAGATAAAGAGAAAGTGTGTTTTTGTCTCTCTGTAGTTTTGGTCTCGCTCCCGCTGGTCCTCTACAGGTTCTCACTCCACTGAGCCCCAATCAGACCATCGATGTTAGCCTGCCTTTGAGTACAGGTGGCCCAGTTATGAAAATGGAACCTCTCAACAATCTACAGGTAATGTATTGATAGCATTTATACAGCAAAATGCCCTATTACACAGTATGAATTCCTGAATAGGTGTGAACAGAGGCACCATTCCAAAAGCTTTTGTAGAGTGCGGTTATCTCTCTCCCTTTCTGCTCTTCACTTTGCCCTTGTCCACTTATGTCCTCTATCAATCAAGGTTATAGGCTGCAATTAGAATTAAACATGTCTGATAAGCTGTGAGTGGAGTCGGTCAGAGCTTCGGTGGGAAAAATTCCCTTAAGCCCAGACAATGCAAAAAAGGATGATGATGTTATTTCAGAAGTTGTTTGGGTACTAGAGAGATGACTGATTTGTAGATGTTGAACTAGGCAGGACACTGTGTGCTGCTTGCCTTCATTATGCTGGTTGTGCCTGAATTTAGGGCGTACTGACTTCGGTCAAATTAAGGTTCTTTCCCTCTTTCTGCCCTTTTCTCTACCTCTTTTCCTGTTAGACCTTTTAAAGGAGATTAAATAAAGATGTTTTTAATCTTTAGGTATTTTGAAGCCCCAGGGTGCATTTTAATACCATTATCAGATCATGGTGTACATAGTGGATGTCATGTTTGGAACTAAGAGCTCAGATGTTAGATGTATTAAATGGTGTATCATGAGTGCATATTGACCGGATGTCCGTTTTAACTATTTCTTTAATGTTTCTTTTGCCCACTTAGACTAGTTGTTGCCAAGGGTGTGGCATAGGACTGCATGTATATTTCTTTACAGGGGTGTAATGCATGATAATACTAAACAACATTTTTAGTTTTGACAGGTTTTATAGAGTCTTAAAAAATATGCAAGTTGGATTAGAATGACTTTTATTTTTTTAACAATTGCTGATTCATTTTAAATATCGCTGCCAGGAACAGGTTAGAGGAAGTAATAGTGATTAATTGGTAAGTTAATCTATCTTCTCTTTTGTCTTGTGTAAAATATTTATTTACTGCAGTTTGAGCCCAAGCATAAATAAAAAGCTTCAGAGGAATGAGTGTGGTGTACAGAGCTCTCGGAGTGCTTAGCTGGATGGATAAATTATTCAGAGATGAAGTCTCACAGGCCCAGAGTCTGTGTGGGGCTGCTGGTTCCTCTGTGGGATTGTGTAGTCTGTATTCTGATGGATGCTGTGTACCTGCTGTCAGCTTTCACAAAGACTCCACCAGGTGCATCTCAATACATCACTCTCATGAAAGAATTACATGGAATGTAAATAAGAAAGTGTTTTACTGCAGCTTCAAACTGCTAATATATTAACATGCTGTGCACTCTTTGGCTTTATTTCTTTAGATATTTTGTTACACTGATTTGTGGTCTCTCTGCAGCCGTGACTTTTATGCCTGGCTACATTTTGAAATGTTATAAATATTGTGCCGGTTTTCTCCCATATGTTGTGTCTGCTTATAAATAACACATTTTACTGAAATACTTTTTCAAAAAAGTTTCAGGATAAAAATTTGTGATAGACCGATATACTGCTGTGGGCGATATATCGGCTGATATTTGGATTTTTTTTTATCGCCGGGATCAGCTTATATATTTAAAATTAATAAATTAATACAAATAATTGTTTATGATTTTTTTATGATTTTTTATTATTTATACATAACTCTTGTACTATCAACCAAAAAATATAGTTGCAAAATGTTACCATTTGATCACAGTCTGAAGCTCTGAAATGGGCAATATATTTTCCTGTTTGGCCGCCATACAGCAGATTAGCAGTTTCTACATGAAAATGCTTCTAAGATGTAAAGCAGACTTTGCCACTTAGTAATGTAATATGTTCACGGTGAAATTGGTCTTGTGAGGCAAATCGAAAAGAAAAGTTGTATGCTAAGTATCTGTCACGTTTTAGTTGCTTTATATTACAAATAAAGTAATGTTGTTTTGACTTTTCATATGTTCAGCCATGTTTACACAATCATTTTTCATTTGGTTTGACCAGTTTTTCTCCATCTCTCATTTATCCATTTAAGTAAATGTGTATTGTCAGCCACACAGTGCTTTCATTTGATCGGAATTGGCTAAAAGAAAATCCATATTATAAACCACTAATAAAAAATGTGTCCAGTTTCCATAACGGCATATTCTACAGCTTGATTCTAATTACTAAAGATGGAAAAGCATGCTTTGTTTTTCTCAAACTGTCACTGAGCATCTTGCAACCTTTCGGTGAACACTGCCTCAAAGGCGTTTGAGCATGTTTGAAGATCACACGCAGACAGGGATTTATGTACGCACACACAGGAGGTAAACTCAACCTTTGGGAACAAGTAGAGGAATGTGAGAGAAAGAAGCAAAATACCAAGAAGACATGATCAAAGGACTAGCATTTCCCAATATTCTGAAACACAAATACTGTGTGTACCTGCTTGGAAAGCACAGCATAAGGAACAACTATATTTTTTTATAAACCAATTGCCCTTAATGCAGTTTAAGTGCATTTCCACATCCCCAGTGTGTCTGTAATTGCAGTATTAATGTGCTTCTCTGTCTCTGTTGGTCTGCTTGCAGGTAGCTGTGAAGAATAACATTGACGTGTTCTACTTCAGTTGCCAGTACCCGCTAAGCCTGCTTTTCGTTGAGGATGGGAAAATGGGTGAGTGTGCGTGTGCGTGTGAATGGTGCACCATGTACCTGCGTCTGCTCGGACGTAAGCAGGAGTGCTTCAGATGATTGTGATGTCAGTCCAATTCTTTGACCCTGAATGAGTGCAGTAGCATGAGTGCCAGACGTCATAATATAAATCTCTTTATTTATTTAAATCATTCTTTCAGACCGTCAAGTGTTCCTGGCCACCTGGAAGGACATTCCAAATGAAAATGAGTCACAGTTTCAAATCAAAGACATCCACCTCAACTCAGGTAAATGGAAGGCTGTTCGCGGGGTTGGCCGAGAGATGGAAATGTATACGTTAAAGTCCAAGACAGAGCTCTAGTTATCTGCACTACTTTTTTGTGTGTAACTCAATCACAGTTTAGTACTCGCACTGGTCAGGATCCATCCCAAAGGAACAGTGGTGATATGTTGGCATGTCTCGGTGTAATTAACTCAGCACAAGTTTTTAAGAAATGATCGTTCTCCGTGTGATTGTTTGCATAAAGTAATGTGGAATTACACAGCCGGAAGCACGCACACACACTCAAAGCAATATTATTAAAGAGTATGTCTGCAGCCTGCATTTCTTTGGCTTTTATGAGCTTGATTAAAAAACTAATTTAAAAATTCCAATTCAATGGTTATTATTTTTACCATGACTATTACTATTAAGTAGTTGCTCTGTTATTAGTAACATATAAATGACTACATAATTTATCATTTATTTATTTACACCAATTATTACTTATAATAAAAATCTAATAATTTGATAATGAGGTTACCTAAAATTTTAAAGGTTTTGTTTTTGTTTTGTTTAAAGTCAGTGGGGTCCAGTTTTGTTTGGTTACCAACATTCTTTAAAATATCTGATGTGTTTGTAGTAAAAAGTATGTCATGCAGTTTTGGAATGACATGAGGTTGAGAACCCGAATGGGCATAAAAGCATCCTAGTTTGACTTCTGCACTTTATTAAATGTGCTCTTAATTTAGTCATTCAGAACAGTTTGAACCCAATGTCTGTTCTTTGTGTTCTTCATGGAAAAATGAAATACTGTTTTCAACAACTTGAGGTCTAGCAAATAATAGTTTCGTTTGTGTTGAACATTTTGTTTTCATCAATCAGTACTGACTTGTTGTCCTCACCATATCACATAGTGTAGGTGGATCTATGCAACACAATTGACATTGAGACTCCTTTAGAGATTCAATTCAACTGAAAGGTTTTGATGTTTGTGTTTTATTAACGAATCCTTTCTCTCACCCCAAAGAGGCAGCCAGCAACAAGCTGCAGGGCAGTAATATCTTCACCATAGCCAAGAGAACAGTAGACGGACAGGACATGCTATACCAGTCTGTCAAACTCACCAATGGCATCTGGATTCTGGCCGAGCTCCGCATGCAGACCAGCAACCCCAACTTTACGGTAAGTCGAATTAGACCGAGAATGAGACAGCAGCAAAGTGGAGCTTAAGCTTGTGCACGTACACTCAGATCAATAAAGACTAGACAATGAGCAGGAGGAGATGGTTGTGGCCACCCGTAAGAGAGAGCGTTTAACAAAAGAACTTCCCTATTAGTTCCTCTCTGTCATGGTGAAGAAACATGCCAGACAATGATCTGAGTGCGTGCACTATGAGGGAGGAAAAGAGGAGGGTCAGAGGGGAAAGCACTGGTGGGAGATCAAAGACTGTAGATCAATTCTAAAACGTACTGAGACTGAGCTGCCTACCGCATGACAGGGCAAGACAAATAGCGCTGTGTTGCACACAAATAGAGCTTCTCAAGAGAGCCTAGACTCAATATTATTTTTACAGTGCAGATTGTTGTTGCAAATCAGAAAGATGTAGATATGTTATAGATATGAGATTTATGTTGTAATAGTTACTTCAGCTCATTTTGTAATATAATACATAAATAGCAAACCAAAAACATCTTAAAATTCTGTTAGTCTTGACATAAGGTTATCAATATTGTTCAGGTTAGGCAGTTCATGAGATCCAGTTAATGCTTGTGGTCAGCGGCAGAATTGTGGGGGCTCCTGGTAGATGGAGATAAGAGGATTTCGTGGAACAGATGAAAATCTTGTTATTCGTTCCTCTCCTCATTTATTCTCACATTCTTTTGATTTTGAGCGATTGGCTGTCACCTGAATGTTGAAAACAATTGTAGGATATTCCTCCCTAGAGGCCATCTACAATTGGTTACATGAGTTTATTTATTGCTATTGGCACAATTTGTATACAACTGGGATCTTGGAGACAGAGATTTATATGTTTACTTGTTTTGCTATGAATGAATCTGCATATACAGCTGCTTTTACCATAACTGGAATAGGACTTGGCACATAGCATATTTGTTTATTGTGTTATTTTAACATTACACCGCCTCCGTCTCATCTGTTTTGCCCAAGTCTAAAAATGTCTGTCCATTTGTGATTGGTTTATTTGTGTTTGATATCGTGTTTTTTCTTTCTATTTCTGTTTATGTCTGCACTTGATGATGACTTCAATGCAGGATATGGAGGTTGGGTTCCTTTAATATTTTTTGAGACCTAAACTTTTCCATTATGATTTGCTTCATTTACACAAATACATTTTTATAACCTTTTAATTACACCTTTTCAAATATAAAACAAGGTCCATGGATATCAAAGTACCGCATGCCTTTTTCAGAGCGCGTTACATTTACAGAATAAAAGCAACTGATTTGTATAAAGCAAATAAGGAAATCTTTATTTTTAAGAAGACGGTACTCAAAATAAGAGGTTAATATACTGTATGTTTATTTATTTATACCAAGCACAAATATAAAAAATAATGTAAAGTTGTGTGTAGTGTTATTTTTTTAGGTTAAAAAAGAGACTATTTTCAGTTTGTCTAAATATACTTTTTAGTTATGTGTTTGGTATAGTTATTTTAAATCATTCTAACAATACTTCTCCCAAAGTCCAAAAAAAAAAAACTGTACTGAAGGACCCGCTTAAAACACCAGAAAATATACTTTTTAAGAACTAAATTAATGTAAAGAAACCTATCCATGAAAAGCTTGATAATATTTAATGTGATTTTATTACAGTTTTCATGTGTCATTTTTGATCTTAATTTTTACTGCTGCTGGATTTTCCTTTCTTTTGAGCACAGATATTTTTTAGCAGAAATTTTATTTAATTGAAACAGCTTTCTGCAAAGTAGTTGCTCTTTAGAGTAAATTGTCATCTCACAGCACATGCCCCCCAGCACATGTTCTCTCACAGAAACATCTGCATGAGTCTGATTATTCTCCATCTCTTCTTATCTCCACACTAACAGCCTCTTCAAAAAACTGTCGGTTACTCAGCTCAGACACAATGACATGCCCATGAATCACAGGCATTTTGTGCATGTCTGTTGTTACAGCACAAACAAATGGTCTGAAAATACATAATATGGTATGGGTAGCAATTCCGTGAACCTCCCTGTGATGTGATATGTTTTCTAAGTAACAAGTAATGTTCACAAAGCCCCACCGTTATCCCTATGGCAACCATGTGTCTAATGGCAGGGCCCGGTTCAGCTCACATCTAATGTCTGGAATATGTGAAGGCGTTCCTGCGCAACTCCCTGCTGCTTCCACTCTTCCCTTCATCCCACAGTCCCATCTTTTTTCATTTCCCCTTTTGATTACACGCTTCTCCAACATCACAACCCGCTGCTACGTCTCTCTGATTCTTAGTGCCATTCGCTCTTGCTCCTTTCTCTGGATCAGGCTCACCGCCCACCTGTGCTGCATCTCTCCTTTCTTAATCTTACTTTATCTCATGAGGCAAATTATAGAACAATGCAACTGTTAATAAAGACGCCTCCTCATGCAGCGAGCTGATGCTACAGATTAAGTCAGCGTGTAAATCTTATATGGTAAATCTAGCATAAAGCTAAGACTTTATTTATTTTACTAGTGTAGAAAAGTGCCTGAGGAAAGCAACTGGGCGATCTTACAGAACCCAGTGAGATCTCTGAATTTGGAAAGTAATTTGTTCAATTGAAATCTCTCTCTACCCCACTCTCTTATGATGTCTTGTTGTGCCAGAACGAAGAGTGTGTACCTACTGGCTTTCCCATTATCCGCCTCATGATTGGTCCGTGAGAAACCTGAAAATGTGTCTGCTTCAGAGCTCACTTGACAAAAGAGGGAAGCAGGTGTTGCAGGAAAAGGAGTTTTTTTTTATGCCAACCTCTCCAAGAACACTCTTCTCTGACAGTATCCATCAGATCCTTTGGGGGGGTTTAATTAAGTTTGTAAACCTGATCTTTTGCATAGCATAGCAGTGCATTTAAAATTCCTGTCAAGTCACTCAGGGTGTTTTGGCTCATGAGATTTATAATAATCTGCTGGCAGGAATTCAGACTTTTTTCACCTTCCTTTGTCTCACTTTAAAAAGATCTTTCTGGAACGCCATTAAATGTTTTTAACAGCTTTACAACTGTACAGACAATGGTGCATCTGTCAGTATTAAAGGTGTAATTGTTAATGCCTCTCTCACTAATTCTCTCTCCTTGTCTCTCCTCAGCTGTCAATAAAGTGCAGAGCGGCGGAGGTTGCTCAGTTTGTGTACCAGTGCTATGAGTTGGTGCTGAGGAACTAAGACGGACGGCAAGCTGAACAGGATGCCACAGCAATGAGCATCGATTGGTGAATGGGAATGAATGGCAACCTCAACGTTATTGGACCAATCAGAGAAAGAAACCAGACTGTGCTTTCAGCGATGAATGAATCCCATAGATTGATCTTTCATATCTACACCCCTGTTTCCATCCTACAGTTATATAATTAAAGAAATATAAGTCTCTCACCTGAAATATATGATTCTCCAAATAATAAGAATATCTTAACTTCCAAATGTGTACAGGTGTAGTTCTCAATCAATTCCATTTGCCTGTACTACTGAATTCATTCTATTTGTGTTTTTCTTTTGTAGAGGGCACATCTTGTGTAGAAGATCAAAGCAGTAAAGGCAGTAGATGTGCTTGTTTCACCATGCTTTTGTGGGGAAACCTTCAAACTACTGTTTTTTTATTTGGTCTTCATAATCAGAGCGTGGATATCTTGGTTCTAACTCGAAGGCATGTCACTCCGGATCTTCATTAATTTAATTTCTTTATAGCAAAAACCTTCATATCACCTTGTGTTGGGACTGTCGGTCTCCATTTCTTTTAAGGGAATGCCGTGTTTCTCCAGAAGCACTGCATTGTTGCAGATTAGATTTTCATTCTCAAATTATCTGTATTTGGTTTGTCATTATTTTGGTATTTAGGTGGTTTAATATTATTTACTGCTGTCATTGTGTGTGCTATGTATAAGTAGTGTGTGTGTGTATTTTTTTCTGCATGTTCTATTTCCTCTTTAGTCCTCTCTCATTCCCAGAGGGCATGTGTGTGTATATACAGGATACGTCATGGCCAGTGTCAAGCAGTGTGTGTTTGTGTGTGTGTGTGTTTCTGGTTAGGTTGACTGCTCGGAGTAAAATTTATAATCCTCAAATCATTCTACATAAATTATTTCATTGCACATATCACACTGACAGGATGTACCTGAAGTCCCTTGCATTCCTATTCATTACATGATGGTAATGTTATTAAACCTGTTCAAGATAATGAATTTTTTAAACCATGTTTTGCAGCTGAATTTGGAAGGTCAGCAGATTGGTTGAAAGAACTCTCAACCTTGATATAAAATATAGATTACAAACAAACACTGCTGACCTGACACACATTACAGTGTGTGTGAGTGTACATTTAGAGGTTTCAAAAGTATATTGGTTGCTTTTAATTAGTTATTTTGTTGAATCTGTAGGAATGTGGACTGTTGATTTAGCCATGCAATGAAATGTCCAGCAAAGAAGAAATGTGTTTTATTTTTTGTTGGTTTCTGTCATGATTATAAAATCTGATATTAAAATGAAGTATACCAAATCTCTTATTTTCTTCTTATTGCAGCATAGTTTTAGGTTAAATCACAATAAAACAAAGCAATGACTTGTCTGTGTAGATCCAAATGCCATGGAACTCTTGTTGGTTTTAATTTACAATTATGTAAATTGAGTTCTGGAAAAGCTCATTTTCATTAATGTACCCATGAGACAGTCTCATATCATTTGCTAGGTCTTTACAGTACACTAGTATCCTGAATATCCAAACATAAAATTTAGCCAGCAGTTTAAACAAAGAATGTTTGTGAACTGATGTGAACCTCTGAAAATCTGGGATTTCACATATAACTGTCTAATTCTCTGCAGGTACTCTGACGCCAGTCTCAAAATTCAATTAAATGGTCAGCAATCCTACCTAGAGGACATAAGGATGGCCTTATCTGTAGTTACAGCATGCCCGTTAATGCTAAATGGGTTTAGTGCTATATTTTACAAAAGCTATTTAAAACCGGTCTTCTATTATGTGTAATGAATCATCTTAAGCCCTGTCATGCAGCAAATAATGAATGACTGATTAATTATGAGAGGTCAGACACCCAGCAACACAAATTAAACTTTTCATTGCAAATTCTATTGGACAATGAGATACATTTATTTAAGTTAGACCTCAACATCTCAGCCCAGGGCTAATGAAATACTCGGCACTTGTTAAGAGATGCTCATTAAATTAAGTAGAAGATGTTCACTTTTGTCTATGCAGAACACAATTGTGAAGGCATGGATGGTCATAATGGTAATAGGTAGAGTTCCCTAAAAACTACAATGGTCTTTGGGTTGCATCTGATTGTCATTGTTTGGATGTTATCTGGCACATGGGACCAGTAGAACATCTTGCTGATAAGATCAGATGTTCACTTTTGACTATGCAGAACACACTTGTGAAGGCATGGATGGCCATGGTAATAGGTAGAGTTCCATAAAAACTACAATGGTCTTTGGGTTAGATCTGATTGTCATTGGTTAGGTGTTATCTAGCACATGGGAACAGTAGAACATCTTCCTGATAAGAGCAGATGTTCCCTTTTGTCTATGCAGAACACACTTGTGAAGGCATGGATTGTGGTAAAAACTACATTGGTCTTTGGAATGCTTCTAATGTGTCATTGGTCAGATGTTATCTAGAACATGTGACCAGTAGAACATCTTGCTGATAAGAGGACATATTCACTTTTGTCTATGCAGAACATACTTGTGAAGGCATGGATGGTCATAATGGTAATAGGTAGGGTTCCATAAAAACTACAATGGTCCTGGGGTTAGATCTGATTGTCATTGGTAAGGTGTTTTCTGGCACATGGGACCAGTAGAACATCTTGCTGATAAGAGCACATAATCACTTTTGTCTATGCAGAACACACTTGTGAAGGCATGGATTGTGGTAAAAACTACATTGGTCTTTGGAAGGCTTCTAATGTGTCATTGGTCAGATGTTATCTAGAACATGTGACCAGTGGAACATCTTGCTGATAAGATCAGATGTTCACTTTTGTCTATGCAGAACACACTTGTGAAGGCATGGATGGTCATAATGGTAATAGGTAGGGTTCCATAAAAACTACAATGGTCCTGGGGTTAGATCTGATTGTCATTGGTAAGGTGTTCTCTGGCACATGGGACCAGTAGAACATCTTGTTGGAAAAACGTAAATCTCCTTAAATCTGTTATTTGCAAAGTGTTTGCAATGTAACCCCTTCCAAATAATTTTCCAGCAATGCAGAACTTCTATCTGGAGGATATCCAACGAGACACCTTCTACCCTTCCCAAAGTGCAAGGGAATATGATTAGAGCAAGCAGTTGACTGCAGTGACAGAGTCAGTAAACAGCAGAGGAGCAGCGCTCAATAAAACACTTGAAGGTTTCTCCAAGATTGTCCGCTTCACCCAGAGGTCTGTGCGGACTTACTGATTCTTCATCTCAGGAGACTGAATTTGTCTTGAGGTGAGGCGCACGTCAGAAGCACCCATGCGCCCGAGATGCGTTGGGAAGCTGTGATGCGTAACGGGAAGACAGCATCAGTCGGACCGATCCAAGAGCACACCGACACTTGGACCCGGGTGCGACATGACATGTGTTGGGCACCACAGCCGTATTGCATGAAGCAACGATCCTGGATCTTAATTCTTCCCAATGGAATGCAGGAAACCCAGCCGCATTGAATGGACCTGGCTTGTCGATTCTCCCATCAGCCGGAGATGCTTGTGGAGATAGCAGATCTGTGACTTAAGTCTTATGTTTAAACGCCACAAAGTGCGTTTCCGTCCGCGGAGGTGATGTAATCCCATCCGTTCCTACACACGTGCAGCGTTTGTTTTCCCAAACTGTTCTCAGGCGCTTGGAGCGGCGGCCGCTGTCCGTGGTCCTGATGGTGGAGACGCTGAGCATCGCGGTCATCGGAGCGCCTGGAGTCGGGAAAACTTCCATCATCCGTCAGTTTATTTACAATGACTTCTCGGAGACCTACACACCCACCCAAACGCGCTATGTGTACAGACCCTCTGTCATTCTCAACGGTGTCATGTACGACCTGAAGATTTTGGACGTCCCGCCAATTTCCTCCTTTCCATCCACACCAAGTCAGGTACAGAGAAGCAGAGTTCTGTAGTAATGCATGTCTGAGTCAAATATGTCAAGAGCACAAAATAAACATTTCATCATTATACTTAAAGTGCAACACTTTGTACACCTATCTGATTTTTAACACAAGTCGTGTGGTATAAATACACAGATGTGTTATGTATTCTATAGTATACAAGCTGTATATTGATGTGGATTTTGCTTTATTATAAAGGTCAGATGTGTTCACCTTCAACTTTGACCTTGCACCACTAACCTGCCTCTCATGTGACATTTTTCCAATGGACACTTCATGTGTCCCTCCAGGCGACACTTGTTTTAAGTTATTTTTCATGTTTTATTGCCTTAATACTTAGTGGATTAAATACAGACATTTCTTGAGGAATGCCATGGATTACTTTAAGAGTGAGGGGATTTCCTTTCGGAAAGAATCTCTTGGAGTAGTTGCTATGGATACGTGGCTTGAACTCAGCATCTGTAAGCTTATTTTCTCCATCCTCCCTCTGGCAAATATTTCTCTCTCTCCCCCTCTGTCTTCACCCACCTCCCGTATCACCATCATCTCTCTCTCACACACCATTAATTCCGCTGTCATTTTGGGGGAAATATTCCTCGTGTTATTCCTGGGGGGAATTTTCAGAGCACCCAACGGAACATCATGGGTTTTATTATACTTGGATCTTGTGGTGTTCTTGCATCACATGTTTGGTTAAAATGGTTTGGATTGTTTCTCAGTCACCTGGATTATACAATACTTGCAAAACGTTGTTGTGATGTTTTACATGAGTTGATGTTGCGACACAGTTTCCAAAGATATCCAAGAATTCTTAAAAACACAATTTTTGAGTCATCCCAAAGAGCTTGAATAGCTTTAGGTGGGTTTTGTTTAATACAGATCACTGCCGGAAGTGTTGGCCAGAACATTTGAAGATATCTGATACAATCTATCAAAATATCTGCTCTTGTATAAAAGCATTAAAACATAGACAAGGCTTATTATTGTGGCACCAGAGTGTTGCAATGGAAAGAATAACATTTCATTTTATTTTGACCTTTTCAGAGATTAGACAAGAAAATGAACCAAATTCCCTCAGTTAAAAAAATCCCTGTTGGTTTGACCTTTTCTTAATATTTCATCACTGGTTTGCTCGACGGTAAACGCTGTTCTTGACCAGGTTTGTTTTGTGGATTGTATTGTGAATCGTATTTTTCACCTTATTTACCCTGGCAGTACTCCAGAGCAAATTCCCTGCATTGTAAGCACTTCACGCAGCCTGAAGACCCACTTCAGATAGAGACCACCAAGGTCGCCCAGGCAACAAGTGATTCTGCTGATTGCTGCCAGCATTTTTATTACCAGCTAAGTAGTAAAACAGTCTTGAGAATGAGAAAAAAAAAAAGTTGCAGCTGGACAGCGTTGAGCTTCCATTGAAACAAAGCAGACAGGAGCACAGAAAGATAAAGGTGTGCAAAACAATTTTTTTAGAATGCTCCTGGCTGTAAGAGATTATTATGTTAGACGTCGTATGAGGTTTTGCTGTTAGATTGTTGCACTTTCAAAGCAGCTAAGCAATTCATTAAACAGATAAAAGAAATCTCATGTGAGAAGTCAAGAAATGCATTTTTTAGAAACCTTAGGTGTTACGAATCTCATATCATTTGGATACTGTTTCCGATGATCTGGGATATTATACGGATAAGGTTATTATTAAAAAAAGCCCCTTAAATTCAAGTTTGACGTTTGACATCTGTACAGTTTCCTGCAATGCTTCAAAATATAAAAAAATAAGTATTTCTGGACACTTTTATAATATGCAAGTTTACTGGGTACATTAGCTGATAATTATATAGACTGTGAAGTATTTTCTCAGGATGCTTGGCAACTTTCATGAGTGAATGTCGCAGTTTGCTCACATGATGTAGTGGCAGATGGAGCCGATAAAAAGCCAGCATGATTCAGGATTTCCTTTTTTATGCAGCCTCTCTCTTCCTCTTTCTCAATATTGTTCTCTCTTTCAACAGAGATGTCAAAGAGACATAACCAGTGTTGGTCATGCCAGGTTTCTCTGAATGCAACACAATTAATTCACTTCAGCATGAGCCATGCACTTCCTGCTGGTAAAGTCACACGGTTCAAGTTGGGGTGAACAAAATTGCTGCCCCCTGGAGTTTTTTATAACCTTTGCCAGAAAAGCTGAAGATTGAATTTTTGGTGTGTTGTTTTATTTGTTTCTTTGCTCTTAATGTCAGCTGGAGTTTTTCATTTTAGTAAAGTTCACAATTTAAGTTGAAGACAGCGCCTTCGTTAAATTCTTTTCCTTATGTTCTTTTTGCTTATAACCTAAACAATCCCTTCTCTTTCCATCTCACGAATGACAGTGAATTATTATGTGAACCACAAAATCAGTTCCTATAAATCTTTAATAGTTTGATCTTTAATAGTTTACCCAAAAAGGAAAATTTTAGAAATTTCTGATTCAAACCTTTTTGATGTTTTGCTAACACAAATAAAGATGTTCTGAAGAATGTTATCAAAAAACAGTTCTAGGTCATAAAAGGTAATCTGTGGTAGTCAATGATGTCCTAAACATTCTTCAAAATATCTTCTTCTGTCTTTAAAGTATTTGGTTCCACACATTTACACAGAAATATAGTTTTTGTTTAAATGAAGGTTTATATGAGTTGTTTCATACAATTGTGAAATCAACTTTTATGTTTTATACTCCAACCTTTTACATCAACTAATCTCACCTTATCATTTATTAGTATATTTAGGCAACTTTTTATATATTGACCTTTACATATCTCACTATGAAGCTGATTTCAGAGTACATTTGGTCTCTTTAATTGGTCTTTTAACACAAACAGACCTTTAACCCATTGTAAACTATCTTCCAAAAATACAGTAGCAAACATAATTCATTTACTTTGAGAAGCATTCTGTTTTTCAGTAAAAAGATTTCCAGCCACTGTAAGCAATATTTTATTCATCTTTTAAAAATTGACTAGGCTGGCTCCAATTTAAATCACACAACAACTGCATAGTTCTGAGCAACAGATGTAATAAATCAATCTGCAATCGCCAGCATAAAATTAAGAGATATAATTCACCAATTAAACGATCAATCACTAGAGACTGAACCAGAACTGAAAACAATGTCAAATAAACAAACGATGTAGTTCCCCATTGCACCAATTAATTCAGACATGGACTTGGCTAATTGTCTTCTGGTTCTTTGCCATATCCACATGTGGCACATCTTTCCCATGCCGCTGATTAGAATATAACACGATTGCTTTAGATAAACTTAATTCCTTTCTGCCCTCAGTTGTGAATAAACAGGAAACAATTCAACAGTAGGCGAGAGAATAGAAAATAATGTTGAAAAGCATCTTTTCACGCTGCGCCTGCTTGTTGAATGGATGTTCCTTCTTTGTCCTGTTTTAGTCAGACACTATACACTAAACAGAAGAAAACATTTATTTCTGAACCTCCCCTGCAAGCTTTACACTTTCCAGATCACTGATTTCTGGTGGACAACTTCCAAAAACATGGATAAGTTCCTGGCCCAGATCAAAGCTGAATTTCGCTGAATGTGAATCTGAATGAGTCTCTTCCTGACTCTCTCCACTCACGGGAAGAATAGCACTGTGCATTGAAAGAGAGAGAGACATGTTCTATTTATAGCTTTCACCGAGATGGCACTGCATCTCAAACATCTAACAGGCACACCGAGGGAACATTCATGCTCTCTGCAGGAGAGACGCAAAGCTTTGAGTTTCGTCTTTAATTTATAGAATTTTGTCTGGCACTCTTGCTGCAGAGTTAATGCTCAAAACCGTGGCAGATAATGGCTTTAATCTACCCAGTGATCGCTGGACTAGAACTCAATTAAATCCCATAGACCATTGAGCTTGTGTTAAATAGCACAAGGGAACCATCATAGCTCCAGGAGGAGACAAAGAAAAAGGTGGGTTTTAGAGCACAGAGAATGATGCTTTTAAACCCAAACACACAACTTTCCTACGTTTTAAATATAAGATGCTGTGGAGATGTCTGTTTATTAAGTCTGGAAGTCTGCGACATGAGTTACCTGCATCACAGTCTGGCATGTTACAAGTGTAAAAACAGAAAAAAACATGATCACTGCTGATTTTCCAGCACAGCAACAGGATGAAGGTAATTTTTCTCCCGTCAGGATAAATGTGCAACTACTGTCATTCCTGAGGTTCTCATTGATTTTCTTTACAAGTAGGATCAGCTTGTGGCGAATGGCTTCGATTTGACTTCCTTCCACCACAACCCCAATAATGTTGTAATTTAAAGAAAAAGTCTTTATGGATTGTGGAGGATGTTTTAAGTATTTTAAAGTACATTTAGGTATTTAGCAGAGCATGGAGCTATCAGAGTAAATGTCAGATTTTAGAGATAAACATCTCACTGTTTAATTTGAGCTTAAACAACACTCTTATTCATTATTTATTTTATTTTGATTTCAAGAAATATTTTTGATTTTGGTGTAGGTTTGTTTCATAAGATTGTTGTTTCAGCACCAAGGTGTTGATTCAGTCATTGGCAACCCGAATGAGCATGTACCATGTATGATGTAAATGGATATTGCAATTGATATTCTGTTCATAAAATAAAAGCTCTGTTGAGAGCAGAAGAGAGGAGGGTGAGAAGGGAAGAGAAGATGAGGTCAGGGTGTCAGGCCTAAAGCAATTTGCTCTCTGCCTCTTTCAGCTGCTCCCCATTCAGCGTTGAGCTGTAATTACTGTAGGTAAATCATTACTATTCATTGTCCGTCAGCTTATATTCTCTCTTTCTATTGAGACAATAACAAGAGCGCTACTATAATGTACCAGAATAATAATGACAGTAGAAGCGCACACAGACTCATGCACGAGAAAATATATGTGAATATACCCATGTACTTTCATAGTGTCCTGATGGGTAAAAACGAACAAATGGGGATGGGATTTGAGTCTGGTTGAGAATGTGTCTGGTGTCATAATTGTATTCTTGCAATCATATTCAATTGTCATTATTTTTATTTTATGTCAGATTTATTATCAAGGAAAATATGCTGTATATGATCATGATAAATATATTTTGTTTTGGCCAATTATATGCAATTTAGCTCCGCCCCCACTCCACTCTATTATGCAGTTCCAACTCATTCTTGCAGCAGTTTTAAAATCTATTCATTTTGTTTCACTCAACACAACCTAGTTGTGAATACTTAGCCCACCCATATCTTACCTCACAGATATCCCCAAAATCAACCAGAAAGGCTTATTTAGCTAAATATGTGAGTTTCACAAGATGGCGAAGCGAAAACCATACCCACCATAGCCCCGCCCCTAAACCTAACACATCATGAGGAAATGCATAACCTTAACTCCACCCCTAAACCAAACATCACAGGAGGAAATGAGTAACCCTGACCCCACACCTAAACCCTTATCTCACAGTGGGAAAGCCATAACGAAGATGAGTGACACGAACAAAAGCAAAACAAGAGAAAAAGTATGTTAAGTGACAAGAAACAATAGTTGGCAATTCCAGATACAGCTAAAACTGGAAGTGAAACTGAGTGCTGACACTATACGGCCTGAATTATCCTATGGATAATTCTTGATCTATTAATACATTTTGCACATGGTTTGTCTTGAAGCAGAGAGACATGATCATATAAACAACATTAAAATGAACTTTAAAATAACTTTTATTATTTATCTGCATGGGCGGTTCAGTCACCTTTTGTACGAATCTGTGTTTTAATTTTTTTGTTCGTTTGCAACAGGAGTGGTTGGACGTGGGGTGTCGAGGAGTCCGCAGTGCAAACGCCTATATCCTGGTCTATGACATCTGCTGTGTGGAGAGCTTTGAGTACGTCAAGATGATCCGGCAGCAAATCGTGGAAAGCAGGTACGACAGAGCTCATTCAGAACTTTAAATGTCCCACCTGAAATAAAAGAAGAACAGTTTGCATGTTCTGATGTTTTTGTTCAGCATGGGTGAGCAGTGACCACTGGTGAGGCACATCGTCCCTGATAAATATGATTTTCTCAGATGCAGTGACAAACTAATAATGAGTTTTGATGTTTTTAATAAAAGTCGGCCCTCATTACACTTTGTGATGCTGTGATAATGAGCTGGCATTTGAGAATATGGATGAGTGACAGCTAGAGAGCAGAAACACTGGCACCTTTCACTTCGGCTGATAGACTAAAGCTTTTTATATATGCAAGTCTTGTTTTCAATGATCTAGTTGAATGTTTTTACATAAAGGTCCTTTGTTCACTGAATGACTGACAGAAAACCTCCAGTTTCTTAACCCTTTAACCCTTATGCTTGCCCACAATAGCTTTCCTGTATCATTTATATTCTAAGCTCATCTGCTAAAAACTGTTTGTCTTTTACAGGAGCTTGTGTGAATAACGGCTTGGATTGTTGTTTATTTAATCATCCCTAATGATTAAATAATGTAAAAAGTGCATAGAGGTGTTTAATGGGACAATAAGCAAATATTGAATCTAGTCTTCAATTTCATTCACACGCTTGGGGTTTAGTGAGCTCTAAAGAGTAAATATTTGGAATTTAACATCCTGATATGATTTATGAAGTACCCAACAAAAAGTATTTCAATCAGTTTACTGTGATCTGATTGGTCAAATGCTTAAGTCTGCTGTGATTGGTCTACCCTGTACAGCTTGTGTCCGGAATAGAGCGCTCATCAAGTTTTTTGTGGGAAAATGCAAAATGTAGGCGGGCATTGCACCGAGTGACGCAAATCTGATGCAGAACTGAAATTAGAAAGAAAGACGACTCATTCATGTGATTCAGAGTCAACTCAAGCTTTTCTCCAAGCCTTGTTATTTGTTCTTATTTGGCTTTAAACTTGGCATTTACATAAAATTAGGCAATATGTTAAATGTAATTTAAACAATTTCATATAATGATTGTTTTAAGGATGTTCTGTCAAAAACAGGGACGTTAGAGAGAAGGAGAAAAGAAGGGAGCCATACTGGGAAAAAATAGATTTACTGTTTCAAAGAAGAATAAGTCAGTGTAAAACACGAAGCAATTTTTTTTACGCTAGCAGAATACAATGGTTTGTCCCAACATAAATATGCACAGATGTTTACAATGAAGCCCTAGAAATAACTGGCATTACTTAAATATTGACACCCATTTTATTTCATAACTTCATAAAAAATAATAAAATTAATTTCACTCACCTTGCTTATGCACCATGAGATTAGTGCTCTATTTTAGGTATCTTAATCCAATATAAATACACAATCTTTTAACTGACCAATCATTTATTTATTCAGGTATAAAAATATATACATATTATTATATTAAAATATCATATTTTGGCATGCCTTTTAACTTACAAGTAAAATGGATAATTTATTAAAAGCACCTGGTGCACCAGTGAAATAAGAATTCAAGTTTTTATATTTATGATCGGATCAGCAGCACACACACACAGCCTCACAAAGCAGAAAATGCCTTTGGTTCCTCATAATGTGTGGGTGACCTTCAAGCACCATCAAGCTCTGAGAAAGGACACTCATCATGAATTCTCCAGCACGCACATATTATGAGCTGTCTCCCTTTGTTAAGCCTGTCAAGGAGCTAAGAGGCGTTTTATATCTCACGTGTGTGTTTATGCATGTATGTTTGACCAAAATATTATTGTATCCATCAAGAGAAAATAAACACTGCCAAAAAGAGCAAGCACCATCACCAACATATGTAAATGACATGTCTGAATCAGATGTCTGATTATGTTGTGGTTCGTTTGTTATACTTGCTTAACTTTTGTGTAATCTCGCTCATTTCTGCTTATTGTGTTTAACTCTCTCTCTCTCTCTCTCTCTCTCTCTCTCTCTCTCTCTCTCTCTCTCTCTCTCTCTCTCTCTCTCTCTCTCTCTCTCTCTCTCTCTCTCTCTCTGTTTCTCTTTAAGAGTGTCTAGCTGTAGTGAAGTACCCATTCTAGTGGTGGGCAGTAAGAGGGACCTGCAGCGGCACAGGTTTACCCAGCGCAGAGCCGTGTCTGTACTGGTGAAGAAGACCTGGAAGTGTGGTTACGTTGAGTGCTCCGCCAAGTATAACTGGCACGTGCTTCTGCTCTTCAAAGAGCTCCTGGGCATCGCCGTGGCACGAGGACTTCGTCCAAACCACACCTCTATTCGTCTGCAGGGGGCATTGCAAAGGAACCGTTGCAATGTCATGTGACAAAAATGAAGCCTTTTGTAAAGCACCATTTGACAGAATGCTTATACTGAGGATTGAAACCAGCATTAAAATAAGTTTTGCGACGTTTCACCAAGACGAATTTGGACAACCTGTCAATCAAAACGGCTGGAATTTCTTAACACATAGGGGCCTGTAGGTTACTGATACGTAAATGTGATGTTCCAGTCAACTCCAACCAACAGGAAAGTAATAACTGTGAAAAGGAACCAGATGGAATCTGGAGATATGGAATTTTTCCTCTTACCAAAGTTTTTCAGGGTGAAAGCTAGTGGTTTCTCATCTGTAAAGAGATATAATTCTCTCTCTCTCTCTCTCTCTCTCTCTCTCTCTCTCTCTATCTCCATTCATCCATCTCTCTCTCTCTTTCTCTCTCTCTCTCTCTCTCTCTCTCAATCTCTCTCTCTCTCTCTCTCTCTCTCTGTATCTCTCTCTCTCTCTCTGTTTCTGTTACATGGTAAACTGTTATGTTTATTACCCTAAAAGGATATAAACACAGCGCAGATCTTCAGTCCACTTTACTGGAAAAATGTGCTTTGTTACCAAATCTTAAATCAAGCCACTAGATGTCGCCAAATTCCACACACTGGACCTTTAAGACAGTGGTTGGATTAGTTTACAATAAACATAATTACTCAGTAGTAGTTCAAAGAGCTCAAAGTCTGCAGGTTTAATTCTGAAATCATTTCAACCTCAAAGGCCATAAAGGTTGCAAAAGAGCCCGTCCAATTCCTATTCGAGTCGAGAAAACGGTGTGGGATGCTCCAACTTAATGTAGACTGTTAGTATAACCATTTTGTTGACCTGTTATTAACTTAACTGTTTCATTTTTGTTTTGTCCACAAAATGCTCATCCAGCAGCTGTACAAAACCTTGCATCATGAACACTTTCTGATGTTTACCTGCTATAGATGACCTTCCATAGCTGTCATATAGGTCTCACTGTGTATTTATCATCTCTTGAGATTCTCCAATACAGCAACATATATACCACACAATATATAGTATAACTACAGTACGCATTCACAAGATGCAAGTTACCAAGGCAAACCTCCTACCTCCTAAATATAGCTATGTACATTTAAGAAAAAAGGCACAAAAAAAGTCTTCCTCTAGCAAGATATTGAGGTGTTATGTATATATTTCAGCAGGCGTGTACAAACGCTTACATGCTGAAAGCTGTGAGAAGTGATGATAAAGCCTTGCGGATCTTCTGGGGTTTTCCCTAAAGCCTGCAATTTTTGCTGAACCAGGAATGGGTACGCACGGATGCAGAGGAGGTTATCTTCTTTACCGCAGTAGAGGGAAGCGGGCAACAAAGAAATTGTCTTCTGTCTCTCTAGAGCAAATCTAAATGCAGAATACATTAAAGCTGAAGTGCTTCGATGTCTGCAGAGATTAACGTTGATATGACATTTTGCGCTTATGTGGGCCTAGTTTTTAATGCTGGTCTCTTCTAGTACAGTTAATAGATGGGCTTTTAACACCATGATGAGCTTCAAATGAACTGAAACAGAGCGATCCGAGAATCCGTGTGCTGTTGTCTGAATGAGCAATCTTTTGAGCAAGAGCTGTCATGGCACACAGGTAAAGGTTCATTGAGACATCTCATATTTGCAGACTATGTAGTCACAACATCTTCCCTGGTCAATCTGCATACTTCCACAAGCCACATCCACCTAGACAGATTCCCCAAAATGAGACTGAATCTTTTCTAAGACAAGGATTTAGAGACCTTGTGCTTATTCCTCATGCGCATCTCTGACAGTTATCTATGCACTTGTACATGCCTGTTTTATGGCTCAAAAGAGCTGCCAGCAGATGAATTGTACATTTCTTTTCATTGTCGGATTGTTAAGCAGAATTGAATTATGTCTTCTGTTTAATTGAGCTGCATGCTTTAATTGGCAAAATCATTCAGGGGTAAATTGCACTGATGTTCCTACTGTACCTACATGAATGAGTGCAAGTAGATATTTGAAACAGCATTTTGTTTGTTACTTTTTATTTGTTTATAGTCTGAAATTAGCTTAGTAAGTAGTTCGAGTATAAGTGATGGAGAAACGGTCAGACTGGTATAAAACTGTGGAGAAGGACTTGATTGTTTGCATGCCAAACTGTGTTACTATTGTGGACTGAGTGAGGACTAGACAACAGCTCAGACAATGTAGCAATGTAACGTTCTTGTAATATATGGAATGTGTTCTGTTGTAGACACGTTAAAGGTTTTAGACTGTAACTTTTCAGACATGTTGATTATGTTTTTAAGGTGGATTGTGTGGTTTTGTGCGTTTGAGTTGGTTTTAAATGTTAAAGGGCTACTTGCTTTTCTAAAATTGAAACAATGATAGTCGTAATGTTTCGTCAATGAAAAATAAATAAAGTCTTTAAAAAAATGTTTTTCTTGTGTGTTAAATATGTTAACATCTTCAAACTGACTGATGGCAGATTTGCAGCTCAGTGGCGCCATCAGTTGGCGAGATGAAGAGGGCAAACCTGCATTAATTAAATATAATTAGATAAATGAATGAATAAACAAATACCTATATTAACAAATAAATTTATACATTCTTAAATAAAAGTGATTATAGGAAAGTAAATGAATCAACAACTTGGATAAATGACTTGATCAAGCAGAAATAATCTTTAATTTTAACTTAAATTTATTGTGCAGTAAGCTGAAACTAATTCTGTGGTCTCGCACATCATCAACTTTTGGCCGGAACATTGTGTGCCATTCATTCATTTGTTCATATTAAATTAAAGCAGGTTTGGTCCTCCATAGCGAGGGGTAACCAAACATTGAACGAATATTCATATGAATGTTCATATGATAAATTTGTGGTTTTATTCAAATCTAACTACTGAAGGTGCTGACATTGTTAAAGTAAAGTACACCGGAAAATAATCATTCTGACATCATTTGCTCACCTTTGAAATGTTCCATTTATTTCTTTTGATAAACATTGAGATATATATTTGAAAGATGCTTTTGGACCCCATTTACTATAGTAGTACTATAGTATGGAACCCAAAATGAAATATTTTGAAGAATGTAAAACAACACAACAGTGAATTTGGAATAGGCAGCCACATTTCCAATTATGGAAGTCAATGGGGTCAAGAACTGTTTGGTTGCATGCATTTGTCCACATTTTTTCATTTGTGTTCAACAAAATAAAGAAACGTGTCCAGGTTTTGAACAACTAGAGTCAAGGTAAGTCAAGTCACCTTTATTTATAAAGTGCTTTGAACTTAAAAAATTACGCCTAAACGTAAGTAGCTAAACAACATTGATCACTAAAACAGTGTGGAAAAATGCAAAATATAGTTAAAGGCAGTTCATCATTAAGTTAGGCCATCTCTGATCCGTTTTAAAAGTGTCTGTGCGTTCATTTTAAATCAAGTCAACGATATTGCTGTAAATGAAGTGACCCCAACTAATCAAGCCAGAGTCAAGGAACTAAAACTCCATTGGAGACAGAATGGAGATAAAACCTTGGGAGATACCAGGTTCAGTTGGGGTAGCACTTCTCCTCTGACCCCACAAAACCAGCACTTCAATTCCAGGCTGCAGCAGAGTTGAGAAGATTAATCTGTTTCCTAAGGTCTTATCCCGGTGGTCGTCTGAGGCAAGGTCTTACAGGGGATCTGTATCTATGGCTTTATGGTCTCCGTTGTGTTTCATGGCTGTGGAAGGCTTTTCTAGTTCCCAAGCCACCACCATCTGGTCTAGATACGTACTGGGACCGGATGGCTGCAATGCCTTTGATCTGCTTGGCAGAAACCAGGCTCAGTTGGGAGGCCGGTTCTCCTCTGACATGGGATCTGTATCCGGGGCTTTTTCATCTCTACTGTGTTTAAGGGTTGTACAGTTTTTTTAGTTCTCGATGGACTATTTGGTCTGGATACGTACTGAATTTTGGTGAGTGTCCCTCTTATCTAGACATGGCTTGGATTTGGTGGCTTGGGAGAAACCAGACTCAGTTGGGTGGCCAGTTCTCCTCTGACCAGACGAAACCAGAAGTAAAATTACAGGCTGCAGCAGAGTCGAGAAGAATCATCCGTTTCTGTGGTTTTATCAAGATGGTCGTCTGAGGCAAGGTCTTTGCAGGGGATCTGTATCCAGGGCTCTAGTTGTCCTGATCTTCGTTGTCTTTCAGGGCAGTAGAGATCTTTTCTAGTCTGACCCATCATCTTGCCTGAATATGTACAGGATCCAGGTGACTGCAATGTCACATATCTGGATATAGCCTCGATCTGGTGGCTGACCAGACCAAACCAGCAGTTCAATTCCAGGCTGCAGCAGAATCGAGAAGACTCATCTGTTTCCTGGGGTCTTATCCTGATGGTCGCCTGAGGCAAGATCTTTGGAGAGGATCTCTATCCAGGGCTCTTTCAGGGCCGTAGAGAGTTTTTCCAGTTCCCGATCCACCGTCTGATCTGGATATAGCCTGGATCTGGGGGCTTGGGAGAAAGTTAGAGCCAGTTCTCCTCCAACCAGACCAAACCAACCAGTAATTCAATTGCAGGCTGCAGCAGAATCGAGAAGACTCATCTGTTTCCTGGGGCCATATCCCGATGGTCGCCCGAGGAAAGGTCTCACAGGGGATCTCTATCCGGGGCTCTTAGAGAGTTTTTCCAGTTCCCGATCCACCGTCTGATCTGGATATAGCCTGGATCTGGGGGCTTGGGTGAAAGTTAGAGCCAGTTCTCCTTCAACCAGACCAAACCAGCAGTTCAATTCCAGGCTGCAGCAGAATCAAGAAGACTCATCTGTTTCCTGTGGTCTTATCCCTGAAGGGTAGACGTTTTATTTTTGGCTAAACCGTTCCTTCAAACACCAATTCAGACAAAATACAACAGACTCATATCAGAGAAAACAAATGTTAATGTAAATCCATATGTTTATTTATTTGTCATAACAGTAAATGATGTATGGAGGATAAAGGTGCAGGAATGTCACTTAGTTCCGTCATTATATTGCAAACGAGCAGATTTTCAACTTGTGCCAACCGGGACGCTCTCATCTCACGCCAGCGGTCGTCGCTCGCAACTCTCCGTCTCTCCGTTAACAGAGAAGTTCAATCTCTCTCTCTCTCTCTCTCTCTCTCTCTCTCTCTCTCTCTCTCTCTCTCTCTCTCTATCTATCTCTCTATCTCTCTCCGATCATCTCTTCCCATCGGCGGTGAGTTTATGGGGAGAGTGGCCGCTCCCTGCAGCGGACCCAGCAGGATCGTTTCCTTCCTCACCGCGGTTCCGTGTTTATCCTGCAAACAGCAGCGGCGGCGGCGGCGGCGAGATCATTCTGCGGCACCGGAACCGCGCACGAGGAGGATGAGCGAGCAGGGCAAGAGTGCCGCGTCCACCCCAGCGAGCGGGACACCCTCCCCGGGCTCAGACACATATAAAGGCTGGCTGTTTAAATGGACAAACTATATTAAAGGTTACCAGCGCAGATGGTTTGTGCTCAGCAACGGACTGCTGTCCTATTACAGGTACAGATGCACGTCACGCAGTGTTTAATCTAAACATTCTTTATGGTCTGTTTAGTGTAGTAGTGTGTTGCAGTCACGTGCTTGTGTGTTGCGATTTGGGTTCAGGGTAACTGTCAAACACCCATGCGGGCACACATGTTTGTTTACCCCTCCTTAATGACGTCACAGATGTTACAGAAAAGAAGTCAAGCTGTCATATAATAGCTAGCTGCTAGCGTGTATGCTAACTTCAACTGATGACATTCGTGACGTATACTAGTCACTGCATTTCTGCATCTGACAGGGACTTGTGCACATGTATGTGGGCGTTGCCTTGCACTTTTGTGTAGTAAAAACGCGTTGTGTTAATGTGTGGAACAAGCTGGGGATGATTTTGGCAGGTTTGGAGTCAGCACCTGGCCACAGATGTGTTGTGTTAGCCAGGGTTAGCTTAGCAGGTGGAACACTCCGGAACAGCCCGTATAAACATTTGCCATGGTAACCGTTGCTACTGTAAGTGGAGTAAACTGCAGTTTGGTATCATCGGCATGTGTTACTGTATAAAACGTGAAAATATGTTTTAAAACTCATAAAAACTATGTTTTTGTTTTTTAGGGGTTCCTAAAAGATGAATCTAGGTAAATTATATCCAGAATTAAAGTTTGCATAATGGGTAGTGCATATTAACATACATGTGTATACATTAAGATCTAGTTGCTTTCTAATTTAAAAAATAAGATAATAAAGGTACTTTTTCTTATAAATGATCCAAAACGCTTTAAAAGCCGATTTAAAAATGTTTGGTTTGTCAAGACATTTTGCTGTGTAGTGATGATTTATGCCACATCATTATATTTTCTTGTTTAAAATGGACTACAAGATGCACTTTCTTTCCAAACTGATCAAATCCCACCAATCAGAATTTGTTCGATGCAATCCAAGTGGTGAGGCTTTAAGAGGTTTGTTTGTGTTCAGCCTTTAAAGTTAGTGCCTTAACCTCTAATAACACTTTTAAATGGCCTGGGTCATCCAGTGAGACTTACACCTGGGGTATTAAAGCAGACTGCACATTTGCATTTATTTTATTTCTATTCATTTAAAGTATGAGTCCCTACGTTGTAGGTTCTCTTTGAGTTGTTTTCTCTTGTTTTCTTTTAAGAAATGAACCAACAGTTTGGATGGATTGGTAGTATTGAGTGAAGGTCATGGCACACACTGTAGTGAAGTGACGTGACGTATTGCCAAGTATGGTGTTCCATACCTGGAATTTGTGCTCTGCATTTAACCTATCCAGTAAGTGAACACACACACACTGTGAACACACACCCGCTGCCATGCTGCGGCGCCAGGGGAGCAGTGGGGGGGACGGTGCCTTGCTCAAGGGACTCACCTCAGTCGTGGTATTCCCGCTGGTTCCGAGTCTCGAACCAGAAACCTTCGGATCACGAGTCCAAGACCCGGACCACCAGGCCACAACTGTATTTTGATAGAAGTAAATAAACTTATTGGGAATCAACAAAATTGTTGGGTTCAGCCAACAGACTTTTTAAACAGGATACATTTAATATTTATATTTTTTCCCAGGAAAAAAGTCATTTTCATGAGAACTATTAAAATGAAATCGTAGCGTGTTGGAAAGGAGTTCACATGTATGTAAGTGTATTTTATTTTAAGAACAAAATTTGTATGCCCGATACACAGACATACACAAACGTATATTTTAAATGTGTTTTATCTCAGCTCACACATTTTCACATAAACATATTTTTATTTAAAACAATCAATGAGATTCCTTTGAATCAGTCATTTAAACGAATAAACCACATGCTTATATACTGCAGGTGTCTGATATCCATGATATTTGATGATGTGTAACCTATGAATGCAGTAATAGAGTATCCCTTTAAAATTTAAACACCCTTGATATGTGTCACCCGTGTGCTCGGCCACCTGATGTTCAAGAGGTCCTCCAGACGGCAATTGTTATCATGTTTCATTTTTCACTGAAGACAGGTGGATCGCATGATGTAATTATTTAATCACTTGTTTACTTGGTTCATTATAGCATCTGGGTCTGTCACGTAGAGAGCCCTCGAATTGCTCTGGCGATATGAATATTAAGATTATGTGTGAATCAACATTTAATGAATTTAGAAAGGTTTTATAGAATTGTACATTAAAAGAAAATAATTTCATTCTCTATGTTGTTCAATGTCTCATTGGAAGTGGTTTTGCAGTTGCATAATAGCTGCCTTTATGTAATAAGTTTTGTCTAGAATGGTGAGTCTTGTCCCATAAAAAGCAAACTATTGCTCATGTGCATTGTTTCCAACAAGGTCACAGATGACTTTGTAAGAGTCCAATAGAGGCTACAAGATATATACAAATGAAGTGCATAATATATAAGGTCATGTGTTTTATGTGCAATGTATGCTTTCATCAAAAGTGCCTTTGAGTGTATTTAAGCAACATATTCTTTTGCATTTGACAGACACTTTTATCCAAAGCGACTATAATACTCTTGGATCGAACCCACAACCATGCAATTGCTAGCACCCAGCTCTGGACACCGAGCTACATGAAAGCAATTCCTTTCCTCCATGCCATTCTAATTTTCACCTTTTGAATACTTTTATCATTTTTCAAAGGTGTTGCAACCACTGCAAGTTTGCAAGTGTATATAAGGGTCAGTGTGTTCAAGAGGACCTCTGCTACTTCCACACTGTTTTTTGCAATGTACAGTGATCTAAAAAGAGCTTTTATCGGATGGTCATGAGGGTCATCATGATAACATCACATAGTAGATCAGTGGTCAAGCGGCTAATGAAATAAGGCCAAAGGCTCTTGTCAGAGCACTGACGCAATGCACCTTGCTCTGTGTCTCTATGGGACAGCCCCTGTGGGAATGCTGGCTCTTCACAGTGTTGGCCACAGGGTTTCCACCCTCTCTTGGATGTCAGAGAGAAAAGTGACACTCTCTATTAATAGTCTATTATGGTGAAAGGTGATTGCAGTGGTGTAAGCCTAGATCAGTTGTCATCTGAGAGCTCTGGCAATGGTATGCATGATGCCAACACGGAGGAGTTCCGGGATAACATTCTGAAGTAATGTCGACCAAATGTATTTTATTTGTCTCAGATAATTACAGTTTATGTGAATTTATTTCCATGCATGATAGAAGTCATTGTATTATAAATTATATTTTATTGTCATTGGAAATAACTTATTTTAATTATTTAACAATTTTGTAAATTATTTGGTAATGTATATACTTGTAGTACTCAACAGAAATGTTATTGGTAGGTGTAAATTACAGAAATAGAAATTGTGTGTACAATAACATGAAACATTTTTTAATTTATATTTTTACAGTGGAAACGTCAATTATTTTTTCTGAGAAGTTCTGCCAGGACAGATACGCAGATTTTAAAAATGGGATATAAGTTTGGGACATTCCCAGCAATGCAACACAACTCCAAGATGGCCATTGTGATACAGTGTTTAGCTTCAACCCTAATGGAACAAACCCCCAAAATTCTTCAAGATTACTAGAAAGTTATTTGCTTAAGATGACAGCGTTTGTTTGAATATGGTTGGAGCTAAACCCTACAGAACAGTGGCCCTCCAAAACCGTAAAGTATGTATTTATTTTTTATTAATCCATAAGTGGTTAATATATTGCAAGACAAGTGAGTAGAAACACTTGTTCATCACTTTCAGCCGAATGGTGCTACACATGCACAATTACAACATCCTACAGCACTTTGTAATGCAGAGAGCAGCAGACTCTGGATCTCTGGGTGGCCTTTGTATCAGCATATTTTCCCTGATATCTGCTGATTTAGTCCAAACATCCCCAATTTGTCATTTTATGACAAATCCATCACATTCTTGTCTTTAATGGACAGTTACCTATAAAGTCATCATATACTCACCCCTTTATCATTTCCAATTTGGATGACATTCTTTCACAGAACACAAACTAAGATATTTTATAGAATGTTTGGTGACTGAACAGCAGCAGCACCCATTCTAATGTATGGACACAAAATTAATGCAAAAGTGAAAGTTACAATGCTGTTTTTGTTCGGTGACCATCATTCCTCAAAGTACCTTCTTTTATGTTCTGCAGAAGAAAGAATGTCTTGTGTTTTATCACAAGAGAAGATCCGAGGCTCTGGGTTGATATGTGAGTCATGCTACAGTCCACTGGGTCTGTTTCAGACACTTTGAATTGCTTTGGGGTCAAGAATCTTTTTATGCACCTTTTCTCTATGCATTTATCCTTCTATTTAATCTTATCTTTGTTTAAGATAAAACGTATTTAGATGTTAAACAGATCTCTTTGAAAGAGGCTTTAATTTATAGATAATTACAGAGCAACCGTTCAAATCTCAGTCTCCTGCAACATTGTGGTCACACTGACCTCACCCTGAGAGATGGAAAGAGCCTTTCAACAGTATATGTTCTGCTGATATGCCGGATTTACAGTGTACACAGGTCCTCCCACCACACACACAGATCTGCTATTATAACCCCTTTAAGTGTAGTGGCCTGAGTAAATGCAGTATTTGCACACGGCCACAACACCCCCCCCCCACACACTACTCTTCCTCAACATGAGTCACTGCAACTTTCCCTGCGGAATCTACTTTAGTTGACTAATGAAGATTAAACTGTTTTTGTGAACTTGCCCAGATGTCTTTGTATAGATGCACAATATAACAGTGGCCACCCAGTAAGATTTCTATTTTGATGTTATTGCAAGCATATAATAACTTGTGGATCTTAAAATTTAGTTCGCCCAAAACAAATACTTTTTTTAATAATTTACGGACCTGCACGAATCCTCACATTTATTTCTAAACCAGTTTGGACAGAGGAACTGACAGTTATAACAATATATGTTGCATTATATTATTAGTTTTTTTTTACTTACAAAGAAGAGGAAACATTTACAAGGTTTATCATGCCTTCCAATTCATTCCCTCCCAGACACTTGAGCAGCGATAACATTCAGCTAAGAAGGGCAGAATGCGGTGACATAAACTGAGTCTCCCATAAGGGTTTATGGGAGGTTAAGTGAGGGCATAGGGTGGTTCAGTATGTCACCCAAAACCTTAACCACTTGTATATTCGGTTAACTAGAGTGTGTACAGCATTAGTTTTTTACATTTCAGAATATGTTTCTGTCATCAGTGGACATGTTTTTTCAAGTTAACCTAACCAGATTCTTAATGTAGTTCCATCCTCTTTTTCTCAGCTTCAGGACTGGATCTGTCCTTTTTGATTGGAAATTGGTCAGAATGGTTAAGGAACGTGTTATATAGGCTATTAAATACTTTTATGTATGCAACACTCCCTTATAAAATCTAAATAATAAAATATTATTTAAAAAAATAAAAAGTCTCTATTAAATGCCATTTAAGTTGCTCATCGTAAAGGGTATATTGCTCTCTCTCTCTCTCTCTCTCTCTCTCTCTCTCTCTCTCTCTCTCTCTCTCTCTCTCTCTCTCTCTCTCTCTCTCTCTCTCTCTCTCTCTCTCTCTCTCTCTCTCTCTCTCTCTCTCTCTCTCTCTCTCTCTCTCTCTCTTCTCTCTGTCTCTCTCTATCTCTCTCTCTGTTTTTATCCCACATAGTAGTTCCGCATCTTGGCTTCAGGTTCTCAGTTCTGACCCACTTACAGCCATTTGCGTCCAGTTTGTCCCCCTAGGGTGAATGCATGCTAATTTAAGATCTCTGCTGTTGCCTCAGTGTACCTCTCGTCCATGTGTCTGTCTCTTGGCTTCTTGGGCGCTGAGAGATCTTGAGCATGAAGTCTCATCTCTAAGGAGATTTTTTAAGTCATTGATGTGTGGGGTTTACAGTAAAGGACAAAAATGTGATCCCCTGCGGAATTTGTATATTTGCCCAATGACTATAAAATGATCAATCTATAATTCTAAAAAGTAATTTTATTTTATGAGACAGAATAATGACAGCGTAATCCAGAAAATTTTAATGAGTTAAATAAGTATTTGACCCCCTACCAATCACTTGATTTCTGGCTATCAAGTGTCTTTTATACAGATAACTTCACTAAGTTGAGATTAGAAGCAGTCTTTTAAATGGTGTGGAGCAGCTGAACAACATTAATTAGTAAAACAGTGTGTCATAATGCTTGAATGTAATACATAAAATAATAGACTGTACTGTATGTGTGTGTGAAACAAAACAAAGCAATGCAGAATCTCTGTGTAAGAAACTATTTTGTGTGTACACTAATGTTTCTCATTAAAGTCTCTGAAATTAGTTTAAAAATATAATTTAGCAAACCATATATTTTTTTCATTACAAAACTTACATTTTATTTAAAAAAAATATTTTAAAATGGATGACAAGGTGTGCTGTGAACATACGTGGTGTCCTTTAATATTCTTTAAAAGCATCTCAGGGTGAGACCTTAAGAAAACACTTTATTAGAATTTGCAGAACGACTTAATATATCCAAATAAAACTTAAAAAAAATGTTTTAAACTATAGAAGAATTCCCATAGTTCTCTTTTAATGAAATTATTATTATTTTAAAAATATTTGACTGCTAGTGTATGTTTATTCTATATGCCTGGGTGCTTGTGATAGTGACAAAGATAATAAAGGGCAAAGACAGTCTGTACAAAATAGAAATCATTACCCTATGTTTACTCCGTATTAAACACAGAACTACACATTAAAAAAATTTGCCTTCCTGGGAATCAACCCGATGACCTTGGCATGGTTACGCCAGGCTCTAGCCGTTTAGCTGCGTTTGTTGGAATTAATGAACATTGTTTAAACAGGGACTGTATGTGTAAGAGATCTCTGTCTGGATGCTTCTCACAATTTCTCTGAGAGGCCAGAGCTTGACATTCTGTTAGAGATACTGGAACAGATACTGGGTAACCAGAGCAGGCACACACACACACACACACACACACACACACACACACACACACACACACACACACACACACACACACACACACACACACACACACACACACACACACCATAACTAACTCTTTCCATCTTCATGCTTCTTTCTATCCCATTCATTGCCACTATTAAAAAAACAAAATACTGTACAAGGCTCTTTGAAATGTCTTAAGGGAGAGAAGATCACCCTCAAGTTTTTTATCCATTTCTTTGTAAAATTGAACATGAAGGAAAATATTCGGAAATATGTAGCAACTGGTAGTCAATGCAAGTTGCCAACATTCTTCAAAATATCTCCTTTTGTGTTGAAAGGAATGTATACAGGTGTGATATAACTTGACTGTGAATAATTCTTGATATTTTTTTGTTTTATGAAGCACTTTCACTTTTCTTCTTTTCCACTCTCTCACTCTTTCATTCTGTCAGGCTTTACAACACTCTCTGTTCTCTTTCTTTGGCTGTAACACTGGTTGGTTTGTTTGAGTGCTGTTGTTTGGTGTTGTTTTCAGTGGACACCAGCTGGCACAAAGGCCATGTTAACCTCTATTCTGCCCAGTCAATATGCAGTTGTGTTATCAAGAAACACTTACAGGTGCTCAAGTTTTTTCATTCGCCCACTTTCAAGAATTGTGTTGATTTTAACAACATGTAATTTACCTGCATTGTTGCAAAGATCAGCCTTTTCTGTACTTATATTCAGCCTACAAAACATTTTGAACAAAGTCTTATTGTACTTTTGTGTAACATTTCAGCTGCGTCAGGCCATCTCTTTGTAAAGGCAAAGGTTCGAAAAGGTTGTGCTTCTTCTAAGCTTCACAGACAGTTTAAACAACATATCTCAACACCTTCTTTCGACTCCTTCTGTGTTATTTTCTTGTTTGACTTTTTATCATGTGCCAATTTCCTGTTTGTCCTTCATGTCTTTGTAGGACACAGGCAGAGATGGCCCACACATGCCGCGGCACCATCAACCTAGCAACGGCTCACATCGACACAGAAGATTCCTGCAATATCGTTCTGAGCAGTGGGGGTCGCACATACCACCTGAAAGCCAGTACGGAAGTGGAAAGACAGAGATGGGTCACGGCACTGGAGCTGGCCAAAGCTAAAGCTATCCGAATGATGAACGATCAGTCTGGTAAGAGCGGAAAACCTTGTGGTTCTAGTCTTCGCTGGGCATTTAGCTAAAGGTTTCTGGCATAAGTACAGTGTGTGTCATGTCAAAATCTCTTTTGAGCAAATCCACTCAGCAAACATCTTGGCAGCATCCCCGGACAGCTATTTTCTGGCCAATAGTTCTTAGTCAGGATGGATGGCATATTTCATTTAACATAAGTACATACAAATACTGCCCTCATGTTAATTCAAGACTGAAAATCACAGAATATATTTAGAAGAAAAAAAACAACAACCCTGGTTGATATCTATTTTATTGACTAAATCCAACAAGACATTTCTCAAAATATCTTTTGAATATTTTTTAGTATTTGAATGACGTGAGAATGACAATTTCAGAGAGCTTAATTTCCCTATAAAGTACACATTGAAAATATACAATATCTGTTCGTTTAGTGTGAAAGATTTTAAGATAATAACAGCTTCATCGTAGCAGAAATGCATTTGTGGTTTCGCTAATAAGGGCTGAAATCTTCAGGAGCTTGTGTTTTTATGCATTAACATAGCTGTTCTAAATAGATCACCCATTCTTAAGTGTTCACTATGTTATTGATGTCATTAAGAGGCATAAAAGTTTAAAATGGACCATATCTGTGCTTTTAGACAATGATCATTCAGCCCCCCCTGCACCCTGTTATCACTCTGGTAAGGTAATTGTATTTCTTTCAGAAGCTTTGCATCAGGTTTGTGCAGAATACATATTTTTGCAGGGGAATGATCGCATTGGCGGTGGACTGTGACAGAGATGTTGTTTCATGGCTGTTTGGTTTGCAGTATCTAATGCGGGTCATTGCTTTGCTCCAAATTAGTTAAATCTTCCTTTTATCTAAAGATGTCTGAGTCACTGATCTGTTGAAGTGGGGGTTTGAATCAAAGCACAGACCTGTTTATGCTTCTCATTAAATGAATGCTGGATGGGATAGATGGGATGGAAGCTTTGGGCTTGTAGACTGCATGGAGCATGTTTTAATTGCCTTTTTGTATGCTATTGGTTTTAGGAATTCAGTAGTGTTTGGCTATGTTGCAGTTTGTCTGATTTTATATTATGGGATTCACTTAATGAAATGCTATGGCTGTCAAACATAATGTTTACATGGGCTGCAAAACTATATGCAGATTCGTTTCCAAACAATATGGAATAATTAATAATATTATAAATACTTCGGTAGAGCTGTCCAGTCTATTTGCTGCATTTTAGAGCCATGGGAATATTAAATGGCCGTTTAAGACAAAGTTTTCAAAAAAGCAAATCTGTTCCCTACCTTCCTGTTTTGTTATTATGGCTTTCTGACTCATTTATTGTAAAACAAAGGTCTATTCAAGTAATGTTTCCCATACATCATATTTTAAATAGAAAAGCAATATTCTTAGCGGTTTTAAAATCCCGTAGGGAGCTCATGATGAATTAGCCTTCCTGGTTGTCCTTCCAATTGACCTCATGACTGAACAGCAGTTCAATATTCTTTCGTATAACTGCAGTCAATGTAAATGTAAACAGTGCAGCTTTCCAGGTTTGCAAACGTAAACTATATATCAGCAATTCCAATGCATGTGCTTTATTTAAACCAAAATTACAACAAAGCGCAGTAACAAATAAAAAAATGGAAAATTTGTTTTATTGGAAATAAAGTGATGGTTAACCCAAAAATAAAAATTTTGTCATCATTTTCTCATTTTCTTGTCATTTTAAACTTGTATGAAGTTCCTTTATCCGCAGAACACAAAAGAAGATATTTTGAGGAAGATTGGGAGCTGGCACCAATACACTTCAATCAATATCGTGTCAACATCATGTAATTGAAGTAAATGGGTCCCACCGATATTTGGTTATCAAACTTTTTTCTAAATATCTTACTTTGTGTTCTACAGAAAACAAAGCGCATTCAAGGTTTAAATGACAAGAGGGTGAGTCAATGATGAAGCATTTTTTGGGCGGTGTTAAACTTTAAACTTTTAGGGTGCTATGAGTTTAAAGAAAGCTAATCTTACAACATTGGGGTGTGTCTACAAGCATTTCTTGTTGCAGTGCACACACACACACACACACACACACACACACACACACACACACACACACACACACACACACACACACACACACACACACACACACACACACACACACACACACACACACACACACACACACACACACACACACACACAGATGCAGAATTACATAGATCTGAATTATCTATGGGCTGAACTAATCATCTTTTAAAACATAGTAGTGGTATTTGTTAAGATTTTGAAATTCCCCAAATAGTTTATTTATTTTAAACAAATGTATGATGATACAATGCAGAAAAAACCTCTGGCTGTAAACCACATGCGAGATTACCACATGGGGGTGCAAGAGATCATTTTGGCACGTGATTTTTGTTCTCACGAGAACCTAGCAAACCTCACATGACAACAGAGCTCTTTTTTATTTCTCCCTCTAAACTCTCTTGTACTTAAGAATCTTGTCTGTATAAAATGTTGGCTGTGCTCCAGCCCCCTCTCCTCATTCCATTCCAGACACTGCCCACTCTCTCCTCGCAACCACAAACAAACCACAGCTTTCTATTTCTGCAGAGCTTTACCCTTTCTGTGTATGTGAGTGTTATTGTGAATGACAATTTTACGTCCCTGTGGAGCCAAATAACAGACAGAGTGAAGTGATGTTAAGGGTTTGTGTTGTTTGGAACCTGATCTTACATAGAAAATAATGTCTTTGTGTTTACTCTATTCAACGAGATATGTCATCATTTAATTTGATTGTTGTCTAGATGAAATAATTGCGATATTTAAGTAATCGTGTCTGGGATTTCTCTTTCTTGTAGAATTACTTAAGTTGGCAACTCATTTAAAAAGATCATACACACGTTTCGCCTTGTTTGCATTATGTAGGCTTCCTTGATCATATACTGTGTTAGATATACTACTTAACAAGAAGTGAAAGCCTCAAATGTTATAAGAAATGTGTCCTCATCCTCCGTGTAGTTTTGTTTAAGCTATAAGGTCAGAAAGAGTTTCACGAGGAAGAGAAAAACACAGAAGTGGGTCAGACTCTTATCATTGATCTCAAGCTTTTACATCAGCAGGCTGAGCTTTAAAAGCCTTGCTCATTTACTGCATCTATTTTTATCTAAACATTTTTATCTCCACCACCTACCTGTCTGAGGGTCTCGTTCTTTGTCTCGCTCTCTCTTATCCCTCAGTGTCCCACCTAGCTGTCTTTGTTTTCACATAGTCTGAGTCATTCTGACAGCAGGTTAATCCCTTGGCTATTGTGGCTGCTTGTCTTGATTTGTGCTGTGCTCCATGATGCTAAGATCTTGTAAATTCTGATGAATAAAACTCATTTGCTAAGATCAAGGTGAATGGTTTGATTTATATAGAAAAAGAACTTTAACTAATAAGTGGAAAGCCTGAATAAACCTTAAGGTCTTTTGGATAATAAATCTGTAGTCTGTTTATCTCATGATGTGTACACTGACATCTCATGCTGTAAAATTAGCAAAATCCAGCAAGTGGCAGGCCATGCTTAATAGGTATTCAGTCCACCAGTATATTAATTAGATTTTTTAGTCAATGGTTTTAAACAAAGCAAGCATTACTTGTAATATTGCTCTAACAGAGGGTTCATTCAAAGATAAGTAAACTTTGACAGGTTACTTAATTCCTTTCCAAATGTTGGCGCAATAAATTATAAGACTGGCAAAAATCTAATGTAAGGGACTTAACAGCTTCCTGTCTGGCAATCTCAGAAAGTGTAACTGTACGATCAGTTCTGGCTTGTGTCCTCATTATCCAGCATTCCTCAGTGGACACATCACATGGCAAGAATGAACTGACTTACGTTCCGGTCTTCAGTTCCACTGCAGGGCGCACGCCCTTTCTTCATTCAGCTTTTCATCTTCACTCACTCTTCTTGTTATCTTACCCTCGCTCTTCTCACTATAATAAACACTGACAGTGCCACTGACTCTCTATATTCTACACTTACATCCTGCTTAGACAACTTGTGCCTGCTTGCATCTCAATCTGCCCTTGCTACCCCCTTTATTTGGTGACAATCTGATGTCCACAAGGAACAAAGATCCAGGCTTAGGTCTGCAGAGAGAAAGTGGGGCAAATCAAATGACCTTGCGACTCCCCCTCTCCATCAGTCTCTTCTTTCTTGTTTGTCATCGGATGTCTCGTCTGTTAAGACTTAGTTCTTCCAACATCTTAGCACTGGGGTACCTCAAGGCTTAATGCTGGGACCACTGATCTTCTCGATCTACTTGAATTCATTGGGATCTGTCATTTCGGAAACATGTCTTTTTCTATCACTGTTATGTATGACACCAAGCTGAACTTTGCGGTCCATCCAAAAAAATCAGATGGCTTCGGCCTGTGTCTCAGCATGCCTAAGTGACATCTTACTCTGGATGAAGGACCATCACCTACAGCTAATCTTGTGATAACTAAATTTACCAGAAGACCTGTCACAACCTCTCTAATCAACTAGGATCATAATTGTGCCAGAAATTTTGGAGTGGTAATCTATAGTCAGCTAATCTTCACTGATCGTGTTACCATCACTGCTAGGTCTGGAGATTCCTGCTCTTCAAAATTAGGAAGACCCACGGTTTGGTCGTGCAGGTCTGGTCTGATACAGAATGCAAGAGTGTTTTTTTTTAATGATTTAAAAAAAAACACGAGCCATACCTCTTTTCATCAAGCTACATTGGCTCCTTATGGCTGCTCATATTAAATTCCAAGCTCTGCTCATAGCCTTTAAGACCACCACAGGTTAAGCACCCTACTAGCTCCACTATCCGATTGACACATATTATTGATTCACCCTTCAGATTTGTGTGCTCCGTTAATGAACGACATTTACCAAAATGGCAAGAAAACTCTCTCTCGCACCTTCTCTGGATCATTTCATTGATGACGGAATGATCTGCCCTTACTACTATTTTTAAAAAACTCCTGAAAGCTCATATTTTTCATCTACACCTTACCAGCTTAAATAGCGTTTCTCCATTCCCCGCTTACTCGTTCTTTCTAAAAAAAAAATAAAACACTTGGTAACACACTGTAGCACTTTTTTGCCTGTTATATTGGTTAACTTTACTATTTACCTCTTTATTGTCTCCTCTATTCTTTGTAAGTCGCTTTTGGTAAAAGCATTTGCTAATTGCCCAATTAAAAAGGTAAATCTAATATATCTCAATTTCTCTGTCCATGGTGCTGAAATATGATCTTTGCTTGTCAAGATTTAAATGTGCTACAACAGCTTTTAATGGAATGCATTCCTGCGGTCTGCTATTTTCATTCCTAGGCATTGCCTTCTAAAATATATAGTACCTTTATATGTCTTATAAAGAGCTCTCCCCTGTCCATGTGTTGGTTATTACATCTGGTTTGTGCATTTTATTTCACAGAAATTAATTTTTTTTTAATCTACCTAAAACCATTTCCATTTTTGTCACATCCATCAAGCATATATATATTTCCTTTTTTTTAAGTAAAAAAATTTGTGCATAGACTGACATTTTTCTGATGTTTAAACTCAATCATCGGTGTGTTTAGTAAAATATAAACAGTTAGATCAGTGTATTGTGAACAAATGAATGTTTTTCTGTCACATCCATAACACAAAATGTCACATCTATACCGTTGTAATTGCTCATGATAACCAAGTCCTCTCACCCTGAACCAATGTCAAGAAAGAGTTGATGAAATATGAGTTTTAGGATAAAGGCGCGTGGCTAGCTTTTGTAACTTATATCATCTTTATTGGTGATGGGTGTCTCTTGACTGGATTTCTAGGTTTTCCTCTCTCTCTCTCTCTCTCTCTCTCTCTCTCTCTCTCTCTCTCTCTCTCTCTCACCTACCCTTCCGTATGTACTTACAGATACCCCCCTTCATTCTCTCTCCCTCTGTCTCATTCATTTTCTCTGAGTAAAAACCAGAACCAGAACTTTTATGAGCATGAGCTCATAGACAAGGTCTCTCTCTCTCTCTCTCTCTCTCTCTCTCTCTCTCTCTCTCTCTCTCTCTCTCTCTCTCTCTCTCTCTCTCTCGCTTTGGCTGGATTCTTAACTGAGGAATGAATCTCTTCCCAGTGGAGAGAAGGTAAAGAGGAGGTGGCTCTGTTCTATATGTAAGTAATATCATATTATGTCTGGGTTTATTGTCTGTTTTTTTTTGGGATGGAGTTGTTTTTGTGCACGTTCTGTACAGCTGTGGAGGGTTTACATACGTATAGGATTTGTGAAGTGCGTCTTTTCTAAAGCTTCAAGTAGGATTCTAATTGTGTCAGTGATGTTGAGTATGAAAGATAATGTGATATAAGTTCTGTAAGTTTCTGATGTGCATTTGCAATCTCGTGCATGACGTTTTCAAACAGTATGGATGTTATTTGTGGGGCGTGTGTTAGATGTCTCACCGCCGTGCCGTGTCACAGTGTATGTTTTATAACCTTACACACTCCAGTCTGACCTAATTTACAACACACTGACAGATGGTGAATATCTCTCTGTTATCGTCATACCTCCATCCATCTATCTCTTCTCTTCCTATCTGATGCTTTTTCCTTTATCTCTGTTCAACGGGTATCATTTTGAGATTTGCATGTGACAGAGCAAGAGTAAACATGTACTGTATGGTCTTAATCTAAATATTGGGACATGATTTTGTTTCGCCTGTGGTTGGGACCAGTCATGAGGAGAATGGTTAAAAGAAAATAATTCAACCATTTAAATAATGACAAAGGTAAAACATAAAGGGGCTAGATAAAAATACAAAACAATAGAAGTCAATATTCAAACTCTTAAAATTGATGGAAAGGCTCCACCATGACAAGAAAAACAAACATGTTTGTGTGTGTGCGCGTTTTAGCCCATGGGGAGATTTCCTGTACAGCTGAGAGACTCTATGCTTGGATACACATTCTGGTTTCTACAACACTCGTAATTGATTATGAAACTGGCAAGAAAGACAGAAAAATGGATAGAGGGAAGAACAGAAGAAGTGAAGGAGAAAATCTCTATCCACGAGAGCATTCTGAATCCCTCTTTTGCCCAGCTGGCCAGTCATGTACTCACAGAACAAAGCATCAGAATGGGATAAGCTTGTTGCTTTTACACATTTATGCACCTGCCTCACTTTCTGTATTTTTAAACTTTCTCCAACCATTCTTCATCCCTAAATATCATTTTGTGTCATATCTCCTGAGGTTGGAATCTTTCCATTTTTCCTGAGACAAGTGCGTGTCAAATATCTTCTTTTGTTCTCTGCCTAACAGGTAATAGAGATTTAAATAGAGGGAGTGAGTAAATCGGGTGAACTATCCCATTTGGTCTTATATTTTTTTACCTCCTGCTTTATTATGAACGGTATCCTGCATACTGTTATCGGTGTTAACCAATGAAATGCCAGGATTCAGACTAGAGAATTTCAACGTGACTTAAAATGAGTTCTTATATAATGTATCACTTGACATTTCTCTTCCTGTATTTCTCCATCACTGGTCTGAAAGCCATACTCTCTTCATTGTGCTTTTTAATTCTGCTCCACTCACTTGCTCCTCATTTTTTGCTTGCATGGTTTAATTTAGCCTCTGCTCTCGCCACATGGTTGAGGAGTCACCGTAACCATCCTCTTGATCTCTGAACCCTTCACATATGAATCTTGTCAGACTCTGACACTCAAGCGCTAGACTCCTCTTTCACCCAGAGCTGAGCTGCACAGAACCATCTAGAAATAACCAAAAACCTTTATGTTCCGGCTGTTTTTACTCACATACACACATTCACTCATAAGCCAGGACAAACTATTTTGCTCTAAGTATAGAAACCATTTCTCTGTTAAAATTCCCTGGTGTGAAACATACAGATTGAAAGAGGGACACCTAGATGGAGATGAGGAAGCGGCATAATGTGTTTGTGTACGTGTGAAATAGGCAAGCAGGCAGATGGATAGATCTGTGGCATCTTTATCATCACGGCCCCCGGGAACGTATTGAGTGTCTACCATCTCAGCAGAACCGCACTCAATCTCAGCCGCTGACCTCTCGTAGACCACGAAACGATCTATTGTGCCCAATAAACAAGTGCAAACAGCAAAATCTCACCCTTTTGAGCCAAAACAAACAGTGCTTGGATCTGGATGTGTATGCCATGAAATGATCAATGACATTTTTAAAGGAAGAAAGAGGTTGAGTGGAGTGTATGACATATTAATCGCTGGGAATTAAAGGAATATGTTATGAATCCGTCACCCTGTACTGCTTGGATCGCTTGAATTGCGCTCTGATATGGATTTGTAACAGACGTACTTGTAATAATGCAACATCTATGTTGATTTGATAGAGAAAAAACACTGCTAAAGTTCTTGTGTGGGGCATTGGCATGTTGTTTTGAGATAAGGCAGTTTAATAGTCAGCGGTGTCTGATCCAGCTACTGTACTCAGATTGCTGTCTCGTGGATGTTAGAAATGAACCATCATCTGCATTTGATTAACTGCCTCTGAACACATTTAACATGCATAAGAACATTGGTGCGTCATCTGCTTGTTTTTAACTCATTGCTTTCTTAAAATGGCTTCACATTCCCGCAGAAAAACGCATTCACATGCATTCAGTGATACCTTTCAAAGGGAAAGTTTCCCTCTAAAGTAAATTTCTCACCCTTAAGTTATTCCAAACCTGTATAACAATTTTGTTTGGTTACCTGAAAAAAAGATATTTAGAAGAATGCTAGCAAATGAGATTTCTGAGGCTATATTAACTAACATAGTAGAAAAAAACAGAATGGTTTTCTAAATATCCTATTCTGTGTTCAACAGAACCAAAAAAGGGTTCCCAGAAATCTCAGTCACTACCATTCTTCCAAATATCTCCCTTTGTGTCCAACAGAAATTTCCCATTTTCCCTGGACTATCCCTTTAATGTGTGTCGGGTCAATTAGTGCTGGGCTCTGTCTGTCACTGGATACAAGAACAGCCAGCTGGATCACAGCCAGGACCTTTGGGGCAGAAGGAGAGCCAGACTGTTTAAAATGCAGAATGAGAAGAGAGGAGAATCATGCCGGTGTCATTAACCGCTTGGTTCATCTAGTCCTATCCCAAACGATTGCATTTGGTGAAATACCTTTGAATATTTAATCTTGATTTGAAAACCTAATTGTTGTATATTCAGTGAAGAAGTGTGTGACAATAATCCATAGTAACAATATGTTTCTCATATAGTCTCACTGGTAAATGCGTACTGAGGTTCCTCTAGGAATTATTAATCTTAAAAGTTTTTTTTGGTTGTTGTAATGAGTCACAGTTTGTTTGTATTTATGGGTTACAGTAATTGCAAGGGGATGCTTGAGGATTAAGGCTGAAATGTTGTGGCAGGTTGTAATAGAGAAATCATTGTGTGTGTGTGTGTGTGTGTGTGTGTGTGTGCGTGCGTGCGTGCGTGCGTATAGCAGGGGACGGTCAGTATACTATACAGTAACCCTGCAGATCATCGGCACTTTGACTCATTGATTGAACTTGTGTCACAAACTTTCAATTTGACTCATGGCTTTATTTTCAAGTTCAGGTTCTTGTTCTGCTATGCAGGCAGACTTTGCACATTCCTTTGACATGCTTAGCCATGATGTTTATGTGACTGCTGGTTTCCTGTGACCTTGTTTCTACTCACACTAAAATTGATCAATATTATTTTTTAACAGAATGTTCTTTACATTATGAAGAAGGATTTTAGTAGAACACATTCAATTGACTTTAGCAATGCCATACTTTCCCTCATATGTCCCAAGGTAACAGGAAACACCATCAAAACTTCCATTTCATGCCAACTTATTATTACAGATCACTATTTAGAAAGCAACTTAAAAATATGTCATAATTTACTCTTTCTCATGATGTTCCAAACCTGTATTGCTTTGTTCTGCTAAACAAACAGATACATTTGGAAAACACGTTAGCAAACAACATTTCTGCGGCACTATAACCTACCACATTTGAAAAAAAATTCTCCAACACTTTTCAAAATATACTTTTTGTGTTCAACCAGATATTAATCAGGTTGAACAACTTGAAAGATAATTATGACAGAATGAAATTTTAAGGTGTCTATCCCTATAAGCAGCTGTGTTCATAATGTGTTCTATCACCAAATATGAGCCCTTTGAATACTCCTGCCAATTGGAGGCAAACCTAGAAATGTTCCTGTTCTTTAAACACACACCACCACCACCACCACCAGTTCTGTACTTGACTTTTTTTTATGAAGTCAGCACTCTCTTTCTTATTTTAATGGAAGGTGAATCCTATTAGTGCATTTTCAGACTCCATACATTTTTTCTGCTCTCATTGCAGCCCATGGGTTCTAGTTCACATCCATTCATCTTTTCAATTATCATTGCGATTCTATTTGAGATTTTATACTTCAGAATGTGAGCCGTCCACCAGCAGATTTTTCCTTCTGCTGGGTAATAAATATAGACTTTCCTCTTTCAGCATGTTTGCGGATTTCCTCTGGAGTTCAGTTTGTGGATTTACTCTTGAGTTCATTTTTAACTATTGCAGTTAGATTTTTAGAGCTATTACCTCTGGTTATGGTTTATATGTTTTGCTCATTGAATGATCTGCTAAAGCTCAATGAAGTCATTGAACAATAAAAAGAATTTCAACATATTCAACATATTCAATAAAAAACCGAGTATGTCAGGAAATCAAACGTTTGTGTTAGCACGTGTGGTGTCTGCTTTCAAATTCTGTTCTTTGGTACCTGTCAGTGTTGATTAATAAAATTGAGTCTGATTGATTTATACATGCACACACGCACACGCATGCACAAACATATAATTGAAGGTGACCTTGTGAAGCAGCAGCTGTTATAGAGCATTGCTTTGCTGGTGTGTGTACATTAGAGCATTAAGTCTGTGTGTGCATACGTGTAAGCACGTGTGTGTGAGTTCGTGCTTGCAATTGTTCGAGCACATCAGTGACCTTGTCCTCCTTTAAACGTTCAGGGTACTGCGACGGATTGTGCTCTCCTGGGGCAGTACGGTTTCTCTGCACTAATTTTTCAAACAGAACATGCGTATACATATACAGTATGTGTTTAAACTGTAGTTTTGACTACCTAATACTACCTGAAAACCTAAAACTTAATATAACAACAGATCCAGCAAACGCTGGAAAATAACTTACAGATGTTGTCCAATTTTATTTAGTTAAAGATATAGTCCCGTTTAAAACTGCGGAGACTGGGGTTTATGCAAACTAGTTTCACAGAATCCCGTGTGAAGACCACAGCTGATACCTTTAACTGACTTACATTAGTATCACTTCCTTAAGCCCATCACAGAATATTCAGTTATTCTGCGAATGTTTTTATGTTTTGTATTTTTATAAATATATGTATACTTAAATAACGTTTTTTCCAATAAAAAGATTTTCTAGTGTCATACACCAGTTCATCCACAGATTTGACACTATCGTTTTTAATAGTTTCGATTTGGCACTGGTATCAAAAACCTCAAAAGAAACACTAATGTACAGTATGATAAATGAAAAACAGCATGACGAAATGTGCTTCCAAGTTAACCTGGTAGTTAACCCAAAATTATTAATTATGTCACATTTTTGACTCTCTTCTTATTTCATACCTTTTTGGAAACAAAGTATTTTGAGAAACAAAGGAAGATAGTGTGAAACAAAAGAAGATATTTTGAAGAATGTTTGTAACCGAACAACGGCGATACCCATTGATTGGCTTTGGTTTTTTATCCATAAATTAGAAGTGGATGTTTGGTTTCCAACATACTTCATGTCAATATAGTCTTTTGTCTTCTTTTGAAGAAAAAAACTTATAAAGGCTTCTACTGACAAGAGTAAATGATGACACCAATTTCCTTTTCTGATGATTTATCCCTTCAACCTCAGTTTCTGTGATAAATACACTAACTATGAAAAGTATGTGCCGAAAGAAAATTTTTCATGTGTTGGTAATGTTCCCTTATTTTTAATTTTAAACTCCCACGGCACGACACAGGTTGTGAATGTGTTCCGTAGTTTGTTCCATTCAAGACAGCAGTGTACTGCAGACTCCTGTATCCCTCCACCCCCTCCACCACCACACTGCATTAAGCTGTGCATGAGGAGAGGAATGCCAATATGCTGCTGTGCTGTCAGAGTGAGTGTGTTCTCTCTGAAGGTTAGGCAGGAGAGCGAGGATATGAAATCAAGGCCGTTCAGGTCTATAATTTTTCTGGCTTTGGAGGGAAGCATTCGCTCCTTTGCAGCATGACGGTGAGCCTGTGTACGTTTACACGCGTATGTCAGCGGTCCAGCCACTTCCCCCCGCACTCTTCTGGCTGATGAAGCAGTCCGGAGTGCTTCCAGCGCAGCGGCACGTTGCGTACGGGTGGAGAGGAGGGAGAAAGGAGCGGCAGGCCCGTAGCGTAGTGGAATGAAGAGTGGAGCATGCTGGGAGCCGGGAACCGTGCGCTCTTTCTGCAGCGGCGGCTGTCTGAGCCGCTTCGGACGTGGGCAATGCCATCATTCCGGAGGAAGAAGAGATGACACTTCCTCATCTATATCAAACACTCCGGCTCCTCTTGCTCTTGTAAGGGCCCCGGCTCGCTCCTCTTCGTTCTGTCATCTCCTTAACCTCACCTGCCTCAGAGGTACGCATATGGTGTTCTGACTCTCACCGTGTAATGTTTCATGATTTACCTGCATGTCGCTTTCTCCCGGACTGCATGGCAGGAAGTGTGGGTCAGCACTTCCTGTTAGACACAAATCCATGTTAAGAAGTTGTTTGACAGGCCTATCATGTAATCTTCTTGACTCTCTGTACTCTCTGCTTTTTCGGGCTTTCTCGTCACTCTCGCCTTTCAATTGTGCTCGGCAAAAAAATTATACTCATGAGTACTGCAGTTGTGAGACCTCCAGTATCGCTAGACTTTGATGGCTGGGGGCACCTTAGTCTAGTAAGGGTCCATAAAAAAAAAAACTGAGATCATTAATGGGTGCCACAGGGATTTAGGTCACTCCATATATGACTTTAGTTAATATTAGCACCAAATAGGAACTTAAGAAATTGACAAGGTTTTGTCACACCATTAGAGAGGTTTTGATAATATGCGGGTAAAGAAGGAAGATACAGAATAAAAATCCAGACTCAGAAGGAGAAAATGTTTGGCATTTTAGTTTTTAGTGCTCTAGAAGACTTTTTAAAAGGCAGCACAACTATGATGTGAGAAGAAGTTAGTTATTCTCTCTGTGTAACTTTTTAGCTATTGAAAGTTTGATCTAAGTATTTGTGTTGGAAAGAAAAAGAGGTTATTTAAATTTGAATGACTGAGTTTCACTATAATACATTACACCTATTAAGTAAATTATTAAAATAATTTGTAATTTTGTATAGATTTCTTACATTTGTTGGGTTTCTTTGATCAGTAGTCATTTGATTTTACAATTTATGTTTTTAGGAATGAGCAATTCAGTAAGAGGTTAAGCCGCTTTGGTCAGTTTAAAGTTGAGTCAGTCTATAAGCAATACATGTGATTTAAGAAGTGTTTTAGAAAAGGTACTCAGGTATGTGTCAGGCGTCTGGGATATGGTAGGGAAATCAGGTTGTCATGTCTCTTGATATCTGTCCATTCAGAGAACTTGCTATCAGTCAAATTAATTAATTAATTTATTTATTGTATAATAAATGTATGTGAAACCAAAAGATTTAAATCTTAGTTATATTAAGATTAATCTGTTTTGCAGATCATAATGCAGAAGCTATCCCGTGTCGCTCATATCCTCTCTCATTATCCAAAATGCAGAGGTGCACATACTGTAGCTTCCATAGGAATTTGGAAGTCGACGTAAAAGTGACTTACACTTATGCATTTGGTAGATGCTTTCTCTCGAAAATTACATTGCATTTAAGGTATATTTTATCAGTATGTGTTCTCTGGGAGTCCAACACACGACCTTTGCCAACATATTGCCCTGCCAATGATGTTACAGGACGCAAGCTGGTTGCTTCAGTGGTCCCAGGAATGTCCCAAGAAGAAGTAGGAGTGCTTTCTGCTCATTTTGGTGCTACATAATATACAGTAGCCTATAGCTGAATCATCATGTTTCATCTGCAGTATGTTCACCTGATCTGCCAGTTTCAGGTTGTGATGTACTCAGATGTTCTCTGATCGCAGCTGGCTGAGCGTTTTCAACACAGATAGATGACGGCTGGTGGCATTACGGCTTGTAGACACAATTTAAATAATTTTTAATGCAGCAAATCCTGCAGATCTGAAAATCCTTTTGAGTATTTTAAGTTCTTTAGTCCAAATCTATGAACTAACTTAAAAGTTGATACATTCATCACATAAATTGAACTTTCATGGTGCTTTTTCACTAAATATCAGACTTTTAAATTTCATATTTTAGCAGATACAGTTAAATACTGGTCGATACTGGTACTGGTATGATACCTTTCGATGATTGTCTGAAGAATGAATATAAAAAGACATAAAATGCAGAGCACAAACATGTGTAGAAGAGTTATATGGAAACTGGAAAGGATGTTTTTAAGGGCAGTTACAGTATACAATATTTTTTTTTACTTTACAGTATTAATTCTAATGTACTTTCACTTTTTGGCATTATATAACGCGAGGCAAGATACCAAGATGTCTTATCTTAACATTTTTGCCTGTTTTTCTAATGGCTTGAAGTGTGACAGTACATTAGAGCTGGTTTTGTTGTAAGGTTGGCTCTAAAGCATGTGTGTGCTTAGTTAAACATGTTGAGAGAGAAAAAGATGATTGGAATGGAACACTAGTGTACTGCATACTGTGCAATGAAGTGCCAACTTTTTTTTAAAAATAGCATGTGAAGCGATATGCCATATGCATCGCTGCACAATTTAGACATGTAGTGTCATGCAATGTTGTTGTCTCATAACCAATATTATATGTACGTGCTTAATTTAGCCAGTAGAGGACAAATATGGTTATTTACATTGTGTGTTTAAGTGCATCAAACATACTGTATTATTCAGATTCTGTCCAGTATTTTGGTAGACTGTGTTTTTTCTTTTCAAGTACATTTTCTAAGTATTTATGCATTAGCAGAACTGTTTTTACCTAACATTAATATAAATCATATATACATTTTATAAATACATGTCAATATTTTAAGTACATACAAAATTTTGTACTTCATTATTGTATTGAGTCAAGAAATCAAAATTTTACCCTGGATAAAGAAGTAAAACAATGTTTAAGTATCCAGATTATTATTATATTATTCTAACTGCAATACAAAATGCCTTAACTGCAAAAATGGTTTTCTACTCTAAACAAACCCGCAAATTCCACTGTCAGCAGTCACATGAGTCTGGGCTTAAAGATGCATATGGGATGTGGCAGATCAGCCGGTGTACACGTGTGTCTATCTGTCTATCTGTGTTTGAAGCTTATAAAAAACAAGAAGCATAAGGAATTGGGCAATTTGATTGAACGCAGTGTTTAGACCATCTCAACCTATCCAGAGTTTAGACCCAAAAGATTTATTCTGTTGTTGTTTAAATGAACATTCAATAACTGTCTGCAGACCAGAGGTTTATTAACATCCACTGGCAAACGCTGGAGAGAGCTCAAGATAAGGAAAATGAATGGTGAAGATTAGTAGTGTTTAAAAGAACCAATACAATGAAGTATTTTATTCTGCTACATACATTTAACTTTTGTAAACAATAATTTTAACCCATTCACTTATTCATATACCTAAACAATATTGACTTATGTCCACAATATCCTCAACGTGTCTAACTTGAACTAAAGTGACCTAAAGTGATCCCTATGCACACGTCAGCCCTCATATGCATTGTGTTCTCTATCTGTGTGTGTTGTTGAGTCATGAGAAGGTTAATGTGTTCAGTCTCTGAACAGTTTGCTGACTGAGCCTCTGCTCTCTGCTGAGAAGGAACAAACATTGCCAGATCAATCTCACCCTTGGCCTGCACGGCTGATCAGAAGGAGGTTGCCATATCCTCCTCTATTACACGCTCTTTGCCATGTCTTCTTCTATAAAACCCGAACAATGTTTTTATCAGTAGCCTTCTCTAGTGTGTTTACCATCTTTGAAACATGTCGGATATGTGTATATGTACAATTTGTGCATAATTCTCTTATTGGCCTTATTGAAACATGTTAAGTAAGTAGTTTTTTTCTGTAAAAGTAGCGATATCAAACGAACAATTATGACTAATCACATCCATAATAAAAGTTTGTGTTAACACAATAACACAATATATGTTTGTGTTCTGTGCGTATTGATTGTGTGCTTGTAAGCACATAAACATACATTCATATATTAAAGGTACCCTTCTTCATGTGTTTTTGAAGCTTTGATTGTGTTTACAGTGTGCAACATGTGTTAATGTTTCGCTTGGAAAAATAACCGTATTTTTCACACAATTTACTTATTTGTCTACCGTATTTTCCCTGTCTGGAAATGGCTGATAACTTCCCCGTTCTGATGAAGTCCCGCCTTTAGAAATACGTAACGAGTTCTGATTGGGCTGTGTTGTGAATTGACAGCAAAGTAAGCGCATGTTGCACTGAAAAGTGACGCCGCTTACCAACACATGGAGCTGCATGCACTGAGTGTTTCCGTAAACATGTCTGTTATGTTATCAATTTGATCCATAGTCAGACCCGGAGAACATAGATGGAGTAGATCGAGAACAACAAAGTACCACTTAAATACGCCTAAACATGTAACAATGATTCATGTGTCAGCAGCTAAACTTTACCCCGATCTAAACCAGCATGTGGTTAAATAGTAAACGATAGATATAATCAACAAATAATTCAAACTGATCATTAAAAACACTAACAATCGATGCTGTCTGGTTGAATTACTAAACTTTTTGTTGGATTAGTTTTATATTCTTAACAAAGCTAAATAGCATTCCCCTTTGTGTAAACTCTTAAACCAACTTTAATAATAAAATAAACTTACAGATTGTGGCTTCTCAGAAACACAAGAAACATGTAGAGAAGAAAAGACGCATATTAACCGCCAAACAATTGAAAAAAATTAATCATGAAACTACCAGGAACCCCTTATCCTCCAGCGCTGCAATTACACAACTGCAACCTACCTGGAGTGTCAAGAAGTATGAGGTGTTCAGTTCTCAGACACATGGCCAAATAAGTCGCCCTCCTCTGAACAAGACAGATGAGTTCAAATGTAAATTTGGGCTATGAAATATCTGTTTTCAAAAGTTTTTAAAATGATGAGATGTGAATAACTCTTGACGGACCCGATGGATTTGTAGATGGATCAGTATCGGACACAGAGCTCCACTTGGACTCACTGCCAGCAAGGTGGAGGGGGGGTACTGGTATGGGCAGGTTTTATTTAAGATGAGCTAGCTGGACCTTTTCGGGTTGAAATGGACTCAAAATCAACTCTCAAACCTACAAATTTTTAGAAGACACTTTCTTCAAGCAGAGGTAGAGGAAAAAGTCTGCATCTTTCAAGAAGACTTTCATTTTTATGCAAGACAAAGCTTCATCACATGAATCAAAGTACTCCACTGCTGGCCAGTAAAGGCTTTAAAGATGAAAAACAATTGCCTGACTTTCATCTTTGCTGTACAAAAGAACGATCACCTGACTCAAACCTTATTGAAAACTTTGGCATTTAGAGAACTTTTGGAGAACTTTTTGACTCTGTGAATGGAAGGCTTGTGACTCATCGTAAAGAAGGGCAGCTATAGTGGTCACACAGGCTTTTTTATTTCAAATATCTTTTAATAAGTAAATTTTGAGTTTGTTTATTATTCTCTCTTTAACAGGAAAATTAAGAAGTGATATAGGAAAATCTTTGTCTTTCATTTTCAATGATTCTGCACTATAATAGTTTCCTAATAATGGTGTACATGTAGATATTCTGTTAAGAAAGCCAAAACTTTACTTTTACTACTTAAATGTTCAGATTTGAGGGCTTTTTAACATTTTGTATTGACCAAGAGCACTGTAGTTGTACAATAACAAAATTAATCCTCAATACAACTTGCCTTATAAGTGTGCACACAGTGTATAATACATTTATCTCTAATGGATGTGTACACATTGTGTGCGTGTGTGTGTGTGTGTGTGTGTGTGTGTGTGTGTGTGTGTGTGTGTGTGTGTGTGTGTGTGTGTGTGTGTGTGTGTGTGTGTGTGTGTGTGTGTGTGTGTGTGTGTGCGTGCGTGCGTGCGCGTTTTGCTGCTATGTGTATTGAGTGTCTATGGTAATATGCACTTGGTGACCGACTTTGGAGCTTTAGCCACCTGTTAATGAGCATTAATTAATGAGGGATATTAGGGGGAATTGTTATCTCACACTATCTTGTAAACACATTGTTCTTTTGGGAATACTTTAGCTTGTTTTACCAGTGCAGTTTGGACCAAATTGGATCATAAATATAAAGAATTTGGCACATGTGAGTTTTGTGCAGTTCAAGTAAAAGAGACTTTCAAAGGTAAGGATTGTAATTTCGGAAAAACTTGTGACACTTAATGTGAAGGAGAAAAAAATAGAGGTAAAACAAATTCCTTTTATGCTTCTATAGAGAAAATAATGATCCTCCTAGGATACATTGATACCAGAAGTCACATTATCTTGAAGCTTTGTGTATGATGTAATTAAATCAGTCTCTTACACTCAAATAATATAGTTTTGTCTGTATTTTCCTTCAAATATATAACTTCCACTAAATTACCCACATCAAACCCACAATAACCACATATACAAGTTTAAACTCAAAACAATTGGCAACTGAAATCATTGTTTATTAGTTTACAGTTAAAATCATGATAAAAGTTAAATCTATGCACCTCTATTGAGATTTACACTTTTTGTGTCTAGATGACTCCGCAGACGAGGAGCCGACATCTCAGTCGGACCACAGTGAGATTCAGGGCACCCTGAAGACTCTGGCCAGTAAGTTGGATGATCTGAGCACATGTAATGACCTGATAGCCAAGCATGGAGCTGCTCTACAACGGTCCCTGAGCGAACTCGAGACCTTACGTGTTCCTCTGGAAGGAGGAGAAAAGATCAAAGCTGTTAATGAGAGAGCCACCCTATTCCGGATCACCTCCAATGCTATGATCAATGTAAGTGCAGACCCTCTGTTGCCAAATCCATGGATGCTAAAGTTAATCCAAAAATAACAAGTCTGTCACTTACCCACCCTCTTGACATTTAAAACCTGTGTAAAGTGTTATTTTTTTCAGCAGAACAACAAAGAAGAGTTAAAAACTTGCACCCTTTCACTTGCGTTTGTTTTGTGTACATGCAATAGCACTGAATGGCTGCGAATCTTGTTTGATAACCAACTTTCTTCAGAATATCCTTTGTGCTTTGTGGGAGAAAGAAGCCATACAGGTTTGAAATGACAAGAATGTGAGTAAATGGTGACAGAATTTTTATTTCATTATCACTTTGTCACAATACAGTTAATGTGAGAAAATGTACAGTCAGGGCATACAATCTCATGGTCACTGTGGGCTTGAAGTTCAAAGTTGTTGCTTTTTTTGGTTTGTATTCAATAAAGGTAGAAGTTGTGTATCCGATGCTGGGATCGATACAGGCCTATTCATAGCTCCTGAATTTGTGAATGTCCTCTGTGTCTTATATTTGATTTCCTAAATCAAATTTTGGACAGGTATCACTATCCACAGCAACAAAAATCAATATGAAAACTATTTTGTCTTGTGTGCTGTCTCTTTTTAACTTTGGTAGACTTCACTGAGCTCATCAATCTGTGTCATGCTCCGATGAACTCTGGCAATTTCATGCTATTTATTTAGATTTTTGTGTGACTTGCTTAGAATTTCAATCAAGTCAAATGAACATGGACTGCGTTATTCATTTAGCAACTTTAGTCTAAATGTACTTTGAGGGCTTTCATGAGATCACAGACACTGTATTATAGTATTTAGTATTATAGTATTTTTTGTTGGTTTAACACAAAGAACAGTACTTAGATGAATACTTGTTAACACAACTGTCTACCAGACTGACTACCAGAGTTGTAAAAAGGACAATGATAATCTAAAAAACCCCATTCCAACATTCTTCGTCATGTGTTCAAAGCAATTATAAAATATTTTTTCTAAAATAGTAGTTAATGTGATCAAAGAACTGTTTAGTTACAAGCATTCTTCAAAATATATTTTGCTGTATTTATCCGAACAAAAATCTATACGGATGTGGAACAACTCAAAAGTGAGGAAATAGTGTCAGAATTTTAGTTTTTGGGGGAAATATCCCTTTAATCCATTTAAACTACTGGCAAAGAAGACAATTCTAAACTTTATCAAATTAATATAAACCATTATCACTGTGAAAGACAGTAAGCATTTGAGTGGTCTATCCCTCAGGTCATCAGATATCTGTTTGGTCAGCTGTGTGGACTCTTCTTTGTTCATTCCTAAAATGATTTATAACCGGCTGAATAGAAATCCACACACATAATGAAAAGTGCTGAATAGCAGTGTGTGGCCCAGCTCATTAAAAAACTATTACACTGAGTCATAGGTCTAATGAGACAAGAATCTGTGCGTGTGTTTGTGTGTGTGTTTGTGTCTTTGTGTGTTTGCGTGTGAGTGTGTGAGGCAATATAATATTTGTCCTGACACTGTCAGCGTTATGTTTCATATTTGTCTATATATAAAATAGAATGAAAGAGGAGATCCACATTTTTTGTGTGTGTGTTTGGGGACTTCTGAGGTCCTTTTCTTTTTTATATTGGCTTTAAATGTAGTAAAACCAGACATATAATATTTATTTTGTACAGCTTTTAACTGTATTGTAGTTAGTTTTCCTGATGTCTCTGTAATTATATGAACATAAAATTATGAACATAAAGTTGCATGATAATATTGTTATCAATCTTACTCAATGTTGTCTTGTTATGTGGCATGATAGAGCCCAGAAGTGTGTGTCCCAAATGTGTGAGATTTGGCTAATATACTTGGTAACGAAGTATTTTAACCATAAAACAAAATAATATAAACAGCATTTAAAACCCTCTTTTAAACCTTTAAAACCGAGTCTTCAGTAAAGATTTCCTGGTCATTGTGCTGTCAATCAAAAACTTATTGTCAAATGAGAGTAAGGTTCCTCTGCTGAGATTTGTGCCAGAAAGGTGTACGTAAATCGACTCTCAAGGAAATGGGCGTCTCAGACAAGGCTCTCCAATGGTTCGTATCCTACCTCTCGGGTAGATCCTTCAAGGTTTCGTGGGGAGGTGAAGTCTCAGAACCGCAACATCTTGACACCGGTGTACCTCAGGGCTCAGTTCTTGGACCGTTGCTCTTCTCGATCTACATGACATCACTGGGATCAGTCATTCGTAAGCATGGCTTCTCCTACCACTGTTATGCGGATGACACGCAACTCCACCTTGCGTTTCATCCCGAAGATCAGACGATTTCGACCCGAGTCTCAGCATGTCTGAGCGACATCTCCCTCTGGATGAAGCAACACCACCTACAACTTAACCTTGCGAAAACGGAACTTCTTGTCATCCCTGGCGACTCGAAGACTCGTCACAATCTCTCGATCCAACTAGGAGCATCAACCATTGTGCCCTCCAGGTCTGCGAGAAACTTGGGAATAATCATTGATGATCAGCTCAACTTCACAGATCATGTTGCCGCTGTCAGATCCTGCAGATTCATGCTTTACAACATCAGGAAGATCAGACAGTTTCTCACAGAACACTCCACACAAATCCTGGTTCAAGCTTTGGTCCTGTCCAGGCTAGACTACTGCAATGCGCTGCTTGCTGGACTCCCGATGTGCACAACTAAACCTCTGCAGATGATTCAAAATGCAGCGGCAAGAGTGGTGTTCAAGGAACCAAAAAGGACCCATGTAACACCTCTCTTCATAAAACTGCATTGGCTTCCTGTAGCAGCCCGCATTGAATTTAAATGTCTTCTCATTGCCTACAAGACCACCACCGGTTCAGCACCCACTTACCTTAACTCACTAATGCAAAGATATAGGCCCTCAAGATCTCTGCGCTCCGCAAATGAGCTGAGACTTGTGGTACCAGCTCAAAAGGGTAAGAAATCTCTCTCTCGAACGTTCTCTGCTTCAGTTCCTCGATGGTGGAACGATCTGCCTCTGGCTTCACGCTTGTCAGACTCGTTCTTTATCTTTAAAAAACTCCTAAAAACTCATCTTTTCCGGCTACACCTTACTCACTAACTCACTTCTTTTCTAACTACTTACTCTATCAAAAAAAAAAAAAAAAGATCTTTTGTAACTTTGCTCTCTGTGTAACTCGATAGCATTGTTGTAGCACTTGTTCATCTATTGTTGTATCGGCTATTTACCGCTTCATTGTCTCCTCGACTTTTGTAAGTCGCTTTGGATAAAAGCGTCTGCTATAAAAAAATTAAAAATTAAAAAATTAAAAAAAATGGATGAATGTATTCTCTTAAAATTTGTTCATTTGCATAAAGTTGAAAAGTTATAAACTTTTGTCGCTTGACTCCTATTGCTTGATATGCCCACTTCCTGGGTATAAAGATTAACCAAACAATTCATGTCTATGGACCACTGATACATTTTTTAAAATAGCCCCTTTTGTGTTCCACAAAATAAATAGTTTTATGAAGGTTTTGAAAAAACCTTTGTTTGCGGCTTATAGCATTGTACTGTAATCCCCCTTTAGAAATTAATATAGTCTTACACGATGAGGTTAAATAAATTGAAAGATTTTTTAACTTGGTCTGATTTAATGTAAGACACACAGTAACAATTGAAACTGTAAGAGTGTTAAACCAAAGTGTGACTGTTTTGTGATTTTACAAAGTGCGACCACACAGCATGATAAATTAGTGTCATGCGATTGCATTTTTAGCCGTATTAAAAAATCTGTGCATTTCACTTGAATCACAAATTTAATAAAGCACATGTAGATGCCACATGCTGTTGTCAGTTTTACATACAGAATCACATGACTCCTCTCCTGACTATTTTCAAAAGCATGCACAAAAATAATAAACTGGACATGCAGCTCTTGTAACCAAAGTAAAGGTCACAAGCAGTCTGGGGCCCAGGACCTCACTCAGCAAAAAAAAGTGGAAGTGTTGCGTATGTTAAAAGTAAAGAACGATAGTTTCATGGACGCATGAGGAAGCCACAGTCACATGCCGAGTGCAGGACTGAGAATCATCTCTCATAGCAAGGTCTCACTCTGTTGGTGCTGTGAGGAGTACAGGTGAGTGCTGGAGGGTTATTGACTATCTAGGGTTCAATGGTTTATTTGTGTATTTTAAAGCCACAACACATCTTCTATATTAGCAGAATGTCGGGAATTGAAAGTCTTGATATCCCCTCCAAATTACAATATGTCTTGTGTTCTGTGCAGATATTTAAATAAATATTTGCAAGAAGCAAAAGCAAATGCTTGTAAAAATAAGCATCAGTTAGTAAAAACATTATTTTTATATAAAACATAATTTAAATTTGAAGTCAGATGGATAGAACGATATTTTGATGCTTGCTGCTGTCATCATTTATACACTCTCATGTTATTTGAGTGGTTTGTCTATATATAATGTAAGTCAGTCGGGAGTGCTGTTTGGTTACCTAAGTTCTCCGAAATCTTTTTTTGTGTTCTGCAGAGATAAAGACACTCACACAGGTTTGGAATGACATGAGGGTGAGTAAATGATGAAAGAAATTTAATTCAGTGCGTAATCCCAACTAGTTACTTATTAATATAAGTGTGTTCGTACTTCAGGTCAAAAAAGTAAAAAAAAATATTTCAAAAACAGACATAGAACAGGAGGATTACCAGTACATTTTCTGTTCATTTGACAGACACATTTTCATTTATGATTAATTGTATTTTTAAACAAAATGTAAAAATATGGGTAAAACTACTGAAAAGGTTTATACAGAAATATATTGATTCATAATTATACTGTACATTGTGTCCTATTTTTATGTATTTTTACGAATAGACTCTATTTGTTGCATCAAGCCTCGAAAAATGGGACTTAACTCAGAATACACAATAGATGAAGAAAAATGCATATTTACAAAAATTAGTCGTTGGGATCTTCACCAACCACTGTCAAGAGATTTTGCATAAATTCAGCGGTCAGTAAGATTAGATAAGAACTTAAGAAGAAGAAGAAAGAGACAATAAGAGAGATAAATGGAGAAACAGAAAAAACAGACAATGAAAAGGTTTGATTGACACCCAGAAACAGTGGTTCTGTAAAAAATGAGAGGGACACTTTTACATACGGAATTACATTCCGAAGCTCATTTTTAGAGCTAGCGACAGTATGTTTTGCTGTAGGTTATGTATAATAATGTGCAAGAAACAAGCCATTTTCGTTGCTATATATCCATTTTTTTACATTCTAAACAATAGGAGTGAAATATCATTATAGGATCCCATTATAGGAACAACACGGTCAGACACTTGCTTCTGCAGTCAGTAGTGAATTTTCAAAATGATCTGTCCACATTTATTTTATTTGTCTTTACTTTATTTGTCAATATTTACTGGTATTGTTTATCTTGAATATTAAAATCACTCAATTTGAGGAGAAACATCTGAGACCAACTTAAAACTCCAATTACTCAAATGTATAATCATGTGATTCTTTTTTGGTGACTTTTAGTAACCTCTCTTATTCATTTACACTCAATAGTAGACTCATAGACTCAACCTAAAAGAACATGACTCAGCCAACTCAGCCAAATACATCTGCTGCTTATAGTTGGCGTGTTTTTGAACATGCAACGGTCATCAGATTTATTCTCTTACTTCTGCTTTCAGTTTCAGCGAGATAGATCTACTACCGTTTATAAGTTTCATAAGACGTCAGTGTTGTGGGACTTAACAGTAAACAAAAGACAAAACAGGAAAAGCAGAAATAGTACAAATAAAGAAATCGTTTCCCTGACCTCTTCCTATGGAGACCATTTTAATGAGTGCAAGCAGAACAAAAATTGGGAAACAGTTGAATTTGTGCTTGGCGCCTGCAGCAAGAGGATAGATAAGATCCCTGGAGAATTGAAAAGCAGGATTATCATGATGGAAGTGATAGGGAGGAGGATGTTGAGACAGCATGTGATTTACACTTCTAGAGTTGTTCTGAATTTAAAATGATGGGTTGATAAAAAATAATTGTATGTGAGATGATGCAAAAAAAGAAATTGTTTTAAGTTCTAAGTAAGATTGTATATTTAAACAAAAAATAATTAAATAGGATCAGAATGGAAAACTAGTTAAAAAGTTTGAAAATCATTTTAATATTTTTAAATGACAAAAATATTTTCTAGGGAAAAGTACATGTATTATACAGTATGTGTAGTATAGTATAAAATATATACTTTATGTCTGTACTCACATAGTTGGCAACATAATCAGTTTAGTGATTTTATGTGAAATAGAAATGATCTTTGCCTTCCCTTTCCTAAGCCTCGCCCCAGACTCTTTAACCTCATAATCAATTGCACAATTTTGAAATCCTGAATTTCACACACATGTACATTGCTGTTGACTTGATGTCTGATCTGTTTTCTTTGCAGGCGTGCCGAGATTTCCTGGACCTGGCGGAGAGCCACAGCCGCAGATGGCAGCGTGTACTTCAACATGAGCGAGAGCAGCGCACTCACCTCGAGGAGACCATCGAGCAGCTAGCCAAGCAACACAACAGCCTGGAAAGAGCGTGGAGAGAGGCTCCCGCGCACGCTGTCAACACACCTGATACACCCACCACCGACACAGGTGAGCCAACCTTAGGACATCATCATAATTGATGATTTAACAGACTTCACATGTACAGATAAATCACAATAACTGGAGTTATGATGTCATGTGCAACAGGAGTGAGTGAAAGGCCGCGGAAAGAGGAGGCGAGTGATGAAGATGAGGATACAGAGTATTTTGATGCCATGGAGGATTCACCTGCCTTTATTACAGTGACTGCCACAGATCACTCTCATCACAGGTCAGCTAACTTGGTCAATTGTGTATTTATGTTTTATATATTTATATATGGCTCTAGAAAGGTTTTATATCCCCAAGATTATATTTAGTATCTACATAATTGTATGTGCCCACATCATTCTTCATGCACCACCACGCAGACGTTCTCAGAGTAATCTCAGCGGTGCTAGTGGAGGACATCCCAGCGGACTGAACCAGGAAGACAACGTGAGTTCTCACACATGAACAAGAGCCTTTTGGGCTATGAACAGTACACTACCTGTCAAAAGTTTCGGGACACTTGAGTGGAAGGATTTAAAAAATAATGAGAATCACATTAAGGATGTACCTTCAGATCAAATGTTTTTTTAATAACAAGAAGCATTTCACTAAGTGTCCCAAAACTTTTGGCTGAAATGTCTTAAAACCGAATTTGACCACCTGGGAATCATTCTATTTCATGCTGTCTAACATTTACATAACATTTTAAATGTATGTATTTAGAACAAAATAATGCAAGGTACTCAAAGGGTATATATTTATGGTATACACAAAATTATATTAGAACACTTGTGGAGGTTATGCTAGCTCAAGTGCATGCATTAAATCCAATTATTTATCCTTTTAAATGACAAGTGACTGAGAATGTTGTTCTGTAGTTAAAATTGCCTGGAATTAAACTAGCTGTCAAATTTTATTGCCGGCTGTATTTAATATTGTGCAGCTGCACAGAGATCACAGAGGGCATGAATCAGAATTTTTTGTAAGGCTGTGTCTGTTCCTCTTTATCTCACAGCTGTTGTGTTCCTTTCAGTATACTGACTCTTAAGGAACTGATATCCGCTCATCAGTATTTATCTTTCTGATGCAGAAGAAGCTTTAGTCATCTTTCAGTGTTTATATGTTGTGTTTCACAAAGACAGTCACCTCTCAACACAAACACATGACTAATTTCACATGTGTTTCTCTCTCTTTTTCTGTCTCTTCTCAGTGTTCTGTGAGCAGTAATGATTTTTCAGGGAAGGAGCTGCAGCCTCGCAGGAAGAGGCGGAGCCACATCCCAGAGAAGCCCAACTATTCGCTCAATCTGTGGAGCATCATGAAGAATTGTATCGGCAAAGAGCTTTCTAAGATCCCAATGCCTGTGAGTCACACACACCTGTTGCCCAATGTACATGTATCCCATGATATTATTACTGAGTATTTTAAAAAAAAGTCAAGGGAAGAGGGCTTTCAGGTGTGCATACCCATCTGGAGTGTAAAATAAAAGGAAATTGGGACGCAGCCATCCTCTCATTCTCTGTGTGTGCAGGTAAACTTTAATGAGCCGCTGTCCATGCTGCAGCGTTTGACTGAGGATCTGGAGTATCATGAGCTGCTGGATAAAGCAGCCCGCTGTGAGAACTCTCTGGAGCAGATGTGTCTGGTCGCGGCCTTCTCAGTGTCCTCTTACTCCACTACAGTTCACCGAACAGCAAAGCCCTTCAACCCTCTGCTGGGAGAGACTTATGAACTAGACCGTCTGGAGGAATTCGGCTACCGTTCCCTCTGTGAACAGGTCAGAGTCAAAAAAAAAAAAAAGACAAACATATGATTGATTATTTCTCAGTTTTTGTAGAAATTGATCGATATTTACTAATGAAGTGTCAGTTTAAATCAAAATGTAACATTTGTATTGTTGTATATCATTCAATTTTATCTGATATCCTGACTTTAAAAAATTCCAGCCAGTGCCCATAAAATAGAATGAGGTCCCACAAACAAGTTTGTCGAATTCCATTTGCCAGTAAACTTTATGGTCACTTAGTGTTTATAAGTTTTAGTATCTTGTACTAAGATTGCATGTATTTTATTATATTTATATTTCTTTATCATTCCTGATTTTCTCCTGCTTGTTTTTGTGCACAATTTTTCACGTGAATCTGGTTGTAAATAATGCACATATTCAATATTCAAAACATAATCCTAGTATCACAAAACAAGTTATATTACAATATATTTATTATGTGATTTTTTTTTAAATTAAAACAACCTTGAAATAGGAAAAAACAAGTGATGCATCATAAAGTGTCTAATAATATTTTTCTTTATTGAGTCATTATTCACAATTATTTTCGTTTATGTTTTTCTTGAGAGAATTTAAATATTTTATCTAAGGTCACTGTATTCTTCACCATACATGTGTGCCTGTCATTAAGAATACAAAGCTTTTTATTGGAGGTTAATGATGGTTGAAGGTGACTGAGAATGAAAGGATTTCAGGTACAATGGAGAGACAGCATCCCCTGGTGTTTCATATCCGTGTTTGTGTTTCTCAGGTCAGTCATCATCCTCCAGCAGCAGCTCATCATGTAATGTCACAGCGTGGCTGGTCCCTGTGGCAGGAAATCACTATCGCTAGCAAGTTCCGTGGCAAATACCTCTCCATTATGCCTCTGGGTGAGCGTCTTTCAATGAGTAATACGACAGGGATTAAATTAATATTTTTGTTTGTTTTATGAGAAATGCAAGGTGTGTGCAGAGCAAACTCTTCAACAATGTGTCAGGGTGTCCTTTTGAAGTTGAAATAGTTGAAATTGCTTCCCTGAAAATTAATCATTGATAAAATGTGCTTCACACACACATCAATATTTTACTTTTCTTTTGTGTTCTGTATTTCCAAGAAATGTAAACCAGTTATTTTAGTCTTTTTTTTGACGTATTGCCAAGTATGGTGTTCCATACCTGGAATTTGTGCTCTGCATTAACCCATCCAGTAAGTGAACACACACACACTGTGAACACACACCCGGAGCAGTGGGCAGCCATGCTGCGGCGCCCGGGGAGCAGTGGGGGGACGGTGCCTTGCTCAAGGGACTCACCTCAGTCGTGGTATTCCCGCTGGTTCCGAGTCTCGAACCAGAAACCTTCGGATCACGAGTCCAAGACTCGAACCACCAGGCCACGACTGCCTGTCTTTTAGTCTTCTGGGAGCCCAAACAAAATTACCAAAACTGGAAAACACTACAGTGACGTTTAATGTAACGCCTTCATAACTTGAGTAAACATTTGGGCAGGCTCATTAAAATCCTCAAACTTAGTGACATCAAACATGGGGCGTGTGTGTAAACGCACATTTCAGTCAGCCTGGGTGAGCGTTTGATTTTTAAAAGAATACATTTAGAATAGATGAATTCACACTTCTTTTACATGCATGGGTAACTTGTCAGACACAAACATAAAAAGAAGGTAAAAAATACATTCAATGATTGGGCACTTTAAATCCTCAGTGACCGTCAAAAATTGGTCTATCAAGATTGCCAAACAGCTGATCTGAACACAAATATGAGTTATTGTTACCATTTAGAATTTAATATATTCAAAGAAGATACGATTTTCCAACTAGAACATTGAATACATCATGATATTGTTTTTTGTCGAACCAGGTGCAATCCATCTGCAGTTCCATGCCAGTGGAAACCACTATGTGTGGCACAAAGTCACTTCCACCGTACACAACATCATTGTGGGCAAACTGTGGATTGATCAGGTAGGTTTCTAAAAGCACATTGAGCAAACAACTGATAGTCCACCCAAGAATTTAAATTATGTCAGCATTTACCCACACTGTCATTTCAAACCTCAAGGATCTTTCTTTCCTTCACAGAACACAAATGAAGATATTTTGAAGAAAATTAACTAATAAACTGAAAGCAGTGGCCTCCCACTCACTTTTATTGTCTGGACAGACAACCAATGCAAGTGAATGAGTACCAGTTACTATCATTCTTCAAAATATCTTCTTTTGTGCTCTAAAGGGGGAAACAGCATCAGGAATGTGTGTAATTTATGATATACATTTTTTGGGGGGAGTTGTTTTTACCTTTCGGACTTTCTTTAGTGTTTTTTGCAGACTGTGACATTCTTTTAAAAGACCTCCCCATTTGTCACAGTTTACTGTTACAGTATGCACAAGGCTTTATAATCATTATGAAAAGTATGGCTTGCAAAATTACTTGTGATGCGTAGAACAGTGGTGTAACAATTTTAAGTAAATAATAGAACAGGAGCGCTCTTAACCCTTTTCGACTGACACAAGTTTTGGGGTTTTCATGTTCTTATATACTTTCTGTGTTTCAGTCAGGAGATATTGACATAGTCAACCACAGGACCAAAGAGACCTGTCAGCTCAAGTTCTCTCCCTATAGCTACTTCTCAAGGGAAGTCCCACGAAAGGTACAGATTTTAATATCATACACATCATACTTCTTTTTCTCACTTTGTTCTTTTTTTTAACTGTAATTTTGCTGCTTAGCTGTGTATAGTGCATGTAGATTTTCTTTTTTCTGTCCATAATGCTTTAGGTAATCTTCAGGATTTATGTATACGCTATTTTGATGCATAAATTATCTTTTTACCCCGTTCTGTCCTCTTCATGCTTTTTTAGTTATCACCCAGAGCTTGTTATACTTATTGTCCTTGTTAAATTGTAAGGTCACAGGGGTGGTGATGGACAGTGATGGTCAGGCCCACTACATCCTGTCCGGCACCTGGGATGAGAAGATGGAGAGTGCCAAGATAGTGCAGAGCAGCCGAGGAAACAGCATCTCTGAGGGCAAACAGAAGACGGTCTATCAAACGCTCCCACCCAAACTACTGTGGAAGAAATACCCACTACCGTATGAGACAAATCACGCGTAACAGTGCACATATCTGTGTAACTCTACTAATTTATAAACTAGTGTTTTCTCTCTTGTTCCCTCAGAGAGAATGCTGAGAAAATGTACTATTTCTCCTCTCTGGCTTTGACGCTGAATGAGGAAGAGGAGGGTGTTTGTTTGACGGACAGCAGGCTGAGACCGGACCAGCGTCTCATGGAAGCTGGACGCTGGGACGAGGCCAACGCAGAGAAACAGAGACTGGAGGAGAAACAGAGAGCTGTCAGGAGGAGGAGAGAGGCGGAGACTTCCGTGGCCATAGATGAAGGTGAGCAGTGAACCTCCGAATAAAATATTAAACATGGTCTGATGGACTTTCCAAGTAAATTCCTATAAAAGTAATGACAGAATTAACCGTTGTTTTGTATTCCAGGACGAGAATTTGAGGGCTACAAGCCGATGTGGTTCCACCAGAGGATGGATGAAAGCACAGGAGACTTGACCTTTGTTTATAGGGGGGGTTACTGGGAGGCCAAAGACAGACAGGAATGGAACGAATGTCCAGATATCTTTTAAAGTCAAGAAACACTTGTCCGATTGTTAACGGACAATATCAACAGGAAATTAATCCCTGTACATGGACTCAACAAAGCCTTGCGGCCCTTGAGGTCGTGAAAACCTGCACTGATTGAAACTCTTCAAACGAGTGTGTTTGTGTGCGAGTGTTTGTGCAACCCATATATCTTCACCTGACTCTTATACAAACTTGCACAGGAGAAGGGAGAACAGGACAAACTGTTTTCCCTCAAGTTCACCTCAAAGATGAGTGAGTCGGAGAAATGCGAAGATCTTCTAGCCAAGTGCCGCCCACTTTATCTTCCAAAGCGAAATCAGGTTCTTTTTATTCTGTACAGCCCCTTCACAAAATGCACTTTCACCTTCTTTACTCTTCTCTTAAACTTAAGTGTAAACATCATATCAAAGATGCTCTTACCCATCCCCTGATGGCCTGAACACTCAGAGAACACAGAGAGGAGACTCGACTCCCGTGGCAACATTTAGATGATCTTGACATTAATGAGAATTTTATCACTTGTAGGAATTTGTCATATCAACAATAATACCATATTTGGACAAGGAAAGTTCTTGTTTAAACATCCAAGAGATTTATGAGAGCATGGTTGGACTTTTAGGACAAACAAGAATTTATTGGACGTTTCAAGAAATTCTCACCGGCCCCTCCCACTTTGCATAGACTTGTCAAGATTTGTCATGTTTGACATGGATGGAAAAGCCATTGCAGGCATGATGTTAATGCCTGATTTCCGACCCAATTCTTCCATAAAAATGCTTTACATCCACAATTTGAATTTATATTGTTATGACCATGAATTAACTGCGTCCTGCATTGATCAGCGGACTCTCTCAGTGGTCATTCTCCATATTACTGTGACTGACACAGTACAATGCATATCAATGCAATTAAAATAACATTTTGTACAATCTGGATTCTGAATGAATAAATGACTAAGCAACCAATAAAACTAAACATTCAACTGACTCAGAAGCAAAGACAATGCAAGCGTCCAAGTGTAATACAGAAAAGACTGAAGAGGCTTTCATGTAAGTAATGTACTCGTGGGTATTGTATTTATAAGCAGTAGAGATAGCGGATTAGAAAGAGATTGCGTGTTTCCAGATAAGATGATTCTTATCTGTCATATTACAATATGGTGCTGCTATAGAAAAGCACATTGTGTATTCTCATCCAATTGAGCTGTCAAATCAGTCTCCCATACGAGAAAATAAGATCACACAAATGTTTTCTAGCGGTCATAAAGCATCAGAACATCTTTAGGAAATATAAAAGGTTTTGCTGTGCACTTTGGAACTCTGTAGCTGCAATACAAACATTATGCTAGATCCGCTCTCTAATCCTGGTGATTTCATACGAACATTAAAAGAAATCCATTGGATATTCAGCAGTTACAGGACAGATCTCTTTGAAGTTGTCACTGATAGTTGATTTTGCATTTGAGAATGTAGAATAAGACTTGAAATTTTATTTTGCTCTGTTACAACTAGATGAATTTTGTGACAACAGAGGTGGTTATCATATTATTACAGCATCAATATAATAATTCCATGCCATCCTAATACATGCTGTGTTTTTTGTAAATGCATCTTTTAATCGAAATATCTCAGCGGGTCAAAAGGTATTTTTTGACGAGCCGTTCATGTTTGATTATATATTAATATTTTGTATTAAAACACACTGACTCACATTTTGGCAGCTACTTTTTTTATATGTGCTAGCAACTAAATAGCAACATGCCAATGGATAATAGTTTGAGGAAAATGTAAAGTTTATAAGTGATGAATCAAAGATCCTCCCTATCTATAACATCGATTAAATATGATTATTAATGATAAAAAGATAAATAATATTCACATAAATGATCAACAGGTGTCTAGTAATATGTGATTACATAGTAATCTGTAGAAATAAAGACTTTTTTAAATTTGTGTTTAGTTGGAGCCTGTGTGAACAGTACTCAAGACATGTGATGCAACTCAGCCAAGGGAAACCTAAGAGTCAGACTCAGCATTTAATTTATATCCTGCTCCTCTGTCTTCTCTCAATTACATAATATCTCCCTTTTCCTGTCTAACTATTCATTTGAAAAAGTAGATTAAGTTATATCAGGCTCGGTATGTAAACTTTTACAGTAGTGAAATGGCTTGGGAAAATCCCATAAGACAAAACACATGTCTAATAATGAGTAGAGCCTTTAGATGATTAGCCTTTTACATTGAATGTGAAAAATTAAAATGTTAATATTTTAATCTCACAAAAGACAGAGGCAAATCATCATTTATTTTCTACAGCTTCACAGATTTAATTTGATGTGTGACATTTGATACCCAAAATACGGAATGTACGATCAACAAAACAACACCAACAAATATGAATAGTTCTGGAATTAATTTGGTGGACCCAAAACCAAAAAAGTATTTAAAAGAACATAAAAAATAAGAGCATTTGCCAGGAAGAAAAAAAGATTATTTAAACCCGACAGTTAAAAACAACATAAATATGTATCATTTAACAAAACCTAATTAAAATTATTAGTTTATAATTCAAACCTGAAGATATCCCCTAAAAGGCAGTTCATCATAACATGATTACACTCAGAATGTAAGGCACTTAGGAGTAGCTGAACCACTGTTGGCTAATGAATGTTCTTGACATACAGAATGCATTCTTGTTAATGTAAATACATAGGTAATAAATATGCAATTCAACCAGTAAGACAATCCGATGTTTAAGAATAAAAAAATTGAAGACTGGATTACTGGTGTTTAAAAGGTCAAATGATTTAAATACAGTTCAACAGAACCATTAATAAGTGGTTAACGAGTGAGCCTTGTAGCCTCATCTTATCCACAATCATAAACCTTTGATCACATCAAATCATACATCATCAGGGTAGGTAACTGGATGAACTACGTGGACCAGGATCACTGTGCCACATTGCAAAAACTGCAATTTGTTGTGATTAAGAAATAAATGTACCTACAAACACATCTTGCGTTCAAGAAATATTAAACTCACAGATGAAATATGCTCAGCAAAGATGCAACATAGTAAAAAATATACATTACAAGCTCTTTTGTGTTGAACTTGCATAATTGAGAGATTAAATGCTCTGATTCCCATTTACAGTTCAAAGTTTCTTTGTGTAAGATATATTGTCTCCGAATTGTTGTATCATGTAATATTCACCAATGTGATATGGCTCAGAATGTAAATACGTTAATGTCTCCAGCTGTCCCATCTCCAGCAAGGATGTTGTTGCCCCCGTCAGGAATACAGTTCGACATTTTTGAATATAAATGTGTTTAAATAAGTGACAGAGGTGCAGGAGGAGTCTGTTATAGTGTAATAGTTCATAAAAGTCCTTCGTTTTCAAAGCTGCTGTGCAGAAGAGAAAATGCAAACGGTGCAAACTTGATACCAGTGCCGCTGTAGAACTTATTCTGGAACTCCACCCTAAATCATAAATGTTGCATTTAATAGTTTTAGTTACAAGAAAATGTGTTAGTGATGTGCTAAAAAATCAACCCTGTTTGACAGTGCTGTGTTTTTATGAGATAAAAAAACTGACCAGTGAAGTCTGAGAGCATGAAGGAATGCAGAGAGTCCCTCCATCACCAGGAGGATGGACACAGTGAGGACAGCAAACAGACCAAAAACAGGCACCAGGAACACGATTCCAACACTAGTGTCCACACGCAGACCGACCCGCATCACCATTGCCCACAACACTTCAGACAGCTCTGCATCACAAAAAAACATATGCCATGTATTTCTCTTTTTAACCTCTATTGTAACCTTTAATGACTTTTTTCATATTTAAGTCTTTTTAGTGTTTTAGTCTTCTAAAGCACTCTGATGCATCAAGATTGGCTAAACTTTTAGAATGCAAAAACTTATAGGACGTAAAAACTTGTTTTCCAACCCAAAGCAAAATGTTGTGTGATGTAAAAATACAATATATATATATAATGGTATTACATGACTATTAATAAATAAAACATTATTATTATTTTTACTTTATTTATAATACAACTTGCTATGGTGTTTTTTCAGAATGGCCCGGCAGATAAAGGTAGTTCATTAATCATGAATTTGGTTATATTTCAAGTGAGGGTGTTACTTACGGGCATGTGCCAGGCTGAGAGCCCAAAGTCTCAGGTAAGATGCAGTGTTAGAGATGCAGCCCAGACAGTACTCTATCGTGTGAATGGACTGATGCAACAGCACATCAGCAAAGTCAAACTGTAAAGTAAAGCAAGACTTTGTAATTCAGTAACGGTCCATGCCGCTGAATGTGATCAAATTAAAACCTGGTGGCCTCACCTCCTCTGATTGGCTGTCAGAGCTGGTAGAATGACTGTCCAGGCTGTTGCCCTCCTCCATATCATGAGTATGCAAGAGAGAGAGCTCCTCTTCACTGCTCCTCCGAACTCGCTGATAACCCTACAGAGACGGTGACATGAACAATGAGCGAATGGGCTTCAGTTACATCGAACAGATATGAAAGGCTGGTACTTACTCTATACATGGTCAGATGACCTCTGCCTTTGTGTAGCCAGTAGAGGTAGAGCGGTTTGCCGAACAATAACACAGGCACAGAGAACAGAGCCACTATCAACAGAAACACCTGAAGGCCAGTCTGTAAAAAATAAGATGAAAGATAAAGGACAGGATACACAAAAAAACTGGATCTTCAAGAAATGGCTCACTCACTAAGCCTCAAAGTAGTCTGACCTAAGCAAATGTTGCCACCTGTTTTAAAACATTTCAGTGTTTTAGTGTCTTACCTGTCCTGGGTAGAGTGACTGGCCGGAGTCCCCCTGCATGAGGAACATGTTAATGAACTGGATGAGGATGCTGGGAGCCGTCTGAGAATCCTTGGCTGTGAAAACCAGCCACTTATATAAGATCATGAAGACCAGATACCCAAAGAGACACATCAGGAAGAGCAGCTCAGGCAAAAACATCAGATACAGGTTAAACCTCCGTCTGAAGTGCCTGATAAAAAACCAACAAATTAAGCCTTAGAAAAACTGAGCCTTTTTTTAAGCAATAGCCCAAAAAATAAATGTACAAATCCACTAATCATTTTAAAATTGTATCAGTTACTTCTGTGGAACACAAAAGAATAAAAAATTTTTAAGTATGCTGGTAACCAAACCCCTTCACTTGCATCGGGTCCATACCATAGAAGTGTATAGGTGTCGCTGCTGTTCGGTTACCAACTCTTATTAACATATGTTTGTTTATGTTACAGCCCAGAAACATATTGTGAAAATAGTCTTTTAAAATATCTCACAGGTGATTGAAAACACCAAGGACGACTCCAAAAGTCATGTGAATTATTCCTAAAATCACAGACATCTTCATCTTATAGGAGTTCAGGAAGGTAAGCCGGTTCGATGCCAGATTCCAGATCTACAATGAACACAAAACTCATGCATCATTATGTGTAATGATTCCTTCATGTTAAAGGTGATATCATTATAAAGTCCAGCAGACACCTACCGGGTCAATTCCCAGAGGATAGGGCCCTGTAAACACTCCTGTGACATTTGGATCCAGTGCAAGAAATCCATTTGAGCAAAGTGTTTTCAAACTAGAAATCAAAAGAATATAAAAAAGCATATTAGGACACATTCATAACATCAGAAACTTTACTTTTAACTATGATCTTAAAACTACATCCTTATAAGTTAAAAGGGAGAGTTTACTAAAAAAATAAAATGTTGTAATCCCCCCCTGCAAGCCTGAGTTTCTTTGGTGTGCTAAAGTATATAGAGAAATAATTATACATATAGAAGATATATTAAGTCTGTATCCAAATCATTTTGGGTTACCATTGCCACCCATTATTAATAATCTTCATTTGTGTTCAGCACGGCAAAAAAATCTATGGGTTTGTAATAACTGGAAGTAGAACAAATAACAAAAGGGTTAACTTGGGTTAACTACACCATTAATCTGTTAAAGAACAGCATAATAATCCACAGATAAAATAAAATGTATTTAAATACAGAACACATTATCGTTCCACCGGTGCATATATATTTTATAACACATCTGTGCTGTTACACTTACTTCCAGTGTCCGTGGTCAAACATGGCTTTGACGCTCCATCCAGAGCCGAATAGGTTGAGGGATTTTGAGAAGCAGTCGTTGTATATTAATCCGGTGTAGACTGAAAACACACCCATCATCAGGATCATGTAGCGGCCTTCGAAAAACGTGTTCCAGATCTACATTTCAGGATAAAGCCAAAGTTAAACAACTTACAGAACCAGACTGAATGGATATTTCTAGGTACAGGATTTGATCAGGGAGCTAAAAGAGAAATATACCTCATTTCTGGTTTTCTTCAACCTGCGGTCGTTCTCATAGAGTACCATCCAGAGAGCAAACATCGCCATGATGAGTCCGTGCCCAAGGTCTCCAAACATCACAGCAAATAGGAAGGGAAACGTGATGATTGTGTATGGAGCTGAGAGAGAAATATGAAACAAAGTTAAAGCACCTTCTATTTCTTTCAAATGTAATGGAATTATTTAGCGCTCAAAAAGAAATAAAACTCTCTTACCTGGGTTAACTTCCCTGTAACTGCCCACCCCGTAAGCGTCAACTATATTCTGGAAGCCTGAGGTGAACTTGTTGGTGCGTATAAGGGTGGGTGGAGTGTCATTACTAGGGATTCGATTAACGAATGAGGGAACTGTGGCTCCAGTTTTTCTCTAAAGGATTAAAACAACTGTTATATCTCTGACAACAGTGAGTGAATTCAACTGTGTGGTTTGAATGAGTGATTAACAGCAAAAAGGAAAACTTACAGATCCCTCCTCTAGAGCCCTCCGGAGTGAAGGAAGATCATTTACAGGACACCACACCTCGGCTATGAGGCACTTGTTTGTGACATCAAAACTACAGAGGTTGAGGATGTGATATATGGCCTTCATTTTCTTAACCTGAATGACCCACGTGTACACAGACTCTGAGGCTTTGATCAACACTTGCCTTAGGTAATCTTCAGTCCGGTGAAGAACCTGTGAACATACACACAAGAACAAGACTGTGTGTGAGACTTCATGGTTGTTCTTGGCTTATACATCATGTGATGAACTACTCTCTTACAAAAACAAATTAACTTCTAACATATTTTTGACTAACACTTATTTTCAAATGTGTGTAAATTATCTTTACAAGAGAAATTTGGACAATTGAACGTTTAAGCAATGGAACACCATGCTTTTACGGACTCACAGTGTGAAGGTCCTGTATGCGTGTACGGAGACCCTCGACCACGTCTGCCCTTTCTTCATTACTATTGGGGTATGGGTACAGGTGACAGTGGTAGCTATGGAAAAAAGTAATGAGAAACCATAACACCTAACTTAAACAAAAAAACACAAATGTTTCTCCTAAAGTAGAGGCGTTCATCAAGAAAATTTAAGTTACCAATCACATATTTTCTTGACCTTCTGTCCAATCTGCTCTCCCCAGTAGGAGACAAGAAATACCACACTTCTAGTCGGCTCACCCTGATAAAACAAACCCCCAAAACAAGGAAAATGAAAATATACATCAAAAAATGTATTAACTATTATATAAGTTATCTACAAAAAGCAAATGTGTCATACCGATTCAGGGTCTTCCAGGTCCTCATCTACCTCAGAGTAGCTGAGGATGGTGTAGCCTTTACACACTCTCCAAAGCATTCGCTCAAATGCTTCGATTTTCACTCTATGGACGAGGCCAGAAATAAACCTGAACAGCAGAAAGCAGAAGAATAGGAGCTTTAATGCCGTTTCACATATGCCTTACATATGGATGCAAGCAAAAGATATGACACCACTAGTTTCATGTATCCATTGTATTCCCCTGAACTATTCACTAAACCTCCCATTTGTAATTACTAGTAAAGCTGCATAATCTAAACTTGTCTTTTCACTGACACAAGATGTAAGATAAGGCTGTCATATTCTGCTGCCGATCTGATATCAGTTTATCTTTGTCTAACAAAAGTTAAGATCTGCATTAAGAAAATGGAAACTGGGCCTTGACTAATGCAGTACTGTAGTATAGATGTCATGTTTGTAAACACTGCTTACCCTAGCTTGGCTCCAAGTCTCTGCATACTGGTGTAGTCCATCAAGGATTCCTTGTCAAGAAAGGGGAACTCTTCATACTGGACTTGAATTGGCTCTCTCTGTTTATTCACAAGTAAACACAAACCAAGAGATTAGACAAAAACAAACATCCTCAAGAGTTAAGCATATTTGTAAAGGCCTTAAATCTTGTGAATCAGGTGACTCGAAGATTCCCACAGTCTTGCCTTCTGAAGCAAAATTCCATTCAATTACACCAGAAACATGAACCGAGATCTGGCAGAACTTCAGGCGCAGAGACAAAAACAAACTAAAGAACATAAAAGCTATTGATAGATATACAGTTGTTTGCTTATTCAAATTATTATTACTAAATAAATAAAAAAATATCACAATTACTCCTATTAGATGTCAATATTATCTTGAGTATATTTATATATTTGGTATCTTTCTAACTATCAGCAAACTAACATGATTTAAAAGGGCTATAAAGTAAGGGCTCTTGAGGAACGGTTTACTGAAATTTACACTTTAGTTCGGCTTTAGATTTATTCACATATTCGGAACATTTCATCTTGCTTTTCAGCCAGGAAATACTCTTTTCCGCTTATTTGATTATTAAACTTTAGAAAATCTTTGCTTTATCTGTAAAAAGGTCATGGGTTTGATTCCTAGAAAACAGACATGGTGGTAAAATGTATACCAAGAACGTAATGCAAGTCACTTCATATAAAAGGTTCTGTCAAATGAACTAATGCAAATTGTGTAAGCTGAATGTCAGGCATGTGACACATGATCACATGAACACAGACCCCCACCTCTGCAGTGCGCTGCACAAAGTTGCGAGTGATGCGCAGCATGTGTGTGTACTCTGTGAGCTCTAGAAGGTTTCTCTGAAGTTTTTCCTTGTTCTTTGTGACCTCGCTCAGCTCCAACTCAAGTCTCTGTAGTTGTTCCTAAACAAAACGACAAAGCATCTGTCATAACTGCATATAGAAAAATATATGATCGATTTGAACAAGTGCAAAAACAGTTAGAAAAAAGTCAAATTCGACTTTTAATAATTAACAAGAATATGCAAAAAATGCCATAATAATACTCATACAGATAAAGAAAAGACTCATCATTCAGCATCCAAATATTTATTTGGCGTACAAACATCTTACATTTTATCTTTAAACATCAAAAAGCATACTAGCACAAATGAGTAAAACAAACGAACAGTGTTTAACTAAACTCACCATTATAGCCATCACATGTTTGGGTAATGGAGCAGCTGGGTTTACCTCGCCTTCTGGAAGTGGAATGTCTTCTTTTTTAATTTCCCGCAAAAGATATCCTGTCAGGAGATAAGTCAATTGTGTTTAGATACTTTCTCTTAATATTGCTTTACAGCTTTTTAATTCGCAAGCTTTTGTAGGGTCCGTTTCTATCAATTGATGACAGAAACAAAGCTGTTTAAAAAACAAAACCAACAGACACGGTTCCATTTTTCACACTTGAATATGCTATTCAGAACTGCACAATAGAAAAGATTTGTGGGGATAGCCAAATGTTTCTCGCCCTGCCCATTATATGTTAACAAACTCATGGAGGTAAATGGACTATGTTTTGCATAACAAATTTCAAGGTAAAGATACAAAAGACCAGCAGGGATTTCATATTTACCAGAATTTATTTTGCTGTGTGAACTGGACAAAGATATTATTTCCCTTCCATTCAAGTGGAGTGAGTTTTATAAGGATTATAAGGAAATGACTTTTTAACTCTCTAACTCTCACAACCGCTTTCTTGTGGGACACAATTGTAGAATTCTCTAATAAAACCTTTGTTTAGATGGAACGCAATTTAATATCATTGTATATTGTTTGTGTTTCTCCTCTGTTTTCTTTTGTCTGTCAACTGTCTGTGTGTGCTCAGCCTTGATACTATTGTATTAAATGTAGTGTAAAATATTTCACGTACAGCTGCTTAGAAACATTGGAAAATGTAAATAGCGCGACATAAATTCATTTGACTTGATTGTTGAATTCTGCCCATAAAAATAAACGAAAGCAATGCAAAGCCTTTACCCAGAATTCTCTCCATCTCTTCACATCTCTTGATCTCGTTGACAAACTTGCGCTGGAAAGAATTTACACTCGGGTTGAGCTAAAAAACACACAAAAGAATCACATCAAACCTACATGATCATACTTTGAAACAGCTGAAAGTAAAAGTTAAAATGCTTTATTTAACCTAGGGTTCTAAGAATTAACATCCCTCATATTAAGAGTTCTACACTACATAAGTTCAAATCAGCAATGTGGCATTCAGCCAAGTATGGTGATCCATACTCAGAATTTGTGCTTTTCATTTAACCAATTCCAAAGTGCACAAACACATTAGTGAATACACACACCAACTGTGAACACACCCGGAGCACTGGGCAGACATTATCGTTGGGGGTTCGGTGCCTTGCTCAAGGGCACCTAAGCCATGGCATTGCCAGCCCGAGACTTGAACCAACAACCATAGGGTTGAAAGTCAAACTCTCTAACCACAAGGCCATGCCTTCCCCCTATATAAACCACAATGTATGATTATAACCAATCCATTAATGAAAGCTATCGCAAAGTGCTGACGTCTGAAAGAACTGTGAACTTAAGATCCATCTCATGGTGTAATAAGTGTCCAAACCCTACAGAGCTGACCTACTAGACAGTCGCTTACTCTGATCATCATAATGTTGACCAAGTAGTCGGCTCTTTAGGTTTTGTCGTGAAACTGAGATATGATGTTATATACACAGATACATTCCCTTCCGTGTTATTGTTAACCTCACACCAACTTACATCTCTGAACTCTGCCAGGCCAAGTTCACCCAGTTCACTGATGCAGTCATAGGCAGAACCAGACTGCAGGAACATCTGGGCCAGACACATCTCTTCACTCTGAAACAATGAACCCATCTTAACCAAACAGTGTTCCTCTTACACCACAATGTCCTGGGTGGATGCTTGGAGACTGGTTGGGCCGGATGAATGGATGAATGAATGAATGTCTCTGGTGCCCACAGCTTTAACACTGACACGTACTCGTCCCCTGTATTCCCACATCCCCTAAAACAGCTTTTATACGAGTAATTATTCAGGTTTGATACACATATTCAGGTCTGGTCGATCCGCCATCCCAGGTTAAAGCGTTAGGTCACACGGGAGACTTTTGCTTTGTAATTTCCCTTCGCGTTAGCTCCTAGCTAGACGGCTAATGTCGAAGCTTATCACAAACAGTAAATTATTCCCTATTTAGTGTCCTAACACACACTCGTGTGTGTTTTACCGGCTCCCGTTAGCCATTTTTGGTGTTTTTTGCCGTCTTCTTCAGACACGAACATCTCCAGCGGCCAAAACTTCTGTTCCGTCACTCGCACTTACTTTCAACAGTTGAGAAACTCTTCAAAATAAAAGTCCCTTTCAGAAAAGACCCACAATAACAGGTGTAACCCTACATAGCATGTGTTAACATAATATCCTGGATGTGAATAAAATGTAATAAATAATTAAAAAAATATAAATAAACTGTTATATTTTATTCGTGAGACATTAAGCTATATTAGTGAGTCGACGTGTTTTGCCGTTCACTGATACGCTGCTTTTGACACGTGTTCTTGTTTTAAAGATGGCAGCTTGCATGCGAACGTGACTGCAAGTGCTCATACATTTCACAGTGATAGGGATTGAACAACTTTATATAAGAAGTAAGTGATTGAACAGCATGATTGTTCAGATTGCCTAAATAATATATATTGCTTTCAATTTGCTTTACACATCACTTAAAACAATGCTATTTTTTTTTTGTTAGTTGTTGTTAGTCTAATAATGTATGTTTGTTGGTCTGTCATGCAGATCACCATGGCAGATGTTCCTGTTGAAGATTCACAACCCAGCATAAAATGTGAACTTGTTCAGAAGGATGATCCCATGGAGGAGAAACCCCAAGAGGGTCAACCAGCAGAAGTTGATGGAGATGGAGATGGAGATGCAGATGCAGGAGGTGTTGACTCCAACATGTATCGCTACATCAAAGGAGACCTCTTCACCTCTGAGATCTTCAAAGTAGAGATACAAAACTTGCCCAAGTACATTGGTTTCAACGACTTGAAGAAGTTCCTCGGCAAACATGGAATCAACCCTCACAAAATCAAGCTGTTCAGCAAACAGATGTTCGCCTTCGTCACTTTCAAGAACCAGGAGGAGAGGGACAAGGCTATGAAGGCAGTGCACGGCATGCAGTGGAAGAGCAAAGTGCTGAGCGTACGTTTGGCAAAGCCCAAAGCTGATCCCATCCTCAAGAAGAGAAAACAAGACGAGGAAAGCGAGGCCGGGCAGCCTGGTGCCAAACGTGCCGCGGGGGGCCAGAAGGCAGAGGAGGGTGAGGAAGAGCCCCTTAATATTCGGATAGCCAATGCCGTGACACCGTTGTGGAATGTGCCCTATGAAGAACAACTGAAGAGGAAAGATCAAGAAGTGGAGGCAATTTTGCAGAAACTGACTAGGTAAAATATTCTGGTTGATGACCAGCCAGCAACTGTTGTCTATAGCCAATTATATTATGAAAACATGGACAACAGTAAAATTAACAAAGAATAAATGCCATTAACATATTTATGATGTATAAACCAAATATATATTTTAAAACAATTACTCATAATTTATTATACGCTTTATAATCTTCCATCATCCAACTTAACTATCATCCATATAGCTGTATGACAATTTCTGGAGGTATAAGAACCGTTTTGTTCACTTATGATTCCTTTTGATCATTCTTGCTGCTTAGAGAAATTGGCAACAACAACAAGGCCATGTTGCCTTGGCTGTTTGTTCAAAAGGAGAAATACAACAAAATGTGCTGTCCAATGGAGTCCATACGACCATCACCTGTGCAGGTAACACTTAATCATTACCAAAAAACATAAAATATTCTAAAAAAAATTACAATGACATGCTTTGTATTACTCAAGACACAAGTTCGTATTTCTATGTATTGTATACAAAAGGAAACATTAAGCATTATTCTATAACGGTAGTATATTTTCTGTGCCTTATACCATGTTCATTAGTATGCTCGTTGTGTCCCTCTGTCTTTCAGACCGAATACAGAAATAAGTGTGAGTTTGTGATTGGAGTGGGAGCAGACGGAGAAGATAAGACTGTGGGCTTTCGTCTGGGGAAGTATAAAGGGGGGTCCTGTGCAGTAGTGAGCCCATCAGAAACCAGCCATGTGTCTTCTGAGGCTAAGAAGATTGTTCAAGCCTTCCAGCAGTTCATAAGGTGAAATGAATATATTTTTAGAATGTTAAAAAACATCTGTTTAAGTTATTTGTACACTTTTATAATATTTTGAACAATGTCTGAGGTAGTTTGTTTCTGTACAATGGAAGTCAATGGGGAACATTGTGGTTGCCAGCATTCTTCAAAATATCTTAATTTGTGTTCTGTAGTAAAATATCATACAGGTTTGAAATGGCGTTAATGTTTTTAAATGATATAATTGTTTAAAGGTTTTAACTATTCCTTTAACTATGTCTTAGTATGAAGTTGCAACAAGAGTCTACCTTAGTATGTATTATATATGTATTCATTGTGGTTGTGATGTTTTAAACAGGACAACTCCCTATGCAGTGTACAGTCCAGAAACTTACGAGGGACACTGGAGGCAGCTGACTGTTCGGACCTGTAGGACAAAGCAAACCATGGCAATTGTTTTCTTCAATCCACAGGTAATGTGAGATTTATGCAACGGTTGTTATTGTTTCCTTGACAGGCCAATGCTTTGTAATCTGTATATTACTTTTTACTGTACATTGTTAATTGTTCATCACCTAGAAACTCCAAAATGAGGAACTTGAGGAACTGAAAGGAAACCTGCGTCAGCATTTCACTGAAGGTGAAGGGAAAGAAAGCGGCATCACATCTTTGTATTTTGTTAGAATGGGACAAAGGTGATTCTAAGAGTTAATATGTTAGACATTATTATATAACGTTTCAGAAACTAGAATGAAAGGTAAAAATTATGTATTCATTTTGCGGATCAACCCAGGACATCTGCGGGTACAGAGGACCTTCCGTGCGAGCATGTGGCTGGGACTGAGTGGATTCACGAAGAGCTTCTTGGACTGAAGTTTCGCATATCTCCTCATTCATTCTTCCAGGTGTGCATCCAAACAAACTGTTGTTCTCCATGTTTTCGTACAGTTATATTTCCAATGTAACGTGTGTAATATTTACAACATTAATTATTTAACAACGACGGTCCTGCATTAGTCGTGTAAGGTTTATAAATTTGGTCTTGGCAGACGAACACCCCGGCTGCTGAAGTTCTGTACTCTGCTGTGGGTGAATGGGCTCAGCTTGATAAGGACAGCACTGTGCTGGATGTATGCTGTGGAACAGGAACTATTGGGATCTCTCTGGCACAGGTGTAACTTTAACTTTTACAGAAACCTAAAAGAAGAGTCACTTAAAAGTGATAATTCACACAAAAATGGAAATTGTGTTAAAATTTATTCACTCTTTTGTCACATTAAGCCTATTTGATTGTCTTTGTACAGAACACAAAATGAGATATTTTCAAGAATGTTGGTGGCTGACACCCATTGACTTGCATTTGTTTTGTGTGGATACATAAGAAGTGAATATGGGTGCCACTGCTGTCTTCATAACATGTTCTTTTGTGTTCTGCAGAAGAAAATACCCAGAAGATGTTAAATAAATGATAACATAATTTTACTGAATTAAGTAGCATACCAACGGTTTCTTGAACTACACTTCGAAATTTTGTTTCTATTGGATTTAAGTCACTTTTGTTTTCTTACAGAGGGTAAAGAAGGTTATTGGGATAGAGTTGTGTCAGGAGGCAGTGGAAGATGCCAAGGCCAACGCTGAAGCTAATGGTACGCTGTGATTTTTTTAAATGACATATCACTCTCCTTGCAATTCTTATTTTCACACAGTCTACTTGCACTTCAAATGTACATTTACAGGATTGACCAATGTGGAATTCCACTGTGGGAAAGCTGAGGATGTATTCCCCACTATTCTAAATGCAGTCGTGTCTCCCAACGTCACCGCAATCGTTGATCCTCCAAGAGCAGGGCTCCGTAAGAGCAACACTTACATATTTCCTACGGAGTCATTTTCTAAAATTTTTACATACCATAACCAAACCTAATTTCTTTGAACAGATTCCAAAGTTATTTTAGCAATCAGAAAAGCCGAGCATCTGAAGAGGCTTGTCTATGTCGCCTGCAATGCCAAAGCAGCTATGAACAATTTCATTGAGTAAGTGTTGTCTTTGTCCCCACTGTTAATGGCAAAAACAAACTCCTTCATCTTCAAAGGTGCTTAAACTGAATTGTATTTTCTTAAGTCTCTGCAGAGCTCCTTCGAATCGTGTGCGAGGAGCTGCTTTCCGTCCCGCAAGAGTTATGGCTGTGGACCTCTTTCCTCAGACCATGCACTGTGAGACCATCCTGTTGTTTGAAAGAGTGGACTACAGCAAAGAGAATGTTTGACATTGGACGACGACAGACTTACAGCTTTGGTGTCCCTGCCATATATATCATTTAGACACTTCCAAGTACATCTACACGGATAATGTTCAGTTAAGAGTTAACAAGTGAAACATACCGTTTTGCCTGATTTTAAATGACCTAATTCAAGATTCTTTTGTATAGGTTTAATTTTCTGTTCTTTAAAGTAAAACACAAGACATCAGTTTCTGGTCATGAGTTTATTTGCATAAACAAATCACTGTGTATCAGCGACCATGTTTCAGCATCACTTGAAGCTTAATCACCCAACATTATCTGGTCAACGACTACAAGCACACAATTCTTCATAAAACGAATACACACTTGGCAAGATTGACAGGATGGGTCATACACTCAAAACATGAATGGGAAAAGCACATTATGTAAGCCTTGTGCACATGGAAAACATGAAAGTGTCTTCAAATGAATTACACACTCAGAAGCACAACAGCTTACATATGAATCACAATGACAGTGCACTGTAGTTTTGGTTAGTCTCTGTCTTAAGAAAACCACTTTCCCGTTCTTTTAGTTGTTGGGAGTAAAACAAACTCGAACACCTTGGTGTTGTATCTTAAGGCCAGACTTTCTCTTGCTCTCCCTTCCAACTATTTTTTAAAAGAGATGCATCAGTTTTCTTCAAACAGGGACTGTAATTTAATCCAGCAATCACTAAATCTCTTTCCTTAATATTTTATCCAATACATGTCAATATACTTGAATAGCTATGCAACAATATTCTATAAAAATGCATAAGACTGTTAAAGCTTTGGTTCACACTGTTCTTCAAGCTATTGAATATGAAAACACAGTCTGATTTTGTTCAATGTAAGAAGTTAAAATGGTTGTTTTAAGGTAGACTGCCTTCTGAATTGATTGTGGCTTGAACAATTAACACACCAAAGTAATGTGTCAGATTAAAATCAGCACATTCACTTCTTACTATGGCAAATGTACAAAAATCATACAGAATCATCTAACATAGACGCAAAAGCACATGCTTAAAAGGCATTTTCTCTAAAATATTCATGTCATAAAGCAAGCGTATCTCCACAACAGTTATGTAACACATTATCACTAACAAAGACTCAAGTGAGAGGTGCTTCCTTATAAAACACAGTACCAATAACTAAAGCAAAAAAAAAAACTAACGCAAAATACACCATACTGTCCCCACTAAAACATACCACCCAGCCTCTAAAGCAAACATTACCAAGAGCAAAACAAATTTAAACTAAAATCCTCCCTGATGTATTTTCCTCGACAACTACAGTACCGAACACTTGTGCTTCTTAAACAAGAAGTGCAACTAGTCAAGTTGACCATTGGTTTTTATAACCCCTCCATTCAAATATTGTTGTACACTTCATACAGGTAAATAGTGCATTACTTAACAGCAGTTGATGGGGAATGTGCACACTAAATGCTTTAGAAATACATGTTTTTTACATGTCAAAATACATGACCCCTGTCCACTGAACAAAACACACTTTAAAAGGCAATATTAATCCAAATTTTCCAGATAAAGGATAACATGCTCTGTTAGCAAAGACAAAAAAAGATTGGTCATTTCTGCATGCTAGACAAGTAAAAAAAAACTATCATAAGACATTGATTGTTGAAAAGCACACAGAACAACTTTTGAAATGTAGTTACTTAGAAAATAATTTGCTCTTTATTTTAAAAGGGAGTAACAATTATCTTTATTGACAACATCTAAAAGCCACAAACTCCAAAGCAAGTACTGTAATACTTTTTCAACATACATAATTAATTGGATTCATAGAAGCATTTTGAAACCAGCCGAATAAAGGTATTATAGCCACACTTATTGGTGCACGAGTGCATCTGGAGGTATTTTTTTAAATGCTTATTCTACCTTTTCCTTAGTGCATGTATGACTTCTTAAACCCATAAAGTATAGACATATTTTGGAGTTCCATTCAAAAATCTGATAAAATGTAACTAGTATTGCCATTTGCACTGCAAAGAAATGCATAATTCAGAAATGGTGCATTGACCTTTTGTTAAAACTATTACCCTTGGTCAGTACTATCTGCTATCATGACACACTGGGCAAGGGCTTGTTAAACGTCAACGGTACACAAAGGTTCACTTCCGGGTTGAGCCGATTCCATTATTGTCATTTTGGGCTTCTTTCTCGCCTCCTCCTGAAAGGAGAAAATATAAGTTAAAATTTACCATAGCGATTTACAGGGAATTATAAGGGGTGACAGTAAAATAATGTGTCCATTTATTTATCAAAGTAAATTTTCATCCGTACCCTATCTTTAGCTAGTTTCGTCATCTCCTCTCGTAGTTTGTTGAGTATGTGCAGGTTTGGCTTGTTCTTTTTGGCATACTGCTGAAGCTCAATCACACTCTTATCAGAACTCTCCTAAAAACAAAAGTTTATTACTCAAGAATATTGGTGTTTAAAGGACCAGGATACAAACAGAGGGCACCAACCTTTTTCACCATCTTATTGCTTTCTCTCCCATACATGCGCAGTAGTGAGCCCCAGTTCTTCACATGAGGATGAAGCATTTGAAGAATCTTCTGTGATGCCAGCTGCTTCCCAACCCTCTTATTCTTACCTACAGACAACAAAAAGTAACAGCATTGGCTAAGTGATTGTATCCATGAAAAACTATTTGTCAATGGATGCAAGAAAACCAGATTATATTAAAACTAAAATATTCAGATCACTTTCAAGCATGCATGCATACTCACACCAGCCACGAACAGTGTGCTTTCCACATGTCATGACGTATTCACTTTTTTGGTTCTTTCCTGGAATCACTTCAAACTTTATGCTGGTGTCACCCATTCCATGGTTTCTATGGAACATCATAGTTTTTCAATTAAACATTTAAAGAACCCTCAAACAGGCTAATGTATTAAATCATTGTTGTGATGTAACATATTTGACATCATTCCTCACCTCTTAAGGCACTCATGAAGGATCTGATATGGTGAGAGTAAACCTGCTTTGTTGGTCAGCTCATACACCCTTGAATCTTCAATACTGATATGATTAAAATACTGCAAGACAAGAAAGTAAAAGATCACTTATTTTCACCAAGACATAGCTATAATCATCTTTCAAGCTTAACGGGACCGACAGAGACACACCTCCAGTTCATCTCCCTCTACAGGTTTCTCCTCAGACGTCTGTTTTACAAAGTCAGGAATGAGGATCTCCAGTGTTGCTCGAGCTACCCGGGAGAAGATGACAGTGTGAATACTTATTTGTTGATTAAGCGGGTTATTTAATGTTTACAGTAATTTGTTTATACAGAAATAATCCTAAAGCGATAATTCACCATCAGTTTAAGTATAAAAACTAATTTAGCCACTGTGTAATAATAACTTATTACAGCTGTCCCTGGTCCTAATCCTTTTTTATTGTATAGATCCAACTTGATACATTTAACATGTTTTTATTTTCCCCTACACACAGGTTGACAAAGGACTAAAACAAAGTAAAATGTTGATTTTGAAAGTACCAGCTTTATTCTTAGCAAGTTTTTTGCTGCTTGCCGTTCCGGTGCCATATGTAACACCGTCTATAATGACTGATGCTCCGAAAGGTTCACTTGGGTTTTCTGGGAAAAGAAAACAAATTTTAGGTGTAAAATATCTATTGAGCCCAAATACTGGCCATACATTAAACATAGAAGCAATGTACGTTAGTAATTTGGTTAAATTGCTGTTATTTAAACAAGCCTTATGCTACTTACCACATTCAAAAAAGTTGTAAACTGGTCGCACTTTCAGCACTCTTTGCATATACTCATGCAAAATGCACACCTCAGATTTCCCATTAGGATTGATGACAAACTCTGAAAAACAAAAAGACAGTCTTAAGCAAACAAACATATTTTGCACCATTTGATTCATAGATTGATAATTTTTAGATACCTTTCTTTGTGGGTGCATCCTGCACAGAAAGTGTTATGAGCTTCTGATTGGCCGGTAGGATTGGTCTCTCAGATTCAGCTTGCTTTCTCTTCATGTCCCTGTTGAACTGCCTGCGCTCAGCCCAAGTTCGAAACTTCTTCACAGTCACTTGCTCAAAATCAAAGCACTTCTCTAGGTAGCTTCTGAACTCCTCAATCTCTGCAATAAAATTCATAAAAATGCATTATGCATTGACTCACACTGCATTTTAGAAAGGTTTAACATCTCATTTACTTACCAACAGACTCATCTTTGCAAACCTCCACCTTGGCTTTGACCTGGCCCAGAGCTCCCTGTGCAGCCTCACTGCCTTGACTTTCCTTCACGGCAGAAGATTCCTCTGGCACCACATCTGGGTCTACTAAAGTTGCTCCGACTGTCGGCTCTTCTGTGGCAGTTGAATCAGGCTCATCGGCTCTCTCCATCGAGACATTCTCTTCCCCTGGTTTCACAGGAGACACCTCTGCGTTTGGAGTCACCTCTCCATTGTTTTCCTTTTCTTCTTGATCCTTCATTTTTTTGTAGTGCAAGCAGGGAATGCTACTGGTTGGTGGGTCATGTTTCTGGAATGGAGAGATAAAATGCTTTTATTAAGACTCAGACAAAATGAACAAACAGCAAGCATTAAAATAAATTTCATCATAAGCTCTCAGATCTTAAAACTGATGCCCTAATTATTTACCCTAATGCTTCCTGTTCCAAGGAAGTACGGTCTAGACCAGGACACAACTCTAGTTTCCCGGTGGAGGTAGACAGGAATGCCAGAATTATGGAATGTCATGATCCATCCATCAGGTAATGGCTCAGTGGGTGGACGTCCACGACCTGCAGGAATCAATCACAGGTGTCTGAATCATCAGTCTATCATGGCTGCTCAAAATTCTGTTTTAAGATGCAATGCAGCATAAACACCTGCTTTGCAACATAAGTCAACTTTGAACATTGAGCCATTTGAAATGTTCATTGTCTCAGTCTTCAAAATCAAGTGTACCAAGGACTCACTCTTAAGAACGGTCTTAATTTTGGTCATCATGGGTTGAACTCCTGATTCTCCATCTGAATTGTGATCACTGTCTCCAGTGTACTTGTCTTCAGCCAGACGTCTTTTCTTGGGCATTGGCATACCTTCCTCCAACAGGGCATCTACATCATTGTCAAAGTCCTCCTGGAAGAGTTGCTGGGTTAGTAACTGCCAGAATCTGGCACTTCAACCAAACATGCAATGCGATTTGAATCCAGCCTATCAGAGCTGTAATACAAATGTTTTTTAATGGACCACCTCTGGCGACTCCAGAATCCCTCTTCATGAATCAGATGTGCGCTATATTTGTAGCAATGTGTCTGAATAGACATTTTACCAACAATATTAACAAACATAAAGCAAATTCAGAATGTCAATAAAATGATGCGTTAGTTTTACCTCGTAGGAGTAATTTAGGTCCTCCTCTTGGACTTGCTCCTGCTGAACAATCACCTCAGACCTGAAACCACTCGGCTCTCCATCTTCCACATCCAGGAAGTTCTCGCTGAAGTCTTCCAAGTCATCCAGCACGGCAAATTCGACCTTGTTCTCTTGCTCTGCCTCCATGTCCTCTGTGTTTCTGGCTGAACTTAGAGCTTTGCAGCTCAAGCCTGAGCAGCTCGGAACACTTTCAAGCTCTAAACCATCATGCAGTTCGCCATTCACACTCTCTAAAACCTGATCTTCATCGCTACCCTGGCCCAAACCAGTGTACAGCACCTTCCTGTCTTTGTTCTTACTGCTGTCATTGAAACTAACACTAATTTTTACATCTTTGAGGAGCTTGAGATCAGGTAGGAAATTGGTAACCAGGGGAGCGTGGCGAGCGGTTCTTGGGCACCTACCCATGGGGTCAGGGTTAACCGATGGGCAACTACTAAAAGACAATGTACGCTTGTTGAGGAGAAGCTTTTCGTCCCCGTTCAGTGCTGGGGTGTGCTGGTGTCCATCACCACCAGAGCTAACGTCCATTTCCTCTGCGTCACTGGACGTTTGCAGGGGAGGTGGTGGAGGGGCGTTAAAGAAATCTTTTTCCGCCAATACTGTGTCTGGTGGCTCCAACGGGAGGGGAGGTAAAAACTCATTCACATTCATAATGAATTCCTCGTAAAATATTTTTGTATCAAACACCGAGGGAAAGCAATCGGGAAGGGATCTGCCTAAGTATAACCAAATTGCAGCCCTAAGACATGCACAAGTTCCTACGACTCAAGAGATCTATTTAATAATATACATGTACATGGTTGAATATGCTAAGCTGACTACATTGTTCTTTTCATTAATGTAGACAGCTTTTTAGAAATCACTGTCTCAATTATTGGAAATCACAATGCATTCAGCTTAAAAATGCCCACTAAGCACTGTCCATCCTTGGATGCCAAATCCTCTGTCAGACCTAAAGAAAAAAGAAAGACCATAAATTAAATGTTAGTATATATACACAATAATAGTCTTTAAATATAAATCCTTAAACCTTAAAGAGTATTAATGTGTATGCTCTATAAGTGAACCCAATTGACCATAAGCCCCACTAGGCCCATGCTAGTTGATCAGCTAGCAGTACCTTCTCATACATAAGGATGTGTTTTATCAAACACTTGTTAATAGGGTTTTATAGCAATAGTGGAGTTATTGCTTTGCAAACTTATTACATTTGAGACTTGTTTATTTTGCAGATATTGATTAATATATCCCTCAATTAACGTTGGACAGTCTGTGTTAGCCGTATGGAAACAAACCGTTAAAACTGATCCGAGTATAACGACGGGATGATTTAATATCAAAAGAAAACTGCACATACTCGTTTTGCTCACCTAACTAGCCAAACGCTTTTTCAGTGGACCTCGTGTAATCACAGAATTGTGTCGTTTAATGAATTCAGATGGCCGTCTCCTCTCTCCGCCATCTTCACTGCACCAGCAGCAGCAGCAGCAGCAGCTGAGAATATAACCACGCCCCCTGCCGCACATCCGGTGCACACGTGCTTTACTCGGACACGTTTCAGATGCTCAAAGCCTAATTATGTTTTTCAACTAATAATAATTATTTAATAATTAGTTAATTTTAATAAACAATATTTTTTAAGTATTACAAAAATATAAAAAAGCTGTTAATGTGCAATTCAGTGGAAAATCAACCTTATAATGAAATTATGGAGTTTTCAGGTGTGAAGTTTACTAATAGCACGTATTAAAGTACACATGTGAGGTCTCTCTTTCAGTTTTTAAAGATTTATTTTTAGCACATTATTTTTCATGGTACATTTTTTTATTTTCAGTATTGTCACATCCATAATGCCTCATTGTGCTTATTCACAGACTTGTGAATATTGAAATATAATAATAATTTTTTGTCCAAAAAAGAGCAATCCCTTGAGCATAGGTTGGACATTTTTGATTCTGGTTTGTTGGTTTTAATTCACATAAGATGTTTGGTGATTGGTTTGCACTTTTTGTCCCTTTTTTAAATAGAAAATTGTTCATAGACAGATATTTTTCTCTTGTTTAAATGCTACCATCAAGTGTTTTGTATATAAACAATTGGTTCAGTTTAAAATTACATTCTAAGAAAATTTTTATGTGACATCCATAACGCAAAATGTCACTTCCATACATAGGTTTATCTATCTTATTTTAAATAGAAAACTAATTTATAGACATATTTTTTTTCTTGTTTAAACACAATCATCAAGTGTTTTATATATAAACAGTTTCTTCAGATTACCGGTCAAATTTACATTCTAAGAGCATTTTTAATGGCACGTGCATAACTCAGGTTTATCTACCTTTATTAATATAGAAAACTTGCTCATAGACTTGTATTTTTCTCATGTTTAAACACTATTAACAAGAGTTCTCTTTAATATTAACAGTTCGTTAAGTATACCGGTTGAAAATATATTCTAAGAGCATTTTTATGTCACGTCTATAACCCAAATGTTACGTCCATAACGCAGGTTAACTTGTTGTGATATTTTTCTCATGTTTAAACAGATTAACAAGGAATTAATATGATATAAACAGTTGGTTGAGTTTACCGGGAACATTTTTTATTTCTAAAAGCACTTTTATGTCACGTCCAGAACCCAAAATGTCACATCCATAACGCAGGTTTATTTACCTTCGTCAAAATAGAATTTTTTTTATAGACTGATATTTTTCTCATGTTTGAACACAATAAACAAGGTTTAAATATAAATGGTTGGTTAAGTTTATCAGTTAAAATTACATTCTAATAGCATTTTTATGTTACGTCCACGTTCAAAAAAGTCACATCCGTAACGCAAGTTTATTCACCTTTTTTTTAAATAGAAAACTTGTTTATAGACCGATATTTTTCCCATGTTTAAATACAACCAACAAGTGTTTTATAGAATATAAACACTTTCTTCATTTTACCCATTAAATAACATTCTAAGAGCATCTTTATGTGACGTCCACAACCAAAAAGTCACATACATACCACAGGTTTAAGTAGGCTTTTTAAAATTGAAAACTTGTTCAGATATTTTTCTCATGTTTAAACACTTTCAACAAGTGTTTTGTAAAATATAAACAGTTGGTTTAGTTTACCGGTTAAAATTACATTCAAGGAACATCTTTATGTCACATCCATAACCCAAAATGTCACATCCGTTACGCAGGTTTATTCACTTTTTTTTTTAAATAGAAAACTTGTTCTGGTATTTTTCTCATGTTACCACCACATGTTACCACTTAAACACCACCAACAAGTGTTTGGTATAACACAAACACTTTCTTCACTTTACCCATTAAATAACATTCTAACAGCATCTTTATGTCACACCATCACGCAGGAACTGCCAGTAGTTCGAGTCTAGTCCAGCAGGGTGCAGTAGCTCGTCTTCCCTGCAGGCCCCAGCAACAGAAGAAGAGCGCCGGCGACGTCACGCGATGACGTTTCACGAGTAACGTCAGAGGAAGTTATTCCAGTAAATTCGCGTTAACACAAGTTACAATCTTACAGGCTTTAACCCGTAGAAACAAAGGTATTCGCATCGAAGCTTTGATATCCCCCCCGGCCAGCACGATGATGATGATGATGGACGAGGATCAGCCCAAGACATTGTAAGTGCCGAGGCTAGTTTAGTCGGCCGCTTAACGAAGCCGAACTCGTGTTTAAACACGTTTAGCCGAGCGGCGCTAAAATCGCGTTCGACGCCCTCAACAAACACCGACCGGAAGTATGAAGCAGTTGATTATTATTGCTGTGATTTCCTGTGAATAAAAACTGCCGTTGTGTTTTTATCCCCGTGGCCCCAACATTAACCGTCGTGTGTTTTCTGCGCAGTGTTTTGATTTGTGTAACTTATTTAAACACCCACGACTAGCCCCGTACGTGCTAGCAGCACACAAGGCCATTTCCGCCTGTAGCGTTGGCATGCTGTCCCCCCCCCCAAAAAAAGAACGCTTAAACATTGCCATGTGACCCACACGGGCCTTAGGAGTCGTTCCTGTGACGTAAGAGGTCGATTGGGAAAGATTGGGTGTTCGTTATAAGTGTTTGGAAAGGCCATCGCGCGCTGAAAACGTGGCAGAATGAAACCCCTCAAGACACAGTTTCAACTTCCGGTTCTCTCTCATTGCCAGGTATGTCGGGAACCTCTCCAGAGACGTCACGGAGGCCCTCATCCTGCAAGTGTTCTCCCAGATCGGTCCCTGCAAGAGCTGTAAAATGATCATCGATGTGAGGTTTAAAGCACTGGCTTCATCTTGCCTGGAGCGGTCAGGTCCAAAGTGTGATCCCTGTTTGTTCTGTTTTTCAGACGGCCGGGAATGATCCGTACTGCTTCGTGGAGTTTTACGAGAACAGACACGCCGCCGCAGCTCTGGCCGCCATGAACGGCAGGAAGATCTTAGGAAAGGTAAGGCGTCTGCTCGGATACAGGGTGGTTTCCAAAGGTTGTGGGCCCGCTTTGTGTTACACAAGGCGCGGGTAAGGTTCGGATCAGCAGGTAGTGTAGGTACAGTGTGTGGTTGCAGGTAAGTTACGGATGGACGTGATTTGGGAACCATTTCACACCGTCAAGACATTTGACATGCAAAGCGATTCAGATCTGTATGCCATTTGGATTCTTGGGGGTAGTAGTTGGGGTAAAGCTAGACCCTGCTCCTGGAGGGCTGCCTGCCCTCCGAGGGTTACCCTCCAAATCACCCGCCTTGTGTTATCCTACGCAGCTGGATAAGCCGGTTCAGGTGTGTTTGATGGGAGAGGGCTTATATGGTGTATTATTAGGATTTTAAGGACACCTCGTAACACAGATTCAAGCTGCGTTGGGAAAAACATCGAGGACGTTTTTTCTGGCCTTCATGTTCGGTTCGATCGTCCGGACAGCAAATGTAGTCTATGGAGTGCCTAATCAGATGGCTCTCTACAGAAAGGCATCGGCATTCAAACGTTGTTACTTTTTTCTTGTAAGTTACAATCAAAGATGACAAATTAGTATTTTGCATACATTTTAATAATATACGACACATTAATATATGCCACGTTAAACTCAACTTCTATTACAGAATCATTCATTGCAGTCGCCAACAGACTACCTTTCCACCGTGTTGGTTAGGCAGTTTGCCGTCATCCCCTGTTTCCCCAGTAGGAAATATGAACTTATTTGTAGTTTGTATTTGGAATTTAAAAAAATATGAATCCAGCCCCAGCTGGAGGCATTAAATGTGATTTTCATTTGACAACTATTTAAGCATTGGTACAGAAGTGCTGATACGCAACTATGTAGGATAATCTTATCTAATTCCTAGTTTAAATTATACTTTTGTGTTACATGAGTAAACTTCCCACTCATATTAAGTTTATCATCAATTTGGTTTTACATTAAGATTTAGTCAACTATCAAACACGTACCTTTTTGGACACCCGCCTGGAGAAAGGTAGCAGTGCAGGAGCAGGATTGGCTACAATGGATTCATATGGTTTCTTACTATAAGAGGGCTACTGTGCTTGGAATTAATTTTGTAATACAAATCATACAAAAACATGCTTGTGCTCTGTATAATATACATATAATCTACCTTTGAGCATATACGAATTTGTTTATTTGTCAATTGGAATGCCACATTATACTCCATGTCACAAAGCATGTGAAAACATCCACTGTTTATCCATCGTTTGGGATCAGGTTGAACGTTCTTACTCTTGGTCTTCTTCACTCAACATCTTGCTTTGCTTTATCATCACCTATACCAGGCCTTTAAGCCTTCCAAAAGCCTTGGCGAAAATATTCAGTGCAAATATTTTATCCTCAACAGGTAATGAAGGACCATTTGAGGAGTAAAACAAGTTGATAATGTCACTCTGTTGTAAGTCTCTTGCTATTTAGACTTTTTTTACTATGTAGAAAAACTTCTTTGTTTTGATAGTCCCCATTTATCATTGAACATGAGTGATCGCCGTTTTTTTGTCAGTTTATTGCTTCTGCGTTTGGAGACTCGTCATATAATGCGTGTTAGATTGGGGTGACTGTTATGTGTTTTTTATCTCACTCTCTCATGTTTTTGATTTGTTTTGTCTTGCAGGATATGAAAGTCAATTGGGCATCGACACCAAGCAGTCAGAAGAAAGACACGAGCAGTAAGGGGTTTATTTTGAGTGGAAGATGTTATCGATAAGGGGATGTGCTTAGTATTATTAAAGAGCTTCTAAATGTATAACATTGATTTTGTCTCGTGTTGTGTGTTTTGAGGTTCCCTTAATATTTGCTCCTCAAATTGATATTGTAGATCATTTCCATGTGTTTGTTGGAGACCTGAGTCCAGAAATCTCGACAGATGATGTCAGAGCAGCCTTTGCTCCATTTGGGAAGATATCGTAAGTGGCACATTTTGTTGTTTTAGTATTTCAAAATCACTACAGTTGTATTTTGACGTAACATTAGTCTTTGGTGTGTTCAGTGACGCTCGTGTGGTGAAGGATCTGGCAACAGGAAAATCTAAAGGATATGGTTTTATCTCCTTCATTAATAAATGGGTAAGAGTCTCATGTGGCCATAATGACAGTATGTGAGTGTATTTGTTTTTATTTGTATTTTTTATTTGTTTTATGTTGTTTGCTCTGATAGGATGCAGAGAGTGCCATTCAGCAAATGAACGGCCAATGGCTTGGTGGAAGACAGATCAGAACAAACTGGGCCACAAGGAAGCCGTCCGCTCCCAAATCAAATAATGAATGTAAGGTGTTTTCATTTAACTGGGTTTTAATTTAATGTCAAAATCAAATTTTATTAATTAGGTAAAACTAACTGATTCAAATCCCTACCATGTAGCAAAATGATACGGATTCATTAAATATAGCCTGTTTACAAGAATTTCTTTAAAATTTTGTCTTTCCTTTGCTGTCGTGCAGCCAGCAGCAAACACTTGTCCTATGAGGAGGTTCTGAATCAGTCAAGTCCTAGTAACTGCACTGTTTACTGCGGTGGAATTGCTTCTGGCCTTTCAGGTTTGTTCAAATGTCTTCTTTTATCCAAAGCAACACCAAATGCAAATCAAAGATCTCTTAAAATGTTTTTTTCTCTTTTGTAGATCAACTGATGAGACAGACTTTCTCCCCATTTGGGCAGATAATGGAGATCCGGGTCTTCCCAGAAAAAGGTTACTCATTTGTGAGGTATGATGTTCTTTGTTATACTGAAAACTATATTTCTACCTGATACCCATTTTTTTGTGGAAAAATGCATGTTGCTTCCTTGTCCAGGTTTGACTCTCACGAGGGTGCTGCCCATGCCATAGTGTCCGTAAATGGGACCTGCATTGAGGGCCACACTGTGAAATGCTACTGGGGCAAAGAAACCGCTGATATGAGATCCATGCAACAGATGCCAATGCCCCAGGTACTACTTTACCTTTATTAGCACCTCTAAAATGTTTCCTTGCATGTGACGTGAACCACCTAATCTTGTCTCTTTCTCCTGTCCACAGCAGAATAAACCGACCTATGCGGCCCAACCTTACGGACAATGGGGCCAGTCATACGGCAATGGTCAGCAGATGGGTCAGTATATGCCCAACGGCTGGCAGATGCCCGCTTATGGCGTCTACGGTCAGGCCTGGAATCAGCAGGGATATAAATAAGTACAAACGTGGCTGTATGTGCCCTCTGTCCAATCATTAAACCCGCTTCAGTGTGGCATCTGCCCAATGGGACTCACCATTTCAGAGGTTGTTGAAAGGGCTGCATTCAGCCCACTGTACATTATATTCAGACCATTAATCTGAAAGGAATCCTGTCTTATTCTTTTATTTTTAGGCCCAGGACATTATTTTTTGGTCATTTTCTTTTTAAGTAACTGCAATTCGGGGCTTTAATTATCTAGTTTTGAAACTGATTAAATGTCTTCAATGTGTTCTGCAGGCTCAGTTTAGTTCAGTGTGTAGGACGTTTCAGGTCTGACATGCTGCCCTCTTTGTATGCCGTTTTTCTTTAAGAACTTTTTTTTCTGTCTGTATGGCTATGCTTTATTTTTACAAGAAAGGTTTCAAGAATTGAGATATCTGATCATGTTAATGAATATCGAAGGCATTTTATCTCGTAACTCCTATTGGTAAAAGGTATTCTGCATATTGACAAGATTCTCCTGTGGCCTTGAACTATAATTGAGGTTTCAGGATCGTCTTTGTTCTTAAGTTCTGAACACAATTACGAAAGCTTTTAGGAAAATGTATTAACACAGGTGCGGGAGACCCATGCCTTTTCCCTAAATGTAAGAGTATTCATTTTGTAACATGGAATACTTAATTGTTTAACTCAATTTTTAAGACTTAATTTCCTGTTTTTACAAAATCATGTTTGCTTGGATCGTTTGAGGGTGTGACAGCACATGGGTTCATAAAAGGACACGGGAGTGCTGTAGCATCTCTGTAAAGATTTTTGTAATTCTGTGTAAAATGAGGTTGTGAATTATTTCTTGAAATCTTGTAAATTCAGGGTTTGTTCAACATCTGTAATGTTGCATGGACATTCTGAGCTCTGTTCTTGTTACAATCTCTTGTAAACATAAAATCTAAGATTATCATTAGTTATCGAGATGTTTTTCAATATATTACCCCATACGGTTTTCTCTAAAGAATTAATGTCGATTTGACAAGCCAAAGACAACAACAAAAATGAAGTAAGAACTTGCATGCTTCCACCATTCTGTATTGAGGTGATGGTGATTGTAAAGTTATTGTTTGCATTGTTATTAGAGCCATTATGAGAAGGTGCAGTAATGTGAGATGCTTCTGGATTACAGTCACACGCTCACAGTTTGCTAGCACACCCAAATTACTTACCTGGACTGTTTTCTTTTGTAAGTCACGAGCATTGTTATTCATGTAATGTAAATTTATCAACCTAATTATTTAATGTCTTATTTTCATTAACCAAGATTTTTTTTTAATTTGTAAAAAGTTGGAAAATCTATGTTATTTTGACACCCCGATTAGATGCTTCCGACTAATGTTGTTCCACTTACTATATTCCATGTGTAAAAACTTAATAACCTTTCAAAACTGATTTGTTGTCTTGAGTGTTCAATTTTTCTTTGTAGTGACATTTGAGACTTAATATAATGTTAGTTTATGCTGCTCTGTTCAAATATATATCCCAAAACAGGGAAAATGTAGTTGTATAATGGAATTTTTTCCGGACAAGGTAGTTTAAGTTTGTAAAAAAGTTTATAAGATAAAGCGGTTAGCCAATTATACATTTGTCTTTCTCCATACAGGGTTTCTAGGTGCATGTTGGGTGTCTTGTATTGTTTTTTAAAGGAAAATTCACCCAAACATAAAAATGCCTTTATTTTGTCACTCTCATGTCATTTCCAACCTGTAAGACTTCCTTCCACAAAACACAATAAAAGATATTTTGAAGAATGTTGGTATCAAAACACTGTCCACCGTTGACTTCTGTTAAATGATCACAACCCCCCTGAGGCATTTCTTAAAATATCTTGTGTTCCACTGTAGAAAGAATCATTTACAGGATTTTAATGATATGATAATTCAATATTGTTCTGAAGCATTGATGATAGATAATGAAAATATAAGGTTTAACGAAACATTAATGCTAGATAATTATTTTCGTTATGCTTCGATTATATATTTACATTCATTCAACTGGAAGGCACTTTTATCCAAAGTATTATGCAGTGGTCAATTGTAAGTGCTGAGCAGCGTAACAGGTGTAAGGTGTCTTGCTCAAGGACAATCCAGTCATTGTCTGCTGGCCCTGGGATTCAATCTCACAACCTTTTGCTTACAAGCCCAACTCTCTAACCACCAGACCTCAACTGACCCCTGTGATTGCTGTTCCACTCCAATGAATGTCATAGCATTTAGCTTTCAATAACTTTGGCCCATCCGGCCAATTTCAAGTGTAAATCAATAGAAGATCTTACCCTGTTTTACTTTAAGGTTTAAACTTACCAAAGGCGCACATTATCAATCTCATGGTGTCAGCAGTTTGATCTCAGGATTTTTAGTCACCCTCTACAGGCCTCGAAGAAAGCGGAGACCAGGATGCAGATCTCCATCAGAATAAGACCAAAGGAAACAGATGAATCTTCTCGAGATTCTGTCACCGATGGAGTTTTGGATCCTCGCTAGATCGCCACTAGATCGCCACTTTACAGCAATATCGTTAAATTGATTTAAAATGAATGCACAGACACTTTTTAAACTGATCAGAGATGACATCACTGAATTCAATGATGAACTGCATTTAACTATCATTTTGCATTATGGCACTGTTTTACTGATCACTACTTTTCTGCTGCTTTGACCTATTGTGTTTTCTTTAAAGTACAATAGAAATAAAGGTGACTTTGAACCTGGCACAAAACTATTAATTGAGATCAGTCCCATCCAGAAGGAAAGTATACGTTAACATAACCTAAGTCTGTAAATTGTGCATATTCTTTTTGGGTTCATATGAACATACACATACATGAATACATTTCAAGAAAATATCAATTTATTACCTGTTTATAATTAATTTTAATTATTTAAAATAAAAAAATATTAACAAAACATACATGCATGGTTTAGTATTAATAAGAAGTTAACAGACACAATACAAAAACTGTTATTCTGGGTGTGATTAATTGCGATTAATCGTTTAGACAGTACTTAATTTAAGAACTTTAAGAAAGAGTAACTATATATTAAAAGTGTTGATATTGTTTGGGTTGATTATACTGACACCTAGCGGCCGGGACATTAAAAGTTGTCATCAAGAAATGCAAACCCAGTAGAGCGGCCTAAACAAAACATAAATATAACTTAAAAATAAATATTAAGCTGTTTATAGTAAGCTGAAACACTTGAATTACATTGTAATGTTATTTGACGATTATAATGGATTCGAAAATGGATTCATCATCGCATGTGAGTGTAACTCCTCGCTAAATCGTTTTATTTTAGCATAATTCGTCTGATTTCATGGTAAAAAACAAAGTTCACTTACAGAATAATATATACTATTATACATATAATATATACTAACCAGTTTTCCAGGTTATTTCTTTGAAAAAAGCCATATTTGTGTGTTGCGAAGCTATCTTAACATCGACATTGATGCTGCGTCCCAGACAAATCGGATGTCGGATATTACTGAGGCGGGAGTTCCGTCTAGAGCAGCGGAAGTATCGATCATGTCTTGCTTTTCTCGAGGCTCATAAATATAATTTGCTGTTGCTGTTGGAAGAGTTTCGGATCTTTTTACAGTTTAAGTGGGAATTTAAACACTGCTGTCTTTTGTGTCATCACATTGTGCCACTAGATGGAGGGCTTGACCAATAAGAGTGTCTTATAAATGAACTTTTTTAAATAGACAAAGATGATTCCTGACCACGTGCATTATGGGAGAAAACACGTGGCCAATTAACAAAAAAAAATTTCTGTTTGTTTCTAGATTCCAGCTACAAGATAAAAAAGCTATTCCACCCCAGCCATATTTTTTATTGGATTCTGATAAGAATTTTTTATTATATTTTGGAACCATTCCTATAGGATTTTTATAAGAAATATGTTTCGGATTCTGGTAAGAATTTCTATCATCATTTGGAACCATTCCTTTAGAATTTTTATAAGAAATTTGTAGTGGATTCCACTAAGAATTTAATAAATAAATGTATTTAATTAATACATTTTGAGAGTATTCCTATTAAAATATGATACATTCTAATAAGAATCCAGTACAACTTTTGAAACCAGTTCTATAAGGTTCCCATAAGAAATTACACACACACACACACACACACACACACACACACACACACACACACACACACACACACACACACACACACACACACACACACACACACACATATAAATAAACAAACATTTCCAACAGAATTTTAAGTACCATCCAATTGGATTTTAAGAATTAAATAGCTGCATAAATTCAAAAATCTGAATTTATAAAAGGATTTTTGACAAGGTTGTCACAAAGTTGTAAGTGGGAAATGTGTAGTAAATGAGTGACTGGGGTTTATGCATAGGAGAAATATGTATGTAAATATATGTAAAAATACATATATTGTTTTTTTCTAACTAGAATGGCATTATTTCACTCAGCTTTGTTACCTCTCGTTCTAAATGCTTCTTTTGTAAACCACATTTGTAAGTCGCTTTGGATAAATGCATCAGCTAACTGACTAAATATAAATGTAAATGTAAATAGCAAGGTGGCATTGCTTCGAAACTTCATCTGTAAGTGTGTTGGTATGATACTGATGTGTGTGTCTTCAGTGCAAGCCATCATTAGTCAGTGTGTCAGTGCAGTGGCGTGGAATAGAGGGTTGGATTGACAGGCTGATAAATGAGGGCAGCCTCTCTCTCAACAGAACTGCTGAGAGAGAGAGAGAGAGAGAGAGAGAGAGAGAGAGAGAGAGAGAGAGAGAGAGAGAGAGAGAGAGAGAGAGAGAGAGAGAGAGAGAGAGAGAGAGAGAGAGAGAGAGAGAGAGAGGAGAAGGAGAAGGAGAGAATAGATGTGAGAGAGAAATGTCAGCAGATGAGTTACTGAGCAGATCAAAACTGACATAAATCAAATCTGTTCATGACTTGCTCCATCTTCTCTCTCTCCACGTCTCTCCCGCCTCTCCAGCAGCAGCTCTAATAACTCTCAATACATCATATCAGACAAAATTTAGAAAATGTGTTAGATAGATCTTGCCTAATGTCTTGTACTATCCAGGTAAATAATCTGTTGGTGTGCAGCACTTGGTGTATTTCTATGATTGCTGGATGCTCAGCGTGTAGCATGTATGATGTGTCTTCATTGTTTGCTTGCATGAAGGTCTGTCACAGTTATTTAATAAGTGTCAAAATGCTCTTTTTTTGACGTAGTCGGGAATATTTTGCAGCATCCCTACTGTCACCTTTATTTGACATGTCTCCATCAGTTTAGACTCACATTAACTTTGTACCTTTGTGATTTGAGAGGTGCTTAGGATGTATTTGGGTTAGTTTATAGTTGTTTTTAATTTACAATGGTTTTTGAAATGTGTATTTTCTTTGTTAAATAAATTAATATTTAAAGATGAAGTATGTGCTGTAAGTCTTTCAATCCTATATCGCCAGGGACATGAAGCACTAAAATGTAGGGCTGTGCAATTAATCAGCTTTGGCTTCCAACAATTATGAAAACAGAATAATGTGCCGCATTTAGTTTTGCAAGGCATGTCTCATTTCTTTCATTTTTTATTTTCGACTGTCTATTATAATTTTTTTTCTTCCATTTATTAGGTATTAAATTGAATATTATGTTGATAATCCTCTTAAATATAATAAACATCAGTCTTTTTATTCACTCATTAATCAAAGTTAATGAGTAATTGTGTTATATAATCATGTTATCGACATTGGGCAAACTAATTGTGATTATGATTTTTGTCATAATCAAAGCGCCCTACTAAAAAGAACAATCTATCATGCATTTTGTTATGTGTTTTATTCATAGATTATTTATCATAATCACAGCTATTTTTAAATAATTATTCAGCACCTGAATTTCAAATGTCCATAAGATTTTCCCATACAATGCACTGGGGAACACACAGAGACTTGTATATGACCTTTATTCCATCACTATTCTGTTTTTTAAGTGTTGTGCTTAACGAACATTAGAGACCCCTTACCTGTACTCCAAACACAGAAGTGGGTTAGCTTAAAACAACTACAAATGAGTAAGAAAATAGATTAGAGAGAGTGATGGAGAAGAAGAGGCTGCTCTGTCCATGTCCATGTGGTTCCTCTCCATGTAGCGGTGAGTTTGAGGACTGTATCTGCACATGTGTGACAGCTCACAGCAGAGGCTGACACAAAATAAACATGTTACAGTAATTAACCTTGACAGGCTCAATGCGGCCGCCAGCAGCAACTTACTCCTAATGATACAATTAATTTATAATTAAGGCACACTGTCTAACCAGCTCAGACAGAGAGAGAGAGAGAGAGAGAGAGAGAGAGAGAGAGAGAGAGAGAGAGAGAGAGAGAGAGAGAGAGAGAGAGAGAGAGAGAGAGAGAGAGAGAGAGAGAGAGAGAGAGAGAGAGACAGAGACAGAGAGATACCCAATTTATTAATGTGTAAATGTACTTATAGATAAAAATTTTATCATTAATCACTCTCTAGTTGTTTTAAAACTTTATACATTTCTTTGTTTGGTTTAAGAAAAGACATTTGGATGAATCCTTGTAAACAAAATACTTGCTCTAAAATAGAAAGACTTTTTGTTGTCCTACATTCTTCAAAATATCTTGTTTTGTGTTAAACAGAACAAACAACTTTTAGAATAATTTTCATATTATTGCAGTCGACGTCCAAGAACTGTTCGGTTAAAAGCATTCTCTGTGTTCACCAGAAAATTTATACCATCCCTTCTATTTTTGTATACAAGCTGTTTTGGCCCTACTGGATCCTTAAAAACAACTCCATCCAGATCCGCATAAAGATCCTGCTTCCTTTTAATATCCAAAGCTCCCTGTCCAGTTCCGCACAAACCACAAACAGAAGTGTAGTCTAATCTCACTTTTTGTCCAAAATACCTCCCTTTTACATTTAAATAGAGATATTTGCAAGCATAATTTTAGTTATTTTCAACACAGAGAATGAACTCTCAAAGCAGGTTTCTCATGAAGTAAATGATTTGACAGGCAACAAATTGTCATCTGCAGTTTCTGTCATACGTCAACTTGTATCAGTTTCAGTATCTGTATGGAAAAATATGTTTAAGAAAATGTAAGTTTCAAGTGATTTATTGACTTTGATACCTAAATATGATCTGCCACAGGATTATATAACATGAGAAAATGATCTGGCTTTTGCGACTAGAATAGCTAGAATCCTTAGATTTTACATCAGCATTACAGCAAGGGAACAAACTTTTATTAAATAAAATGAAAACAGCTTGTAACAATTGGAGGCAGGTCAGCAAATGCTATTTTTTATTTGTGGATGAACTATTCCTTTGATGCTTGCTTATCAATGGCAGAACCACAGTTCTTCTCAACTCACACTGAGTGTTCCTCTTCTGGTGAATTATAGCATAACACTGTCATAGAGGTATTAAGGGGAGTTCATGTGATGTGACTTGTTTTTTCTTTGATCTTTCCTTCATATACCAGCTGTTTCTAGCCAGACATCACGGAACAATTATTATTGTCACAGAACAAAGTCATGCCAATAGATCCGTTTAATGGAGGCCAAGCAGGAAACCTAATAATCGTTCCATTTTTTTAAATCATAATATTTATCGTGCAGCACAAAGATTCATTAGTAGTCTTTAGAGAAGACAGTTGTTTTATCAGACCATATGGCACTGTCTGTATAACACACAGATTCCATCTGTATCCTGTAAAACACACACACACATGCACGCACGCACGCACACACACACACACACACACACACACACACACACACACACACACACACACACACACACACACACACACACACACACACACACACACACACACACACAGAGGCACATTCTGTCTGACAGACACACGGTCAGCGTCAGGTTAACACAAGGCTTCATTATCAGAGCACATGTGTTGTTTGTACAGCACTGGGTTGTCTTGATGTTAATGAATATGGAATATGTGACATGTCATGTGCTTGCCTTCAAATTAGTGTATTAACATCTATAAAAACAAATACACAGGGTTCTATAACTCCAAACACAAAAGAGACAATATGCACAGAAGTTTGAATCATCAAAATTGTTGTTTTTTAAAAGAGACCCTTCTAAACCTCATGTTATTTTTTTTGTTTGTTTGTTTAAAAACATGTATACCATATATGAAGTTCAAAATACCAAAGTTCAAAATGAAGCAAGTTTTCATCTTTAACAAAAATCAAATGTCTTGGCCTACAGAAAATGTCAGGGCAGTAGGCATCCTGTCACTTCCGTGACGTGTCGTCAGAGATCCTTTACTGGAGTCATTGAATTCACACGATGGCGTCTAGTCACTTGTGGTGATGCAGTTACAGAAAATTGAGTTGACCAATCAGATTACACTGGGAGGATGCGCTTAAAGAGTCAGGAACTAACACAGATTGTTTTTCATAGATTTCGTAGATTTAAGGGCATTTATGTATGATTGAGGACTCAAACAATAATATTAATAATAGTTTTTTTCACCAATGAAGGGTCTCTTTTTTTATCAGGGACGTTTCATTGTCCCGGGTTTACCTCAAATGCCCTTGAAGCTTATGGATTGATGTGTTATAATATCTAAGAAAGAAAAATTCTAAACAAAGGGCAACTGAAAACTTTTCATTTTCCTCTATGTCCGGCTCTATTAAAAAAGGGAGTAAAAGTTTCAACAAGACAGTCACGATAAGAGAGCTAGAGTTTCATCTTAAGTACCGCAGAGACAGATCTGGTCTAGCTTCTGGTTTTCTTTACCTTTTAATTCATGGAAGTTCAGTCCCAGTGCTCAAGAGCAGGAGACAACAGGGATCACGAAGAAAAGACAGCAGGGGAGAGAGAAAGAGATATGTCTGTATCTGTCAGCACAAGGGAAGCTAAGCTCCGACAGGTGTGTCAAGCAGTCACTCGCCTGTCATCACTACAGAGAAATGAAAGCGGGACAGAGGACAGAGACTGTCTGCCTTTGAGCCTGACCCATTTACCCCTCTCTCTCTTTCACACACACCTGTCTGCACGCACTCTCAGTCAAAGTCCACCTATGTAGGTCAAGGGCTGCCCTGGGCTATCCCAGAATTCCCACAGATGAGGACACACAGATATAAATCTTGCTAAATCTTTTACATTGATCAAAACTTGCATCTTTTCATCTTCACCCTGTCAGATAAAACAAGATGAAATTAGAGGCTCTGGATGTCTTGTCAGACCAGCTCAGCTGTGTGACGCATGTGTTTATGTACTTTCTTGCTGTGGAAAATGAGATGTGCAAATGGAGCCAAATAAAAGCATCGTCTTTGACAGGCCTTTGTGGCTGAGCTCTCTCCTTCAACACCACAAGAGAGGGGTTGCTGACAGTTTTATAGCTGGATAGAGATAGAGAGGGAGAATGGAAAAGAGAGAAAGGAAAGAGAATGACAGAGGAGGAGAAGAGATAGAAAGAACTGCCAAAACGGAGAGAGACTAATTGAGGTAGCCTTGCTGTCTTACTGCCGGAGTCAATGCCTTAACAGGTAGTGTGTTTCTGGTGTAAAGATATGATAATTTCCTTTCAAAGGAATAGTTCACTGGACAACAAAACCATGTTGTCATTTATTAACCCCCTTTGTCACTCAAACGTAACTCTTTTCTATTTGTAACACAAAAGAGGATATTTCAAGGAATGTCTCTTTGTTTTTCCTGTCCATACAATGTGTTCTGCAAATGTCACACAGTTTTAAAATACAATGAATTTGAGTAAATGATGAAAGAATTTTCATTTTTGAGAACTATCACTTTAAACAAAACATTTTAACAACTCTGGTGGACTTGGGTTAGTCATTTTGACAAAAAAAGGAAAATTGTGTCCTCAATTTACTAAGGCTCTTGTCATTTTAAACCTGTATGACTTACTTTATTCTGCACAACACAAAAGAAGATATTTTAAAGAATGTTGTAAGCTGAACAGCAGTAGCATCCATTCACTTCTATTGTATGGAAACAGAACCAATATAAGTTTACTAACATTAAAGGAAGACGGATACAGCTTCATGACTGTTTCCGGATAAAGCAGAGCGCCTGCGACCGATCTCCTTACGAAGGCTTCTCCTGGGATAAACACGCTAATGCTTCTGCTCTTAGGCCCTTTGATTGGTGCGTCAGCGGGATTTTAGATGCTAATTACTAATAAATAACTCATGACCTTATGGTGGCGATAGGTGTAATATTTGAAAGAATCTTTCCGAAGCCTTTGGCTGTACAAGGGAAGTGTATTGAGCACATAAATACTATGACATGTTTCTTACCCGGTTTCTTACAAATGGGCCTTGTTGAACATGACAACTCAACCTGTTTAACAATCTAAAGCACTCATATTGCATTAAACAAAAAATTTTTAATTACTTTGTTTCAAACTGCTTATAAGTTCTATAAGTCAATTCTAAGTTATAAAGGAAAAAAAATCTCTTTGTTTCACTCTAACAGAAAACATTTTTATGATTCCATCAATATCGGAAGAGCAAGTACTGTCCCACACATAACTGTGGGATGTCGTGGGCAGAAAACAATGAATCTCTGTCTTCAAAACAGACCACCTTAGTAGACAGAATAATAGACACACATAAAAATCTCCAAGGAAGGAGCTTTTGACTTTCAGACACAAGAGTCCTGATATGCAGCTTATTTTAGTTTACATTTAACCCAAGTTTGGAATCGCCTAATGATGTCTCGTGGTTTCCACCGAAGTAAACGATTGTGTGGGAGTGTTTCTTGTCGCGGCCGTGCGGCTGTCCCTACTCCTCAGAGAGACTGCCACTCAGACTGATGTTCCTGGGTCTGACAGCACCCGCTTACACATGTCACTTGACATTACACACACACACACACATGCAGACACTTACACACACTGACTGCCAGAAGAATTGGGAGGGGTGCCCACATCCTGCTGGGAGCCCACACATAGACACACACTGTCTCACACAGCTTGTGTTTTCATTAAAAATGTCTTTGAAGACCCTCGTGATGTGGTGAAAACCACATCCACTATTTTAGTCCACTGACCACTTAGGGGAAAAGGACGCCATAGATCACATGACCAGCTGGATGCCCCAGCTACATGCAGTCGATCAAACTGGTATCAGTGGTATCGTTGTTGTTGTGTGTATGCAGATGTGTTTGACGGAGGGGGGCTGTGGGTGTTCATATGTGCCAGTGGGTGGTAAAATGGCAGATGGAGATGATGGTGTGACTGTGAACGTGTGTTTATTTGAGGTGAGAAAGGCTAGCATGTTAATTTGTGTTTCAGAGTCGATGTATGTGTGGGTGAGAAATGGATGACGGGATATTTACCCGTGGGAATAAAATCACACGTGGGATTGTAATTTCTAAGTTGTTTCTGCTAGACTGTAAAGATTAAATTGAGTAAAGTTAGATCTGAATACTGTCACACATGCTCAGTTTGATCCAATATACCAAAAACTATTTATTTTTGATAATTTGCAAAAATGAGACAGCTTTATACTCTTCAATCAAATTTCATGACACTTGTAAGCACATTGAAGAAAACCATCATAAACACAGCAGATGTATAAACACATTCCTTGTGTTCTTTGAATGAGAACCTTTAAGTAATAACATGGTCACCCTCTGCGTATGAGTGACATGGCTATACATGAGTTGTCAAAGTGTTTATTTAAGTGTGTTTAGTTGGGCTAGAAAGGATAGACATCAGCAGTGTTGGTATGAAACACGACCAATCATATTTGTGTTGACACGACTCACAAGTCAGAGCTTAGCCAATCACGAGAGATAGTAGTCAGAACTCAGCAGAAAATACAACTAAAAGTTACAGAAAGGAGTGGAAAAGCGATTCGGTATAAAAAGTTTTAGACAAAAATCAGATGAATGCATACCTCTGTCAAATCCTGGGAAACGGAAATAAGGGCTCACTTTCCAACAAGCTAATTTTCCAAAGATAAAGTGAATAGGATCATGTTAAACATTTTCCCATAAGGAAACAGTTTACTGTGGCTTTACAAACCCTAGCAATGACCAGGGCCTAACCCTTTCCTGCAAAAAATATGAAGTTAAGTGCATAATAAAGGCAGATGATTTACGTTTACATTTATATTTTACCTTAGTTTTAATTTCACAAATAAACAACTTGGTTGTTGTGGTCAAAAATGTCTAGCCCCAGTGTATAGAAGTGTTTTCATAATGTTTCCACCCAAGATGGTTGCTACATCTTTCTGATTGTAGCCTTTGATAACTGCGCATCAGCTGGCAAACAATTGACAGAAAATGCTATCAAGGTAAAGGAGTTTAGTGATGGGTGGTCAAGTATGATGTTCCATATTTGGTATTTGTGCTCTGCATTTAACCCAACCAAATGCGGTTGCGGTGCCCGGGGATCAGTTGGCATGCTCACGACACTCACCTCAGTCATGGTTTTGAAGGTGAAGGTATTATTCACTCCTCACCTACAATACCTGCTGGTACCAGGAATCGAACCGGTGACCACGTGATTATGATTCCGACACTCTAAACCACCAGGCCAAGACTGCCCAGTTTAGTATTTAGAAAAAATATATTCTATACAATTTAGTGTGTGTTCATTATTTAATAAGAGATCACTTTAGGCTCCTGGCTACAATGTTAAAAGAAACCATTCTAAAACTATTTATAATATATTACATTTATGTTATATAAAATTCTGCCTACCATGAGAGCAAATTCTGAAACTTAGATCTCAGCCCTAAAACCCAGAACATTACTTTTATTTGTAACAGTCAAGCTTTCATCAAATTTGACGAGTTATTATTTATAAACTTACTTTTCACTGTTTATTTTTGGGCAAAGTGAATTTTGGCACATATGTGAATTTTGGTGTGTGTGTACGGCATGCACACTTGTGTGTGTGTTATTCAAACACACATACTCCCAAATCTCTCAACCACACAGTGAGGACACGATGATATCAGAATAAAGATGTTTGCTGAAAGCTGAGAGAGAGAGAGAGAGTGAGAGAGAGAGAGAGAGTGAGAGAGAGAGTGAAAGAAAGAGAGAGAGAGAGAGAGAGAGAGAGAGAGAGAGAGAGAGAGCAGTCAACACAGACATCACCTATCACAAACACTCCCTCACCCCACAGCAGCCTGACAGACACAAAGAGAGGGAGGCAGAGAAAAAGTGATAGACGAAGAGAGAGAGTGAAAAAGACATCACCAGGGATCACTCCATTGGATACCCTGAAAAATGTGTCTCTTTTTGTGGGCAGAGGGCTGAGATTAGTCTGTAGCCCGTGGCCATAACAGTGCCGAGTGAGACGCAGGGGTATTCTCTTTAACTAATGAAGAGCCGTAGAGCGTGTGATTGTCTGTCTGACACTTTGAGATGAGTCTTCACTTGTTTGCATGGCTTTTAAACTACGTCTGAAAGTCTTTGGAGAGCGCATCAGTGTTTTAGCTATTAACGTCTCTGTAAAGCCTGTATGATTTCCTGCTTTGAACTTTTTAGTGGTGAAAGAAAGGTTTTTTTATTTTTTGTGCTTAAGAGACTTTTTGATTGACAGTTTCGGTTTGAAGGAGGAAAGGCACGGAGGAGACCGTCTCTTACTGGCAGCATATCAAACTTATCTTTAACTCTGACAGGCGGAGTCTGGTTAGGGATTATGACTGTAGTGCACGGATGAGGACGTGAAGTGGGCTGATCAGAATGATTGACAGTTGTCTCAGAGAGAAGGCAGATTCGGTATTTGGGCAGTTCTGCTGAAGTCTAAAGTTAGTCCACTTGGTGGTCCTATCGGGAATACCTCCAATGTTTTATTTGTATGTAAATGTTCCAGTAAAGCTTCTTTATATACTACCAGAATGAAAAAACACAAATAAGATTATAGTGTATAGTTACAGTGTATCCCCCCTAGCCACCCATGTCCACACAAAAACAATGCTTCAAATTAACTTTAATATGTTAATATACTTTTTAAGGATATCTTTAGGATTTCCTTCTTCTGTAGGCCAAAAGGAAGATATTTTAAAACTGAACAGTGACACCCATTTACTTCCACTGTGTTGACACAAAACCAATGCAAAACAATGGGTGCCAGTTATCAACATTCTTAGAAATATCTTGTGTTTTTGGGGAAAATTCCTCATACAGGTTTGTTATGACAAGAGGGTGAGTTAACAATGACAGAATTTTAAGTATAAGATTACTCTTTGTATGTTAATTTTGTACATTTAAGTGTATAAATATGTCTTTATGTAATTTTAGTTGTAAGGTAACAGTGTGTGAAACTATGTAAAATCAATCAATTTAAAGAGTAAACACAAGTACAAGACAAGTGCTTAGTTCATATCCTGGAAGTATGGTTAGGATCAGAGGTCTAAGTAGGCCTACGAGTATATGCCAGATTTACTTTCAGTAGGCTTTTCTTTGCAGATGAGATCTTAGCTATGCCAAGTTTAATCAAATGTGAGAGATTTCATTATCAGCTCAACATTTTTCATTAAATTCTTCAAGACCAGATCATCTGAGATACTGTCCCATTTTGAACAGTTGCCTCAGTTATCATCTCAATCATTTTTTTTTACATTCTTCCATATTTTAGGAAAAACATCATAAGAAAGGACTAGTGAAGAACCCTGTGCTTTCGGAATATGTGGAAGATTCATTCTATGAAATGGGTGCCATTTCCACTAAGCGATTTTCAAAGTTTGAAATTAAGAACAAACTTTAAACAACAACAACTACAACTTGAAATTGTTAATCTTTCAAAATAACATATTTTCAAACCTCTGGCACAAACGAAATTAAATTAAAAACGGGAAAAGATATAGTTAGTTTCTTAATTTTTTAAATGCAAAGGTGAAGCTTGTTAAAATTGTGACCAATAGAAATATTAAAAATATATTAAATTTTCTTTAAGAATAGTATTTTAAGCCACTCTTTAATACACTCTTTAGGATACTTGTGTGCCTTTTTTCATCTTATCAAAAATTGCAGACTTAACAGGCAACCGCTTTGTAGAATGACGCAATAGATCTCTTGCCAGTTTGGTCTCGGTCATTTGAAAGTTAATATTCTTTATGTGCAACCATTATAACGCACAGCTGGGATGCCTTGTGTGTTAGCATGTAATGTCATACATGTGGTATGTTATGAGTCAATGTGACCCAAAGCGTGAGACATAATATCTCCTCTGTGTCTTGCATTTAATATGTGTGAATATGTGTGTGTGTGTGTGTGTGTGTGTGTGTGTGTGTGTGTGTTTGCAGTTTGTGTACATCTTATACCAGAAGAGATCAAACATACAGCTCAGCACCCCAGCAGCTGCCAGGGTCTGCCTTTTATCTCTCTCTCTTTCTTTTTCTTCCACACTTTCTGTTCGCTTACAATGTGCACATGTCTCCACCTAAATCTGTTTTTCTCTTCTTTTTTTCCTTCGCTATCAATCTTTCTTTCCTTTCCAGCGCAGTCTCTCATCTGTTTCTCTGTCTCCATCCCTCATAACCCCCCTTCATCCTACATCACAATTTATCTCTCCCCGCTGTCTCTCCACTCACTCCCTCTCTTAATCTCTCTTCTTCTCTTCTCTCGCTCTTAATCTCTCTGCATCCCATCCCTCTTCTTCCCCCCTCTCTCTCTGGTGTTAATGTGGGGGTGATTGAAGAGTGCTGGATGTGTGCTGTGACAGGGCTCATCTCTTGCAGTGATGCATGGTCCGCCCGCTCCTCCCTGTAGCCCCATTACACCCTGATTAATCGCCCCTGTTTAACTCAATAATTCATCCCTTAAAAAACAAAACCTCCAGTGGGAGCGAAACCGGGAAGAGGGGGCTGAGCGGAAAACAGGGAAAAAAGCAGCCACAGAGCGAGGGAGAGAAACGAGGGAGGATGAGGAATGTGTCATTGTTCCTGTTTGTGATGAACTTCAATCGAATGATGGCCATTATGATGTCATAGAGGCATCTTTCATTCGACAAGTAGACAAAGCGAGTCAGATGTGATTTGTCATGCAAAGGATCCCGTTGAAAACACCTTTCCAAAAATTACGCAATTCAGGGTTCAGCGGTTACCATCGCTGTTGTTCCTTTTGTCCCAATTGCAACTTCGCTTGTCGTCCAGGCCCTTCATGTTTATCTCTTCCAATTTCTCGGCAACATTCTTTCTTCTCTCGTCTGCTCGCTGCTGATAACCTTTTTTCCAACAGGACTCAGTGGTAAAACCTGAGTGATCAGATGAGGTCATGGGTTGAAGGCGGAAAGCAAAGGGGCCTGCTGCCAGTCACACAATCCAGCCGCGGGACGGTAAATACAGGCAGGTGAGACATAAAAGACCCCATGGAGTTTTGTTTTGGCTCAGACGATTGATGTGTTTGACAGTTGCACTTGCTTGCAGCAACCACATGACATGTGCAGCTCAGTCAGCGACAGGGATTTGTTTTGCAAGATGTTCATAAATGCTTTTGTTGTTTCGCTTGAAGGACTGAAGTTCAATGCAGGTTTAATCACAGTCTTATGGATCCCCTTGTGAACTGTTTTTTTCTGCGTAATCTCACAGGAATTCGTTACTATTTTATGAATTTGTGTAAATTCGTACCACGTTGTGATTTGTACAAAAACAAGAGATTACAAAAAACAGAAAAATTATGCTTCTGAACCTGACATCAGTGGTGCGAATACAAACTGTTCAAATACGTACGAATGAGAAATTAGTGACCTCGTGAAATTGCAGCGAGATTGTGTATTCATATCAATTAAGGGGGTTGATGAGTGGAGAGGTGAATAACCCCCCACAAATATCACAGGATTTAATTTACATTTAACCGTCATTGTATCATAGCACATGGATAAACTACCAATTCTCCTAACGCAGCTTAAAGCTAAAAATGTACACCATGCTCTTCTAGTTCAAACCCCACAGTATGTTGCTCCCCAATTGCGCCATACTAGACATACTCAAATCAAATACATTTGTTTTGATGTTCATATATGTGGCCTAAGGCATACCCAATTAATACCCACAGCTTTCCTTCGGAGCCATTGGCCCAGGTGTAATTTTCAAGGAAAAGCTAAGCCAGTGAGAATAAGTCTTAGAGTCTATAAACACACACAGACAATGACAGTAAACGTGTATTCTGTCTGTCTGAGAATCTAGTGATGCTATCAGTCTCACTTGTGCTGTTCGTCAGCAGATAACACTCAGACTCTGGCTCCTTCCTCACACAGATAAACACGACCTCCGTATCGAACCTTGAGTGCTTCTGAGTGATGGGCTGTGTGTACATGTTGGGTGCGTTACACAGATTATCCTGTTTCAGTTCATCTCACACACACAGATATGGACAGCGGTATCTTCATTTACTAAAACACCATTTATCGCAGCAGATTAGAGTTGGTTGAGAGAATTCTTTGGTATAGAATAGACATACTGATATGTAGTTGGTACTGTCGAGTTGCTGTGTTTAAATGTTGGTTTGAATACAAGTGGTGTCATGTTTTGATCTAATTTCTCCATTTTATTGAACATATATGAATAAAACGGGAGGAAAACAAACATAAATGTTATGTTCAGAATGTTATGAGAATAGAAGTAATTGTTAAAAAATTATTCTACCATGTCTTAAAAGGATTGTTCAGCCAAAACAGGTTATTCAGTCATTATTTACTTACCCCCTTGTCATTATAAGCTAATATGACTTTCTTCCATACAACACAAAAGAAGATATTTTGCAGGATGTTAGTAACAGACACCCATTCAGTTGTATTTTGTGTTCGATACAATAGAAGTTAATATCTTCTTTTGGGGTTCTATTGAATAAAGAAAGTCACATAGGTTCGAAGTGATGACAGTTTTCATTTTCGGTTCCTTTTAAACTGTAGTATACTACTATGTTGACCCCACTTGATGGCTGTCGTATGACATCATGTGTAATTCATTGAGCACTGCCCAGATATGTTATTTTGCATATGTCATCCAACGTTGTATTCAAAATTGCTCAACATCTGTCCGTTGATTTGAATAAAAAAATCAAGACAGATATTATTTCTATACATTCATCACAGTGGAAATAAAGATCAAGTTAAATATTTTGTATTGTGCTCCGTTGTGCACTTTACAGTTTGACGGAAAAAATACATGCATGCAAAAACAAATGCATACTGTGGGGAGAAAACTCTGTACAGTATACAGTATATAACAAACGGTGGGGTTTTTCACTGAACATTGTCACACAAGAGTTGAAACGCAAGAGTAAGAAACACACGTCCAGACGGTTGATATTGTTCAGGAGTGCAGATTTCTCTCTCGCTGCTATTATTCCTATCTATCTCTGCTTGTCACACTGAGTGGAGCTGTCATGGCATATATCAGGACTGCTACATGGCCTGGGGAAACACAGGGCAATTATGCTAATAAATAATAATAGGATTGGCTACATGACATCATGAGTGATGGGGCCTCTCAGAACTCATTTACATGACTTTGTGCAGCAATCATCGGCCTCACTAATGTAACGCTAAGCAAATGAGCCCTTTCTGAATATTGTGCAATTTATGGCAAGTCGACTGGCACGGAAAGCGAGTCTATAAATCATGTTGAAACACATGCCCCCAATGACAGCTAAATCAACATAGAGTAATTGCTTTGAAATGTGCTGGAACAGTGCTGGCTGGACAGAAAGAGAGAAAGCGAGAGAGAGCTTGAAAAATAGGGAGGGAAGGAGGCTTTGAGTGAGTACTTTGTGTTTCTGACCTCCCCGTGACACCTTAGATACACAATACAGTTATTGGGGGGGTAAAGTTAAATTGTGTTTTTTTAGGCTTTATTGATGGAACAAAAAAGAGGTGACAGGAAATTAAAAGTGCGTGTGTTTACCTGCTGTCTTTCAGAAAACTGAAATATTTTATGATTGTAATTTTGACATAAATCCTGAACCCCTTACTATTATAAGTCACCCTTTATGTTCGCCACTGGCTTTTGCAAATATCTAATCAATAAATAGTATTTAAAATGTGCTTTTCAACTTTGACCAAACAGTATTTAATCAGGGTTATACATAGTTTTTTTCTATTTGGACATATATTTATTTATTTATTTAGAGAGAGAGAGAGAGAGAGAGAGAGAGAGTAACACTATTCAAACATTTCAACAGAACAAAATCATTATGACATTTAGAATCTGATCAAACTCTTAAAGGAATATCTTTAATTATTTAATTTTCTTTGTTGGATGAAAAATGAAACTGAATAGGCTTCTCGAACTAGTGTTTTCCAAATGTTATTTATATATTAAGATAAAAAGTAGGTATTATTATGCCATGGGATATTCTGAAGGGATAGTTAAGCCATTCTGTCATAATGTACCTACCCCCATAGAGGATATTTGGTTGGTTGACACTTTTTAAACCGTAGCATGTCGTTGAGCCAACTTGATGACAAATCTGATTTTTTTATTTGGATTACATTCTAACATGTGACATAACATACGATTGCTTGTATGCTCTAGTTATGTCTCATGGGGTGACAGTAAAATCTTAGTATTGTATGATTTAATACTATGAATATTCATGTTTTGAATAAAAAAATGCAAGAGAGATTTATCCTCATTTTTATTTTTGCTGTCACATCCCAGCTTTCCTCATCATTCCGTCAACTACCCATTGATGAAAGCTTATTTTCCCAGAATTAGTTTATGATACTTTAAAGGGTTGCTTGGATACATTTCTGTTATGGCTGATGTTCCCCACTCCAACACCAGAGGGGGTGGCTGATGCATGGGCAATACTGTTTGTCTGATGTAGCTGAGCTTCATACAATGACCATGCTGTATAACAGAATGGGCTTACTGCTAACACTTCACCTAAACACCAAATTTCCAACACACACACACACACACACACACACACACACACACACACACACACACACACACACACACACACACACACACACACACACACACACACACACACACACACACACACACACAGATTTAGCAGCAACCCACTGACTGATTGCTTTAGACACTGTCAACCACTGAATGACTGAGGGTGTGTGCGTTTGTGTGTAGCTGTCAGTGGGGCACCGAGAGTGTTTTTTAGAGTATGTGTGCAGTGATACGTAGCAAACACTGGCTTGTCCATCATCATCCATTACCCTGACAAGGAGAGAGATTAATGACCACGGGGTCAGCGAGGGGCGCCCACCCCCTCCCTCCCACACACACACTATCTTTGATTCGAACTAGAGTGTGCTGCACGCACGCACATACCAAACCAATGTAATACACAGAACATAAAAGCACATGTTAGTATGAAAGACAGGCAAGAGAAGGAGAAAGATTTGGATGAATCGCCTTTTTCCTTGGGAAGTGTTGCGGTAACTTGCGTTTCCACGTCCTTTCCATTTTCTCATGGAAGCATATTGAGTTACAGAGCGCTGTCAGGTCTTTCAGCAGTGTTAAGTCGCTTTTGAGCCTGAGGGCAAGTTTTCCTTCCAGCTCTGGACTTTCTCTGGCTTTCAGATCGTTCCTTCCTGTTCTTTTCTCAACTCATCCCTACTTTATGTATTAACACAGAAGTTTCTTGGAAGCGTTTTCTGATTTGTTGTTTGGAAGTAAATGCTTTTTTAATCGTGAGGCGAGCATTGTAATACGACTACTAAAAGAAGTCCCTGGGCATTCTCATTGTTTGTGCAATTCCTGAAACTTAACTGGTGAAGCAATGCCAAGGTCACAGGTTCAAATCAGAGGCAAAACACATGTTGGTACAATGTACTGTAAAAGGCGAGTGACACGAGAGGCTTGCATTTGTTTGTGCTGTATTTTGTAGCTTTTACAGAACATTACAAAGAGAAGAACTTTCATCATTTGGATGACGACAGCACACGTACAGGGGTTGTCACACCATCCTACTGAAACAACATCTGTTTGTATCTGCTCTGGTGCAACTGGTGGACCTGCAAAGCCACAAAGCCACAGGGATAGTACACAAAAAATTAAACTCTTTCATAATTTATTCATCTTCATGTCATACAAAACTTTTATATCTCAAGTTTTTCTGTTAAACACAAATTAAGATATTTAGAAAATTGTCTCTGTGGTTTTGTGTCCACACTATGAAAGTCAGGGACCAGTGTTGCTTTGTTACCAACATTCTTCGAAATCTCTTCTTTTGTGTTTTACACACAAAAGTCATACAGGTTTTCTAATTAAATGGTGAGTAACTAATTGAAGATTTTTCATGTTTATAAACTTGAAATTTGAGTGTGTACAAGTGTAACTTTACCATGTCGCCTTGAATAAGTGTGTTTAATATAAATATATGTACATAATCCTTTAGCCAAAAAACTGACCTTAAAACCACCTTTAACACAAACCACTGCTCTGATAAGAGCGTGGCAAGACAATACAAAAGCTCTACTAGATCCATTAAGCAAAACTTGGCAGGCACTTCTGTTATTAATTTCTATGCTGCTTGATGATCTTTATTATATTTGCATAATGACGGGGACTGCAGATAAGCAACATATCACGGCTAATGCAGTGGGCCTTAATTAAAAACAGCTCGTTGAGACGAGTGTGTTCATTACAGGGACAGATGGCTTCTATTAGTTCTCTAGCCATCACTCATTCCCATGTAATCACATACAGTGGCCATTTTGAAATGTCCTCCTCCAAGCCTGAAGGTCTCATGAAGCTTGAACGAATGAGTGCTTTACATGTAATGCTGTTTGTGTTAGTGTTAGCACTTGTACTTACATTAACTACATTTTTGACAGTTTGTTGTAGTTCCTAATGCTAGCTATGAGGAAAATGTACAACAGAGAAAGTGAGTTCATTTAAAGTCGTGTTACTCGTCGACAATGTTTGCAACATCTCTGTGAAGCTAAATTGTACTTAAATCCCCTTTCTCTAATGACCATGTTAAGAGTTACATTCTTCCCATTCATCGTAGCAGGATGTTGGGGAAATGGATTATCTTTGTTATTGGTTATTATTTTGTCGCACAACCTGATTTTGCCATTTGGTTGATGTCCTGAGGGCATCATATTTTATTGACCCAAGTACAACAAAAAGAAAACCTTAACTCAACCCAAACTCCAACTCATAACTGAACAGTAATATCATAGGGAAATAATAAGTTCAAAACAAGGTTATAGGAGCATATAGACCTAGCTGTAAGATTCTATTTAAAAGAAATTCTAAACTTATTTATGAAATCCTATTGGTTAATTTAAATGTTGTTCTCAGCTCAACATGATGTTGTCCCCAAGGACATCAAGCACTCGGCAAAATCTTAAGAGTCGGTTTTGCATAAATCTAACACAAATAAGTATTAAAAGTTCTTGTCAACTTATTGTTGTACAATTTAATTATTATAGGGTCTCCTTCAGACAACTTTCAAAACATTTCGCAGAACCTAATGTCCGCCCATTGTTGACCTCACCGTGAAGAACTTTTTTCAGCTACTTTGTTTGAGCATACTTGCTGTAATAAAAGTTCTTGTCACCGTCTTTTTGTGGTCATTTTTTGTAAAGACAGCTGAACAGCATAGCTACAAGCAGTATGGCAACTCAGCGATGACATCAATGTAAAGGCCCGACGACCCGCACCCTGAGCCACGAACGGCATCTGTAGGACAAATCACATTCGGCTGCCCCGAGAGAGATATTACATCAGGTTAACTGGAAGGCGGAGCGTGTGTGCGCTCGAGGTACCGCTGAACATTATTATCCTCTGAGTGTTGCGTCGTAATTGTGCCTCGTGCTGTTCAATCGAACTGTCGCGTTGGCTTAGCCCTCTGCTCTCCGGCCTGACAGGTTCATACACACACACATTCGCTCAAGTTCCCGAAGGCTGAGCGGACTTGACACGGGAGTCCTTGGAGCTTGGCAGTCGCGACTAGCCAATGCTGACTACGAGCTCTAATTATCCACTCTTCGTCCTCATCTTCCTCGTCATCGTTAGTGCCTGCTCGCCCTGTCAGAAGTAATCGGGCAGCCGTCACCTCTCCCCGCTGCCCGCAGGGTTGTCAAGGCGACCGCGGAAAGGTCAACGGCACGCAATTAAATCTCCCTGCGGTGGGCTGGAGAAAGGGGGAAGAAGACACGGGGACTGTGACACCAGGCCCCTACTGCCTCACAATGTAGCCCTACTTATGCTGCTCATCATAAGAACACACACATGCCGCTTTGCTTGTCCGTGGCTTCTTGCTTTTCTGCCCGGTCCTCTACACTTGTTTCGTTGTTCTCGTTGCTCGTAAAAGATTGGATGCGTTCGTTCGGCTTTGTCCGAGTTGAAAATGGAATGTATTAGATTACTTCAAGATTAGAGACTGGGTTCATGTGTTCAAACTGTTTGCTCTGCTTTGTTTTGTTCGGATCTGTTTCACCCAGAATAGCTCCGTATTTTTGTTCTCCTTTTTTGTATTTATCCTTTTTTCCTTTTGTTTGTCGTTACTTTAAGAGTTATCCTAAAAATGAAACGTAGCTATTGTACCTATTTACAAGCATGTCATGTTGTTTTAGTTGTGTATGGTTTACAGCCAGAGTTACTACACAGCCCAAAAGTCAAATAAGGATTATCCACACAACCTGTGCGCTATTTTTGAAATCTTATGTACACGTTTTGGATTCATCACATCAAGTTATTAAAAATGATATTTGCTTTTAGGCATCTAAGAAAACATTCGTTAAACGCATACATTCATTGGATGCAAAAGATTTTTTAGAATAGCAGTAAAGCTTTTATTCTTTAGAGTGTACGGCTGCATCTGAATTTGCATCCTACTATATGTACTTCTTTTAATGGAGTGCGTACATAATGACAGTACGTTAAAACAATACGTTCTAGCAATTGGACTTATGTTATAACAGCAACCTGTACCTAGGCATCAGAACGAATCTAATTTATTCACAAGAAAATCTTTAATCTGTTCCTACATTTAAATATTGCATACCTCCTTTGAAGTTTTTTGCTATTTTTATTGGACCTTTTTAAAATGTGACCCTTGATCAGCTCCCCATTCATCATGGGATAGAAATGTCCATCGAATGTACACTGTGTAATCTGGCCGGAAGTAGTGGAGCCTTCAGGTGTTTTCCGACTTCTGTTGTGTGCATACTAAAGTTTCAGACATACAACTCATGACTCATATTCTGATGCGGCATATTTTATAGTTTTTGGGATGACCATAATGATGAAGTGGTTTTATTTGAATTAAACACAACGTGTTTGCATGTGTGTGGCTCTATTCAGTGATTCAATGCTGGAAGTTTTGTGCTTTCCCGACAACACCAGTCCAAGCAAGTGGTATATTAATGTTAGCATTTATGACACTTTGTATGATAAAGTTTGTGTCTTACACAAGAAGAGTTCTTCATATAAAATATATGTTGAAGCCTTAATGTTTAACATTGGATTGAAATGAGTCAATTATATTGAAATACTGTACATGAGTTTTAACTTTTGGGCATGCTAAATGCGTTCTGCAGGTGTACCTCCTAGAACAGGATTGTGAAATGCAAAAACTGAAACAATAAATATGACAGATTTGCAAACCAATAGCAATGCAGATTCTGAATGCTTGGAGGGGAAATAATTAGTACAAATGTGACATGACTATGATGAACCTTGGATAAGAATGTTTTGTGTTAAAGTGAAAAAAAAAAAGAACACCTACAAAAAACATTAATTGTGTACACATACACGTATACAATCGTGTGGCTTTGATAAAAATCTCCCCTTGACCTTCTACTACACACACACACATATACACAGACGTTCGTATGACCTTGTTGGCTTGTTCACTCTCCTCCCCGTTGCAGTGTGTGTGTGTGTGTGTGTGTGTGTGTGTGTGTGTGTGTGTGTGTGTGTGTACCACTGACTAGCCTGACTAATGTTCGTGCTGGCCCCCACCCTCAGTGTGTGTGTGTGTCAGTGGCCAGCCTGACTAATGTGTGTCCTGGCCCCCACCCTTCCCATCCATCAGGCCCTGCACATTGTTTTGACGTCTAGTTAATTCTCGCCTGATGATTTATCAAACTCTTATTACGGCCCGCTGAAAGCCTCATTTATTGTCTTGATGTATGGTAATGATAGGCCTACTGCAGCCCTCCTGAATCTTAACTAACTCCTCTACTTCTCTTCTCCTCTCTCTTTCTCTCTCTCTCTCTCTCTCTCTCTCTCTCTCTCTCTCTCTCTCTGCTTTTATCCTCCCTCCCTTCCTCTCGATCGCTCGCTCTCTCCATCTCTGCTGTTCACATTAGGTCATTGCCAAGTGCTTTATCACCTTCTAACTCATTGTTTCTACAGTAATCTCTCTCTAGTTTTAATATCCTGCGCTCTCCCTTTCTCCTCTGTTTTAGTCGAATGTCTCACCACAGGAAATTATGTGTGAGATTATTCCCTTCCACCTGTGACTGAACCAGCTCCTCCATCTCTAGCCCATTACACGCAGTAAATGCCATAGATTTCCTCACAGTTTCGCCACATCGCATTAGCTTTATGTTTGCCTCTAAAGTCTTTAGGCTATTGGTTTTCGTTCTACCTGATTGACACTGACAGCGGATCAGAGGAGCACCGGCATGTGCGACTCCTCTGGACGACTAGGCGAGAGCATCGGATATCAGCATCCATAAATCTGCAATGACTTTGTTACTGACACATAACAAAACACTCTGTTTAATAATTCACCATAGAGCAGGAACGAGGGCTATTAGCTATTTGCTGCAATGCAATAAAAGGCTTGTGAGAAATCAATACAGCCAGACTATTTCCTGCTCGGTCTCTTGAACATATTCCTAATGCATCTGATCATTATCGTTGAGCATGCATCATTTAAACGGGCCGCATCTAGAAGGTTTCAAGTTCATATCTAGGTTCAAATCTACGTAATGGTTGTCCCTTTTGATCAATAACAGGAATTTGCCGCTAGGAGTTTGTCATGGGTTCCAAACCTGTATTAGTTTCAGACTTCAGTGGAACACAAAATCAGATTTTGGCAAATGTCTGAAGTTTTGTTTTTACAGCAATATTTTCCTTCAAGAGCAAAACATATCAATACAGATTATTCTAAATATTTAGGATGAGTAGTTTGTGCAAATAAAAAAATGCATTAATGATTTATAAACTTTCACGTCATTCCTGATGTCTATGACTTCCTTTCTTCAGTTAAACATAAACAACACAAAAATGTATTCAATGAATTTCAATTTAATCACAAAAAAATACATATGAATTTAATTTGAATACAAACTTCTTTAATAAACAGAAATAAATAAAGTAATAAACATGACTCATTGAATTAAAAACAAATATAGTGGCTAGAGTTTCAAAGAGAAATCGACCATGTTAATAGTCAATATTATTTTAATTGTTTTAATAATTTTATTTGCTTAATCGGCAGATAACACGCTAAATAATCAGTATTGGTGAAGAAATATCATATCTGAGCATCTTTAATGGCAGCACGTCTGAAATTTCTTCTTACATGTCTTGACGTGCGCACATTTCATCAGGGGATTTACGAAGAAAAAAACATTCAAAGAACAGAATTTGGAAGAACTTATCTTTAAATGTTACACAACAGAATTTCTTGTTTGTTTATGCTTTGTTTTAGAGAAAACTAGCAAAAGATCACAGGACAGAAATGTATATATGCTGTCCTTGAGTTTTCATTCCCTCTTTTCTATTCATTCTTCAATCCCGGGAGAGAGGGGGGGAGGGAGAGGGCCCCTGGGGGTCTTTAAATACTTTATTGGCCTGTAACATTACCTTAATGTCTCTCAGCATTTCATCTGCTTGAAGACTAATGGGAAGTGATGGCAGTCATGTTCCTCTGTTGCAATGACCTCAAACACATGTTTTTTTTCCTTTTTGCAGGTGTCTATGTTTACTTTAGGTTAACAGGAACGGGATGGCGTCACCTAGTATCTAAAGGCTGTATATGTTTTAGAGATGTGCCCTTATGTGCAGTATATTCGAATTTAGTGTCTTGCAACACGCTTTTTAAAATCTGAATTTCCGATCTGAATAAGGAAAGAAATGTAAGCATCTCCTCTCACTAGCATACCTTCTCTCATCTCTTTGTCTCTTCCTCTCTTTCTATAAATGAACGATGAGAGGAGCAGTGAAAGAGGTCAGACATTAGCAGGGCTATCTAATGACTGTTGCAGCTCGGCATTATGGGATAGGTGATCTGTCAGCGCCTGTCAGAGACAGGCCTTCCATTAGAGGCGCACCTGAGTGATGGGACACACATACACTTGCGCACACACAGCGTTTCAGACACCTCACAACATAACGCTTCCACCACTGCTATGCATCATGTGTCATTCTAGAGCCCTCTATTTAATGACCCTGTCCATCCACGCGCGCACATCGCTCAATGTAAATTACACCTGACCCAAGGGGACAGGCGAGAGGAGAGCAGGAGGACAAAAGAGAAAGTCTTCATTAATCCGAACATGAGAGGAGGTTTATCAGACATGCACGCATGAGAATGCATATCTATCTGTCCGTCTACAAGATTATCGCCTTTCTTTTTCATAGGCACAGGAATGAATCATCCCTTCTTTCATCCCTTCTTCTCTGTCCCTCTATTTCACCGTCACCCCATCAGTCATCTTGTCGCCGCTTATAAGACAACCCATATGAGTTGATTGGCCTGAGATGGTCTCCACACACTTTCATTTAGCCTCTCTCCCCGTCACACATCTACTCCGTCTCTGTCGCTCTCCTCTATCCTTATTCCATCTCTCTCCCTCTCCATCGCTCCTTCCTCGCCTCAGCTCCTTATTGCTCTATCAATCTCTCCCAGCAGAAGATCAATACATGCTTGCTTGCTTTCCTGCGCTGTCTTTCTTTTCTCGCTCACTCTTTGTCTATCTCTTCACCCCGCGGGAACTCTATTGGTTAAAAGAGAAACTATTGATCTTAGGCAGCCATTATCATTAAGAACAACAGTGTTTTGCACTACAGAAATCTCTTAATTAAATTGTAAATTGTGTATGATGTTTAATCAGTTTGAGCTGATTGAGATACACAGATTGATCCCGCTTAGTCCTGAATCTATCACTGGGGCTTGTGCTGTATACAAGTGGTCCTTGTATAATGTTTATAGTGATTTGCTTGTGTAAATTTCTTTTTATTCAATAAATGACTTGCATGAGCATGGCTTACAAACACACAACAAAACCATTTTTGTAGGATATGGACACTTTATGGTTTTTGTTTGGTAATATGTGGACATTTGCAAATCTCTGATGAAAGCAATATTTCACTATACATTTTACTACTCACAAAATTGCTAATTTTTTGCTTAAATGGTAATGCTATAATCTATTTAGCTTTTTTAATCTTGCCATTACCCCATAACTGATCTCAAATCCAGAACCTCTTGCTCACATAAAATCTGTGTGTTAAATTTGGCTTTTGTTGACATCCCTGTAAAGATAGGACCCATATGACATACAGGCCTGCCAGTTCTCTGATTACAAAACGCCTGCACACACACCGCAAGGTAACACACAGAGGCTAATTTGACAAGCTGAAATGATGCCCATTCATTTCCTTTTACTCCAGCAGCCCAAGGTAAATATTTCCACTACCCTAGTATAAATAGCACACCAATATTTGAACAGCTGAGAGAGACACAGAGAAAGAGAGAGAGATCTTTATCCTTTATACATGTTTATACATATTCATAAACTGTCATTCTTAACACAACACCCAGGCCGGAATATTGACTCACTGCCCTCTTAGTATGTGTCTCTCTGGCTTTGGAGCAGAATGAGATAATGAAAAAGTATCAGTAGATTTTGAGCCTCTTGTCTAGAGAGCTGAATGCTTGTATGACAGCTTTTGTTGTAAGGAGCAGAGGATCTGAAAGTAATTCATCAAACCCGATCAGTAATGAATGCACACTAATCCCTATAGCTGTGTTAGAAGGCCTGAGGGACAATGGGGATTCCTGTCCAGAAATGACAATGGCATGTCAATCAAACTCACCCCGTTAGGTGCCACTCGCTCTCCCTGGTAAAACTTCATGAAGGCAAAACGGTCCTGACATTTCGCCACAAGAGAGTGTGGGAAGGAATTTTAAGTGGGCGAGTTATTTCATTTGCCTTCCGTGAGCTGACGTGGGACGGGTCTAATGGGGTTCCATCACAAGGAGGTATAAAATAGCAAGATCAAGAACAAAGCGTCTCAATTCCACTCTCTTGCTGTCTTGTAGTCAACTTTTCTCTGAGCTATGCGTCCCACCGGGAGAAGAATTCCAGTCCTTCTCTCAATGGCTGAAGTGGAATTTGGCGGTGCGGCTCGAGCTCATTGTTGTGGAGAGGCCGCGATTGATCCTGTCAGTCAGGTGACTGCCTTACTGGCTCACTGAACCACAAGACTATTGATCGAGAATGATGGATACGTGGCTAAATGGCCAAACACTCGGAGAGAATGAGGAGCTTGTCAAACTGTTATCGATACAGCCCACCATGTGATCATGCACACGAATGCAAGTCATAGTTTTTCACGATAAAAAATTTTTTTTTCTTCATGGACAAAAGGAACATAGTGATAAAACGCAAATAGATAGAAAGTGAACAAATTTATCTTAGAAAGCACATAATATGATTTTTTAAATACTCCTTCACAGGGAACAAATAAGAAAATGCCTTGAAGGACAAGGCAGATATTAACTGTCCTGAGATTATGGTTGCCTGCTACTAGAGCAGAAATTGCCCAAAGAAATCTTTTATTGCTCACTGTTTGCTCCTTCATAGCCCATTACACTTGATAGAGTTTCAGTTACTGTAGGTTTCATTTTACTTAATCTCAGATGTATATCTTTAAATAGAAACGTTTTACAATTGTTGACATAAAGTGTAAAATTATATGGTCAGCACAGATCATTTGTTCCTGGAAGAATATGTTTAGAAATGCATAATGTGATTGTTGGCAAAAAATGAAAGCCGTGTCATACCCGTTAGACTTTCTTTCTTCTGCAGAACACAAAACAAGATATTATGAAGAATGCAGTGGAACCCCTTCAGTTCTAACCAATGCATTTGAAGCCCTCCATTCTTCAAAATATCTTCTATTTTGTTCTGCAGACGAAAGAAAGTCAAACTTGTTTTAAATTACAAGAGAGTGGGTAAATAATAGCACCATTTTAAATTATAACACTTTTCAGGTGATGTATTTTCTTAAAAGATCAGAGAAGCAAAGGTCCAAATCACTTTTTGCTTATAATTGAATCTCATTGATGTCTAGAATTGAGATACACATTTCATTAATCTACAGGTCATTATAGCCCAATAAATTCTTATTAAATTTACAGATACTATCTAATGTTATGTTATGAGCATATTTTCGAATGTTATTGCAAAACTCGATATGATCTAAGAGCAATTGTGCTAATCTATCACAGCTGTATAACTCTAGCATTTACATGAGCTTACAACAGATTGTGAAAGAAAGAGACAAAAGAAATAAGAGAAGTGTGGAAGAATAGCGTGAAGGGGGATGAGAGGAAGGATAATAGAGACATAGCAGGCTGTCAGATGCTGTTAGACAGCCATGAGGATGGAAATGATGGATGATCTCCCCCTGGACCACCAACCTCCCACTCCATTTCTGATGGCTACAATATGTCAGTATTTGTCAAGTTATAGCGAAACGCAACACAAGCACATTAACACTTCTTCCCTAGCCCTAGAGTTTTAATGTAAAGTGTATCCCTCTAGAAATAAGCTGATAAACACAAATGATCGGTTTTTATATCGTGAATACCCATGTGCCGTTTGTAATGATATGAAGCTTCTGTGTTTGTTTGCACACTCTAAAATCTGAAAGTCGGTTTTAGTGCAGATGTCAGGACAACGTTGTCAAAACAGAGCTGTTTATCCACATGTGTGCGGTGTGGGCGGATGTTTACGCAAGACTTAGATGAGCGCTACACTAACTGATGTTGATTGGCAGGTCACGCCCACCTGTAACTCACCTGCCTCGACACATGCCACAGCTGTCGTCCTTGTCTCACCTGTCTCATGTCATCTGTCATCTCTGTCTGTCTCTTTGCACACGCTGTGATAATACGACACACATTTTTTGGAGTGTGTGTTATGAACATAGAGGAAGTCTGTTCTGTATCTTTCGGACGAGTTGACAGTGAGGGCCTGGGATAATATGAGTGCGTATGACATTGCGTATGTGAGCGCAGAAAAATCGGTTCCTGCTGTCAGGCGAATCTGTACTTTTTTGAAATACACAATCCTGTTGAAAAGCAACACGCACCAGTTTTAGTTGTAGCCACACTTATGAACACATACAGTCACTTGAGTCGACAGCTTATATTTTAAACTATATGGACTGAAAATGTTAATACATGGTAGATTAATGGCCACTTGTGTGAAATTGAAATAATCTTCTACATATATGTCCTAATCAAATTCTTTAAATATGTAGTACACTAGAAGTATGTTCTGGGGAAAGTACAGTGACCTTTTTAAGGGCTATAATACTTATTGCACGGATGCACACTTTTTAGAATTTTGATCATCCAGGGTCCCTTTTAGACTAATTTAGGATGCTAATTTTAAAGCTGCCGTTCGTAATGCTTACATTTATGACATCATCTCTGTTTGAAGATTGCAGGTTGCTTTTTGTACTCAGATTTGCGAGGGATGAAGTCAAACTAAAATAACCTAAAATCTGATTTTTGCTCATTTTCTCCACCCACAAAAGGTACAGATTGTTGCTTTAAGTAGACATAGCATACACGCATGCAGTGTATAATATATAGCATAACAGTTATTCTTTGTGTCTGTATTTGTGACCCTGCATATGAAAACCCAGGTAAAGTTATTTTTTCTTCTACATAATATCATTCTACATAATTTAAAGAACATTCTGAGAAAATATATTCTTGATGTATGTAATATTGACTGAGTAAGCCCATGTCAAACTTTGACATTATTGTGAAATTCATTGCTGAAATCAAACTTTGATGCTCATTTTCTCAGAATTTGATTTCCCATCTTTAGCCTGGTTTTTACAGGCAGGGTCATGTTTCTAATGAATTAACTTTATTGTCATAAATTACTCACACTTATGTCATTCAAAATCCTTAAGACTTTCTTTCTTCTTCAGAACACAGAAAAAAATATTTAGGATTATCTTCTTTAATATACCTCTGGAAATTATATGTCCCCTTTTCTCTTCTTTCAGACTGATGTGAAAGACACATAGGTGGAAGCAGCTGTACGACAAAAAATGTTAAACAACAGACAACGATGTTTACACATTTGTGACAGTTTCATTGGGTGGCCTAAAACCCGTATCTTTATATTTTTAGATCTTTCTCTCTGTCTCTCTCTTCTCAGCCCCAGACCTCCTCACCTCGCCTGCATTAATCCGGTGTTGGTAATAAATCAAATCTGACAGTAAGGCTTGCGCCGCTGCGATTAAAATCGTTTGTTTAAATTCACGTACTTTCCACTCCTGCCATAATTCTGTGACAGCCCGGCGAAGAGCGCTGGGAGGAGCCTCATGGGTAATTACTCTCCAGTTTGGAGCTCTCTATCCCTCTTCTCCCCTTTTATTTTTCGTCCACAGAGAATCTCTCTTTTGTATTCTACTTTGGAGGGCAGATAGCTAAAAGAGATTTTTGTAATGCTAGCACACTTCTGAAAGGTTTATGGTAGTTCTAGCCCTAAAAGACAAACCAGCTCCTTTGTCATTGGAGGAAAAGTGCATTGAATAAATCAAAGACTTGGCGTGTAAAAGCAAAGTTATTTCGTTTAAAGAACGTTTGGTTCTTGGATAAGATTCACAAGCCGCAGTGCCTCCTCAGGCTTTCGCTCTTTCTGTCAGCTCGGTTGGCTTGTTCTCAGGACAGCAGTGGCCTGACAGATCTGAGCGCTAAGGTTTCTTTGGTAACCCTCTGTGTCAAGGTTTGGGAAAGTTTCTGCTCCAGGATCCGCGGCCAGTAGAAGCCGGAGATGAAAAGCAGAAGCCTGTTAGATGACGACGGCCTCAGGAAACTTTTCATTCTCCTCAATCCACGAAGAGAGCAAAAACGAGTCACGCCTGAAGTCGGGCGCCTTGATTTGCTCAAACTGACAGAGGCTTGAGCAAACTCCACTCACTCACACATTTGTTCTCTTTCCCTATTATTAGTGGTTTTGTCCAACTCAGTGCTCTCAAAGATCTCCAGCACACTATCCAGCAGGAGCCACATGTTGTTTCCACCACCCTCCTTCTCTTCTTCAGCTACAGTGTCTGTTTGTATCCACTCAGCCCAACCCTGTAGAGCTGTGGTGTCTCTGCTATGAAGCAAATGTGTGTCGGTGAAAGGAACAGGTCATGTGAGTAATGTACCTGACAGCTGAGAATCATTAATCACTGTCACACTTGAAAGAGAAGGAGGGGACGACACGCACACACACACACACACACACACACACACACACACACACACACACACACACACACACACACACACACACACACACACACACACACACCCATGCACACAGACATAAGGCACTTCAGATCGGGATGCTTTCCTGTTCTCCGAGTGGGCCTGCTTGGCCTTTTCACACTCATAATCCCTCTTATATGATGGCTGTGTGTTTTTGTAGGTGTGTGTGACACTAATGGCCTGCTCTTGCTGTTTGACTTCACACACACTGAGCCCTCACGCAGCAGGGACCGAATTCATGACATGTCAACATGCCTTCACGGAGAGAGGATCGAGAACAAAAAAGGGGGGTAATGATACACCCACTTTCTCTCCTTCCCACAATCCCTCTCCCACACGCTTTTCTCACAAATCCAGTTTCTGTTTTGCTGTTTTGATCTGGATTCTCTCTCTCTGTTATTATATCTGCCTCCTCAGAGGACAGACAACCAGCTGCGTGTGTGTGTGTGTGCGTGTGTGTGGGAGAAGCTATTCAGTGTGTCATGACAGCCCTGGCAGGTCCCAGTGTAGTCGAACCATCCCACCTCCAGCCCCCTGTCAGCTGATGAATATGTCACACTCCAGACTCCAGCGCTGATCTCGGTTCAGAGGAGCAAGTGCCGCAGCTGATCTGATGTTGGGATCAGGATCCGGATGGGCATGTCGTGGCGTCGACGCCTATGGGTGAAGATGAAGGTGATGGTTGGTCCAAGGGGTCGAAATGCAAGGAGAAACTAAATGATGATTACAAAAATTACAAGTAACATGAGTTCTTCAAAGGAGTAGTTCAGCCAAAAATGATAACTGTGCCATTACTCTGCGTACCATGTGGTTGTGATAAGCCTGTATACATATGCCTTAATGTTTGTGTAATGTGTCACAAACTGAAACAGGAAGTGCTTTTTGATATATTTATGTCTTGCGAAATGGTCTATACGGGTAGTTCATGCTCCTCCAATGATAGATGATAAATTAATTTAGCTTGTAACTGAAACATTTTGGTGTGTGTACACAGTCGAGACCCAGAAGAGACATTTTTAAATGCCTGTTTGTTTTGGTTTGAGCAGCGGACTGATTCAGAGACTCTTAATAAGAAAAAATAACCGAGTAAGAGAGCTAAATACAGAACAAATGTTTATGTTTGGGTCACACTCTCCTCGGTGGGCTTGAATGGACATGAAGCAGGCTCGCAGAATAAGCACACTCATCTATCCTGAATCAGCTTTGCTTTTTGGTCCGGTGGCCACAGTGTGATTTTCCATGTTGGGTTTGGAACGGTACCTCTGAACCAGCGCAGGGTGTGTGGTGGATAGGCTACGTTTACTGCGTGCATGTCTGAAAGCTCCAGTGACCTCGAGGTTTGCACGTGTGTGGCGGAGGGGTAGACGGATTGATGGGTGGTCCTATTGATAGATAACACACACAGACACGCACATGTTTAGGTATGGTGGTCTTCGCCACATAAAAGGTATTATTTTCTCATTTCAGTAATTTTCAGCTTAATGTAGAGTTTGACAAATTGTGAGGAAGAAACAGTATTCAGGGGTTTTATGGGATTTGGATTATGTGGTTTGATCGTGTATTCAGCCTTGGTACACTATATACTATATAGTTGCATGGATAAATATAGCAAATACAACGTATTAACAAGAATTTTGAGTTCTTAAGTGAATGGCATGAGAATTGAGGATAAACACACTATATTAAATTAATGAAATCATATTTATTAATTGTTAAATAATAATATTTAATACTACGATTAAATATGGTTGTTTATTTTCTGTTAATACCTATGTTAAGATTGACATTGGCATATTAATAATGATTTGGGTTAAGGAAAAATGAAATATAAGAAATGTATTAATAATGATAATTAATAATACATTTTTAATAAAAAGCCATTAACGTGATAGAAAAATCGCAGAAAACAAATAAGATATTTTGAAGAACAGTGGTATCTGACATCCATTCACTTGAGTTTTTTTTAAGTCCATACAATATGAATGGGTACCAATTCTGTTTGGTTACCAACTTTCTTCAAAATATCCTCTTTTGTGTTTTTCCTAAAAATAGAACGAAACAAAGACAATATATTGAAAAAACAATGACACAATGGGATGAAGAAGTTGTTTCGAAGCTATTATGTTACTTCGACCATATCAAAATGGTCACAATGGACACAATTTTGCACCCATTCCCATGATTCAGCGCCCCCTAGAAATCACCTTGAAAGTAAACACACCACAATTTCAAGCAATTTTCACACCGATTCCTCACATCAACAGTGATTTTTGGCAAGAACAGAGGAACTGACAGTGTATCCGAGCAAACCGTAACATTGTTCGCCCCTGGGGCCTTCACCCACACTCCCCAACACATCTGACCACTGTTAAAATCCACATGATGCAACGAAACTTACTTTCACAGCAACGCTCCCATGCTCACCTCCATACACGTGCAATTGGTCAGTTTAACGCACCCACTCGCACATCTCGCAGTGTCAATCACTTCCTGTATCTGGTGGCGTAGTCCCGGCCAGATACGCCAATGCACACACACACACACACCTGCCGTGCCAGTCCCTCTTTCTCCTCCATTCTGTAGATCTGGCCAATTACAGGCCTTATCTGTGAGTGAGAATAATGAGGTTACACACTGAGCAAATTCTATCATGTCTCTGTAATGAGATTTGGGTTGAGCTGCGTTGCCGCTGCGGACGGGGTGGAGGACAGACACACTCACGCTCATGGCACGTTATCTGCTCCCCATCTCTCCGCCTGACATTCCAGGAAATTGCATTCCAGTGAAGGAGGGAGCAGAGGAGTCAGTCACAGCGTCACACACACTCCCAAAGACACACATACTACCTTTGCCTCTCTCTCTCTCTCTTTCTCTCTCTCTCTCTCTCTCTCTCTCTCTCTCTCTCTCTCTCTCTCTCTCTCTCTCTCTCTTTCTGTTCTCTGACAGCATTTTTGATTTATGGCTCCAATTCCCTGGTGCAGATGCAGCCCGCACTCATAACCGTGTATATGTATTTTATTTTGCTGCCCTCTCCTTGCCTCAACTCCCGTGCTTTCACATTCTCCCGCACCGCCTGATTGATTATCCCATCCGCACTGTCTACTGTGTTTCTCATCTTTCAGAAGTATAATCTCTCCCAACAGCAGAGAAAGAAAGAGACAGGCAGAGAGAGAGAGAGAGAGAGAGAGACTGAACCCAGAATGTAAAGCACCCATATTAGTTTAAGTTCTGCTTCAATCTGGAAAAATTCCAAGCATGCTGAATGAATGAATTGTGCAGGACTCTATGAAAAGGTTTTCAAAGTGAGTGTCTGTCTTGTGATGGAGTTCGCCGAGTTGACATGTTCAACAGTGTCTGTGAGACTTGAGACTGTGGCAGTGATTCTTTGTCTCGACCTGCATGCAACAGCGACTGAGATTCATTTCATGACTTTGCAAATTACATTGTATCACATCTTTTGTGATTCATGAGAAACTCTCCAAACGGATCATGTAAATCAGTAAATTGACATGTAAGTGGCAGAACAACAGTAAAGAGACACGTTTGAAGTTTTACTCTTTGTGTGACGTGTAGCCTATTTATTTTTGATACAATGACAGGTTTGCACAAGTTCAATCTAAATGTTGGTAATAGATCATTCCAAATGGCTCCTGGTGTTATTAAACTTTGCTGAACTGCATGAGAAAAAGCACGGCAATTCAGAATATGGAGCTCTATTTGTACCGTAAATGGCTGTAATAATTTTTTGTCAGTTTAATCACAGTCTTCAAAAGTGTACAGACTGTGAAGTGGCTTTTTCAACTGGATGGCTTTTTCAACTGGATGGCTTCAACTGGATCCTCTTGAATTTCAGAGGATGAGCGGAGGGCACGCCCATGCTAACAGCCACCGAAATTCCTGTGGCGCGTGTTGCTTTGACCACTCGCTGCAATGGAGTTCATCAGCTATGACGCTGACGCATGGTTTCTCAAGGTTGTATAGGAAGCGAATCAGTATGTTTTATTATTAAAATGTTGATGTTTAGTATGGAGGATTACAGAAAATATGGACATCCCTCAAAATAGACATGGAGATGACCCCAAGACTATAGACAACATGTGCAAGCAGATCAGGGTTGTTAAAGTTGTTCAAATATTCCTTTAAGAGAGAAACACTGACATAATGCAGATGTAAGTGTTCAGATGTTACGATAATGCGCAAACGCAACATTACTTGTGGTGCAATGATACTACTGTTTACAGCAACATGCAATGATACAATAGCACTGGCACACCGTGCAAACCTACTGTTGAGGTCAAAAACAATACAGAAGTATTGCAAAGAAATAGTACTGATGATGTTTCTAACCCAACCAGAAACTAGCACAGCAACACTACATGTTTTTAAAAGCCCGAAATCACATTTACGTCTGCTTTAAGTCTTACCCATTCTAATAATTAAAGCGTCTCTGCTGCATGTTCAAGTTCTCAAACATCTTTAGCACCCATAGTTAGGCGTTTCTAACCTTTTCACACAATATTCTGACAGATTTATAGAGGCAAAATTCAATAATATGTCACATAATTGTCAAATTATATGCTTTGAAACAAGCAAAACAAAGTGTAGGCCCACTTTAAAGCTTTTTCATATTGACCCAGCTATTGTAGAACACTTTTTTGTATGTTTCAAATCCCAGAATAGGTCTTTATTTTCATTTCTGCAAGCAGTCCTGCCTGCTGTGTGGTATATGCTCAGATTTTGTACAGAAGTCTTGGTGATTTTTATACTGCTTAGTTGTCCAAAAAATAAGAAGTTCTGTTATGATTACTTACTCCCAAATAGTATGCCCTTTGTCTGTTTAATGGAAACCAAAGGGGTCTAATGTTGTTTGATGTCCAACATTCTTCAAAAAATATTCTTTTGTGCATGTATTAAAAGTAGATTCTTTAAGAACTATCCCTTTAAGTCATATGAGAAATAACACGACTGGCTGTTGCGCTCAGATTCAGCTGAGCCAGTACAGAAAAATCTTGTTAGTTGAGTTTATTTAGAATGGTTTAAAAGCATTTAAAGAGCCCAACAGATTGGTTTTCCACTTTTATAAGGTTGTGGGGTTTTAAGATATTAAAGAACTGCTGAGAGGGCAGTTGTTTACGACGTGTAGGATAAAACGGGAGGAAGTATTTAAATATTTTTCTACTCCTCTTTCCTTATGCATCCCTCTACTCCTTTCCGCCCTCTTAACAAATCTCTCGCTCTCTCCGCGGTCTCTCGTGGTCTGTGCAGGCAGCAGTATTGATAGGGTAATTCAGGCATGATGAACGACCCGATAATCACGAGACGTCTGAAATAAATCACACTTTGATCAATACACACACACACGCACAGATCATTACCCTGCTGTAACGCATCCTCTATTATAGCTGCCCATGCACACACATGAAGACACAGGATAGAAGGGAGAGGGAAATGAAAATATTGTGTTTCTGTAATGTAGAAGCAGAGATTGATGAGGGGCTCGGTGCTCTGACCGTTCCACAGACAAAGATGGAGATCAAGGACTTTGCCCAGTTTCTTACGAAAACTCCTGAATCCAATCGAGGCTGATTCCGGAAAAGGCCGTGAAGCGTCAAGTACAAAATGGCTCTGGAGTATTGCGTGTCATTTGTGCAAAGCCTCAGGATGTATATTCCAATTCCATCTTAATGTTGTCTCTGTTGCCCTCTACTTATCTGTCTGAGTCATAGTATTTGTGACAGAGATATGGCAAGCCATCCACCCTATCCTAAAAATGAAATGTAATTTAATTACACAATTAAAATAAAGCACAACTATGAATTCTCTAAGAAAAAGATGGCGGTGATTTGATATGTTTGTTTAAAGGGACACTTGAATGAAAAATCTTTCATTTATTCCCCATCATGTTAGTAAAAACCCAACTATTTTGACTGTGAAACGCAAAATAATGTATTTCAAGAAAGGAATGAATGGTTTCGTGTTCCTACAATGGAATTCAACGGGGTTTAATGTTATGAAATTCCAACATTCTTCAAAATATCTTCTTTAAGGAGAAGAAAATGGGTCAGGTTTGTAATCATATAAGGGTGAGTAAAGAAAGAATTTTTCACTTTTGTGCTTTTAAAGATTTCATTTATAATAGTGCCACATTTGAATACAAATAAATAATCGGCTTACATTGGCATCTGTTTATCACAAAAACTCCAGATGTTCGGAAACAAACCTGATGTTGTTCTTGTCATTTCTTATCCCCACGGTCACTGTTTACTTTTATTGTATTGCAAAGAGACACCAGTACATTTTTCTGTTTTTTTTGTCCCGTGAATGAAACGGAATGACGTTCAGTTGAGTAAATCATGACAGAATTTTCATTTCTGGGTGAACTGTTCCTTTAATATTCTGTCAGCTTTATATGATTAAGGAAAGCGAGACAGGAGAGACAAGAAGACGGGAAAAGGGAAACAAGTATGGAGAAAGGGAAAGGTAAGGCAGCATGAATACAGAGCGGAGAAAACAGAAAAAGCGAGAGGGGCTTTGTCATGCTGAATGTAATAAGCAGTAGGTAGTGTGTCTTATGGAAGGTGATTTATGGGGCCTGTCCTGAGCCAGCCAGCACTTTGTCTCCTCTAGCATGGAGGATGAATGGGCTGCTGTCAACTCAGCCAGAACACCCCTCCTCCTTCCCTCTCTCCCTCTCTCTTTCTCTTTGTCACTGCCTCTCTCGCTTTCTATCTCTTTCTCAGTCTCTGGTTTAGTTTCTTGCTTTTAGAGGTTGCCGATCAGCCCCGTTTCCTCCTGCACTCTCAAACATGCACAGACCCCTTTACCTGAAGAAATCTACAAATCCAAAACAGTTTGACCCCTATCATGTAATGACTGATGTCACTGTTGAAATGCTGATAGGCATATTAAATGCATTAGTCATTAGTGTAATCCCCTCCTTCATCAGAGCCCCTGGAGTATGGCAGGAATGCTAATCCATGGCAGCTGATCAGCTGTTCTCATTAAAACGGTTTCCTCAGTGAGCCGGCAGTTATCTCCTGACCTGTCATTGACCTCCACTCTAATCCAACAGAGACTTCTCACTGACCTGACAAAAAATACCAAGGTTTACTTTTTTTCTTGATTTTTTGTTTCTAATTTGTTCCAGAAGAAAGAGAAGCCTTGATTCCAACGACAACAAACAAAAAGAAAAGAACCCAGGAAATCTCTTGACCAACCCAGTTGATGATGTATTTCCTGTTAGAACAGGAAGTTTTGGACTAGCTAATGGGTTTTGTTGACATCACTGCCATGCCGGGGAGGGACATTCTCATTATAAAAATATTGGATTGGTTAAACTCTGGATAGGAATGATTGATGATACATTTTCCAGCTGTTCATTTTCGATCCTTCGGCCTGGAAAGCAAAGCCAATGTCTGCAAAATACAGAGTTCGTCAACTTGTTAAGGAAAATACTCTCTGTCTTTTCAACCCTATATGACTTTCTTGATATTTTGAAGAATGACTGAATGGGTACTGCCGTTCTCCTGCTGTCATTCTTCCAAATATCTATATATATCTTTTGTTCTGCTAAAAAACGAAACGAATGTTGGGAAATGAAAAACTGCAGAACCCACTGACTTGCTTTCGTTTTTATTTCAAGTACTTGGGTACCGCTCTTCTACAGCCGTCATTCTTCCAAAGATCTTCTTTTCTGTTCTGATATAAAAATGTAATAAATGACAGAAATGTTCATTTCTTGGTAAACTATCGCTGTCCCATCTGCTTGTTTATTTGTTGACTTGCCTGAGTAGGCGTGTTTCGGTGTCAATAAATCTGCGTGTGCATTTGGTCTCCCCACGATCATTTGTATTTCACAGTATGCATTCTCAGCTCTTCTGCTGACTGCGAGTTTGTCTCTCTCTCTCTGTGTGTGTGTGTGTGTGTGTGTGTGTGTGTGTGTGTGTGTGCGTGTGCGCGTGTGCATGTGCGTGGGTGGGTGGTGGTTCGCAAAAGCAGATGGCATATTAATAGTGTAAAATATGATCTGCAGGAACCCAATATGCTTGCATGCTTGTGTTTATGGAAATCACAGTGCACCATGGGAATAAATAATTACCTTTCTGCTAGTCACAGTCACAAGCAAACAGGAAGATAACTTAAAACAATAATTATAGCAACAATCAACTACATTTCGTGTTTTTCCCTCTAACTCAATCAGGTTTCCTGGTGCTATTCATGAACAACTCATTCTCCTTGTCGAATAGAGGGCAGCCTTTCTAAAACCAAACTCCTATTCCCACGGCCTCCCTGTCGCTCCTGTTCCATCTCTCCCATCTGCTGAGGATCTAATGCGTGATTAGAACTGACAGGAGAGAAACAAAAGGAAAGGGGAAGCTAACAGAAGGAGGCACAACAATTAGCACACAAGCAAGGTGAGTGTTTATCTGCTCTTTCTGTCACTCGTACTCCCCCCCTCCCTCGTGTCAGGCGGCCATGCCTGATCACTGATGAATAATCCAAGAGCTATTGAGTCAATCCAATAAACATGATCCATCATAACAGCTACATTAAGACATACGGATTTAATTGCTTGGCTTTGGCAGATAATGTAGTTTCTGAAAGACTAATGAGAACAGACTATTTTCATGCACTGGGAGTGAATATTTATGGAGTGTTAGGAGAAATAAAAAGTTCGAAGAGAATAGAGAGGAAATGCAATATACTATAACGCTATTGAATCACTGTGTTCTTTTCTACTATATTGTTGAGTGTCCACTAGTTTTATAGACCAGTCATCATTTATTTACAGACCTTTTTTTTACTATTTTTTCAAAACAGATATTTTGAAGAATGCTGGTTGTCATAAAAATGTTGCACCCATTGACTTCTCCGCGGTTTTGTGTCTATACAATAGAAGTCAATGGACGCCACTGTTATTAGGTTACCAAAAGTTTTAAAAATATCTTCTTTTGTATGGCACACATGTGGGTGAATAAATGATGAGATATTGTTCATCTGTTTCTTTGACTTGATAGTGGTAAGAGATATACTTTCAAAGCATGTGTAAGTGATAAACATTTTTTTTAAACTTTCATGTAAAGTATACTGGCATACAAGGCCTTAAATTGATTGTCCACCCAAAGACATTGATTGTTATCCGTTACTTACCCTCTTTTCATTTGAAAACTGTATGAATTTCTTTCTTTTGCAGAACACAAAAGAAGATACTTTGAAAAAGGTGTATAATCAAACACTAGTGGTACCCACTTCTGTTGTAAGGCCACAAAACCAATGCAAGTGAACCGGTACCAGTTACTAACATTATTCAAAATTATTCATATCTTCTTTTGTGTTCTGGAGAAGAAAGAAACTTAAATGTCTAAAAAGTCTTAAATGACAAGAGATTATTAAATCATAAAATCGTTTTCATTCTTGGGGAAACTATCACTTTAAACCATATAGTTGAAATAACAGCTACAAATTCTTAATTCTGAAATCATGTTTTTTTTTTAAATAAATGGTACTTTTATGCTCTAGACATACATTAATAAAAGTTAGCTCAGCACAGTCCAGTGATAGATGACACACATGCCACCCTCTGTGATCTCGAGTGGGTACCCCATGTACTGTTTTACCGAGCAATCATCGAAGGCCATTAAATCAAGTGAGTGTCCATAGAGACAGGAAATTGAGGAGGGGATTACGATCTTTGCATGATGAGGAGGGGCAAGATTTATGTGTCATTTACTGAGCAGAAGATTGTAAAAGTTAATTACTGAAAGTTCGCACACATTTAGAGCCCTGACTCATCAAGCCCAATTCATCTATCCACACTCTCTCTCACATCTCTCCATCTTTTCAACCCCCATCCATCCATCTAGCCATTGGCACCAGCTTTACCCTGGGAAACAATGACCAAATGAATCAACAAGAATAGAAATGAAAGCACTTGTAACAGGCAGAACACTTCTTTGGGTTTGTATATAGAAATAGTTTACCAAACCGTTTTGTAATGTAATTATTTACTGGCCCTTGTGTTGTTTCAATCCTGCATGACTTTCTCCCTTTTCTGTGGCTTTTGTTGTCAAGTTTTCAATGCAGTTGAAATCCTCAAGAACAACCCTTGAGGGGGTCATATTTATTTAAAAATGTATTTTCCAATAGATTTCCAATAGCTTTTCATTATGTGAGAATGGTGAAATATAAATACAAAATCAATATGTGCTTTACAAAAGCAATGTAGGCAATATTTCTCTAAACTAAGTTTTAAAAAATAAAGTTAGTCCTTCCCTAAAGACATATTCCACCCAAAAATAAACATAGTCTTTACTCAGTCTTAAGTTCTTGAAAACCTATATAAGTTACTGCTGAACACAAAGAGAGATATTTGGAAGACTGTTTGCAACTACCAGTTCTGGGGAATAACTCACTACCAAATTAAAAAGGATGGCAATGGGTTGTCAAAGTTTCCCCAGAGCTGCTTCTCTTATTCCTTTCTTCTAAATATCTTTTTTTCAAGTACAAAAATGATACCGTCATAACCCACCATGATAGGAAAGTCAACAGCGCCCCAGAACATACTTCCAAACAAACTTCCAACCAAATATCTCTCATTGTGTTAAACACAGAAAAAAAATCTAAGCCGTTTTAAGGGTGAGTAAATTATGACAGAATTTAACATTTTAATTGAATGAATTGGTCTATCAATGTAAACCGAGAATATACTCTGGCAGCCATAGTTGAGTAGATTTCGGCGTCTTCTTTGAAGGCTTGAAAGCACTAACTTAATTATTGCACTAAAAAGAACAACCAGTACCAATCTTTAAAAAAAATCCTTTGTGTTCAGGTTCGAAATAACGTGAGAATGTGTAAATGACGAGTTTTGACAGGGTTTTCATTTTTGGTGTCCTAATCCTCTAATGTTTTAAAACTTCCACAAAAGTTCAGAGCGAAAGTATCTCATGAGAGCTCTGAAATGAAGAGGAATTGTTCCCAAAAACCTGTCAGCTTGACAAATGTAAAGAGCTTACTCAAGGTGTATATAAAATCTTGAGTAAGCTCTTTAGATGAACAGCATGCCCAGAACCTTTGCACCAGGCCTAATTACTCTAGTAGCTCTGAGGAAAAGGGCGGCCCGTTCTATTCATCCTGCCCGCTCTGAAAGAACTTACACCAGATGTTTCTGAAAGGGGGCTCTCTTTTCTTCTCTTCCCTTCTTTTCCCACTTCTTTTCATGAGTTGGGACTAACTTTTTGACCTCCTCAGCTTTCTCCTGCAGGTCTTGTTTGTGAGGGTCAGGGAGAGGTGGTGAGGTTATAGTGAGGTCGGCACATTCAATGCAGCACCAACTGCCCCTCCCCACCCTCCTCTGTGTCACATCCATCTCTCCTCTCGTCTCTCTCCTCCCCCTGTTCCTTCAGACAGCTCTGAAGAGCCACAGATGCCGGTCCCCTCTGTTCTCGGCAATTCGTCTTCAGGAGGGGCGACACACAGAGGCTTGTCGGGTGGTGAGGAAGAAATACGGCTCTCTCTACCTTCCCTCACAATATGGCCAAACAATAAACACTGCTTGTGTACACATATCATGGCAGACTAATGTGGCCATAAATACCGATACAGACGCTCCCTCTCGTAATGTCTCTCTTTCCTAAATGCAGAGACACAAACACCATGGTAATAACAATGTGTAGTTGTTTTATTGGCGGTTACGTGCCATTCATATGCCAATTTTGATTTATTTTGCCAATAAATGTCACTGGATGTAAAATGAAAACACAATTCTGTGACTGAACTTGTTTCAACTGTGGCTGGTGGGGTGTCACAGGGTGGGTATACACGGAAAGGAAAAAATATCCTTGTTTACACTGACTCAAATTGTTCAAAATCTGATTGGTTGTAGAAATATTAAAGATATTATATTCGACACCTTTTTTTCACATAAGGACAGATAAATCACTTTTCCCACAAATGAAAATGATGTCATCATTTACTCACCCACAAGTTTAACTTTATTTTTTAAGATATTTAGAAGAACGTTGGTAACCGTGTAACGGTAGGACCTATGGACTTGCATTGGTTTTGTGTCTATAGAATAGAAAGTAATGGGTGCAGCAGTTGCTTGCAATGAACACAAGTTAATTTTATTGGAAAAGACTCAATATTTCCTGTTCAAGATAATAGATGAGCTCAGTACCACATGGGGCTGTTCGCTTCAGTGTAACTCCAACATGCCTGATTTACATAACCCAAATATAACACAGCACAGAATGATGTTAAGATAAACCTTAAGGGCTTTAATACAATAGTTACATTTGTGTATGCAATGCCTGCTGATGTTATAAAAGCAAATGGTATTAAGTCTGTTTTGTTGGCTTCTACGATTTGTTAACAACATGAGGTGACTAATAGCGTTTTAAGTGTCTCTCCATCAGTTTCAGCTTTACTGCACCATTGGTCTCTGTAAATAATTCCACACATGCATAAACAATGACCTCACTTCTGATTGGTCAGCGTGTTTGCTCTGATGGAGTGAATGGTTCTAGATGCGCGGGCTGAAAATAGCCTGGCCCCTGGCGTGGGTTTGAATCACTCATGCAGTTTATAGTGCACTGAACAGGTTTAATGAGCCACAGATAAATCTGATATTTCGGTTGTTTCCCACGACGCCCAGCCACGATAGCACTTTCTTTCAAGTGCTACATTTAAGTGCTAGCACAAACTTTGCGTTGTCATAAATATGCTTGTTCTAATTGCTTCTCTGGAAGCCACTGAGTCTCTTCAAACTATAATTAATGCACAGTTTTGGTGTGATTACGGCATTTTATGCCTTAAAATAAAGCAGGATGAATCCGAGGTCCAGTTCTCCGCTCAAGGGTGAGTTTGGACAAAAAGGTTAAACTCACATTGCTAGCAGGGGCGCGCACGTTTTAGCAATGGCGGTTTGTTCTGGGCATCATCAGTAACTGTCTCCATGATGCCAGAAGCTTAATTAACCCTCTCTCTCATTAACACTCTTTCTATATGACTCTCGCTCTTTCTCTCTCACTCCGGCTAACTTGCTTTCTCTCGCCGCTGGAGTCTCGGCCAATTACTGAGCCCAAATGGAACAGCATTAATCAAATCTTTAGTGCAGCAGCATGCTTTGAAATATCAGATTACGCAGGGCTGCAAAACTAATATGTCACTGTCACAAAGCTCGCGCAGGCATTTAGGGCCTAGCATTAACAAGACGGCTAACGTCACCAGCGTCTGCGTGCTATGTGGAACGCTGCTCTAGGGGCCATTAGTAAGACAAGGAAGAGGGTTCTGCTTTCACTCTGTGCTCATTTTTTATGCCCCCCTTTTTTCCCTTTCCTTCCTCCTCTTCCTCTTTGTCTTCTTCTTCTCTTATTGTTCTGTCAAAGCCCAGCGCCGTAGATGAGGAAGAATGGGCCCGACATACAGCCCGGCGAGAGGGTTGAGAGAGATTAAGCAAAAGGAGGAAGTGGGGGGTCAGCGAAGGAGAGGGAGAAGGAAATGCGGGGGGTGCCGAAATGAGGACAATTGACGCAGAAATGACGAGGAAGGAAAGAGGAAGATGAGTGAAATCTTGGGCAGATAGACAGTCGCTCTTGCTGATCAGACTGTTTGCTGGTCGGGAAATGTGCTGACCTGTAAGCAAGTGCTGGTTAAGGAAAGACAAAAAATGAAAGTAGGAGGAGTTAATATGTAAATAAATATAAACATATAAATATAATATGAACTTTTGTTTGATATAAAGAAAATTGTGTGCATAATTTTAAATGCACATTTTCAAAATGCATGCACGTCTTTTTCATGCGATATTCCAAAATGCACATTAAAAGTAGGTTTTTTAAGTGATATAAAATGTGTATATATTGTATATACTTTATAGTTTTACATTTAAAGTGAGACTTTTTAATTATTGCTGTGTATGTGGAATGTATCGTTTCTTTTGAATTAGTTCCCGTAAATATTCTAGGGTTCTTCATTTTTGAGTATTAATAAAAAGTATTTTTATTTTGCAAATTTAAATGATAAAAATGGCACAGCACTGTCATACTCCTTGGTACCGCGATACTTAAGTTGTTATAGTATCATAAGATATCTGATTGGTAGGGTGACAACCCAAGTTTCAACATTATCAACATCAGGAATGCAAGAAATCTTGGAAATAGTTCATACAATACAACCACAGCTTTCCTTGCTGCATGCTAGAAATAAGGTGCTGTAAGTGTAAATAAACGGCAACCATTTTCCAGTTACGGTTTTAAGTATATAAAACTTCATGAGTTGTCTTGTGTTTCCGTAAGTTTGAATTTATTTTGTATATATAAGAACCATTTCATTTTAAAAGTTCTTGGCGTATGGACCGCCGTGCAACTCAAAACAGTTCCCTCTACATCATGTCAACACACTTTTCTCAGGGTGAAAAAGGGATGGATGAAAGAAACGGCGGGATAAAAGATACCTCAGAGAAAAAAGTGGCGTTACACTGGGAGTTTGGGCGTACTCTGTGGCAGGAGGCAAAATAGATGACAGTGTAATGATATTAAAAGCGCAAAGTTGTTAAGATGCCAAGTCAAGGCCCCATAAATCCAGCCAGGGCTCCCACTGCCTGTCCCCACACCGCGTAATTAAATCTGATTTATGAGGCGTATTACAGCAGTGAGAGATAGTTCATATTCCAGCTCTGCTTTATTAGACAGCCTGACAGGCGCCAAAAAATATTGTCGAAGTTGCCTCGGCCCTAGCCGCCAAAAAGCCTTGCTCTGCACTCTGTCTTTTGTTGTGTCAGTCCTCCCTTCCCATGATGGATTAGGCACTCTCTCTCACTCTCTCGCTCTCTCTCCATCTCCTCCCTCAGTCAGAATGTGGTGGAACAGCCCCCTGTGACACAGCCAGACAGCTTCATCTTCATCAGTAGCCCCCAACACCTCTACGCAGCTCCACCCCCCCACGGCATGATGAAGGGAGGGAGGGCACAGGTGTAAAGGAGAGAAAGAAGGGAGAGTTGAGAAGAAATGCGAAAATATAGGCAAGATGTTTCAGAAGAAAAGTTTGAACGGTTTCCTGTCATTCCTTGGAGAGCAAAACAAAAGCAGCTAACAAATATCAAACAAGCCGGTTAATCACGCCACTGCAAAAGTGAAACATAGACATTTCTGTCTTTTTGCTGACAAAAACATGTTTTTCTTTTGAGTTTTTCAGTCATTAATATGAAGGTTGACTTCTCAACAGGTGGAATATTTCTCAACTTCCATTTTAGAATATGAGCATTTCATTGCCAATGTCATCCTTTAGAAGAATAAAAAACGTTAATCAGTTTTCACTGTAATGATTTGAATAACTTAGTGAAGTCTCATTCTAAGGTTTACAGGCATTTATTGAATGAAGATTATTTTCCATAGTCAGGAATGTGGATTGTCACATCCATTACGATTCCTATTCCTCATAAAAATAAAATCCATAACGATTCATATTCCTCATAAATGAGCACATAAAACTAAAAATAACTATTTAATGGTCCGTGAAAAGCAATGCATTCTCCACTTGTTGAGTATATTACATCTTGTTCGTGCATAGTAAAATGTAAATGGATGGTTTACTATATTGGTAATACATTTTTGTATTTCAAGTTTTCACGGAAAATGTCACCCCATAACGCTGTTATTGCCTACACACTACAGGTGAAATGTTGTGCGAAGCTTGAAAAATATGGAACAATTGTAATCTGAAGATGTTTAATCTGGAGCTGCTTAATAAAATGAAGAAAAAAAACTGCAAATTCTTCTCAAATTGTGACGTTATTGATATTGACTTGAATGATTTTATTTAAAAAGTTGAAACCGACAACATAAATCCTATAGTTCCCTTTGTTTTATTTTATACTTGAGTTTATTATTAATATAATTTGAAAAAAATATGAATGCATAAGTGAGTAAGTGTCTTAAAACTTTTCTTTCCAACCAATTGTTTCCAAAACGCTGTTATCACTCATTTGTATCTTCAAAGAAGCAAGGCCTCCTGCAGTCATTAAAGGCGAGAGACGACAACAAAAGCAAAAAACATCTCACCGGCGGCCCTTAAAGATCGGGGAGCACGCGAGCAGATAAAAGAAGGAAGAATGAGAAAACACCCGCTGATGTTAACAAGCCGGGACACTTTTATTATCATTATTAATTAGAGCTTTTCAAGCAACAGAATTAAATCAATACGCTGGAGTGAAACAAATTTCAGAAGGGCGCTCAGATCAATCAGGACGGGGTTTTATCTGCGTAACTGCCACTGAGCTGAGCTTGTTAGCAAAACAGTCGTTAACAAGGCACTCGCGGCGAGAGGATAGATCTGAGCTTTTTCTAATTAGGAGGACATAAACCCAGTAACCATTTCTCCTCTCTGATTAACTGTTAAGTTCATTTGTGATTCTACGACCCCCCCTTCCTGACCAACCTCTTTCTCTACCTGTCACAAACACAGACACAAAACCCATTTCTCATGTAGATCCATTTTCTCATCTCGCTTTCTCTCTGCCTCTCTCTCTTGGCGTAACCATTAAACAGGATTAAATGCTAGCAGAGATTCTTGCCTTGTGTTAAATGATTGCGTCCTTAAAAGGGTAAATGAGACCATTTATCACGGGCCTGTCCTCTGGGTGCGCTGCAGGTCGTTAGCCATCTACCGTCATGAAATAATTAGTTTTACTATTAATGTAGCAAAGCTCAATGATCATGAGTGGCCACATGTCCCCTTACACTGGGATTAATTGTATTAATGTGCTCGGGTGCTCGCTGTAGGCCTGTAAAAAGGGATGAAGTGTTCGAGAGCCACGGGAACATGGAACGGTGTTGGGCAGATAATAGCGCAGAATGATTCAGTGTTATATTGCTTTTAAAACCAATAGATTATAATAATGCTTTCTAGGAATGATTGAAACTGCTGTGTAGGTAATAGGGGTCTTATATGGTGCAAAGAACACTCTTAAGTATTACAAAAGGGATTCTGGCTAATTCGTATTCAAACGACACTATAAAATAGTCAATGCACTTAAAGAGATACAAATTCTGTCATGGTTTATTCAACCTCTTGTCTTTTCAAACATAAATAAGTAACTTTCCACTGCATGACACAAAAGAGATATTTTGAAAAATGCCGGGGCCCGGCCTTATTTGTGTTGTACATGGTTTAAAATGACATAAAGGAGAGTATATGATGACACAATTCACTTTAGACCACTGCATATTAGTTGAATAATATATTAATGCAGCACATACTATTCTGTTTGGCTTCTGTAAACAGAATTTGAAGTCTTGTGAGCCTTAATTTTGCTGTAATGTATTATTGCTTTAAATAATCATTATTTTGACTATTTCCTACTAAGGTAATTGTAAAATGTGCAATTTATTTACAGCTCATGCAAAAGGACGCAGCAGTTTTATGGACCAAAGCCAGGATATGAGTTAGGATTTGACCACTTTTGTTTTTACCACTATGGTTTTTTTTGTTAAATGCCTGAAATAAGGGGTGTTGGGTCAACTTAAGCTCAAGATATTTTTGCATTTTATCTTGGGGCATTAAACAAGCCTTGCAAAGCTGCTTGATGGGATGACAGACACTTTCAGAATAAATGGTCTTAAATTTTACCCAGCTTCAAAAAGCACACATTTGACCCTACTGTGCATTAATTACCCATATGGAATTCTTATATTAAAGGACAACTTTGATCAACTTTTATGATCCAATTTAAATTTTGACTACTGTTTATGGACCCTTTAAAGGGACAACGTCCCAGTTATAGTAAATCTTTTTTGACAGTGAGTCTTTACAGACAAAAATCTCAAAAATGATGCTTGAAAACAGTATTCCCAATAACTGCGTTTAAATGGCACTTGAATGTTGTGAATAACCTGCTAAGAAATATCTGCGTATTAAGCTGTAAGACCAGAAAGTAATCAGACAACTTACCCATACATTTAAAAAGCAATGCAAAGTCTTATACCAAAACTGAATTCCAAGCAAACCTATAGATATTTTAATTGGAAAACACTGATTTAGAATGCCAGACATCATTACTGATGATTCCTGATAGTCCAGCTCTTGAGGTCGGTGTTATTTACCTAATGAACAACAGCCCTTGACATAAAGTCCACAGTAATTGAAGGCTTAGAAACACCAGGAGGATGGATTAGCATTATGAAATCACTCCTAACAATGTCAGAGGTGACACTGTGCAGATGAGCATTCAGAGACGCAATGTTAGCGGAGACGGAAAGGCTAAACTCTATGAGTGACGCTGGACCCTTGCTATGAGCATTGTCATTAGCCTATTGCTACAGGTCTGGCCTTTGCTTCTCTCTACATTCTGACCTCTATATTGTTCCGTTCCAGGGCACTTACGGTGTCAACTCATTTCTCTCTCCCTCTCTTTCTCTCTTAGCACCCACATTTTTTTACTGCAGGCTGTAGTCATCGTGGTCCACATCTGGGGCCTGTATCACTGTCACTAGATATTAAACATAAAGACTGGAGTCTTTCTGTGGGTCAGACACAGAGCCATTCTGCCATTAGCAGAGGATGTCTGTTTTTGCACTTAATTTCATCCATTGTTCCAGATAGTGACTTGGAATCAAGTTGCATTTGTGTGTTAGATTTCTGTTTAAACGGAGTCTAAATTTTGGCTTGGAAGATAACATCTTATTTAAATAACTAAATAAATAAACATTGCTACAGTATATGGTTTCTGGAATGGTTTGGTTGTTTTGTTGCTGGCACCAGTTAAATGGATAGCTCACCCCTAAAAAAAAAGGACTTTCCTGATGATAGTATTCAAACAATGAGAGTACCCACTAATCGGCATTTCTTTGGATACCGTCGTTGTTGGCTTTCCAGCATTTTTCAAAATATCTTCTTCTGTGTTCTTCTTCTGTGAAAAAATTCATGCAGATTTGAAATGATTTTTCATTTTTGGATGAACTAGGTCTTTTATGGCTGCTAAGTCCCTTTGCATTTAATGCAAAGTGTTTAGCAATGATTGAGGCTCAGTTTACTACATTTGTAAGGATCAAGTTCAGACCTGAGGCAATGATCCAGAATCATATTCCAGGAAATGAGACAACTGTTAATGAATTCTTACCCATTCCCAGACCCCGAATTTTGATACATGTTCTCTTTCTCTCTCGCTAAAGATCCTGCCATGTTCGCTGATTGTTGTCTAATGAATAGGCCATGTCTAAATGCAGACTTTAAACTGTAATCCAGGACAGTTTGAACATCTGGACTCAAAAAAGATAACATAAGTATCATTACAAAGCCTGTGATTGTATAACCAGTCCATCTGCATTAAACACATTACATGTGCGAAAGTGCAGACGTGCCATTTGTTAGCTCTGGTTCATGTGAATAAAATGCGCTCCCATTTTGTTCAATGTGCGTGTGTCGGCGTGCACATGTGCGAGCAACTATGTGCAGCAGAGTGCAACAAAGCCACTACATCACTGTAATTAGTTTTGTCATTCTCTCTGCCCCACTCACTCACTCACTGGATCTAATGTAATACAGAGCTCAGGCCAGGCCGGCCAGGCCATTAATGAGTCACACTGACACAGCCTGCAGGACCCCAGTGCTTTTTACTATCTATCCGCAGCCATGACATCAATTAATCACTCGTTAATCCTCCCCCCTTACAACGGCCCGACAGAGAGGGGTGTAGGGGGGGTGGCTATATATAATCAAAATTTTATCCGTGAAAAAAGCAAAACATAGAAAGCAGGGGAAATTTACAGACTGTAATGTATACTTTAGAATGGCAGGTTAAATCAGAGCATAGTTTTTTGGTGTGTGAATATTCTGCCATTAATTATTTATCCTCTTGTTATTTCAAAGCTGTATGACTTTCGTAGAACACAACACACATATTTTTTTTGGTTCAAAATGCATGTTCTGGGAAAAAAAAGGTTTGATGACCTATCACTGAAAATGTATTTCTATGTTTTAAACCCCCAAAAATTTCCACACAAATTACGTTTTATTATTAGTTCCACTGAGGCCAGGAAAGGTTCCACGGGCTGTTGACTCGTTCACCGAGAGCCATTGGTATACGCAATGTGTTACGAAATACACATTTTTCACAATGCAATCAATTCCACTTAAATAAACTCAATTCCAGAATTCTATTCTGTAATAAAACAGCTTGTGAACCAGGATTCACATTCATCTTAAACTCAAACCCAGCGTGGCCAATTCTGGATTTTACTGTAATTATGCAGTTTAGGAAGAACACAGACAAGCAAAGAGCACTTCCTTAGAAAGCTGTTTTATGGTGTTTATTTTCCGGTGTGTATGTTAGAGCGTCTCCTACTCCACAGGGAGGGACTGAGGAGATGCAGGTGCTGGATGGACTAATGTTACATTAACAGGTGTTTCAGAGATCTTGGCCTTGTATGGGAAGAGTTGTCCACTGTGAATGTTGTGTTTATTCTCTCTGCCTCTCTCTCACTCCCTCTTTCTCTCTCTTGATAAATGACACACTTTCATGGGGCTGACTTTCATAGTACTGGAATCTCTCACAGCCATTATTAGTCTTTGACATTTTGTTTCCTCTACAACAGGGGAGGGGCATATTCTTATTTTCAGATGGCCCCTCCGTCTATAGCTTTTGGTAATAGTAGTATAGTTATAGTGTAGTATAAGTATCTTCTAATTTCAGTGATAACAGTACCAAATTCCTACATAACAAATATGGTGTTTTGAGAAAAAAAGCTTGAACTTTAAAGTTTAGTTTACTAGATCACTACTAGTAGTACTGTTTTATTTTTTTAATTAGACTCTGCGTTAACTACTAGTTTAGTAGTTTTAATACTGCATGTATACTTGTAAGTTTTCTAGAGAATTCTTTTATAGAGAATGTAACATAATAAATGGTAGTTTTCTATTTTAAAGTGATTTGAAATCTGCAAACCCTTTCGTCAGTATTAAGTATAGTCAAGTATACTTTTAGTATAGTTCTAAGAAATGCATAAAGTATATTTTCAGGAAAGTATATAAAAAATTGACTGAAAGTTTTATTTTTTATTTTTAAGCACATTAAATAAAAGCTGTTTTTGTTAAGGTAATCAAACATGACGTCTATGTATTGAACACAAAACTTTGTTTGAGAGTTATTTTTCTAAATATCTCATGTTAAAATAAAAAAATGGCAGATTTTTTGGGGGTGGGGTATTAAACCGTTTCTTCCCATTGTAGTTTGAACCACTGGAGCAACTCTGCTAAACTGGAGCTTGCCAAGCGTCTCATTCAAAGTACGTTAAACATACAGGGACAACTGTAAAAAAGCCTTTTAAAGGTTAATTTCCCTAAAAACGTACCCTTGTGGCCCTCGAAAATAGACATTATTCAATAACAATTGGTAATGCTGGTTGTCCATAAATTACACACTTAAACATTAGATTTATGCATATGAAATCCCATTTATTTGTTAGTGACAAAGGTCAGGTTGACCAAATGGTTGGTAAGGAGACCATTTTGGATTAGAAATGGGCAACATGCCTTTAGAAAAGCTCCATGTAGCGCACAAACTTAGCACCTAGTATTTGAGCTATTTGTGTAAAGTGTAGGTCAATAAAAGTACAATATAGTCAAAAACATAGTCAAAATGGAAGATTTCTGAGTAACGCCCCACTTAAATGGTCTGGTATGTTGAACAGAACAAATAAATTCACCAGCAAAACATGCGTTCACTCTTTGGGTGTCAACTAAGCACAATCGATGCAGTGAAGAGGTCATGTAAAGTTGGAGTTCCATTGATTCAAAAAATCTCAAAACCAGCCTTTCAATCTCAAACACCCACAAAGTCCCACCCCCTCCAAAACTGGAGACTTTTTTTGTCCCCTGATCTGCCGTCAACCAGCTCTCCAGTGCGGTCAGAAAAGTGTTTCCCGCTGCTGACAGGCAGGATAGATGACCTCCATTATACACAACTACAAATACATTCCAGCATCTGAAGGTGCTGTAAATTATCCCTCAGCAGCGACAGGAGAAGAAAAGAGGTGACATTAAAAACAAAAGAAAAAATGAAGAGTGAAGGTCTGATATTTCAAGCTGAATACCCTTAGAGAGATGAATGGAGGTTAATGTTTGTCTACACTAAAGGTTGTCCAACATTGGGAGTTATTGAGAGTTCTCTAATGACTGCAAACAGCAATACGGCAACTAATCAGACAAACGGAGGGTCAACTGGAACCGTACTTGTGTGTATGAGCTATTTTTCATCAGGCTGGAAGTGAAATTGGTGTCTCGCTGTGTGTAGTATTAACTGTGAAATGTAACTGCTTTATAATGGCTAACACTAAAACTTTTGTAGCTTTAGATTTTATCCATGGAGTCTGACTGGCTAACTTTACAGCTGTGGTTCTATTCTTCAGAGATTTCAGTTGCTGAATACTGAAAACACAGTCAAATGTTACGGGATGTTTTTTATAATTTAAAAATAATGTACGATTTAAGGGCCTAATGGTTTGAAATTGGTTTAGTAAACAAAAATATAATTTAGCAAACACACATGTTTTTTATCAGAAAACTTACATTTATTTAATAAAAAAAAGTTTTTAAAATGAAAGACTTTGCCTAAACAATGCTTACATAAATTAATGCATTGATAAATGACAAGAAAACATTTCTGCAAATTCTAGACAGAAGTTGACAACACTAAAGATTACCAAAAATATTTAATATTTCATTGTTACAACATAATTCTCACGGTTCCTTTTTCATTTTATAATTTTAATGAGTTTAATATTATTATAAAATTTGGAAAAATACAAACACATAAGTGAGAAAGTGTCCCCAAACTTTTGACTGTAAGTGTATGTGTTGATGTATGTGACATCATAACCAGAAAAATATCCTGATTCGCAGTTGTGCCTATTTCGTGCATGCAAGGACCAATCAAAATGACCCCAGAATATCAAAGCTTGACAAAAGCACATGGTAAAGATGTTTTCATATAAATATATAATGCCTTGAGATCTTTGTGAAAGAATAAAAAACTCCCTCTCAATGTAATGTTCCGCATCAATCTAATATAATTCCTCTGACGCCAGTCGAGACAACAGTTCTGTTTAGGCCACAATTTTCTCTTATCTCTCCTTATTATCCTATTATTAATGCTCTGCTACATAAAAACACTTGCATTCATTTTGAACAGTCCCCTTGAAATATAGACAGTAAACATACACACTCAAGTGTCAAAGAAGAGCTAAGGTGTCTGGCTTTGTCAAACTAATGTGCAGAGAGTCGCAATGCTATGTCAAACGTGATCATATCACACATACTCTTTACCCACCGGGCATTTCATCAAATCACTCACTTTATAAAAATATTGCTGATGAAAGAATTGCACAAGAATTCTCCCAGTAGGTCGGCCTTTGCTTCTTTAACCTGATTTTGGCACTTGTAATATTTTACTTAAAAATTCATGGATACAGATCAAAGGTAGTCTCCAGAAAAGCAGTGAGTTTTAATTACATTTCAAAGAGCTAGACGCTAAACTGCAAAGCTATTAAAGAGGCTCATAAATGCTTGTGAAAAATATTGAGTATCTAAGCACTTTCCCTTAGGTTTTAAAAATAATTAAAATGCAAAAAGGTGCAGTTACTAAAGTCTTCACAACTGTTAATTTTGCTAGTGTCTCAAATAATCTTGGTAATGGTCAAAAGTCAAGTCAAACAAGTCAATTTTTTTGTGGTTGTTTTGGTTTCAAGCTAAGTTTAATACTGTTATAAATAAGGAAATTCTGGTCTGTGCTTGTTCATTGGCCTGCATGTAGCTAGTAATATACCAATTTATATAATAATTGTTTATATTAATAAACAATTTAGCATCTTTTACTCAACTTTGAGTTGTTTCAAGTCTCTATATATTCCAATGTTCTGATGAGCACAGAGAAGGATATTTGGAAAAGTTTATTGGAACACATTGCCTACCACAGTATAAAAAATTACTATGATTTCTTGTTCTGTTCAACACAAAATTAGATATATTGGAGAATGTAGTACAACAAAAATTCTGAAATAACATTGACCACCATTTTTATTTTTCCCACTATGTTAGTCAATGACCCCATTGACAAGGAAGGCTTGTTCCTTACGCGAATTTCCACAAATGTCTTTCATTTATGCTCATTTTTAAACATTGTTTTCAATTTGTCACCTGGTACCACAAAATATGAGACACAATCTTAACCTGTTAGTTAATGTTATATCAATTTGTTTGTTTGCAGAAATAATCTCCTCTGCTCCTTGCGGGGATCTACTTGAGGTCAGACTTGGGCCACAAAAGCAATGCATGCGAAGTAACGTTTGTTTATGATATTGTTTCGATAACTTTCAATGTTTGTTGTTTTATATTTCATAATTGTTTTACATTTAAAATGTTCTCCACTCACTTTTGGAGCACATTGTCTCAAAAGCTTTTTACTTTTTCTTTCTTTTGATCTCCAGTCTCAATTTGCAAGTAACCAGGGTAGAAGACAGATTTTAATGAAACTGTCAGAATGTGTGTGTGTTTGCTTCAATGATGATAGTGTAATTATGGCTCTTCCTCTAACAGAAAGCCTGACAGATTCATGTCCTTTCCATCGTCTTACTCACTGTCCATCTCACAGGGCCCCTGAAGACGCAAATTAACATTGCATTTCGTTTGTCATCATCCTTCAAATGTCACATGGTAAAATAAAATCCATTGCTACAAACTGACTTCGTGTTCTCAGAGTATTGCCAGTATAATTGTCATTCCCTATAAGTCGCTACATCTATAATATGCAACAGCCATCGAAAGCAAAATGTAACCCGACGACAAGCGAAAATATGAAGTTTTAAATCAATTCTAACAGATAAATTATAGCATGTGGAAAAGCAAGAAAAGAAATGAAAGCACTACAGCCAAAATAAGATGAGTGGAGAGAAAGAGAGAAAGCAGAACCAATAATTAAGAAATACAGACAGGCTTTTAAATGTGATGGAGAGACCATAAATCCCGCTGTGTCTCTCCCTCTCTCCCTCACTCACTCTATCATCAGCACTGTGTAAGTTTTTAATCACACTGAAATGATTTATTTTAACGTCAGCCTTGTGTCACCCTACTTCCTTTCATTTTTCAAATTGTTTGTGTTTTTTCTCGATGATAAATTTCTCTTCAGACAACCCCAATATGACTAATTAACTCTGAAATATAGGAACCAGATGTTCGGGTGAAGGAAGTTTCTCCGCAGCAGCCAAGAGAACATGCCAATCTCTCTCTCTTTCTCACTCCAACTCCTTTTTTGTTAAGTGAAGCTCTTTTTTCACATTCATACTCTGGTCCAGGTTACATTTTTGGGCCTTTCTACATGTCCTGCAGCTCACAGACACTTTCATTTCCACCATATCTCTCCTCCTCTTTCATCATCTATCTAATTGTCCTTCTCAATCTCTCCCAGACCACAAATTTTACAGGATATTTATAATTACATCTTATTTAGCATGAAGTTCAAAATATTTACACTGAATGACCATAGCCTGTAAGCAAGTCACAAATTACCGCTTCTGATCTCAAAGGCTATTAAACATTGTAAAATCGCATATGTAGCAATTAAAACAAATGGTTTATTTAGACATGAACATGAAGTGTTTTGGGGCAGCGCTGGTGGTGCAGCGTGTGTGCGTCTCTCGGTTAAAGCAGAACGCAATGGCGCCGGGCCCCGAAGGGACGCGTTGCTCTGACACTCTGACAGCTTGCCATGAGTGACGTGTGATCCGTACAAATTTCAGGACTAATAAATCTACCTGTCAGTGTGGGGAACTTGAAAGGGCTGAGGCCCTCGGGCTGAGCTTTAACACAACTCGTGTTGATGAAATTCTGTAGGCTGGAGAATTATAGCTGTCAGAAAAACGCCCACGTCAAATCTTGAGCTTTTGGCTCACTTACTCTCTTTTTTTCTCTCCTTACTCTTGCTCTTTCAACACTCGCATATCGCTCACGAATCCCTCCAACTATCACCACAGCTAACTCCCCGTCTATTCTCTTTCTTTCTTTTACTCTGTGTGTAGAAAATAAGAAGCTTGGTTACTATTATTACATCACTGACACCAGACAATCAGAGGCCCGTTACACTACATAACACAGTTCCTCAACTCTTTTAAAATATATATTGATGTTATGAATGGTTGAAAATTTTCTTGAAATTTGAAGAAAAGTTACATTTAATAACGTAATAGAATCATTTGGAATCGATTTACATGGTAATATTAAGTTATTCCAACAACACAGTTTTCAGTGTGAACAAAGAGTTTTTGGTGGCATGAAAGTTTGAAAAAGTATTGAGGTGTGGGGTGTGAAAGTAACCAAATATTCGCTTGTTTCATTTGAATACCTTGTCTTGTATCCTAAAACACGGCACCATTTTGGTGTTACAACTGATCACAAAAAGAAAATAGAATAAAGCAATATAATATAATTTTGCTCAATGCCATTACAATACTATGACAGACAGGTTACAACTTTTTCTCATTATTGTGCATTTAATTATTTTTATATGTCAATCCATATGTATCAGGTATATAAATTTTAACACAATGAATACACAAAGAATATCCAACTCTAGTGCAGATATAGAAAAATCAATTAAGCCAGAACATGAGGTAAATTGTAACAAGCACTTCTATCACTTTCTGTGTAATCGCACATAGGCCTAGTATTTGCTAGAAACCAATTTAAGGTGTTTATTTGTAGCACTTATATGAATGTTGCTTCTGTGAAAGTATGATATATCTTACCTAAATATTTTAAATAATCCAGCCAAAACCAACATGCTTGTGCCCATGCTCCCTATATTAAACTCTACAGGTCAAAAGTTTAAGTACACTTGGACACCTCAGATCGGAAAGCGTTTACTTTTTTAAGGTGGAATTTCATTGACAACATAAAATTGTCAATATTTATTGCATTGTTGTTGTTCCGATACCTTGTATGTACAAATTTGCTGTTTAGGAAATGTAAAAGGCACGTTTTTAAATGACAATAGAACAAGCACTTATAATACTTTTTTGTCATTAGAAATTTCCGAAACCTTGTTAATATGACAAATGAAAAAAGGGTGACTAATAATAATGATTTAGGCACAAAAATAACTATTATTAAATATGAAGATACAGTAATTTAACAATTCCATTTGTTTTATTTCATGCTCATGTTTAATTGAGCTAAACTGATCTTAAACAAGATAAACTGATCCTAAACCTTTGACCAGTCTCTCTCTCTCTCTCTCTCTCTCTCTCTCTCTCTCTCTCTCTCTCTCTCTCTTGGTGTAATCTGTGTTTGACTTGGCTCTGGTGGCGTGGGAGCGGGTCCTGATCTCTTTTGTTGAGTGGGCCTGTAGGTGTACAGGACGTGGAGATTCACTGTCAGCAGTGAGGATAAACAAGAGGAAGAGTGGGGGGGTCTCCTGAACGATTTCACTCTGCATATTCAATACTAATACATTAATAAATCACTCCCTTCATCCTGTCCCTTTCTCCTTCCTCGAAGGCTCGCTGTGTTAGATTTATTCCTGTTTGTCTTTTATTTTTGGCCGTGTTTGCTTAGCCTCATCTTTTCGCACACTCAGAGTGTCTGCAGGGTGATAACTCATGTTGTTTGGACACTTCTCTACTGGCGCTGCCTTTCCCGTAAACTTTACAGAGGGATATGAGGCGTTTGTATTTACACTGTGGAGTATGTGTGTGTGGCTTGCAAATATTAATGGTAACTTCCTGTTTGCGCAGATTTCTTGTGATCAATGTGACAACTGTTAAATTTATGTATTTGGGAGAGACTTTTGCCCAAAATGATTTACAGTGCCTTAAAGGCATACACATGGTTTTGAACCCATAAGCTTGGTGTTAAAGCAATGCCCTTCCAACCGATCATAGTCATGGTCTTTCTTCGTAAAATAGTATATAGGTTTTCCTATATATTTAAATTTTCTTTTGATGTCATTGTCCCCGTTGGTGGAACAAATTATGATTTTCTGCCGATTAAAATATCACTCATTTGTCTAATGCACACCTCCCATGACAGCTATCTGCCACGCTCAAAATGTATGATGTTTCCACAAAGCTGTTTCTCTAAAGTTTGACTTTGACAGTAAGTCTAGTTAACATGCAATAAAGATCTTATAAAAGTGTTATTAAAATTGGAGTTTAGTCAAGTGTTATGAAAAGAATTCATCAAAATGATTGTTCACACCCCATTCAATAATAATGTCATCGGATAAAGAAATTGAGTAACTACTAGATTAAAGACTGATCCCGGTTATTCATTGATTGACCTCACCCCGTCATCAACAGTCTGCATTTCACAAAAAAAACAGTTCACGTCTCAATCCATCAAAGTGTCATGCGGGGTGTGTTTGACATTGTGTGTGTGTTTGACAGATTGTGTGATCTCAGAGACTTAACAGGGCTCAGGGTGAGGACCACAAGTGCTGCGCTGCAAATCCCAGTGATAAAACGATACCAGCGTATGAGTCTTAGTAAGTGCACGAGGTCTTTGAAGGCAAATTAACAAACACGCGCACATGCGCAGGACTCTGATCCTGGTTAACTACAACCAGACCTGTTGCAAATGTGATTTCCGAGCCTAATAGACTGAAACCTCACTGATGGCTGTGAGCAGCTGAAACCGCATTCCTCTGTTCCACAGCCTGTTGACTCTTCCATGAACTGGGGAGTTTGGCCCAGAGGCATGCAAGCATTTGTGTGTGACAGCAGGATCTAAACTAACAAACAGGAACAAGGATCCTGGTCTCTTGCCCTCTCTCTCTCTCTCTCTTACTCTGTAGCCCTGGTGTTGACCTTTAAAGTCCTGCAGCAGTGACCGGGACCGGAGCCCACACGAGACCTCCACACCTGCCTGCCATTCTCACCTTTCACTTTTAATTCATCTTTCTGTCTCACAAGACAAGTACTGTGTGTGACAGACAAGAAAGGAAAAAAGAAAGATCTCTCTCATTTTGTAATTGATTTATTTTATATAATTCTTAGTTTCCATAGTAGTTAAACATGCTCTTTCGGCACTGCACATGGAAGCGCAGTAGACAAGGATTGATTTTGTTTATTTGTTTTTTATGCATAACAACAGGATAACCATAATAAAAAATTCTACTTTAATTGAAATTGTATTTTGATTTATTGTTTTTTTCAATGAATTAATTTGTTATGAAATTTATTTTTCAAAAAAGGTTTCCTTCTTCACCACTTTATTTTATAGGTCAAAGCGTCTGGGTGGGAGCAGTCCTAAATTTTGTAATTCAACGTTTTAAAACATCAGAAACTAAAGAAAATTGGCACCACTATCGTTTAGTTCTCGACTAAATTACTACCCCATGTACACTTCAAAAAAAAATATTGTACAATATTTATTTCATGAAATTTCCTACACATTTCATAAATTTTTCCAGATGTTTCATTAGTGTTTTGATCTTTGTACTATGTTGAGTTGGGTTTCTAAAATTCACGAAAGCGTCAATAAAATAAAAAAAAATAATATTAGCACATTATCTGTAAATTTTTCGTTACTCATATGGGTTTTAACCTCCCGGGTTTAAGGCTCTGTGCACAATATACCCAAATAAGAAACTGTAAATAATATTCATGTGTGCATTGTAATAAAAAGAGCAAAAGTTTACGACTTTACGAACTGTTTTAGAACTTTACGACTCATAACGTCTCCCTGATCCACCCACTCTTTTATTACCCAACATAATATCAAAATCAAAGCTCATGTCCGAGAGCTCTGATCTCACAAACTGCGTGTGGGAGAACGTGTGTGTTCAGAATGACAACCGAAGCATGGAGATGACCTCCACACAACCCCTGTATCATGCCCACTCAATCATACCTGTCTCTTCACACCTCCAACACTGTTTGGTAATGCAACAGGATAACACACACACTGGAAAATCATACTGAGAAGAGAGAAAGTTAAGCCCCCTCCCACCGAGAAGTTCACACACACTCAAAGCCTCTCTCAGAGGGTTGTGTGTCTGACCCGGCCTGTCAGTTGTTATTCATTATTCATCAGGCAGATCAAAGGACGCCCAGCAGGAACTTTGAGGACCCTGACAAGAGGCAGTCTGTCCTCACTATTGACAGGTCATCTCTCATCCCTTACTGACAAGGAATAGGAGTCACGGGAGCAGTGAGACACACACACCCCTTCAAACCCCCAAAAATATAAGTATGTGCAGATGCAGTATATAGAGCTAATGGAATTTGTCTAAACATACAGTATGGCTGTGTGTTGAGTGCTCGCGCAAGACGCAGACGCCTGTATCCGTTTAGTATGTATGAGAATCAGTGTGTACGTGTATTTTCATACGGCTGTGTGTTTTGCCCCGTCTAAACAGTGACCCTTTCAGTGCGTGTCTGCGCGGCCCCCCTGCTGCATAGGAGGCATCAATTACAGCCTGCCGTCCGACTGCCACAGCCTTTAATTAATGAGCCTGCAGCACACTCCACCACAGGGCTGGCCTTACCGTGAACTCGGCAGGAATTCAGGAACACACACAGGCCCGAATACACACACAGATGCAGATGCACACAGACTCTCCTGGAACCCCCCCACATGAACCGCCGCCTCCCCTGCTGACAAACGCTCCATTCGTCCGTCAGACCGATACACAGAAGCTTGTGGTCTGTGAAGGTCGGCGGGTCATGGGACAGTTGTGGCTGAAATACAACTTCTGCTTCCCTTAGATCTCCCCATGCTCTCCTCCGCCTCCTCCCGCTCTTCCTCCTCGATCCTCTGCTCTCGTGATGATCTCAGCCCTGCCTTAACTCGGGTTAACCTTCACTGCTGCATGGACAACCACTGGCAGAAATGCTAATCTTTGACAAATTTAGCTGGGATCGGTTGAATTTGGTTTTCCTTGGCAGACCCCTGTAGCTTTTATTCATTGAAATATTTTTGTAATTATTTATTACGTTTAATTGAACCGAAGGTTCTTTAAACATTTGTGTATAGAACTTTCGAAGGACCATTTTCCCCTTAATTTTAAATTAAAATATAGTGAAGAAGAAGATCTGTACAATTTCCTTAATAATTTCCTTTTTTATTTACTATTTAATACTTTGTTATTTGAATTTTAGATTTTTATTCCAAAATGTTTTACTTTTTGTACCCAAAAAAGTTAACAAGCTGGCCAACACAGATAGGTATTGGCTGGATTTTGAGAATGATCTGTTAGGATTTGTTAAGCATAACTACAAATGGGTTATAAATTGAAAGTATCAGTAGTTTTGCTTTGCAAGCCATAATTTTCCAGCAAAATGACAACTTAAAGCCCTGGGCAATGAGGTCTGGCTGTATTTCAACAGGGTTCATTTTTACCCCCTGCCTTTGACAGACTCACCCCCCTGTTCTGTAACTCCAAAGGTTGGCACTGAGCATGACCCCTCTTTTATTATTCTAGTAAGACAGGAACTCTTGAGAGGTCAGTCTGTGTGTGTGTGTGTGTGTGTGTGTGTGTGTGTGTGTGTGTGTGTGTGTGTGTGTGTGTGTGTGTGTGTGTGTGTGTGTGTGTGTGTGTGTGTGTGTGTGTGTGTGTGTGTGTGTGTGTGTGTGTGTGTGTGTGTGTGTGTGTGTGTGTGTGTGTGTGTGTGTGTGTGTGTGTGTGTGTGTGTGTGTGTGTGTACGCACTCTCGCAAGCACAGAAGATAACTTTGGAAACTGAGCAGCATTGTTTGAGAACACTGACAAAAAGGACAAACAGCTCCTAAAGCTACAAAGAACCCTGAGAAAAACGTCCAAATTACTCAAAATGACATTTGGACAACCTTGCATGGGCAAACACCATGAAAAAACACTTAAAAGGTAGAAAATTCTCCCACTTCCAATATTTTTTAGACCCGGCAAACAAAAAGAAGCCTGTTAGGTTATGGTCAGAGAGCGAGAGCGCGTGGAGGTGACATTTCGACCATTGTACTCGGCCTGCAAAATATTATCTTTATTAATGTGAGCAGGAATCAAGCTCTCCACGGCACTCTGGAGTATTTGAACAAATAGCTGTGTGAGAGCTCCAGGCAGTGAAATAAATAAAACAGTAACACGCTGCCTCCATATTTCATTTTACAGTCACCTCAGAGAGCTGAGAGGAGGTAGAGTTAAACAGCCAAGCCAAACACTTGGAAGTTTGCACACTCATAAATTAACAGCCTGACAGTTGAAAGCGCACTAACTAATTCATCACAAAAATCAATCCCTCTACCACAGGCCCCATTTTTTCTTCCTTTCATCATTTACATTTATTACAGAATGCTGTCTTTCTTTCTCCAGCCAAGCCTGGGAGCAGAGATGGTCAGTTTTGACAAAGTGATGTGGATGTTACAGAAGATTTATCATAGTTTGCGCTGTACTGTGGGGATATTTCAAGCGCTATGCCATAATTAAGCCTAAGTGACTTAGAAGTGCAGGGAGGGATGGAGCTATATAGATTAACCTCCGATCAGGATTTAAAGTCAAGACAGATTGAAGTATGAGAAAAATAGTCTGTCTTTAAACATAACAAGTTGTTTTCGAGAAACGGTAAAACAACTATAACGGAGCTGATTCTGGCTTTGTTCAGGTGCGTGTTGGAATGAAAAGTTATCGATATGACAACATACAGGCAATTTACGCAGCATCTCTTGGAACAATCACAGCACCTTAAAGTCCTATTCACACTGGTTTCAGAGAATGTGGAGGTGTCTCGGCTGATTCACCACGTCATTATAACGCTTCAGAGATTGACGGTAATACAGCTTGGCATCCGTGAACGTGCGATGAAGACGGTTAAAGCACTTGGTGGGGAAGGATGGCTGTGATACAGAGACCGGTACTGTTCTCCAGCCTAGCGCGAAACAAACCGCTGTTGACATCCCTGTCACCAGCACTTATTTCAACAGCGCAGTAGAAGCCTATTAAAGGGAGAGAGAAAAACGAAAAAAATGTAAGCGAACGAGGCCGAAGTGTATTCAACTATACCACTGAAAGGTTATCTCTTCGACCCGATAAAAGAAGCTACCTAGGGCACGGTTAGACTCACAAGAAATATGTTGGACATCAAGACACGCTGGAGGATCTGACAACTCTCGCTTTAAACTGCACAAACACATCAACACACGCACACGTCCCTCGCTTCAAATAAACTTAAGTGGAGTTTTAATGGGAATAAAGCGTATGAGAGACGACTGACAGCATATTTTCATAAATCTTCCTTGTTGGCTTGCAGTTCAATGGAAGACGGCCTGTCAGCAAACTGTCTCTTTAGTTTAGCAGTCAAGCGCTGGGTGGATATGTTTGTAGCAACCTCTCAGAACGAAGGGATTGAAAAGCGAATAGAGAGTGAAAATGAACGAAAGAGAGATGAAGTGTAACTAAGATATTATTATCGATGCCAAACAGCAAGTATGGGGCCTTTCTTTTTTATTACTGGAACTGTAACTTAAGCCAAGGTGCTCGGGGCTACACGCGTCACCAAGACTTTGAGTAAGTGACTTTGACGAGGTGGCCCGCAGCCAAGGCGGTGAGCCCACACAGACACTCGCATATACACGTACGCCATAAACAGTATGCTCCACTTCATCTTTAGTTTTCTGCTATGAAACCCTCCTGTCCCTTAACCACAAGAAACACTTGCATTGTTCTCAAAAGTTTGCGATTGCTTGCTATATAATAGTTAACACTTTGATGAAGTATGTATGGTAACACGCAAGTACACTTATCACGGTTTGACCTTCTGAATAAAACATGTAGCGGGCAGCAGCACACAGCCAATAATGTCCTATGTGTAACATGGTGTGTTGTTCACAAGTGTGCAGAAATCTGACTCTGTGACGAAGAAAAATTAATATGGTCACAAGAGCTCTCTCATGACTCATTCCTAAGATGGCTGAAGGAAAAAGGCCCTGTTCCAACAGTTTCCTGCTAGTTGGCTAATGTGAGCAAACACAATGTCTGAGTTATTTGTTTTAGGATCAACTCTAAAGGTGTTAAGCTTTTTACACTGTTTTAACTGATACAAGCTTTCTAATTGAATAGGTGGAGTCTGGAATCTGTCTCTAATCGATCTTGAAGGGCTTTCATTAGGCCCTGTTTCTCTCTGGTATTATGATATGTGGACTGTGGCGAACAATGTTATTGTGTGTTAGAAATCTGGAATGATGATGTAACGTTGTCTTTGGTCATTTTTTGTCTTAAAATCAAACTTTTAGGTCTCTAGTCGGAGAAGTTTAAATTCTGTCTGGGTGTTGCCCAACCCAGAATGAGCCCTGCCTGAACCCCCCTAAAACTTAATCATTGTGGTGCAAAAAAAAAACCAAATTTGAAATGTTTGGTTGAAAAAAGATTTAACCATGGGCTACTGTGGCAACATCAAGTTTTACCAATAGTAATCAATACACCCGAAAACCATGGTTTACCTTCTACAATTTCAGCACAAAAGTATATGGTTTTCGTATAACTAGAAATGCTGATAACTTCTAAAAATGTTTAGAAAAATAGTTTTTGAATATGTTTGCTGTTGTTGTGCTTTAATGTGGTTACAGACAAGTCACAAGGAATCATTTCGATCACTTACAGAAACATCATTTCCTACCATGGATCCTGTAAGCACCAATGCTATCTCTCTTAATGTTAGCTCCTACATTGTGTTGCTTCTCATTTACATAAACAAAACCTTTTTATTATTTTTTTATTTATTTTATTCTGTTTTCACATTTTAAGTAATCATGTTTTCTTGACAGTGCATGACTTCTCATTGTATTGTTTCTCAGCATCTGATCCAGAGAATGCGTGTGAACATTTGCTTGATGGGGCAAGGAGGGAGATGATGGATAGCCTTCGTTTTCTTTTATTAGGGATTTTGAGTTGTGAGCTTTGGCCATTCAGAAAGAGAGAGAGAGAGAACAGATCATTCAAGTGGAGCGTTTAACATGTTATTGGGAAAAAAATTGGGGAGGAGTACTGTGCAAAGCTAGACCGCTGGCAATCACAGCCCATCTCCATAGCTGTTGACACGTTTTTAAACAGCTCTGAAGAATAACTGTAATTTCTGGAGACTGAAGGATTTGCTCTGTTTGGCAGAACAATGCTTTTCACTTTGGACTGCAAATGCACTTTCGGTTCAAAAGACGGCGTGCGAACATTACCCACTTCTCTCCTTCTTTTAAAAGCAGATCAAACTAAGACTTGAGGGCTCACAAACTTTTTTTCTATTTTGGGAGTTTTTAAACTTTTTAAAAATTTTAATTTTGTAACATTCTCTAGAAACAGGAAGTATGGCCAAGAATTTTTTTTTAAAGCAAAAAGGTTTTTGTACCATCACAGCTATGTTTTTGTTTGTGCAGTTTAACAACAGGACGCTTGACCAACTACTTTAAAAAAAGTTCATTTATTGGTTCATAGAAACAGCACGAGTATGATAAATGATCCTTCTATCGTATTTATCGATAATATTTTTCCATATTGTTTCTCAACTGAAAAGCTTGTTTTGTCCTGCCAAATATAAAAACCCCTCTCTTTATTTACTCTGCCCCCTTAATGCCTTCGCCATTTTTCAATGTCAGCTGTGGACTTTTGAAGAATTTTTATTGGATTTCCTGCTGGACTTCACAGCAATCACTATTTTTCTGCCTCTCTCCCTCATCTCTCTTTCCCTTCCTCTGCATTTTCCTTTCTCGCAGGTGTGACAGCCATAGTTCATTGCCTTTTATTGCTGGTTTTCCTTTTTTAGAATTGTTCCCTTTTTGATGGATATTTAACCCTGTGAACACAAAGCTGAGCATAGGCCAAACCAGGCGACCCAGGGTAATCCAAAGTAATTCCTTTTTAACACCAAAACATTCATAATGCACCCAGGCGTCGCCCGCTCTTAGGAGTCCCGGCGTCCTCGGCTCTTGTCCCGCAGCCAGCGCTCTCCCCGTCCCTCACATGTGTTAGTGATCACACAGCCAGAGTTTTGATTCAACATTAGCGTCATGGCCAGGCTTTCTTAAGCATGAAACATCCAAACGTAAACTCTGGCGGCTAAAAAGCCCTTTCGCTCCTTTTTTGTGGTAAAATGTTTGGCGTAGCACATCCAGACTTTCCCTCAGAGAGCTGTGAGTGTAGGCAGAGTGTGCCATACGGCCGTAATCACATTACGGATACCATATTGTGTGTCGAGTTGTCAGAGTTCATTTGAACCTCTGCCTCATGGGGTTCGGGCATTTCTCTTGTTTACGTTTCTGTTTTGATGTAGGGTAGATAACCGCGGTGAAGCATGTGCGTGTGCATGTGTGACATCGAGTATGGCAGAAGACTGTAAGTTTGTGATTAGTGTCGGTGGTTTGGGGCCAGTTTGCGTAACCTTCCCTTTACTCGGGGCACGTCTGAAGTCATCACGCTTTTTGAAATGAAACTCTATCAGGAGGTTGAAGTCTGTCTACAGTATTTGTCGTACCGCATGCACTTTAGGGGAAGAGAGCAAAGAAAATTAGATAGACAAAGAGAAAAAGAGAGAAGTCTTACTGTATTCTACTCAAAGGAGAGCTTGAAAATCGACCTGTCTTTGCTGTCTCTTCCTGTTGTATTTTTTCTGGTTGATCAGGAAGGTTGTGGAAATAAAGTGTGTTTTATGTGTTCTGCATATATCATGTAGCAAAGGAAAAATTATGAGGTTAAAACTTTGTGTGTATATGGGTAGGTGATGTAAATATATTTGGGATTTGTCCTTACATGCAATGCCACGTTTAAATGTTTAAACAGCAGTTATGCTGCTGATTATTTTGTGATTATTACACATGCAGATTTATGACCCATGTGATGATTGAGTGACTTTATAAAAAACTATTTTTTTTCTTTAAGTCTATTTGCAGAGGAAAATCTTAGGGAAAAACTGGTGATGGAAACAATGTGGTTAAAACTACATTTTATAGGGTATTATATTCATGTTATATGTCAAATTATATTACATCATAATATAATATCATAACATTCGCTTTGTGTTTGTTGATCGGTCTGGCTAATGGCCAATACTATAACTATTTCTATTCTATTTTCATTATATTGTATATTTTATATATTTTAATTATAATCGTATTAAATAAGAAATTGAAGTTTAAAGCTTATTAATAAACAATTTGTTGAAAGGCTTGAGAACTACATTTGCCATATAAGTTGAACGAAATTATTGCTTTATTACTAGTAATCTAAAAATACTGAGTATACATATTTTGAATTTGTTAACTTATCATCATTTACTTAATATTTATTTCGCTTGTTTTTAAAATAATCTACAGGGAATCTATTCTAGACATTTAAAAAAATAAGTCTAGGCCTAAAATGCATTTCTGGGCAGACTGAAAAAAGAGTTGTGGGAATTTATCCATTAATCATGGAAGTTTTAATCAATTTGATGATGGAAGTTTTCCACATAACTCATTTTAAATGTCTACATATTTAAAGATAAATTATGTTAAAAGAACTAAATTGAATTGTGTGGAATCCAAACAACTCTTTTAAGTGCGTAAAGGAAAATACGATATGTATAGTATAATTTAAATGTATGTTGGCTAAATGTTAATCAGGTTAGTAGGAAATGACAAGGCCGAATTAGTCATGTTTTATTAGTAGTTATTGTGTCATAGAAACACACCAGAGAGGTGAAAAAATGCCACAACAACTTTACAACAGGTAGAAAAAAATGTTTGCTCAAGCCGTATAAAGCAACTCAGCAGCTCCGGGCAAAAGAGGAGATTACATTTTTTACAAGCCACTTGAATTTATGGAGGCTTATAAATATGCGCACATGTGCAACGTGTAGTGACTTATTGGCATTGGCAGGTCACATTAATATGTCACATTAAAGCAGCAAGGCTGTTGACAGGTGCTGTTTGACCCCCATCACGGCACACACATATGCACATGCACGCCTCGGTTTTGTATCTTTTCCGTTTCCTCAGCCCCTCCCTCGCATAACACATACATTTTTCACACCCTAACATAAATAACATACATTGTAGAGTGTGCACATGCACACAGATTGTTTGAATCACCCGTGAAAGATTGAAACCACAGGAGTTGGCCGAAATGAAAAAGAGCATTAAAATGGGGGGGCAAACTCAGGAGTGATTCAGTCCGAATTAACACAACACAGAGGCAGGTCACACTTCAGCAAATACTTGTCAATACAGAGGTACACTCAAGTGGAACATTGGCCACTTGAATGCTCTTGTGTTAAGCCGGAGGGGGTTCCAGAGAATGAAAGGAAGAAAGAATGAGAGACACAGAAAAAGAAAGAAGAGAAAAGAAAAGAGAGAGACATCAAAGGCCGCGTTCCAGTCAGAGACCCCACGCAGACAGTGGCAGGTCCTCATCAGACAGGCCTCCTCATGAGTTCCCCCACCAGCAGCGAGCTGCTCTGCTTATCAAAGTGCCACAGAGCTATAGAAGAGCACTGAAGCAATGCTCAACACACACTCACACACGCACACGCACACACACACACACACACACACACACACACACACACACTCAAGTCAAGTCCTTAAATAAGACTCATTATATTGGACCTTACCCATCAGCCACTTTTCCTCCCCACATCCCTAAATAAACCCACACAAATCTATTTGTCTCCTGTCTTTTCTAGCCCTGTAGTTTTTTGATAGGGTAGTCAATATATTGCAGGAAACACAAGGGATTTGCATTTATACACCTCATCTGTCTGCGCATATGTGCCAATGTGAATTTAGTTCGGATCCGATTTCCCTAAACCTGACTTATACGAGACCTTTGGTAATAAGGTCTAACCCAAACAACAGACCCTCCCAGTATCCGTTTGTTGCGTCATTAGCACCGTTGTTGTTTCCTACGCCTTTGACTTCTAGCTTGTAATTGCAGGTCTAGTTATTTTCCTGTAGTCTCTCTGTAATCCGAAGAGAGCAGTTTTACAAGCTCTCCCCCTTCTTATGTCCTCCAGTGATCAAAGCCTCCCTTTCACAGATACATTTCCCCATCAGACAATACCTCCTCACAAGCTGCTGTCAGCTCGTCTTCTTTTCTTTAATTTCATCTTTAAAGTTTTTTTCATCTGGCTTTCTTTTTAATCCTCATTCCCCTGCCTCTCTCTCTATTCTCCTCCTTTGTATGCGCTGTCAAGCATGACAGGTTGTAGCTGGGAGGGACGAGTGTGGAGAGAAAGGTAGAAGCAAATTTACAACAGGACGCCACCTGGCCTTGCCTCGCCAGGACTGTCAATCACAAACACACATACAGTTGGGTTTAAAAGTCTGGGAGCCTGGGAATGAACATTTTATTTAAAACTGGAGATGAAAGGAGTATATATTTTTTGAGTATAATTTTTTGGTTGCTGTTTACTTTTTCTGAAAGATTTAGTGGAGTGCAAGAGATGCTCTTTGGATTTCTCAGATTGTGCTGGGATAACCTGGATCATCAGGTTTGAAAAGAGTTGTGTACTAACAGCTTGAGTACATGCTGTCAGAAGTAAAAAATATATTTCTTAAATGCAACTTTTTTAAGTTAAGTTTGTAACAAAAATTACTTTAAAAATGAAAGGAAGCATTTTTTTTACATCAGCGTCAACGAACAGGCCTAAGCAGCATATCCAATCTCCTTTTCCTGTTGTATAACGCATATTGTGTTTTTCAGGATCACCATGTCAATAGTCCGGGGTGAAACCTGAGTGTCACTGTTTTCACTCTGAGCGGCGATAGTCACCCCGGTAACTCAAAGTGACGAATGGCTGCCGTGGCGCATTGATGAGCTCGGGATGATAGACAGTCACTGACACAAGACTCAGGACATGGATGCTGACATAACGTTGTCGCCCGCGGGGGACCAACGGGCTCTGTGAAACCTGAGGACCTCTGTCGATCGCATCGCATTCAAACATGCACGCAAGGCTCCAGGCTTTAATCCAGCAGCTCAAACCAGAAGAGTTTAAATTTGGGGAGAAACGAGAGAATAGAAAAAAGAGAGCGTATCGTTTCGGTCCGAGGAGAAATGGGAACAATAAATGAAAGGGAGAGTGAATAGAGGAGAGTTGTGCCCTGAGGGTGAGGAACATTAACTTTTTTCCTTCATCCGCCTTCTCTTTTGTTCTCTTTCTCACGTCTGATGATTGACACGATGAAAAGAAGAGAAGTTAAAGGTGTTTTACTTATATACAGTGTGAAAAGTATACATTCACATTTATTATTAGAGGGGAAGACAAATTATTTAAACCAATTAGACTAAATTTTTTCTGGGAATGTTTTGTGAAATTAATTAATTAGGCCTTTGTCTATTCAAGGGATTTTCCCCCAAAATAAAAATTGTGTCATTATTTATTCAGCGAACACTTCAAGATGTTTTTTGGAGAATGTTGATGACCGAACATCGGTGGCACCCTTTCACTTCTATTGTATGGACGTGTAACCAAATCAAGGAAATGGATGCCAGTTACCCACTTTCTTCAAAATATCTTATTTTGTCTTGCACAGGTCATACAGGTCTGAAAGGTCAAGAGGGAGAGTAAATGATGACAGAAAATTTTATTTTGGTAAGAAAATGTTATAACTATGTTTCTGACACGCATGTGTGAAATCACCCAAATATAAAATCTATTCCTTAAAATAAAAAGATGTCTTACTCTACAATGATTTTAAATGACTACAAAATACACACAACCACTGTGCTGTATTTTAATAATAAACCCTAGCTGACATATACTTTCTATCCATTCAAGGCTTGCACATGTTTGCTTTTTCACACAACAGAGATGATCTTCTGCAATCTGGAGACCAGATGACCCACAGTGAAGTTAATACTTAATCCATGCGTGAAATTTCACAGGTTGTGATTTATATGTCCCGGGCCTTTTGACACATATATCCCATTTTGTACCTCTCCTTCTCTTGACCCCATTCACATAAACTAGAGAGAAACTAAAATTGACTAAGACTTGCATGCTCATGCCATCTAAACCATTAGCTGCCTTATCCCCCACTTCACACATTAGTTTAACATATCCGTGTCAGCCCTCCATCACCCATGCACACGCACGCACCAAAAACACATAGTTTGCGGCAAACACGTGACCCAGCGATCGGCGTATACCTCTCTTCCAGCAGCACCAACTCTCTCTATTTAGAGAAACAGCTGTCCGCTATAAACCCACACCTCCTCTTCAAAGGTCTCAAGTGCTGGGATTCACAGCTTTATAAATGTGTGTGCCGACTTTGATGAGCTCAGGCGTCCCATTTAGCAGCTCTCTTTAAAACTCCCATAGACGGCCGCCCACTGTGTCAGGATGAGGATATTAGCCTGTCAATGAGGTGTAAACTTTGTCACAATGCTACAGTTGGCTTCCAGAGAACATTAAAGGGGAAGGATTGTGCTACTCAAGGTTGCTTCGCACATAACATCCCACCTCAGTGAGGAAACGGACATGAGGCCGTTACAGCCCTGTAACATTCTGTACCACCTAGTAAGCTACGGTCATTGTATCTGGCATCGAGTCAGCGTTTCCGCATTGGTTTCTTTTGTTGTACGTATACGGATCATCATTTATTTCCCGGTTCTTTGTAGATCAATCCTTGACGCCGCAATGTCACGAACTTCACATGAATGGCATGAACTCCAGCCAATGCATATAAATATGACGCCTGTAATCGGATTCACATAAGCGAGAGAAGAGCGTCCAAGTTTTATTCGCCGGGAATGTTTTGTGCAATTTCCACTACAGTGCCAGCAGCCGTTTCTGTGATGTTTGTGCATGGATACGATCTGTCCATACAAACATTATCATGTCTTCCACAGGCACTTCCTATCATCCCGTCTGATCTAGAGCATTTGCTCAAAAACTGGGAGAACTTCTCAAGACGGACGTAACTTAAATCCGGCCTAATCCACACATGCAGCAAATTACCCATCCTGACGGTGACGGCAGCAGTCAATCCAGTATTTACTTTTTACTTTTGAGCACAGAGTACACAATGACAAAGTGTCTGGGAGGATAAAAAAAGAAACTCAAAAAAGGGCCAAAAATGCTTTCCCCTCACTCACCCCAATCTTTCTCCCTCTTCTCTGTCAAATCAATGCCACCAAATCTGTTTTGCTGGCACATCACAGAGTGCACTGTATATAATCCCTGGCAGTTTAATGGCAAACCCCTCTCTTTCATTTAGTCTTCCCACATGTGAGCGGTGTTTGTAGATAGAATCTGCCTGCAGACGGAGATCAACACGTATCGGAACACCGCTACGCGTAACACCACACACACATATTTTGAGCAAAGGAACCGTGACAATAATGCCCCTATAAGGGCCATGTCTCTTATAGTTCAGTTTAACCACCCAAAATGTTAAACATTTATTATACTGTAATTGTGTATTCAGATTTGCTTTTAGATGCAACAGGAAGTGTAATGTATGACATTTATCTGTGACCAAATCAAGACCATCTGGGGAATCTCAGAAAAGATAGATGATGGCATTACACCTAGACAGGAAATCGTACATATTTTCTCCAACTGCCAGTATGTCATAGTGATGCATTTATACAGAAAGATAAGAAAATATACTATTTCTGCATATTGGAATCAAGTGCTCAAACATTAAAAGTAACAATTCCTGATGTTTTTTTCAATACATTGTAATACAGTAACAACATATTTTGATTTATATGGAATTATGAATATTAAATGATTCAATATATTGACATTTCAAATATAGGAAAATATATTCTCTTTGTGTAAAGGAATGAATATGAATAAATACAGCACCACATGCTCCACTTCATATAACACAAACCCCATTAGCATCTGAATGTGTGCTTTAGTCTACAATAAACACGCGCAAAATTTAAATCAATCACATTCCGTTGTGAATTAAATCTGGTTAAAATATTTTTTCTAGTGAATTAAAGAAAGGTGGGGGTGTAGATGTAGGTGAAAATATGGATAGAGGTTTCACGAAGCACTAAAGAAAGCTAAAGTTAACAAAGAGAAAAGGATTAAGTGCATCCTCGGAAGAGGAAAGAAAAGAGGGAATTGGTGGAGGAGTAGAACAGAGGGAAGAAGAGGAGATAAGGAGGTGGATAGAGTGTCTTTCCTCTACCCTGTGGGAAGAGATTTGGGTGGAGAACCTCCCTCATATTCACAACAGAGGGAGCACTGTGTGTGTGTGTGTGTGTGTGTGTGTGCGTACGTGTGTATATATGTGCATTTCAGATCTACAGAGAAATGTGATTTATATTTTGGAACTTTGATCTCCTAAAAGGCTTTGAGATTTACACAACAATAATTCTTCTTGGCCAGTGCTGAGATAAATGATGTGCCTATGGCAGAAGTCCAGAGCAGATTTTAATAGACTGTAGGGAGAAGGACTGGAAACAGAAGACTTTCACCCTACATGTATTTGACAGGCTCACATAGTCTACAGCACACATTGAAAAGAGTCAGAGGTTAAAACAGTGTATAAATATCATTGGTAATAAAAGCAAGACCAGGAAGACTGCCGAAAAACATTATGGACATCCTGTCTTTCTCATCACTGCTTTAATGCTGGTTTAGGGCCTCGTGTTTCTCTTGTTTAATAAATGTTAATGGATACAAATGATAGGTTTAGCTATGTTTGTGGAAGGAAGAAGAGGTCGTATGTTGTAAACCTGACGTTTTTTAAGCGTAAGGAGGTCAAATGGCTTTAACATGTTGACTGAAGACAGGAAGGGAAGCTATTGAGGTGAACAGAATGCGATGGATCAGCATCTGGTCGAAACATTTATTTTTCTCAGAGCCTTGGCCAGTGAATGTGCTTGAATGTTATTATGGATCACATAACGCTTGTATATTTAAAACCTAAATGTGACAACTTGATATGTAAGAATACACATATATAATACAATATAGCCAAGAAAAAATGAGGAAACCATTCCAAATTTTAATTTAATCTGCATTTATAGATATATTTCGGTCAGTCCAGGTTAGTTTCTGTTGATTTTTAACCAAATCAAACCTATGAATTGACATCAAGAAATCCAAAAGCAATGTAAAAGACTGACCGCATAAAACACAGCATGAAGAAAAATATCTGATTTAGTATGGAAAACTTTGGCTTTTTAGGCTTTTAAAGTTTTTTAGGTCTGAAAATAGTTTCTCCAGTTCACATTTTAAGCAAATAAATGCAAATAAAACAATATTTTGGTTTGAAAATTTGAAAGAAATATGAAAAAAAATGTTATAAATTTGAACCTGCCTGTCAAACCCCAGTTAAAGTAATTTGTTAGGATTTACTTTTTCACACAAGGTGGGCAACACTGTGAGAATATAACATGAATATCTTTTATATAAACTGAGCAGGACCATGTTCTCAAAGACGATGTGAAACCTTTAGCAATAAGCTGTTTAGGTCACAAATATCACAAGTCTCAAGTTTTGACACATACACTCCAAGCAATAAGACAGGCATGTGTGAAAAAGGCTGAAAAAGCGAAGAAAGGCGGAGGGAGCTATAAATGAAGACAGAGAAAACATGCGTGAGCCTTTTGTCTTTTCATGTGTAATTTGTGTTCTCTTTCACCTTCCACCGAGGGTCTGATTCTGTCAGGAGAGGAATGCTCTCCAACAGCTCTCTGAGAATGGATGACTGACAGGCAGCCCTGGGTTTGGTTTCAATAACACCAAGCACAAACACTGTAAATTTACAGCTACGGATGACTCTCTGAAAAGATCACCCAAATCTCAGCAGTCATAACTCATTCTCTCTCTCTCTCTCTCTCTCTCTCTCTCTCTCTCTCTCTCTCTCTCTCTCTCTCTCTCACTCTTTCTATGTGAAGCAGCTGGTTGTACTCAGCATCGGGCCTGACACGGCACTTTGAAATAGCAATCAATGCCTTTATACTGCAGGGAGGACTCGTAAAAATGTCACGGCCGGGATATACGGCACCGTATTTCATCGCTTTTCTCTATTTTTAAACGCTGAGTTATGGCGGTGGAAATGTGTACCTATTAAAGGTGATATGATGTATTCTCTGCCTTGTTCTGAGGCTCATTTATCAAGCAGAGACCGAAAAGAAAACTGCACCCACTTTTTCACCCTCTTCCCTCCTCCTCCTCCATCTCCCCAGTTCTAGCGGCCTGTCGAGGGTAATTTATAGCGCGCAGGCAGTGTAACCTCCTGGCAGGCTTTGTGGAAGAAGCTTGTGCTCCTTCTCTCTTGGCAACTAATAACCTTTTATAAGGCTCAAACTTGGCCAGGCCATTGGGCACTGGAGACGAATCTAGACGGGACCAGAGGAGTAAAATGCGATCGAGCCTGAGTTTTCTCTCCACAGAAAAACAAAATGAAGTGAATCATGGAAAACGAGGGAATCGTGTGTAAACTAAGTGGCAAAAGCAATCAATAAGAGCAGCGGTGATCGGAGGGAAAGGGTGATTGTTTGATGGTGATTTGCCTCTTGTTTGTTGCTCTTTGTGTTGTAGAGAATGACAGTGAAATGGGTTGCGACGGTAGCGATATTGCCAAAGTAAGCTAAAGAAATACTTCACGGCTTTAAGCCGGCGCTTAATGTCGCATCTGGAATGAATGGATGCACGCAAAAAAATAGCCTGTGTGGAACATTACAAAGAGCTTGTCCATGTTAAAGGAACAGTTATTATCAAGTTATTTCAAGCCTATATAAATGTTGTTGTTCTGTTGAACACAAAAAGAGATATTTGGCGGAATGTTAGCAACTGAAATTTCTGGGTCACCATTGACAATCATAGCACAAAAAATTTTAATAGTAGTCAAATGCACCGCAAAACTGAATGCTTACAGTTTTTAAATATCTTCACTTGTGTTGTATAAAGCATGAGATGCACAATACTTCTCTTACTATGGCAGTCAATGGTGCCCCAGAAAAGTCAGTTCCCAACATTCTTCCAACTAACTCCCTTTATGTTTAACCAAACAAAGAAATTGATACGCTTGGAATAACTCAAGCGTGAGTATAATTTTAATTATGGAGTGGCTATCCCTTAAAAGGAATTGTGTTGTATTCAGTAGCAATAATGAAACTAAATCCACCAACACGCTGGACAACATCCATAGAAAAATAATCGGAAGTCTTGAAGTATTTCCAGTTAGACTGAATGTTTCGAGATATCCGTTTCCTTATCCATCCTGTCTTCAGGATTCCCCGTCGTGACCTCGGCCTGACAGCTCCACGCTGCGAGATTAATGGGGTGGGCGGAGCAGTATAATAAACGTTTGTTTGAAGTGACAAGGCTGATAGGTGTTGATTTACTTACACACTGATAGGCTTTTAATTGAGCGCCTCCATCTCTCGTCACATCAGAAACACTGTAACCGACAGGCGCTCCTTACATACCGCGGGCTACGATGACTGACAGCTGACACTTTGCCCGAGTTTTCGCTCTGAGATCTATCTGTTTCTTATTATTCTGAGGTTTTATCAACGTAATTGTTTTCACAACTCATTTGGGTTTATAGGATGTGGTGCAGCTACAACTATTTTTTAAACAAAGAGACTCTATGTAGCAGAATGTGCCAATTCAACCACAAATCCTGCATTATAAGGGAGGATCTTGTATTTGTCAATATATGATGTCACCTTTTTGTGAAGCGATAGGGACTCCAGGGAGGCAATGAAAGAAAACATCTGTGTTTTTACAGCAAAGTTTACAAGCTGCCAGGAACTCGGCTGTTGAGCTGTTATTGTTCAGGCAGCGAGTTTATCTCTTTTCATTATGTATGACAGAATGACATAACCTGCTCAGTGATCCACTGGCAGGCCTTCGAAGCACGTCAGTCAAGTTTAAGCTGAAGTAATACAAGATAGGTCGGCATCACCTTTTCTTTGACGTCAGTGTCTTGCGAAAACGTTAATTATTATTTCAGTTTGCGCAAGTTCGTGTGACTTGGAAATTAAATGCGGAAAAAATGGGATAAATGTACTACTCTGAAAGATGAATCAGACAGCCCGAGGAACGGAGTAGAGATTTAATTTAGCCCGTCTATTACTAAAATGGAACATGTCATGAGCAGTGAATGGCGGGACTGTTGCTCCACGCGTTTGCAAGGAATCAGATAAAAAAACACGTTTGGATGTCTGCTTAGATCTCACACAACATACTACAGCAATCTGATTTACGGTCCTGCAGAGTGTAGCCGGGCCCTTCTGAGAGATAACTTTTCCATGTGAAGGACAAAGGGAGCTTTTGTTTTCATGACAAGGGTGCATTTAAGTTCAGTGTGTATGTGCGCGCGAGTGTTGCCGTGCACATGACATGTTTGAAAGCTAAATAAAGATCTGTCATTAACTGTAGGGCATGTACAGAATCACTCAGAGATAATCGTGGAGACAGGAAGACGAGTAGGTCTGCTGGCTTCTTGATCAAAATGTTGACAAGGGAGACGAGCCATTAAGCTGGAGAGAGCAGTCAGAGTCACAGATATCATAAAAGACGCCTTTACTGCGATTTAGCAAACTCTCGCACAGCTTTAGTTCATCCGTCCTGTATTATATTCCATTCCGTCACATGTGCATGTGGTTCATACAAATATTTATCCTGTCATCACACCATCACTCAAATCTTTGGATCAGAGAGTCTCAAGATGTTCAAATCTGATTATGGCAAAACACAGAGATGAGTCATTAAATCAACCTGAGGAGCTCAGATTCTAAGAAGAGCTTTCGCTGATATTTCTTACCCCTTGTGTATGTTCAGACAGAATTAAATAAATCTTTATTTAACTGAGATTGAATTAATACAATTTTCCTATCACCTCGAACTATCTTATACATGCAAACACAGACATGGTTGTACTAATAGGAAAAAATAAAACAAATATTTATATTCAACTTTAAAACAATATATTAACATTCTTTTACAATGATTTGCATCCAGTATAATGTTGCTGGTTTTGTAAAAAGTATAATTTGTCATTTAGTTGTACGTTTTTTATGGTGTTAGTAATATTGCTGGATGTATGCAGTCATTACTGAATTGATATCAATATACCAATATTGTTATATAAAGTAATATGAAGCTCATTTAAATGGATAGTTTACCCAAAAGTGAAAATTCCGTCATCATTTTCTCATCGTCTTGTCATTTCAAAACTGTATGACTTACTTTCTTCCAATGAACACAAAAGAAGATATTTTGAAGAAAGTTGGTGGCACCCATTAAAGATAAGAGGTTGGGTAAATGACAGAATATTAATTTTGGGAGTAAATCACTTTAATACAAGCAAAACTACTGCTTTTTTGGATATTTTGATATAGTGGAACTCTCTTCTGTGCTTTAAAGGATTTGATCTTCAATCTCACAAGCGCTCAGAAGGATTGTAAGGTTTGTGAAACCACAGAGAGTGCTACGTTTTACAGTTCTCCAGGGTTGGTCTCACATGTCAGCTACACTCCATAAAGCTGTCCTGTCCTTCTTTTTCACAAGATTATTATTTCTGGAGAACAGACCAGGCATGAGCGGCAGACTCCCTGCCTCTGGGCTCCCTTTTCATACCACTCACCTCATAAATCAGTCACAGGTAATTAAATGCAAGTGATTTGCATCCTTTTTGTTTATTTTGCTTTGCCGTCTCTACGTCTGTACCAAAGAGTGACAAACTATTCCAGAGTGAAACTATAAGGTGTCAGTGGAGAAGGAACGGTATAAAAACACAAAGTGGAAATTGAGAAACTTCAGGAAGAGTTAAGGGCCGATGGGTTGCCAGGGACAACGATCAGATATGCAGAGTATTAAAAAGTTTTTGACCGCAAAATACCACAATTTTAAGAAAGCCAAGTAATCCAACGAATCGTGTTATATGTGTATTAGCAAGAAACTTTTCCAATACTCGTTTCCAAGTTTCATGTTCGATATGGATTTATGTTACACTTTAAATCAGGTTCATCTACTATGAACCACCTCTCACAAGAAGCTTTCAGAGCAGAGATACGAAGGGCCCACGGTCACGCAGGATGTCTACTCTTTACTTTTAGCCCTTTGTTAAGTCAAAGGTATGGTAAACGCTTTGCTTTGATACAGTCATGCATAGGCAAACGCCTTCAGGCTTAACAGGGATTGGTCAGACTGGCCTCTTAAAGGGGAGACCTGCCCCTTAAAATCCACAACAGGAAATGACCATCCGTCATTTATACGTCAAAACAGCTGTTAGCAGCCCACTTCAAGGCCAGACTTGAAAGGAGCCGTTCCCCGTTGTTCCAGCCCGCCCTCGTTTCTTTCTCTCACTCTCTTTCTCTTTTTTATTTTCCCTTCCTCCTCCTCTAGGGTGCCTTTAAACTCCCTCCATTCCACCCACACCTTTGCCCCCTGCCAAACTCACTTATCCTGAAAATGTTTTTGTAAGGCAATTCATCTTAATTCCGAACCATGCCTTGGAATTGTAAGATACGAGGTTACCGTTTCATCTTTTTGTATTTTTACGTTATACCCAAAAATGGAACAGAGGTTACACCCTGGAGTTTCTAGTAATGTCATTTGACATCACGCGGAAACATTTCAGACATCTCAACTAAACTTTACAGTGTGTCAACAGAGATGTTAAAGCAGAAGTTAAGAAAAATAGCCGAGTGTCTGCCCACATTAATAATCTTGCTGACAGATTGGACCACACCTGTCATAACCTGGAGTGTCTGTTTGCATGAAGCAAAGGCAACTTACACAATCAAAGGGAGCGATCGAATCGGTTCACTTAACTCTGAGAACATCTGAATTTGCATGTTCCAGTTGTTTTTTTATAGATGTGCAAAGGCATTAAAGACTCCTGTGTAGCTGATAAGTGATGGATGACACTAATAATGACAAAGCAAACAGCGGGACTGTTGACTGAAGGAGAGGTGACTTCAACTACAACTGGTGCTATTATCTCTGTCCACACATATGTGCGATTACACACATGGCTTTAGACCCTGCAGGTAAAGCCGCCTTTGTTTAACAATGGAAGATGAGCGTGTTCTTAGACACCATGGCTTTAACTTGGCTTAGGAAGATTGACTAAGTGCAAATTAAAGGGATAGTTTATCCCAAAATTAAAAAATTCTGTCATCATTTACCCACATCTAAGATTTGGAAGAATACTCATAACAATTCTTGGTCCAAAGTATGAATTTTTGGGCTGTGTCAAACACAAGATTTTGAAGAGGGACAGCCAAAGATTCTGATGCACTTTGACTACCATAGTCATTTATTCTATTATGGTAGTCAATGGCATCCAAGAACTGTTGGGTTGGAAGCCTTCAATCAAATATATTTCTATATGTTCAACCAAAAAAGAATGTAAACAGGACATGCTAGTGAGCAAGTAATTCATTTTCATTTTTGGGTGAACTATCCCTTCGTGTCTCTAGGTACTTGTGAACGTGTGGGAGGGTGTTTGTGTGTGTGTGCTGTTCTTTGGATTTAAAATGACAGGTTGCTGACAAGCTTAAAACGCTTTCCCCTGAAATGGAGTGTCCCGAGGCCTTCATTCCTCCCTACACACCATTATTAAATGAATATTCACCTCTGCCACCCAGATACGTGAGACAAAGCCCTCCAAACACATGTTTGCCGGTGACTCCTCCTCTCCCCAGGTCAACAGTTCATGCATTCTGTCTTTTTGTCATTTTTATTACACCAAGGCAGGCAACATCACCTTTCAAGACGCTTCCCAGGTGCTCTTTGTTTTTACCCCCAGAACAGCTCTAGATAGCAGGCCTTTTTTCATCTCTATGACTCACCTGACAGGTATTACCACTAAGAGAACCACAAATATTCTTTCCCGTCTATAAATTCCGAGCTGTTGCATTTTGAAAGTGCACAAAAGTGACCGTTTTATTCTGTCAATATTAAGTATGGTATATTCAAAGTACCGTGTATTTTAAATGTGCCTACACTACACTATGTGTACGATAAAACTATAACAAAGCATGATCATTAGATACTTGTCATGGAAGCTGCTTGGAAGTGCAAACTGAGTTAATATTTATAGTCAAACAAATGAAGTGATGCACAATGCACTTCGTCACATTCCTCATAAAACCGTGTATGTCCAATTTGTTATTTTTCAGGACATGTAAAATCGACAAATCAGTATTTATTCATTAAAAATACAAGCAATATTTTCATCATTTTCATTAGATTTCCAGCAAATTCCAGTGACTACATGAAAATGTATTAATTATAAATCCCAATACAAGGTTTTGCAATCCCAGCAACGATCTGTAATGAGACGTTTGATGAGAAAAGCGAAAACTCAACACACATATATAACATAACAGGCCTACGGTTCTACGTCTGTGGTTAAATAGCGTTGGGTATACCCCTTACGAACAATAAAATCCATGAAATATACCGGACTTCAGAGCTACTCCGACACAAATTAGCACAGTCTTCCTGTAATAGCCTCTGTCAGGCTTCATTTTTCAATGATTAAGCCAATTCATTGCATAATTAAGTTAGCTAAATTACTTCAATGGCAAAGTAACATGGGATAATGTAATAAAGTCATTAACATTCCGAGACCGGAGGCACACATACATAGGCCGTTATTATGTATCACTCAGTATCATTTGACTTGTTCGACCTCAAAAAATGCCCCATTCAGTTCAAGTGACCCTTGACCTCATGGAATGAAGAAGCATGCGTGCACTTTGCAATATGTTTATGTGAAATCTGAGAGCCTATCATTGTGTCAACCTATTATTAATAACACCAACACGTGAATCGGTGTCAAGCCCATAAAGAATCTGTTATGTCTTAGCACGTTTTACACAACGATCAAGGGCTTGGCCAGCGGGTCCAAGGCGAGTTTAAAAGAAAGAGGAGGGCAGTCTCCACCCCTGTTGTGCCTACCCACTTATTACTAATGCAGATGCCGCCGATTGGACGGCGCTTGAGCGCTTTGAAGTTGTCCTCACATCTCCGGTGGAATCAGTGTAGATGCGCACGGACCCCGCAGTGCCCACAACGGAGCGCGCACGGACCCTTGGAATGCCCTTATTCTTCAAGACATCTCCGAGCAACTCTGCGTAGTTTTGACATCAAGCAAGATCACTTCTTTTTCGCAAAGGACTCGCCGTGGTTTGGGTTTAAAGCAACACTCATACGAGGACAGAACGATGCGCAGACGGAGTGTAAGTTCTTAACACAGACTATTAAATTGCGCCCTGTGTGAGGACCACGGAGTTGGATGCCCGGGGAATATTCGACCGTCAGAGGATATAATGTCGTCGGCTTCTGTATTGAAGACGTTGGATATCTCTCAATGAGAACTGAACGACGCCCGCCCCGACAGGTCTCCGATCCGCCCCGATCCAGATGAGCGATCTGCCCGTTGGATTTGCGCTCACCACACGGCACCAGAGTCTCCGCGTCCTCCGCGATAGTTCGCCCACCTGCACCCACTCGGTCGTCCCGCTGCCCTACGGCGATCCCTTGCGCCAGGAAAAGAGGCTGCCCATCCGGATCCTCAAAATGTTGACCGCTCACACGAGTCACATTCTTCACCCCGAGTACCTCCAGCCGCTCAGCTCCGCACCGGTCAGCATCGAGGTGAGAAAGTCGTATTTTTACTGATCCCGAGTTATTTATAGGAAAGAATACTCACATACGTTCGGCAAGTGTTACATTTGTATCGCGTCATTGTAACATTGATACTTTGTATCATAACGAGGCGCGCTTTGATGTTTAATGAAGGATTGTTGCGCTCCAACATGAGCATCCAAATTTGGAGAGCCGGAGCGCAGGGCCGGGATCCAGCTGGCAACATTTTAAGGTTTCGCATTTCCTGATGCGTGTTGGCGTTCGTCTTGGTTATAATGTTGTTAAAATAACAATATGATAGTCATAGTTGTGATAATTGACCCCCTTCGTTATTTAATCAATTCTGCAACATGTCGTTTTGTCAACTTTCCCCTTTCGTAAATAAATAGGTGTTTATTACACTTAAAAAGCAAGATTGTAATTACAATTAATGTAGAAATGACAGATTGTTAATATAAATGGGATTTAAAATTGGTGGTATTTTTTTCTAAATCATAGTTATCATAATGTGTAATATGATGACTTATTTGTGTGCGACTTTAAAATGCCAACGTTAAAAATAACATGTTTTGTAATAATAATAAAAATTGTTGAGTGTTTATGTCATAACAATAGGTCAACCAAATGACAAATGTAAAATGCTTTTTGTCCCCACAGCTGGACGCTAAAAAGAGTCCGCTGGCATTGCTGGCTCAGACCTGCTCGCAGATCGGTAAACCAGATCCTCCTCCCTCCTCCAAACTGGCATCCCTCTCCTCCAGCAGCCATGGAGACAAGGACAGCCGTTCCACCAGCTCCAGCCTGAAGTCTGGGGAGCATCAGAACCTTGATGACAAGTCCAGCTTCAAGCCTTATTCTAAAACTGGATCAGAATGTCGGAAGGATGGCGCAGGGAACAACAGCTCCGCTGATAAAGCGGGGTTCAGGGTGCCAAATAGCGGTTCTGTAACTGCGACATGCCCCTCTTTACCTGCGCATGCCCCCTCTCCACGGGCCAGCTCTCCCTCTCAGCAGACAGTAGGGCAGTCTCACACCCACCGCCAGACACAGTCTCCCCTCGCTCAGAAAACAACACATCTACACACCTCCCACGTGGACTCCAAAGCTGCGGGTTCAGACCCGGGTAGCCCGAGTGATCGTAATGGGAAAAAAGATTCAGACAACAATAAATCAAGCCTGGATGTTGCACAGATAGCTAACTCCAGCCATGCACGTGCTAGTGTGAACTCCAGCAGATCCAGTTCCTCCAGCAGTCCTCAACCTGACAGTAAGAGTGACACCCAGCCCCCTCAGTCCAGCCTGGGCACGGGCCATATTGCCCCTGTGTCACCCTTCAAACCTGGCCACTCTGTTTATCCCCTCCCGTCCTCGGCCATGGGCTATCACGGCTCCATCGTAGGAGCCTACGCAGGCTATCCTTCTCAGTTTGTGCCGGGGTTGGATCATTCTAAATCTAGTTTAGTGGGTTCGGGAATGGGTGTTCCAGGAAAGCACCCCAGCTCCAGCCCTCTCACAGGGGCTTCGCCTCCCTCGTTCATGCAGGGTTTGTGCAGGGACCCATACTGCCTCACATACCCCAATGCACCCCACCTTGGGGGTAATAACTGCTCTTCCTGTGTTCATGACCCATCATCTGCCCTCAAGTCTGGCTTCCCTCTCATGTATCCCGGCCATCACCTCCATTCCCTTCACCCCAGTTCCCTGTCCTCTAGCGCCACCACATCTCTTTCCCATCCCCTCTATACTTACGGCTTCATGCTGGCCAATGAAACTCTCCCTCACGCCTGCAACTGGGTCTCAGTGGGTGGCCCTTGTGACAAACGCTTCGCCACATCAGAGGAACTTTTGGCCCATCTGCGTACACACACAGCTCTGCCAGGTGTGGATGGGAAGCTGCTGTCCGGTTATCCTTCATCCGTCTCATCTGCTGCTTCCTGCCACCTACACCTGCCTCCTCCTAACAGCCCAGGAGCACTTCCTAGCTCCCTCTCCCTGCGTGGTTCTCCGGGGCTGGGTTTGGCACGGTATCATCCCTACGGAAAAGCTCATTTGCCGGGAGCACCATCCCTGCCTATGCACTCTCTCCAGGCCACAGCGCCCTATTATTCTCCCTATGCTCTATATGGTCAGAGACTGGGCTCAGCTTCTGCTCTTGGTTACCAGTGATCTAAAGACTATGGACATTGGCGAGGGAAGCTGAAAAGCACAGCAACATGCAAGAAAAACCAAGCAAAAACAAAGGATAGCTCTGATCGCTATGAGGAATAAAATCTCATCTGCTTTGGATGACTTTTTAATAAATGCCCAGTCCATAAATCCAGTAGGATATTAGGGGAACCTCTAAGACCTTTATGAGGAGAGCTTATGAAAAAATTCCAAACGCAGGAACTCATTGTATCCAAACTCTTTTTTCAAATTACCAAAAGTGTGTATTTATTTTTCACTTGAGCGCTTGACTTTTTGTTTTCGAGGGATATTTACCGCCAAATGCATTAATGGTCATTATTTTGGAGAGGAACAGTATTCTCTCCGTATTAATACGTACGGTTTGTAATATTAAGATGTTTGTGAAGATGGACTGACATATTGTCAGACACAACATCTTTCCTTTCATGTCACTTTCTTTTGTGCGATAGATCTGTGCTCTGTTGAATAACGGATGAGCATGACTTGGTCAAAGGCTACTTTGTTCCTTTACGATTTGGCGTTTATTTTGTACTTGTACAGTTCAAAGAATAAAACTGAAAGATGTGATATATTTTCTATTGTAGCTGACTCTGCAAGTTGGGGATGGATGTGGAGGGGGAAGAGAATTCAAATAAGAGTAATATGTTGTGATGGCAGCGCTATCCATTTAACAAAGTCTTATTTTGTGTAATAAATGAAACTTGATTACATTTATAGATGAGTTTTGTCATCACTTTGTTTCCGTTAAATCTCAAGTCTTTAAATAGACACCTTCACAGCAATGTATTTCTTAAAGTCAAAGTTCATCCAATAATAAAAATTCTGCAATCATTTATACATGACTTTCTCTTGCAGAGTACAAACAAGATATTTTGAAGAATGTTGTTTACTGGCACCCATTCACATTCATTGGTTTTGTATCCATTCAATAGAGTGCTGTTTAGTCTATAAGTATTATAAGACTCTCACATCATTAGTAAACAGACCTTCCGATATATTTCAGAGTATCTAACCCCCGTCTTCAGCTTTCTGCACTCCAGACAGTTTCGTTCCCCATTAGTCCATCCTATTAACACACAAACTAAAGCCCCCTCTCTGTTTACTGTTGTGCCCCTAATGTGAAAGTGCAGTGTTAGTCACCGCTGCTTGTTTGTGCCTCCGCAGCATTGTGTAAAGAGCTGTCTCAGCACAAGGGAGTATTGGGTCTTAAATACAGCTCAATGTGATAGCCCGGTAATAACCCATGGGAGCCATGCACTCACTCCCAACACACTCTTGATGGATTGCCTTGCTACACAAAGGGCAAAAGATGACAATGGGAGGCTGTTAATAGAGAAATATTTATCAAATGCCTGACATGACCCCCGGGAGTGCAGTCCCTATTGTTTGACCCGGGCGTGCTGTGCGCTACGGTTCATAAAGTCATGCTCAATGTTGCGTTGCAAAGAGGGTCAAGATTCAAGATTGTCGTCGTGATTATGTGGCTGTTTGTCTTATTGTCTGAAAGAACATTTCGAGTTGCAGAAGCGGTCAGTTTGGCGAGTGCGAAGGGTCCATTTTCTTGCATAGGGATGAGTGGAGATGCTTTCATGCAGTAAGAACAGCCAGACACACACACACACATAAACACTCACAGATTCTCAGTTCATTAGCACTTCAGACAGGAGAGGACGCAGCACAGGTGTCACTTGACAGGGCCATTAAATGAATAGATCACTCTACCGCCTCTGTTAACTCAAGCTCTCCAGCAAGGACACAGCATACGTTTCCTCTTATGGGAAACCGGGAGGTCAGGACTAGAGGAGTGGAAATTGCATGGGGACGAAATTTATTCCGACACAATTCCCAATACCCAAATTTCAGAGACACAATTTACCCCGGTTGCACGTAAAAGGACTAAACATGCATTGAAACTATCTGGAATGTACACCAGGCAAAACATTTTATGAAATATCTGAAGGATTGCCTTTTGTTGGCTCATATTTAAATGTAATATCCAGAGTCTATATTAGAATAAACAGTCTTTCCGAACACCCTGTAAGTTCTTATAGGACTCCCCATGAGAGGATGCTATTTAATACATTTAAGGATTTGCTCAAACGAGCTCATAATGTGGTTTGCATCGCCCCTTATGGAATTACAATAAAACTGCAATAAACAACCCGAATCAGAAAAGTTGGTCGACAATTTTGACATGGCCCATTTTGTGTTAATAAAGAGCACCCCAACAGGCCTCAAAGCATATAAAACTCGAACCATCTGTTGAAGAATGAGAAAAGCGAGAAATATTTGTCAAAGCCAAGAGGTTAAACCGAGGGGAGGACTTTTTACGTTTTATCCGATGGAGAGGGATTCATCATGCCTTCACCCCATTCGCACTCGTTCATCACATTCCTGCTCTATCCTTCTTTCCATCTTTCTCCTCATCAATCTCTCGCTTCCATTAATCTTTCCCTCCCTCCTCTCCCGGGCTCCAGCTGAGTCAATATGCAGTCACTCTGTTTCTGTCGCCTGATCGTGGAGGGAGGGCAGCGGGATGGATGTGAGGTTGGGGGTGTGGAGTTAATTTAGTCCCTGACCAGTGTCTTCTCAGCAGGGCTACACCTGTTTGATTGATCTCGTTCTCCCTTTCTCTGCTGTCCCACTGGTTTCAGAATGGAGGTGGGGGGGAGATGCCCCCCTCCCCCCGGGTGTCCAGTCAACTACAGAAGAAAAAAGTGTAGTGTGTGAGAGAGATAGAGCTGCAGCCTATCACAGCAGTGTCCCGGGCAGGCAGCCCGGCAGCCCCAGTGATTAATGACGACAGGGTGTGGAGCTGCTCCTCAATTAGCCGCCAAGTCCACAGCAACTCATGAGTCTGACAGCCCAAGCCTGAAAAAGAATGAGCGAGAGAGCGACAGAGAGAGAGAGAGGGAGAGAAAGACCTTACCCCCCTTGACTTTTTTTTCGTGTGCTGTCTTTCTCTGTTTAGATCATGTCTCTTGTCTCTCTTCACCTACACTCTCTATCCCCTCTGGTTTCTCTCTTCTTGCTTTCTTGTAGTCTCTTTGATTACGTTACTCCATCTCTCTCTCCCACTTTTCCAACTCTCATATACATTACACTCAGTTAATTACCGCATGAAGTACTCTGATGATTGTTTGTCATCGTGATACAGAACAGACTCTCTATTTCTCACACACACACGGAGTTCTCCTTTCCGGCTCATAAAGAAAATCCAACACAGAACCGCTGCTTCCTCCATTCAGGGCTTTTTTTATGGTAAGGCCTTAATCATGCGAACCACATCACAAAACAGCGCTGCACGGGCCAGCAACAGCAACAACACAGTTGTGCGGCCAACACCTCCGCGCAGCCATCCCATTTGTCTATAAAACCTGTGTGTACGTGCGACGACAGCCCTACAACGCAGGCAAACGAGTGGCACAATTATGGCTAACCGCTAATAATGCGCATTCCACCACTACAGCTGGATGCCATTTGCAAACGTGCTGGGAGAGCGCGGTGTACCGATGTCACGAATGCGGCGCTGTTAAAAATCGTGCCTTGGCACCGGAACAGCGGGGTTAGGATTGATCCTGAGTCATGCTCGGAGTGACAGGACCTTTTCCTGTTCTGCTGCGGGAAATCTATCCAAGTTACATCCCCTGACAATATCCAATACCTCGTGTTTCCTCTGTAATACGTCAAAAAGCGAGCTCGGTTCCACACGTAGCCAAAATACGTGACCGGAGTTTATTACAGCTACTTTTTCCGAATTATCGTATAATTTCAAAGACGTTGTGCAGAATAGATTGGTGACATCTGCTGGGGGATGTTGTCAGTTTCTATTATGTATCTACTGTGTTATTATGATTGGATATCAAACTTATATTGTGTGCATCTCAGCGTCAGATACATCACTGTACAATAATATGAATGTGAGGACATGTGGAGAGGTTTTCTAATTGTTTATTTTACCCACTGCCCTAGGTCACGACGCAGTACGATGTTTGTCATAATGTTTAAATACTGCTGTCATGTGCGGCCCAGGTTTAAGTTGATGGCATGACATCGGTTATAAATTTCTAATGGGCAGTGTTAGGTGTAACCATGACACACCGACGTGTTAAACTTAAAGGTCAACCGTTCCATTAAACTCCATGTATTAGGCTGCTGTCTGACAGATTCTGGGCGAGCTGGTATGGAAAGAACAGGCACTGTTTAATACAGCTAAGAGAGACTCTTTCTCACCTTGCCTTTAAAAAGATTTGATGCTGTATAGCAGTATTATTAAAGGTTAAGTATATCCACACACAGGCACACACACACACACACACACACACACACACACACACACACACACACACACACACACACACACACACGTGAAGAAATAGAAATCTGTCAGGTCTTGTTTAATGAAATATACAGAGATAAAAGTACTCTTGTCAACACCCTGCCATTTTTCTTCATAATGTGACAGGTCTGTACATACCGCACAGTCACCGTATTTTCCTTCCGCCTCTGTCGGTGTATTTTATGGACCTTCCATGTGTGTGAGGCAGAAAAGTTCATGTTATGAAAAGCGGCAGGGGTTTCTTAAGTAAGAGTAAAAGTTTTCCAGTGCAACGTGATTATTTTTACTGACTCGACGCCCCCTCCCTCCATTTCAGAAGCGGTGATGGCAACCACTAGGTCTCCTTGCCCTCTCTGTCTTGGCGGTAAGCTAACCCAGCTGTTCTCAATGCCATTTTGGGGAGAGGAAAAACCGAAGGCAGGAGAGCGAGAAAAAGGCGAGCGAGAAACTGGCAGGGAGGGGAACGGACCTGATTATCCAAATACAGTCATTAAAGGGGAAATGTGTTTTTCAAACTGTCAAGATGATTAATGAGGGGGAGCAAATCCTCACAAATGCTCTTGTTTAGTCTAACTGGCAGACATGATCCTGGCCACTGATTAATGGCAGTGCTGGTGCGTGAGGCCACGGCGAGGTGAGAAGAGTGGGTGGGTGGGTGGGTGGGTTGGTGGGAGGGGGAAGGTGGTAGGTAGTGGAAGGACACACGGTGCAGTACAATATCGGCGAGAGAAAATATATATGACACGAAAGCAGATGTATCTTTTGGGATTGTTTGAGATTTAATGAGTATAAACATTAAGGTGGCACGGCTTCACCGCACAAATATGCTTATTAGATTTTTTGGCACGCCGGTTGAACAAATAAAGTGGAGGTGATTTATGGCGTAACTAACAGTGGTAATAATTATAGCCGACTGCGTCGAACAGACTCGGTGTGAAGTAACAGTCATTAGTGTGAGAAGAAATGCAGATGCTGTCAAAGGAATCTTTGCATTATTTGGCTGTACTGAAAACCTACTGAACACCTTAAAGGGTTAAGTGTCCAAAAAATAATGTCCTCATTTCCTCTCATGTCAATCGAAATGCCTCAGGAAGCTTTTTATTGTGAACACAAGCAAAATGTTTGAAGAACATTGAGAACCATAGGAACTTTAGCCTCATAGGAAGGATTTCTTAGATTTGAAACGATTTGCTTAAGGTACCCACTGAAAGTCACACTGTAATTTATTTTATGCATTTGTGTCTTGGTTTTAGTACCAAGGTGTAAAACGTCTTAAAGATCGAGACCCATTGACTCGGCAAGGAAAGTGACCGAAAATATACAGTCTCGCTTTACAAAGAAAATAAAGTTAATTTGTGTTTTAAACAAGCAAATTTATCTGCCAATGGGTGAGGAAAAAAACTTAAAAACATAAGAAAAAGTAAAACTAAATTCTGATTTATTTTTCTCACCCCCTGGCAGATTATAAGCTTGTTTTAAAAAGTAGTGTACTTATTCTTTTACATAAACATTATTAGCCATTTTCTTTTTTTCAAAACAAGAAACAAATCTTAGGTCGCTTTCCTTGCAAAGTAAATGTTTATACATTTTTTTTAATAAAATGAATTTAGTTTTAGATTTTTGCAGTTAAAGCAGTATGGGGTAGCCATTTTGGTGTAATAAATTTGCTCCAGCTAACCCAGAATAAAAGGAAGTGCTTGCGTCCCATGTTGACGAACTGAACATGTGACAAGGAACAGTACTTAAAACCAAATGTCAGTGGATGTGGTTTTTCACGTCTCTAGTAAATTAAATGGTTTTAGGTTCTTAGCTCCCATTTATTGCGGTTTCAGTTGCAACTTATGTCTCCATTGTACCTCGTGTTTATGTATTCAAATTCGTAGAGGGCCAAATGCTTTCAGGAAACTGATCTGAGGGGAAATTTCAATTGCGTTCGACAACTCATCCGGTTTGAAAGAGGCTAATGAAAATGAATAGGAACAGAACGTGTCAGTAACTCACACTCTGCCACATATTTTTGACGTTTCACAAAGCGAGTCATACAGATCTAAAACAACAGAGGAACGATTGATGATTACATTTTTCATCTAAGTATGTAAGTGTTAGACGTCTGATTGTAGAAGTGACTTTCTTCTGGCAGGAGCTAAAGTGCTGATACCTAAGTATTTCATTTACACATTCATTTTATATTTACACGGCCACTGCTTCACATTTTTGTTTCATGACAGACAGAAAACATTCATTAACCACCATTGTCTCATTGAAAGTATTGGAAATCAATTGATCTCAAGTTATTCATCAAGAAAACAGACATGCGAACAATCCTGTATGGACCACAATGTCATTGGAGGTTGTGCTCGGAAGTTTTCTGTCGCACCATTTGTTACGGTCTGTTTATTGTAGTTAGGAAAATTTGCGGGGGGACCATCTGTTAAAAAATGCTTACCTTTTGTCTAGTGTGTAGGATACACCAATACTGCAATGTTAAACACCCATTACAGTTCTATAAAGCAATACAAAAGTATTGCTTATTTTGACTATTAGTTGTGATGCTCTACACATCCGATCAAAAGTTTTGGGACACTTAAGTGAAATGTTTCTGATTATTTTGAAAATGTTGGGATTAAGGGGAATGCTTATATGTCTGAAATCATTTTGAAAGACAAACATATAACTTTGCAAACATAGATGTTATTTTCACAAACTTATTTAAAAAACCTTTTTTGACTTTGACTGAATATTAAAGAAATAACAGCCAACATGGGAAAAATAATGATCACATACATTCCCATAGCAACACGTGCCCTACATATCTCTAAACTAGAAGAAGAATGAATCTAAACTCGAATGCATTATTGAGGAGAGAATGTTTGTGTAAGCGTATAAGCACAAGCTCTATCAGCCTAGTCTGTAGCTCACATACACATATTAGACGACATCCATTAATCTCGCTTGTAATATACACACACACCAAACAGCTTCTATCAGTCAGTCCTGTAAGTGGATGACAGCGTGAAGAACCTAAGCATGCTAAATAACCAGCCATCGGTATAAATGATGACATGGAAAACCAGAAGAGGAAAGGGAGAGCAAGTCCGTAGCTCTCCCAGCAATGTTGATGAACACATCCATCCTCAAACTGGAGTCTGATGTGATTGCGAGAAGAAAAGTCACGTCAGATAGTCAAACTGAGATGAGAAGAAGCTCAGGGAGAGAAAACAGAAGGGAGTAAACGGAGGGCATGGTAGGGGGAAGTCAATAGGACAGCTGTGTGTGTGAGTGTGTGTGATGGGGCCATAGACCCGAGCTCTGTTTGTGCGTGTCAGGGGGAGTAGTGATTAATGACCCACAGGCCTTGTTTCTCTTGCTTCCTTCCTCAGCAGCGTTGTCACACACACCGTCACATGTCAGCCTAATGGACATGGGCAGACAGTGGCGGGTGCTGCCTATTCCACCCGAATCACACACATGCATAAAGACATGCATGTGTGTCAAAAAATCCCACGTAAAGGAGACACTGAAAAACAGTGAAGCAACCGTGTGGAAGTAGAAACAAAAAAAAAGAGTCACAGGGAAACGAGAATGTGTGGCTATGGGAGAGAGAGAGAGAGAGAGAGAGAGAGAGAGAGAGAGAGAGAGAGAGAGAGAGAGAGAGAGAGAGAGAGCGCGAGAGAGAGAGAGAGAGAGAGAGAGAGAGAGAGAGAGAGAGAGAGAGAGAGAGAGAGAGAGAGAGAGAGAAGTCAGTGTTTGCATGTGTGCTGGTTCCCAGCCCTGTCAGAGAGCTGTCAGACTGTGATTTATGGTTGTGAGACTCACAGCAGTCCTTGCTGCCAGTTCAGTATTGTTACAACTGACATCTAATGAGGCCAGACGTGCTTTCAAGCACAGCACTTAACACAGGCCTCCATCTCCACCAGTCACAGGCCTCTTTTCTCTACTCTCACTCACATTTATTTTCTGCATCTGGGGTGGCGGACCAGGAAGAGGAGGAAAGGCACGGTCTTGCCATGAAAGTGTACAAAATAGAGAACATGGATGAAAGTGCGAAGAGCAGCTTTTACTATCCCGCCTTCTTATGGAGCAGAGCGAAAGCCTTCACGACGGCAAATTAAAGTAGAGCAAGCTTTTATACACTGATGACTTTGCTTTGAAAGCCAAAGATTTCAATTTGTTTGAAGGATAGATGGCGCTTCGGCCTAATCATATTGGTGATTGTGTCATGGAGTAAAGTAATGCTAGATGAGAGTTTTTTGGCTTTGACTTTTTCCTGATCTTGGATTTCTTCTCCCCTCCTTTCCAGGCCGCTAGCTTAGTCAAGACCCCTCGCAGTAATCATAAACAGAGCCGCTGGCAGCGGCACCCGCATACTGCGCTCCCTCCCTACGCCCCCTGCTCCGGTTCCTTGTCAGACGTGATTAATGGCACACGGGCCCGGTGCGCTTTGCGTTGCCAGTTCCAGCGATGTTCCCTTGATACTTAATGAAGTCTGACAAACTTCTTTTCCCTCATTGTGTTCCAGTTATTTTTCCCCGCTCCATTTAAGAGAAGCCCAATGTAGCTAAATTTGCCACCACCGCACAAAAGCACAGGTCACAGCTTTCATATTTATTGTGTAGTGGAGGCGCACAGGCCGTAACGCTGCTGGCAATGTGGCTGGTTTCTCAGGCAGCTCATGTTCTTCATCAGTGTTGGGGATTTTTTATTTCAGGTTTTACAATGAAGAACTAAAGGTCATACTGGCAAACAGGCCAAAGTCTGTTGAGTCTCAAATGCACTGATTTCAACCACATACTTCACCAGAATATAAGTTATCTTAGTAATGCATACATAGGGAAGATCGGATATACCTAATGAAAAGCACTATATTATTATACTGTGTATCAATTTAGCCTACTTCATATCGGAAAGCACAATACAAAAATCTGATCAATTCAGAACCAGGTCAAAGCGAAACCGACACTTTGAAAACCCTATTAAAAACCTCTCTGTATGCTTGAAGATTAATTATTATTAGTGTGTATTTTAGTGTTTGTTTTAATTGAACGTCACATTTTAAACCAAGTGAGAAATAGCATAAGAAGAATGAAAAAAAGAGAACAAAAGAAAGCTAAAAGACAATTCATCAACAAAATTCAATAATGATTTGAATGTTGCAATTCTTAGGTTAGGCCACAAGGAGGGCTATTACACAAACTACGATGATTTTTTTAATTTTTGATCTGAAGGTGTATGATTAAATTAAGGAATTGCTTTAGAAGGCCTATATAAAAAATTATTTATGAAATATAACATTTTAGTTTATTTTGACTGTGTACTGAAGAGAAAACATCTAATATGAGCACAAACATGGGAACTCTTTTAATCTTCTTTAAAAAAAATCTTAGACATTCTGGTCAAAATGAGACCTCGCTGAAAATGCTAAAATAGAAAATATGTTTTTGGTTATAACATAATTTCCACAGTTCCTTTTGATGTATTTCAAAACTTTGCCCTGCAGTGTTCCTCCAGCCTTTATTCTTTGGTACCACAAGGGGGCTCTCTAAGCAATATCAAAACTTTCACTGGTAAAATATATAACACTGTTTACTTAAATTATATGTTTTATTTATACCTACTCATATTTTAAATTTTTGGAAATTGTTGAACGAGTCAAATAAAAAACTATTATATTAAGGTTTTTTGATACTTTGATGTTAGTATAGTTTGTACCAGTAGAGGGCTCCCTTGAAATAAAAAAATATGGATTGTATTTTTTTAATATCATTTTTTTAATCACTGTGATGATTATAATAAAATGTATGACAAAGATTTTTAAAATATTTGTGACACCAAATAAACATTATAAGTAATATAAAACTGTTGTTCTTCTGATAAAAGTAAAAAAGGAAATAACGTCATTAAGGTCAAGGCTGTAACATACTGCTTATCTAGCTATCACTGGAGGGCCGTGATGCTGAAAAAGACTTAAGCTGGCTGAAATTATAACCAGACGCTGCTTACATCAGCAACAGAATAGCAAAGGCAAGCACATGATTCAGAAATACAAACGCATGCAACCAGCATGTAATAACTTCTATTTAAAGCTCAAACTTCAAAGCCAAGCCATAAAGCGCTGTGTCCATGTTTCGTTTGGTAACCTTTGCCAAATCATGGATTTTGGGCAAATATATCAGCTCAGCAGGATTTAGAGAGATATTCACAGGGGAATCTACACTTAAAGCTCATTTTTAAGATATGTAACTCGAAGGCCCACATTCAGAAAAAGGGACAATTGAACACTTATCCATATGAAGCGCACAGTTGCTTTAGTACACATGTGGATCTATTGTACAATACCTAACTCATTCTTCTTGATCTGGAGCATCTGCAATTGCAATTGTGAGGGGAAAACTTTCACAGGAAAAGGTGTCATTCTGCACCGTCAATGAAATTTACATTTTATTTTGTCTATTTTTAACGCTCCATATATTTCGTACCGTGTTTGACTTTAAATAATTACTTTAACGTCAAGTACGTTTAAGAGAACTTTTGTTATCCAATGCAAAAATTAACGAGGGATTTCAGTCACAAGTCCATTCGCATAAGATGCATTTTCATCTGCAAGACATCTGGCACAAACCATTTGCTAATCTGCTATACATCTCGGAGACGTCATGTCAGATGTCATTTAGACCCCTAGATGATGTATGTGAAATGTTCGAGATTCAGAATGGATGTACAACAGATCTTTAAAATGTAAGCAGCTGATTTTACACAGTAGATGTTGTCTAGATCTCCAGCTGACATCGAACAGGTGTACCTGTGGTGTCTGGGACCTGTTCTCTGCACATTCTTATGAGGATTCCTGAAATCATTTAACTATTTATTCAAGCAATTTGAAGTTACTGAGTTAAATCATTCATATGACAGAATAAATTTGTCTTAGGTCATTTTGTTTTTTTACTTAAACTCAGATAGTATTTTGCATTTAATTACTTTAATATATCTTAAGCTTTGTTAGTAAAGTATCTAATGAGACATTAATTTCAACTTCAGGATTTATAGCATTTAAAAAAATAATTTTGGACTCACAAAAGTGAACATTTATACACACTAGAGGAAGTTCAGACTACACAATTGTCTAAGACAGATGCACACACAAATGTCAAATAAGTTTAAATATTTTTAATAGGTACAAGTCATACTCACACATGAATATGTGTGATATAATAATTCATACATGAATTAGACCTGTAATACTACTAAAATCTTAAAACCACATTACGAAAAGAAACTGGCTTCAACTCTAAAGTGAAAATGTAGTGCAGCAATCAGTTTTCAAGAACTTTCAAAACATCCAAACGTAGAAGGCAATATGCCAGTGTAGAGTCCTCCTAACAGACTTTTTACAAAGCAAAAATCTGATAATGATAACACAATTCCGTGTGAAACAAAAAATTATTTAATAACTAAAATGGGCAATCTAAAAGCAAAATTAAAACTGTTAAAAAAAAAAAAAAAAAAAGAAAGGAGGACCATCAGTCTTGTGAGATCCAGAATGTAGAGATCAGTCCAGTAGCATTACATTAGAGGATAGCTGGCTGCTGTCGCAATTCCACAGTGGTTCTTTTGATCTTTAGCAATGTAGATATAACCTTTGTTTCCCCATTTCTCAGTCCAGCTAAATAAAGATTCAGAGAAAGATTTAATTAATAAGAAATTAGAAGTGTCAAATTATCAGCACATTATGCAGTCAGTTTAAAGTAGGGACATACCTGTTCTTGACAATCCAATATCTCTTCCCGACAACATCTTCTCCCTCATATCCATAACCAACTACCAACACTCCATGATCAAGTTCTTCACTGCTGCACTCCTTTTCGTAATAAATGCCTAGACGTGAGAGGATTGAAAACTTGTTAGTCACAGAAACTAGTTTTGAAAGACCTAAAAAGTATATAGGAAAGCATGGTGCATAAATGTTGATGGTCTAATTTTAAGTTTCACAGGCCAAGTCGAAACAAATTGACTTACCAGACTGGTAGAACTGAAAGGATTGATGACCAGCATCAATAGCAACAGAAATAGGACCCACAGAAGCGACAGCCTTCATAAGAGCATGCTCTTTGCCACTGGGAATGTCCACAAATCCAGTATCATTAGCGGCATTGTTTCTAGGATCATAGCGGCATGCCTGACTATCCTGGAAGAAAATTTTACACCACATTAAAGTTTTGCCATCAAAAAAGGGTAAAAACTAAATTATAGATTTTAAAACGGCTCCAATGATGGGCATGATTGCTCCTTTTGGAATTAACAGCAGAAACTCACTGTAGCGAGGTAGGGATAGGACTCTTCAGAATCCAGCCCGTTGTCCTGAACATACTGGAAGGCTTGGTCCATGAGACCACCATTGCAGCCTTGATTCCCCTCTGACCTGGAACAGTCCACCAAGTTCTGCTCGCTCAGAGACACCAGCTTACCAGTTTTACGGAACAGCTGGCCCTCCAAAGCCCCTGTAGAGCTGAAGGCCCAACAAGACCCACACCTCCCCTATTTTAAAAGAAAATCCAAATCAGCAAAAAGTAAAGTAAGAAAACATGTTTGAGGATTACAAGACAAGTCTCACCTGGTCTTTTACCGGAGTGACATAACCCTTCTCTCTCCAGTCAACCTGCCTGGGTGCCTCAAAGAAGCTGGGATCCATGAACAGAGAACCCTGCGACTTGCGGCTTGGTTTCTGCCTATAACCATTCACTGTCGTCCTGAACTCCTCGTTGGTCTAAAACAAAGACATATTTGATAAAAACATCCCTTTTGGATAGTCCAGAAATTCATGATCAATGTCAAATCTTACCATGTCTCCAAACTGGTTCATGCCTAGTCTAAAAGCGTGTTTGCCCATAGAATGCTCAAGATTATGTAGTTCAATTTTCCTGAAGTTTTTCTCCCACACCATCCTCCTCCAGCTCTCTTCTCTCTGTAAAGAGAAAACTGTCACTCAAGCCACTGCAGACCAAGCCAGCACTCTATTACAAATACACAGTAATGCACTTTATACATGCACACAACCTGCATTAAGTGCATTTTTCACTGTCGTACAAACCTCATGGTAATTTTTCCCATGCCAGCCTTTCCAGAGATGCCAGTGGTCATCTAACTGCTGGTCCAGTGTTGGTGCAGCAAATGCAGCACTCATGCAGAGTGCAAGGACATAGGCAAACAGCATCCTGGTGCACACAAATGGATGGAAACTCACAATTACACAAAAACACTACAATAGCACATTTGTATTTAACATTAAATGTGGTTAAAACTCAACACTTGTCACGAACTAGTCTCTCCAAACAACAACACATATACTCACATTCAACTGGCGGATGAGATGACTGACTGACATTGTTTTCAACCCAGAGGGTTTTAAAGCGCCGCTGACGCCACAGCCGGAATCTGATTGGCTGACGGTGATGAAAGGCCACGTGTTTTCGGCCAATCGCTTCATCCGGCTGCAAACACCCATCAACGCTTGTGATGATCAAACGTCACAAGACCCGCCCTCTTTACTGGCAGATTAGGCTACAGGTCAAAGTTTAGGGACACTTTTTTATAACATGTTTTGTGTTTAAAGTTATATCACAAGTCGCGTAGTTTCCCTTGTGTGAAGAGTTTTATGTAAATGTAAAATATAGGACAAATATGAATGCATGAGTGATAAACTGTCCCAAAAATTATATATATATATATATATATATATATATATATATATATATATATATATATATATATATATATATATATATATATTAATATATTATGTTTTCAACTTTTCATCAACAATAAAAGAAATGTATATATTATATATATATACATTAGTATATATTAAAGGGCTTTTTTCAAAGAAATGTATATATATATATATTTATATATTTATATATACATTTATATTATATATATAAATACATTTCTTTGCTTGTTGATGAAAAGTTGAAAACTTAAACATTGGAGACAATGAAAAATGACAATGTTAGAAATTGTGCTTAAAAAACATCATGTTTTATTTAAGTGCACTAATGGGACCTAATGGGATATATTAATTGGAATTAAATGTTTTAATTTCATGTTGATGCTAACATGTCTGTTTTTTTATTTCATTTATTTTCTCTTAAAAGCATTTGTCAAACGTTCAAACATGCTTGGACAGAAAGCATGGAAATAAAACACCTTGAATAATGAAAGAGAAACATCAACAGCTAGGCATTTTAAAGCATAGACAGTTTTTCTTTTCGAATTACTTTTATTAGAACTGATAACTATTATAAAATTGTGTTTTATGTAATGTGTACAATTTTAATCAAGATAGAATTATTCAATTAAATGATGTTTGATAAAGGGCTTTTTGATATGTTCTGTCATACTATTAGAAGCTGCATAGTCTAATTTAGTTTTTAATGTGTTGTTAAATTTTAAGTTGAGTGTAAAATTGATCGTTTAAATATAAAAATCCTTTTAAACATTTTAAACGTTGCATGTAGAAGATATTTTAAAGAATGTTGCTAACTGGAATCCCTTTCACTTGGTTTTGTTTTAACACAATAGAAGTTAATGGTTGCCACTGCTCTTTGGTTGTCAACTTTTTTTGTCAACAATACTGTGCTTAAATGATGATACAAGCTATATTTGTGGCTCAACTATCACTTGAAATAGATACTGTGCAGTTAGGCATATTTGGTCAAAGATTAGTTATATCAGTTAAAAGTTTTATTGAGCAAGCAGCAAAATATTTTTAGTGTCTAAGCAATTTAGTAAAAACTGTAACAGACTGATGCAAGTGATGTAGAGTTATTGGTGATAAGTATTGTGGTGAGTTGTGGTGAGAATGTGTTTCATCAAGATTAATAAGAATGAAACTAAAACTGGAGACAGTGTCGGTTTGATCAATCTTGTTAAGCTGATGCAAAATAATTTTATTTACAAATATCTTTGAATGTACAGCATATTTACCAGCAGTATTAACAAAAACATCCTATAAAGCTGTTGTCTAATATCAGGATGACGTGAGTTGTGCTGACTACAGTAAAACAGCTTTTGTTCTTCATGAAATTACTCAACACCAAGCTTTACTTTCCACGCATACACTTAACAATGTAACCCAAAAGTGAATATAGAGTTCTCTTAGTTTAATACAATGTTCCTGTAACTAAACAAAGTTTAGGTTCAAAAGCACAGCTGACTGTTTTTGTTTTTGACAGAAATTCTGATGTGCTTATCTTTGACTGCTTTGTGTGTTCATGATCAATGTGACCAATCATCTATGATGACATCAGAACTTAAATGGAGACAAAACAAAGGATCATGGAAAGATGAAAGAAGTTTCTTTTCAACTGAGCTGAAGCTTAGCAATCTGTCTCACAAAGTTGAAGACAATGTCTCCATGTTGAGAAATAAATACAAACCAACAAAAACTTGTATATGAAATAAAATTGTTACTTTTAAAATTAAGAAAGCATTTTGACACTGCATGTTTCGTATAAAGCAACAATTTCTACGTACATTTCATTGTTGTAAATAAAAGGAAACACTTGAAGTGAACCAGAAAATTTAAACTATTAAGAAATAAATATTTAAAAAGATTGTATTAACAAACACTCTTTGCAATGGTTATATTTTATCAATTGCTGTCTGTGAAGAAGTAATTTACCATCATTGTTCTTTCTTTCTTTCTTTCTTTCTTTCTTTCCCTCTTTTTCTTTTATTTTCATTTAGAAATCATTTAGCAATTAAAATTTTTCCTCTGTGTTAAAATCCTTTTTCGGCAGTGCAAATGGAGTCATAGTGCATATGAAGGCTGTAGTGTTGTCCATTACAGATGTACTGAATGATGTTAAACAACTTTCAGGTAATTGCCGTCAATCTCCTCCTCTTGCTCTCTCTGTGTGGGTGTGCTGTTGGGCTGCTGTCGGTTTTTCCTCTAGGACAGAAAGATGCAAAACAATGTGCACCATATTTCTCTTTTTTTTATCTTATAATAAATAAAATATCTTTATTGCACTTGGCTTTGATCTATTTAACCAGGACCAATATTATTGCACATATGTATGCTTTGTTGGCTCTTGTAGAGATTCGCTTCTTTGTGAACCTCAGTTGTAAGTCGTTTTGGATAAAAGCGTCAGCTAAATGACTAAATGTAAATTTAATGTTACAGTGTTTACATTTTGTGTTTTTACCACATAATTGTGTTTCATCATCTTTTTATGAATGCTCTTTGACATTACAGTGTTTTTAAATTTACATTTACATTTACATTTAGTCATTTAGCAGACGCTTTTATCCAAAGCGACTTACAATAGTCGAGGAGACAATGAAGCGGTAAATAGCCGATACAACAATAGGTGAACAAGTGCTACAACAATGCTACCGAGTTACACAGAGAGCGAAGTTACAAAATTTTTTTTGATAGAGTGAGTAGTTAGAAAAGAAGTGAGTTAGTGAGTTAGGTGTAGCCTGAAAAGATGAGTTTTTAGGAGTTTTTTAAAGATAATGGACTCATAATTTAAATCCACTTGGGTTCATTACTTTAAAGTTATTATAACAGGAAATTACAAGCTTATTAGAACGTGACTTCATTACCTTATGGCAAACAATCCCAGCAGCGAGTCCACATAGTACTGCTAAACCAATGCCACTGGTCAGTGAGATTATCATTATGAGTGATGAATCTAAACACAACAGGTAAAAAGCATTGTACATCACTTGTGTCATATCAATATGAATGCTTTTAATGCTTTGAAAAAATTTCTTGTGATAGAATGAATGTACAAAGACACTTAAATCTTTACATTTGTATTTGTGTTAATGCAAACTTCTCGTTTAAAATCCCACATCATGTTTATTGTATTAACCAAATCTATAATCTATATTGATTTCTGGTGTGAAATGCAGAAAATTGTTGAAGACGCTTACCTTTTGGTTTTGTCTCTCTCTGTAGCTTAATTTCCCCCAACACATTTCCATGAGGGAAGGTTGTGAGTTTATAGCAGTATGTCCCAAAGTCATCTTCTTTTATTTTGTTCAGGACAAGGCTATGGTCTGGATTTGAGGAAAAGCGACCTTCATACCTTTTGTCAAAGATATTGAGTCCTAATTTGGGGTTGAACACTAAAACTTTCTCAGTACACCTGTTCAGTTCTGTCTGGGTCATTTTCATGCTTTCTTTCAAATTAAAGCGAAAAATGGCTGTCCCACCTAATGGTGCTCGGATCACATGCTCATCTGACAAAACTCCTAAGAAGATGAAGATGTACAGTTTGTCATTTTTGTAATCAAGACTTTTTAAAAAAAAAAACAATGAATCATTTTTTTTAAACTACGAATCTGGACCACTTTATAGTGCGGATGTTGCAATATACAGTCATTTAAAAACAGATAAATATCATGTTTTAAAAAAGGAAACTTAAATAAACATAATTAAACATGACTATTTAAGTATTTCAATTAAATATTTCGGTATATATTAAAGTGACAGTTAACACAAAAATAAAAATTCTGCTATCATTCATCGGCCCACTTTTCAAACCTGCTTTACTTTCATTCTTGTGCAGAACATAAAGAAGTATATTTTAAAGAATGTTAGTAACCTATTTACTTCTATTGTTTAGACACAAAACCAATTAAAGTGAATGGTTGCCGGTAACCAACATTCTTTAAAATATCTTATTTTGTGTTCTGTGAAAAAATATTGAGTTGTGTAATTTTCTAGACTGTGGAATGGTCATAAGTTGTCCCAAGAGTTTACATCATATAAAATAAAGCACAAAAATGTAAGACAAATTCTCATGTGTGTCTGTTATCTAATACTCTCATGCTACCTGGTAGAAGTGTTATGAAGAGTATCAGTAGATGAGTCCAGGGCTGCTTATTAAGCAGGTTGATTCGACCGATCCTCATGCTGTCTAGTTGAGTATAATGGCGTCTTCTGCACATTCTCAACAGAAAGCATCAAAACAACCCCGGCTGCAGTTTAGTTCTCAAAGTGGGGGCAGGGACAGGTCTGTTTCTTACAAACAGACATAACTTCCTGTAAAGCATCATCTATGGGAATGTCATGGTATCCATAGATACAAATGGAATATTATAGAATGTGTATTTGTTATGAATAATTATATTAAGGTTTTTATGCGGTGATTAACTGAAATAAAAACCGTATACATAATTTCATTAAAAAGATTTCAAATGATTCTAATTTGTCTATGTGTCTTTTCCTATCCTGCTGAAGAACATATGCAACTGAAACAATAACTTCATAAACATGTGAAATGAGAAAACTATGTTCTAATATCACTTCATTTTGTATAACTGTTGGAGGAAGTGTGCACAGAGGCTTTCTCTTGCTTTCTTTATGCATAGGTTTGCGGTTGCAAAGGAGATTCGGCTAGCACAGTTTAAACCCACTTCCTTTCTACCAGTCAACTTCGGCTCTTTAGACAGGTCACTTACACTGTCAGAAAAAAAGTTAAAAATTTTTTTGCTGATATGTTGGTCTTCTTAACTACTAATTTGTACCTCTACCGGTATACAAAACATAACATTGTGCTGTAACCTTATGGGTACATTATTGCCCCATGATGACCTAATGTACACCCTTAAATGGACAGTAGCATGTTTTCAATCCCTAATATTTGATGGTCCTTAATGTTAAGAATAGGTCCAAAAATATTAACATATAAAATAATGTTAATGTTAATGTATCGTTTAGCAACAAAGGTACAAAACGGAACTCTCACCACACAAAAAAGGAAAATTTTTTAACCTTTTTTCAATTACATCACAGTAATAAAAAAAGACACTTGGAATTACTGCATATGAAATCAACCAAACATATGTGAAATGATAGGAAATCTTTAATTAATAATATTGTTGTTATAATAGAGAATCATAGTACATTTATGGATAGAATGAATCCGGTAAGCACTAAAACAGATATCGAGAAAATGTCCATCAAATGTTGTGTTGTTTCCTGAGTGTGCTCAGCAGTGTATTTTTAAAAAGAGAAGAATAACATGTTCGGCATTCAGCATTTAAACTCACAATATAAACAATTTGGATTGTCTTAGATTAGAAAATATCCTATTAATGGCTTAACATTACTTCAGAGGGTTTAGATGTTTCAGGATTTTGAGTTAGATGTAGAGGCAAGTAGTTTCATTTCTTTATAACCCTGCAGTGGTTGCACACAAAGTAAAGCTCTAACTATGTCAGACCTGATTCAGTATTGCCAGACTATTGCCATAAATACAAAATAATAGCATCACAATTTATATTTTTCATCTACATACCGCTAAAACATTTTGGGACACTTAAATTTATAATATTTTCAACATTTTAGAATATAATATAATATACTCAAAATCAAATTTATGAAATAAAACAAAGGGAAGTATGTTAAAAAATATAAAAATGAATCAAACATCAGTGACGTCACCTTTTGACTGCAATTTGACTTAAGGTTTCATCCTGAGATGCTTTTTTAGAATTTTAAAGAAGTCACCGTCTAGTCTGTGCTCTTATTGGCTGATCTTTCCTCAATATTCAGTCATCCATTTGAAGAAAATTTATTAAATAAAATGTAAGTATTCCTATCAAATAAACACGTATGTTTTATATATGTTTTAACGTATGCAAAATTATGTTTTTGCCTTTATAAGCCCAATTACATATTTAAACTGATTTCAGACAATTATCACTTATGATTTTTTTTTAAATAATAAGAAGTATTTCACTCAAGTGTCCCAAACTTTAAACCGTTGTCTATTGCACTGTCAATTCTGGTAAAATTCTGTGTGTGTGTGTGTGTGTGTGTGTGTGTGTGTGTGTGCGTGCGTGCGTGCGTGCGTGCGTGCGTGCGTGCGTGCGTGCGTGCGTGCGTGCGTGTGTGTCAAATGACATTTCTCACATGATCAAAAAGGGTCTGTGTTTTGACCGTGTTCCTCTTTCAGTCCGACCACACTTTCAGGTGTGTCCTGCATTATAGATCAGTACTAAATAAACCCAGGGTCATGTTAGTGCTCTCTTTTTGTCATACCATGTCTGTGAAGGGTGATTCATTCTCATCCGTGTTCATGGTGAGGAACTGGATCCAGTTCTGGCGGAAACCTCGTGTATAGGTTCCAGTCTCCACAACCAGGCCACAGTAACGCCGTCTGCCTGTTTTGTTTCGTAAGGCGATCTGTGCTTCCCGTTCCGTTATGTTATAACTGACGTTGATGATTTGAAGTATGAACAGGTAGAGCAGACCTACAGTAATGACAACACTGTACCACACACACGTGAAGCACAGTGCTGTGCTACACACAAATGCAATAGAATAAATAAATATTTTTCTGCAATATTTCACAGTTATATATTTGAAGGTTCATTATGTGAGAGAGATTGCACCTGTATTGGCTGTAGACTCCAGGGCAATATAACATGGCTGTAAATAGACTCTGTTGTGGACATATGCTCCTCAACACTAAACTGACCCCATAGAACGATGTCAGCAAGAAGAGAAGGAGCGTCAGAAGGAACTGCCGGTGGTTGGCTTGACCAACACAGCTGTTTATCCTGTCATGTTGTGGACAGTCACAGAAAGATATGTAAATAAAGCCTGGTGTTAGATAAAAAGAAATACATTAGCATTTGATTTGCATCGAAATATAGCCATAGAAACAATAAAGAGAGCTCTCCAGTTTTGCCTTTTTGAAAACATTTCTGCAAGGTCAAGTGCAATTTCAAAAAATGAAATGTGTGAGGAAACTATACCATTATACCATTAAAGACTAAGCTCATATTAAAAAACATGTATATTGTGTTGTGTAAATATAAATACAAACTACAAACATTGCATTTGTTTTTTTTGTGTTAATTTGACTAGTTTGTTCAACCGCTTTAAAGTGCTGCTAATAAAAGAAAATATAAGTACAGGAATTTGAATTTTGAAAACGCAAAATTAGATTATGGACAAATGTTTCAATTTATAAATGTTAATAGTTTAAACAACTATAAAGTTTTGTTAATAAAACAAAAATAATTGTGTTGTTCAACCTAATATGAAGATTGTGTCATCGTTCACCTTCTTATCACTTCAGAACTGCTTTACCTTTTTATGCAAAATTCAAAATGAGAAATTTCAAAGAATGCTGGTAACTGGCACCAACATTCTTTAAAATATCTTCTTTTGTGTTCGGCGGAAGAAAGTGCAACTTTGCAATAACAAAAAGGCTGAGAAATGATAAGAAATGACAGAGGTTTTATTTTGCAATCAAATAGTTAAATAGTTGATTCTGAAACGCTGAAAAAAATTCATTTTGAAGTGCTCTCAAATTTGTCTACAGCTAAATGCATTTAAATTTTACTTTACATGTTTGCTCACAGGTTACAAATGACATATGGGTGATGGCAAAATATTCATTTTAAACATTTGTTGAATGGGTCATAGTTACGATCTTCCAGTTGCTCAACTGAAAGATCATTACATTAGCAGCACAAAGGTTGTTGGTTTATTCAGTGAACACACGTACTATACTTAATAATAATAATGTGTCTGCTTAATGGAAGATGCATGTTAACACACTCGGCTCTGTGTGGCTTTGTTAGGCACTATGTGGTTTGTGGCTTGTTTTTATTTTTCATCCGATTGTGTGTGTGTGTGTGTGTGTGTGTGTGTGTGTGTGTGTGTGTGTGTGTGTGTGTGTGTGTGTGTGTGTGTGTGTGTGTGTGTGTGTGTGTGTGTGCGGCCGTCTGTGTCTGTGTGGCCGTGTGTGTCTGTGCGTCTGTGTTTGTTGAGCAGGATAGAAACAGATTGGCCTGGTGAGATCTCTTTTTACTGTGCTGAAGGACTGTGGTCATGTGGCCTTTGCACATGTCTCTACAGCCTGTCCCAATCCAGTGATATCTTCTGGGAATCAGCTTGAACATATGTGTGTGTCTGTGTCTATCATGCATGAACTGGGACCAGAGGATCAGACAGAGGAATATTTATTGAATTTTTACAGATGTTTTAACATGGGACCATTCACCCAAAAAAAGTTGTTCATGATTTATTCACCCTCATATCAATCAAAACCTGTATTACACTCTGTTTTTTATAGAGGGAAAAAGAAGATATTTTAAAGAATGTCGTTCCTGAGGGATGTTTGTGGAACTGTTTCTGAAACACATAAAACAAATGATAAACCTACCAAACACAGTGATGGTCCATCCGAAGAACACATGTCCCGCAGATCCTGCAGTGCCCTGCCCTCGGTGGACGCATCAGTCGGCACACAGGGCACCACTTCTTCTTTTCTTCTATCTCCCCTTTGGATTTGCTGGTTTTATGGCAGGGGGCGGTGTCCTGATGAGAATCTTTGTTCTGATTCGCCATTGAGCTGCTGTTGACTCCCATGCCTTGTGTTTGGTATCCGACAAAGCCTGGGCCACGTTTGGTGCGCACCAGGGAGATGAGAGTCAACAGCATGCCCGTAGTCGCAGTAACAAGCTGCATATTACTAACATCTCCTCTGGGAACGATCTCAGTGAGGAAAAGGTAGTACATATAGACAAGGGAGAAAAGTGCCAAACTGAGGAAAAACTGTGTGCGTCTTTTCCTTCTGTGAGTTACGTAGTAATACCAAAGCACCAATCCTGGTAAGGCAGTCAAGATTACAACCCCCAACAAACAATTTATTGCTGCTACCCGCAAAAGTCCGGGAAGTAATACCATGGGAGGTAGAACCGAGAGCTCCAATCGAATGGTTCCTATGGCACAAGGCAAACCCAAGCGATCAGCAATACGAGAGATGAAACGAGAGATGATGTCTGGCTTGTCTGGCTCCCCTCTGAGTAATCTAATGAGAGGGGATGAAAGAAATGAACGATGAATTTGAACATAAGATATGATTACATCACTGAAAAAGAGCAATACAATGAACAGTGTGAGAATGAGGTGTAAAGTTAATGATCTAATACTTCAAGAGATAGTTCTTTCCCCATTCGCTTACCCTCATGGACTTCCAAGCCTGTGTGATTTTAGAAGTTGCACTAATTGTTGTTTTCAGAAAATGATAGGTATAGCCAACAATAAATTCATTCAAAATGTGACTTAAAAAAGTCAATATGGTTATAACAATTAGTAAAGTATATGGATGATCATTTTAAAATGCAATCTGAAGCATTTCTGATCATCTGCATGGCAATCAATTTATATTTTTAAATAAAATTACAATTAAATTATATTCAATACAATTCTAAATATAATTAAATATGCAGTTACTTATGTCGCTAAATGACATGAATGGCAGCAAATGATTTATTTTTAAGACCGGATGGTGGATTTATAACATTTACAAGTAGGGGTTAACTTTGGCATTGCTTCTTGATTTGGCATTCACATTTGTAGTTGATGTCAGACACAATGTTTTTGGTTGAATAAAGAGGAAACAATATCATTTGGGTTAGGAAAAAAACAATGCTAAATGAATAACCAAAAATAATTCACATTGTTTTGTGAACTTTATTTTTATGAAGAAATGACAAATTTCATGTACTGTTCATGCAATGATGTCAGTGGTTGGATTCTGACCTTTCACAGGCATCATCGAGTTCTTCACAGTCACAGCAACAGTATTCTCTTTGCTGGTCGATGTCTCCACAGCAACACAGAGGGTCATCTGGTTCTGGGGGCTTAAAACGTTCTCGTTTCATCTCGTCGTGTCAGAGACCACCTTCCACTGTGAGATCAAGCTCTATCCAGGATTAGGTCAAATCACATTTACTCAGCTGGGTGGGAAGAGTGGCTTACACTCAGAGAAGACTATCAAAAGTAGATTCAGGCTCGTTGTTATGTGACAGTGGAGATTCATGAGAACACATTTATGCTTGATGTTACACTGTGGAGAAAGAATAAAATAAAATCAGTTCAAATTTTTAAATAAAAACTTTTGGTATTTTTTCAATTTTACTTTTGGGATTTAACAAATAAACAAAAAAAGTTAAAACACATTCACATTTGAATTTATTGTTTTTTTTTGTCTACATATTTATATGTTATTTGTTATTATATTGAACATTATGGTTAAATTTTTTTAATAATAATTTGTCTATTCACAAACTAATTTATAAAGTCAAAGTGAACCTATGGTAAATAATTCAAATGTTAACATCGGGCAAAATAATTGTGATATTAAAAATTTGGTCCTTATCGAGCAGCCAACCCTTTAATGCACTGCAATGAAAGGTAAAAATATAAAAACATGAATAATAATATAACAAAATACTTAATTAAGAGTAAAAATAAATAAAAACTAGAATAATAAATGTAAATTGTGTAATCTGAAGGAGAAGTCAGTCGATGGTCAGTCATGGTCTGGGGGTTGAAGAGTTGAACTTGTAAGCACAAGGTTGTGGGTTTGAATCCCAGTGCCAGCAGACAATGACTGAAGTGTCCTTGAGTAAGACACCTCACCGCCTTTGATCTGCAGTGATGATTGACAGCTGCATAAAACTGTAATTTGCTTTGGATAAATGCGTCTTCCAAAAGAATAAATGAAGTTTATGTGTCACTCAAAATATTACTCTAAATATAATAAATTAAATACAAAAAGCCGAACAACTTTTATAGCCACTGCATATCTGAACCATATGTCTGCTGATAAGATTTCAATTCATAAAGGAGCAGCACATAGTCCGGAGTCTTATCCCTGACCGAGGCATCTGGCCCAACCCATGGGATCTAAATCTTAAGGCCACATCAAACATAGAATATCATCTATCATCTAGAATAATCTCCAAAATATTCGCTCATTAACTCACTTCTGTGTTGAATCAAGGTCATTTCTCATGTGGATTTCTAATTGGGCCATCAAAACTTTTCCCCACTGAGACCGTCTGTAGAATTGTATTGAGTGACATGTGTTTGACATGCTCCAAATTACATTTGTTCCCTTGAGTAAGCAACGGCTTTGCCCTTGAGTAATGTGAATCAGAATTAAACCTATAAAATATACAATTCTGCTCTTTCCTAAAGATATACACACATAACACACTTACATATTACTAAACAATATAATGTAATTAATAATTGTATCTTTGTTACCTTAAACTCTTTTCATTGGAGTTGTGGTCCTCATGTCTTCTTGGAGGATGCAAAGAACTCCAGTTCTGGTTCAAACGCCGTTGCCATGCCAACGCCAGTAAACTATGATGTCATCGATGAAAATCCATCTTCACTTTCTATTTCCTTTAAATCCAAATTTCCCTGTCAAATGAATTCTTCCCGTTATTTCATCCATGTGGGGGTCCATGCTCATCTTCATACAGTTTCAAGTGATTGTTCATAAAAATAAATATGCCAGGAAAAGCAAAACATGTCTTTTTATAACTATACCTCCGATAAAGAATCAGGTGAGTCTTCAAGATGCTGAAGATCCGGACGGCATAGGTCCTTGCGCTCGGGCTCGCTCACGAGAATGCGCGTGACAGGGATCTGTTTATGAGTGTTGGGACCGATTATGAGGGGGGGGGGGGGGGGGGGCGGTGAGATAGGAAGTTGGCAAACCTCTTACCAGACTTAAAACAGAAACACAAGGATGTGTATATTCTCCTCATGATCTTATTTATTATTGATTGTTGACCAAAAATGTTTTCTGACTTTTTTGTTTTGAAGAACACAAAAGAAGATATTTTGAAGAATTTTGGTAACCGAGCAGTATTGGATAATGAATCGGTGAAAGTGACCAATATTTTTGTATATCTTCTACATCCAGCGGAAGAAAGTCAGATAAAAAATGTTGACATTGATTTATATTGATAGATTGTTTCTTTTTGTGTTGATCCATGTTAGTTTTAATGTATATTGTGTATTGTTTTTTTAAAAGGTTGTAGTGAATTAATTATAGTGGACGTATGAATTTTATTTTGAGAGGCCTTTTTTACACATTCCAAAAACATCAAATGTATTTTTCAATTTTCGAGATTTCCATTTCTCTATATCAATGTGCGACTGCTTAATTCTCACAAGTCAGCTTTTAAGGTTTCATTCGGGTGCTCACCTGTGCTCCATAATAGAAGTGTGTCTGGTGGCTGGATTCAATGTCTTCTACAGAAACTGCCATTTCCAGACTGACACTATCTTTCTTTTTACACATTGTCAGATTGTCGACGTTGGTTACATGCATTTGTTGATACAGCATGCAGAAGTTTGGGTTTAAGTATGATTATGATCTGTGTCTTTCACATGCAACACTTTAGACAGATGTGAGTTTGATGTGACCACACCTTCTAAGATCAGATTTCGGCTAAGTGGTGATCTGACCCCCATTGCATTCCTCATAGAAGGACACAGTGTTCCCTCATGTACAGAGTGCAGACACCTGTCACCGTTTTATATTTTTCACATCTGTTTTTTCTACTACTCTCTGTATTACTGTAAATTACTTTTTAATCTTAAGGGGGATGAAAGACTCCATTTCTTAAAAAAAAGATGAAAAGTGAACAATTTACTCAAAGATTCTTATGAGAACCATTTCTGGTGCAAATAGTGTAAAACTTTTGTGAAACAGAAATATTCTTAAAATATTTTAAAAAATATAATAACTTTAGCCATTGACCTTTTGATTCTTTCTCCTCCTGTAGCACTTGAAAGTTGATAGTTCCCCAAAATGAAAATTCTGTTATCATTTATTCTCGATTTTCTCGATTAAAACCTGTACGACTTTCTTCTGCAGAACCCAAATGAGGATATTTTGAACAATGTTGGTATCTGGCATCCATTCACTTACATAGGTCTTGCTTCCACAGAAGTGAATGGGTGCCAGAAATGTTTAGTTATACTTATTTATTTCAAAACACCTTCTTTAGTGTTCTGCAAAGGAAATGGAAAAGTACAAGGGTTTGAGTAAATTATACTTTGAGTATATCGACAAAAAAAACCACACCAGAACATGAACATGAAAGCATAACACCTGGTTTAAACACAGTAGAATTGTTGTAAGACCTGCAGATTGCTGATGTTACAAGCAACAGGCGTTGATCCAATACAACCGAAATAGATTACACAAGCAAAATGTAAAGAATTATCGCTCTAACTGATCTTTATAATCTGCTGAATTGAGCTCTATTTCCCCCGCTGGTAAGCAAGCGAGACCTCAGGTGTGCACGTGTTCGTGCTACAGTGGGTATTTTATTTGAGAAGACAATTAATCACACACTGTGTTTGGATGTGCAATTAAGCGATGCTATGATCAGAAAAAATCAACATATATAAATCAAAAATATATACTCCGCTTGACAAAATAAATAAGTGTGTAAAAATATCTTCCAGCACACACTCAGGAGCTCTGGAGTCTTATCTAGGCTCCACAATGATAGTGCAGCTCTTACTGTAATGTCATACAGTAATGCAGTTCCTATCGAGCTTCTTCGTGGTGTGGCCTAAAAGTGAACCGGAACCAACCGGTGGAGTGTGTTAAAAGCCTGCGTGTGATGCGAGCCCACGCATACGCACACACTGCAGCCGACCTTTAGGCTTAATGCACTTGGTCTAATGCAGTCAGTCTAATGCATTTACGGGTGCAGCCTGTTGTCTTTCCCTGTCTGAGTGAAATGATTTATAATGATCCGGAAACTCAGTTTATCCATCACCGTCATGCATTTTGGGTCTGAGAGATGCAAAAAAGATGAATCGTTTGCCTGTTTTTGCAGTTTTATCCTCAAAGTCTGTGATAAACACAGGGACGATTCATTTAAAATGGGAATGGACAGAGAACTCAGAGTGTGGTGTGTGAACCTTTTGCATAGGTCTTCAGAAGCAATCCAGTACAGAAAAATAGAATGAGCCATATGCATTTAAGCTCATAATACCAGGTCCTTAGAGGAACATAATGTATATGCAAACAGCAAGGCAAATCACTACGGGGTATTTTAGTGTGCTCAATAAACATGTATTAAAATGCAGGTTATACGTACAAAGGAGTGTTTAAATAGTCTGCCATTCACTTGGAAATAGACAATAGAGATCAGCTAATGGTGCATAGATGGCCTTATGTGGACACCAAAGCCATGACCACATCCTGGCCTGATGTCTGCTGAAGTAAATAGCAAAAGTCTCAGTTATAGTACATTCGTCATTAGTCTGGTTTTATTATTAGTACAGTTTCCTCACTACTGTCTTTGGGTCAATATATTTCAGTCAATTTTAGTTTATGATAAAAACTCTTAATATGGAAAATCAATATGTCTGCGAAAGTTCCTTTCAGAGGGGATATAAAGTGTAGCTCTGATAGCTCTTCAGTATCGGCTTTGTCACACAACCCGATGGCTTCGCTATGTCTATTACCTCTAAGAGTTTTAGACAGTCATTTTGTGCGTTCTGCCATCACAGGTAAGATTATTTCTGTATTTCATTTGCTTTATAGTAACTTACACCAATACATTGTTAATAAGTTAACTAATAAGTGAACCAAAAATTACATGACCAGAATTCACATGTCCTTCACTTCTCAGGCGATGACACCCAAAACATTGCCCGTTTAATGGGATACTTCACCCAGAAATAAACATCCTGTCATCATTACTCACCTTTGAGTGGTTCCAACACTGTGTACATTTTTTGGTTCTGATGAACAAAGAGAAAGATATCTGAAAGATTGCGTATAACCAAGCAGTACTTGGACCAACTTAGTAACCATATAAAGAAAAAATAATGTCTATAAAATTGTTGTCTATCATTGTAATTTTTCTTAATATGGTTTAAGAAGGGGGTCCGGAAATTGTTACAAGTTACTGTTCATTTATCCAAATATCTAAACTTAAACAGGTTTGAACTAGAGAGTGAATAATTCATGACAGCATTTTGGGTGAACTATCTAATGTTAATTCTTATTAAGCCTCATGAAGTTCAAAACAGATATGAATTTGTTTGATTAGTTTGATACAAAGAAAGATATTTGGAAGAATGTTAGCAACTCAGACTTCTGAGGAACCACTATCATTGTAGAAAAAAAGAATGTAGTTTGGTTCCGCAGAACACAAAGAAGATTTAAAAAAAATTCTCGACTACTATTTTGTTTACAAGGCCCCAGAAATCTAAGAATCTAACATTCTTCCGAAAACTCCCTTTTTGTTTGGAAGAACAAATAACTTTCTGCAGGTTTGGTACGACTTAATGTGGAGTGATTCATAAATATTTAACAAATAAACTATCCCAATTAAGAAGCTAAAAACATATATCTCTGCACACATACAAATATGAACAAAGGCCGCAATATCCTGGTCTTTACATTTTGAGAGATACATCATTTATACTCCATGTCGTCATCTAATGAAGAGATCATACTCTGATCATTTGAGCTCATTTTCAGTCCTAACTTATTAAAGAACCCTTGAAATGTTGTATGGCCATTAAGGCATCATTTACTGATCTGCCTCTTACAGTAAATGTACTTCAAATTTCATCTGCTTATCGAAGCAGCACTTTTAAAGACATTAATACGTAAGATAAATATGAGTGAGAAATGTAAGCAAACAACGATAACTGAGTATTATGTTTACACTGTATGAGACATGTTAGTTTATCATGACAAGCTTTGATTCATCGGAAAAGCACTTCTTCTATTGATTGAAGTGAAGGTGGGATGGCTTTGTTATTTGGACCATGAAATTTCAATCCCTTTGAGTTGAGGTTCTAATTTTAGTGGTGGACTTACTTGGATCCAGGACAGTATTAGTGATCTGAATATTGCGTGGGGTGGGGACGTGTCATTGATGTAAAATGTGCTTCTTTATTTTCATACACTATAAAATATTTTTATAACAGGTGTGCTTCTTTCTATCTGCCTATTTGTAAATGTTGCCTTAATCCTTACACCAACTGTCCTGATCCCCCTCATAACCTCTGATGTAGAAACATCTGCTGATACTTCTACCACAGGGGCACTTTATTTACTACAGCCTCCCAAAGAAAAGCTGTGGAAGGTGGGGATGTAGTGTCTCCCTGTTTAGTAAAGAGAGATTCGGGTGGAGTGGAAGCTGTGGTTAAGGTAAGCTGGTAAACTACAAGCCAACAAGACAGTGGATGATGGGGTGTATTTGTCTGGTGATGCTTCTATTGGAGATCTATCCATGACATTAAGGAACATCTCTGTGGAGGATAAAGGTCTGTGTTTGTGCCCTCATAGCAACAAACTAAACTATTCTATAAGGGGGCAGAACAAAACTCAGCATTCGCAAGGAATCAGGTGATAATGAACGAGAGTATACTAAATAAAAAAATCTTTGCGAAGAAAAAATGTCTTGACATTCCCGCTTGCAGCCAAAGTCTTTCCTAATAGATTTTTTTTAAATATTTTTTTTTTATTTCACACAAAAATAATATCTTGCAAAAAATTTCCATTGAAATACTTTTCTTTACAAAAAGGATTTTTGGGTGGTCATTCTTTTAACTTTAAAATGTTTTTCTTTCTTAAAAAAATGTTTATATCAAAAGCAACTATGTTGATGTTACAATAGATTATGACATCACTATGTATTACTTCTTCAAGGCTTTATTACCTCATTATAAAACCATAATGCTCTATTAGATCATTAAAATGTTATGCAGTGAAAACACATTATAACAACATAATTATGTTATGACGTCATACAAAGTTATTACATGATAGTTATGTTGTGATTAAGTCATAAAGCATTAAGAGGATAAACTGCTTTTATCGAAAGTGTCTTACAATGCTTATACAATTGAGCTACATATAATACAGAATAATCATTTTCATGTGTTCGTGCATGTCAAGTTGTGACAATAGACATTCACATGACGCTAAGGTTGTGGGTTTGAAATGTATATCATAAATGCACTATAAATTGCTTTAAAGGATCTGCCAAATGCATAAGAATCAGATTATCATTCCTTCTATTACAGCGGTTCTCAAACCTTTTTAAGATGGCAGATACCAACAGTAAAACAAATTGCAGACCACTTAACACTACAAATCTGGTTTTGATGTCTCATTCAACAAAATGCTCTAAAAATTCTTCACCAGTGGTGCAAAGATTATTTTTCAGAGTTTAAGATGCTCATACATCTGATCCAATAAAACATCTATTGTGATATTTTGTATGTACCTTTTTGCTTTCTATCTCTGCTCAGGTGTGAAAAAGTGTCTGTGGGCACTATAATTGGCATTGTTGTGGCAGCTGTTGGTGTGACACTAGGGCTGGTTGCTGTGAAACTGTCTCAGTTCAAGGACAAACTCAATTGCCTGTAGTAGTGAAGAGGGCTGCGGTTATGGATCGTGGATGTCAGGAACACATAGAGGGTGCTAAAAAGGCCAAAGATAAAAACGAACAAGTGGGCATGCGTAAGCCAAGGTCTGAATTAACATGATAGAATTACAATGGCAAACGAAGAGACATTAATCCCAAAGAGCGGCACTGCTGATATAGAAACCGTCAAGCTTTTGTGAACTTTAAGCACACATGTGATCCATTATAAGAAGTGTAAAAATGTTTGGATTGTTGTATTAATTTGGGGCTGAATGACTGTAAAAAATAACTGTAGCTTAGTAAATATCAAACATTCTAATAACTTATATCACAATAACTAATTAAAATCCTACAGTTAATTTCTTTTAAATGTGCCAATATATATTTTTAATTAATATAATGAAAAAAATATTAATTAAACAAAGGTTTTTGTACACCTAATTTTTTGGGAACTCTAACAAAAATATATATATACATATATTTACGTACATATACACAAAATTTATTCGGTAAATTTGATAAAGCTTTTTTTGAGTGTAAAATGTTTCACAAAAACATAATTTTTTGTGTACAGTACTCATTCAGATATTTTGAAACTATTTAATATGGTGTGATGTGCGTTCATGCTGGATTTTAAGATTGTAGTATTGCATGGCCTAGGATTTATAAGACTTATAGAATTAAGTGTTGTGATGTTAAAAACCAGGCTAAAGCCTCATAACGTACTGTTATTTCGCCATAGTTTACCCACCCTTCTGTCATTTTTAACCTGTATGACTTTCATTCTTCTGCAGATAATAAGAGGAATGTTGAACTGGAACCTATTCACCTGCAGTGGTTTTGCGTCCATACAATAGAATAAATAGGGTGCTGCCACTGCTCAGTTACAAACATTTTTCAAAATATCTTCTTTTGTTTTCTACAGAAGAAAATAAAGTCATATGAGTTTTAATTGACAAGAAGGTGAGTAGATGACAACATCATTTTTATGTTTGGTCGAACTATCCATTTAATTTTTCTATGATTCCAGTCTTTGAGATGGCATAAAAAGGATTCGCATGCAGGGAGTTTAACTTTGGTATTCCAGCTTGGTTACTATACTTTTACAATAATAAAATGGTTCATAATCCCAAATAATAAATGGTAAAATAAATTATACCAACACAACCAGTTCATATCATCTTAAGGGAGATCTGATATAATGATTTCCCTTAACACATCTCAACTAATGTTGGAAACATCCTTTGAGTAAACAAAGCAATTGCAAAATTCCCAATTTTCACCATCATGCCCTTTATAACACCCACCTGGGCCTATCTTAACGCTTCAAAAATAGCCACTTGTGTACTTATAAGTGATGGTACACTTCTGTCCCACAGGCTTAAGTTTCCTGTGAAAATCACTCTCTATCGTGATGACACAAATAAAAAGTTGTATTTTTTGTCGTCTCTCTGGTGATTTCAGTCTCCTGTAAAACATGATTAACTACTCTGAAAAACAGTCATCCTAATATAAGCCTGCTTCTGATGATTCAACAATCTTATCTGAACAGTTTTTAAGCTTTTCAAGACTGAAGAATCTTACCCCTTTTATCATGGTATGACACGTTTTAACAGAGTTTCCCATTTTTATTTCTTTGGAATTAAACACACAATGACACACTGTAAATCACAACAGAAGCCACAATACTCTAACCACACACTCCTGCGCACTCCAAATCACAGACAATCATTTAAACACACTCATGTGAATATGATGAACAGTAAAAGAGCACACGCAGAGCAGAAATCACATTAAAAAGAGACAACACAAGATTTAAATAAATAAAGAAAGCCTCGAAGATCCCTTTCTGACTTCCATTGTTCCTTATTATCATAACACGTTTCTATTGGTCACAGAGGAAATAGGGGGCGGAATAAACACTGTGCTCCCCTGTGCTCCAAACACATGCAACAAGGACTCATGGGAAAGCAGGTGGTGAAAAAGAGATGAATGTTTTTTTGTTGTTGTGCTTAAAGTGTTTGGTCACAGCACAGAGAGATTACAGAGGCCTTTGCTTAAGATGCAAAATACAATCGTACAGTTTAAACACCAAGTAATAGTTTTCCTGTCAGCTATAGTGTTAAATCACACTTTTGAAACTCTGTGTTCAGGCTACTGACTGTTGCGTGTCTTGTTTCGAACAGCTGAACAGCAGTGGTGTATATTAAGACTATAGGGACACATGCACACAGGAGCACTGGGAAATGCACTGCACAGCACTGGGAAGAAAGGATGTGAGGTTAAAGGTTGTCGGATTTAGTCCTCAAGGGTTCGGAAAGAATTCTGCATGTCTTCAAGCAGCTGGGCGTAGTCAGCTTTGATCTTTGCTTCGCCTTCTTTCACTGGATCCTGTAAAAAACACATGCAGTGAAAAAGTTGAGACGCATTCCTTAAAACGATTCAGTGCAGGTGCTTTTGTCCCAAAGTTAGTCTGCATTCTTCAAATACTTTTGGACACTTGTGCTAAATAAGGTGTCTACCTTAAACTTCATTGAGCTGATCCTATAGAGAATTTCTCCAAGGTGCTCACGGATCTGGGACCACGTGATCCTGTTGTCGCTCTGCGCCGTGGTCTCAACTGCGTGCCGTGCCATGTCATAAAAAGCGATCATGTTTGACAGGATCCCCACTGTCTTATAGAAGGGACAGAACCTGGAGGGATGAGAGAGTCCACGACAAATAAGCAAAGCAGGCAACTTACTGAACTGTGGGCAAGACTGGTGGTGTTATTTAAACCATACCTGTCATAGGGGGTGTAACCGTTCTGTTGTAGAAAGTCATCTTTAATAAGCTTTGCCACTTCAAGAGTGATCTTATCTGTCTCAGCCAGAGAGGCCTTTAGATAGAACAAACCCGGAGAAATATAAAAACATCACTTTAAATATTAATTTATACATTTATCAATATATTTCATATTTTCCCTCCTCTGTACCTTTCCAACAAGTTGCACGATCTCAGCCAGGTCCTCTTCCTCCTGAAGAATCTCTTTAGCTTTCGTGCGAAGTGGGACAAACTCTGGGAAGTGTTTGTCATAGTATTCGTCTAGTGCTCGGGTATATTTGCTGTAACTGATGAGCCAGTTTACAGAGGGAAAGTGTTTTCTCTGGGCGAGTTTCTTATCCAGACCCCAAAAGACCTGAAGAGAGAAACAGCAGAAATGACATTTAGACACAGAACAGCTAGAAATAAAGTCATATAATTATACATAATAATTAATGATCACATTGGTAATACCTTAGCCAAATATAACTGGTAAACATTTACAGTACCAGCCAAAGGTTTTGGGACACTTGAGTGAAAATTTTCCCATAATTTTGAGGAAAACTTTTGATCTCACGGTGTATGCTCAAATGTCTAAAATTAGTTTAACAGACAAATATATAATATAGCAAACACACATTTTATATTTTATTTTAAAATGTGGAAAAAACACAAATGTATAAGTGAGTATGTGTCCCAAAACTTTTGACCAGTAGTGTACACTTGTCCACCCACCTGAACAATGCCAAGAGTGGCAGAAGTCACAGGATCTGAGAAGTCACCACCAGGGGGAGACACACTACAGGGAAAAGGGTTTAAAAAGTAACACTAAATAAGATTTTTTGTTTTAAATAATTTGAGTATAAATAATTTTCTTTTGCATTTATAGGGTGTGTTGTATTATTCTTTTTGCTTACGCTCCCACAATGCTGACACTTCCCTCTCTCTCTGGGTTACCCAGACATTTCACTCGCCCCGCTCTCTCATAAAATGATGCCAGACGAGCTCCAAGATATGCAGGATACCCGCTGTCTGTGGGAGAAAAACAGGGGGGTCTGATTATCAAAAAGGAACAGATAATGTTGGTTTTGTTCCTTTCATAAACAGTGACTGCTGAAGAATAAATACCAGCAGGCATTTCAGCCAATCGTCCAGAGATCTCTCTAAGAGCCTCAGCCCAACGGGAGGTGGAGTCAGCCATCATACTGACATTATAACCCATGTCTCTGAAGTACTCGGACAATGTGATACCTGTTCAAAAACATAAAGTCTAAATTAAAACATCTATATACAAACTATGTATTATTATTTAATCTTATTTCATTGTTTCAAGTTCACCCATCATAAATGTAGTGACAGTTTTTATAATAAAAGGTTTTCCTAGATTTTGCGTTGCATTGGCAAATCACTGGGTACTGTAAAATCTTTCACAGGTATAATTGTAATGGTGGAATAAGGTACTTAGTAAACCTTTAATGATCAGTATCTCAACACTTTAACATTAAAAACATGGGTCACCAGTGTAAATGGAGGCTTCTCTGGCAGCCACAGGCATGTTAGAGGTGTTGGCCACCAATGCGGTTCTCTTCATGATGCTTTCCACCTTCCCATCCACCTCCATGGTCAGCTATTGGACAAAGCAACTGTCAATCATCTTGAACTTATTAACTATTATGGGACACTTTTTATATTATATGTTTAATATTATATCAGATACGAAACATTATATTTATCCTGTTGTTAATTCAAACTTGTATGACTCTTTTCTGCAGGACACAAGAGAAGAAATTTTGAAGAATGTTAGGAATGTTTATTCAATACAATAAAATGGGTGCCAGTGCTGTTCGGTTATCAATTTTCTTCTTTCTTTTGTGTTTGCAGCTGGAAAAAACGTCATACAGGTTTGAAATGAGAGTGAGTAAAGTGACCTTTTAAATTTTAAGTGATCTATCAATTTAAGTAAAGAAGCACAAATTTAGTCAACCGAGTAGTATATTGACCTCTGGAAAATCTCTCAATACTTCAGACATCTCGTTTCCACGCTCTCCGCAACCTACGTAAATGATGACATCACTGTTGGAGTACTTAGAGAGAGACTGAGAGATCACAGTCTTGCCACAGCCGAAGGCTCCAGGGATAGCCGTGGTTCCACCTTGGACACACCTGCAAAACAACCAGGGATGTATAGGCAAAGATTTAAGAAAATGTTTTTCAACATGTTACCCGTCCAAAAAGACATTGTATTTACATCTTGTCTGTTGCATTGGAAAATTAGTTTTCAAACATGACCTTTTTTGAAGCATAGATACGGTTTTGAATGTCTAAACACATCCAGAAAGGTTAATGTTATTGTTATAATTCTTACGGAAAGAGGGCGTCAAGTACTCTCTGTCCAGTCAGAAGGGGGTGGTTGGCAGGGAGCTTCTCTGTAACAGGCCTCACTTGTCGCACGGGCCAAACCTGCACCATTGTGAACTTCTCCTTAATTCCTTCAAACTCTAATTCAAGCACCACATCCTGACACATGGACAAAACAAAGAGAGATGTTTCAGTGTTCGGTTCACCAATCTAACCCTAACATCTGAATTTTCCACATATGGATTGTTTCCCAGGGACAACTATTGGTAAATTTCCGTTGTGCTATCCAGAACTCATGTCTATGAATGTGTTGTGGTATTTATAGACCTGTGAGAATTAATGCACGTGTGTGACTCACAGAGACATCATAATTTCCTGGCGGGGCGACATAGGTGACTGTTCCCCTGCTGCGGGGCGGCAGCATAATCTTGTGTTTGATGAGAGAGTTCTCAAGCACCGTTCCATATATATCACCACCTGTGATATGACTGCCAACCTAAAACCAAATTGTAAACTGATTGTTAGAAAAAGCAATGTCTAAGGATGAAAACATGCATTACTTATTCAAGCCGATGTACAAAATCATATGAAAAAATTCTACCCACCCTGAGGTTATGAGAGGGGGAAAACTCCCATTTGATGTCCCTGTTAAGAGCTCCTATGTTAACTCCTCTCGGAATATAGATGCTCTGGGTGAGGTCATTGATGTCTTTGAGTGGACGCTGAATACCATCAAAAATGGAACCCATGATCCCAGGACCAAGCTCCACAGACAGAGGTTTTCCTGTTCGGAGGACAGGATCTCCAACAGAAACTCCAGCTATAGATTGCTCAGGAAAACGTGACTATAAAGCATACATACTATTTGGATATCTATATAGAAATGACACTATGTGTTTGCATGTTCCGTGTTATGCTTTTATGGTACAGGTAGTTGATAAAAAAGATACAGGTCTCCTCGTACACCTGAATGGTTGCCATGTCACCTTCCAATCGGATGATCTCCCCCACCAGCTCACTGTGGCCTACACGAACCAACTCATACATGGCAGCACCTGCCATACTAGAAGCCGTCACGACTGTAAGAAAACACACTTACTTTACCCAAACTGACACACGACTTTAAAGGTGACCCACTGTCAATAAAAGGAATTAATTGAATTAAATTTTTCTGGGGGTTTCTTCAACTCCATATCAAATTAAATCTGGATATCTGTTTTACCCGGGCCTGAGACTCCATGCACATATCCGAATTCACTCTCGCGCTCCTCGTCCCGGATCTTAGGCAGCTTGGAGAAGTCCATCTTGAGTGTCAGAATGCCTAAAAGAGGAAGTGTATGACAATGATTCACATAGGATTTCTACTGAAAAACCTAAAATCACCCTTTAAAGTTTTAAGTGTATCAGTAAATTAAATAAGTAGCATCATAAGTTCTACTTTACTACATTATTTTTATAAGGTCACTGTACCTACACACATTAAATTATAAACTTAATAATAATAATAAATAACAAATATTAAATAATAATAATAATAATAATTAATAATAATAATAATAATAAACCTATTTAGGGGTAACAAACCTATGTAAACAAACAAAATTCGAAATTCCATTTACAGATAACGAGACAGTAATAATGAATAAAATAAATCATAAAATTATAAGAATAAATAATAAACATTTTAATAAATAATAATTGTAACAGCATGGGCGATTAACAGTAACGTTATATTCATTTAACATCAATGAAGAGACGTCATGACTACATGTGCTGTCCTTTACGTAACGTAACTGCTGCTAAAATAAACACATTTACATTATAAAAAAACACTACAGAATAATAAGATAAATCAGATTGATAAAGAGAACCATTGAAAGTCAGGTGACAGATGGATGATAGCAAAGCCTTTGATCGGCAAATACCTAAATCACCAATGGAGCAAATGAAATATGACCAAATCTGCTGGTTTACAGTTAATATGAATAAAGTGTATAAATAACGGGAATATCTTACTCTAATCGTACGAAATGACCGAGAATCCTTGAAATATCCTGGGAAACAGCACAGGGAGAAAAAATGGTCACGATTTAGATCAGCTGACCTGTCCGGATTACGGAAGTCAATGCAAACAGCGAATTGGAAACTACGCCATTACGGCTCTCCTACACGGCTTTTTTTCGCTGCAAAAGACCGGACCGGCGGATCCAAAATGGCGCCCGACGAACTCCAGTTTCGCAATTTCCTGCGTTCCTGCGGGAGCGTGACGTTTCCAGCAATGCGATCGATTTAAACAATCATCGAGTTATAAATCGTCGCATGTCATGATTATACATTCCCAACACGCATTGATGACGAATAAATCACGTTGTTCATGCCGTATTGCGTAAGGGGATCTTCTCATGCATATTCATGAGATTCTCACATTGTGGCGCGCTTTGCGTGCTGACGTCACGATCACGTCACACGGTGATGCCAGCCGAGACCGCGCTTACGTTGAGAGTTTGTCGATCGGTCTCGTTAGGCGAAAACAAACCGTTAAAGTGTCGAATTTTCGCGTTGCTTGGACACCATTACGTCATCGTGGGCATTTTAAACCGAAAAACCGCGGATTCAATCGGCCGGCGAGCAAGCTGCGCGGACACAACGTCATTTCGTCATCTAACGTCACAGTTGAGGCTAACAGATGAAGAAATGTCTGCTCACGATGTCAAGTTTTAAGTTTTAACTTTAAGCTGATTTAATCTAATCCGATGGTTTAGGGAAATATTCGTTATTTGAACACGAGATCACGCTCGGATGCCCGTCCACCCATCAGGTGCTCGGAAGCTCGTTGATTGTATGCTAGATTCTATTTAAACTCATCTTTATTCATTTCTATTCGATCTGTTTGAGACTTCTAACCTTTAACAACGTGACTGCATTACTGTGAAGCACGAGACAGCGTTGGGAAGAAGCCGACGTGCAGTCGATCATGCTGGGCATTATGGATCATCATCAAGGTAAACACGTGTTTGTGGTGTTTGTGTAGTTGTGTAGTTGTGTAGTTTCGAACACTTCATCGAGGCTTGTGCCACACACCCATTTAACAAAGACCTGCTGGTATGGATGAGCCACTTTTGTAGAGTTGGTAATCATAACCCTTCCCAGGGTTTAAATCCACGTAATTGTGTGTTTAATGTGTTTAAATGCACAAATGTTGCACACTGAGTGTGTACGTGACGTGTTTTATTGGTGTGCTGACTCGAGATTTCAAAAGGTCCAGTGTAGCCTTTAGCATAAGCTGCTAATGCTAGCACTTTAAGAGTATGCAGATTTGTATCAACGTGTTTGAAATATGAAACTTGTTACATTTATATCATTTATATGTTGGCTGTTTTGTTACTCATTCATAAATGTAGATCAATGCTACATCAACACAAAGCTAAGCTGACAGGTCAATGGTTGCACATTGGCTTTGGTTGTGAATATATTTCTGTTTATTTTTGCAGACAAGGTCTCAAAGTGTACGACTGAAGCTTTGGTGAGTACTCTTGCAGTTCATGGTTTGTAATAGTTTTCGATTATGACAGTGTCGTTACTTATTTATAGCATAAGGCCACATGTGGCTGGCCATTGGGGGAGGGTTTTGAACGAGAAAAGTGTGTTGCCATCTAAACTTGTGACTGTTTTTCTTTGTTTTAGCCTCCAGAGGGGAGGAAGAGGACCGTGGAGGATTTCAACCAATTCTGCAGCTTTGTTTTGGCGTATGCTGGGTACATCCCGCCGCAGAAAGACGTAAGGTTTAGGTCTTCGTTGGTTTGAAGTTGTGAACGTCACCTTAAAGATCCTGATCATTTATACACCCTCGTTTCATTAAAAAGTAGGACTCTTTCTTCTGTTAACCATAAGGGATGTTTTGAGGAATGTCTTGGTGGTTTGTGCGCACCGTGGAATAGTTGGGGCGATTATGTTCGTGGGTACCAAAATTGTTTTAAGAAATATGTCTTTTTGTGTTCTGCAGAGGAAAGAGAATAAAACAGGTTTGGGTAAGGGTTAGTAAAGGGTTCAGTCATCTTCATGTCACATGTTGGTCATCATAGGTGTCTGTTTAGCCCAATTTTGGAAACCACAAGAAAATTGGACAGTTCACTTCATTATGCACTGGGCATGTGTCGAACTTGTCTGTCCGCATGCATCCGAGTTCGAAGTATGCTTGGAAAGCTGTGCTAAAATGCATAAGTCATGAATACCCGACCATACAATGGGAGAAATTTTCTCTGCACTATTCCTTCAGTAAAAGTGTTCGTCTTATAATGTAATTTTACCTAAAATGATCAATTCCCCTTAAATCTATGTTCAATTATTGTGATGTATGCCTGCAGGAGAGTACATGGTCGCCATCCTCTTCTCCATGTGCACTTGGTGAAGATACAGTAAAGGACAGCTGGACTGATGGTCACTCCAACATGGACAACACTCACAACCTAGTGTACAAAGCTCAGTCTGACAGCAGCAGTACAGAGTTCTGCCACTATCAGTCAGATGATTCCATAGATAAAATGAGACTAAAGGATTCACTGAATCAGATCCATTTTCACAGCAAATCTGACAGAAAGAAGATGAAGAAACTTAGCCGCTTATCCTTGGCTGGTGGGAGAAAAGTTGATTCTGAGGCGAGAACATATAAAGATTCCAAATCAGGGTGGAAAAAAACAAAGAGATCGGTAAAGTCTCCGAGACACTTTCCCTACACGAGTCCTTTAAGTGAGGGGCTCCGGATGGAGGAGGGGCTATCGGAACAGGGCGTTCACATGCAAGGAGAGGGTGTTAAACTGGAGTCGAATCAAGAAACAGACCTGAGTTCCTGTGACACTGACACATTGGTGACGGATGAGGATATCATGGTGGAGTCTGGTACGTGTCTGACGATGCTTGGGGTGTTCTGTTTAAGACATTTTTGTGAATATGGTGCTTATATATGTGTATATACAAGTATTCTTAAGTGTCACCTATGACATCATTAACATGTTTTCAACCATCTTATTTCATTCAACCACTTTAGGTGATGATTCATGGGATTTAATCACGTGTTACTGCGGCAAGCCTTTCGCTGGACGGCCAATGATTGAGTGTGACGAGTGCTCCATATGGGTCCATCTCTCCTGCGCCAAGATTAAGAAGTCCAACGTACCTGATGTTTTCTACTGCCACAGATGCAGGGACTCTCGACAAACCACAGTCTAAAAAGACCACTGAGAATGTGTGTGTGTGTGTACAGATGTTTGGTGTAATATCAATGGATATAACATGTTCTCATGCCTGTCCCTTTCTAATTGCTATAAATTATGGTTTCTATTAAATTAAAGTTTATAATCTACCCATTGAAGTTCTGTGTTTACAGATGTGTTGTTTATAATGACAGGATTGACCATTTTTGTAGAGCACCTGCACTTATTTTGACTACTGTATGAGCAGTATTTTGGGCTGTACACAAATGACTGTGACCACACATGTTGTCACATATCTGTAGAAAAGAAAAATGTCTGATGGGATTTCTATCAGCCATCTGGTGTGGTTAAACAAACTAACCACGTGAATTGTTAAAATTTATCTTATTTAGACAAATAGCGGAAGCATGTTGATTTCATTTTATATTATAGAATGATTATTCTTCTAAGATAGTTTCATTAGATCAAAACTACGTTCAGGGAAAAAAGGCTCGTAAGAAAAGTCTTCAAAGTTGATGTTGTATCTCTCTTAGCTCTGTGCTGATGAGTTGTGTCATTTAATATGTAAAACCAAACAATGGTTGTCACGATTTTAAGGTTTCAACTCATGCTCTTATTTTGTGAATAGTTCATTAGAAACAAATGTCTTTAACCACTCACATTTTTATATACTGTGTGTGTGAAAAGATTAATTACTGATTAGATCTCTTTCCCCCTACATGGGACATGTATTATATTATATTAAATGTAAATAAAAAATACAAAAGCATACAATTATACCAACCTACATTTAGCACACAAAGGCTCAGAAACAGGCTGTTAAGAGCTTAAATTTGTGTAGTAATTAAATGTTTCTAAATCTGCCAGTTGTGGTCCCTTTGGTATTGCATTTTATGTGTCTTACCAATCTAATACATAAGTTTAGATCATCAAGTATTAATGGAATCAGTAATAGATGGATTTGAGAATATTAGAGTCATTTATTTATATTACTCACTTATTTAGAGTCATTTGTAATGTTTCATCTTTATATCGATCTGTCAAGTTGCAGATTTGTTCAAATATTTGACTGGAATTTAATTTCTTTATATGATCAGCTTTAACTCTTAAAAATGATTTCATTAGTCTTCTATATGTGTCCTGCTCAACCCAATGTATATAGATGTACAGCTGTATATGTAGGAAACATGACAAAAGGCTCTATTTTTCTGACCATTTACAATGGTGAAATCTAAATAAATGTTCATTTTAAAGTCAACCTTAGTATTTGAGATTAATGTGAGTTTTCAGTGTTTATAATGACACTGCTCCTTTAGTGGTAGATCAAGGTCCAAAGGGAGCAAGAAGGTGTGGCAAGTCAAGTATACAAACTATTCACCATTCACAATTTAGTGTAGATGCGTTAGGTCCTTTAAAGCAGTTTGCCATCATTTGCTCAAAGACAACCAGGTTTTAACTGAGGTAAGTGTATTTAAAATATAAAATTATTACGATAAACTAGTACATAATTCCTGAACTTTGGAGTGTACATGTTGTTTTTCGTGTTTATGCAAATAAGAAAGAAATGAAAAACCACAGTAAAATGCAAGTTGTCATTCAAATTTGCTATAGCAGGTGGATATTAAATGGATATTTTCAATAAAATATATTTAAACAGATCCAGTGTTTATATTCACTGTCATTTTGACATCTTGTTGTGGAGATATGCAGATATTTCAGACCGGATTAAAGATAAAATGACTTTAAATGTTTTAAAGAAACTCCATACGCGTTGGTGTGTGATTAATGGTTATATGGTTAAAGAAAACAATAAATCATGTCATGCTCTATATACACTGTTTACCTTTTGAATTTATGGCTTTTGAACATTGGCACTGAATTGCTGCATAAATATCTGTGCTATTTCTTGGTTGTGTGGCATAAACCTTTTCTTTACCCTTCCCTAGTTTTCCCCGTTACATTATTTGTGCTTACCATGTCTGTGCCTTATTATAACCCTGGGGCGGTGCCACCCGGTTTGGAATACCTAACACAGGTACACCTATCAACTATAATAATATTTATTAAATACATTAGTAATTTACAATTCCACAAGAATAAAGATACAGTTTAAGTAGGTAAACATCCAATTGGTGTTATGGTTAAAAATGTATAATCCAGTGACATCTCTACCTTGATTTTCCTCTGTTACAGATTGACCAGATATTAGTGCACCAAAAGATTGAGCTCCTTGAGGGTATTATATAAATCATTTCATTGTTTCTGGTTCTGTAAAAAAATATTTCTTGATAGAAATATTACGAATTGTCAGTAAACTCTAATTACACTGTATTTATCTTTGCTTTTCCAGCCATTATTGGCTATGAGACTAATAACCAGTATGAGATTAAGAACAGCATGGGCCAACAGATCTACAATGCCAAAGAGATCAATGACTGCTGTACACGGAATTTCTGTGGCGCTCTGCGCAGCTTTGAACTGAAAATAACAGATAACATGGATCAAGAAGTAATTCACTTAGTCAGACCCTTCCGTTGCACATCCTGCTGTTTTCCCTGTTGCCTTCAACAGGTAAGTCAATAATAAATATATTAAGGGGGTATATTTATTAAATAAAGCATCCCAACACATTAAATAATTAGGGGTATATTTTCAAAACCACATGTACTTTGACAGAGCAAATTGTTTCTGCACATTGAATGTTATGTTGGTCATAATTATGAAGTCTAACTTCTGCTATTCTGACCAAAGATGGAGGTTCAGTCTCCCCCTGGAAACACAATAGGCTATATCTCTCAAGACTGGCACATGTTCAAGCCTAAATTCTCCATCTACGACATGTCCAATACCAAAGTGCTGACTATCGAGGGACCTCTGTGTGCCATCAGCTGCTGTGGTGATGTGGATTTTGAGGTAGGTATGCATATGTGTTGAGGTATATATACATTTTGTTTAAGCTAAGATTGTTAAACTACATTTAAAAATAATTCATATTATCATTAATATGACATATGTGTCATATTATAACTGAGCCATCAGCATCCCGATGTCCATGAAAAAGTGTTTGACCAAAGATTGCGGGCACCCGTCTAATCTCTGATGCAGATTCAAGGGAAGGATGGGAGTCCTGTAGGTCGGATCAGTAAACAGTGGAGTGGCCTGATAAAAGAGGGATTGACTGATTCAGATAATTTTGGCATTAACTTTCCCATGGACCTGGATGTGAGGATTAAAGCAGTCCTGATGGGGGCCTGTTTCCTTATAGTGAGTTGGAAATAAACACATACAATTATTCAATATTTGAGTTGTTTATATATTTAATTTGTGTGCCAAAATAAATGGCATTTGATTGTTGTCCTGTTTTGTCATGCAGGACTACATGTTTTTCGAGAGTACCGGGGATTCAGACCAGCGATGCAGTGTTTTTGGCTGATAGACAGAGGATATTTTTCTTTCACCAACTATTCTGCAGGATCCTAATAATTTTTAATGAATATATACAAAATAAATCGAATTAACCTTTCTAGACTCTGTATAGTAAGATTAATGCATGTATTAACATTTTATTAAAAAAAAGTAGTAACCCAGAATGATTTTGCATTTGTGAAAACATCAACGTTTTATTTTTAATATTCTATATCAGAAAATATCAAGGGTTTTTATCAGAGAATAATCGTTTCATTTCTATATCAGAAAATATCAAGGGTTTTTATCAGAGAATAATCGTTTCATTATGTAAGAAGATTTTATGTAGAAAACAGTACATCACAAAGATGACTTTAGCTGGGTTTTCACACACTGGCTCACATTTTACAACCAAATGTCTTTCTTTTTATGTAAACATATAGGTAAAGCATTTCCCTAAGAAGAAAATGCAGTCTCTTGTCTTTTGACCGTTGCTATTGATTTTGTTTATTGCACTGATAAGTAATTGGAAAATGTTAGGCATGATCATTTCCACACGATCATTAAGGCTCATACATTAAACTTGTGTTTGACAGCTCGAAAAATTTATTAACTGTATAAAGCACTAAGGTACAGAAAATACTGATTAAAGAAAATTCCTCTCTTCTAGACCTTTGTGTAGACAAGGAAAATTTTCTATTGGCAGACTTTTGGCAGACTTTTGACATATATATTGCTTTACCTCAATATTGTTTATTTCTGTTCTGTTTAAGTTGTTTTACTTTATTTTTATGTAAAGCCCTTTTGATCAACTACAGTTGTGTAAGATTTTTGCCGTATAAAGTTTGATTTGTCTATTAATTAGAAACTTGATTAAACTTACATACTAAATACTCAGAAACCCTTTTTTGTGACTGCTTATGGTAGAGAAATTAACAACGACTCTGGGCTACATTTCCCAAAAGCATCGATGCTAAAGTACATTGAAACCAATGGAGTTTCAATCCATAATTTCAACAGTCAACCTAGGCCTTTATGATGCTTTTGGGAAATGAAGTCCTTGTGTACATGCTATAAGCATACCGATTGCACACTCCCTCAAAACTTGCAAGTTGCGACATCTGTTTCATTGTGACATTGTGCTGTGCGATACAACTAAACATTTCAGAGTGGCCTTTATGGTGTCTTAGGCACACCTGAGCAATAAAGCTTCTGTCTATTCAGCATCTTGATATGGCATACCTGTGAGAAGGGTTATCTCAGCAAAGGAGAGGCACAAAGATTTGGAAAAAAAAATTAATCTCATAAAAAAATGGGATCAAAAACTAATGTGTTGTGCTTATATTTTTGTTCAGTGTATTATATTTTGAGGGTATAATTTGCCTTTGTCTTTGAATTTGACTTTGCTTTTCAACTATAAAGATGACATTTCAGTTTGAATATCTTAAGTTGGCCTCCCATGAAGGACATTTGACCAAATGAATAAAAACCTCTCAAACTTGTTTAGCAGATGACAGATTATTGCTATTTGCCATTTAATTGCTCTTATGAACACTGATAAGAATAAAGTTATTTTCAACTAAATGCTGTGCAATTGTAGTGAAGGTAGATATACATCACCCAATTATTCCTTCAATACATCCTTCAATACATCGATTATTGTCTTAAAGGGAAAGTTTATTCAAAAACAAAGGTTTGGCCATTGGTTCCTCTCCCTTCTGCCATCCGAAACCTGCTGAAAAGAAGAACGTTTGAAGAATGTTTGTAAACGATAAACGTTATTTAGGAACAGCTGTCTGTTACCAACATTCTTAAAAATATATTTTTTTGTCTTCTCTGTCTTTTCATTTCATGACTTTTATTCTTCCACAAAACACAACAGAAGATATTTCACAGAATGTTGGAAACCGAACAGCAGTGGCACCCATTTACTTCTGTTGTATGTGCACAAAAGCAGTGCAAATCAATAAGTGCCATTTACCACTTCTTCAAAATATCTTCTTTTGTGTTCAGCGGAAGAAAGAACATCATACAAGTTAAAGTTGTTTAACCTTTCAGTGACACAAAGGTAAAGATAATGCAGCTTACATTGTTCCTCAAGGGTAAATTGTCAGTAACAAGACATATTTTCATATCATTTGAATGTTTTGTATTTGGTGTGGTGTTTTTTTTACCCTGTAGCTACAGAAACACTGTTTGTCAGACATAGTATTTACACTCTTTTAGTTTAATTGAGTTCAATTAACAACATTTTTCACATCTCCACGCGCAGTACCAAATGAGCAGCGCGACTACACTAAAGTCCCGCGAGAATTGTACGTTTGAATTGCGCTTAACTGATCTCGCGATACTGTGACGTCAGCATCCGCATCGTATAGCAGTCGACCGGATATCCCGCCTCCCGCGATAACACATGCAACGTCATAGAGCCGCGGCGGAAGAAGAGTGTTTTCGCTGTAAAAAAGCGCCAGCTCTCATTGAATGAGCCAAGATTTAAAAAATCCGTTTATTTCTTTCATTTCCACGCGAAGCTTCTTCATCCGCTTGCAGCGTTGACACACAGCGCTTAATCTTTGGCCTTGAGGTTCCGGTTTAACGGTGAGTAATCGGTGGCACCGACAGCCCACGTTTGTTATTGGAGGCCGAGCAGTGTTTATGTGAGATCGCTGCTGGATTTGTCTGTTTAATTTCAGTTCGTCACCGGTGTGAGCGCTTCTGTGCTCCGTTATATCTCGACTGATAACTGATGTACAGAAGCCCATCCATTCCTATACAACCGAGAGGACGAAAATAAAGAACAACATATAAGTTTATTTCTATATGTTGTGCAATGTTTTACGAAGCTTTACGCACGAATTGTTGTGTAATACGTACTTAAAAAAGTGCATGCGTCTTTTAAGTTTGAAAAAGAATCAGGTGGGGACCCTTTATGCATAGATATTATCTCACTGTAATAGAACATGTCTTTGATCTTTTAATGCTTCAGATAAATTTACTTTTTTAAATAAAAACAAGAAAACTTCTTGGTAATACACTACCTGTCAAAAGTTTGACACTTAAGTATTTGTCATTATTTAAAAAGTTTTATGCGGTGGCCTTAATGTCTTAAACTATTTCTGTAGACAAAAATATAATTTATCTTACATCGTAAAATTTGTTTAGTACATTTTTCGGATGTGGATGATTTTGATTTATAATTAAAGAAAAAACAGCCAATAGGAACACAGAATAGACAGACAGGGACTTCCTAAAAGTTCTTTAAAGGCATCTCATGGTGAGACCTTAAGATGCTGCTTGATAAAACCACAAGACAAAGTTTTCTGTAAATTGTATTCAAGAAGTGACTACACAAAGTATGTTTAAAATGACAAAATTCCCGTAGTTCCCTTTGTTTTATTCCACCATTAAGAAGTGATGTGACAAACAGCCAAGTATGATGACCTATATTCAGAATGTGTGCTTTGTATTAACCCATCCAGAGTGCACACACAGAGCAGTAAATGCACAGACCAATCATGAACACACACACACACACACACACACACACACACACACACCAACCGTGAACACACTCGCACAGAGCAGTAAACGCACAGACCAATCATCAACACACAACTAGAGCAGTGGGCCGACATTTATGCTGCGGCGCAGTCTGGCAGTTGGAGGTTCGGTGCCCTGCTCAAGGACATCTTAGTCATGGTATTGCTGGACCGGAACTTGAACCCACAACCCTAGGGTTAGGAGTCAACTCTCTAACCACTTGGCCATGACTTGATTAGTTTATATAATTATAAAATATTGAAAAATATGCATGCGTGAGTGAGTTAGTGTCAAAACTTTTGATCATTAGTGTTTATTAACGGCCAAAATAGTTGGTTCAGCTTCATCTGTTTGTGAAAGCGCTTGCTATCTAATATCTAAAACAAGGCATTGTCAGTCCCTATCCTCCCTCGACTGTTGTGTAAAACACTCCCACCCCACCAGATATGTTTCATCAACAGTTTTAAAAAGATATCATTCTTCACTTGGTTACTTCTTCCTTTCATGCATTAGCAAGGAGGCAGGCTGGCGCAGGTCGTAGGGTGCTCTTGGATCATGAGAGACAGTGGCAGCAGCCTGGCTCAAACACACTGGTCCAATGAGCTGACACTGACGGCAGGGCAAGAAGGCACGGGAGGCGGAGGTGCGATTGGAGGCGGTCATCTTATGAACCCAGCTACCGCCCAACATGCCCCCAGCCCTGCCCACTTCAAACTGGGGCGTAGAGAGGAAGACGTCAGCATGTGGGGGGCAGACTATACTGTCCCTGAGGAGGAGTTGGAGGAAGAGAGCGAATCAAATGTGCAGATGGAGAGTGAAGAAGATCTGGTGGAAAAGAAAGCCCAGTGTGATTTTCAGTGGAGTGATAAAGGCACGGAGGACTGGGGCTCGCCGGAAACTTCACAGCATATAGAAATAGATGTCCAAGTTAAAGATGACTTTTCTCACTGCTTGGGCCGGACTAGACCCAGTCTGCTTAAAGTGAGAAGGATAGCTGGGCCGAGGTGTCAGGGAGGCCTGTGGTTCTCCAGCATTCGGCACCGCCTGGCTCAGCAGTGGAGAACTTGGCGCCAACGGGCCAAATGGGCAGGAACTATGGGATACAGGAGAGTGCGCAGGTGTCAAAGGCGTCGCCACGCTGACAATCGACATTATCAGAGACAGTCTGGTAGTACTTTGTTAAATGGAGACCGTAAAGGACTTTTGGGGACAGCAGAAGAGACAGAAGGTGAGTGATTACTTATTAAGAAGAGCTTGTTTACTTTGACATCAGTGTTTAGTTAAAGTGGTTATTTTGGAGATACAAGCTCTTAGTAAAGAAATTTTGTGCGCAGCTTAGAAGGAAGCATCTTTCTTTTTCACTTATGAACCATTTGACTTCATAGACTCCTGTACAAATGGGGTTTTGAAAGGAAAGGATGGTATCCACAGTGCAAACATGAGCAACAGGGAGGAGTGGACCTCACCTGCAAACCTTCAGTCTCAACGTGAAAAGTCCTCTCTGCAGAATCAGCTTAGCAGTGAACACATCTCTTGTGTACAAGGTGCAATATTCGATTGCAGGTTACATTCCATGTTTCTATGTTGTGATTTAGTCACATCCTTCCTATCACTCCTCTTTCTCAGGTATTCTGGAAGAGTTTCTTCAGCAGTACGGCAGTTTGATTCCTATCCACTTGGATGAGGTAGTGGAGAAGCTTCAGGAACTCTTCAATGAGAGCTTCTCGAGTCCTCACAGGTCAGAAGTCAAGCACTCAGATCTGTCAGAAAGTTTTTTGATTTATAATGCTAAAAGGATGAAAACTCTGACGTATACAACTAATCAGATTTATTCTCATTTGCAGGAAAGTAATGGTGCAACATTTAATGCAGTCCTACCAACGCATGTCCGGAAGCGCAGTGATGCGTGGTTTCCGTGTTAATTACAAACGTCATGTTCTTACCATGGATGACCTGAGCACACTATATGGCCAGAACTGGCTAAATGATCAGGTGGGTGTCTTGCTTAAAGTGATAGTTCACCCAAAAATTAAAATGATGTCATTATTTAAACAATCTCTTTTATTTCAAACCTGTACGACTTGTATTTTTTTTAACAAACCACAAAAGAAGATATTTTGAAGAATGTTGGTAACTGGCTCTCATTCACATGCATTGGTTTTGTATTCATACAAGTGAAGTGGTGCCATTGCTGTTCGGTTACCAGCTTTCTTCAGATTAACTTTTGTGTAAAAACAAACAGGTCGAAAATGACCAGAGGTTGAGTATGTTATGGAAGAATTTTAATTTTGCGGTGAAAAATCACTTTAAACTATGTGCTACTAGTTTTGATTGTCCATCATGTTTTCCTTTCCAAAATGTGTAATTCTCCATAAATGTATTTGAGGAATTTGAAATCATAATTAGTCTTGCAAAAACATTTGCGAAATTCCGGCGTTATGTACTTGACTTTTTACGTTATGGTTCATACATAAAAATGTTTATAGAATATAATTGTTACCAGTTAACTGAATCAAAGTTTTATATTATACCAAACCCTTATGGATAGTGTTAATAATCAGTAAAATATCAGTTTTATGTTAAGTAAGTTTCCTATCTAAAAAAGTTAACAAACCTGTTGGCTGGATGTTACAAAAAGGACACAGGTTTTGAGAGAGAACCAATTTTTTAAGATGTATGAGAATAAAAATGTACAAACCAGAATCAATGATAACTAACAAATGGCCTAGGGTTAGATCTTTATAGAACATTAAATAATTACTATGCTCATGAGAAAAATGAAATGGTAAAGATGTGATAATCCTAAAAAAAACCTTACTTGTCTATGAAAAAAACATTAAATAAATATTAAGCTCTAAAAGCTTAAAGAGAGTTCACATGGGTATTTGAACCACCAAATGTAAACATATGTGCTTTAAGTATAGCAAAAGCCTTTGGGAAAAAACTCTTTGTTTATAATATAGTTGACATATTGACAGAAATGCCAATTTAATTATATATAATCATCTTAAATGACTTTCTGTATACTTTTTCAGTTTGACTTTGTTGACACTTAAATATTGCCATAAACAGCTTGGTTTTTGCCTTTTTTTTGATGAATAAGGTCCATTGTACTAGGATTCTACTGAGTAAGCACTCTCATGTCTGTTAATCACTGTGTCACTCAGGTCATGAACATGTATGGGGATTTGGTCATGGATGCTGCCCCTGAAAAGGTATTCACACACTTGTGTTAACATACAAAAGAGCAACAAGGGAATTTGACTCCTGTGCGTTTTAACATAGTAAAGGCTTAATTACCCACAAAATTTAAATCTGTAATCATTTATTCACACTTATGTTTAAAAATAACATCAGTATGTTTTGTATCCACACGCATTTCTTCAAAATATGGTAATTTGCACTATACAGAATAAAGAAAGTCATACAGGGGTGGAATGACGTAGTTATACAAAAAGTCTTGGTCTCACTTTTTTCTTTTTTCGAACTTGCAGGTCCATTTTTTTAATAGCTTCTTCTATGACAAGCTTCGGACAAAAGGTTATGATGGGGTCAAGCGGTGGACAAAAAATGTGAGTATGTAGGGAGTTGTGGTGTGGCAATTTTGTATCTTTCTCACATAATAATGCAGCACTTGTTGCTGTTACAAAATGCTTTGGGAAAGGTGAGATGTCCTGTTGAAGACAGTGGTTGTCCATCTAAAACTATTTGTATAACATTTTTTTATGTTTTAACACTTATATTATAATCATTAAGCAGAAGGATTTCAAGAGTTTAAAAAAATACATAAAAAAGTTGTCTCAGCATCTTAAAGAACCCTTTATTTTAAATCTTTAAAATTTTTATGAGAATTTAAGTCAGCAACCTATAAACACAGTTTTTAGTATTCATATATGCAGATTTGCCTATATGATGGTTACACCTTATTATTTGATTAATGTATGTTGCAGTGCAACAGAGTCATGTATTATGTTATAATGATATCTGACTATTGCGTGTCTTCCTCAGGTTGATATTTTTCAGAAGAAGTTCTTGTTGATCCCTATTCATCTGGAGGTCCACTGGTCATTAGTGTGTGTTAATGTACATCAGCGCACCGTCACTTACTTTGATTCCCAACGGACTCTTAACCGTCGTTGTCCCAAAGTAGGTGAAGAGACTGCAGTGTGGTATTTGCCTATGATGTTAGGAACTGTACTCCTTGTACAGACACTTTCATTAAGTAAGAACTTAACTGTTTGTCTTTCTCTACAGCACATTGCCAAATACCTGCAAGCAGAAGCAATCAAGAGAGAACAGAAGGAATTCTACACAGGATGGAAAGGCTTTTTTAAAATGGTAAGGTGCAAGGTGATTTAAGTTTTTTGGGTACTTGAAGGGCAACTCTGGCCAGAACCATAAAGTGTTTATGATCTTTAAAATATAGTAAAACATAAAAAGTACCTAGTGAAGTAGTTCTCACGTTGTGTGTGTGTGAGAGTTGAAGAAAAGAGATTTAGAAAAAAGTTGCGTGTGATATTGACAGTTCTGTCTCTGGATTTTTCTAGAATGTGGCAAGGCAGAACAATGACAGTGATTGTGGAGCTTTTGTCCTTCAGGTAAGCTTTTTCAGTTTCTGTAGTGATCATTTTTATAAAGGAGCAACATAAAACATACTGGTTCGTTCTCATATTGTTACGTTGCAGTACTGTAAGTGCCTGGCCCTGGAGCAGCCATTCAGCTTTGGTCAGCAGGATATGCCAAAGCTACGGAGACAAATGTACAAAGAACTATGTCACTGTAGACTGTCTCTGTGAGACTGTAGAAGAACAAGAGACGTTCTCCACTTCTACATAAGCTCTGTATCTGGCGTTTAGATGAGTGGCATCAGACGCTTACCCCTCTTTTCCACTGGTTTTGTATTTTGACTTTGCGAATGCCAAATGGTTTGTTGGTTCAGATTAAAACAAAAAAACGGGGGGGTTCAGAAATTTAGGGGGGATTCTTTTTCTTCGGTACCGCCATTTTTTGGAAAGTACATTTTTTATTTTCCATGTTCTTGATGTTTATTCTCCAAAGTTACAACATTGAATGAGGGGGTAGGAGACCTGCAGACACAAAAGTAATGAGATATTCATACAGAGTCAATATGGACCACAACACTATGAGGATTTTTGTTTGTTCAATATTTTTTGTCCGTTATGTATCTGTGCGGTTTAAATTAAAACTATGGAGAGAAAAAAGAGCAGCTGTAAATTAAACGTTTTATAACTTTTGAGATGCATACGTTTGTTGTATTATGAACTAATAAAACCTGAAAATACAGCTGAATATCCTCATCGATTTATTAGTAATACCATTTGAGTCGGAGAGATTTAAGTGTGCTATGGTTAAATAGTACAAACTCTTTTAGCTATTTATGTTCATTTAAATGGGTTAAACTTCACATTTAAAATAAACTATGAGTGTGAATTCACTTAAATTTAAATTCTGCTTATAAATATAGAATATGTTGGACAGGAATCACACTTGTTCATTATTTTGTCCACATCTACTTTTTTATTTATGTTGTACATATTATTTATACATATTATTAAAAGCATGCACATCTCACAACAATAAAGTACAAATAAACAAAATAATAAATACCAATTAAATTAAACTAAATGTACACATTTTTACAGCTTTTCTGTTTGTAGAACCTACATAATATTCATGATGTCCACAGCTGCTGAGAAGACGTGTTACGTCACGAGAGTTCGAGCCAATTACAATCTAAGCTTTCATTCTAGTCCAATTGCATTTCTTAAAGGGCGGGTCCACCGTCTGAGGGGCGGCGCTTGCCGCTCTACCTAACCCTAAAAAGGCGGATCCCCGCCGTAACTGACGTCGGTTTTACCCAATGAGGTGACAGAAACGACCGTTGACGTTGTGACTGACAGTCGAATGCTGCAATCAGAATTTTGAAAGAAACCAAAGTCAAAATATATAAAACATTTTCGCGCTGTGCTCGCCCTTTGCGATAATGTCGGCAGATTATGAAGAGAGGTGAGGAAGCTGGAATCTTACGATCGGGTTTATTCGCCGTTTCAGATGACAAACGCACAAGCTGTCACTCGAGTCGTTGGGATAGAAGTTCGGAAATGTGGGAACATCCGTGTCGTTGCTGATCTTGGATCTGCTGAATGAGCTCTAAAAATACACCGGTGTTAGCATTTGAGCTTTTAGCACCACGGCCTGCTTTACCCGCCCCACATTACCATTCAATCCGAAACATAGAGATGTGATCAATATGGTGTCTTTAAAGCACCCACGTGGTCTTAAAGACACCAAATAAATAATTAGGAAACAGATCGACGCGAATTCTGCGTGCATAAGTTAAATAAATAATAATATGATTTAATTAACTGTAAAAGCCACAGTGCTCTGTTTCTCTTTAAATGGTGTTTTTCGTACATGTGTCATTTGTGTTTTATTAATGGATGAGCTGTCATTCCATGTCAGTAGCTTGACTAATGTAACATATCATTACAGACCGAGAGACAATGGCCCCGAGGGCATGGAGCCTGATGGAGTCATCGAAGTGAGTTTAATTCTATTCTTTTACTATTAATGAGTATAGTTGAACCCTGCGTAGAGCATTGGCACACTGTGTGGTGTCCTGACTGTGGGGTCAATTTTAATAAACAACCACCAGAGGGTTACTTGAGTACAGTTTTGGGGTAACTAGTACTTTTAGAGTATATTTACCCTTAATCAAGTACATTTTTACTTTACTTGGCTACATTAGATGGTGTTACTTTGTTACTGAAAAATTATTATTAAAATATATATATATATAAGAATCATTTGTATCTGTGACTTGATCTTATGTATTTACTGTATATATGATATACGAGTTCATTATACATTACTCATACTTACAGTACCTGTAGATACATAATTAACAATATGTTGATGATTTAATTCATAACGTATAATAATTATTCATATCAATCGGTTCTGAAGAAACTAGTGGCCCGCTACTAGTTTTTCATACGGATACTTTTTTACTCTTACTCTGGTAACTTTTTCAATAATTACTCTTATTTTTATTTGAGTACAGATTACTTGTACCTTTACTTGAGTACAGATTACTTGTAGCTTTACTTGAGAACAGATTAATTGTACCTTTACTTGAGTACAGATTACTTGTACCTTTACATGAGTACAGATTACTTGTACCTTTACTTGAGTACAGATTACTTGTACCTTTACTTGAGAACAGATTAATTGTACCTTTACTTGAGTACAGATTACTTGTACCTTTACTTGAAAACGGATTACTTGTACCTTTACTTGAGTACGGATTACTTGTACCTTTACTTGAAAACGGATTACTTGTACCTTTACTTGAGTACGGATTACTTGTACCTTTACTTGAGTACGGATTACTTGTACCTTTTCTTGAGTACGGATTACTTGTACCTTTACTTGAGTACGGATTACTTGTACCTTTACTTGAGAAGGGATTACTTGTACCTTTACTTGAGAAGGGATTACTTGTACCTTTACTTGAGTACATATTACTTGTACTTGTATTACTTGTAATTTTAGTTCTGCGTCTTTATTTACATCTGGAAATGTTTTTGTAACCACAGAGTAACTGGCATGAGATTGTGGACAGCTTTGATGACATGAACCTGCGTGAGACTCTTCTCAGGGGAATCTATGCTTATGGTTTTGAAAAGCCCTCTGCCATCCAACAAAGGGCTATTCTCCCTTGTATCAAGGGTAAGACATAGTTTCTATACCACTATCAATTTCATATTCAATGCATATGGTTACAAGTGTATATTCTGTACGCAAAATCATGTAACTGAGGTTGGTGTGCTTGAGAAACCCTGGACCGTAACGAGTGGTCGACTGTCACCTTTCATGCTTTGAAAGTGAAAGTGATGTAACATTCAGCCAAGTATGGTGACCCATACTAGGTATTCTTGCTCTGCATTTAACCCATCCAGAGTGAAAACACACCAACCATGAACACATCGGGAGCAGTCGGCAGCCATTTATGCTGTGGCGTCCGGAGAGCAGTCAGGGGGTTCGGTGCCTTGTTCAATGGCACCTAAGTCAAGTCATGGTATTGCCGGCCCAAGATTTGGACCGCAACCATAGGGTTAGCAGGCAAACTTTCTAAACGCAAGACTAGAGGCCATGACTTCCCCCAAGAACATCTTGTCCTAGGAATTAAAGAGCATCATCTCATCTACTGTTGTTCTGTTTCTTCTCATCAGGATATGATGTCATTGCACAGGCCCAGTCGGGTACTGGTAAGACTGCCACCTTTGCCATCTCCATCCTGCAGCAGATTGATATAGAGCTGAGGGGTACCCAGGCGCTGGTCCTGGCACCCACACGCGAACTGGCTCAGCAGGTTAGTGCGGTCTTTGTTTCCTGTTTGGTTGACTTGCTACACAACTAAAGCGACAGCTTTAACTGCTCAACTGCTTTTACTGTTTCTGGTTATCTGAAACAGAAACCCCATTTCAAACATTTGTTACACTTTATAATAGCATGTTATAGACTCAAACTATTCCTGGGACCATGGCTGTCCAATGATTAATGTCACCCATGATAAAAGTTTGTGTTTGTAATCTATGTTTGTGTACTGTGCATATTGTTTTTGTATTCATAAACATAAATATGTAAATGCATAGACAATTGAACACGTCTCAAAAAATGAATTCATAGACAAACAAAAAATAAAGCACATGCATGCATCACTTAAATTATTGGCCAATATTATTGAAAAAAACAAATATTTCTTAAATGTATATGGTATACCTATATATGTAAGTGTTTTTAAATGCCTAACAGTACACATGCTTTTGGTCTGCTTGTTATTACACTTTTGTTCTGAATGTTTTTATTCTGAATGTTTTGTTTGACAGCCCGACATGGAAGCTGTTATCATTCTCATTTTTGACAATTTTGGGAAATTTATGGGTACAAACACATGTTACATGGAAAAAGACTAACAAATATAATCATGTCATCATAACTTTTTTTTAGGGAAAGTAATGTGGTTCATAGTTCTGCATTTCTTTTGTGTTAATACATTTGGATGGTACAGACTAGTTCTCCTGCTTTAAATAAATTCAAAGTGCTGTGCTTCATGATGTCCTTTTAAACATAAAAGACATACTCGTATATTATTATGAAAGTTTAATGGCTATTGCTTTCCATTTGTATACACACATTTGATGTACATACATATGTCTTCTTGGGTGGTTGGGCAAAGTACTTTAAAGTAAATGTATTATTTGCAAAGTAACATTAACATTATTGTGTAAATTCAATTAGGAATTTGTTCATTAAACCCAAAATTCGATCTGTTGGTGTTATACTTGTTATATATACGAGTTGGCATTTCTGAATTTTTTATTCAAAAAAAGTCCTATTGCAAAAGGTACAAAATGTGCTCTTTTCTGTCAATACAGATCCAGAAAGTGATCTTGGCTCTTGGAGACTACATGGGCGCCACATGCCATGCCTGTATTGGTGGCACCAATGTGCGCAATGAGGTCCAGAAGCTGCAGGCGGAGGCACCCCATATCATAGTAGGAACCCCAGGCCGTGTGTATGACATGCTTAACCGCAAGTTCCTCTGTAAGTACTCTGAGAGATGACTGAAATTGTATTACTCCTTTGCATAGTGTGTGTCTTTTGCCTTCAGGGATTTCTGATAGATTTTGTTTTATTTGTCTAGCATCCAAGTACATTAAGATGTTTGTCCTGGATGAAGCGGATGAGATGCTGAGTCGTGGATTTAAGGACCAGATCTATGAGATTTTCCAGAAACTAACTTCCAACATACAGGTTAGGATACACAAAACATCTGTCTTTTGAATGCACATAAGAGAGCCAATCAGGATCAGCTTTCTTTATCATGTGGTCGGGGCTCCTCGGTGACAGAGGGAAATATCTGAGGAAACAACACAACACATAACGGAGTATAAAAGAAACCTTAATGTTGATGATTAATTGATACTCTCGTCAAAGAGAGCAACTTAACTTTTGGGGTTTTTTTAAGGGTTTGAGGAGGTTTTTTCTTATTTTTTCACAAGACTGCAGGATTGTTTTTCTAATGTGTTTAATTTTTAGCAATTTTTACAGTATTATTGTATATAGTTTACAATATGTTATTTCAGCAATGCTCATTTCTTCAAAGTTCTTTGACCTGTCTCATTTTCTGTGGATAAATTCTGATGCAAACAAAGAGCACCGCTTGAACAAGAAGAAGCGTCCTAAAATAATATGTCATAAAACCCAAAAATATAACTAACACATCATTACAACTCTTATTTTGTGTTTTAATAAAAAGGATAAGTTGTTTGTGTTGCATGAAAAATGTATTGCTTTTATGAAGGTTTTGCAAATAGAACCTTATAATCCTAAGCAGTAAGTAATTTTCAGAATAGAAAGGTTCTATGTGCGTTTGATCTGTCCTAAAATTCGGAAAATGCTGAAATTGTACATTAAGAATACATTTAGACTCACTATCTTTTTCACTATCAATGCTGAAAATTTGAAGCTCAGATGCGCAAAACTACTCAGATCGCAGATATTTCTTTATAATTAAAAGACAGTGAAATTATTTTCATTTAATTTTTTTGTACCTGGAAATTTTACCCATTTGTGTTGGTTGAGTTACAGGAACCATTGGTCGAAATGATTTTGTTTATAAATATGACCAGCAAGTTATCTGTCCTTCAGGTGGTGCTGTTGTCAGCCACCATGCCTGTAGAGGTGCTGGATGTCACCACCAAGTTTATGCGCGAACCCGTGCGTATCCTTGTGAAGAAAGAGGAGCTCACCCTTGAGGGTATTCGTCAGTTCTACATCAATGTTGAGAAAGAGGTACAGTGCCGAAAGCTTATCATAACAGGCTGTTTTTTGCGGTTATTTTGAATAAACGTTATATTTGTTTTGAAGATGGACAATAGAGAAAACAAAAGTTTCACAAGATGGTTTTTTCACACGATATTAGTGTGATATTTTGTTGTGTCTGTTAGGAATGGAAGCTGGACACACTGTGTGATCTCTATGAGACACTGACCATCACTCAGGCTGTGATCTTCATCAACACACGCCGGAAAGTGGATTGGCTGACAGAGAAGATGCATGCTAGGGATTTCACTGTCTCAGCTCTTGTGAGTTCTGACACTGACATTGTTCTGTTTTTATATTTTTCAAAGTTTTACATAACATTACATTTATGTATTTAGAAACAGTTGATTATTCTGTTATTCTGTCTGTTTGTTACTGTTGAACTTTGCTATACAAATATTTAATTAACCTTTAAATTGTATAATTGTATTATCCAGTCTTTCGTCATAAACTGTTTTCAAATGCTATGCCATTCCACCATGCAGATTGTGTAAAAGTGTTTTGCTGTGTAAATTATAAGAAGTGAAACCAAACAGTACTTAAATGCTGTGTATGCTTGTATGTGAATGTATTTAACCTCTATGTTTTTTCAAGCATGGAGACATGGACCAGAAGGATCGTGACTTGATCATGAGGGAATTCCGCTCTGGTTCCAGTCGTGTTCTTATAACCACAGATCTGCTGGTGAGCACACAGATGGCTTGAAGTCAGTAGACCTCTATAACTCATTATCACGCTCCAGGGCTTTGGAACAGGCGGAGAGGGTAACCGTGGCCTAGCCACAGTGGCTTAAGTGACCATTGTTACTCTCCCATACAAAACACACTAACTGTTACCGCTATCAATGTCAGTTATTGGATATTACATTTTTGAATGAAGTTTTTTAAATACACAAACATTTTGTCAACACATGAATGACTGTTTTTATTTGTTCATTTGTAGGCCAGAGGTATTGATGTCCAGCAGGTGTCACTGGTGATCAACTATGACCTGCCAACCAATCGTGAGAATTACATTCACAGGTCTGTGTTTGGCACATGGCTTTCCCTATCACTCTAACCTTAAGCCTGTATACACTTGCAGAGCCGGTTCCCAAACAGACATCTCAGAGTAGTTAGAGTTGAGGTTAAAAGCTCAAAGGAGTTAGGATTAGTTGAGTTAGAAGTGCTTAAACTCCGCCTTGACTCCCACGCGAGATTCTCTGCAATCTTGTCATATTTACATGTCATCAGTTTTATTATATAAGTCTATTTGGGTCTGTGGTATTCCCAGGATCGGAAGAGGAGGCCGTTTTGGCAGGAAAGGCGTGGCTATTAATATGGTGACGGAAGATGACAAGCGCACACTGAGGGACATCGAGACCTTCTACAACACCACCGTAGAGGAGATGCCCATGAATGTGGCTGACCTGATCTAGAAGTTTATTTGAGCCCCCTCTCTCCAACACCACTACCCTTTTCGCTCTTTATATCGCAGTTTATGGACTTTGAGGAAACAATTAGAGGATTGTTAATTGCTTCTATCTTTGCTCCACATTTACAAATAGTCATTTTATCCTCCCCATTATGTTATTCTAAGAGAAGTTTTATAAAAATATTTCCGTCTCACAATAGACATTGTGAATACAAGCTTAGACACATCTCGCATAGATGAGCAGCACGTTCTTTCATTATGCTGTCAATAAGTCATTGTTTTGCCTGGAAATAATGGGGTGTTTTGATGGGTAATTTACTACGGTTACGTTTCAGCATTCCATAATGTTTCTTTAATGCACATTGTGTGTTACCAGTTTACTTTTGACACATGGTGTGCTAGCTATTGAATTGACCATAAAGTGCATACTTTTTCAAATCCAGCATATCTACATTAATTGTATTTGCTGGACTTTTACTGTAAAATTATTGGCAAGAGGTCTTGAATCACCCTTGAGTAGCTTACGAGTGTGGAGACTTACTGTATTAAGATACATTTAGTCTTTGCTCGGTTGGATTTTGACTGAATTTTGAGTGGTACAAAATTGTGTGATGGAGAAAAATATTTCATTTCAACATAGAGGTATGTAACTTTTCTACATTAAGTTATTTTGTTTTTGGTTTATGTTGGGGATGGGGGGAGTTCAATAAAGCCACAACGTTACTCATAACAATGTTTCTTTCCCTTTTTTTAAACCATTTGGTGACTCCACAATTTAATATAAAATTTATAAATTTTTTAAAGAAATTACCTTAAAGTTTGATCATTTTTGGTTCAGATGACACAAATATAATAAGTTATTAGAAAATAATGTTGGCATGTGAGATTTTGAGGATATTTACATTTAGGCATTTAGCAGACGCTTTTATCCAAAGCGACTTACAATAGTCGAGGAGACAATGGATATCAATGACTACCCCAGGACATGATAGAATCTTAGTTGTTGACATTCTTCTAAATACCTTCCTTTATGTTAAAAAGAACAAAGGAATGTATTATAATTTACCCCAAACAATAAATATAGGTTGGCTGCTTTCATGGTTTTATTAGTCAGTTGTGATTTTAAATTAAAAAAATGTGTAATACTAGGATTCATCACTGGAGGGAGGCTCTATAACTCCATAAATATAGACACTGAACCAACACATACAATTGTAATAGTTTCTTAGGGATAAAAATAAAGGATCTTCTGGAATTAAACCTGTGCAATGTAAAGCATGTATTTTAGACATTACGCATGCTAAATTTATTAATTAGTTTCCTCCATGTGGCTCACATAACGGTTTAATAGCAACTTTTAATGGCTGTCATTTTAAGTCATACATGAACTGTACACTAAACCCAAGAAACACATCACATTCAATCCTTTTTAACCACTTCATAATTATTTCTTACACTTTTATAATCACTTTTTCCAGGGAACTTACTATTCTGACAAGGCCTGTTACAGTTATAACACTCGTGCGGTCTCACACAGTGTAGGTGGCCTCTGCCTCTCCTCCCCAACCCCCTTTCCGTGGCCATAGTGTTTGTGGGGCATGGTGATTTCACAAGTGGGGGGCTCGTAAAGGCCTGGTCGGACTAGCGGGCAGTGTGATGGATGGAGGGAAGGCCGCAGACTCCATTTACATGAGAACAGAAGCCGGAGAGCTTCTGAATAGAGGGGCTTTCAATCTGCTTGTCATTGAAAAAGCTTAAGAACTTTCTCCAGCAACTAACCAACCCCCTCCTCCTCTGCCTCTCTCCCTTTTACTTTCTTCTTTCTTCTCGACCCCCTTTTCCCCCTCGCTGTCTCCCTTGCTTTTCTTCCTCCCCTGCTTCTGTCCATCTCTCTTTCTTTGCTCTCGACGAACCCCCCTCCCAACTTCATCTCTCCTCTCTCTTTTATCTCGGACCATCCAATCTGTCATCCTGGATCTCTGCGTCTCTCGCATGTATGATGTTTGGCTTTTTTCAGGCTTTCTCCGGACTCTTCGGCTCTCGGGCGAGGCCCCCACTTAAATTTTGATTTGATTGTCGACACAACACCAGGAGACATCAATGTGTTTCCTCTCTTTATTCTCCGGCCCTTGCTTATAATGAGACTGATCCCATACATGAGAATGACTCATGCACAATAGCCCCGGCACACTCCATATTCAGCCTCCACATAAAGTAAGGTTAATTGTATAATAAGTGTGTGACAATGGCCCGCCACAATGGTCCCGAGTCAATATTGACGCCGTACAGTGGGGTTTGTAGCGTCGGGCTCCAAGCCAGCAGAAAATGGGAGCTCGCACGTCACACATGGGATTTTTTGCATTTTTCCGTCGGCTTGAGGTAATACCACTTGTTGCTCATCTATGCGGTTGCGTAATAATAAATGGGACATAGGTTTAACTCATTCAACATGTCATCATGACGCTCATCTAATGGAGATTCAGGTTTTACAACACGGGAGCACGCAGCTGCTTCTGTTAATGCCTTATTGTAAACACAATTTAACAGTATCACATTGGCATTTTTTATTGGCAAAATATTGTTTATCAGTTAATTTTTGGAATTGATTCAAGATAAGTTCTATCTATTTCATCCTTACATGTCAATCGTCAAAAGTATGAAGCCACCTTTTGCTGAGAACGGATGAAAATACAATGTCAATGAAAGTACACCTGCAATTTTTCATAAGCAAATCCACTGCTGTCATAAGCTGTTATAAGAACCCAAATTAAGTCGTTCTTTTACCAGCTTTATGTAGCCCTTATTGGACTATTCAGATGATGTGTTATTACAAGCTGAACACAGAGGGGGGGAGGTCATTGTCACACTTGTTTCTGATGGTCAGTCGTAGTGGCTGTGTTTGGGGATACAGGAGCACAAAAGATGTGTGAAGTGATGCCTATAGAAACTAATGTGTATGACTTGACTGGGTGATAAGGAGTAACTACTCACACCTGCAGTCATTAGAATGGCGGCTCACCGGGGTGGAACACATCTGAATTCATCTGCATCATGGAGGACGGCTAAATAAAACAAAAAAGAGGGAAAGGTTTTTAAGCAACAACTACAGAAAACATTTCCTAAAGTTGTAAAATACTACAAAAAACAACTACAAAGAAATATGCCCTAAAGTCACTTTTGGCAGATACCCAAAATATTGTGTTGACTGAATCATCCCAAGTACAAAAAAATGCCAGGTCATGTTAAACACCTCCTTGAAGTAAAACTTAATCCAAAAATAAAAATTGTGTTGTCATTAACTCAACTGTTGTTATTAGTCAACCTGTATGACATCAATTTTCTACACAACACAAAATAAGGTATTTAACTAAAACTGATAGACAAACGGCGGTGGCCTATATTGGATTATACTGTACGACAACTTTCCAAGATTCTTCATAATGTATTATATTTTTGATCTGTGGAAGAAATACGGGTTTGAAGTTATGAGTGAATGATGACAGAACTTTCATTTATGAAAACTTTAAAGTAACAACTTTGAGAATTTGCTATATTGTCTTAGGGATTTTATTTTCACACTTCCCCAACAAACACAAACTAGTTTGACACACTTATCCAACAAAAACCCAGCAACCAAAGATGTTAGTGTTTGTTGGTGCAGTGTGAACTAGCCTTAACAGTGTGTTAAAAGCATAAAATTAACAGCATTTTTTATTCACCTGCCATCAGTTGAAAATAAAAAGCTGCCAAAATGTGTCCAACATTACTAATCTTGCATTTATCATTTAATAGGCACTGTTATCTAAAGTGACTTGTAAATATCGCAGTAAATAATACTTAAATGTGAGACAGTTGATAGCAAGATGTCAGTAAAAGCTATGCTTTTTAATTTCCTTTGAGTTGTGGAAGTACTTTGTATTTTTGACCAACTAATTTGAATTGTAAATGATGCTCCCCAACAAAACTTTCGAATTTTTTTATTGATTTTCGTTGAGAAACCTAACGAGCCTTCAACGCTTGCTGTGCTGGGACACTTTTATCATTTCTGCAGGGGGCAAAATTAAGAGGCCTAGGGCAAAAGAAGCGAAAGTGACGAATTGGTTTTAAAGGAGCGAATACGTCGCATAAAATGTAATCTAACTGATGTGAAATTGTTGTCCAAATATAAAAAAGTGCTTTTTTTAAATGTCTGGTAAAGAAACCGAGCAAAGCATTTGACACACAAACAAATTCAATCATAGATAAACATTACATTCTCAACAAGATTCAACAAGACACAAAATGACTTCCTTCAAATAGAAGTCAATAAATACAGTAGAATGTTATTACACCCCATAGTTACAGTGTACATCTATACTGACAAACTATAATGCCTAGTGTCCATTTTTTCCTCTGATCTTACAAACATGCACTTGTTAAAATGAGTTGAATAATAAACTTAACATAAAAAGTTATTTTGTAATCTCATGGTAAAGAGTTGCAGGTGAAGATAGAAACTCTTCTCCCCCTAACAGAATCCTCCTCCTGCTCATGGTCTGTCCACATTCACCGCACCCCTTCTTTAGTGATGCTAATGTGGAGAGAAAGAAAGCAGCTGTAGGCGGACAGTGATGAAATTCTATTATCACTCAACCACAGAAAGAGTTCCAGGCAAGACGCAGAGTTTCAGCTCGGACCTGTTTGCATTTTAGGACAGACTCGCGTCACAAGTAGTCTACAAGAAGTCTCTCCTTCACTTTGAGGAGTTCTCAAGTTCTGCTTTAGTTTTCAAACTTATGTATCCGTAAAACAAGCGCGTGCGAGTTGATTTTAACACCAGTCTGTGATACCACCGTGATCGATCAGCTATGTACAGCATGCTGGAACACGACATGAAGTCGTCCGTGCCACCGACGCACCAAAGCGCGCAGGGCATGACCCAGCTGAGCCACGGAGCCGCCAAGCCGGCTGTCAACCAGCAGCAGACCGTCGATCCCATGGACAAAGTCAAGCGGCCCATGAACGCCTTCATGGTCTGGTCTCGGGGTCAGAGGCGCAAGATGGCACAGGAGAACCCCAAAATGCACAACTCCGAGATCAGCAAGCGCCTGGGCGCGGAGTGGAAGCTGCTCACCGATGCCGAGAAGCGGCCGTTTATCGACGAGGCCAAGCGGCTGCGCGCTCTGCACATGAAGGAGTACCCAGATTACAAATACAAGCCCCGGCGTAAGACGAAACCGGTTCTGAAGAAGGACAACCCGGGGGTTAAGTATCCCCTGTCTGCGGGGAACCTGCTGGCGGCAGCGGCCGCGCAAGGTTCGGGAGGCAGCCCGCGGATGGACAGCTACGGCTGGGGTCACACAGGCGGCTATGCGGGGATGCAGACGGATGCCCTTGGGTACAGTCAGCAGCTCCATCGCTATGATTTGTCAGCCTTGCAGTATCCTTCTGCCATGGCAACGCAGACTTACATGAATGGTGCAAACTCCTACAGGTAAGTTTGGACACTTTGCTATACATTCAATAGATTGATTGTGTGGGTGTTATAATCAATCCCATGTTCTTTCTCCAGCCCCATGTCCTACAGCAGCAGTCCACAGCAGCCCAGTCCGGTCATGTCCATGGTGAAACCAGACCAGGTGTCTCACTCACCCACCGGAAGCCACAGCCACCAGCGGGGTCCTTTACAGGGCGACCTGAGGGACATGATCAGCATGTACATCCCAGGTGGAGACACCACGGACAGTGGAGCACAGAGAAGCTACTCCAACATCCAACAGCATTACCTCTCCGGCACAGCGCCTCTCACTCACATCTGACCGGGAAGCTGTCGTCACATCCCTGCGTCCAGTCCGAGGGCTCGCCACCCATGTGGGCTCACATGACTCGATGTGCTGTAGATGTATGAACATTAACGGTCAGCTTGAAATGTATAAAAGGAGGGTGTGTGGACACGGGGTTGAACCGGGACACCGGAGGCGACTGGACTTTTGAAAAGTGCCTGGACGTTGTGTGGAACGTGTTTCACCCTAAGGTCCACGACTTCATGTTCTGTATAGTGGTGGTTTGGCCTGGTGCGGTGTTGTGGAACTGCTCATAGTTGAGATATCATGATGGCGTTTCTTTTTTGTTTATTGTTTTAACCACCTGACTGGTTGGTTACTGGTTACTTGCATACTTATGCCAACTAGTTAATATTTCACTGACTACTGACTTCAAAGGCATGACACTGAATGCAAGTGGGGAAGAAACTAAGCACAAATTCCCTTGGTCGCTGCTTGTCCTCATCATCTTAACACCTCAGAACGAATTGCCAACATTTGACTTTTAAGATCGCATACCATAAGACTTTAACATTGTGCTGCTCTTCGTTGTTTAGGTAATGCGAAAATTTTAAATGCACAACGGTGTAGATTTTGTTTTTCTTCCGACGTTAGTATAGATGAATTGTGCCCTGAGTTTCAACAGGTTTTTGTTGCATTAAAACTGAAAATGAAATAGAGATCCTGCTTAGAGGGATTTGACTGTATTTTCTATTAAAAAAAAAGAACAATTAATTCTCAACTCTCTTGAGAAATAGGACACATTGTGTATAGAAGTGTTGTGTATAAAAGAGGGATTCGTTCTGGAAAATGTTCTTGTGTTTGACTAAGAATGTATTGTTGTGAAATGTTTTCTTTTTTACTTTATAGCCCTTATAGTAAGGGTTATTAATCTTGTATGTGACTCGACAACCTTGTTAGAAAAAACAACAAAAATGTAATAAAGTATTTTATTATTTTTGTACGATTGTTTTCCTTCCTTCTTTCTGATGCTATGTTTCACAAAAGTTTATGCAACGGAACTTTAAAACAAATTAAAATGTTGCAATAACCTAAGAAAAGCATTACTTTCTCCATTTAATACTTCCCATTAAATTCAAATACATTTATTAGTTTTTTTATCAACTATTTCTTTTAGTTCAACATGTTAATTTTAATATTATAATTGGATCAAGTTATAAAATACAGAACTTATTCTTCAACAAATTAGAAAAATCTGAATTCTAAAAAATTAAATATGTTATTTTTTTGTTAATTTATCAAACAATTGGGATTGGATGCACACACTTTAAGTAACACACAGTTATGTCTAATGTTGCATAAGTTTAATGTCTCCTGTGTTTGTTTATATAGTTAAAAAAGTTAACAATAGTTCAATTTCCATATATCTCTAAAGAGACTCAAACAGACAAATAAAGAGACTCAAACAGACAGAAATTGCAAGTAAGGCTCGTGTTTGTGTAATGATAAGATGACAGGTGTAACTTTACAATGTGGCACCTACACACTTTCAAGAATGAGATAATAATGTGATATGGGAACAGCCCAACCCAAACGCATCGCCCCTCATTGCGAAATAACCAAAAAACGAGCTATATTTCATCAAAGCGCATTAAAAATCCAATTCTCTTAAACTCCCTTTAAAATCAACCGGCCTCGTTTAATTCATCGTTAATACGATAGCGTTCCCAATATGAACGCACTCAAGTCGACCTACTCATATTATAATGACCGAGCACATTAAGCAAGTAAAGGGAACACAGATTCGGGAGGGCAGGGGACTCGATCTGACCTCCATCACCTAACTTCTAGAAGAAAGTGGACATCGATTAAAACTGATAAAAGTTAGGAGGATCAAAACCCAGAGGTCGGAAGAATATCCCTCCCTTTTCTCTCGTTTTTTTTCAATACTTTGCCCGCTTTTTTCCAGGAGAGAAAGCGAGTGGCTGTCCGGGCCGTAATTGGCCGTTTCGGAGGCTCATTGTCCTGCGCTTTTGAGCACGCAGGTGCGCGCAGTAAAAGCGCGCAGTTCTCAGCGCCTCTTATGCTCGCCTTTGTTCTCCATTCTCTCGCTCTCCCACCGGGCAGAAAATTAGCGTTGCATTGAGTGCCTCGTCTCCCCTCTCTCAGCAGTCCCGAGCTTAACCCGCTCGATGCTCCCCGCTATTCTCATGGTAATGGTGCAGTCAGGACCGGCTAATCGGGGATGGAGGGGAGGGGAGCGATGGGGAGGAAGAGTTTTGAAAGGGGGATGGGAGTTCTAAACACGCATGTATAGTCTTATGGACCCATGAAGTCTATTGCAGGAAGTCGTAGAGAGAGATATGCAAGTCTGGGGACATGAGTTGATTGTATAGAAATAGAATCAAACTAGTTGCAGAATAAAAGTTAAGTCTATGTGTTATGTTTCTGTAATGAGAAGATCCACAGGTGGCAGGTGGATGAGGGAATGGTGAATGATGGCATCCCCCAAAAATGGAATGGCTATTTGGTTTGATATTAACATCTTATTTTCTGAATTAATCAGCTGGCAAACTCCAGAATTAAGTGACTGGTTTGTGTGTGTGTGTGTGTGTGTGTGTGTGTGTGTGTGTGTGTGTGTGTGTGTGTGTGTGTGTGTGTGTGTGTGTGTGTGTGTGTGTGTGTGTGTGTGTGTGGGGGTTCAGTTGAAGGGGGAGCCAGATTTTCTTGTTGAAAGCATAAAATCTCCTAGCAACAAACAGAGGCTTCCACAGGTTGTTCCCAAAGCAACAGCAATCCCCCAAACTAACCCCAAAACCCCACACCCACCGGAGCGAGAGAAAGAACAAGAGACACAATTTCGGTCGGAAAAACATTACGTGTTATAAAACACACTCAGAAAAAACCATAACAAACTGCGGAAAAGTAGTGTTGTTCTGTTGAAAAGAGTGAAAAGTGTTTATTTATTCAAATGAACTAGGTAATAAAAGTTAATCTGTGATTTATTTTTATTTGGAGTAAATAGAGTACTTCAAAAGGGCCACAAATATATTTGCGTTAAACGCTTTGCTCGGAAACCCTACATGACAACAAATCCACAAGTGTGTATTCCAAGGTATGCTATAATACGGTTATGAGATCAAGTTAAACCGCCTACGTTGTGTGTATGCGCATGTTTTTACTATCGAGGGTCTCTGAGTTTGAGACTAGACAGGACAAAGTTGCTATGCTTCAGTTCAGAGGTACAACAAAGAGCTGGAACAACAGCATACTTCTGTGATGCTGTCTGGTCGAATGCCACCTACGACACAATTATGGTTGACTTACAAACTCAAACAAAGAGAGAGAGGTATTGCAGGTTTGGCTGTCAGATTGTAGGTGTGGCGTGTATTCGTGGGAGAGTTATACAACGATTTGCCACCGACAAATCGTGAACGAAAAAGAAGCCAATGACAGGCCAAAAAAAACAAAAACGCTAGCCTGCCAAGCCAAATGTCGTCACAAACGTTTAACTAACGTCACGGGGAACACCTGCTGTTAGCGAGTCAGTGTTTGAGAAACGTGAATTATTTGAACGCTCCCTTTAGTTTCAGTCATTCACTGTAAGTTTTGAGAAGTTGTCACATAACTATTTTAAGGCTTCACATTACATCAACTTGTCAAAATAAGCGATTTAATCCACTTGCCATAATTTGTAAGTAAACAATTGGTGGAAATGACTTGCAAAGTTGGTTGTACCTTAAACCTTAAGCAGCAAAAAGGTTGTATCAATAGTACATCGAATAAAACATCCAGAGAAAATAAGGTTTTGGTGTAGCAAGTGTGTATAGAGGAACGTGTTTCTCTAGAAAGAGGTGTAGTCACAGAGATGAGGTGCGTACACAAACAAGTGCCAGATTTTTAAAAGATGTTTTAAGAGGATTTCCATCATCGTCTCAAGTATTTTCCCTGACGTAATAGCACTTCAACAAGGCTTTTCAGTCCCTTGTTCAACCCTTCATCAACCCCCCCCTCCTCTCTCTCTCTCTCTCTCTCTCTCTCTCTCTCTCTCTCTCTCTCTCTCTCTCTCTCTCTCTCTCTCTCTCTCTCTCTCTCTCTCTCTCTCTCTCTCTCTCTCTCTCTCTCTCTCTCTCTCTCTCCCACACAAATCATACCATTGACTTTGTTTCTATATACTGGTAATTTATAGACAATATTTTTATGCCATTGTTTTCTATTAATACCATTAATGACATCCCTATTAGATTCTGGTAATTAAATTGTCCCCTAGGAATGTTTGAGAGGTACTTGCACTTTGCCTTTTAATGACAGAAGAGAAATGCTATTTGTCTGTCATTATTAAAGTGAAAGTTCACCCAAAATGAAAACTATCATTAATTATTCACCCTTATGTCATTTTTAAACTGTGACTTTCTTTCTTTCGCGGAATACAAAAGTTGATATTTAGAAGAAATTTGGTAATTGAATAGCAGTGGCACTTTTATTATATACTCACAAAACCAATCCAACTGATTGAGTGCCAGTTCCCAACATTCTTTAAAATATTTTTTTCATGTCATAGTCATACAGGCTTGAAATAATAAGAGTGTGAGCAAATGATGAATATTTGGGTTGTCTATCACTTTAACCTTAAGTAGAAAACACATTCCTTAAACTGATTCAAATTGATTCTGCTTCAAATTAATTTTTAGTTTTATAAAAACAGTAACAGACGTGATGAATGACAGGCAACCTTTCCACACCTTTTTTTGTCACACACATAATACTAAATCATACAAACAATATGTGACCTCATATTTCAACCAGTATTTTTAGACAATGTATTATTTGCTTTTAAATCGACGTGGCACAGTGACCTATAGTTCAGAAAGATTATAACACTCACATTTTAGAATTGATCAACTGCAGCTGTTCTTTTCTTAGTATTTTCATCACTAAGGTGGTAATGTTGTTATCTATATTGATTCATAATTTTAAAGAATGTTTTTGCTTAAAATGTCAAAACACTGTGAATAAAATCTACAGAAAGATCAGTATCATTAACCACTCTGGTGGAGCCCACACAGATAGAACCGCACACAAGCATCTCAACCACATTCTTCAGATATATGTGCATCAATGGGCTGCTTATCAAACATACCCAAACAGCACAGATCAAAGTACCGAATAATAACATTTTCAACTATAAACAATAAGTTATGAATACATAAATAACTTAATTTCTCAAAAAGTCTTCACAAGCAATGCACCCACAAACAAAAACGTAATGGTCTCCGACCCTTATGGCCAGGCCACACAAACACATGCATGGCGTGGTGTTTCCACACAGACAAGCAGATTAAATCATTATGATGGTAGATTGAGATCTGTCGAACAGGTAGATAAGGAACCACACGCAGGCTTTATGACTCATGTTAAGCCAGTTTTCATTGCTCCGGAAATACACAGCCAACCGACAGAAGACCTCCCACAAAGCAGACAGGGCCAAGACTACACAACCAGACCCAACAAACAAACCATCCCACACTGTCAACACAGCTCCTAAGCAACAGTAAAAGACAGGCTGGACGTCATCTCAATATCTTTACAAGACTTGATTTCACAACTAATCAATTAGTTTTACCCAGTTTGAAAAAAAATTGATAAAATCCATGGCACTATACAATTTAACCGATGATCAATGTGTAATATGATTAACTTAATACCGTGTTTTAAAAACATTCAAACAGAAGCTTGATAAAATGATCAAACATATGAATATTAGTATTTATAGTATATAGAAAGGATTATACAAGAATTCATAATAAGGTTTTGTTTGCGAATACACATTCTAGGGTGAATATATGTGTACACAATAAAAATGTATTTTTTACAATGTTATTATAACTATTATTATTATATGTTATATGTTGTTATGAATATATCTGTCTAAGACTGAAAACAAGGCATTGATAATGTAAGGAATAAACAACATGAAATCAAAGAGATATAGGCAAGAAAAGTTGATGACCAGATAAATGGGGTAAAAGAAAAACTACTCTTCTGCCCCCTAGCTGTGTGTTTCTGCAATCGACACAAGCTCACTTGAGTTCCTGCTACTGCTTTGTAAAGCTTACATTGTCCAACCCATGAAACCCATAATTATAAACTTAAAATGTGTGTGTGCGTGCATGTGTGTGTATGCATTTTTAAAATGATTTTTTATATTTTTATTTATACATTTGGCTTTTATCCAAAGTGACTTACAAGTGTCATTCAATGGCAAATTATCACTGCAGAGCAAACAGGTGTAAGATGTCTTGCTCAAGGACACTTCAGTTATTGTCTTCTGACAATGGGATTCGAACCCGCTACCTTCTGCTTATAAGCCTAACTCTTTAATCATCAGACCAGGACTCTTACAGCGTGTAATGTTATTTAATACTTAAAGTTAGAACATGAAATTTCTTTAAATATATGGCTCAAACGTATTTAAAGCACATTTACTTTAACATGTATCATTTAATATCAAGTTTTGATGCAACATCATTAGCTTTCTGCTGTTTTGCAACATTTTAATACTGAAAGGTAAACTACTACTGAAAGGTAAACTAATACTGTTTTGTTAAATTCTTTCAAAAATTAAAAATGTTAAACTAAGCTGTTAATATGTGGTGTTCGCCAAGTTTGCTCTTTTTCTAAACCCCAGAAGTGTGTGCTTAGCAAAATTAAACATGATCCAAAAAAGGAATACTTTTCATGAACAAATACATATTTTAAGAGAAAGCTATGATATGAAAGCGTAGCAATTGATTCTACGCTGGAATTGTTTTTGGCATATACTAATTGCATAGCACTTAATGAGAACCACACATTGATTTGCTGTAATTGGTCATTTTTAAAGTACCAGATCACCATAAAAAATTTTTTTGTCTTCATGTAATCACCCACTTTATATAGAAAACCGGAGTGATTTACTTTTTCTACATAACATGAAGATATATTGATGTAATGGAAAATGATGACTAGTCAGTGGGGATCAATGTTTTTGGCTTCAGACAGGTTTTACATGACATGTGAAGTAAGAAATGAAAGAATTTTTGTTTTGGGGTGAACTACCCCAAAATTACACGTACTAAGTTATTGTAACAGACACAAAGTAGTTCAACATTATGAAAAATTCTGCACAGGTTCTTAACCTCCTTTACTCAGACTTCTCTTTATCCACTTGCCTCACTTTCTCTATGTTGCATTTATTCCAGTATAACAGAACCTGTGTTAGAATCACTCCACTGCAAAAACAGGCGACTACATGCAACTCAGTTGGGAGAGAAAGGCCAGACTCCTAAGACAATAAAAAGAGAGATATTTTTTATTGATACAATATAAAAAAACACTATAAAATATAAGGCTATTGTTATAAATGATTCTAAGTAAATCAGATCTTGTTATATTCATTATTTAATTTGCTTCTGAATGCTTTGCTTATTTATAGAAGCCATTCCTCTGGGTTGTTAGTCTGACCCATAACACAATATGTTTCTAACTTATAATCAGTTATCGAAATGACCACACCTGCTTTCTGACCTCACACTATATTATGTCATTATTAATCATGGCAGTTTATTTATTCAGTCCTCCCATGATGCAGCCATTTCCAGCCCTCATGCAGAAAGGTACTTTTCTCCTGTTGTGTAAGACATTTTCCCCGCAGGTTTTTATTATTTGCAAGTTTACACTACGATGATTAACAATGATGATTCAGCAATAACTTCCAGCACAATATATTCATATTTTGGGCTTGGTTTTAAGACAAAGTTTCTTGTGTGGTGCCGCCTGATCTGGCCACACTGACTTATGCCCTATTAACCCACTGAACGTGTCTTTGTGTACCTGAAATGAAGTGAAGATACGCCCTACAGACCCCAAATACGCCAACAAAACTGAGAGGGCCAAGAGCTCGCCTGTGGTTCCACTTTTGTAGTTAACGCATACCTGAATAAACTGAATAAGTACATACAAATAAAGGTTAACTTTTTGGCAAATGTATACACACACTTACTTATGGATTTAAGTTGTGTCTCACCCTGCCAGCAATAACAAACAGCACATTCCACTCACGCAGTGTCCAAACCACCGACACAGGGGTCAAAGGTGAGGCCAGGAAAAACATGAAGACACAGTATACACAGAGAAGATATATACCTGTGTGAAACAATCAACACATAAATTGAAATATAAGTTTTGAATAATTTAGTTATCTCGCCGATTTTGGGATTTTGCTTTTATACCTTTCAAAGTCTTTCCTCTGAAGTGCTGGATGAGAAAAGCCAGGAAAGCAATCTGGATGAGTGCAAACAAACTTTCCCCCCAGGCCCTGCACACACACCTGCATGCCTTAGCATGACTGCAAACACACACTTAGCACATACTTCTACATCCCAAAACAGATTTAACTCAGAAATAAGCACTGCTATACCCAATGGGAAAGTTATGCATGTAGCAGAAAACTCCATGAGCAGAGATGGCCAGCAGGTCCAGAAAGACGGACCAGAGACACAGACCGTCGGATCTTCCAGACCAGACTACTTTCCCAATCTGTGCTAGTGGGGCTGTGAGAAACAAAGGATATTTAAGTTGTGTTATCATCTACTCAGCTTCTTGCAACTTCTAACCTGTAAGCAAAAAAGAAGATATTTTGAAGAATGCCGGTAACCAAAAACGGTTGGTCCCTATTGAATTTCTTAACATAAACAAGTCAAAGGGGCAGACATTTTTCAAAACATCTTATTTTGTGTTCTGCAAAAGAAAACGTCATTGACTACTGTAATAGGAAAATTAGAGTTGGTAGTCACAATTGCCCCGGAACCATTTGTTGTCCAACATTCTTCGAAATATCTATTTATATTTACATTGTCCTTGTGATCAGTGGGGACCAAGACTTCATGTTCTGTGTTTAGTGTTCCTTAAAGGCGATAAAGTGGGCCACTCACCAAAAACTGTGTCCATCAAAACAAGAATTCCCATTGTCTTACTCATGACAATCTTCAGACAGGGCACTAAAGAAGACATAAGTTAAGACATCCCTGTCCATAAACATAAGATACATGCAAACCATAAACAATTATAAGCTTAAATTAATTTTGTCAATTTACATGTTTTAATATATATTATATTTTTGTAAATATGTTTGTTAAGATAAAATAAGCCCTCACCGTGTATAAAGTTGAAATGAAGAAAAAAATGGTCATAACATTTTTCTGGCATGAAAGTTAACAGAAAGTCTTTCAGTTGAGGCATCATCTTCGAATTAATACCCGAATTAAACTGATTGTGGTCTTCTTGTAGTTTCAAAGCTCAACCTTTCTGAACGTTTAACTACTGATTATTAATATTAATAACAAATGTTTTTATAAACTTAGCTGAGGCATCATGGTTGACTGTCCAAAGCGTCTGAACCAATAGAATGTGACGTTCAGAAGCGCATGCACGATTATACAGCTGGAGACATTTCCACAAAACAAATTTTTTTTTCGGTGACTTTATTTTTAATGGAGAAAAACAGCAACATATGTTAATATTTATCCTTTAGAGTTTTTATAAAAATAACTTTTGTAATTCAGCAGTGTTTTGGTCATCCATGTGTTGGTGTAATGCACGAACGTTGTTGTCCTGCAGAGGGCGCTGTGTGGCTCATATCAATTTAATATATTGTGCTTCAATTCTTTACATGTCAATATTTATTTCTCCCATTAAATCTATTTAGTCATTTACCTTTGTATTCATTTTTCCCACATTTTGTTATAATAATATACTTAAAATAGAAACAAATTGGATTTAGATTAATGAAAAAATAATGGCATATTTGTTCATATTTACTGTAGTCACCTTTTGACAAAATTTTACACAAATATTCTTTTCATTTTATCAAGACGCATCTTAAGATCTCAGCCTGAGATGATTTTTAAGACTCTCTATCTATTTAGCGCTCCTCTGTTCTTCAATATTCAGTCACAGTCATCCATTTAAAAAACATGTTTGTTAAATGAATGATTTATCATAAGCATTTGCTGAATTAAATGTTTATCTATTAAACTAATTGAAGACATTCAGGCACACACCTTCAGATCAAAATATTATTTAAATAATGAGAAACATTTCTTATTGTTGTCCCAAACACACACACACACACACACACACACACACACACACACACACACACACACACACACACACACACACACACACACACACACACACACACACACACACACACACACACACACACACACACACACACACACACAGAACATAAAACTTTCTTTTATGAGTAATATTTTTATGAAGAGTTCAAATTATATTCTTGTTACTACATTACGATATAAAATATAGTATAATTTGACATTTGGATTTGTGTGTTATTATGAAAGATTACAAATTACAGGAGGAAGTCATAAAATAACACAAAGGCAAGATAAGAGGGCAAGATTTAGAAACCTGCATTTGTTCCTTATTCTTTAACATGGTGTATTAACAGTTTTTTTGGTCAAACACTATATGCACACTTTTATACATATGATTGAAATAACAATTGACATTCTGATATGATTTTATAACAGTTTAATACTTTGTCTTGAAAGAATCTCAGTCTTTGTCTGAAAGGAGGGGGACATGTTTCATTATGTGAGGGTAAGTGCATAGGCAAACAGGGACAAAAAGACGGATGTGTTCTTGCAGCTTTCCATAAACCATGACTGCACCTTTTTATGAACACAAACTCTGTGTAAACATCAAGAACATGATTCACCTTTTACTTGTAAAGCCTTTGTATAAATGTTTTTCTTTGCTCAGGAACATAAAAAGAACACTAAAAGAGTATCATTCCTTATTCCCAAATGCCCTGGGTGTTATAAACACTATAAACAGGGCCAGGATAAGACACCTTAACATCTGAAAGCCATGTGGACAGCCCTGTCTTCTACACTGGAAAAGTAAATTACATGCTGATAATCTGTTAGATAAAACTATTTGTTTTCTCACTACAAAGAACGTCCAAAGTCCAGTGGTGCATTTGTGTTAGAGTACCCAATGCAAACATTTCCCCAGAGCTGAACAGTGTTTCGTATTCATCTGTGCCAGTCACCAATAGTTAAATATGCCATAATATCCTTTACATCAGCTCTGAGTCAGGTTAAAGATATTGTGTCTTTATTTGTTGTGACAACCAGAGACAGGTTTTGTTTCTTTGAACAATTCAATTAAATGCATACAATTTCCAAACATCTGTTGTGTGTTAATTGTTTTTCGTGTTTGTTTAATTTAAAAGTAATAACCTCTTCTTCTTGGTTTACATTTTTTTATTTTTTTATTTGAAATAAAGAATACTACTATAAACTTTACTTTATGCACCACTAAAATCACAGAGCAATACAATACCTATTATAATATGAGATGCTTTATTATGTTATAATGTAAGTTCCTCCAGGGTGTGGTCACAGAAAGAATTTCATGGGCTGGTCTTATCTTAACTTAATCATAAATGTCCAGCCAGTGTTTATAAAGACCTCGGCACTCTGAAAGACAGTCTATTTGGGGGGATCTGTAAGACATGAGACGTCTCTTAAACTTGTAAAAGTTTCCATTGTATATTTGTAATTCTATCATTTGTTTCGGTTACAAGTTTTCAGACTTTAGGGATAAAACATTTTGAAGTATGTGTACGGGAAAATGTGCGTTGTGTGTTGGGGGAATGCTGTACCCACTGGCCCTCATCTCGATAATCTGTAACATCATACTGTTTTTCCCCGGCTGGGATGTTAAATACGCGCAGAATGGAGAACTTACAGAGGAGGTCAAATACATGGGAGGACTGGTTGGAGGAGGTGTACTTGTAAGTTTATAAAATCAAAGTATAGATGAGATAAGATAAGTATAAAAATTTTTATATATAAGATTTTTTTATAACAAAAGTTGCTGTATATATGCTCATGCTGTATACTTTGAATAATTTTTATTGCATAAAAGGTCTTAATTGAATCAGATTGGGAGTTGGGCAATGCCAATATGTTTTCATTATCTGATAAAAAAACAACATATTATTTATATAAGTATTTATATACATAAATATTCACCAAAAATATCAATCTAGTAATCAGAACATGTGATTTTTACAGACTTACAGTCTACTTAATACTGTAAAGTGTTTCGTACAGTAAAAAGTTATACATTGTTATGTTTTGATAACTGTTCTACATAATATGCAAAATATTTATTATACACATTGAATAAAATAATAGAATTTTACTAATTAAATGTTATAGATTAAGTGGGAAAGGTATTATAACATGGTAGGACTCAATAATGAATTGACAAGATGCATTATTATAATAACAAATACTATTTTAATAATACTACATTTTCTGGTCATTTGTAGGTGTTGATTCCTGCTTTTTATATTCACCTCACTGGAGAGCAGGGATGTTGCGGGAACCGTTGTGGGGTGAGCAAAAAATCCACAAACAGACTCAGTTATTTTTAGTTTGCAGTTTATAAATATCTTTAATCTATTGGAAATTAAGTTATGTAAAAGCTTGTGCGCTGGACCATCATTTGTAAATAGCTTGACATGTACAATAACTCTGCTTTGGGGCAACCCTGTCAATTACAGTAACAGAATGCTCCAGCCAGTTTAAACCATCCCTATTTTTATCAAACTCTGAGAGCTGAAACACTCTAAGGCATTGGTTTTACAAAACATACATGTATACAAATTGATGACTATAAGATAACATTATAAAGATCCATATAGAATATAAAAAAATCATATTTTATCATAACTTTAACTGTAGTATCTCGGTGGATTAAAGCTTCTTAGAACTCAGGGCATGATCAATGTAATTGTTTGCATGTGATGTGAAAAACATTTGTCATGTGCTTGACATAGTGAATAAACCACATTAGTTTGAGGATATACAGGCACTCCTGTTGTACAAAGACTGTAAATGACACTGAAGGTTTGTAAATGGTTAACTCATGAGCCTGGAGTGTGGTTTAGATCTTCATCTTGCAAATATTGGCAGATTGGGACTTAAATGTAACAAACTTAACACTGCACCAAATAAATCTGAAACTTGTGTTATGGTTAAGGAAGAGTTAAAGCTTACAGAACGTAAACAGACGTGTTTTACATTTAATATATCATGATGTGTAGTTTACTAAAACATACCCATTTTCTGTTTTAGATGTTTCTGTCCATTTTATTTGCAGCAGTGGGTGTTGTTGGTGCCCTTTACAGTTTCGTAGTGGCACTTGTGGGTCTTATCAACGGGCCATACTGTAAAGTAGGTCTGGTCTGGTCAACTCCCTTTAAAGACCTGTAAGAGCCATCAGTCTACACTTTTTTGTGTTAAATAACACATTTCTTCTATGATTTCCTCTTTCCCATTAATTACCTTTTAATTATTTTAAACGTGTTCCATATTTTCCTCAGGAATGATAGTTACCTTAAAGATCATAAAATTTGGGAATTATGCACTGAGCCAAAAAACGTGGTTGAGTTTAATGTAGGCCTGTTCTCAACGCTGTTGGTGGTCAATGGCCTGCAGCTCATCCTCTGTGCTATACAGATGATCAACGGCCTGTTCGGATGCCTCTGTGGAACCTGCAACGAGAAAGACGTAAGAAACAACTGTATACCTTAAGGTCATATCATTGAATCATTTCTGTGTATTTGATTTGCATGTTTCAGTCATGGTCGGTGGTTTGAAAGTTGGACTTGTAAGCAGAAGGTTGCAAGTTCGAATCTCGGGGCAAGCATACAATGACTGAAGTGTCTTTGAGCAAGACATCTCACCCTGGTTTGCCCTGCAGTGATAATAGGCCTCTGGATAATACTTAAATGTAGTAATTTATTTATCCAGATACAAATACTGTTGTCAAGCGTATTTACAACAGTAATTCTTTTGTGTTTTTGAAACCTTACTGTAGTGAAAGTGTACTTCAGTATTTACTAAAGTTAATTTGTTTACTACAGTACTATACTAACTATAATTCTCAGAGTGGGCACAATACAGGAATTTTTCATCCGGGTTTAAAGTTACCTGTACCTATTTTGTCACAAATAGGTACATCCCTGGTAACCTATATTTTCATACACAACTGAACATAATATTGTAGACTACCAAATAAACCATTACGCAGAAATTATAATTGTTCAAATATGCAAAATTTACAATGACTCTTTATTTCACCAATACTTTTAATTATTCAGAATACATCTTATCCCAAATTTCTGGTAATTTACTTTACCGTCTTGTTAAATCCAGAGGGAATCAAAGTTACAATGGTGTTTATATAAAACGATAAAAAATAAATAAAAAGAATTATTTAAATTTGCTTTTCAGCCCCTGTAAACTTCCAGCTCCGGAGGTCATGTCTTCAATATATACCTGCCTCACAAATCAACAAACTTCTGCCCTCTTGTGTAAAGAAATGAAATCTTTTAACAGTTGCCATTAATTAAATTAAATGTACAGAGCTGTTGAATATATATTAAGATGCAGAAATGGAATAACAAGTAGCATTTTACTGAAAGAAATTATTTGTATGTTTATTTGCATTCAATTTATACTGTCGCATTGTCACCTTTTGATTGTTACTGCTTATACTTTGCTTTTATACTTTATAAGGTATAAAATCATTTAGAGACTGAATACTGTTTTTAAGGTTCTTTAATGAATGAAAAAGCACATGTTTTCTGTTTGTTTGTGTGCTCGTTTTATAGAAGCTGAGAAATAAACATATTCTAAAAATAAAATCTGTTACACATGGAGAGGAACGTGTGTTTTAGATTTAATCACTTTTAGAATGACACATTTTAATTCTCTGCAGAGAATGTCCTGTTAATGTAAAATCAGTTTAACAAAACAAACTAACATTTTCATACAGGGAGTAAAAGAAATACCTGGGAAATAAAAAAGCTTTTTTACTATTCAGAAACAATACAAACATACACACACACCTTTAATGCAGATACTGTAGTTATTTTAATAACAGGGTGGACATGAAACATGAAATGTATTTTAAAAGTTACAATATGATTCAATACGAGGCACTTGTGTTTTAGAACATTCCAGTTTAAGGGGATAGTTAACCCAAACATAAAATGTAAGTAATCATTCTCTCACCTGTATACATGTCTTTGTTCTGATTAACATAAAAGAGATATTTGGAAGAATGCCTGAAACTAACCAACTCTTGGACCTTGGCAGTAAAAAATTACTTCAAGTAAAATGTTCTGGTATATTTTTGACAATAAATGCATTTTTTTCTACTGTGGATGTCAAAGGGGACCATGACTGTTTGTTTTAAAGCATTCTTTCAAATATCTTTCCCTGTGTTCAACCAAACCAAGAACAATAGGTTTGAAACAACCAGACAGTGAGTAATTCATGATAGAAATGTCATATTTGGGTGAACTATCCTTTTAATCTTAAATGTTCCTTTTACTATTGGCGTTCAACAGAAAGTTTATAACATACTTGCATAGTTTATTCTATAGGACTGTTTCAAAAATTGGCACAATATACAGAAACGAGTGTAATGTGGAGTATGAAGTTTTGAATGTAATAATGGAGTGAGAATGATAATATTGAGGTTACCACAGTTACCATTTTAAGATATTTTCTCCCATAATACTGGGAATATATTACAGTAATTAAAATCAACTAAACCAGTGGGTTAAGATTAAGCTGCATGACATTAAAACACTGTGCTATTAGGGAATAAATAAAATATTGTATTATGTATATTGTATATTGTATTAAAAAAACTGTATAAGAGATTGTGCACACTGCATGTCTGCAGGAGTAAAAACAGACCGGCCATGATGTAGGCAAGCAGAAACTCATGGTGAGAGGTCAGCTGTCAAACTGTGCCATCATGAGCTTGCGACTGGCTTCATAGCCTAAAAACAGAGCACCGTTGGCCGGAAATGTCCGAATCATTGTGGGGGTCAGACCAGAATACAGAGCTCTCACACCTGAAATGAGTTGAAAAAAATAAATAAATTCAGGTCGATTAATTACTTTTATGTTTTGATGCAAACCAAAGAGTTCTCCCTCACCTTCTGTTCTGAAGATATGCATGAACGTCTTAAAGAACCCAGCCTGTCTTCCTGTCATTGACATGACCTGTATTCTTGATTTAACACAGTCCATCGGGTACACCACAAGCCATAGACAAGCTCCACCGAAACCACCGCTGAACACAATAGGGGCTACACCTGCAAAACACAAACATTCAATTCAAACCTATCAAATCTGTCATGGCAAGGGCAAACAAAAACATTACTGATAAGGAAGTCTCCTGTGGATTTAAGTGCTATTGATTAAGCAAACTGAACTATATCTATTTAAAACAAAAATCTTATTGTTAACCACGCAGCCTGAATTGGCAGGGGCTTAATGTTTGATCATGTCCTAACATCTTGGACTTTACGTTTAAGCACCGACTCCTTCATTACACAGAAAAATACCAGACTTATCAATGAATGAGAAACAAGGCATGCTGTTAATCATTGTGTCAACAGGACATTTTGTAGATAACACTTGCTAACTGTAGTATAAGTGTTTCCATACCTATGTCATCCTTGCCACAGTGCATGTAGTCAGCGAAGAGGGAACGACAGAGTTCGTACGCTCCAAAGAAACAGAAATATCCGGGAACCTCACGGGCTATAGTTGTGGTTAAACCCTGGAAGAATCCGGCAGGACCGTCATTATGCATAATGGACTTCATAACAGACCACACGGTGCTGAAAGGACAGAAAGGTGACTTGTAAAGATAGTCTGCGGGTTATTAAATACACTTTACACTGCAACTCTGGAAAATCTTGAATCAAAGCACTCTTACTTTTGACTAGTGGCGATCTTGCCGGAAATGGTCATCTCATGCATTGCCTGCAGTCTGCACTTGACCAGCTCAGTGGGACACAGCACCAGAGATGAGAACACAGAGGCCACAGAGCCTGCGTAGGCTTTCTGCAAATCACTGTACCACAGTAATTGAAAAATATCTAAAAACATACGTTTGCATTTGACAGACATGTCAATCCAAAGCCTCTCGTCATGTTAAACAATGAATTTGATGTTTCTACCAATATACGCAAGTTATAGGAAGGCCTGACCTTAGATCAGCCCCTTTCTCCTGACCAGAGGCAAAGCGCACCACTTCTTGGCAAAAACCGTAGCACATAAACAGCACGGAGTTCTCAGCGATGTTAGCCATGAGGGCAGGAGTGGTACCTTGATACAGGCCGCGAAGTCCCACCTGTTTATAAGTAGAAACAAAGCAGTGCACAAAGCCTCTGTATAGAGAGGGGAATGTCTGCATTTTAACTTTAGCCGTGTCCAACGGTTGACCACTAAACACACAAGCTGTGCCACCTAAAGAGAAAAGAGAGATAACGGTTAATATTTTTTAGTTTGTCAAACATTCAAAACAGATTAAGGGAAATACATCTGTTCTCAAGTTATTTTTACGTTTACTCTTGGTATAACAAACTTGACAAAGACTGTCTCTGTTATTCCTCACATAAATTTTGTACCTTAATTCATTTCACATAGACATACGCAGTAACATTAGAACAGTATCGTGGAGTATTTACCATACCAATATTCAAATCAGAGAGAACCGGTTTTAACATCAGAGAGTGTGTGGGGGTGTCTAAGGGGGTAGGGTCTAGTACAGACAATGGGGTCCAGCTTGCAAACTAAACAGGTCCGATATCGACTAACAAAAGAAGATTTACATTGCAAACGATGCTGAAACATTCCCACCCTGCAATGCATTTGCATTATAAAGTGCCTGTGACATTTACCTAAACGTACAATCTATTTCACGTTAAAATAACACAAAACTCAACGGTTTATTAAACTGCTCATCTTTTAGTATTTAAGTGTAAGACACTAGTCGTCGTCACTAGAATCCACGACGCCGTGAGACACAACTTTAATCTTAAATCAGGGTCAGTCGTGGTCTGGTGGTTAGAGAGTTGGACTTGTAAGCAGAGGTTGCGGGTTTGAATCCCAGTGCCAGCAGACAATGACTGAGGGGTCCTTGAACAAGACACCTTACACCTGTTTGCTCTGCAGTGATGATTGGCCACTGTATAATACTGTAAGTCGCTTTGGATAAAAGCGTCTGCCAAATGAATAAATGTAAATGTTAATGACGTGAACTGAATTTACCTATAGCTCCAGCTGAGAGGTCTATTATCGCCTGGACCACTGGATGTGGTGCCATGTTGAAACAAATCAAGTGTTTTCAACAATCCCTGATAAAAAAATCTCGATCTCGACTTGTTTCAAACCTGCAGGAGAAGAAAGAAGTCATGCTTAGTTTGAAACAATCAGAACCAGAATGAGCTTTATTGCCAGGTGTGCTTGCACACACAAGGAATTTGTTTTAGTTACACAATTTCCAGTACACAAGACAAGAAACAAGTGACATGATAGAAATAAACATGTAAGTTGACACAGAGGTGGAAATGCAATGGTACAGAAGAGAAATGTCCCTGATAGCACACATATCAGCATTTTCATCTGCAAGACCCCGGGCAGACGTGTTTGCACATCTGCGATAGATCTCGGAGACGTCTGCTGTCAGATGTGACGTAGACCCCTAGAAGATGTCTTTAAGATGTTTATGAATCGAATGGATCACAACTCATTAGCAGATGAGTTTAAAGAGCAGATCTCCAGATCTCATCTTACAGAAATACCTTTGACATCTGGGGTAGGGCCTACTGTACACATCTTACATTATTAAGTGTGGAAAAACAAATACAATTCAAATGTGTTTACATATCACTTTATAAATGTATAAAGTTGTTATAGTTACATTATGCATGCACATGACTGTACAGACTTGCATCAGAAGAAAGCATGGAGCTCAATCTTTATCATGTTTGACAAAGTAACAAAGTTCAATAGAGACAATGGCCACCAGCCACGTGACTAAGACACATTCATATACATTCTAATGTATAGACTTTAGTGCACGTGGCATTCTGACGTCATCTTGGCTGATTTGTTCAGTCTCAAAAATACACATGCATTCTCTTGCATCTAATGGATCATATAAAGCATTTTGATTGGACAGAAATGATGCATTATTTCTCAATCTTTCATTTGTGTTACTCACCCGGATCAGGGATATCCGTAGAGTCATTTTTTTTACTAAATTTCTACATTTGATGAAATGAAAGAGTGACCTCAACAACGATCTGAAGGTAAAGAAGGATGGAGGATTGACCCCCCCCTCCCTCTCCTGGACCACTGATGACCTCTGTCCTTTCCTGTTGAGGTCAAATTACAATACCCTGAAACAATGTTTGAGATTCATCGGTGTGATTCAGTAAATGTTTATTTTAAGTAAAAGTAGAACCGTGGATGCTGTTCGTCCCCTCTGGAATGTCTGATGGGGTCCCGGAACCTTTAAACGTCGCTGATATCCGGCGGACGCTTTACTGCGCTGCACCCGGAAACGTGCAGGGACGACATTGAGGTCCTCAACGAGAGATCATGTACAGAAGATTATTAATAAATATTTATCAGGTCCGAAATGGATTAATTCACACGCACAATCCACAACAACCCTTCACGAAATGTAAAGAGGGAGAGGTTTATTCTTCCTGCTTCCGGTAAGGTGCAGACTGAGATGAAACAATTGTTCAAATAAGGGCTGTCAAAACCGAATAAAAGTTTATATAATTTTTTATATAATTTAATTTACATTTTTATTGTGAATATAATTTAATTTACATTTTTTATTGTTTATATAATTTAATTAACATTTTTTATTGTTTTTCTAATTTAATTGACATTTTTTATTGTTTATCTAATTTAATTTTAATGTATTATTGCTTATATAATTTAAATATTAAAAATAAAAAAATATAAACAATATTAGTATTAAATATTATATATTTTTTTAAAAGATGCAATGTGTGTGCATTTATAAAGTCAAAATTAAAATGTGCAATTCCCAGACATACATTATGTAAGCAGAGACTTTTATTTTGGATGCTGTTAGGTAATTCTTTTAAGACAGTTTTCTATCCCTGTTAAAATTGAATGCACAAAATGTTTTAAATATTTATATTTAAATGCAAAATAATATCTAAAAGTTATGGTCCGCAAACAAAATTATTCATATACAGATGTTTGTTATTCTGGGTTTTAATACAAACACTTATACTTGATTTCATTACAGGCCTAATGGAAAAGCAAGCCGAAGGCTTTTGGGAACCGGTAACATCTCCTTTAATGACAATAAAGACAGCACCAAATCTTTGTCACAAGAGAAAGGAAAGAAAACAGATGATGATAGAAGTCCGGTTAACACGGATGAACAGAGGGACACTGAAATTCAAAAACAGGGCACCACAATGCAAAGAGCAGAGTTTACATCACAGACTGATGTGGTCACTCAACCCGAGGAGAGCAAACCGTCTGAAAAGACAAAAACGGGGAAAGAAAGTCTTTTAGAGCTGCTTGGAGCAATGAAGGTGGAGGTCACAACCAAACGTAAAATAAGACCTCCAAAGAATGTAAGGACCATTGAGAGACCAGAGCTGAAGAATGTGGAAAGCGCGAAAAGCATGTTTCAGCAGGCCACAGCTGAAGGTTCAACACAGCGGTAAGTTATAAATAGGTAAATTAAATTTAACACAAATCTTTATTCTGGATGAGATTAATCACAATTAATCATTTTTATATATATAAATACAAATTTATTATGCACAATACATGTAAAACAAACTTAAATGCTATTTATTATGATAAATAGTTTTAATAAAATATTACATTTACATTAAATTGGCGGACGCTTCTATCCAAAGCCACTTATAAATTAGCACAGCTATCACTGAAAAGGAAGGGGGTAAGGTGCCTTGCTCAAGGGCACTTCAGGCATTGCCCTGGCACTGAGGGTCAAACCAACAATCTGCTGGTTGTCCAACTCTCTAACCACCTGACCACAACTTACGTTTTATATTTTTCACAAATATATGCTCAACAAATATATGTTGTGTATATATTTATGAAAAATATAAACTATAAAACTATTAAAGAAAAATGTAATAATATACAATTATCTCATTTAATATACATCTCAAGGCATATCTCAACTGTAAGACGTCTTTATTTTAGTGAGATGTTGAATCCAGAACTGGCCGCTGCGGCCTCAGCCGCTGCATTCACGCTGCCCAACAGTCAGCAAGCCGAATCAGAGCTCCTTAAGCAACTGAGGAAACATGAAGCCGTACCTGACATCAAGAAGAGAGCAGAGGGACAAAACATCGGGTACGCTTTTCTCTTCATCTTTATTGTGTCAAAAAGAAATATCCTAGTCATGTAAGCATCGTGATCCATTTGAAAGCCAAGGAAAAGGTTAAGTGGAAAGAAAATAATTGTATGATATATCTAGATAACTATGTATTTTGCCCTTTTCTCTTTCAGAGACATAATAGCTGATATGAAAGTAGGAAAGAGACAAAATAGCAGATCGAATGCTAGGCCAACTAGTCAGATTCGCTTTGATGATGATGGTAGGGGATATACTCAAGACAGAGGCATTACTAGTGAACTTGATGCTGTCCGTCGAAGGTAACAAAAAATCATGTTCTTTTTATTTACATTTTACAAATTTGTAAATTTTTAATACTAATCCAATCCTGTGTACATTTTGTTTTAAAGGAAAAGTCCTTTTACTGGTAAAAGGTTAAACATATTCACTGCTGCTGTGGAACAGGATGCAGCTTCAGACCTGAGTAAGTAAAATATTTAAGTAATAATAATTATATTACTATATATTTTATGTGAGAAATATATTTTAACCTTTATCATATTTTACTCAGGACCTACCCTTTGGGATATTGAGCTAGCCAATCAGATTGTCCAGTCATCAAATCAGCTCCCCCGAAATGGCTTTGAGGAGATAATCCAGTGGACCAGAGAGGGCAAGATTTGGCAATATCCAATCAACAATGAGTCTGGTCAGTTCTAAAGTCTTTCCCCCTCCATTCTGTAGCTAAAATTTTTTTGTTTGTTGCCAACATAAGTTTTACATCAATAAATTTCCTAATTGGTCTCAGGCTTGGAGGAGGAGTCACATGTTCCCTTTCACGAGCATGTGTTCCTGGAGAAGTACCTGGATGACTCGTTCCCCCGTCAGGGTCCTGTCAGGCATTTCATGGAGCTCGTGATCACCGGCCTTGCAAAAAATCACCATCTCACAGTTAAGCAGAAACAGGAACATATCACCTGGTTCAGAGACTACTTCCAGCAGAAAGACAGTGTCCTCAAAGAGGCTGAGGCATAACTGAACAACAAGCTTCGTGAATGGACAAAGACAAGAAAAGCTTTCATATACTCTAGAAAAAGCTTGTTAAAAGATCTGTTAAAAACCAACAAGATTAAAGAAAGAGTCTGCATCATTACCATCTCTTTGCTGTCAGTAGTATAAATTGTGCTGCAAGCTGTTAAATGTTGATCATATACAAATACCTAATAAAGTTGTTTTTCACAAATAATGTGGTGATCTTTTTTTCATATAATTTATTTGTATGCTGCCTTCAAACCATATTCTGAATCAGCACACAGAATTGTATTCTTGGTGTATCAATGGTGTGTCAAGGTCAATAAAATCTCTTTACGATGATTGTATTCAGGAAGATCTTCTCTTATTATTAGTCTTTGCTTCAGACTTTAAAGGCTAGCCTATATTGTAGACATGACTTTCAAATGACATTTACACAAGTAAGGGAAGTATAGAAATGTTCAGTATTTAGAGTCTTTACATATTTTTCACTTCAGCACATTTTTTTTTAATTTTGATGACAGTGTAAGAGGGAATAAGTTAAATGTAATTTGACAAGGTCACTGTGTAAAAAGCCCCAGACAACAGAAATAGAAATTCTGTCGTATTTTGATCGCCCCTCTTCTGAACATAAAAGTTAAGTAGAATATGGTACCCACGAATATTGGTCCTAATTGACTTCTATAGTATGGACATAAAACCCATGCAAGTGAAAGAGGACCAATGGTTTCAAATTCGGTGATACAGGTTTGAATTGTCAAGTTGTTTTCATTTTTGGGGGACCTTCACTTTTATAATTCTTGCACAATTACAACACAAAAAAAAAACTTTGCCTGTTTCTGTTTTCCCCAAAGTCAATGGTATACCAAGATTTGCAGGCAAAGTTTATTCTTCTCAGATAATTCAAGTACCCACTTAGTTCACTCAAGGCAGCTGATAGTTTGTTTTATTCAAAGTGTCTGACTACAAAGGCTGTACATTGTTTTTAGGTGCTGCACAAACAAAAGGGATAAGGAAGGTCATTTATTAACATAAAGCTTAGCCAGACAAAACACTCGGCAGCACACCAACTGAAAGGTCCATACAAAAGCACCTTACAAAGCATTTACAGGCATCATTGAACTAATTTTTAACAGTCACTTTCAAGTAAGCAAAAGTTTTGACACTAAATATTTAAATATAATGTCAAGAGAAAGTGAAATAATCTCAACCAAGGCTAAAAACAAATTTTCAAAACCTCTGGCAAAGAATGTTTTGGTACATGTTCATGTTATATTACAAACATCTCACTAACGCAAATTTGAAACTTCAAAAAAAGTAGTGCGCATAATTCAAAAATAAGAAAGGTAAACAACTCCATGAAATAATGATAGTGAAATGAAAATATACTTTGGTGAACTTTGTAATTTTTACAGAGATGAATTCACAACTGCCTTGCAGTGGGACATAAGGTAGGAAGGTGATTGGGTAGGTCTGGAGATCTATAAAAATGAAAAACACATTTAAACTTGCATATATTTTGGGGTTAAAGGGATAGTTCACAGTAAATAAACATTCCGTCACCATTTCTTCGTTTTAAAATGAACAGATATTCAGAGAGGATATTTGCAAGAATGCCTATAACTGCCTTTGGTACCCATTGATTACCAAAAAATACTTTATTAGAGTTTTGTTTAACACAAAATAACATTTTGATGATGTCAAAATATCATGGTTATCAGGGGGGTTCAAGAACTGTTTGGTTATAAGAATTCAAAGTCTCTGTGTTCATCAAAACAAAGAAAATTGTAAACGTTTTAAACAATTCCTGACAGACTTTATATTTTTGGGTGAACTATCCCTTAAAGTCTCTGAATTTATGTAAAGGAACTTACCATTGCTTCACCACCGGCGATAGCTAGTGGCTTGCCGTTGATGGGGCACTTTATTCCGTAGGGTCTGCAAATTTTTGTACTTTGACATTATACTCTGGCTTTTTTTGAACACTGGCTTCTGATTGAATGGGGGCCTTGGAATAATAGAGCTCTTAAAATACAGAGAAGAAATATTTAAAATTTATAAATTGTTGCTTTTGTAATCCTTTAATATAATAAACCCTAATATTGGGAATATTACTAACATTAAATTATTCTCAATGTATTAACCAACTGTAAAACCATCACTTACCATCAACGGTTTCCTTGGAACTCCATCCGGGCATGGTCCACTTTTCCCTCCAGCATCTGGATGGAAATTAGGCCTCTTTAAACAGAGAAAAATCAAAAGGTGGTTGAGTACAATCGCTATAACAACTTAACAAGAATCTGAAAAGTCTGGTATTAATGAAAGATTGCTTTTCATTTTTTATTTTTTTATTTGGCAACTTAATTCCATTACCGAAAAAGGCTTCCTCAGGGATTTTTCGGAACTTCCAGAGGACCTAAATGAAAAACAATTGCATTCACAAATTTTGCGAAAACCCTTTGAAAATGTTACCAAAAAAACATAGCAAATTTATAAACTATAAATGCAACAAGAATAAAAAGCCTCATTTACCGTCTGTCCTTCTGTTCTTGTGATGAGCTACCAGGACTTTGGAGCTTTGTAAATCGTTCATTCAGTGTTAAATTACCATCAGAGTCAGAGCTTTCTGTAAAACAAGAAAACATAGAATTTTAGTTGAAACTAAAATCTAAACAAAATATTTTAAAAAATCCTATTACAAATGCCATATTTTACCATTCTTGCACTTGGGAGCCCGATTCCTCCAGGGTGCACTGTTCTTAGGGCTAGTGCTGGGTTTGTGTCCAGCCTCCCAATGAGAAACCACAACAAGGTCACGTGAGAGTCGCCTGTCTATTGGCGAGGAGCTGAATAAAACGCAAGGAAGGTGTTTAAACAAGTAATTTATATACTATATACTCAACATGAACTATCATATACATACAAACAAAATGCATGCAAAAATTCCACAAAATATGGACTAGTGCCTTGTGAACTGAGGAGAGGGAACACTTCATACAAAATTACTCAAGCGTCCTCAAGAACCCAACTGTACTGTTGCAAATGCAGGAAAGGACCAATGATGGATTACTACATGGGTACTTACAGCAAAGCAAGCCCATCATCTCCATGCTTCAGTTAGAATTGGTAGATAAATTTTCCCTGATTCACCCTGGCCTTTAGCTGACTTCCTTTTACTAATTCCCATAACAGATTTCGGTAGACTGAATGATCAGATTGAAGAATGCAGTGTAGGAATCATCATTTGTCTCAAAGTGATCCAATCTTCAAAGACCAGCAATCGAGTCAGCAGGTTGTTTTGTTCCATCCAGACAAGCCTCAAATATTTCACGTGCAATCTGCTGCATTAGAATTGTGGTACAGGTTGGAGAATTAAGGTCCAACACTCTTGGCTTTCATATTTGATTCCAAAAATCCAAATGGAGTGCTATAACACTGATGTATAGCTTTGATTTCTTCCATGCAAGAGATCTTCTGAATCCAGTATTCGTTTTTCTCCGTTTTCCTGGAAAGTTCCCCTTGATTAAACATCCAAATCTTCAGACAAATTGGTTTGTGGATAGACACCATGTATTTTTTATGCGTTTCATCAATCTTGTCTGAAGAAGTGCATTTTTGCAGCAAGACTTGCGCAACTCTTCAAGAGAGCAAGGTGACTACATAGCGGATTCATCTTCTAATAACTGATCTGCAGGGCATCTTGAGTCTTGGATGTCTTTATCATTGAAGCTTTCACACAATGAGGATTTTTTTGGGTCCAGTTTCTTCATATTGGAGGTTACTGGGCTGCTGAAGGTTAGTTTCTGGACTTGAAATCCTACATTATTTGACTAGGTGTGGTATGTGACAACTGGTCCCGTCCATTTACCTTCATGCAGTGCAACACAAGTATTCGTACAATCAAGAAATTCTTGTTCCTGGTAAAAGCTTAGGGCACAGTCCAGCCACACAGTTGATCTGTTGCTTTATGATTATCACTTGATGTTATTCTTATGAAAAATGGTATCTACTATGTCTAAATATCCTCAAATACTTAAGTTTGGGTGGTAAAAATAAAAAGCCACTAAAAACTTGTTGCTGTTGAACATCATTATCTTTAGATGAAAACTGTAATGTCCTTTCTATGTCCATTTATCAAGACCATCCCCCAGCGTTTTTATCTGTGGCTTATAAAGAGTGAATGGCAAGAAACCAAGATCCTTCTGCAAACACTCAAGATAAAAGCTTAACGATTGTTTGTCTCTGAAGACTTTTATTATAACTCTTCTCATACCGATGCATCATTGCAGAACAGATGGTATTTGACTTCTGCAAATGGACCGACATTGAGGTAGAACACAAAGAGACTGTGATTCTGAAACGTTTGAAAGAGACCCCTCAGACATATCTCATCACATTCGCTTGACAAGCACAGAGATATTCTAGGTAATGACAGGCGATTAACATCTTATCGGTGACAATATTGAGGAAAACAGGCATGATTTTTTTTCTCCTTGTCCATCTCATCTGACAAGGTGACACCCCTTTTGATGCAAGTTGTGTCATTCAAAAACAGGAGGCTTGACCTTCTAAACATCACGCACCCATTGCCACAGTGTGAGGGGTGATACCATACCTGTGTGCGCTCACAGAGCGACGGGATTCCACCTTTGTTTCGGTGTCCCTCTCAGGCTTGGCCGTCTTGGACTCTCTGTGGGGTGAAGACTCTCTGGGACCTTTTGTCAAGGACACCTTGCGCGATTGAACTTCTGTGGAATCTTTGCTGTGCCGTGATGCGGTATGAGTCTTGGCTCTCTGGACTCTGTCTGCGATTCTCTGCCTTGGTGGGGGCAGTCTGAACCTGGTAACAGACTCTGCCCTGAACTTTCTTGCCTTTAGAAGTCGACTTTTATCGTTAAGGGTCAAACCTCTGAAGCCCTTGTGAAAAAGAGGTCTCACTGACGGCTCTCTGCCAAAGCGCTTCGGGGGTCCATTCTCCAAACCACCTGGTGGAGGCGGCCGTCTAAACTCTTGAATCCTTCTCTTCATTGGACGTCCCATGATTCTTTCCTGGGGCCGTTGAGGAGGATAGAATCTGGAAGATGATGCAGATGGATGGGGACCTTGCTTCCACGCTGGTGATCTGTAAGGGGGTCGGGAGTGTGGGCTGGCCTCTCCGTGCGCCCAATCCAGGCTGGGGCGTCGAGACTCCCTTCCGACTGGATGTGGTGCACGATGATCTCTCTCTGCAGACCACCTACATATCCATTACAAACAATACAAACATGTGGGTTACAATGCCAGTTTTGGTTGCTTGAGCTGTGTGGAAGCTTATTACTTCTATTAATTTAGATCCAGCCCCAGGCTGTTGAATGCCACATCTCTGCCAGTATGACTTTATATGGTTTTACATTTTCTCCAGACTGTTTCACTGCATGAGCTTTATCACTCTGGTACTTTACAATGACAGAAAACTGATGAAAGCTGGGATTTGCTCTCATGACCCTGCTGTGTGCGGGGTTTTGCAATTTAACACTTAAACGTGCATATAAAGCCATATTTCTTTATCACTTTACCCAGCCTGCACAGCTTCTCTCTTGTACCTCTCTTGATTTGGATTCCTTCCATGAAACTCCCTTGGTTTTCTCTGGGGAGGGCCAGAGAGCCTAGAATCCCCATTAGGGGGATGTGGATAACCTCCTGGTCCATTCCAGTTCTGCCCCCCAAATAGCGGTCGGGCAAAAGGCCTCTCCCGAGGTGCAGGGCCCCAGCTCCTCTCATGCTCTTGAGCAGGACTTGACCGTCTCTGCGGGCCCCTGAAGGTACCATGAGGAGATGGAACCCTCCGCTCAGACGGAGGTCCGTGAAAGTGGAGAGATGGAGACTGATGGCTCATGTGTTTTCCATGGAAGAGCGGTGGTCCTCTGTGACTCGGTGGTTCATGCATAGGACGGTGGGGGGACTGTCTGTGCTGAACAGGGTTAGGGCGGCTTAAGCGGGGTGGGGAAGGCCTCCTGCGGCCACGCTGTGAATCCTGCGAGTTGGGATAGTCATGGAAGTGATCCTGGTTCTGTTGCATCCAATGTCCATGTCTTTCTCTACGGTCACCCATGTGTAAGGGTCTCTTGGGGTAAGGCTGGGGTCCACCTCTGTTGCTCTCTCTCCAGCTGGGAGGGGCTTTTCCAGGATGTCCTCTGAAACCTCTCGGGCTTCTTGAGGGTGGGCCAAATCGCCCCTCGTGATTCATGGTGTTGTAGTTGTCTGAGAAAGGCCTGCAACAGAAAGAAATGTGAAACATGGAGATAGAACAGCCGTACAGCTTATCTCATCTAACAAAGGCCTAGAAATATTACCTGTGTTTGGAACGAGGAGATCCTGAATGAGGTCTCACCATTTTGAGATTGTTTTAACCTGTCTTTGGTGGAATTTAAAAACAAAACATTAAATATTATTTCTCTTAATGAATAATACTGAAAATAACTAAGGTCGTTTATACAAACTCCAAGCATTGCGTATTGGCTTTGCTGGTGACAACTTCCGGTTGTAATATTTGCATAACAAATCCAGACATGGCTGTTGCTGTCAGTTAATTTAAACAAAAATAGAAATCGTGTCGCACAGGACTCAAATTACTTCGATTATTTAACAACTTGCATTTTAACAATAAAACAAAAATAATTAATAAAAATTAAAATAAGTGAATGTGTTTGAATCTTTTGGGCAATGTCGCAGTTTGTCCCGTCATTACAGGGTCACATACAACTACCCAAATTCTGCATAAAATTCCCATAAGTTATTAAAATATCGTTTAATTTGTACACATTTATTAAATAAATTTAAGGGTGAATCACGTGATGCCTAACTCGAATTCTGCTATGACGTAAGCACATTCCTGGCCTAACACGATGGCGTGCATCCGGGCCCTCACAAGGCCCAGATTTAACATTCAGAAGGACAACAAACACACAAATGCGTCCATTTTACTATAAACATTTAAAATAACACATTAATGCCAACCACAACACTTATTTTACTGTAAAGTAAACTACGACACACATGACGAAACTAAACTGTGACGCTGTTAACATAATATTTTAAATGATAAAGTTAAAATCAAACGTGTTATTTTGACCTCACATACCCAAAGTTGAACAGCAAACAAACTGCTAAACAAAACAAGTCTAGTTCTTGGGAAAATGCGTTACAATGGCGGACTTCCGTTGAACGTCGCGTCGCATCTGTCCGAAAATAAACAATGCGTTTTAAATAAATAATAAAACAATGAGTTTCTGTCGTTAAATGAAAGCGAACGTGTCGAATAAGCCGTGTCGACTTCTGACTAAATGCATTCACACGAACTGAACAGCTGCACATGTGACGTCACCGGACGCGACGAGATCCCGTTGGGACAAGAACTCGTCTGACAAAATCGACAGAGCCCAACATTTAATTCTTCAATTAATACACAAAAACATTTAATTTACAATTTTATTTATCTGCTTTTAATAATATTGTTGAGAAAATTTCAATTTAAATGATTAATTACGTTTATAAAATAAATAAAAATAAATAAATAAAATATTTAAAATATGGCAATATTGGGAATTTGTGGCAAGAAAAGTTTTTTTTATAAAATATAGCATAAATGTTTGACACAAATACGCTTCCCAGGTCCTGTGAGGAGGAAGAATGCATTAGGATACTTTGAACAAAAAAAGAATACAAGAGATTGACATTTTTCTTTATTTTTTAATTGTAAATGTCACTTTAAAATCTTGAATATATTTACCCATCAAGATCATTTTTAAGAATAAATGAAAGGTTAAAGAGTCTGGTGCATGTCAGATACGTGATGCTAAAACTGTGGAACATTTATTTGGTGTATCATTTTGGATGGAAGAGTTTGAATGGAAGAAGCAATAAATAAAAACTTAATATTATCATGATAAACATTTGGTTTTACGGTTGAAAACAAAGTTATATACTTTGGAGTGAATAATATTATTCTTTTAGTACAATTCTATATCCACAAATATAATTATACGAGTGAGACTCCTAGATTATTGTTTTATAAAGTTAAAAAATGTGAATTCGACAAAAGCTAAAGTTTTCTATTCTATGTTGATAGAATTTGGTTTTATAGAATGATTTTACAGCTTATGGTTATTTCCTTTTTCCTTTTTCTTTAGTTATTTTTAATTGAATTGTTTTTTGTGTGATTTTAGTTTTTGTGGGAATATGTCATGTACAATTTACAACTGATTGATTAAGTTGTATGAAGTATTTTCTTCTGTTATTATGCAGAAGGTAAAATAAATATTGAGTTAAAGAAACAGTAGAGAAGGCCGGAGTGTTTTGTATGTTTAGGTTGGAGGCCTGAAACTTTACCTGCTCTGTGTGGCAATGACACTATGAAGTTTGGCACAGCAAACAGTGGCTGTCCTTCTTCAGGAGGGCCATGACTAAAAACTTAACTTTTACATACAAGTGTGTATGTGTGATCTTAAAAACACATCAAAACCTAAATGAAATGTGAGGAATTTATTAACAAAAATGGAACTGTTTCATTTATCATAGTATCGATATATAGTGACCTCTTGTGGCTAACGACAGGTATGATATTTTATACACCAAGCATGGATCACATTTTTTTGACATTTAACAGTTTATTTCATTTAACTAAAAAAGGATCGTCATCCAAAACTACAAATTCTGCCATTGTTAATTGTGTTAATTGTACAAAAAACTCTCTGTGTAACAAAAAGATATTTTGAGAAATGTACTGGTTTTGTTTTGTTTTGTTCTCTCTCTCTCTCTCTCTCTCTCTCTCTCTCTCTCTCTCTCTCTCTCTCTCTCTCTCTCTCTCTCTCTCTCTCTCTCTCTCCTTTCTTTCTTTCTTTCTTTCTTTCTTTCTCCCTCTCCCTCTCTCTCTCCCTTTCTTTCTTTCTTTCTTTCTTTCTCCCTCTCCCTCTCTCTCTCTCTCCCTTTCTTTCTTTCTTTCTTTCTTTCTTTCTTTCTTTCTCCCTCTCTCCCTCTCCCTCTCCCTTTCTTTCTTTCTTTCTTTCTTTCTTTCTTTCTTTCTCCCTCTCTCCCTCTCCCTCTCCCTCTCCCTCTCTCTCTCTCTCTCTCTCTCTCTCCCTCTCTCTCTCTCTCTCTCTCTCTCTCTCTCTCTCTCTCCCTCTCTCTCTCTCTCTCTCTCTCTCTCTCTCTCTCTCTCTCTCTCTCTCTCTCTCTCTTTCTATCAATCTATCTCTCCTTTCTTTCTTTCTTTCTTTCTTTCTTTCTTTTATTCTTAATGAACTCACTTTTACTATTACATTTAACATGTGTTTGCATACAACTTGTTTCCAACAGCTGTGAGATGATGATAAAACTCACCCTGTGGCACACTTTTGTATTTCCATAAACAGCACCATACAGTTTATGCCTCAATACCTCTACCCAGCTTTTGTACATTTAATGAGAAAAAAATGACAGGAAGTTATGAAGCATGTCAGTCAAGAGTTGATGATTTACGCAACAGATACATTTAAGATCTGTGCGGAGTTGGACTGTCCTCGACACTTACATTAAGGTAAGTTTAATGAAAATTAACAAACACTCAGCAAAAGCTATACATTTTCTTATTTTTAATACGATTTGAAAACCATTTTTCTGGGTTTACCGCATAGTTAAAAACTGATATTAATGGATGTTACTTAAAATATTTTGTTAATTAATTTAGTTCATCCATTGTTTTTATTCAATTATTTAGTATACATTATAAAAAATTGTATTCAGATTTGGATTTTCTATATTTTTTTGTCATTTGTTATTACTTTTTGCCAGATGTTTTTTACATCTGTAATAATTTCAATATACTGTCTGTTTAACTAATTGTCTACAGATTCGAAGTTAATATTTTTGGGCCTTTGTTGAAGGTCTTTGTCGTCCAAATCTAAGAATTGATACTCAATACGTGTCTGGTATTCAAAATCTAACTTTTTGATACTGATTCAAAAGAAGTCAAGTAGAAAACATTTTGTTTTTATTTGCTTTACTATTTAAGTCCTCAAGTTGTTTTAGTTCCAAATTTTGTGGATCTCTCTATATATAAAATATAAATTTGATAAAAACAGGGAAGTGAGAGAAGGAGGGGCAACAGAAAACCAGAGTGATATTACTCATCATGACAGCAATCTCATCTTAACATTATCTTAGAGATTGGTTTTCAGAATGATGATTGTAGTCTAAATCTGGAAATTTGACCATCAACCACATGAGATCAGTCAAAGGATGCTGAATCATACGCATGTGGTTTGTTTGCACTTGTGACCTCTCATCAGACCCACGAATGCCATTAAGTAATCACTGTGACTGCGGTGACAGCCGCAGATCTTCTCTTGATCTGTTTGTCTGTCCTATGTCTGCGTGGCTGGGAATATGTAGCTGCGTGTCTGTATGGCTGTGCAACAGTTGGCCTCATAAATTATTTGTGTGGCACAATTGCATCTCATTTTACAGTTCTATTATATGTGATCTCGCTGCTCTCACCTCCCCTTGGCCTTCCTATTGTCTTTTCTAAATGGAGCCTGCAATCCCGTGCTCTGCTTCTATTTCTGACCCCTGACCTTAAGGATCCCCGCCTCTGCTTTCTGCATCAAGGCTGGCCCCATCATCCTTTCTCGATTCATTCTTGACTGTTCTTTCTATCTTTAACCCTAATGAAACATCACTTTCTGTTTATCCTTAATGTCTATTTATTTCAATGTTTTCCGTTCACCTTCTGCAATATTTTATATTATGTTTGGGTATTCTATGATCTCTATTTTCCGAACTAAAATATCTGCAAAAATCCCTCACTTATCCCCTCCTTAAAGATCAGCACAAAACTCTGTTACTCTCTTTCTCTCTCTCTCCCAGTCTCTCTCTCTCAATCTCTCTCTTTCTCATCCACTCTCCCTTTCTCCTCGCTTCATTCCCCCTTTTCTTATCTCACCTCCTCCTCTCCTCATCTTCCTTCTTCATAACACAGTCCCATCCGTCCCCCTAACTCCACGTACACACTGTCCCTACTCTTTCTGTTCCCTTCAGCAAGATGCTCAATCTGCGGGCGGCACCCAGCCAGTTTACCCTTGAGGTGCGAGAGCCGGGGCTGTGGGTCTGGAGGGTGGAGAAGATGAAGGCTGTGCTTCTTGACCCATTGCAGTATGGCGTGTTCTACAACGGAGATTCGTACATTGTGCTCAGAAACCAGGGAAAGGATGGAAGTGACCTGCACATGTGGATGGGTGTGTATGTGATTGTCAATGGAAATCAAATATATTTATTACACATATTAACATATTTAATCTGTATTGGGAAACTAAGTAATGTCAGGACACAGTAAAGAGAAATGAGTGTGTTGCTTTCCAATATTGTTTGTGTTCCTGTAAAAGAAGCAAGTTAAAGTAAAGCAGAACAAATCTTTTACCATTGGCTATACTCTTTTAATAAAGGTGAGAAGTCGTCCCGGGACGAGCAGGGTGCCTGTGCGATGCTTGCCACACAGCTGGACAGCTTCTTAGGAGGAGAGCCAGTGCAACACCGACAGGTGCAAGGTTATGAGTCACCTGAGTTCATGATACTCTTTCCTAAGGGAGTCAGCTACAAGGTGAAGGACTGGGGGGTAGAGATAGTGGGAAGAAAACAACATCTATATAAACATAGGGTGTAGTTGTGTTTATCAGAGCATGTTGGAAACAGAGGTTTCTTCTGTCTTAGGAGGGAGGGGTGGAGTCTGGGTTCAAGAGTGCCAGGTCAAGGACTGGCCCCGTTACACATCTTTATCAGGTCAAAGGAAAGAAAAACATCAGAGCAAGAGAGGTGGAGCTTAGCTGGGGAAGCTTCAACAAGGGAGACTGTTTCATATTGGACCTGGGAGAGGTAGGCATGTTTGTGAAGGTGTCCCTTAAAAAGGATCAATCTTTTAGCATTTAATCACCCTCATGCCATTGAAACCTGTATATGACACTAATTTACTATAGTCTAATTTACTATTCACCAACATTCTTCAAAATATCTTATTTTGTCATCTGAAAGTCAAAAAGGTTTTGTTTGACATGAAATGTACATTTTATGTAATCTGTCCTTTTTTAAAAAAGAAATTTGTATATGTTTATGCTCAGACTATAGTAGCGTGGAGCGGCTCCAAAGCCAATATGTTTGAGCGACAGAAGGTGCGTGAAATAGCCATGCTGATCAGAGACACAGAAAGGAAGGGCAAAGCTCGAATCATCGATGTGATCGAGGGAGAAGAGCCACTAGAGATGGTTCAGGTGTGACTTATACATACACAGGCTTCAACCCTGCAGCTTTAAGAGTCTTTTGAGTGTCCCACAACATCATACATAGATGAATTAATCAACTCTGTGTTTATATGAAAGGCACTCGGTCCAATCCCAGCTCTGAGGGATGGCTCAACAGAGGAGGACACTGCTGCGGACGTCTCCAATGGGGCCTCTCTTTTTAAGGTCAGGTCAATTTTACTTTAAACTGTGATCCCTTATTTCTATTAGATTGATCACTGTCTTGTAATAAAAAGCTATTGTTGTAATAGAAAATTTTTTGCTCAGGTGTCCAATGCAACAGGCCAAATGACCTTGACAAAACTGTGTGACAGAGGACCGTTCAGTCAAGAGCTCTTGGAGAAAGATGACTGCTTTATACTGGACAATGGATCTAGTGGGAAGATCTATGTTTGGAAAGGTGAATGTGTGTGGAAAAGGTGGTGGTTGCTCTTTCGCGACTCAGGAGATTTTATAGAGTTATTGGTTGGGTTTAATTTTGGAAGCAGTTTAGTTTGCAAGGAGAAATAATAGCAAATGAGACTCTTGTTAAAAAATGAATAGTGTTGAAGTGTTAAATGAATGTTCTTTATTCTGGATTTCATATGGCTTTTATTGGCATCCTTTATAATATTGTCTTTATTGCAAATTCTCAAATCAAAGCTCACTTTGTAACATCAATGTAATCTCTTCTGAATTTTAAAGGAGACATTTATTAAATATCTGACATTTTCGCAAATTTTTCATTTGTCCTTAATTTTATCTACATTTGATATACTTTAAAGCTGGTGTTATTTTTTATGGCTGTGTGTTTTGGGCGATGGATCCTCAATAAAAGTCATTGCTTTGCTGTAATGATTGACAGGCAATGGTGCCAATGCAGAGGAGAAGAGGGTCGCTCTGAAGGTGGCGGATGAGTTTATTACAGAAATGAACTATCCCAGGATGCAAACACAGGTACAGTTATCAACATGTCATTGTTTTAATTTTGCATGTCTTAAAGGTGCTGATCTTGGCTTTTTAAAGTAGTATGTACCGACAAGAGTAACCTACATTTTCTCTTGTCTTTAGGTGGAGATTCTTCCTCAGGGACGGGAATCTATCCTTTTTAAACAGTTCTTTAAGAGCTGGAGTTAAATGCACACATAAAATGTGACAGGGATGTGCAAATATACACTAATTTTCTATACATTTTCTAACACATAAGCATGTTACAGTAGTTACAGATGGGAAAAGGAGGCCTGCTACAGTGCTTTTTATCAAATTAACCATTCATGTTCATCATTTCTGTAATGCCATTCCTGCAATAAAAAATCTAGAAACATTTGTTTATTTGAATTATTCACATCAACCTACATGACCGCTCAGCTACCAAATCCCAAATTGGCATTTTATCAAAGAGACACCGACGACTAATTCTTATGTAACCATGAAACACCAAAAGGTTTTTGCATTATCATTTATTACCCTTAAAGAGAGAGAATGTACCCTTAAAGAGAGAGTATGGTAGGATCGTTTTTAACCAATCAAAAATCTCAGCGAAGGATACATAATCGCACAAACTTTCACCTATAACCGTAACGATTATTTCATTGTGTCTTACTTGAACTGTACATTAACCCAAAACATGGAGCATGCCAATTTAACATAATATCTATATATACTATCTAAAAAGATTGGACTCTTGTTTGTAAAGTCACTTATAGGATATGAAAAGCTTAACATGATGAATTCGTGGTCATACTGAATTACCCTGAGTAAGTTTAGTTTTATGATATTGATAAGGTAAAGTCAGCATGGCTCTTGATGAGTTGGTAGATTGGAAATTGTGCATCTGAGGAGGCAAAGTTCATTGTCTAGTTCTTCCGGATGAAATGATAATGCAGGTTAGAATCTGTGCTCTTGTGCTCGGGTTCTGCTTGGGTGTGCAGTGTCAGGGCTGCTCTCAGAGAGAGAAGGTAAGAATTGTAATCTTTTTTTTAATACTTTATTTAGTATTGATATTGTCATGACATTTATCTGGGAGGGCTCTGAAAGCAACTAGATTTGATCTACGAATGGGTTATATGTGTAAACATTTTTCTGTTCGTGTTTTACTTCTGTTTTGGAGGATATTTGGGATATATTTGTAATAATGTTTTACTCCATTCTTGGCAACGTTTGGGATATTTTTTTATATTTGCATTATTATTTTTTATGTATTATATAATTAATAAATAAAATATAATTAATATAATTAAAAACATGTTTCTCCAGCTTATTTACTACTTTTGGCATAAATGTTGATGAATATGTTTTTCTTATTTACGTTTATGCTATTTTTCTATTTTTACTAGTTGTAGATATTGTTCAAACAGCATGTGAAACACAATTCAGATTTATAAAAATTTATCTGACTCCTGGATGACTATATTACTTCATGTATCAGTCTATTTTAATTCTTAAATTTTCACTTGCCTTTACATTTATTTGTATAGATCTTTTTCATTTCAAAGCAGCAATACCACATAAATGCATTAATAAAATCAGGTCACCAACAAGACATAAAAACCATATCACTTATAAAAATATTACTGGTTATTTTGATTACGTCAAGTAGTCTTTATTCATTATCCAACAAATCAAATACTGTGTACTTGTAACAGTATTTGTTAAAAATCATTATTAAAGTGATCGTTCAACCTAAAATGAAAGATCTGAAATATCCCTCTTGTTATTTCAAACCCCTATGACTTCCTTTTTTCTGAGTAACACAAAAGAAGGTATTTGAAGAAAATTGGTTACCGAACACCAGTGGAACCTGTTAACTTATTTTGTTCACTTATTTTGTTCAATGGAACCGTTCACTTATTTGTTAACTTATTTGTTCACTTATTCACTTATTTTGTATAAATAAGGAACCAATTAAAGCAAATAATTGCTAGTTACCAACATTCTTACAAATATCCTCTACTGTGTTCTGCAGAAGAAAGAAGGTCATGCAGATAAAAAATTTAAAGAGGGTGAATACATAATGACAGAAATTAAATTATCACTTTAAATTTGCAACAACTCACGTTCAAGCTACTTAAAAACAAAACGTCTGCAATCAAAGATAATTATAATGTTATGCCACTGAATAAAACACTTCCAATGTCATTTTTATTGAAAGAATTTACTTCAAATCAATGCACAACATTTACATTTGTGACAGTTTTACTGCTGCTGTTAACGTCTCTTAATATAACAGCTATATTTTACAAAGGCATCTTGCATGTTGCATTTTATTTTACAAAGACAAAAGTCATGGTACATGTTTCATAAGATTGTATACAGGCTGTTCATTTAGACTTGTGCAAAATGGGTCAAAACTCACCACTCATGGTGATTTTGATTTAACTGCACAAATGCAATTTGTGTTCTACCATTTCATTTGTGTTCTAACAGGCTCAGCTTCTCGAGTGAAGAAAGACAAACAAAATGAAGGGTATCTTAAAAAAAAGTAAGTTTAGTATTATATATGTATATGTACATGTACATGTATATGTATATGTATGTGTGTATATATATATATATATATATATGTCTTGTTTTTGTGTCTTGTTTTTATGTCTATGTATATATATATATATATATATATATGTATATGTATCTGTTTATGTATATGTATATGTATATGTATATTTCCAATTATGTATTTGTCTGTGCATTACAGAATTTCAGGCACCCGAGGCTGGTCAGAGTAACTCTATAGGAGCTGTACGCTGGACTCTACCTGATGAGGGCGTTCAGGTGCACAGCTCAGCTCCCAGCAATAGAACTCAGGGTCCAAGACAAAAGGTAAAGTGGCAGAGAAATAATCAGGTAGATAGAATGATATATTTCATTAATAACTGTCCTTGAGTTCTGCTACAGGACCTGAAGGACCTCCGCAGCTTGCAGGAATGTGTGAAGTTTATCACTCAGTGGAAGCAGCAGGTGGAACATGTGTGCAAGGTAATGTTTTAAAATGAAACATTTCCTGTAATATTTAACTCCTTTGTAGTTCCACAAAGTGTTCTAACACAAAAGAAGATATTTGGAGAAATGTTTCAGTGTCAGTGGAAATGCTCCAATTCTAAATGCATTATCTTTTTACATTGCGTGCTGTCATATAACAGATCATCCCTCAATCCCAGATTTATTACCCCTCTTTAGAAACGACCAGACAGTGTTTTTATATAAACTTTACAAGGGTTGCGTGCATTTGCAGTTATTATCATTTGTTGTCTATACAAAACTTATATTCATATGCCATAAAGTTACTGATAACAATTCTATCATGAAAATTGAACTGGGCTTGTATGCAGCATGGAAAGGTGAGACAGAGTTTCTGTATTGCGGAGCTACATTAGATAAGCATCAAATCAACCTTTGTATGCAGCGGTTGTAAAGTGTGTGAATTAAAACAGCAAATTTTCTATGACAGGGACCTAAAACACGGATTAACACTATTGACTGTCTTTGCATGTTTTTCAGCCTGGTAGCAATGCAGATGAAGGCCAAAATATTTATGTGAATGCTGAACCTCAGAGCCTTGAACAGTGCCGAAAACTCATCCTAGAATGGGCCCAGGAGCTCAAGAAAGTCGACATTGTGAGAATTTTAACATCCCCTTTTCAGAGAAATCGAAGTTTTTTTCATAAAGGTCACAGGCAACTTTACATCTGTATCTGATTTATCCACAGTTGTTCGGGGAAAGCACACAGCAGCAAGACGGGGATGAATGCCGGGAGCAGAGAGAATACAGGACAGACACTGTCAAGCATACAGAGCAGAGGATCATGGAATGGGCTAAAGAGCTGCAGACCGTTTCAGAGGTGAGGTATAAAATATAAAATGCAGTTAGAATGACATTTGTGAAAATAAAATGCGTATGTACACAGCGATTTGGAGTAATGAGAGAGGAACTAGTTCTGTTTCTGAGGCAGTTGGAACTGAGGAAGAAGAAAATTCGGACTTTGTTGCCTTTTCTGGAGTTCGTTACTTGGTCCGTGCTGAAGGAGGACAGCAAGGTAAACCTGAGTGCACTATAGATAAGGCCTAAATAAACTCAAGTCATTTCCAAGAATTTCTTGTTATAGTTCATAGATTAAAACCATAAACTCAGTCCGATTCAGGGCATTGTGACTCCTCAATGACAATATACAGATGGTTTTATTGCATCTCTTATGTAAACAACATTACAACAGATCATGAATCATCTCCTGATTCTTCTCCTGCATTATACAAGAATTATGCATAAAAGCATAATGCGTACGTCGTTTTGATAACAATGTAAAATGACACGCTTCTTGTTTGCTTACATCTATTATTAAAATAATCCATAACTCCAAGTTATCCAAGACTTCAATGGGTTAAAGGGATAGTAAGCCGAAACCGAAAATTCTTTCAATACTTACTAATCCAAATGTCATTTCAAACCTGTATGACTTTCATTTGATTACTGTATGGACGCAAGAAAATTTCACAAAACATATTGGGTGTTCCACAGCATGAAGAGTCATATAAATTTGGGATGACTTCCTTTCGCAGAAAGAAAACCAAAGAAGATATTTTAAAGAATGTCAACTGATCAGCTAAATCCTTAGAGTACTGAACATTGTGATTAAATTATATCAAATGTTTTTTGAGTCTACAGTTGTCACTTAACATGTTTTCAATATTTTTAGGATGTTGTTCCACAGCTGTGGCTTCTTAGCAAACAGCGCATTTGGAAAACAGGTGAGACTTAAATAGTTTTTCTGTACAAATAATTTTACAAGCAGGTCATATTTTATTACTGAGATATTTCAATGCATACTATTTTTCAATCACAGAAACAGCAAAGTACATTCCAAACTCAGGTACGAATTATTGCACATAAAATAATTTATGTTATAATAAATTATAAAGAATTGTTATATTATAGCAAGATTCATTTTTTATTTATTGTTCTCTATAGTGTGGAGGTGGATCTCCAGTGCATCAGGTTTCACAGTCATCTCTTTCATTATAAAAGCAAATTAAATTATTCCATCATTAAATCATTTTGGGTTAAAAAAAGATTTTAATATGTCTTTGCATCTGTCTGATGATTCATCTCCTCTGTTTAGTTGAAATCACATTGGACCCCATGACTAACCATCCATGGTTACAGCTGTCGGATGACAGGAAGAGGGTTCAGGAAGCTTTGAATGAAACTGAAGTGTCGTTCAGTACTCAGCGCTTTGACAGCTGGCCTTGTGTTCTGGGATGGGAGGGCTTCTCATCCGGTCGTCACTATTGGGAAGTGGACATTGCCAACAATGGTTACTGGCGTATCGGAGTGACCACAGCTTCCTCTGAAAGGCATGGACGCTTTTCCATGAACCCCTCGGGAGGCTACTGGGCAATATGGAAAAGCACAAGGCAGTTTTTTGCATGTACCAAACCAGAGATCCATCTGCCACTGACACTCGTGCCAAGAAAACTGGGAGTCTGCCTGGATTATGAAGAAGGACAGGTGTCTTTCTATAATGTAGAGACACAGTCACACATTTTCACATTCACTGCAAGTTTCAATGAAAAGTTGTATCCGCTCTTTTCACCTCTTGATGGACGTACACTTATAACACTGACCACACCAAATGTCCCAACAGCAATGTGGTAACAAATAAATGTTCTTTAAATTATTCGATTTTATTAATGGGGTGTTCATACCTGAGATCAGTTGGATGAGGTTACTTAATAAAGCTTGTGGATTAAAGCTTTATTAAAACATTACCTCCATTCCACAACTTCACTAAAGAGATGCAAGAAGTGTTAAAAGAGATTAAAAGTGTAGTAAATGATCACAGTTTCCAGATTTGGAAAAATGTTAAGCATTGATGTGTGAGAAGGTTATGGGTCCTTTTTGAAGACCTAATACAGATAAATTCACAACTTAAACACATAAAAGCATCTACCAAATATATGCATGTAAGTGGAGCATTCGTCTTCTTAGAATTGCTATTACTTACAACCTTGAACACATTCTTTGTTTGTCTGGACACAAATAAATACATTTTAAGAAAGCTTGTAAGCAGTTTTGGATTTCCAAAGTCTCTTTGGGAGTCAATGGTCACAAAAAATGGCTTGTATAGAAACTTTCATTAAAATATCTTCTTTTATGTTCAGCAACACGAAGATATTTATACCGTTTTGTAACAGATAGAGTATAAGTAAATGTTTACAGCTTATCATTTTGGAGTAAACTCTTTCTTTAACAAAATTTTATTTGTCATAGCACCTTTTGTCATAAACATTTAAAAAATGATTTTACATTTTAATTTTCCATAGCAGGAAGCCACAAAACTGCAATTATCTATTTAATTTTATGTATCCTCTACCAAAGTTGATGATATAAAGTTTTACAGGTCTTTATTACATGTTTAAATGTGCTATATCAACAGGCCAATTCTTTGAAAGAAGTATAGATTTGTAATGAGTCTGAGCTTTAACCTACCCTAACCCCCTAATACAGTATCACATGTAATGTAATCATGTTATCATAAGCATGCAGTTTCGTTTTCGTTTCTAACCTGTTCCATAATAACTGTACAATAACTGGCAAAAAGAAATCAAACACACAATAAATATTTTTTTAAAGAAAGTGTATTAAAATAGTTTGTTTTTCAATACAAAATATCATTCATCCTAGAGACATATATGTGTATACACTAGTAAATGTAAATGCAAAAAATCATAAAAATAGGGTGAATGTTGAACATTAACAGTACGTTTTCTCAAGATGACCAGGAGTCACTTAAAGGAGTTGTGTGTAATTTTTAGGAGGATCCATTGACAGAAATGCTGTTCTCAGAGGTGTTAAACGACCGTATGTAATAAACCATTATGTTTGCATTAACTAAGAATAAGCTATTTTAATCTCTAAACACACATGAATTTTCGCATGTTGCACCACAATATCTTGTATAGATTAGTTAAGAGATTGATGCTTATTCAAAAGTAGATCCCAAAACACACAGCACCTTTAAACCTTACCTGAGTAGAACAGTTTCATTTACATATGTCTAGGCATTCAACCAATAATCACCCAAATGGTAAAACTAAGTGATTATTTAGTTAACTTAGAATTCATATTAATATTCAAACTTTTTACTTTTTCCAATGGCCGGATAAAAAAAGCCTGCATCAAATTTCCAAAGCAACACTGAACATCTAAGTGGAGTTTTTCACTGCCATACAAACATTTCTGTATGGAATATTTCAAAGAAAATCCAAGCATATTGCATTATCTTAATCAAATCCACAATCAAAAGGCAGCCCTGTCGAGATGCTGTTTTAGTTACAACCCTACGGGAACTTTATTTGGACAGGTAAGTGTCCTGCACTGACCTACAAAAGTATAAATCCCAACCGAGTCAACTCCATACAGACAGGTCTCATTGTCATACGGCAAAATCTCCCGGATTAAAAGACAGAAGCTCATTTGGCCTGTTTCGTCCATGAGTCAGTATTACTCCTCCAAAGCCAATATAACACTACTTACATCTAGGGCTTTATAACCTCATGCTGCTTACACAGCTTTTCTGGCTCTGCTGACCTTAACATCCCAGTCAAATAAACAAGATGATCGTTGACAAGTAAAGTTCTACTGCATTTACATTACACAAACTTGTGAAAGTCATTTATGGAATAACGAAGGCATAGAAAGCCAAATCTTTTTCCGTTTCATTCTCTCTCTCTCTCTCTCTCTCTCTCTCTCTCTCTCTCTCTCTCTCTCTCTCTCTCTCTCTCTCTCTCTCTCTCTCTCTCTCTCTCTCTCTCACTGCAGCCCTCTCTTGAATCTTAATCCGAGTCACTCTTCTCATCTTTTACCATCAGTTTTTTCCCACGTTTTGGCTCGGGAGTTTGACCGTCTTTGTCCTTCTTGCTTTTAGAACCCCTATTAAAAAAAAAACAATTTGCAAAGTTAGTCCATTTGTCAGATCAGAGGTGTGTTAAATAGAGGCTATAGCGGATAAAACAAAATATTTTTGAAACAAGGGTTGTTTAATCTTATATTCTAACACTCACAATTTCTGACGGTACTTGTCAACGTCGGATGGAGGCACCACTTCGCTCAGTTCCAAACTGTCATTTATTTTTTTCAGCATCTCATACCTCTCTTTACCCCGTACCTGCGTGGAAAAAAATAACAGTCTCTGTGTATTGAAGGCTGTAGTATGCACTGATTGCTATTACGGTTCTAAATCACCCTAGAGTATTATAACACAATTAATGTCCAGTAACTAGGAGAAGACAGAAGAAGCCAGAGACAGAATCACATTTACTCACTGTATTGATTGATAATGTCAACAAATATATAATTATCACAGTCACAGCGTAGGCCTACGTGAAATGATCAAATAAACAATAGAAAACAATGTTGTAACATTCAATTATACAATTGTATTCAGTGAGGGTAACCGAGTGATGGCAATAAGTTAGTGTACTCAGTGTTGAGAAGTCCCAAATATGCCAGAGGAAGTCCACTTAATAGAAGAAAGATGCAGATGTCATCAGAAGTCGATCCTCAGATGAAGGAGTATATTTGCTGCGATGTTCAGTGTGAGTGGGGTTTGTGTGACAGGTCAGCTGGACTAATGTAGATGAACTGGTATATATGGGTGTGATCACACAACATCAGCCGCTCATCACATATGACGTACCGAACTGCTCACCAGCTATATTATTGATCCTTAACTTTATGGCCTTCTGATGCACCTTGACTCTCGTGCGCTCATGATAATAACTCGCTCACCAAATATGCGATCTCACGTCATTCTTTTACAGAACTCGTGGGGAATATCGATTCAAACCCCGCCCACTCGGCAAAACTCAACACTTGAATGAAGCAATGTAAAACTATAATACAACTGAAATATAAGACGACCATGCCCTTTTTTACACTCTGAGAACCTTATATGACTCCTTTTAAAGAATATGTTTAAGGTAATTTAATGCATTTTTGTGTGGTTTGCTTATGCAACCTTACCTGCAGTGTAAAAATCTCGTCGTCACTGCTGTTGCTCAGTTTCGCTTTCTTACTGCCCTCAGCTCGAGGATTTGCTGAGGATGATTCCCTTAAGCCTGTGGAAAGTTCAGGATAACAGGCATTTCTATCAAATTAACTTTAAGGAAGTGTTAAAAACACTAAATCCATGCATCCACACCAAATAAATCCCACTGAGTGTGAATCTCAAAATTCACAAATCAACTTACCACAAAATATCATGGCATGCAAGCAAACTTACTGCGTTTGGTGGTAGACGGGGTCTTGTCTGAGGTTTTGGCTTCCTGCTCTTTCCTAGAGTTGCTCTCTTCGGTTTTTCTGTCCCTGCCTGGACATGCACACACACGCACTTCGAAAGACCGCCGGCCCAGCAATTGTCCCCTTCGGGTTCAGAATAAAATTAACTCTTAGATGATACACACAATATAAATTGAAAAACAGTGAAACACATGGCTTAAACATGCACTGCTTACTCTTGAGTCTCCAACGTGATGATAGTAAGGATGGGTCGACGGTTCATTCCTCCCATGCAGCTGCTATTACACATGAAATTGTAAAGGACGGTGGTACACTCGGCACCCAACTGTACAAGCAGAGGACAGTGAAATTATTATAAAATGATCTTTCCTTCTTGATGCACAGAAAAATAACAAATTTGTTGTCACAAGAGTGAGAAACAGATTTTTATTACATTTGTATTGTTAATCCATGTGCTCTTAAAATACTGAATCTGACCTGTGGAGGTTCATAAGGCACCATAACACTGTGTCTGCAGGTTATGTCATCTTCCCTGTAAACAGCACGCATGTTTCCTTCCACTCGGATGAGATGGGCAGGAGGAGCCAGTCCTGAGCAGAAAGTAAAGAGACCTATTACTCACTTTTACAATTAACTGCTATTTGTTTGGAAGACAGGTGACAGATCAGCTGAGATTAAGGGAGTGTTCATACCATCAGTGTCGGGAGTCCTCTCATGATGGGGGCATCGGCGGACTACTTCAGCTACATGCTCGGACTTCTTGTATACGGCTATGGCCCTAAGCACTGAGCCATGGGGAGGAGCAGTGTTCACCACCATCTGAACCGGACACGTCTTTGCCAGTTGACAAAAGAGCTTATTCAGTTCTGGAGAGTACTGCATTAAGACAGACATGGGAAAAAAGACAAAAAGAAAATATGCTTAAAACATAAGGCGAGGAAACCTTCTTTTACCTGTAATTTTTAATATGTTAAGAATTGCTGCATTTAAATTACAATTCTGATCCTAAAAGACAAATTTGATGCAATACAAACACAACCCAAGAGATGTCACTAAGTACCAGTACGGCTGGATGTGCAATGTTTATCAAGTAATGTGACTCATTGTAAGCGTTGCAGTCATGAGGTGATCGTTTACCCCAAAAAGTGTGTCATTGACTCTTCCACTTGATATTTAAAACTTTTAATATTTCTTAAGACCAAAAAATAAGAGATTGTGAAGAATGTTGGTGACTTGCATTAACTTTGGGTTGGTTTCATACAATAGAAGTGATAAGGTGCCATTGCTTTATTGTTGCCAACTTACTTTAAAATATCTTCTTTCCTGTTCTGCTGAAGAAAGTAATAGTTTGAAAATGACTAGACTGTGAGTAAATGATGACAATTTTATTCGACTAACCTTCTTCGGGCGAACTAATGAACTTATTACTTACTATTATTAATGATTACTTACAGATATGGAACAATTTCACCTACTTGCATAAACAAACTTCAAGACTACACTTCACCTATAATCATTTCAGTTCATTTAAAATAACAAACATCGGGCATGTACAAAAATCATTTTGTACATTTTTAAAATGATAACTAATACATCTTTTAAATACTAAACTAAACATTTTAAACAAAACCAAAATAAACATAATATAATTAATGCCTTTGTAAACATAAAAAGCTCACAAGCATAAAAAATATGAATTTTGTTTTGTATGAATTATCTCTCTTACCCTGTGTCATATCATGTCAAGCAGATTTTCACAGGACCTGAATAATTTCTGAATGACGTTTTCTTGCTAGATTCCTAAACTACACTTTCAGATCTAATAGTCTAGATTTAGGACCCACTTCTCCCTCCAATGGTCAATGGTTTTTTTTGGGATGCTAGACGTCCTGTAGACAATTTTTGGTTTAGTACAACCAGATACACCCTCCCCCACACAGCTATGAGGACAAGTTTAGACATGTTCCAACTCCACAAATGCTGATTTGACAAAACACCTTGCCACTTGTAACAAAATAAATAAAGACATAAAGAGAAAACAACGAGAACGAAGGCAGAAAATCCTTCATTATAAACTATTTATTTAAAAGCTTTAGTAAATAAGGTGAATATACGAGATCTTCTAAACATAGAAACTTGCAAAGCTAGTTATATGACTCATTAGGTCCAAACTCCTTTGTCTAAGCATAAAGATTAGAGGAACACCCTTTTCCACATACATTATAATCATAAGCATGTTAAACTGTCCCTTAAGTTCCTGATCTTAAAGAACAGTGTCTGTTCCTAAACTAGTAAGTCCCTTTGGATAAAAGCAATACGTTTTGGTCTCCAGAAAAATGACCTAAGCAAATAACATCCGTCACAACTTTCAAACTAACAAACGGAGATTTCCGTTTGCTACTTGTTTATAGACTTTGTCCCTGTATCATATATAAATAAATATATCATACATATATGGTATATGTTTAGTCTTCAATTCTTGTGTAGTTTTTTAACCAAATGTCTTGTCTTCACCGTGGGATAGAGGGAAACGTAATTTCGATTGCTTTTTATATGTATGGAGCATAATCGACAATAAAAACTCTCTGACTCTGACTCTCTCTGACTCTATATATACAATATATATTCTTCGAATTGAAGATGTAAAAGTTAAAACACAAAGCGCAACAGGAGAAGAAAAAGAAATCGGTGGGGGTTGGTGGCGGCGGGGCGGCACTTTTTTAACCTTGTCTTTGCCGAGAACTTTTAGCGCTCCGCTTCAGAACATGTCCACTCATGTCTTTAGTCTATGCTTAACGAAACTGCAAAATTCAATTTCATATTTGCCTTCAAATGTTAGACGACCAAGTCGAATGACTAAAGCAATGATCTTGTAGTGGAGTTATGAATGTACAATCCATGGAGATCTGGAGTATTTCTTAGGATAGAAAAGGAACAAAGCAGAGGTGGGCGAAGAAGAATGAATGAAATCTCGTGGTATCCTGGCAACGTTCCGACTCGGCGCTCAGCGGAAAGAATGAACATTCTCTACATTACCGCAGGTACACCATTCAAGCTCATGTTCAGTCAACTTCATCAATTTCTCTTATTTTCTTATATGTACATAAACACCTGCAACTCCAAAAATGTCAAATATTATTGTGTATTACACCTTAAGTCTAAAACAACAAAAGGATGATTTAACAATCAAATAAACTAAAGATTAATCTGTACGTATAATGTGTAACAAAAATGTGTTTTATCGCTCCAAAAAGATTTTTAATAACAGTCCAATGTTTATGATCTCTTAGCTGTCTTTATTAACATCCACATTACATTCATTTACTGTCCGACGCGACTTACAGTATTATGCAGCTGTCAATCACAACTGCAGAGCAAACAGGTATAAGATGTCTTACTCAAGGACACTTCAGTCATTGTCTGCTGGCACTGTGGTTCAAACCAACAACCTTCTGCTTACAAGTCCCACTCTTCAACCACCAGAGCACGACTGGACCCATGACCTGTCTGTATAAGTGTGCGTCAGCATGCGAGATTGCTTTTTATACTCACTGTGCAGGTTACAGATTTGGCAGTGCCTGACTGTGGGAACGCCAGCTTGAAGCCATGCTCCCCTGGATAGTCGCTGGACACTGGGACACTTGAAGTTGGTGGAGAGGTGGACGACTGAGGTTGTTCGATCGTCACGCTGTCGAAAATATTTCCATCGAACGAATTCGGAAGGTACTGCAAACAGAAACAAAACACATCAACATACAATTAAAAGCATGAAACATTTATTTTACATTTACTCATTTGGCTGACGCTTTTATCCAAAGCGACTTACAAGTATTATGCAGTTGTCAATCATCACTTCATAGCAAACAGGGGTAAGATGTCTTACTCAAGGACACTTCAGTCATTGTCTGCTGGCACTGGGATTCAAACCCACAACCTTCAGCTTACAGGTCCAACTCTCAAACCACGACTGACTGTGTACGTGTGTGTGCGACTGAAACATACCTGCTCAAGGGTTAAAGGCGAATCCCATAATAGGCCACATTCTGGTGTTTCGATGTTCTCTGACCTGAAAGACATCAGGGAGTGAGATGATTGACAGGTCAAACACATGATGCACAATACAGCACATTTCCATTAGACTGGATGTGTCTGCGCCAAAACAAAAGGGAATATCCTATAATAACCCATCCCACAGGATGTACAGGGATGAGAGGATCCTGCATCCACATCAAACCGAGGACATGATCGATGTGAGAACAAGAGTCCCGAGCAGATGACGTAAACTTACATCAGGTTCTGGGTCCAGAGCTCAGCAAAATCTTGGCTTTCCGTATTTTCCGCCATGGTCTTTCTTTCTCTGTTTCAGATTCGTATGATTACAAACAAGAAACACAACTTCAGTCAACCAAACACAATGGGAGAAAATACGGTAATAATGCGCACGCCTCAATTGTATGTCCAGCATATGAAGAACAGGACTACCGTAATGTATGTAGTGGCAGCGCGCGTGAATAACACGTAAAGTAAACACACCACTTGATTAGCTTGCTAGCTAAGTGTGTTTATCAGCTTAAAAGGTGAAATAAGTGTAAGAATCTGCTTAGGTAAAAAACGTAAAAAAAATTAAACGTTTAAATTTAACATTTCAAAACTAGCTAGCTAGCACACAACTAGCGGAAGTCTGACGTTCAATGGACGTTTAACGCTCAGGCCGCTCGTTTTAATTCATACATTGCACTAAATCCATAGCAACATACGTCATTTATACGTTCATACTACCCTCTGACGTCACCAGCCGCACAGTAAAGTCGTTTAAATAAAAACGCAACGCGTTCCAAACGCCTAAATGTCGCTCGTCGTCTTACTGTCAACGTATTTTTCGTCCTCCTCACCCCAGCCGTTTGTATCGTAGCTTCTGTACGATATTTTTAAGTTCGCCTCACACCACGCGACACGACCGTTCATTTCCTGCCCAAAACACCACAGCGGAGGAAAACTCCACGCGTTTTTCCGTGGGATTCCCCTGCGGGAGGAGCGTGCTGACGTCAGCGTCACGTGACCATCCGCCGAATAAGACGTAAGAATTAAACGCTGGCGTTGTTTTTTTGTTGGGCACTCCAAAATATTTTTTCGTTGTTGTTATATATGTGGGATTTATTTTTACTCATTTGTCTGTGTATTATAATTAATGCATTTTTTGAAAAATTAATGAGTGGGGGAGTGGGGGGCACGGTGTTGTTGCCATTGAGGTGACTCTTAAAGATTCAGGCATCTCAATATCACAGAGGGGGGACAGCAGACCCCCTGTTACAGTCACACGTGTCGAGCTATTGGAACAAATGAAACTTTTGGCTAGTCACTTTGGTCCTCACATCACTGACATATGAAGATGAGAACATCATGTGTGGAATATCACTCAGAGCGAGAGTTGTGTTATGATGACATGTTACATTTGAGACAAATATTAGAGTTATTTTCCATATAGTTCTGCATGAGAGCAGAACACAAAAGTGGTAAACATATATCTAAGGAAATGACCCACATGAAGGCCCGAGGTTAAAGTGTGAACATGCCACCAAATAAGACATAATCGAATAGATGATTTTATTTGATCGGTATGTTTTCTGCCCTTGTAATACACAGAAGAAATGAAAGCACCGGAAAGGTAAGTTGGACTTATTTTATTTTATTTAATCATGGCACAAATTATGCACACTGTGTTGTAAGTTAATATCTCATTTGAATCATATCGAATAATGATTTTGAGTGAAAGTTATATATTTTTATTTATGGAGTTTGTCCATAAAGTCTTGAATTAGCTGGAAATTTGTGTGTGGTGGTCCAAAAATAACAAAAACCTGTAGAGCACTTTACACATAACAACCCTGTTTTATAGACGGAGCTGCTTTTTGAATATTTATGACGCTTTTATAAAAAATATGCTTCTGAAAATCATTACCGGTGTGCATTTGGAGTCAAAACAATGGCCCTGACATGTCTTAAGAAAGACCAGGGTCGGTTATTTTCACTTAAGACGTTGCATCTTAGTTCGGGACGATACTTAAGCCGTGTCTATCAAACTGGGCGTACGTGTTATTTACAGTTAACATTGCCAACAAAGACAATCAGAGTTTACATCCTGATTTTTTACAGCAACGTTGTGTGTAAGAAAAAGGATACAATTACCTTTTTACATTTACATTTACATTTAGGCATTTGCAGACGCTTTTATCCAAAGCGACTTACAATAGTCGAGGAGACAATGAAGCGGTAAATAGCCGATACAACAATAGGTGAACAAGTGCTACAACAATGTTACCAAGTTACACAGAGAGAGAAGTTACAAAAGGTGTTTTTATTTTGATAGAGTGAGTAGGTTAGAAAAGAAGGTACTCCTAGTGAGTTAGGTGTAGCCCGAAAAGATGAGTTTTTATGTGTTTTTTGAAGATAGAGACCGAGGCTATTTTTAAAGAACATAATCACAGCATTCTTACAACGTTTATTTTAGATATACACATATTTCACATTCTCTCCCACTTGTGTATTGAATTGCTAAGAGATTAATGAAATCAACAATTCAGTGATAAAAATATAGTAAAAAATATTATGATGTACGAATTTTCCTTTCCATCTTTTGTAATATAATTTCAAAGGGTTTTGTGTTTTTGTGTGCTGTAATTCCTTTGTCGAGATATTAAATGCACTAAAGAAAAAAGAAAAAATTTTGTGTCCTCGGATGCTGCTTCAAAAAAACAAAAAAGAGCAAATTGTATGGGTGTGTATGAATGAGAGAGAAGTCTAGAACAGTTGGACTAGAAATCGATCCATTTAAAAACATAATATCTTTTCAAATAAAAATCTTACAGTGTAAAATTCACTTTATAAATTTCATATTTATTTTATTTCGTTTAAACCGGATGATTTATGTTGAAGCACTGTAAAACTAAAACCAGAACATAAACCCTTACACGTGGAGCACTTCTTCTTACTTTCTGCCCTTATGTACACCTATTAAACCGGTTTTGAACATAAATTACATTATGAAAACGTGCAAAACATATTTTACAAAAAACTATAATATACTGAAATACATATATTTATTATAACTTTGTATGTTTGTTTGAAGTATATTTGGTAAAAATATGAATACAATTTTAATTGTATTATTATTGTAATGAATTATATTTATTAAAATATACACTCTTTAATGTTTATATTCGGAGTATTAATGGAGAATTCTCAAATATAGTTAGAAAAAACAGACACTTGATGGCATGAAAGCATTTCCTCATTATTTTTCTCTTTTAATGTGCAGTTTCGACCTGCAAGTGACATATTAACACATCGTTTTTTGCTAAAAAATCTTGTATTATGCTTAATAATAGGGAAATTAATATTTAGATAATATACTAAAAACATAAGGAAAAAGTGCCTATCTTTAATATAGTCTTAAAATGGCTGACTCTGATCTAAGACATCCCAGGATTGCAAAAACGCTCCATATTGCATTTAAAAATCGTACATTTTTAACAAGTTGATTTACAGAACTGTTTTTAATCCTATGGTTTTCGAGAGAGTTCTGAGATTAAGCTTTGTGTCGGTTCGTGTCTCACCACAGTTCCTCTCAAGCACATGCCACTTAGCATTTAGCTGCAAGGCACATCAGCACAGGATAACTATATTAGTATAAGAGTATATTCCAAAATCGACGAAAGCGCAAATTTCGAAAAATTAATATGAAAAATAAAAAATGATTTGTGATCTATGAGCACATTTATGTATCACCTTTACAGGTCGACTACCTTGTCACCCACCTGCTGTCAAAGTTTGGAGCTTCAGTCCCATAACTTGGAATAAACGTCTCAAATCCTGCATATGAAGTCGAAGTATAGGTGGGATCCATTCCGAAAATTTGTCGTAGACGAATAATGCGCGAATATTGTTAAAATGTATCAGGTCCAGACAGAAAAAGGCGGCTACATAAATTTATGCTGTGAACTTAACAAATAAGAACCAAAAACGTCATTAAGGGGGGCCAGGGGAGAACCAATAGATTTCGTACATCTTTTTAAATGTATGGAAGAACCGTTTATCCCCGAGAATACCCGGGAGTATATTTCGTCCATATAAAATAAATGTTCACAACTTGAAATCCACAACTGGCATCTGACATTGTGTTAAAATAGGACATAGAGTAAAATGTAAAGACTGAAATAAACGCACATGCTAGAACTATCACTTACCTGATCTACAGGAGGACAGAACTTGGGAAAAGATCGCAAAAAAAACAACAACAAACAAATCATCAGTACCCAGTGATGCGGTACTTTACTGCCAAAAAACGAAGAGTCAGACCCATTCATTAGTTTCCACGGATGTACTTTCATTTCGACACATCATTTCTTTATGATTTTGTCGCCGCAGATGTAATTTTTTTTTTGTTTGTCTGAAGCTGATTCATCTTCAGGAGTCATGAGGGGCTAGTCGTCCCTTTTTCTCTCTCTCCCTCCCATCTTCTTCTCTCTCTCATACCGGCTCAAACTGCATTGTCAACTTCCGCCCTCTCTGTTTCATCAGTGGCTGGCCAGCATACAAAACCTTACAGGCATTTTAGTGTCTTATTCTTCCTTAAATTCTCATATTAAAAAGATGGAGGGGAGAACTGCCCCTGATCGGTTCTTTCTTGAAGCATTAAGATCTCATATTTTGTTACTCTCTCCCTCTGCTAAGCTGAATCTTCCCGCCTGTTTAGTCACATGTCACCTCTCACGTCACTGTTCTAATTTAACTGACCTGACATCACACTGTACACAAGGCATTGAGCACACAGAGAACAAACACAAAACACAGATCGATCTGACAACTGAGTGTTTTTAAGTCAGTGCTGACACAATAGATGAAAGAGTTATAAGTGGTTTCACTTTTGATTTTCTTTTGACTTCGATTTCACTAAAACGTGTCATCTCTGTAGCAAAGCCGTTGTGTCATTTTTGCAGATTTCAGGAAATACAATGATTGTACGGATGATATCAGTTAAAAATAACACGAGAAGCCAAGATCATTGAACAGAGGTTACTCCATGAGTGACCAAATTAATAATTGTTATTTCCCGAGCAAGTAAACCAAGGAAGTGAATGAGCTCTATGTTCTTGCAAGCAATATTTTAAAGAAGCTTGGTTTTTGTCACCTTCAACATGTCTCCGTTTCTATTGGGAATTTGCATAACTTGTGACGGTTTGAAATAGTGAGCAGTTTGAGAAGGAAAGGATCTGAAGCCAACACGTGGGGGGACCGGAGGTGAATCAACAGCTATATTTGTATTCTCTGTAATACAGACACACACACACACACACACACACACACACACACATACAAATCATTCCGGCCCTTTATTCAACAAATATAAGGGGGAATTTTTGTTACTCATCCAAGTTTTTAATTGAAAATAGTTGAATCCAATTTCTCTTTTATTGACATTCACAAAATGCACCAGATACTGTAAGGTTTAGAGAAGGTCAATAGCTCATTTTCTATAACCACGATTGAAAAAGTTGTCTTTCTATCTTTCTCAAAGGTGAATTGCAATCACAAGAGTCACACACACACGCACGCAAGCACACACACACCTCTTAGCCAACACTATTCAACAAGTGCAATTATAAACAATAAGTGCCATTTCACAACTTCTTGCCTAACGTTGGCAGCTTTTTAAACCATTTGGAAGACATTGATGGTTAACCACATTTCCTTGGTTCTTTCATCATCAGTCACATTGCCAGGGGAACTTTTACATTCAACAATACTCATGACCATGCATTTTCTTTTGTTAAACTTGTTTAAATCCAGTTCAAGTGTGCTTAAGTGTTAATCTCATTGTTTGCTCGAACATATTAGATCATTTTTTGTCCCAAAAAAGACTTTTCTTAGAAAAACTTTTCTTAAGTCAGAGTGAATTTACTTCTAGATTTCTGGTATCAGAATTAGCAGTGAGAGTGTTATGGTAAGCATAGATTTACATTTACATTTATTCATTTGGCAGATGCTTTTATCCAAAGCGACTTGCAGTATTATGCAGCTGTCAATCATCACTGCAGAGCTAACGGGATAAGATGCCTTGCTCAAAGACACTTCAGTCATTGTCTGCTGGCCCTGGGATTCGTACCAGCACCCTTCTGCTTACAAGTCTAACTCTCAAAACACCAGACCACGACTGACCCCCGAGATGTTCAGTAAAGTGTATTAAACATGATTTATATGTAGTATTTACCAATACCGTATAATCTTCAATTTATCTGCAAATCAACAAAAGAAAAGAAAGAACACAAGTTTTTTTTTCTACACAACTATTTATTACTATGTTTACAAGCTCTGTTTAACAGAATTTCATAATAAAATTATAATTTTAAGTGCAATTTTTGAAGTTCAACTGGTTGGCTAAAAATATTACATTTACAATTTTAAAATCATATGAAAATATTATTTTTCTGCGGTAGTTTAAGGGAAGTGCATACATCAAGGTAAATTAGAGACAACCCTGAGTGGGAGGTCTGTTACAGAACGTGACAACAGTATTTTCTGTTCGGTTTCTAGGTTTAGTTTAGTTTTTAAACTAGTTTAGTTATTTTCTCTCGGTATTGTGATGCTACAAACATTGGCACATGTGCTTTTAAATAAATAAGACATTACAACACATCCCACTGTAATATTTAGATTAATAGCATACCCTGAAAAACGGGAGGTTTAACAAATAAAACGACGTGCTTGTGACAGTAATACAGTCATGTGTTCTAAATCATAACACTATGATGCCAAGCTGTGTATGTGTAAGTTGCATTGAGCTTTCCATCTCATGGTGTATGTGACGGATCTTGTCTTCCCCACTGTCTTGCTTGTTGCTCAAAGATAGTGGTTAGCTATTTGCTATGATGATAAAACCTCTGGCCTGATTGGCTGTGAGAGAGGTAGGTATGGCGAGGGGTTGGTTGAGAGGAGCTTTGAAATGAAGCCTGTTTAGAAAAGAAAAACAAAAGAATTAACCATAAAACAGGCCCATATACATATATAAATACAGTCTACACCAATGGAAAAAATGAGGAGGCCCTTCTAAAATTATTTCCACTATTGACTATTTTTTCTTAACTCTTTTTACTACTTATAAGTGCCTGTTTACATAATATTATATTTTTTGTTTCATTCTGTAAACTATTGACAACATTTCTATTAAATTTCAAATGAGAAAACTTGCATTTACTTGCAGAAAATGGGACAAACTGTTCAACCAAAAAAATGCAATGTTTGTGATTTATACACAATTTACATATAATTCAATACTTTTACATGTATTTTATAATCAGTTCAAAAGTCAATAAATGATGTAATAAGCCAGATTTTGTTCACAATATGAATGCACTAGGCATGTTCTGAATCTTTCACTTTGCTTTTCGGGGACTTCCCGAGGTTATTTCTGTGGAACTAACAGACACTGTCCAAAACACTTGCAAAGATGTTGAGTTGGCGTAAAGCCAGAGTTGTCTCTGAGAAAACTTACTGCATGTGCTTGTTGTGTGGGTGTACCATGGGTAAAGGCGCCTGGAGAAGCTGGTCTTGGAGGGTGTGCATATGCTAGGCCAGACTTTGAAAAAAATCAAAGAAATTGTCAATCGTGAATGTCATCAAACTGGTCTCAGAGTAACAACTTTTAATTTGAGGGTGGACTATCTCTTTATACCCGAAGATTTGCAAAGACTTTCAATCATTACAACTAATTTTACATTTCCAAAATACCACAGAAAAAGATTTTGTTTCTAACCTTGCCAGGAGGGATCTGAACTGCAATAGAGGGAGTAGGCAGCAAACCTGCAGCACTGACATGAATAGCCTGGGGATGCATTGGCCTCAGTGAACTCTTAAAAACACATGAGCAAATGCATTCACACAGACACAAGTGAAATCAGGGGGCCATTCAGAGCAGCTGACTTTCTGATTTTAGTTGATCTCAGTTTAAGTCTTTGTGTCCAACTTACAGAGTCTGTAAAGCCAGACTGCTGGTTTGCATGTTCCAGCTGTTTCTGCAGAGGAATCCCAGCACTGGGAATATAACCTGCAGAGGATGAAAGGAGAAAGAAAAACATAAAAGTATATAAGCAAAAAAATGGTGGAGAGATGAAAGGCAGAAAGAGTGAAGAGGAAACGTTGAACAAAGAGGAGAATGTAACACAGATGTTATAAAATCTAGATCATAAGATTCCTAAGCATCTGTCTGCTTTTGAGGTTTTGAAATAGAACCTTATAAGTGAGTTGATTTTACAGACACCTTGCTGTGAAGTATAGTGACCGTGAACTGCATAGCCTTGTTGCTGATGGGGCAAATACTGCATGGCCTGAAATGCCGATGCACCTGGAAAAAACAAAATGTCCATATATTAGCAACCTTTAAATTCTTACAAACAAGCAAATGTAATCTGAAAATACAAAAAATAAACACAATACCTCTGAGCTGTGAACCACTGGCATAGTTGGCTGGTACCTGCTGACTCGAAGCGAATGGCGATGTATGCTGGTTTTGGGTGACTCCATATGGGCTGTGAGTGGGCTGGGCTCCGGAGTACTGTCCATGTTCTGGCCCGCCTGAACTATATGCAGGCTGAGACTGAAAATGACGTGTCTAAAAAGTGGAAATCACATATTTTTTATAAAAATGTGCACAGGAATAGTCTCATAATACATTTAAACATTACAATTACCAGACTATCACACTCACAGGAATGACTGGTGACTGGAAGAGCTGCTTGTTTCGATTTTCCAGAAGAGCACCCGGACGCCCATGACTCACCTGGCCCACTGAGAAAAAAGGTTAATCAAGTATGTAAGGTTATACTTAATTCACACACATTATCTTCTTCATAGAGACTGCTGAAAAGGGTCACCTTGCATGCTGAGAAGGTGCTGTCCGGCGTGGATGGCCATGTTTGGCTGGTATGTTGAAGAAGTTAGAGTTGTCATGTCACTGTGTACACACATTAATAACCAATTAATAACTACTGAGCTAATATTAAATATTTGCTTATTTGAATTAAGTAAAATATAATTGAGTAAATATTGTTTGGAAATTGAAAAAAATATTGTTTCTCATTTGTCTCCATTATTATTCATATAGTTTTAATTTTATGCATTGAATAAGGTCTCATTTCTGCATGTGAAATCACATTTAACCTCTGTTCTTTCCGTCGTCTTTTCTCTTCTTCATGCAGGACTTTTTTCAGTTGTAGGAAAAGCTGGTGCTTCTCCTCTTGAAGACACTGCAGCTTCTCCTCCATCTTCATAATCTAAAAAATAAGAAATTAAGAATTATAAATAAAAAGAAAGAACTGTCTCAGAAGCTTGAACCGGCACATATAACAATAAAAAGTAATATGATTGCAATTGACCTGCTCTTTAGTTTCCTCTAAAGACATCCTCTCTTCCATCTCCTTCTTCCTCTTTCTCTCCTCCTCCTCCTTTAGTTTCTGTTCCATCATTTTGTCGACCTCTTCCTCCTCTGAGAAAATTACCAAACTCAGATTAAACCTTTCGAATCTGCCTTTAACAAACACGGTTTTCACAATGAAGCCTTACCTTGTCTCTTGCGCTCCCTCTCCCTCATGATGTGCTTGTGTAAGGCACGAGCCATTGCATTGGACAACTTGGGCCTCTCCAAAAGAGCCGGCATGATGGTGGGAACTGGTGGTGCCAGCTATGGTACAGATGTCAAATGTTATACAATACACAAATCTCTTTTTCTCATAAGAGACCGCCCCATTGGTAAAGGTTGTAGTGTCCCTGCCAAAGCTGGTATAGTCACAATGAAAAACAATACAAGAACTGAAATGATTAATCGACAATGCAAACACATATTTAAAAATATTAACAATTCCAACAAATTCATCACAAAGAGAGTTGACCAGATGTAATATTAAAACTTAAACCCAAAGACAAAGATTTAAAGCTCAACATTAAGATTTTAACACTAAGCATTTGAGAATCAAGTTAATGTGCAGCTATCTAAAGTGGGATGGCTATTTCATCCGCTAACTATCTATGCTTGCAACAGCAAAATGCATCTATTTACTAATCCGTCCGGAAATGCAGTCGTTTATATCCACGAGTTCAACGGAAACAGTTTTTTTCAGTATTGTTTACTTCCATTCTATGCTGCATGAACACAGACACGTTAAGCTAGCAGGCTAATGGTTCAGATGACAGCTGTCAGCTGATCAGCTTGCAAAAGCCACGCAATCAAAGAAACTTGCGCTGTGAAATCCGTGTAGTAACGCACTTTTGTCCGCTTCCGAGAATAAAAGTGTGATGAGCCTTTTCGCAGAATATCCGTGAAAACAAACTGACAGTTGACTGAAATGACTGGAAACCTAGTCGTTGCACTTCCGGTGTGGGTTTGTCTTCATGACGTCATTGTAAAGGATTCAAAGAAAATGAAGCAGTGTGTGTGGTCTTTTCTTATCTTTCATGACCGAGAGAAACTCGAATGCATAGTTACTTAAAATTATATAAAATTGATGATGTCATAGTTATGACATCATCAGCCCAATGGGACAAGTATTAAAGACTCAGACAGGGAAGAGTTTTACATCAGGTTTATAATGTTTGTGGTCACATTACAATTATAGCATCTAGGCCAAGGAATAAAACACAGCAATGCCAAAATAATAATAAAATCGATCCAGTCATCAACTAATAACCGGAACTGACTTTGAAAATATTGAAGATAATAAAATGGAGAAAAACAGGTGATGCCCTACCATACATTAGGCTGGCTTTAAGCCTGTTAAACCGGTTTATTGAAATAAACAATAATTTCAACTCATTAAAAATAAGAATTATTGGCATTGGTACACTCACACGCAAACTTAATATATTGTATGATAGTCCAGTGGTTTTGAGCTGTGCAAATACGGTGAAGATTCCATTCAACATTTCCGATTCCAGAATAACAAAATAGCTTTATAATATATGTCAGCGCACAGACGGAATAAGGAAAGGTGAGAGAAGCAGAGAAGTGTCAAACATTGAAAAAGCTTTCGGGATATAAGTACCACAAATTTACTGAAACAGACCAGGACAAATGATCAGGTCTGTCTAAAAGCGAGGCTGATGGGAACTTTATCCAGGCAGCCTAGTGTACAAATGTACACTAATGAGATAAACATAAACAGACTAGAAAGAGGATACGAAAGTGCATTGGACATGTACACTTCATGTGTCCTGATATCTTGAATATTTTATTTTGAAGATGAATATTGTAATTGTAAGTGTATTGGTTACACATCTCTCTGAATGTCCCCATAGACGCTTTCGTCACTGTAAGCAATGTAAAGGAAAAAGTCTTCTTCATGATGCTCCTGAAATACAGATGTAAAGACAAAATTTAGTGATCGTTTTAATAACATATTAATATAAACAAAACAAAAAAAGCCCAATATTTAAAAATGAGACAAAATGTTCATGGAAAATGACAATATTACCTATTATTTTGTAATTTTTATAACTAATAAATATTTTTCCATGCTCTAAAGAAATGTTATGTCAGTAAAAGATTTTATAAGTAAAAACCAATTACATTGTGATTTACTGACTTAAGAAAGTCATCTTACATACAGTAAATAGAATCTGTGGATATATATCCCTTATATATTAAATCCTGATTGAGTATGTTCAGGTAAAATCTTAAAATCCGGTCACGGTCTCTATCTTTAAAAACACCTAAAAACCCATATTTTCCGACTACACCTAACCCACTGGGATCTTATAAAAAGAAAATATAAAAACAATAAATAAAATTCTACCTACAGGTTTTTATTTCGCTTTGTGTAACTTGGTAACCTTGTTGTAGCACTTGTACACCTATTGTTGTATCTGCTATTTACCACTTCATTGTCTCCTCGACTATCAATAAGCGTTTTGGATAAAAGCGTCTGCTAAATGCCTAAAATGATAAAATGTTGATTTTGACACAAGCCCGGTTTGCACAGACTAGGTCACATGTGTCAAGCAAAGAGTCCAACTGATAATGAGAGATAGTAACATGTACCTGGTAAAGGAGACCCATGGTGGCCGATGTAGGCGGAATGACATTGTTGACGAAAAAGAAAAGAGCGTCCTCTGCCCTCAGGTGGATCCGTTTTCGAATTAGGAAGTAGAACTGTCCCACTGTGAAGACACACAAAAATGTTAGTTAACTATTACCAAACCCATGAAATCATAATCTGTTTTGTGGAAAGGAATCGAACCTGTGAGGTCAGAGGGCACAAGATATTTCTTCTTGTCCAGATCTCCTATTCTGGCTTTGGGAGCCTTCTCAACGATCACCTGTCAAAAACAGATCAAAACGTTATTAATGATCATAATATCAACAACAACAGTCAAATACAAACAAATGCATCTTTCACACAAGTGCCGGGGGTGTCTCCCTGATTTGGGGTTTATTATGATGTTGATATTTGATTGACACATAATGCAACCAAAATTAAACAACTTAATACCACAAGAAAGAAATCCCCACAAAGGCATTTTCCCCTTAACTGTCAAAACAAGATTGACAGACTCTCTATATACGTCACATAGAACTTAATATACAGTCTCGATATCAAATATATATATTAGACCCTAAACACAGCATTAAAGAAAAGATATAAGCGAATTTATTCCCTTGTTCTCATAAACTCCAATCAGCAGTGACATGGTAGCTAGCAATAGCTAGCAAGCTAGTCATCACTGAAGGACAGTTTAAAAACAACAACACTGTTGGACACATTCCGCCATTTTTAGCACATTTACACACACCGAACCGTTTAAAAGGTTTTCTTTGTGTCATTGTGTTTTAGAACGAAGTGTTTTGTGTGATTTGGAAAAGCAGGGCCCGGACCAAAACAAGTGAGGTAATCCTGACTCACAGGCACTCTGTCCGGGTACTTCTTTCGGATTTTCTCGCCTTCGGACCGTCTCTTCTCGAACGGATGTTCTTCTTTGTACATGAACTTCATCGTCGCGGTTTGGAGATCCCAAAAATCTCCGAATAAAAGCGGCCGTCGACGGTGTTTACAAACGAGCGAGAGTGTTTGACAACTGCGTCTGAGGGCGGAGGGATATGGGAGGTGCGCGTCATATGCGTCATGACGTCACACGCAAGCCGCTTTACTTGCTCTGTTGTGTGTTGTGTACAGTTTGTTAGAGAGCCTTGATGGACAGTGTTTGGTTATTACCTTACAAGTCTTTTAGATAAAATAAGAGAAATGTCTGGATATTTTGGGTATGGTAATTTAAATAATGAGGCATTCATTATTAATCTAGTTATATTACTTGCTAAATTTCACATTCGTAAATGCACATTTACTAAGAAAAAGCCCTGTTTTATAATGTTTTATAAAGAATTGAAAATGATTTCTGTACTTCATAGTACTAATAGGAAAGCATCAAAACTGATCCGTTTATGTTCTGTCTTTTAAAATATTTGAGTAATGTTAAGGTCATGCTTTTCTATTTTATCTGTTTTAAGTTTCCCTGACTTTATGATATTTGTTGTACAAGTTTTTGTCTTTTGTTTAAAGCACTAATAAAAAAGTAATAAAAAAATCCTTTAGAGATCTTGAGTATATTGTACAGCTCTGGGAAAATATTGTTTTATTTATTATGAATTGTATCCAGCGAGATTACTTTTAAATACCAATTTAAGGACATTTACTTTGACTCTACTAAAAGACTTGTTTTACTTTCTCTGTATATCTTATTTTCATAATTGTAAGTTTAATAACAACAAACCACATTGTCTTGTTTTATTTTCTAAGAATTTAGAGTCTATTTAAATAATTTTGCGTTAAAAGGAAAGCTAGAAGAATGTCATTTTGTAATGAATTTGTATGATGTAATAAATGTTTAGTGGTCTAACCCTCAAGTTTACACGCTTTTGTCTTTTATTTCTTTTTATTAATTCAATTTTTATGCATACTTGCTCTTGTATTCTTAACACTGTCCATTAAGTTGACAGTGTAGATACACTATATTGCCAAAAGTATTCGCACCCCTGCATTGACATGCAAATGAATTTAAGTGACATCCTATTGCTAATCCATAGGGTTCAATATGATGTCGGTCCATCCTTTGCAGCTATAACAGCTTTAACTCTCCTGAGAGGACTGTCGTCGAGGTTTAGGAGTGTGTTTATGGGAATTTTTTACCATTCTTCCAGAAGTGCTTTTGTGAGGCCACACTGATGTTGGATGAGAAGGCCTGGCTCTCAGTCTCAGCTCTAATTCATCCCAAAGGTGTTCTATCAGTTTGATATCAGGACTCTCTGCAGGCCAGTCAAGTTCATCCACAGCAGACTGTGTCATCCATGTCTTTATGGACCTTGCTTATATATTGGAAGTGGAAGATATGACCTCCAAACTGTTCTCACAAAGTTTGGTTCATGATATTGTCCAAAATGGCTGACCACTGCTTCGGGTGTGCGTTCGCTTAATGTGCGTGTGCACTTAATGCAGATTAAATGCAGAGCAAAAATTTCAGAAATACGGAGACATAAATGAGATTTAGGACAACATAATATACAACACACACACACAAGTTCTACGATAAAATTTTGTTCTCTGTGAAACTTTGATCATAAGCACTGAAACTCAAAGTTATGTACACATTCTAGCATCCAAAAAAAACAGTTATCCATTTTGGAAAAAGCTAAAAAGATTTAAAAATGACACAGAAGCATAAACAGGGCAGAGGGTACAGAACAATGTTCTAGTGTGTGCAAAGCCCAGTGGGCATCGCTTGAAATATCCAGATGTGGCTCAGAAACCCCTATATACTATAACTTTATAAAGATCACCACACAAAGGGCACTATGGGAAGCCATTATTCTCTTTTCGAAGTTTTAAAAGTGTAAGCATAGAAAATTTGTGGTAAAAAAATGTGTGGTACTTGGCACATATCCAACATTGTACATCTCAGAACAAGCTGAGCAATATAAATGTAAAGCTGTCTATATTATTTATAATACATTTGTTCATAAACTGACATTAAATTGAATCTGAAAATTTAAGTAAAAGCCTGTTTTTATGAATAATATTTACCATTTTTAAAGTGAAAGTCTTTTTTGTTAAGATGCTTATCGTAAGAAGTAAATACGTTGTTGTGTACATAATCGATTGTGCAAAATATTTTTTTCCCCTGTAAAATATGACTTGAAATTCTGAAATTAAAATTGCAAAAACAGTCAATTTACCACATAACATTCACACATTAACGAGTTTCAGTGCTCTAAATAAAAAAAACCACAGAGAACACATTAAAATGCCGGAAATGCATTCAATAAAATGTGAATTGTTAAGGGGTTTTAACAACACTTATATCGTCATTTTGTACAAAGTTCAGTCATTCTAAACTGTAGAAAGCTAAAAAAAGTTGAAGACACTGTAAATTCCATTGTTGACAAAAGGCTCAATTTTATTATTACTTGTGGCTCAGTGTCTCTCAGTCATTGAGTGCTGTATCCATATTGAAGAAAGTCTAAAAAGTGTCTTTGAAACAGATGATAAAACCTCTCTTGTTCATCAAAGGTTCCACATTTTGTATGAGCCATTAAAAAAGACAAAAAATACCAAAAGCTGTAATAAAGGTGACATTGAACTGCTGTTTTCCTTCATGATGGTCTTTAAGATCAACTACTACAGAATACTGTTAGTAACGGTATTAACAGCTCTCCAGCTCTTAACATAAAGAGGCTCAGATTCCTGAGATGGCAGACACAGAAAGGAAAGAGTGAAAGAGAACGGACAGAAGCTTAGGAGTGACCGAAAACGAGTGGACCGACCACTTCTGCTGGGTCCAGGAAAGAGGAAATAAGTGCTAATGAAGTTTAAAAATGACTTGATGTTATAATCTGCTCACCAATTCCTTAATTTAAACGCAAGTAAATCATATCACAGGCATTATCCACACGTGTAATCCAACGACTGTAAGGCAGAAATCCATTTTTTAAGAGAAAAACAATACAAGAAAAAAGGCTGGCCTCTCCATTTGTTTCAGTTTATTTGTAATAGCTTCTCCATTATATCCACATAATATCCTTTTTATGTCCTCCCATGTCTTCTTAAAGCATTTCCTTATAGGAGTCCATATGAATCACAGTAGCGGACAAAATGACAAGAGGCTGACAGTTCCAGCAAAGGTTAGGCCAGCACTGAGCGAGTAGAGCCATGTAAAAACAAAGAAGCCAGAAAAGAAACTGGCACCAGATTTGATCACCAGAGCCGATGCTGGTGGAGATTTCGACTAAGGACGGAGCGAACATCTGAGGTAAACCTAAAAAAAGAGGCAAAACAGAAAAGAAATCTTGAAATATCAACATTGGATGTAAAATATAACAGTTATTCCAGACATAATATCAGGGAGTTTTTGCAGAGTGAAAGTCTTTCCCTTCTCTTTAAAAAAGATATAATGAGACTTTTCCCAAATTCCATGTTCTTGAAAACAATGATTAATTACAGTTTTGCTGTAATCAAAACTACCTAAAACATACCTCAATGCATCCAACATTGGGAGAAGGTTAAGAAGTGCTGTGTCGCTTGGGTCACTGAACCACGACTTTATGGGTATTGCATTGTCTGTTAGGATGATAGAGGGGAGAATTTTAATTTCAACTATAGAAATCCCAAGTTGATACTTTATTATCATACGCACCTGGGTGACTTCGATAAGCTCCTGGCGAGTTATCCAGAATAACTATACTTGAAAGATCACTGTGTACTACAGACAGATCTTTTATGTAGCTTCCTAGATCCAAAGTGCAGTGCTAAAAAGTGAAAGAAATAAAGGAGTAGTTAGATTTAAGAAATGATTTATTTAAAAATACAAATTTTTTGTATCATGTAATCACCCTCGTGTCATTTCAAACCTGTGTGACTTTCTTTCTAGGGCTGAACACAAAAAGAGGATATTTAAAAAATGTTGGAAATGAAACAACAATGGCCAGCATTGACTTACATTGGACACATTTTTCAAAACATCTTCTGTAGTGCTCCACAAAAAGTCATAGAGGCTTAAAACAACATCATGGCGAATAAACAGACTGAATTTCTTTTTTGGCTTTCTACTTTTCTAAATGGTCCTGCAGTGGGCTTTACCTGTCTGTAGTATCTTCTTTTTAGTATCCCCCTGTTGTTATCAAGCTTATCTGCAACAGCAGATCCATATATCTCCATACTAGCTGTAAACACCACCAACTCATACCATTGACTAACCTAACATATACAAAACAAAATGACACAAAAACATCCGCTTGAGCATATCAAGATATTTAGATAAATGATTTAATTATTATAAAATTATATTTAGCAAATGTAAATTATACTACAAATCAATATAAAGAGATCACTCACCACTTCTAAAAAGAAATCGACGTGTGGCCTTTTATGGACAAAAAACCTGACTGGGTGTTTGTCTATTACCACCTGAATAAGATAACAATGTTAGAACCATTACCTGTTTTATAACATTTTTGTAACATTTTGTAATGTTTTGTCTTGCTTCCCAACTAAAAAACACTTTTGCATCTGTTCTTGAAGAACTTCTTATTTTATTAAGGATGTATGCAATTACCTTCAGGATAAAGTCTGGCGGTGTACCAGGCCTCACTGTGGGTCTAAGTACACCATCATGGTGAGAATGAATCAAAGTTTCATCCAGATCCAGCACCAAGATCTTTCTCCGTACTGCATCTAAAACAAACACATGCAAACACTCTTCTTAGGATTGTCACACTTAAAGTGATAGTTTACCCCCAAAAAACAAACAAATTCTGTCATGATTTACTTATGCAGAAATGAAAAAGAAGATATTTTGAAGAAAGTTGGTAAGCATACATCACTGGCACCCCTTTACTTCTATTGTATGAACACAAAACCATAGGGTGCCACAAAACAATGTTCTTCTAAATATCTCTTTTTGTGTTCTGTTGAAAAGGAAACTCAAACAAGTTTCGAGTGTTATCAAGTGTGAGTAAATGATGACCTTTTTTGGGTGTACTATCACTTTTAAGATTTTAAGCCGATTGCACCCCCAAAATTAGGGTAGACTTTCTGTGAACTCACATCAATCAATGACCCCCAATCCTGTGCCAATTTAAATTAAAATAAGATAAAATAAGAATTTTGAAACTCAGGTCTGTTTCCTCCAAAGAGCATCTTATTTGGTCTCTCCCATAATATACCATGTCCTTTTGGTAAAAAAAAAAGCAAAACATGCTAAGAAAAACAAACAGGTTAGGACTATTGCATGCTGTATAATAATACCGAGTATTAATCGCTTACAGAATACACTTAAGGGCTATTAACTAAATATAAGCTACTTTGTTTCACAAAAGAATAAAGATACAAACCCAGATGATATTACAAGTTCCACTGGATGACCAACAGCAAATAAGTAAACTGAAAACTGTGTAAGAGAACTTACTGAGTCTGTTTCTAGAAACTGGGGAGAGAGGTAATGTGTCATAACGCACTGTTTGGTACTGGATTATCTGTAAAAATAAACAGAAACAATAATACATATTAGTACATGACACATAGGAATGAAAAATACTGTAACAGCGAATGGCCTGAGATAAAGATCCTATTAGTTAATTTAATAACAAACAATTTTTACATTCTGTCATAGCTTATCTATTTGTTTCTTCCAGTCCTGTTTGCATCTATGTGCATGAACACAGAGAAAAATATTTGGGAAAATGCTAGTAGCTGAAATGTTTTTGGAACGCTTGACTACCAAATAAGAAAAAATTAATGGAATTACTCAAGAACTTTGTCTTCTATGTTTTTTAAATATCTAATTTGTGTACAACAGAGAAAACTGTCAAGTAATTTTTCCCTAGTCTGGTCGTCAATAGAGCTGTTTGGTTTTCAGCATTCCTCCAAATACCTTTATTCATCAGAACAAAGAAACATATACAGATTAAAAACTCAAAGGTGACTAAATGATGATATTTTAGGGTGAACCATCCCTTTAAAAATTACAGTTTACATTATCATTGTTCCAAAACTTCAACACAGTTACATTAATATTATCAGCATATTGTGTACACCCAATAGGCCACACAGAATAGTTTAACAATTTCTTCTTCTTCTGTTATTATAATCCTGATGCAAAGCTCAGAAAAAGAACATCATGTTGCACACTTAAATATCCCTATCAGTGTTGAACTATTAATAGTCCCTTCCCCAGCTGTCAAAACATGTCATAGATTGTCAAGTGGACCAGGATAACTTCAATAAAGAATGGCTCACTTTTTTCTATTCATGTGCATGTAGTTTGCACTCAAAGTTGTAAACCCTGAGACTACAATAACCGTGTTATTTAGATTATTTCTAAGTCTATTGTACTTTGATACTTTTGGTTCAAGCTTGACATATATTAGGTGTCCAAAGTCCAATACAGTCAGGACAAACACAGCATCATAAACACACTGGAGTGACAGTAGAGGGGTGGAAGCACAATCGCAACACTATCTGGATTAAACAGATTGATAATATATATTGATTACTAAATGCACACATGGCACAAGTACATGTGTAAGATGTCTGCTTAGGATCTGGACAATAATTAGAACTATTGTGTAAAAGCATCTGCTATTTGGATGTACAACAAGTCTTTCTTTCTCATAAATATCTCACAGAGATCAACAAGACATCTGACAGCAGACTGTGTCTGCCAGATGTCTTACGGATTAAAATGCAGACATCATATGGATTTCTCTGTGATGTGTGTGTTTTAGGGAATAGTTTACATGTTCAGTGTGTAGGGATGGGCGATATATCGGCACCCTCATCGATATTGGACCAATAAACACTCTTTGTAGTATTACCGTTATCGGTCCAATGATAAAATAAGGTCGATATCTTTAGGCCGATAAATGTGGGATTATTTCTCCCGGCTAAACCACTTCTCATGCTTTCCACTGGCCATTAGGGATATATTTTATGTTTTATTTGTTGTCAAGCAATAGATTTTATGCAAAACAAAGTTGGCTATAGAAATGTATGGTAACTAAAGATGAGAGATTAGTTCAAACTTTTTAAAATAAAATCAGTTGTTTGCCTTTTGATTCATGCTAAGAAAACATAATATCTGCCTTCATATATAAGAGTTATCGACCTTCATATATAAGAGTTATCGGTTATCCGCCTTCATATATAAGAGTTATCGGCCTTCATATATAAGAGTTATCGGTTATCCGCCTTCAAATATAAGAGTTATCGGCGATCATATATAAGAGTTATCGGTTCTCGGCCTTCAAATATAAGAGTTATCGGTTATCGGCCTTCAAATATAAGAGTTATCGGTTATCGGCCTTCAAATATAAGAGTTATCGGTTATCGGCCTTCATATATAAAAGTTATAGGAATTCATATATAATAGTTATCGGTTATCGACCTTCATATATAAGAGTTATAGGACTTCATATATAATAGTTATCGATTATCATATATAAGAGTTATCGGCCCTCATATATAAGAGTTATCGGCCTTCATATATAAGAGTTATCGGCCTTCATATATAAGAGTTATCAGTTATCGGCCTTCATATATAAGAGTAATCGTCCTGCATATAAGAGTTATCGGTTATCCGCCTTCATATATAAGAGTTATCGGTTATCTGCCTTCATATACAAGAGTTATTGGCTATCATATAAAAGAGTTATCGGTTATTGTCCTTCATATATAAGAGTTATCAGTTATCTGTCTTCATATATAAGAGTTATCGGCTATTATATAAAAGAGTTATCGGTTATTGTCCTTCATATATAAGAGTTATCGGTTATCTGTCTTCATATATAAGAGTTATCGGCTATCATATAAAAGAGTTATCGGTTATTGTCCTTCATATATAAGAGTTATCAGTTATCTGTCTTCATATATAAGAGTTATCGGCTATCATATAAAAGAGTTATCGGTTATCGTCCTTCATATATAAGAGTTATCGGTTATCGGTTATCATATATAAGAGTTATAGGTTATCATATATAAGAGTTATAGGTTATCATATATAAGAGTTATCGGTTAATCGCCTTCATATATAAGAGTTATCAGTTATCGGCTGACATTTCCATTTCGGGTCCATGTGAGTGCCATAACATTTGAATAATAAATTAAATCAAACAAATAAAAAAACAAATAAACAGTAAAGAAAACAAAGACACTATTAACTTAGTCCAGACACTTTTGCATATGAAAACATCCTATAGGGTTACAACAAATGGCAGATGTTTAAAAAGTGACCCCTTACCGTCCGTAGATGCTTCCTTAATATATACAAAAAGAAACTCCATATTCTCGACGTCACTCCGAGGAAGGTTCGAATCCCGAGTAAACATTGACGTGTTTTTAACATGCTGACAGTGGAGGGCAACGGTGACTCATAGAACAGATTTAAGCGTCAACTAGCGACCAATAACGTCACAGCAGCCGAACTACGGTTCCGGCTAATCGGGTCGGCTAACCGCTTCCCTCCGCCTTCAGAAGCACCGAGAGCGGGGTCATCCAAAGCCGAGACACCGGCAAACGGGGACCGCGCGCGCTTAAAATAAACAAAACCGTTTCGTTTTTATTCGTTGTAACGCACACACACACACAAACCTTTGCGAACGGAGGCTAACTGGACTCGTGTGTCATTGGGAAAGGAGGTCTACGACGGTTTGCATTCGAGAATATAGTTGAAGAAATGTCCTAGAGAGCAGGGAGTCCAATTAAAGCCCGAGAAATGTGTTGCAGAACATATCCGGGAGCGACCTGTGAGCCGCCATCGGTCCTCTGGTTACGTCACTTCCGACAAACAAACGTGGCCTCAATAGAGCTGGGCCAGCCATGGACCTTTCATTAGATTTGGTCTTGACAGTCTTACTGAAATACACTTTTATTTATAAAGTTAGACTTTTTTAAATATATATTTTTTAATGTATGTATGTTCAGGCAGACACGAGGATGTGGTACCAGTAAAGTTGGCATGATAGTTTACCCCAAAAGGACAATTCTGTCATTATTAAATCACCCCTTTTGCATTTCAAACACACATAAAGTTCAAAACACATTACATGATATTTCGAAGAATTCAGGGGTGCAAAAACTAATGGTTCGTCTATATTTTGTGCACACAGTCAATCGAACCAACATTCGTCGAAATATCTCTTCACGTGTAAAAGTGATAAAAGTTTAACATGATGTGGTAAAGAGGAGAATTTTCTTTTTGAGAACTTTTCCTGTTTGAGATAGTTCTTGTATCACTTCTCACTTCTCTTATATCAATCTCACTACAGTTTCTACTAGAATAAATCTACAATTAAAAGTATATTTTATTTCATGTGTTTAATCATTTGTGATTATATGTACCTGTACAACCTATAGTTTAAACCTCCACATTCTTTTATTGTTTTTTTATTTGATTTAAGGAAACGTGATATCAAGTTGATTGTTTTAGATTAATTTGGTTTCTTTTGTGCTTTCGTGTTTTATTTCTTGTACATTTACGTTTACGCATTCGACAGGCGCTTATTATCTTAAATGATTCCTTTATGTCTTGTGCAACTCAGGATCATTCTCTCATCACCCAAAATCCCACAAAATGTTCGACTAGACTAAATCTACAGAAAGTTTACATCATTTCCATCTGTATAATCTACATTTAAAAGCTCCACATTCATTACACATTTTTAAAGTTGTTTTCATGGTTCCAATCTGATTTAAGGAAACATGTGATATCAAGTTGGTTATTTTAGATTTATTTGGTTTCTTTTGTGCTTTCGTGTTTAATATCTCTTTCCCATTCAACATACACTTATTATCTTAAATTATTCCTTTAAGTCTCTTGCATTTCAGGATCATTCTCTCATCACCCAAAATCCCTCAAAACTTTTTACTAGACTAAATCTACAGTTAAAAGTCAATATCATTTCCATCTGTATTTAATCATTTCTGATCTGTATAATCTACATTGAAAAGCTCCACATACTTAACATATTTAAATAGTTGTTTTCATGGTTTCAATCTGATTTAAGGAAAAATGTGATATCAAGTGATTGTTGCAGTTTATTTGGTTTTTTTTGGTTTCTTTCGTGTTTTAATTCTTGTTCATTTTCATGCACCCATTCTGCAGATTCTTATTATCTTAAATTATTCCTTTAAGTCTCTTGCATCTCAGGATCATTCTCTCATCACCCAAAAATTTCACAAAACTTTTTACTAGACTAAATCTACAGTTAAAAGTCAACATCATTTCCATCTGTATTTAATCATTTCCTATCTGTATAATCTACATTTAAAAGCTCCACATTCATAACAAATTAAACAGTTGTTTTCATGATTTCAATCTGAATTAGGGTCATATGTGATATGAAATTGATCATTTGAGATTTATTTTCGTATTATTATTTCATGTACATTTACATTTTCGCATATCATAATCGACTTTGCATTATACTATAAAAACATTCCCAGTGCATGCATTTCCCGGATCACACACAATTGTTTCCCATACTTGGATGCAAGATGTATACAAGTCTTATGTGATGTGGGAATTTGATTTGATTAAATTGAGGAAAAGGTTGAATACCAACAGAGAGTAAACCATGTTTTCTATACAAATGCAATATTCCTCAATCCTGTTTTTGGGGCTTCCTATAACATGTATAAAACATTTTTATCTAAAACAAACCAGGCCTTTAATAGAGTGTTCTATGACTTTAGTTTGGGTGTTTTATTTATGATCATGTAAAAATGTGTAGAAGCAGGATTGAGCAGCAGTGTCTGTTTCGTCCTCTGAGCAGCAGGGGGCAGTACTGTGTTAATCCTGTTGGCTGGATCCGGCTTCTGTCAGTGAAGAGGGGTTGAAGGAGATCATTTTCTGACTAGCAGTGGGTTAATAGTATGAGAAAGATGCTAACCATCATATCTAGCGTTCTGAGGGGCAGTGCCAGCAGGAATGTAAGTATTTACATCTATAAATATTAATATTCTTATTCTGGTTCATTAAAGCACTGTTTCAACCCGTACTGAAGACACAGTCATGTCATGTTGACCTTGCAGGGTTCACTGGGCCTTATACATATCCTTTTGAGACAGGCTTTTGTTGACTTCTGAGTGATGTTTATGGGATTTGTTTTGCTATGACGTAGCCAGTGGTTGTTTTTAGATGTTAATACAGATATTGGAATCTCATTATTCGTGTAGAGTGAGTTAGCATGGATTGCTAGCTAGCATCCTGCAGTGGGATGGTAACCAAAACTGGTTGGCTAAGTGGCAAGCTGTCAAACACGTACAGGGAATAAAATAAAGCAATTCATATGAGTTTAAATAAAATAATATATGTAAAATGGTCTCTTGTTTACCTATTTTTATTAAAATGGCAATTCAGTTGTAAAGGTGACCCCTAAGTTAACTAAGTTAAGCAACCTTTAGTGAACTTAAATGCTCCTTGGCAGATTTGCACAATGTTTGTTTGAATGACAGACATGATAACAGTGTGAGTTTATTATAAAATTTATGTTGTCACGATTAGATGAATGGCACAGGCTTTTTGGACATCAATTTATATATTTTTCCTCTCTTTCCTCTCTATTTTTTTGTAAGGGAGCTGAACTGGTGTCAGAGGTAAGAAATGGTAGATTTAATAGGTTTAGTGACATAATGCCTGTGCCTTTTAATTTTATTTTTATTTCATTCTTAATTATTTCATGAACATGGTCATCATTTGGCATTTCTCCATATGCTCGTGATTATTTTTGGCTTTTTTTCATTCCCCTTTCATTATATTAATGCTTATGCTATCACCCCTTTACTTTATTAGTCTACTATTCTACTATGGCTTATTTTTCTGTGATGTCCGGCTGTAAAACTATAAATTGTGATCATTAAAAGGTTTGTGTTTACATGATATATGTGTGTGTGTGTTTGTGTGTGTTTGTGTGTGTGTGTGTGTGTGTGTGTGTGTGTGTGTGTGTGTGTGTGTATGTGTACTGTGCACATTATTTTTTATTAAAATGAAAAAAGTTTCTGTGTTTATATTTAAATGTATTCATTTATATTTTAATTTTATATAAATGTTTTTTATTTTGTATATTTATATATTTTTATAATTATTTTTATTGAATTTTTACTGTAAAGCAAAAACAACAAGACAATATCCAAAGGAAAAAACAAAACAGAAACAAACACACACACACACACATAGCTTGGATTATTAAACAGGGTTATCAAAAATGTTACAGATTATTTAAAAAAAAAAAAATAGATCAGAAAAGTTAAATGCATTAACCATTACACAATTATAATATTCCTTGTTGTATAATATAAAGATCCATATAATCCAAATATGGAGTCCAGACTTTATAAAACATGCCTGTTTTTTGTTTAATGTATGCGTGTATGTTTTAAAAAGTTCAAAATGAAATTACACAGTACACATGCATATTTAATGTAAACACAAAATTTCACATTTGCCTGTTTCCACACTTCTTATTATCTGCACACACACACACACACACACACACACACACACACACACACACACACACACACACACACACACACACACACACACACACACACACACACACACACACACACACACACACACACACACACACTTTATGTGTACATTAAAAGCACTCTCAGTGTTGTGATGGAAAGTACCTACGTTTCCTCTCGTACTTGTTTAGGTTAAGAATATCTCTATTATTTCACAAGTTAAGGACTCATCAATTTAAATTCTTTGAGAATGTTGTCTTCTCTGATCTATTTATGTTGGGGAGCTGCTGGCTATACTTTCCAGCCTGTAAGAGGCTTCTTGGTAAAGGTTATTATTATAGATTAGTTTAAAAGTTCAGTGCCTTGAGTGTTTTTTGTTGTGGTCTCTGGACACCTGACGGTCTCTTTCTTCTATGAGTTGTTTTTGAGCATCTCTTTTCTCTGGCCTTCCTGCTGACTTTTATATCTGAGCCTCTGGAGTGATCCATGTACCTGCCCTTCTTTTTGCAGTCCTCCACCCGCCGAGCCGTCCTGCAGCTCTTGGCAGTCCAGGGCGAATATGCTAATATGACCAATCCCAATGACCCTGCCCCATCTAAACACAGCCCTACGGTTTCCCCGGTCCCATTGGGACGAAAGGCCCTAAAAACTTCTTCAACAGATCATGATACAGAAAGATACACAAAATCAGCAGAATCTTCTCTAGAAAACATAGGTTTAGGACACACAACCAGTGAGAATGAGATCAAAACAGAAACGGCACTAAATGCTACAACCCTCTCAAACAAAAATTTGACTAAATCAGTAACAAGTATACCACAAGGTTCAGGAGCATCATCCACCCCATTATCCTCTAAAGGTCTTGCTCTTAAATCTGGGATACCTTCCAAAACGGCAGATACCCTTTTTAAAGACCTGCTTACATCAAAGCCCATTTGTAAAGAAATTGTAAAACCCACCATGTCAGGAGTGGTTTCAGATCCCATCCCTCACAAAACAAACTTAACCCACAGCAGTGCCAACACAGACTCTCTCATGTCCAATTGCCCCCCACTAGCTGTGAGCTTTCAGGGCCCTGATATTTCTTCCTCACAACGCCCAGACAACATCCAGGCCGAAGACACTCCCTTACCAGAGCCACAGCTTGCTGTGAGTACTGGCAGCCCGTGCATTATAAACTTTATAACTGTCTCTTACACCTTACACACAGTCTTGCATGACCTCTCCCCTTTACCCAGAGCACGTACACACTGACAATCATGAAGAGGCTTTTCCTAAATTACGAAATGTCTGCTGAGAAGGCTTTGATTACTTGGACAAAGATTCTTGGTTTGGATTGGTTCGCTATCATTTCGGGAAAAGATTTTTAGAAAATGCATATTGGATGTTTCTAACAGTACATTGATTTTGTTTATAGACTAAAGAGTCCTAGGTGTCTGCTTTTAACATTCAAACCCACATTGATCAGAGATGTTCGGTGCCACCGCAGACTATGTACTGCATCAATTTCCAACATTTCATTTTAAGTGGTTTTAGGTTTTACCATAGTTGATTTGACATGTCTGTTGTTTGTGTGATGGTGTTTCAATCCTTTGCTTCAACATATTACTATTTTGAAAGCTGCTGGTTCTATAGTCAGATTAGGACAGACAGAGTGCTCAATGCAGTGGTTCTCAAACTTTTTGGGTCGTGCCACCCTTTCCTTTTAAGTAGAATCTGGCCCCCCATTGCCCTCCCCCCAAAATGAACCCTCACCTCAAACTACCAAATTACTTGACTCTAAATAATAAAAAAAATAATAATTCTATATTTTCGGCATCTAATCGGGTTATATGCCTGGGTTCGTGCAACTGAGGTGGCTCTTCTTTTAACAAACCGATCTATATTTTGCTATACATCTTTTGGCTGTTTACTATTCTTTCTGGCTTATGATCTTCATCCCCCTGAAGTGCCTGTTCAACCGCCCCAACTTTGAGAACCACTGGCTTAATTTGTTATGTATGTGTGTCCAGGTAGATTTAATGTTTTCAATGTTTCTTTGCAAAAGCCCTAAATATTTCTAGTTCTTTTTTCATAGGGAGCAAGAGTGGTATCAGCCAGGACATATGCAGACTTCACCCCTCAGGCCACATTTGACATCAAGGTGAGTTTTATCACATCGACACCCTTTTATTAACTGTAATTTATGACACAGTATACATTTTTCCAGTTTTAACAGATTATTAGATTGCAAGATAAAGGCTTTTGTTTAAATTAGGGCTGTCCTGGAATATTTGATTGACAGATCTTTGATTGGTGGGATGGCATTAGATTTTCTATTTTGAGATTTGAATATTCGTTGTTTAACAAGTGACATTGATCCAGTGAAATGTTTCTCAATTCACTGCACTGGCCTCAATTTTAAGCCCTAGCCCAGCCCTTGATATGATTCCTCTTATATTCCAACAAACTATTAAGAATTCTCAGCCTGAACCCAACTAACACTCTTTTTCACCTTATGTGTTTCACACAGCCTTTGCTATTGTTCCTGCAATTATAACTATTTTTTGTTCAATATTATGTTATCCAAATTGACAAAAAAAAAACAAGGAGACAATGAAGCGACACATAGAAGACATAACAATAGGTGAAAAAGTGCTAAAACAAGTAACCTAGTTACCCAAGGCAAGACAAACCTGTTAGGAGGGAAGAAAAGGTCAAATTTCTTTTCTTTTTTTTTTTTTTTAGAAAAGCAACCATTTAAAAAGTTTACTTTGGTTTATACACAGGAAATTCAATATTTAAATTTTTTGTTTTCTTTATTAAATACATTTAGAAAAAAAACATTATATGAAGTACTCCTTTTAGCTTAAATAATCTCTATGTATACTGAGCATAGAAAGTTGTATGTCAATGTGTTATAAATATATCCAAATGTTTAAGAATATTATAAAGGCTATATATTTGTATGTATTATTTTAATGATATTTTTATTTTAAAATTTTAAATTAATCCATGTAAATATTTTCAACGTATATATATATACACATATATGTGTTTGTGTAAATGTTTACTAATACAAAATTATTTTGCACAGTAAACAGACATGTTATGTTAACCCAACCCCTTTTTAAGAATCGATCAATCTAATCGGCCCTATTTTAGTCCATCTACTGTACATTTTGGTATGTTTTGTATGAATTACATTTTTTTAATTAAAATTTAATTACAATTGAAATTGCATTATCATTTACACACCATATGATTTTTTATTTCAAAACTGCATGTCTTTCTTTCTTCTGAACTTCAATTTAAATATAAGGGTATCTTTATTTTTTATCTTAGTAAGAAAGTAAGTAATACAGGTTTGAAATACAGCAGGTTAAAGAAATAAGGACAGAATTAAAATTTTTGGATTAACTTTTACGTTCTAATATTACTTAAAACAATGGTCTGTTTTCTTTTTGGGCAGAAATGTGACTTGCACAAGCTGGAGGATGGCCCACCTCAGCAGGCAGTTCTTACGAGAGAGGAGGGGCTTCAATACTACCGCACCATGCAGACCATGAGACGCATGGAGCTCAAAGCCGATCAGCTGTATAAGCAAAAGATCATTAGAGGTTTCTGCCATCTTTATGATGGACAAGTGAGTAAACACATGCATGTTATTGAGCATTATATT